>CM077668.1:274136883-275484383 GCA_039707655.1 Elymus sibiricus
CTGCTAACGTAGCCTTCGGAGCCCTGGCGGCGGCCTTGCCACGACCGGCGTTGGCGGAGCAGCCGCTAAGCGATCACTCCTCGCCGTCAAGGCGGTGGCGGCACCTGGCGGCCGTCGCCGCGGTGGTGATGAGCGGTCGAGCACCCACGCGGCGGCGAAGTCAGGGTCGTTGCGAACCCATTCCGACGCCATGTCCGACTTGGCGAACGCGGAGCAGTGACCGACATTGCGGCTGTCGTACCTCGCCTGCCGCATCGCCGCGCGCTCCGCCTCGGAAACCACGGCCCGAGAACCAGAGGTGCCGGCATAACCGCCTCCTCCGAGGTAGAGGAGGATGCGGCCCCATGCCTTCGTGATCGCCGGCGGCAGCTCCTCCTTGACGCCGCGGCGTATGCGGCGTACCGTGGTGGGGAATCCGACTCGTCCTTGACCCGGCGTCCGATCTGGACGCCGCGGTTGCGCAGGGGCGGGGGCGACTATGGCTCGTCCTTCACCCGGCGTTCAATCTGGACGCCGCGGCTGCGTTGCGGCGAGACGAGCTCGTCCTTGACCTGACGGAGCGGGGATGCCGGCTCGCGCTTCACGCGGTGGCGCGGCGGGTACGGCGGCTCCACCTTCACGCGCGCCGGCGATGGTGGCGACGGCCCCATATGACGGAACGAACGCTCTGTCAGTAGCTCGATCTGACGGACGGATTCTTCGTCCGTCACCGCGGCCTCCGAGAGGAGGCAGGGCCGCTGCGGCGGCGGTTGCTCCAGTTGTTGTGGCTGCGGCTGGTCCTCCTCCTCGCCGGAGGAGATGACGATCTCCTCCTTGGCGGAGGAGCCGGTCGTCGGGGATGCCGAAGGGCCCGGAGAGCGACGGCGGCGGCGCCAAGAACCACCGGAGGAAGAGCTTCCGCTGACGCCGCCTGCCGGCGCGGAGCACCATGACTTCGGCATCGCCTCTGGGGTCGAAGAGGAGGAAGGGCTCGGCGAGGTGGGTGACGGGGAGGCGGAGTGCGGCGGTGCTCGTGGAGGGGGATTGCGGCTCTGTGCTTCGCCGGAGCACAACTTATATAGCCGCAGCCAGGCCAGAAGAACGGGCGGTCAGCTCACTTCAATGCGGCGTAGCGGCCAGAGTTGGTTCCTCGGGAAGCTGCGTCCGCATTGAAGCGGCGGCTGTCGAGAGGTCGTGTCGGTCAGCGCCGCCCTCCGTCTGGTCACATCGCGCGGCATCAATGACGGCCACTCCGTGCTCTGGGACGGCATGAATGCGGCGCGGTAAGCGACGTGTGCATCGGAAGGAAAGCGCGGGAGGGGTTGGGTGGGGGGTTTGGGTGGGCCAGGGCGGTCAGAAGCGGGCGTAGTAGCGGTCCGGACTCCCGCAAAGCCCCCCACGTTTGTCTTCGGTTTGCGGGAGAAAATACGTCCGGATTGCGACGCAGACCGATACAGGACCGTGTTGGATGGCTTTAGCGATCCGGACGTATGCGGGAGGTTTGAGGGTCGCCGTTGGAGATGCCCTAACATTCATCATAAAGTACTATATTTTTATACTATATATATTTGATGTTGTGAATATTAATTTAATTTCCCATAAAAGATGTTATGGATATCAGTAAAAAATCTTTACCTAATATAATATTAAAGGGAGGATTGTTTCTCCACTTTTTTTTGTCTTTTGGTCCGTTCATAAGTTTTTTTTTTATAAGAATCCGTTCGTACGTCCCTGGTGGAACGATTCCGGTCGTCCAGCGACAGCTGGGCCTGCCGAAGCCAATTTGGGCCTTTGCCCGAGTCCTGTTACTGGCTGGCCTGCGAACATTCTTATAATAATCTGTCAAAAATAACGATTTTTTCATAACGCCTTCCAGTATTCTGTTCTTAATTCCCTAACAAAAATATGTTCTTCACGAATATTGGTCATCGATCAACCATGAGTTGCATCATTTTCCATGCATATACTGGACACCGGCCAGATCCCTTATTAAATCTACCAATGAAACAACATGGACTCATCTAATAAAAAGATCAGTACAAAAAATACCCGAAAGAACGACTATGTTTATAAATTACGACACATCTAGATGCGTCCTCGATCGACCCTATCTATTACCTAATTTTAAAGGACGGAAGATTTCATAGTTCTCCTTCCGTCACCTCTTTATGTCCGTTAATTTTATGTTAATCATAAAGATTGACGGTTGAGATTTAAAAGGATAACGATTCCCGTTCCGCTTCGTTTCGTCGAGCCCTTCTGTCTGTCAAGGCGTTCCCCCCGCACGCAATCGTTCCCACGCACGCGATCGGGCCTCAGCGCCTCGATCGGACCAGCAGCAAGCTAGCGCTCAACTGGACTAGGCGCACACAAGCGATCAAGCCCATTCAAGCCCAGCAAGCAGCCTAGCGCACGATCGCGTAACTGACTCGGACACAACTACCCGGGGAGTGCTACAAATCATCCGGATGAATCTATCTAAAATTAAGCCGCCTCCATATCCGTCCGATTAGACGTTTCACATCCGTAGGAACAGGAAGCTCCCTCATGGCAGCGCCAAGCAGCAGCTCTCATGGCAGTAGCTCCCATGGCAGCACTGCGCGGCACCGACGGCGCTTCATTGCAACCCTCGCTGGAGCTCCGACGACCCCTGCGGAGCTTCACTGCAGCTCTGGCGGTGCTTCATTGCAACTCCGGCGACGCTTCAATGACCCCCGCGACGCTTCGCTGCAACTCCGGCAGCGCTTCATTGCAACCCCAGCGATATTTTGTTGCAACGCAACTACCAGCGCGGCGGTGCTCCACCGCAACACACTGACGCCGCCGGCGAAGCTTCACTGCAGCACCACCACCACGCGGCGGTGCTCCATTGTATCACCGGCTGCCCCGTCAAAACGCCACCGCAACACCTGATGGCCGCCGGCGAAGCTTCAGTGCAGCGCAACGCGACGGCGACGAGGTGCTGCGATGAAGCACGACGGCGACCGTGGGAGGCTGCGACGCAGCGCGGCGGTGACGCAACAGGCGGGTGGTGACGGCGGATCTTGCAGCAGCGGACGCATTGATGCACGTGGTGGTCGGAGGGGGCGCCGTCGTGCGCGGCCTTACGGTTGGTTGCTGCAGAAAAGCGAATCGAGAGGGGCGGGGAAGAGAAGGTCGCTGGAGTTCTTGTTGGAGATGTAAACAAACAGGTTTTGGGGGAACTAGCACAACCCTAAACGGGTGGCTTATCTCTCTTTATATAATAGTTGGACACGTACAATACATGTACAAATAGTCAAATATACAGGGAAACCGAAACCTATACAGAGTCTAACATCCTCCCTCGATCTCAACCGTGCTCTGAGTTCAGCAGGTTTAGATTGCGCCGACATCCTTCAAACTGAGGGAGTGGTAGTGGCTTCGTGAAGATATCAGCAAGTTGATCTTTGGAGGAGATGAACTTGATCTGAAGCAGCTTCTGTGCAACACGTTCCCTTACAAAGTGATAGTCAACTTCAATGTGCTTTGTTCTAGCATGAAACACCGGATTAGACGAAAGGTACGTGGCACCGATGTTATCACACCAAAGAACTGGAGGCTGCGGATGTGAGAGCCCTAACTCTCGGAGTAGAGACTGCACCCATATGATCTCAGTAGTGGCATTGGCTACAGCTTTATATTCAGCTTCAGTACTACTACGAGAGACTGTAGCTTGCTTACGAGAATTCCAGGCGATCAAGTTGGGACCAAAGAATACTGCATATCCCCCCGTGGATCGACGATCGTCTGGATTACCAGCCCAGTCAGCATCAGAGAAAGCAGACAGAACAACAGAAGGAGCAGCCCAAAGATGAAGACCATGTGCAGCAGTAGAGCGAACATAGCGCAGAATGCGCTTAACAGCAGTCCAATGAGTCTCCCGTGGAGCATGAAGATACTGGCAAACACGGTTAACTGCAAAGGAGATATCAGGTCTTGTGATAGTGAGATACTGAAGACCACCAACAACACTGCGATACTCTGTAGCGTCTTCAGACGAGAGCAACGAGCCATCAACAGCAGACAGTTTGTCAGTCACTGACATAGGTGTGGTGGCCGTTTTGCATTGAAGCATACCAGCCCGACGTAACAGATCCATGGAATACTTGCGCTGAGTGAGAGTGAGTCCATCATCGTAATGAGTAACCTCCAAGCCCAAAAATAAATGCAGCTTACCCAGATCCTTAAGCGCAAATTCAGAACTCAAGGCAGCAATAAGGCGGTCAGGAGCTGAGACAGAGGAGCTCACCAAAATAATGTCATCAACATAAACCAGAAGATACATAGTGACCTCTGATCGCTGAAGAAGAAACAGAGAGGAGAGGTATCAGCTGTAGACGGAACAAAACCAAGCTTGCGGAGAGCAGAACCAAGCCTGGCATGCCATGCACGGGGAGCCTGTTTTAGCCCATAGAGCGCCTTAACAAGACGACACAAATGCTGGGGATGATCCTGATCGACAAAACCAGGAGGCTGGCGCATATAAACTTCTTCCTCCAAAACACCATGCAAGAAAGCATTCTGGACATCAAGTTGGCGCAGAGACCAGCCTCTAGTGACAGCCAAAGATAGGAGGAGTCGAATAGTGGTCGGTTTGACAACCGGACTGAAGGTATCCTCATAATCAAGCCCATAGCGCTGTTTGAAGCCCTTAGCAACCAAGCGAGCCTTGTACCGCTCAATCAAGCCATCTGCATGTTTCTTAACCTTGAACACCCACTTAGAATCAATAATATGCACACCAGGCATAGAAGGGACCAAATCCCAAGTGCCATTCCGACAAAGGCTTGAACTTCAGCCTCCATACCAGCACGCCAGTGCGGTATACTCATAGCAGCTTGATAGTGGCGAGGTTCAGCTGTAGGATCAGACTGTGCATGAGACACACAGGAAGCAAGCCAAGCAACTGTACCATCGGTACGAGTCTTAGGTCTGAAGATCCCGCTGCGACTGCGTGTGTGTGGTCGCAAAGCCACAGGAGCAGGAGGTGGTCCGGCTGACGACACAAGCAAGGCCGAACCAGCAGACACAGGCGAGGCCGAGCCGGACAACTCAGGAGAAGCCGGCCCATGTGAGTCAGTAGGCGAGGCCGGACCGGGCGACTCAGGAGTAGCCGGCCCAAGGAAGCTGACATGCGACACAGGAGGAGCCGGCCTAGGCGAGTGGGTAGGCGAGGCCGGCTCACCAGCCGACATGGATGACGCAGGCGAAGACGGGCCAGGCGAGGCCGGCTCGGGAACAACGCCCGTTGCATGGGGCATGCAAGGCCGATGGTCGTGATCGACGTTAGGTGCAGCCGGCACATCTGTGACGTCGAGCAGGTGGAGGCGAGATCCTTGACCAATCCCTACACCATGGTTAGGCAATAACGCAGGAGAATGTGCAACATCTTCAAATTGGTCAGGAGAAACATAGGATGAATGCAGTGGTGATGACACAGAGGTGTGTGATGGCAGGTTCGAAAAAGGGAACAAGTTTTCGTCAAATACTACATCTCGAGAGATATAAACACGATTTGTAGGAACATGGAGACACTTGTAACCCTTATGTTGAGAACTATACCCAAGGAAAACATACTTTTTGGAACGAAACTCAAGTTTGCGTTGATTGTAGGGACGAAGGTGAGGCCAACACGCACAGCCAAACACTTTGAGAAACGTATAGTCGGGAACTTCCTGAAAAAGAAGCTCAAGAGGTGTTTTCATCTTGAGAAGACGAGTGGGAAGCCTATTAATCAAGAAACGGGCTGTAAAGAAGGCATCACTCCAAAAACGAAAAGGCACAGATGCATGAGCAAGAAGAGTAAGACCGGTTTCAACCAAGTGACGGTGTTTGCGCTCAGCAGCACCGTTCTGTTGATGTGTATGTGGACAAGACACACGGTGAGAAATCCCAAGCTTTTGAAAGAATGAATTGAGGTTGCGATACTCGCCCCCCCCCCCAATCAGATTGTACATGAATGATTTTATGCTTGAGAAGACGCTCAACATGCGATTGAAATTGTAAGAAGACATCAAACACATCACATTTACGCTTAAGCAAATAAAGCCAAGTAAAGCGACTATAGGCATCAATGAAACTGACATAATAGTTATGACCACTCACAGAGGTTTGAGCAGGACCCCATACATCTGAAAACACTATTTCAAGAGGATGACTGACTACTCGAGTAGAGGAAACAAAGGGTAGTTGATGACTCTTCCCTTGCTGACAAGCATCACACATTGCTAAAATTTTATTACTAGGCAAACTAGGAAGACCATGCCGATGAAGAACATGACTGACAATCTGCTAAGCCGGATGACCAAGACGTGAATGCCATTGAGACGACGAGACGCGAACACCAGTGAAGACCCGAGAGACGGTGGGCACATCCAACGCATATAGACCATCGCGGAGGCGACCTCTAAGAAGAACGTCCCTCGTGGCTCGATCCTTGACAAAGAGATCAAAAGGGTGACATTCAACAAACACATTATTATCACGAGTAAACTTAGGAACAGATAGCAAATTACGAGTTACCGAGGGAACACGAAGAACATTGCTAAGATGGAGTTTACGTGATGAATGTGTGAGAAAAGATGCCTGACCAATATGAGAGATGTGCATACCTAAACCATCAGCAGTGTGGACCTTGTCAGGTCCATGATAGGGCTCATGGGAGTGGAGCCGTCCAAGCTCATTCGTCAGGTGGTCGGTGGCACCAGTATCCATATACCAGCTGCTATCAACAGGATACGATGGTGTGGATCCATGGATGGCCATGGCAGCTTGACGTTCATTGCCCTTGCCGTTGTTACCAAGACCCAGAAAATCACGCTTAAAGCGGCGATGACAGCGGGAGGCAAGATGGCCGTCGAGACCACAAAGCTGACAGGGAGTCTTGGCGCCACATGCCGAACAGCAGGTACGAGAGACCGCCCCCGTATTGTTGGAAGAGGACGGGGCAGTCGGACGTGGCGGCGGTGCAGGAGAAGAGGGTTTGCCTCCACTCGAGGGACGAGCCGGCTTGCCTCCACGGAAAGCCACAAGCGCCGAGGGGTCGTTGGTGAAGGATGGGGACGTGCGGCGTGACTCAACACGCTGCTCCGTGCTGAGGAGACGCGCGTAGAGGTCGCGTGGTGGCAAAGGCGTGTCACGACCATTGATGTTCTCCACAAGCGAGTCATAGTCACTGTCGAGGCCGTTAAGTATGAACCCAGTGAATTCCTCATCACGAAGGGGCTTCCCAATGGAGGAGAGCGTGTCAGCCAATGCCTTGACCTTGTTGAAGAAGGCCGTAACGGAAAGATCACGCTTCTTAATTTACCATGTTGGCTGCGGATAGCCATGGAGCTGGCCATGGACTGCGAGGAGAAGCTAGACTCAATCGTAGACCACACATCACGGGACGTGGCGGCAAAGACCACCAAGCCAGCCACAGCCGGAGTAAGAGAGGTCTGGAGGGCGCTGAGGATGGCTTGATCTTGAGCAATCCACTGACGATGTGCAGGATTAACCACGGAGACTGCAGTACCAGAGGACGAAGTCATTTGCAGCATGGCCGGTGGACACGGCAGGGTGCCGTCGACGAAGCCCTCGAGGTGATGACTGCGCAACAGAGGAAGAACTTGTGCACGCCATAGGATATAGTTGTCTGCCGACAGCTTCACCGTCAGCAGATGCGCGAAGTGATGCGGGGACGCTGGGGTAGCACCGACGTCCGCGCGGTACTCAGCAGACGGAGGCGCAGACACCTCATAGCCAGCGGAGGGAGCCGCGGCAACGGAGGGCGCAGAAAACGGCGCAAGTGCCGAGGATGTCGAAGCTGCAGGGGGCGCGTACGCCAGAGGCGGCACGTAGCCTGTGGGCGAGTAGGGCCCGTAGCCGGCAGGCGCGAAGCCTGCGGGCGTGTAGCCGCCGGGCGCGTAGCCGGCGGGAGCGTAGCCGGCGGGTCCGTAACCGGCGGGCGCGAAGCTTGCTGGTCCATACGCCGCCCCGAAGGGCGACGGGTAAGGAGCAGCCGGAGGTGCCAGGAAAGGCGAGGAGCCGGGCGCAGGTGGCGAGGCAAACAGTCCAGCACCGACGGAGCGATCAGACCAGAGGCCCGGCGCACTCCCGGCGAGAAGACTTGACAAGAACGGCGAGATCGCCGGGGCAGTGGAGGAAGAGACCGCGGCGACCGTGAGGGATGCAGCGGCAGCAGTTGTAGCGGGGGCGGCGGCGGCCATAGTGGCGGCGGCGGCTGCGCTCGAAGAGGCGGAAGACGTGGTCATCAAGACCTAATCTGATACCATGTAAACAAACAGGTTTTGGGGGAACTAGCACAACCCTAAACGGGTGGCTTATCTCTCTTTATATAATAGTTGGATAGGTACAATACATGTACAAATAGTCAAATATACAGGGAAACCGAAACCTATACAGAGTCTAACAGGAGATAAGGATAAGGCAACGCTCGGGGAAGAAGAGAGAAAACTACTGGACGAGCTTCTCTCGCGTGAAGAGCCAACTGGTGGTGGTCCCTCACAGGGACGCGTGTCAAGTATTGGAGGGGGCTTGCGCTGCGATAAAATCATCCGGTTGTTTTTGATCCTTTTCCCAACTACCCAGCCGACGCAAGATCACCTCCATATATGCGACGCCGCCGCCGATCCACAAAGTGCGGCCGCATCCATATATGCACTGCAGCGCATCACCTCTGGGTCGTCGTCGCCGCCGCCGCCGCTTGCTACAACGGCGCTTCTGTGTCTGGTCCCTGAGGATCGTTCCCTAGGGATTTCGTCGTTCACTCGTGCCTGGTCCCTGACGCATACCCTGCCCCGCTGGTTACGTCTCCCTCGTGATCTCCGTCCCGTCCTCCTGACCCCATCCTTCCCACGCCTGTGTCGAGGTCGTTCGTCTCCCCCACACGGTTGACTTGGCAGATACCATCTGCTCTCCTGCCGATGTCCTCGACATCCTCTCCATCGTGCTGCAGCTCCTCTTCGACGGATGCATCGAAGCCGTGCGTTGGTCCGAGGACGAAGAAGCCCACACATTGTACCTCGTGCCGCTCCTCCTCGGTGACGAGGTCTCCCTTCAGGCCCCCTTCCACCTGCTGCTGCCGCGTGCGAGGCCACAAGTCGCCCGTGGAGGCGATGTTGCACGATTTGACCTATTCTGCCATCCACGGACATCCTATCCCTGCTGCCACCAAGGTGTTTGTCGTGGTAATCCACGGCCACCCTTTCCCTGCTGCCACCAAGGTGTTTGCGCGGGTAATTCTCGGGAACTATCCACCCATGACTGCGCACAAGGTGCTTGACGAGGCATTACTGTCACTGATTGACGCCGTCAAGGAGCTCCTGGGGAAGTACGCCAGCCCGGAGTTCACAATTGCTATGGACAGCGACGAGTGAGGGGCAATACCGAAGTTAAACCTACAGTCAGCCGTCCTGAATGTAAAGCGTCTGCTTTGGATCATTGAGAGGATCATGTCCTAAATGGAAATCGCTCAAGGACGCTCACATGTGTAGGAACATGGTTTTGGCTTCCGGTGCTTATAAACCGATGCACGCTCAAACTCGCCAATTCAGATATGATTGGGGAGACACTGGTATCTCGGCAGGTTAGTCTGCAAGAGTACTGTACCTTTTTTTTGCGGGTAGCAAGAGTACTGTATCGACTAAACTTAGAATTATACTGTATATGTTAATTCTCATAGCACTTCTCGAGCAACACACGGCAGCATGCGCAAGAAAGTCAGATTGGGGATTGGTGAAGAACATGCCCATCTCACACGCTACTCCACCAGCTATTATCTTTCTGTGAATTACTCCACCGAGGCACCAAATGCTCTTCTCGGGTCTCAAAAGAAAAACGAAGTCAGCCAATAACTAGCAGCAATGCTAACGGCCGATTTCTTTCTAACAGAGAAAGAAAAATATCCAGAATCACCTGTTGGCCTATGTCTGAAGGGATGCATATGTTTATGTAAAGAAAAAGATATTGCAATCAACACCAACACAAATTCAATGCATGGAGGTCAGTTATTCCATGCTTTTATGATTTAAGTGTAGCACTTCATACATTACATGGCAGATGCTCCGAGGAATGTCTCATTGACAGAGAGGGGAAGTGAGAATATTTCAGTGATGCGGCGAAATGTGGTTGTGAGTCATTGGGTTAGAGAACGTGATTGTTTCTCCCGGTGCAACGCACGGACATGTTTGCTAGTAATATAAATAAACTTGGTTATAAATTTTAAAAAGTTTGACTTGGGACAAATAATTTGGAACGGACGAAGTAGTCGTCATTAAATGGGCCTAGTTAAGGGCCACGCCATCGCTGCTGACAGACGGCCAGCACAATCTCCCTGCACGCTGCCATGCATTCCGGCCGGCGATCTAAAGCCTAAACGAAGCATAGGGCTCTACACGGCCCGATCTCTCGTCAGGAGACAAATCGCAAACTAGCTGACAAGGAGGGGCAGGGTAGGCGGCTATGGCTACCTAACCTAGGTTGGGCTGAGCTCAAAGCGAACAAGCATGAAGCTAGAGACCCAGACGGCAGCAGTAGGAGTAACGCAATAGGAGCATATCCTAGAAAGAAAAGCATCGTGCCTGCAACTGCGTGCTGCGTGCTGCGTGCGCGCATGCAGGCAGGCCCCTGGATTAAGGCCAGGGTCGACGCCATTGCACAGCGTGCTCTCTTGTGCGAGCGGCCGCCGGCCGGTGGATCGGGTACACGCGTGGCGTGCTTCTGGAGTACGTGTTTTGGCTCACGGCGCATCCATCAACCCGGCTACGTACGTACGGCGCGCGTGCCGCCGTGATGTGTCCTGTCACGTTCTGTAGGCTGTAGCACGGTACCATGTTCTCGTGTGATAAACACTGTCACTGGCTAGCTTTGATTCCCCTCTGTTGACGGACGCTAGTGGCACCACGTTGGCCACGCACAAAGCGGCCCCCACGCTGCGCCATGGACGGACGCATGCACGCCCGCCCGGTTGGACCCGGCCGTCCGGCCTTGACAAGCCGTGCCGCCGACGCTGTACTGGCGCACGCCTGCACAGCCCAGAGGAATAAAGGGAAAGGAGGAGTACCAGCAGCCGGGGCCGGCCGGCTGCCCCGCCGCGAGCTAGCTTAACTAGCTAGCTGGTGGCAAGGATCGAGGCGGCCGGCAGCGGCAGGACGGACAAGACAAGAGAGATCGCGAGATGCCGGCCGCTGCGTGCAGTGCATGCATGCATGCACAGCTAGCGCGACGCTCGCTTTCACTTATGGCCAGGCCAGTACCGCTGCTGCCGCGCCACGCCAGGCTCGGTTTCCCCAACGGCATCGGCGCAGTGCGCTCCCCCCACGCACGTACACGACGTAGAGACGTTGTACGTTGGCATGGACGGGTCGGCATCGAGCTATCGAGCGTGTGGGTGGTCGCTGCTGCATGCTGCGCCCATGTGCCGGGCGTACGTGCTGCCGCATTCGCAAGCCCACCCCGCCATGCCACCCCGCGCATCTCCAGCCCGAGCAGTGGCGCACCGGCACGGCGCCGTGTAGCGCGCGGTGCGCACAGGCAGCAGCAGTGGCTACCGCTTGCCTTCTGTTGTGGGTTTACCCAGCTGCTCCCCCGCCAGTCCGTTACTGTTCCGTTTCAACTCGGCGCACAGTGGCGCGGCCACGTTCCGAGTGCAGTCCGCGCACTGTGCACGCTCGCATTCGTTCCTTTTGTTCCTGCATGCACTCCTAGCGACCTAGCGGCTTTCTGATACTCCTACTACTATACCGGTCGCTGTGTGCGTACGTGTTGTCACTGCGTGCCGGTGCATGCCGTAGGAGGGAGGAGAGGATCGGAGAAGGGAGCAGAGAGGGGTAAATGCGGTGCCTGCGCCTTTTCTGAAGCATGTTTCATGGCGCGTGTAGGAGCTATCGGTTCTGCGCGCGCGGCATGATGGTGTTGTTTGGCTCGGTAACTGTAGGGGTATTCCTCGATTTGGCATTCCTAAGCTGGTACAACGGGTTGCGACAAATTTATACAGCTGTGCGTGTGCGGTACAAAGCCAAACATTCAGAGATGATCTATCTTGCAAGACCCATTGGGTATTCTCGGCTCCTATGGTCCTATAAGCTGGCGAGTTCAACATGTTAAAAAACCAAGGTCGCGCGCCGTAATAATCAGCACCAAGGTCGTTGTAGTATAGTGGTAAGTATTCCCGCCTGTCACGCGGGTGACCCGGGTTCGATCCCCGGCAACGGCGTCTTTTTTTTCTGTCACACCATTAAGAGCAATTTTTTTTTTTTTTGAGGTAGCCATGAAGAGCATTGAGATCGTAGGTAGGTTTATTTTTCTGAGGGTACGAGAAGTAGGTTATGATACCAGAGCAATTCCAGGTCTCTGTGCCGGGCCGCCCCCTGCCTCACATCTGAGACCAGCAAAAAATCGCTTCACACACGAACAGTTCTCTGCTATCTGCAAGTGCTCGGAGGCGCCTTCAGGGATGCACAAGCGTAACCACTAGAGACGCAACTTCTTCAACACAAAGCGCCGTACATGAAACATTGACGCTGTAAAAGGCGGATATCAAAACTTCAAAATTATTCTGTAGAGTAACTAGAAAATGGATGGGAGATGAAAATACAGTGATGGTCATGTCCATACATAGCATTTCGAGAATTACAACAACAACAACAACAACAAAGCCTTTAGTCCCAAACAAGTTGGGGTAGGCTAGAGGTGAAACCCATAAGATCTCGCGAATCTTTTGGGTTTCATCTCCATAAGAGTGGCTGAGTTTTGACGTTGGCTCGCCAAGCCTATCACAACCCTCCTCCTTTATCCGGGCTTGGGACCGGCTATGTTGAGACAACATAGGCGAAGTTCATTTCGAGAATTAACACAAAGAATTTCACTTACACAGTTCCAGACTTCCAGTACCACTGAAACTCAATCAACAAACACTCAACGAATAATAATTCGCTTCCGAGTTTACGGTCTGCCTCTTGTGATAAACTACCGGCTCAGGAAACATAGTTGAACATACATACATACTGCCGCCGTTGAAACAACATACGGGAAAGTGGAAATAAGGCAAATGCCAGGAATAAAACACAAAGAAACAAAAAAGAATGGACAAGATCCAGCAATCTTCTTCAATGGGAACCAAGGTTTAAGCAGATCCAAACTCGGCCATCCACTTCTCGTGCCGTTCGATATCAGAGGGCGACACACTCTTCTGGACCTTGACCAAAGCTTCTTCAAAGTCACACATGGCTACCGGGTCCTTTGAGATATCATCCTTTGACATGTTCTTGATCTCATCACGGGTCTTGCCTGCAATCTTTCGCCTCATACCATTCATCGAAGCATCACGACAAACATTTGTCAGGTCATCCCCACTATACCCTTCTGTCCTTCGTGCAACTTCGTCGATGTTAACATCAGTAGCTACCTGTTGATATAAACGTGGGGAGTTAGTAAGCAACACGAGATATTAAACAGTGACTTATCATCAACGTAGATGATGCAGTATGATTAGTGAACAGTATCCGTGAATGAAATAAAACCACAACAACCAAATGACGAAAAGATGAGCAAGAAATGCTTTACTACATCATACCTCAACCGTTCTAAGATTTATGCTGATGAGTGACTTTCTGCTTTCAAAACTTGGAAGTGGAATATAGATACGCTTTTCCAGCCTCCGCCTGAGCCAATCAAGATTCAGTGAGTTAAAAAACCATATATGCCACAGGAATAGTAACATAAATATAGTTACAGTAGTAGAGCATGTAGCTAGCACGCTGGCTGACAAACAAATTGGAAGGAAAAATAAATAACAAAAGCTGTAGTTTCACTGCAGAAAAGAACTGTTTATTGCTGTAGATAATACAAATAGGGAACACGGCACATTAATCAATGTAGAGGCATGAGAGCAGTTAAAATTCAGAACACCCCAGATACCACTCTAGCCCGCAAAGGTAGCGAATAGAAACACAACTCAAGCTACAAATGCTCAAGGCTCTGATCTTACCCCATAAAACGGCGACATGACAAATGTAGCATGAACTAAACAAAAGAATCATTTGCCTTTTCTGAAGGAAACTAGTAAATGCGTACATGCGATGCACGTTAATATTAAGGGAAAAAAATAATTGCAAACTGATTTTAGGTAGGATATCAATTAAGCGTTAATTACATGGATAGTGTAGCCGTCGATATTTGGTATGATATTAATTGCATGTTAAACACGTTGAGTGCTTGCCGTTGGAGCAATATAGGTCGTTGGATTAACATGATTTGATGGCCGAGATTTGTTTGGATCTGCCCCTTTGGGTCTTTTTATATTGGTATAGATATAGATATATGTACTACGCTTCACCTCTGGTGATCTCTAACTACAATAGTAACACAACTGAAGAAATCAATCCGGTCTCTAACTCTAACAGCAACACAACTCTAGAAACCAATCCGGTCTCTAACTCCAATAGCAACACTACTCTAGAAACCAATCCGGTCTCTAACTCCAGTAGTAACATAACTCATGAAATCAATCATCTTGTACAAATCCGGATATTATGCCAAGAGTTTTGATACTACCAGTAGCACCTCTAAATTAATAAATGCAAATATGAGTGAAAGAGTTCGCCAACCTGAGTGCTTCATCAATATCCCATGGAAAGTTGGTAGCTGCCAGAACCATAACAATTTTCGGCTGACCATCTTCATTGGTAGAGCTATTGTTAACACCGTCTATTTGCACTAGAAGTTCAGACTTTACCCTCCTCGATGATTCATGCTCACCAGAAGCTCTGAATAAATACATAAATTGATAAATCTGGGCACGGTACTTTCTAAATGAAGATAAATAAAATATAAGAACTGTCAGTTTCATATTTTCATTCCATTTGCCTGTCAAGCTTAATTAAAAAGAGATGTATAAAAAGCACAAGAATGTTCTCTTCTACGACATGTAACTTATTTACCAGGCAAAACAATTAAGAATGTCTTCAAGTTTAAGGTACAAAGCTGTTGGGAAAATTGTCATTATCTTGGCCGGCACTAACAGAACTTGAACTTGCATGCCGAACAGCAAAATGTATGGTCACATACCCACGAGATGTGCATAGGGAGTCTATTTCATCAATGAAGATTGTACTTGGAGCGTAGGCCCTTGCAAGTTCAAACAAACAACGGACCATGCGCTCACTCTCCCCCCGCCATTTCGAAGCCAATGTTGCAGAAGAAACATTAAAGAATGTTGTTCCACATTCTGTAGCTACTGCCTTAGCTAAAAGGGTCTTCCCGGTACCTGGTGGGCCAAACATAAGAACCCCTTTCCAAGGTCGACGAATACCCTGAACAGAAATAGAACCCGAAGGAGTATGATGAGGGTACATGTAACTTTAGACTGAATGGAGCAGGGCACAGAAAAAGAGAAAATATACGACATTAATATCATGAGTTACTAATTTTAGAAACTCAAATTGCGGTTAGCGTGATTGGGTATACATAATTTTAAATGACATATTATAAACCAGCCATATATTAAAGAAAAATTAATAAGTGTGCATGTCCAGATGACTCATGTGCACCATGCTACCAAAGAAAGGCAGCAACTTTGTCCATGGTCATGATGTTAGATAGCAACAAGAATGAATGAACAGATAAAATAACAGACACTTAATTGAATAGCATAGTTCGAAATTCCAAATCATTACCTGAAAATATTCAGGCATCCAGAGAGGAAGCACGACTGCTTCCTCAAGGAGTCTTTTGGCCTCACTAAGTCCTGCAACATCATCCCATCTCACTCCTGGGGTAGAGTCTAGAACATCTCTTTCAAGCATGGCAGCTAAGTCCCCATCCGGTCCTTCATACTGTGCCTTCTTGGACTTACCTTCTTCAGCATCGCTGCTCTGAAAGGAAAGGATAAGAAAAAAATAGAAAAATTTAGAAACGCGATTCGCATATAGCAGTACTCTGTAGTTACATATCATCAAGTTGATCAAAAAGCTAAACCCAACAAGAGGCAGGCAAAAAAAATTATATGTATATATGCGGATTCCAGTTCCCTAATGTAGAAGGTAACAATAGATGCTCTCCTATTTCAGTATGTGATTGCTTTTGAGATGCTTGGTGATTTCAACATCATTCTTGTTGTGTGCACCATCATGCTTTGCGCCTATGGAATATGCACAACGAGGAGCTAGAAATAGATGATGATAGAGTGTCTTCAATAACTATAAAAAGGTATGTTTCTCGGTATGACAAACTGTAGAATCGGGAGGGAAGAGAGGAGTACCTCCAGCTCGTGTGTATGTGTGTGGTGGCCTTGCTGGGAACCGGAGGACTGGATGCCTCTTCTAGGTCAGCTCCTCCTCATGGGCTTGGGCCCTAAGTGACACGGCTGATGGGCTTGGGCCCATACCGGTCCAACACTCCCCCTCAAGATGGGTGGTAGATATCTATCATTCCCATCTTGTCACATGCCAAGTTACAGTCCTTTGTTCCCAATCCCTTTGTCAAGCAATCTGCAAACTGCTGCCCAGAGCTGACATGACCAAGGCTGATGATCCCAGCATCAAGTTTCTCCTTAATGAAGAAGCGATCAATTTCCACATGCTTTGTCCTATCATGTTGAACTGGGTTATTAGCAATGGCTATAGCTGACTGATTGTCACACCACACCTTCAAGGGGCCCTTCCTCAGAAGTTTCAGCTCGCTCAGTAGGTACTTCACCCAGAGCATCTCACACAACCCTTGAGATAATGCTCTATACTCAGCTTCTGCTGTTGATCTAGACACAACTGTCTGTTTCTTGCTTCTCCATGACACCAAATTTCCTCCCACAAACACACAGTAGCCAGAAGTTGATCTTCTATCATCTTGACAACTGGCCCAATCAGAGTCACTATAGCCATCCACCTCAAGATGTCCACTCTTCGCAAACCACAACCCTTTACCCGGAGTCCCCTTCAAGTATCTCAGAATTCTGTGCACAATATCAAGATGCCCACTCCTTGGTTCATGCATGTATCTGCTCACCACACCCACGGCATACGTAATGTCAGGCCTTGTATGACACAAGTACAATAACCTCCCAACCAGTTTCTGATAATCTTCCTTATTCACCAGCTCACCTGATTTTGCTGTCACTTGATGATTTTGTTCAATCGGAGTAGAGGCTGCACGACATCCCATCATGCCCATGTCACTCAAGAGATCCAAGGTATTTCCGTTGGCACATAGAGATTCCCTTCTCTGTCCGAGCCACTTCAATGCCAAGGAAGTATTTTAGGTTGCCCAAATCCTTTACCTCAAACTCCTTACTCAGACACCCCTTCAATCTCTCTATTTCCTCCTTATCATCTCCAGTGATGATAATGTCATCCACATAAACTACAAGGATGGTGATCTTCCGATCAGAGAGTGAGTATCTGTAGAACACCGTGTGGTCTCCATTACATTGACCATACCCCATAGCACGGACAGCACGTCTGAACCTATCAAACCATACCCTTGGTGATTGCTTCAGTCCATACAAGGATTTCTTCAGCTTGCATACCTTCCCCGTGGTCTGTGAAGTACCAAAACCTGGTGGTATCTCCATGTACACTTCTTCCTGCAACTCACCATGCAAGAAGGCATTCTTGACATCTAATTGATGCAATTTCCACCCAAAGTTTGCAGCACAGGAAACCAATATCCTTACTGTGTTCATCTTTGCCACTGGAGCAAACGTCTCGTCATAGTCAATTCCATAAGTTTGACTATATCCTCTGGCGACCAATCTGGCCTTATACCGTTCCACCTTCCCCTCAGGATTCAGCTTCACCGTATAGATCCACTTACAACTCACTGCTTTCTTTCCTGCCGGCAATGTGGTTAGCACCCACGTCTTGTTTTTTCTCAGTGCTTCCAACTCTTCTATCATCGCTTCACGCCACTTCGGATCTTGCTTTGCAGCCTTCCAATCCTTTGGGATTGACACAGTTTGAAGAGAGGCAACAAACACTCTATAGGAAGGAGACAAAGCCTCATAAGACACAAAATTTCCAATATCATGATCATCAAAAACCTCCGGTGGTAAGGCCTTCTGTGCCGCTTCACGTGTCCCCTTTCGCAACGCAATAGGCAGTTCCACTGTGTCAGATGAGCTTGCACCACTGCCTTGATGCTCCCCCTGCACTGACTGCTCCCCCTGCACTTGTGGCTGCCGCCGAGAATATACCAGACGAGTGTCAGATGAGTCATGCACTTGTGGCACTTGTGGCTCTCGTCGAGAGTACACTAGGGGGGTCTGCTGCCACCGATCTCGAACAGGGAGCTGGAGATTACCAATCTGAATGGAACCCACTGTTGGCTGGACCTGAACCTGCACATCACTATCAGTGAGAGTACCAACCGGAATTGTACCCTCAATTGGCTGGACTTGAACCTGCACATCATCATCAGTGTTGGCGTTCACAGAATCCTCCTGAGTGTGAGACGCAGCCTTCTCCCCCTCTTGACCATCCTGCACAGAGTGTGAATGGTCAAGCCCTTGAAACAACACACTTAGATCTGTGGGCTCACCATAGAATGGCTCAGACTCCCTGAAGGTGACATCCATACTTACAAATCTGCGTTTCTTAGAGGGACACCAACATTTGTACCCCTGCTGACTAGAAGCATAGCCCAGAAAAACACACTTCACTGCCCGCGGATCTAGCTTCCCAACAGAAGGTCGGTGGTCACGAACAAAGCAGGTACTGCCAAACAACTTTGGGGGAACAACAAACTTATTTTCTCCAAGCAGCAATTCACACGGAGATTTCATGCCAAGTATCCTTGAAGGTGTCCGGTTGATCAGGTATGTGGCTGTCATAACAGCTTCACTCCACAAGAACTTGGGCACATTCATGGTAAACATCAACGACCGAGCAACCTCAAGAATATGTCGATTCTTCCTTTCTGCCACTCCATTCTAAGGGGGGGTGTCCGAACAAGAAGTTTGATGAAGAATCCCTTGGTCAGACAAGAAGACCCCAAAGGTGTTGTTCACATATTCTGTGCCATTGTCAGTCCTGATCACCTGCACCTGCGCCTTAAACTGATTCTTCACCAAGGCATGGAAATTCTGAAAACAGCTAAACACCTCATCCTTGTGACGCATCAAATAAATCCAAGTATTACGAGTATAGCAGTCGATAAAGGTAACAAAGTACTTCATTCCATGCATTGACACAACAGGGCTCTTCCATACATCCGAATGAATAAGCATAAAAGGAGATATGCTCCTAAGCCCCTTACTCACATATGTGGCTCTTGTGTGTTTTGCATATTCACAAGCATCACATGTCAGCTTGCCCTTGCCTATTCCACACATAACATCCGGAAATATTCTGCGCATCTTATCAAAAGATACATGTCCCATCCTACAGTGATGGATCATCGCCTGCTTCTCCTTGTCCTCCATGGTCGCAGTACACACCAAGTCCGGCTGCACCTCCTGGTCCATATACCAAAGCCCCCTATGCCTGGTGCCAGTCCCAACCGTCTGTCTCGTCTGTCGCTCCTGAATCTCGCAACCGAATTGGTCAAGGATCACACGACAGTCTATTTGATCAATGAGAGCACTGAAAGAGACCAAATTGACAGGAAAAGCTGGCACATGCAAAACTGAGGATAAGGAGATGGTCGGAGTGCACTTTACTGTACCAACCCCTATGACAGGCTGTTTTGTGCCATCAGCAGTTTGCATAGTGCCCGTGTGAGAAGGAGGATGCTTATTGTAAGACTCAAACACGCAGCATTTGCCCACAACATGCTGAGATGCTCCAGAGTCTAGAACCCATTCTGAACCATTCGCATTAGTAGCAAGAGATGCCTTTTCCGGATTATCTTCATCAGTGGAGGCCCAGTGAGCACAGCCTCCATAGCGAGCATTCAAGCCTGCAGTTTGGAGCTGTGATATGAAAGCATGGAGCTCCTCCAACTCAGCCCTCAATTTAACAGTCTGAGCATCCTTCTCACGTGTCGCCCCCTCGGCTGTTTCCTTGTCAGCCTGGATTTCCTCCACCTTCCTTTTGAAGCTCTCCAATTCCTCCCTGAGCCTCTCAACCTCTGCTACAGTCATGCTGTATTCCTTCTCTGACCCGGCACCGGCCTTCTCTGCACTGTCCTCACCACTCTTCTCTAGCTCCACATCACCCCTTCTCATGTCATCATTCCCTAGAGACTCCTTGACTGCATGGTGAGCACCAACCGCAGCTATGGTATCATCCATCTCCTCCAAAACAACAGCATTCTTGATGCTGCCAGCAGCACCATCAGCCCCTGCAAAACGCGCCTCAATGGTCACAAGACGGCACCCCCTGCCGACCTCCTGCTCCATCAGGAAGAGCCTCTCCTTGAGTGTGAGGCTCTCCCCCTCAAGCCCTTCTTCTCCTCTACAATCAGCAGCAGCAGCTGCACAGCAGACTTCCTCTCCTCTGCAAACAGCAGCAGCAGCACTAGCAGAAACACACTTCCAGCAGAAGCAGCAGCAATCTAGCGCAGTCCCAGGCTCCCAGCTGCCTCCTCTCCTCAAACAGCAGCAACTGCAGCAGCACAACACCCAGCAGCAACAGCACTCAGCCTCAGTTCCCCTTCATTCCCCAGCAGCTCCAGCAGCAGACCACCAACAGAAGCAGCTTGACCTGCCTCTCTGCCTCTCCAGTCAGCCGCAGCAGCAAGCACCTCTGCTCCCACGTCCACACAGCAGCAGCAACAACCCCAGATGCAGCCACAACAGCAGACTCCAGCAGCTGCCCTTCTTTCTCTTCCTCCTCTCTCCTTCTCCCTTCCACCTCCAGAAACACAGCAGAACAGAGAGAGATAAGAGAGCCGGGGCAGGAAGGAACCAGCACCAGCCGTCGCCCTGTCGCCCGTGCAGCCGCTTCTCCTCCTCGCGCGCACGCACAGCCGCCTCCTCTCCAGCGCGCAGGGCCGCCGTCGATCCCCACCGGACCCCGCAGTCTCGCCGGCCGGCGCCGCCGTCCGTCAGGCCTCGCCGGACCTGGCCTCTGATACCATGTAGAATCGGGAGGGAAGAGAGGAGTACCTCCAACTCATGTGTATGTGTGTGGCGGCCTTGCTGGGAACGGGAGGACTGGATGCCTCTTCTAGGTCAGCTCCTCCTCATGGGCTTGGGCCCTAAGTGACACGGCTGATGGGCTTGGGCCCATACCGGTCCAATACTAAATGATTTTAGGAACAAATGGAGAACCCAAGTCGACATATTTAAGGCTATCTTCTAAAAAAGGCTAAGGTTAACTAAATGGCACCATGTGATTGACTTCAGTAGTATCTTGCAGAAAATTGTTAACTCCACTTTGCATACACCAACATATGTTGGAAATAACATATGTAGCCACATTTTGAAACCATAACATATGCAGCCCGGTGCATGTAGCTCCCGCTTGCGCAGGGTCCGGGGAAGGATCCGACCACTTTGGGTCTATAGTACGCAGCCTTTCCCTACATTTCTGCAAGAGACTGTTTCCAGGACTCGAACCCATGACCTCATGGTCACAAGGCAACAGCTTTACCGCTGCGCCAAGGCTCCCCTTCCCCGAAACCATACACATACAAAAACTAATATATAAGAAGTATGTATCCTGGATGATATTGAAAAGCTCCCTTTTCTTCTTCTTTTGGCACTAGGCAGATAGGTATGTAAACAATGCCAGCAGAAAAAGAAGCACTAAAAGTCTAATTCTCAAACATATGTCAAACATATATTTTTCTCACTCACGGTTGCAGACAGAGGTAACTAACAACATCAACAAAATATATTTGATCAAATAAAGATTTCAGAGTGTAACGAATATTTGCTTTAAGGAAATTACCGCTGAATCAGCCTTGCTTGAACTTGTTTTTCCTTTCCTCCCGCCAGTGCTTGAAGCAGTTGATGATCTTACCGCAGAGCTTGCTTTACTTCCGCTGGGTTTTGCACCACGGCTAGGTGTTCCAGTCTTTGATGGACCCCGTGCCCAAGCTCCATCTTGGGAGGATTTTCTTGCACTAGATTGGCCTCTTGCTGACCTTCGGCTTGGTGTATTTGTATCTCTTGGAGGTGCCCACACATCAGGGTCGTCAAAGGTTGATGGCGATGATGTTGGATACTCGTCCAATGGTTGGAACAGAAATGATTTATTATTAGAGCGAATAGGAGGCGACGAGGACCGCATTGTCCCAGGGGCTTCTTTAAATGACTTCAATTGGGCATCGAGCTGCCTCACAATCTCTACCTCTTCACTTATGGCTTTCTTACAGTTCATCCATTTTGTGCGGATAAAGGTGTCATCTAAATTAGCTAGATGCCTGCATAAATATTCACGATCAACTATCGCATCATGAAGGACAACAAATTAAAAACATCTGTTAAGCTTTTACTCCTAAGAACCAAAGATAACGAAACAACGGGGAAATGCATTATCCAAGTTTTAAATATCAACAATATTCACCACATCGAACATTTTGCCTTCAAATATGTAATGGATTAACATATCAACAAGAGCAGGGAATCCGCAAAAGGCTGATCCTGGCGTGAATGCAATGTTCCAGTGAAAACACACGGCTACTGTTTCGAAAGTTTCAAGATGAAATGAAGCATTGACGTTCATTAGGTGCAACCGTACAAAGCTCAGTATCACTTCTACAATAACCAAGGTGTCTCGTGACTTCAAATCCAGGCAGACTTTACATGCATGACCTGATATTTTGAAGCACCCAAATGATGAACATGAGTTACTACTGGGACCCCTTTTGACGGCAGATCAGCACAAATAGACGATTGTTTTCTCGACCCTAACTAATGATAAGCATAACAACATAGTACCAACCGCAACACGTCTCGCTCAGAGCAAAATGACTAGAACCCACTATACCGGAACAATCAAACGGATCCTCACGGGTCAAATCCGAGGCCGTGAGGTCGAATGCACAGATCCTCACGGGAAAGACGTCGCGAATTACACAGCGCCTAACCGCCAGCGAATCCGCGGGGGAGGGGGCGGGGACTAGGAAGCTCACTTGTTGATCTGCGCGATGGCGCCATCGAAGAAGATGATGGAGGTGTCGTAGAGGCCCTCGAGCGCGTAGTCGCGCGCGTGCTTGAGGTGGTCCTGCAGACCGGCTAGGGGGTTCGCCATTTCCGCCGCCCGCCGAGATACGGAGCTACAGATTCGCCAGAGCACGCACGCGCGGGGTAGGAAGCGGCACGCAGGTGGATGGATTGAGGAGGAGAAGAGAGCTACATGTATCGTCTGGTTCGAATTTGGGGATTCAGACGAGAGGGCGGCGATGGCTGTCTGTTGGCGTCCGAGACCTGGGTCTGGGTGGGAGGATGGAGACTCGCTCGCTCAGCTCGCCGACGCGTCTGTGGCCCACTGTCAGCGAGGTACTAATCGGCTGCCGTTCTATGTTTCTTTCTCTTTCGACGGGAATCGGCTCTAGTTCTCAACCAGGGAGAAAAAATGCGAACCAATACACTTATTTTTGGACTGAGGAAGTAACTTCGATGGTTAGGTTTTCTTAGGGCATCTCCAATGAAGAGGTGCTTGTTTGGGCGCTTAGATAAGTAGTTTTTTTTTTACAGAAGTAGCGCCGATGCAGGAGTCGGTTGGGCCAACGCATGGGTGCTTATTTGAGCGCTAACAACATTTATTTTTCCTCGTAAAGAATATCTTTATCGCTGGTTAAAAGAGGTCATACAAACACAAACTAAACAAGCGCCCGGCGACCCAACTAGCATCGATGCCAGGCCAAATCCCAGGATCGAAGGGGATTAGACCAAAATGGCCAGGAAACGAACCCTGGCGTCTGGCCTAAGCGTCCCCGTTGTAGATGCCCTTACTGTCCTAGATTTGGTATTGGTGATCACATTTTTCTATGTTTATTTCAGATCTTTTGGCCATATACGTTCATAGGGGTGACTGTATGTGTGTTTGTATGAGCGTCTACCACTTGATAGGGGAGGTGTGTTCTGATCTTTCAATGAGATGATGGTGGAACCGACTTTAACGATCCGGCTATAAACGTGCACGACGTTGCACCTTAGCAATCACTAAACCAATCTCCTAAAAATTACTCACGATATCAAAAGCACGATCAGTCTGACCATAAAGGTCTATTCCTGCAAACAATCGAAGAACGGGTAAAAATATGATAAAAGCAATCTGAATATTACGAATATAGATGATATATTAGCAAAAGGGTATGTGCAACGGGGGTAAAAAAAGTCTTTACAACCGCAACACAAGAAGTAAATAATTCACTACAACCTATAAGAAGCAATATTATATATGTTATATTATATGTGCAAATGTACAAACAATCAGCAAGCACCAAAATGAAAAAAAAATCTACATCGAATGTTCATTATGATAATCATACTTTTTAGTGCTTTCGTGGTGTCAGCCTGGTTTTGTCCTTCCTAATTCGGTGTCAGAGTCAGAGTTGTGTTGTCTGGTCGCAGGTGACTACGTTTGGCGCGGATCTTCATACATCTTCACTCGGCCTCTGTTGTGTGGGTTGAGTCGACTATTGCCTACGGTGAAGTCGGGGTCGTTTGGTCAGGGTTTAGGGATGGTGATGATACCTTTAAAGGATCAATAGAAGGTACAACAATAGAAGTAAGACCAATAATCATATCTTCATTAGGTAAATCTTTAACTTGATGTTGTTTGATGAACTTAGAAAAATTAAATCCATGTTATTCACCATCAAACTTAACTTTAATTTTCTTCTTAAAACAATCAATTTCAGCATTAATAGTATTCAAAAAGGGTCTATCAAATATAATAGGACAAAAATTATCTTGTTCAGATCCAAGCACTAAGAAATCAGGGATATTTGATCTTACCACACAAGACTTAAACATCTCTTACAATCCCAATAGGTGAGATGGTATCCCTATTTGCAAACTTAATTGTAACATCAATCCCTTCTATCTCAATAGGTGAAATATCATGCATGTCTTCTTGATAGAGAGAGAAAGGAATAGAACTTATACTATCACATAAACCATGATAATAATGATCTCCAATCTTAACAGAAAAAACAGGCATGCCAATAACTCTTTTATTTTTATCTTTCTTATCATGTTCATTTCTGACAGGTTTAGCAATTCTAGCAGCATCATCACAGAAATAAATAACATGTCAGTCAATATTTTGAACCAAATGATTTTTAACCATTAACCATTGCAATAGAAGTTTCTACTTTAATTTGTTCAGAATATTCAGGTGTTTTAATATAACTTTTATGAACCACTGTCATAGCCTTAGAGTGCTCCTTAATTCTAAATAAGGCTTTTGAATATAAGCAGTAGGTACAACATGATTAGCAAAATAAGCTTGTATTTCAGTATTAACAATAATAAGTTCTTCACAAATATTTTTAATGGGTTCATAATATTTAAATTGTTTCTCCTTAGGGAGATCAATATGGGCAGCAAAAGATTTACAGAAACTCACAACTATATCAGAATCAAATTCATATTTTGCACTAAGCTCATGAAAAACTTTGGTTTCTACAAAGACTTAACACAATCGTATTCAAGATTTATACCTGACTCTTTACCTTTGTCGACTTCACAATCTTCAGTGTTGCGTTTAATTCTTTCGATAAAATATCATTTGAATTCAATTTGTTTACTTGAGAAAGAACTAGCGGAATAAGAATCAAGCACTTTTTTATCGCTAAGAGAAAGCCTAGCATAAAAGTTTTGAACAATAATATCTCTCAAGAGCTAATGATTGGGCATTTGAGCATTAAGTTCTTAAGACTCCCCCAAGCTTGAGCGGAACTTTATCGTTCACGAGGCCAAAAATTATAAATATAACTCCGATCATGGTGAACCAGGTACATACGGTAAAATTTATTGTGGAATTCCAGCTCCGCGTCTTTCGCGTCGGGCGCAGTGACTACAAGGTCAGACCGTCCGGCTCGATCGTCGACCTGACATCCACCGATGACATCGACGGCCAGGCGACAGTCTCCAACGGGGAGTACGACATGGGACACGGACGTGCGTACGTCCGGTGAAGAGTAGACTAGGGCCGGTTTTACTTTTCTATGTAAAAAAACTCACTATTAATGAAAATGTATTGTCCGCTTTTATTTGATGCATCGGGTTGGATGACGAGCTCCCCTAAAGTTGTTGGCGAACACATCCGGACGTGTCCGTTTGAGGTACAACGTTGAAGTTGGTTGTATATTCATATGCATTCCTAACCATTTTTTTGCAACTAATCAGATTATCATCTGGAACTATGCATGAGTTAAGCTTAGCTGGAAATTAAAATACTATTTCTAAAACTAGTTAATTCAATGATGACCCTCCATGGATTCATCTGTAGGGGGAGTTTTTTTGTGGGGAAGCTGCTGAAAATGCTCAGAGCAACACAAAATAAGCTGACACAACAATGTGTACCTTGGAACCAAACCGGATGGGGCCAACTTACCACCGAACTAGAAAATGATAAATCGGTTAAATTGGTAAAGGCCACTTATCGCTCAAGTTCTACAGTTGGTATAAATTCGTAAGCCGGGTCGGCTGATACGCTTTAAAAAGGTTCTTGTTCTATATATTCCTTTTCTAGTCTTTCTCTTTTGATGTCGCAAAGTTGAAACCAAGAAATATCTGTTACGTTCCTGATGTTTCCGAACACTTTCAATAAAACCCTCTCGTAGAAGTATTTTAACAATGTTTTCGGTAATATTTGTAGATACTACTCGAACTATTCCTTTTTTATTCATGTCCGCGTTTCTTATAGAGGTTAGTAAATCAGCAATAGTGTCCTTGCCCATAAGACTCTAATTCTAAGTAGTGATCTAAACGCTCTTATATTTCTTCACGAAGGGAGCACCATTCATCCATCATGAAGACAGCATCTGGTAATATCGCGACCAGTCACGCGCCTGAACGGGCGAGCTCCGGGGTTCCAGCAGGCCGATATGCGCACGAGCATGTCCTCCCTCATCTTGGATCAGTCGCGCGGCAGAACGATATGGATGAGCACGTCTCCGGCTTCCTCAGGAGCTGGGAAACGGCAAGCCACGCATCCGAATTGTTTCGCTTCACCTGCCGGATGGAATTTGAGGCGTCTTCTACCGTCGGCTTAGGACTTGTAAAATGCAAGGTGCTTAGGGGAGGTGCTTGAAGAAATAAATCAGACTTTCTTTAAGCACTTGTGCTTATTTGTACATGGTAGCCGCTTAATTAGGCGTCTCTCCTGTAGAAATAGGCACTGGTGCTTCAGAAAAACCCGGTTTATTTTTCTAAGCACCTAACATTGTACAAGGCCTTACATGTGCTGGCGGCGCTGGATTGTTTCCCGGTTCTAGGTGGATGGAGATTGTTTTATGCAAAATTTAGGAGCAACTCCGGTTCAGGCGCAGATTGTTCAGTTCCCATTGCCCAAACAACATCAATAGTTCTGAACATATGAATAAGCAGAGAGAAAGGTAAACAAAGCCACGTACTTTTCATTCATAATAACTTAGAGAACACTTGATACATCCATTGCAGATACTAAAACTACTAGCATGACTAGATCACGACACGATGAAGCCTAAAGGATCAAGCAGGGCCTACAGGGCGCCCCTACGCGCGCTCGCCACGGATGCGACGGGCGAGCTGGATGTCCTTGGGCATGATGGTGACGTGCTTGGCGTGGATGGCGCATAGGTTGGTGTCCTCGAAGAGCCCCACGAGGTAGGCATCGGCGGCCTCCTGCAGGGCGGAGACGGCGGAGCTCTGGAAGCGGAGGTCGGTCTTGAAGTCCTGCGCGATCTCCCGGACGAGGCGCTGGAAGGGGAGCTTGCGGATGAGCAGCTCGGTGCTCTTCTGGTACTTGCGGATCTCGCGGAGAGCGACGGTGCCCGGGCGGAAGCGGTGGGGCTTCTTCACGCCGCCCGTCGCCGGTGCCGACTTGCGCGCCGCCTTGGTCGCCAGCTGCTTCCGCGGGGCCTTGCCGCCGGTCGACTTGCGCGCGGTCTGCTTCGTGCGGGCCATCTAGGGATCTGGGGTGAGGAGAGGCTGGGGAGTTTGCTGCGTGCCGGCGAGAGAGTTGTTCGACGCGGTGGTCTGAGGGTCTGCGGAGGGGTTTGCCGTGGTTAAATAGGGACGCCGATTTGGCCGGCGGGCGCGGCACGTAGCTTCAAATTTTGGGGATTTTGGGAAGCATCAACGCGCCACGGCACCGGAGGAACGCGGGCCTGGGTCAGCCGCTGGATTATGGAGGATTGGACGGTAGCGATGTGGGCTAGGAAGGTTGGCCACGGATCGCGATCCGTGTGACTATCGATGTGCTGTTTGCCCTCTTGGCGTGCCGGCCGTCGGATCGTCGTCCATAGCCCCGTGAGCAGTGCTTGGCTAGTAAGAGCAAGTACAATAGGTCCTACTCATCAGGCTATAAGCCATTCCACATCAGCAAAATCCCACGTGGAAGAGAGAGAAGGGAGGAAAGAGAAGAGAGCCGGCGCTTCACTAGTCGACCGGCTGTAGCACGCCACACGAGAGGAAAGGACTGCATGCAGCCCTTCAAAGCTGACTTTGCTTTCTCCTTCCCAATCAGTGCGTGGCCCTTCTTCTCTATACATGCAAATATTAATTACTGTAGCCGGTTGAGCAGGTACTCTACAGCCAGCCTTAGTTTTTTGTGAAGACTGTAAGATGACATGGCACTAGTATAGAGCCCGTAGCCGGCTCTTCTATTAACCATGCTCTAAGAGCAATGCGAGAGCTCGCTAGGTAATTTTTTTTTCGAGAATACGCAAATTGCGTACCATAGCTTTACAGTAGAGAGAATTGCAAGTATAAGATCAGTGGCGGAGCTTGGGACACATCTTAGGAGGGGCAAGTGGGCTGGGGGGCAACCAACATCAGGTTTAGGCTAGATTTGTGTGAATCTATGGGCAATTAACTGATGATAATATGAACAAATCTCCTGAGCTGGGGGGCGATGGCCCAGGTTGATCTCCACTAAGCTCCGCCACTGTATAAGATGACTACCACTCGCTGTGACCAACGAGCGTAGCAAGAACTCCACACCCGGGCTGGTCCAAAGGAAAATCTTTTTTTGGCAGCGGTGATTAATGAACATATTTGCTATTTTCCATACGACTAATTTCAATTCATTACACTCAAATTTTCTGGCCACGTGGGCCATTCACGGCCCGCGAAGATCAACCACTCGTGCCCGAGATCACTATCCAATAAAAAACCAGACTTCCAAGATCCATCTCACTCAGACCCTTTTAAATGTAGCAGATAACAACGGAGTGGGGCTATCGAATTGATATGTATAGACCAATTTCCTGCCCCAGAAGAGGCTCAGCCTACCAAACCCTGCTCTTTGCATGCTTACCGAGCTCTCCTCATACCGCTGTCTTTATAACTTTCTCTCATGCGGAACGAAGAGAAGTTAGTAAATATATTGGGAAGCCCTTGATCGAGTAGTTCATCCGAAAGCATTTGATCCATCAGATCAGTGCTTGATCGTTGCACCCGATCTCCCGTTGCGATTCGTTTTGAGTTATTTAATTGCTTTTTCATCTTCGTTCCAATTTCTGGACGTTCGATTGCGATGACTATATCATTTTGCCTTTATCGAGTTTATTCTAATTTTGTATGTTCAACTTTTGTATGTTGGGTTATATCATCTCCCTTCAGACCATATAAAATTGTCTTGCCTCCGGTTTAATTGTAGGGTATGTCTATGTTTGCGATTTCTTGTTTCATTTATGTCACAAATTTATACATTTTTGATGATTTATTCTTGTTACCCAAGGATTACTATTGTTAGTTTTTAGTTTTACAGTTTTGAGGTACACAAGCTATATTTTACTAATACCACCTCCATTCGGAAATACTCGACGTGGAGTACATTTTATTGTAGTTAACTTGAGATGCTATTGTAATTATTTTCATCTTAATCTAGATTTTTTTATGATTAATTCTTGCTCTCCCAAAATTACTAGTGTAAGTGACTTGTTTTTACAGTTACAAAGAATAGTAATTAAAATTATAAGCGTTGTATATAATATAATTTACTACTGTAGTTTTTTGTATGCTAGTTTGGAACCTTTTTGATGATTCATTCCTGGCCTCCCTAAATTAGTGGGTTGAAATTTGTAGTGATGTTGTTTTTTTAGTGAAATTTCAATTCGGTTGCATACATATAGATGCCATGTTTTTACGTTATTTGTTTTTGAAGGTCAATTAAATTTCACTTCTTCTTTTTGTAATGGGAATTAAATTTCACTTGAATTGTGAAAAATAGACACTCCCTTAATGAGAGCTTTTTTCTGTTCTCTAAAGTTAATTGTTGCAACATCCTAAAGCACTTTGTTTGACCGGGCAACTCTAAAGTGGCTAATGCAAAAAGGAAAAAAATTCCGTCGCTGGGACTTGAACCCGGGTCTCTCGGGTGAGAGCCGAGTATCCTAACCACCTAGACTACGACGGATCGTTGTCTGTTCAAGTTAGTAAAATCTTTACCTAATAATAAAGCATCTATTGCTGCTGCCCGCATACCCGTCGTGGCAATCTTGCAAAAAAGCCCCTCTATTTCTTAGAATTCAACCCGCAGTCCCTGTTTGAGTGGATCTGGAAAAACGCTTCATTTTTGCACAAAACACCTTGTCATTTGGATTATTCAACCCGCGGTCTGAGCAAATTTGTGTAAAGAAAGAAACACAACCACAGAAGGAGCACGGGCTCGCCCCCTCTCCCTCTCGCCCACGAAGTCATCGCCGCCGCCGCCGCCACCCACGCCGGCCGCTTCCGGCGACCTCCGGCGCCGCGCAGCACACCCCCGAGCTCCCCACGGTCCGCGCCTCCCTCCCCTCCGGCCAGATTCTCCGCTCCCGTCCTCTACCGCCCGCTCGCAACCCCACCCCCGTGGCTAGGGTTTCGGGCAGGGCTTCGCCGGCGCGTCTCCGTGTAATGCCTGGTTACCCCGTGGCCGCCGGCGCTAGCCGAGACGTGAGGAAGGATAAGCTCTGCTTTGTGGAGAAACAGAGGAACCGCACAGAAGCAATTTCCCAAACTTAATTCATTTCATTTCTGTCGCACTAATCTCCTTACAGCTGGTTATATAATCCAGCAACCCAACACAGCACTACTACTCTAGCTACACACACGCACATCCACTCTACGGAGTAGCATTCAGAGGCGCTTTTCCCTTATCAGGCGAAGGCGTATTCGCTGGTTCCGCTTCCGTCGTCACTGTAACACTGCCAGCAGGTGTTACATTGCCTCCCTCTGAAGAACTTGCTTGTCCCCAAGCAAGAGTTCCCGGAAATCGTTTTTGTAGCACTTGTATGTCCTCCCAGGTTGCAACCTCTGCTGGAAAGCCTGTCCATTTGATTAATCCTTGAGGTACAGCAGCATTACCCTTTTTTACCAACCGGCGCTGCAAGATCATCTCAGGAATAGGTTCCACGGTATCCAACTCAATGAGTTTGGGCAATTCTGTGAAGACTGGTGTAAAATCGGGTGTGAAGGGTTTAAGCTGAGAGACATGAAAAACATTATGAATCAGGCTGGAGGCAGGTAACTCCAATTTGTATGCCGCTGAACCAATTCGCTCCAGAATTCTATAGGGGCCAAAGTATTTAAAGGCGAGCTTTGGAAAGGGTCGATTGACTACTGATTGTTGAGCATAGGGCTGCAATTTCAATAGGACCAAATCATTTACTTGAAACACTCTCTCCGAGCGTTTTTTATCTGCATACATCTTCATGCGGTTTTGTGCTTTAGCTAACTGTACTTTTATCAACTCCAGGTGAGCAGCCCGATCAGCTAGAAGCTTTGCTACAGAGGATGGTTCAGGATCCTGAGGTTCCACTGATGTCCCAAAATTTGGGTTAGTGACATAGAGTACCTTGAATGGAGAACAACCCAGAGAAGCATGATGGCTTGTATTATACCAGAATTCGGCTAACGATAGCCAAGAGCGCCATTTTCTTGGAGAATCTTGCACAAAGCATCTCAAGAACATCTCAAGACATTGATTCACGCGCTCACTCTGTCCATCCGTTTGAGGGTGATTAGCTGTAGTGAAATTCAACTTTGTACCCATTTTTGTCATAATTGTTTTCCAGAAATTGCTTGTAAAGATTGGGTCTCTGTCCGACACAATAGTTAATGGAACTCCATGATACTTGATGATGTAATCAATGAATATCTTGGCAACAAATTGTGCAGTGTAAGGATGCTTGAGGGGAATGAAATGTGCATATTTAGAAAACCTATCCACCACCACCAGTATGACATTCGCACCTTCAGACATAGGTAAGCCTTCGATAAAGTCCATCGTGAGATCCTGCCATATTGCTTTGGGAAGTGGTAAAGGTTGTAGGAGCCCAGGAGAACGACAGTGTTCGTGCTTTGCTTGCTGGCATACTAAACACTGCTTGACATAGTTCTCCACATCTAGTTTGATGCCATGCCAGATAAACAACCTTTTGATACGTTGGTAGGTTGCCTTGATCCCTGAATGTCCTCCCACTGGGCTTGCATGAAAGGCGGCAATCAACTTTGTTTGCAAAGCTGAATTAGAACCAATCCATACAGCCCCTTTCTTGCGAATCAGGCCTTCCTGAAGGACAAATCCATGTTCATCAGGACTGTTTACCGCGAGCTTTTGAAGCTTATCTTGAGCTGTGAGGTCAGTTGCATAGGAGTTCAACACCTCCTGTACCCAAGCTGGCTTAACAGCAGAAATTGTTTGCATCGCCATTAGATGAGCCACTCGCGATAAGGAGTCTGCAGCCCAGTTTTCTGAGCCTTTTCGATATACTATTTTGAAATGTAATCCCATAAGCTTCGTCATCGCTTTTCGCTGCATTGGAGAATCCAATTGCTGAGCATCCAAATAAGTGAGACTATGATGGTCTGTTCGTATAATGAATTCTGCATGTTGCAAATATGAGCGCCATCGATCAACAGCCAGGATCAAAGCAAGAAACTCCTTCTCATATATGGACATATGCCGATGTAGGGGAACGCAGCAGAAAACAAAAATTTCTGACCTACGCACCAGCCCAGGATCACTATGGAGACTGCATACAAGATTTGATCTGTTTCGTTACCGACTCGTAGCGCAGCGGAAGTAGAGTCGATGACGATCGGCGGTGCAGATCCCCGCAGCTAGGATTTACAACCTCCCAACCGCGAGGATGTACTCCCACATCTGCCCCTCGGACAGCCCTCCGGGAGGCGGTCGGACAGTCCCTCGGACGGTGTCGCGGACAGCCCTTCGGGAGGACCTTCGAAACTCGAACGGTCACTCGGACAGCCCTTCGGGAGGACCCTCGAAACTAAGAAGATCACTTGGACAGCCCTTCGGGAGGCACTCTCGAACTAAGATCGAAACTACGATCTCTCTATAGAGTTGCACACATACGGTGTCATCTATCCGGCAGGGCTTCGCCGTCCAGAACTAGTTCCCACCGGAACCCAGACAGCCTTTCGGCTCTACGAAACTATTTCGCTGGGAGGGAGAGAGAAGCCAGACAAGTCAATGGCATGTGTATGAGAGCAAGCATGAGCTGATTTTGGAGAGCTCTCTCCACCTCTATTTATAGGAGGAGCAAGGGGTAGAGGAAAGACCAAAAGGACCTTCCTAGGATCTTTCCACCACATGCCACATAAGGGTGTGTAGAAGATATCCACCATGAGGTGGAAGGACACCTCAAGGAGGGGCCCCCCATGCCATGGCCGAAATATGCAGCCCCCTTGGGGAGCTCCACCTTCCTTTCACACACCAAAAGTGGTTTTCTTCTAGAAGAAAAACCCCATTTGCAAATCAGCCCAAAAAGTGCTTTTCACTATTCACGAAGACATTTTTCTGCGTCCGTTAAAACCCAAATTATTTCTGTGTGCCTAGAATAATTCTAGCACCCACCAAAAAAATTTTGAACGCATTCCGAAACAATTTCGGAACAATGTTTCTTCAGCGAAAAGCAACCAAAACGGTTCCGGCTGCTCCGGAACATTTCCGGTTTTTGTCCCGGAAAATTCCCAGAAGTTTCCAGAACACTTCTGGCATCCTCCAAGAATTTCCAGGCGTGTGCCAGAACCAATTTGACTTAATGGAATACCCTGAAACAACTTTTCAGTTTCACCGGAACTATTCCGGTGTTCTCTCCGAAACGTTTCCGTTTCGTCCGAAACTTTTTCGGTGATTTTCTCTCAGACTCCCCGTCTAGTATTCAGCAGATAGATGACCCTTAAGCGTGTGACCCTATAGGTTCGGTGAAGTATAGACATGACCGGAACTCTTTCCGATCAATTATCAACATCGGAGCCGTGGACACCCATATTGACCCCTATACCCACACGAATGAATATTCGAGTGAACCTCCAGTTGCCGTGTGCTATTCTTGTTGCTTCGCGATATGTTACAAATACCCGAGGTGAGAAACATCGGCATCCTCGTGGATCAACACTTGTCCACAATGCCAGTTACCTCGTTGCCGGTTTTTGTTCTCTTTTCTCGTTTCTGTGTTCCGGTATCCCTGTGATCAAATCACACTTGTGTTTGGCCAGACGATGATGGATACCGTAACACCGAGAGGGCCCAGAGATATCTCTCCATCGTCGGAGGAGCAAATCCCAATCTTGAGCTATCAAGTTACTTAACATACTTTTCCATGAACCCGTAAGCCGCCGTAATAGCCACCCATTTACGGATGACGTTTAACAAACCCCAAAGTTCATGAAGCAAGCATGAAGAAACTCGACACTCTCATGGTCTAAGGAATTATGCAAACATTAACTTCTCTGTGTTATTAACCATTAACTTATGACGAATGAATCTCATAGCATAACATCAATCGGGTCGATTCAACACAAGTGTTCTACTAACATTGTGCCCTCAAAGTTGCCGGCATAGACATGCCCATGATCAGGAAAACAGAACCATCATGCAACACTTGGGCTAGTCTTAGAGGCCAGACTAGGAATACATTTTACCGTTTATTATTCCACACGTGCATATGAGTCTTCCTCCGAGCCTCGTGGTTATTGCAGACTCGAGAACCATAGCAGTTATAGCATGGAACATAAACCTAATTATGAACAGGGAGATAATCAATAACATTTATTATTGCCTCTAGGGCATATCTCCTACAGCCGATTCTTCACACCCAAAGCTTTGCTGAGAAATGCTATGGGGTGTCCTTCTTGCAACAATATCGCTCCTATCCCTATGTCACAAGCATCGGTCTCTACCTCAAATTGCTTGTTAAAATCTGGAAGTGCCAGCACCGGGGTATGAGTCATTGCTTGTTTGAGTTGTTGAAAGGCAGCTTCAGCCTCTTTAGACCACTCAAAAGCCTTTTTCTTCAGCAGGTTAGTCAAAGGTTGTGCCATTACTCCATAACCCTTAACAAATTTATGATAGTAGCCCGTGAGGCCCAAGAATCCCCTCAGTTCGGTTACTGATGTTGGAGATGGCCAAGCTGACATAGCCGCAGTTTTCTTGGGATCGGTAGATACCCCTTTATCTGAAATGATATGACCAAGGTACTCCAATGTTGTTTTGGCAAAGGAACACTTGGAACTCTTTACTGCTAATTGGTTCTTTCTTAATACATCAAGTACAGCCTTGAGATGTATTAGATGAGTTTCCCAACTGGGACTGTATACAAGGATGTCATCCATGAACACTAAAACAAAACGCCGCAGATAGGGGTGGAGAATTGAATTCATCACACACTGGAAAGTAGCCAGTGCATTCGCTAATCCAAAGGGCATAACTCTGAACTGATAATGACCTTGTTGTGTTTTAAATGCTGTTTTACCTTCATCTTCAGGGCGCATTCTTATTTGATGATAACCTGCCCTCAAATCCAGTTTGGAGAAATACTTTGTGCCTGCCAATTCATCTAACAGTTCATCAATTACCGGCATCGGGAATTTATTTTTGATGGTAATGTCATTAAGTCTGCGGTAATCCACACAAAATCGCCATGAACCATCTTTCTTCTGCACAAGCAATACTGGCGAAGCAAAGGGACTCATGCTTCTTGTGATCGCCCCTGAAGCGAGCATGTCAGAAACTTGGCGCTCAATTTCAGTCTTATGCAGAGGAGAATAACGATATGGTCTTGCATTGATGGGCACCGAATCTGGTGTAAGAGTGATAGCATGATCATACTCACGCATAGGGGGCAAACCTTGAGGCTCTTGAAACACATCCTCATATTCTTTTAACAGAATTTCAATTTCTGGGGATACTGATTCAGAATCACCTGAGAAAGTGTCATGCACCACTGCCATAGCCCAAATCTCATTGCCAGCCTGCCATTTAACCAGTTGCTCTGCTGAGAGTTCCGAAATAGCCCGAGGGTCCGCAGATTTAACACCCTGCAACTTAATTGCTTTGCCCTGATAATTGAAGGAGACCCATCTGTCTTTCCAATGACAAGTCATAGGATTAAATTGACTAAGCCAGTCCATGCCGACAATGATGTCATAGCCTCCTAAATCAACAACACGCATATCTGTATAGAAGGTGTGGCCCTGTGACCACCAAGCTAACTGAGGATACCAAGTGTTACAAGGTAGTGTTCCACTTGCAGCTTTCACTAAAGTTGGGGAACATGGTTGAGGTGTAGCACCAATGCGGGCAGCACAAGCAGCATTGATGAAACTATGACTACTACCAGAATCCAAAAGTACTAACATGACTTGATTGTTAATAAGCCCACGCAGACGAACAGTCTTGGCATCTTCTGTACCAGAAATAGCATGAAGAGACATACTCAGCTGCTCCGCTTCATGTATATCAGCTTTTTCCAACATATCTAGAATCTCATCGCTGAGGATATCGTCGGCCTGCGCAACGTCCATAGCATTGATCACATCCGCAGATTTCTTAGAACAAATATGAGTGGGGTCATATTTATCACCACACTTAAAACAAAGGCCGTTAGCACGTCGGTAATCTCGAAGTTGTCGGTCCTTCCAGAGATCACCTTTGTCAAACTTGTGGTGAACTTGGCGATTTTCCTGGTGTACCATCTCCTGTTCATACTTCCTCCCAAAGTATTTAGTCTGCCATGGCTTGTGGCGACTGTGCACGTCCTGCTGAACCTTAGCTAGAAGCAAGGCCCGCTGAAGTGTTTCCGGAACTTGTGATTCCACTGCACTTCGATATTCAGACTTCAGGCCCTTGATGAATTGAGACACAAGGAATGTCTCATCATAATAAGGATTATGAGCAGATACCCTGTACATCAATTCCTGAAATTGTAGCTTATATTCCCGGACAGTACCATGTTGTTTGAGGGCCAACAGTTCAGACATGGCTTCACGATATTCGGCTGCACCAAAGGCTTCCTCAATAGCCTCCATAAACTGTGTCCATCCTGTGACCACATGCTTCAACTTATAGGATTGATACCACAATGCTGCATTCCCTTCTAAATGCATGGTCGCAGATACCACCCACAGGGACTCATGAACATTGAAAATAGTGAAATAGTCCAAGCATTTATCTCGCCAAATACGGGGCTGATCACCATCAAATTTTGGAAACATCATCTTGGGCAACACAGGTCGACCGTGTCCCATGTGCTCATCCTGCTTGCGTTGTCCTGGACGTGGCTCAAACGGGTCCCTTGCACGAGGATTTGTTGTGTTGTTGATGAGAGTGCCGTTCAGACCTTCCGTCGAACAGGTGGGGCGCATTGTCGCCGTAGCCGTGGCCGATGGTGAAACACCTTGAGAGATCGGCAGATTCAGCTCACCATCGGGTGGACGACGGTTGTCGATGATGCGGTGCACTGCCAAGGCAGTGTCCTTGTGCGCGCGATCCAACTCATTATGCCGACGTTCTCCGTCTGCCAGCGCCTTGGTGTGCTGGTCCAGCGTGGCCTGCATCTCCTTCTGACCTTGAACCAATTCCTGCAGCATGGTCTGCAACGATGTGAGCGTGACGGTTTGCTCCGCCATGGCATCCAGGACGAACAGGGTCTGCGCGGATGGTTTAGCCGGAGCCGTTGTGGCAACCTTGAAGAAACTGGGAAGCCCCAAAGTCTTCAACTCGATCCAAAACACCACCGAGAGCGACGCCAATCGGGTCAAACGGCCGGAATTTCACACTCACAAAGAGGATTGTGAGAAACCGCCGAAGATGCTGGATCCGCAGCCAAACAACTCCGCCGCCGCTCTGAACTCGCCTCCGATGCTGCCGTTTGACGAGGTAGACACCACCCCGCCGCGGAGACTGAGTGGACGGCAAGGGATTCTATGGGAGATCCCAACCTTGCCGGCACCCACTCCGATTAGCCGCCGAGATCGACCGGACTGCTGATACCAATTGTAATGCCTGGTTACCCCGTGGCCGCCGGCGCTAGCCGAGACGTGAGGAAGGATAAGCTCTGCTTTGTGGAGAAACAGAGGAACCGCACAGAAGCAATTTCCCAAACTTAATTCATTTCATTTCTGTCGCACTAATCTCCTTACAGCTGGTTATATAATCCAGCAACCCAACACAGCACTACTACCCCAGCTACACACACGCACATCCACTCTACGGAGTAGCATTCAGAGGCGCTTTTCCCTTATCAGGCGAAGGCGTATTCGCTGGTTCCGCTTCCGTCGTCACTGTAACACTGCCAGCAGGTGTTACACTCCGGCGGCCCCAGGTTCGTCCCTCCTTCCTTCTTGGCGTCCCTTCAACTCTCTGTAACTGATGCATCTTGGCTGCTGGTCGAGGTCGCTGCTGGCCTGCAACTCTCTGTATGTGTCTTGTGTTAGGTACAATTTCTATTTTCTCTTCTGTATGTGTTGAATTGAATCCTTAAACTGATGCATCTTACTACCGGTTCCATGTTTAGAACAGAAGATGAAGAAACAGTTTCATGTTTTGATGCCTTGAAGTGTTGGTTCATTGATTAACTATCTCACTTATGTTGTGGGAGGAGCAGATGAGCCAAACCATCGATTTTGTATTCTTCTGGCCCGGGGTTTGCCTTCCATACCCCGGTCAGTTCCTTGATAAATTTCTAAGTTTCTGACTTATAGTATCTTCGTTTACCATAAGCATACTGCGTCTGCGTAACATGTATCAGGTCACCAAATTGCTTTAGGGACACTGTTGGAAGCATCTAGGATTTGGTCTATGGCTAGCGTGTAGCATGGACGTTTTAATAATGCAGTGTGTCTGCAAACCAAGGCTACTCCTATGTTACTGTGTTAGGCCAGTTACATTGTAGTGTGAATTAGGTCTGACACTGCTAAAACCAATTTCCCCACACAAGTCACAAGAGGCTGTGTACCTCTTCGGTACAAGCTACTGGTACCAGCCAGAATACCTTGAGATGGTTTGTGATGAGTTTCTGCTCTAGGAATGGCTGGGCGCTGCTGCTCGAGAGATAGGTGAGGATGAAAGCAGAGAGATGAGAGATAGAGAGAGCAGAGAGAGAGAGGCATTGATTGCTGCAATTTAGATACATGGCTTGATTGAGCTGCTGCTGGCCATTGCTGCTAGAAAGAGAGAGAGAGAACAGAGAGGGAGAGACAGGGTTCCAATGCTTACTGATCTGGTTTTGGTGAGAAAAAAATGAGAAATAGGAGAGAACAGAGAGAGCAGAGAGATAGAGAGAGCAGAGAGAGAGGCACACATCACTGAACCCTTTGGATTCTAATGCAAGGTTGAATAATTTTGTGTGTTCTAACTCTCTGGGATAATATGCAGTTTTTTGGCTTATCGTTGTGCCTCAAGTTTCCGACATCGCGTGGCTGTACACCGACGACTTTCGCCGATAATCCGTCTGCTCGTACTCGACCGTTCGCCGGAACTTTGTCTGACCTGAGGTACATACTACAGTGTCATCAATTGCATCTGTCATCAAAGACTACTTATTAATTTTGTATGTTCTTTAGTATATGCTCTTTAGGCTCTGCACAAGTCAATGCCTGAAATACCACATGTTGTCATTACAAGATGATCTTCAGGAGACAATAATTACAAGTAGCGATCAAAGGAGATAAAGCTAGCTAAATTTTTATCTAGGAAGAACAGCTGCTGTATGACAGAAAAATATAAGAGAAGATAAACTAATATCATGGTGATGGCATTAATTGATTATTTTGGAAGTAGCAATCAAAGGTGATAAAGGTAGCTAATTTTTTATCTAGGAAGAACAGCTGTTGTGATAGAGAAACGAAAGCTAAATATACAAGTATATACCTGTTCGTGTCTATCAATTTAGTTGTCACGAGTATTTCAAATTCATTCTTCTTACTTCTTCAGATAATACAGTATATACTACTTTTTATCACGTTTACTTTTTCTCACCGGATGTATGCATGCTTCTCCTCATAGGTTTCCCTTAGTTCAGTACTTAATTTTTTTGGTGTATACTTTCTCCTCGTCAGTGAAGTATACGTACGACAAGACAGAAAGAAACATATACTGCTGATCAATGCTAAAATATCATATGGAAGATAGCCCTCTCTTCTATACCCCTTTGCTAAAAGTAGTATACTATCATTTGAAAAGAAGACACACCATATACTCCTTTCTGACAATGAGTATACACTGATCGTTATTGCCAGTATCATAGGTATATACTCTGAGAATAGTTGTATATATCCCATTTGAAAAAATAGTATGTATATACTCCTTACAAACTATTCCATATCATTTAAACGTTTTTACATAAGACTGTCTGTCTAGATACAATGACTAATTAGTATTTTAATAACTTGAATTACATGGCTTGATCGTCTGCTTGGGTCTTCTCTTATGTATGAGTGCACCATGTGCGGGTTGATTTTTTTTGGGTCTTCTAACTCTCTGGGATAATTTGCATCTCTATTTGTGCTAATTGGCAATGTGCATGCATAATGATTTATCTAAGGTTTTTGCTTAATGGAAAGGCCTTTTCATTTTAAAAAAAAAACTACTGATTTGATCAACAGAACATGCGTCTGTTTTTAAATAGCTGAACTTCCACTTATTTAATTGACTATTTTGGTGTCAAGATCTAATAGCCTTGCTGTTAGTTAATGCTCTATTTATATTTTCTTCCAACAAAACAAATGTATGTTTACAGCAAAAGAACTCGTCGTTTCCAGCAAAAACAATGGCTCGCTGTCGCCAGGTTGCAGCAAAAGTTTTGGCCGGTCCCATAAAAAAAATAGTTCCAACAAAAAAAGATTGTTGTCGTGGTCACAGGTACTATATGGTTCCACTCTACGCCTCTGTAGTTATTTGGCTGAAGATGTGCATTAGTGGTTGGCTCTGCCGAGCAACTTTCAAAGAATCGTCCAATGTCGCCTCTGCCGAGTTCGTTGGAAGAACATCCGCCGCCTGAGCGTGCTACACCTAAGCCGGAAGAACATCCGCGGTCCGAACATGCTACACCTGAGGTATGTATCAGCTTTTCCCAAATTATTATGTAAATTTTCATCTACAATCATAAAAAGTACTGTTCTCCTTGATCTGGTGTGAAAGATTAGATTAATATTTGGGTAGATAGTTTTCAGTGGTTGAAAATATTTGACATGCTACACTTCAGTTTGATTCCCTGTTTGCTCCGTGTTTGATTCAACTCCATGAACAAATAAGTTCATCAACAAGTTCCTATTTGCTCCCCTGTTTGATTCAAGTCTAGAAGATTCATATTTGGTAGATAGGTTTCAGTGATTGAAAATATTTGAGATGAGGTTGTGCATCTTTGTGGTGAAATCGTGAAGCTCCTTGCTGCAGGAAAGAATTATGTGCAAAGGCTGCATCACTCATGTATAGGAGCCGAGTGGGGAGAGATAAGATAAACAACAGTTAAGATTTAAGCATGCTGAAAGCAGAGATTGATGGCCGTCAACAGGAACTTACTTATTCAAGGTACATACACTATCTCTTTCGTTGGATCTGACTCTCGGGTATCCCATTAACACATTTGTGGACTGGAAACTTTGATTATCATTAGTTAGTCTAATTGTATTGTTTGTAAGAATGCGTATTAATTATTGCATAAGGGGAATTTCGAGTTGGTGGAACAAAGGAAAGTAATGGAAAAGAGGGTGATTTGGATGGCGCAAGAAATTCAGCAAACGCCGGCCGAATTAGCTAATTTTGATGGCAGACCATGGGGTACATGTATGTTATTCAGATCGACTATAGTGCAATTTCAGTTATCCTTTCTAGATGTATTTTCCATTTTTTATTGTCATTTTTTGTCTGGATTTGAAGCTGTACATGCACAATATGGTAGGGTTGTCAGAAATCTTGATTTAGGAATCTGCTATCCGCCAGCCCTTTCCATGGTTTTCTAGGAAACATGACATCAGGCAATCAATTATTTTGTTTGTTACCGCTAATGGAAATGCTCACTGCTCTTAGCCTGATAGTGATGCGCCTAACATTGTTAGGTAAAGTCAGCAGATGATAGCACACATATGTCAATTGATAAGCAACTGGCGGTACTTGATAATCAATCCTGGTTTGAAAACTCATCTAATTCTAATTTGTGTCTCAGTATTTAATGATTGAAACAATTCTTTTTGTAATATCCATAGTATGAGACCAAATTTATTGTTTTAGTTTTGTACCATTCTTTGTTCTTTGATAAATAGAAATTGTCGTTGTGTCTTGTGTTTTGTTTTATGATGTTTCCGTTCAAGGAGGCACATGGGTAATCTATCTAAGAATAATGGCACACTATTAGTCAGCGGCTCAAAGTTATGCAACTGAAATTCATTGATAGATTTAACTGCCATCATATATTGTGTCTGTTTGGGTGTGATAGATTTAACTGCCATCATATAACTGCCATCATATATTGTCTCATCTCTCTCTCATGTTTGAGTGTGATGTTAGCGTGATGTGTGTGGGGATGTATATGAAGCTAGCACGGTGTGTAAAAATCTATTTTTGGTGTATTTGTCTTCAGAGTATTGCTGTTGGAGATGAGCTTAATAAGAGGAGAAAGAGTCTGGTAAGCTGTCCGTATTGCTTCAGGGGAAGCTTTTATCACTGTTTTTGGGGTTGTATTCATATCATAGAGGCAATGAGGGAGCTGGGACAAAATTGTGATTTCTCATGGCCACTTTCCTCTGAAAGGAAAAGGGCAGATTTCCAGGTGATCTGAATTTGTGGATCTTAAATACAGTCTCTTCCCTACAGGAAGAGCACCTATGTATGTCGCTTAGGATGTTGTATGAGCAGAGGTGAGGCACTCCAGAATCCAATGTAGTTGCCCAGGAGCGTGTGTCAGAGGACTTGGCAAGCATTATGCCAAGCATTTGTATCATGTGATATATGAATGGAATCCCAGTTTTCTCAACACAAAACTGCTACAAGTGTATTGTTTTTCTGAACATACATGATTTTCGCAGAAGCTTCGTTTGGCACCGAGAAGATGAACCACCTTTGCTTAAACAATTTGTTATGTTTGCTTCAGAAGCTGAATCTACTTATAGCTAACCATTTTTGCAAAGATAATTAAACAATGTAAATCCGTGCTATGTATCCTTACACAGGTGGAATTCCTTACTGTTTGTGTATAAGCACAAACAAGTTAATCCATCCAATGTGTAAAGCTCAATTCCATCAGATGTTATGGTTGCAAGGGCCAAGTAAATAGGCCCAATTTTCTTGCAGTGATTTAATTGGAGATGATTGGGGATGACTCTCTACCCCACACAACCGCACTGCCAATGATATGCTCTCCACTGTGTCACCTCCCGCCTGCCCGGTTGTCATTGCGCCGCTTAGACCATCCCTCCACGCTACCTTGCATATCCCAACAACGCACGCCGACAACACCCCGCTCATGATGCTTGTTTCCTCAACGGCCTCTCGCTGCGATTGCAGTGCAATGCATCAGACCAGGTGCGTGGTGTAGCTTGTAGAGGGCGGCCCTCACATCCAGCTCAAGGAGAATAGATTTTTCAGTTTCGAACATTCCCTTGCGTTCAATGACATGTGTGTCATGCGGTGGTCGGGAACTCGGAATTGACATGTGGGTGTATTGAGCCATACTTATTGGATTGGTGGTGTGAATTTTTTTTCATTGAATTAGAGGCGTGATTTTTTCTCCCGTTGCAACGCACGGGCATTTTTGCTAGTTTATATACAAATACATTCAGAATGGAATTCCCTCCATGAAACACCAATTATTTATTACATTATATAGTCCATGATTGCAAAACGTATTGTACTTCCGTCTATGATTTTTTGTTCATTGACATTATATAGTCCTTAGTCTTTTTTTTTTACACTTAAAAAATCGTCCGTAGTCATTTTCTAGTACACTCTTAGCTACAAACAGAAACATACTATCAGCGATAAATTAAAGTTGGTATTAACTAAGATGAACGGATGCGCTTTCATGATGGCACAAGAAAAAAGTGCAAGAGAATGTGGCAAAAAAAAATATACTATTGCGATACAACATTTGCGCCTCATCACTGAATGCGTATACAATGAAATGGATCGGATGATTGTCCCGAGAACAATCGGACGATTCGCAAAAACGCGAATTCCAAAACAAAATTAGCACATAGAGCTGGGTGACATATAGGAAGGAAAATAGGATGCCAGTTTCTTTATATAGATAGCAAAACTTGATATACATCGAATTTACACGTTTAGGATATATATTTAAGCCGTAAGAAACAAGAGGACGGTGGTGCTTGCTTGGCATAAGTGGTCTCAGAAAGATCAGAAATCCCAAGCTCAACCACCAAGTCAAGATATCCATTTCAGAATGTACATTCAGCACTCAACTACCAGAGATAGGAGTCCTCTCTTCGTCTATGTCAATGACCAGCAGATGGTCTTTCTTCGCGCCATTTGGTCCTTCCTTATATAGCGTGGGCAAATACGCATGGTATGCCGGTAGGTAGCGCGACACAAAATCCATAACCTGCAACAATTGTAAATTTTCATGTTTTCACAGTCAGCATCGGAAAGAACAGTCATCAATGGATAATGAACGCACAAGTCAGAGGACAGCCTTGATGCTTGATAAAAGTGTTTTACTGAAGAAATTGGATAAGTCAATCAAGTATGATTTTATAGCCTTGTCCAACGATGGTGTGAAATTATGGCACTGGTTTGTAAATACTTTTGTGTCTTTGTATTTTTGTTTGCTCAATTGTCCTGCTTTATTTTATTCAGAAGATAGGCTTTTGTCTGTCCTGATTTGAGAGATGCACTATCCAGTTTGGTCACAACTCATAGCTAAGAACTCAGAAAGAGCTGTTCCTCGACAACCAGTAGGGTGCCAACAAGGATGTGTGCATCACTCGATGCAGAGGCCATGGGGGTTTCCCTCTTTTCGAAAGAAAAGTAGGGCGCCGACAAATGATCCAACTGGAAAGGAAGGTCAGTATAATGGACGAATCAGCTATATGAGAAACACACCTCCTCGTCAGACATTCCTGCTTTACCATCAGCTCTCATAGCTACCTCTGCCTGCGATTAAAATAAAAGCATCAGAAAATACCAATTTATTGTTCTGTTGTGCACACTGTAGGATCACTAATCAGATAAGTCCAATAACGACCTGTAGTCTCCACTGAAATACACAGTTAGGCTCCTTAATTTTTATGACAATCCATGACTCAATGAATCTGTCCCACGCGTCATAGTATGCTTCTAGGTTCTTATTAACCACCTCAAGCTGAAGAAGGAAATAGGTTCAAGTCATATTAACGTAGCACAAACAAACCAAATAATGTTGTGATCCCAAAAACTCACCTGAGGATCCACTGCTGTTACAACTTCATTTGGAAGAGGTTTAAACCCAAGCATCCATCCTTCAAAGAGAACAACCTACGACAGGAAAGCAGGCATGCGAGAAGTTGAAAATCACATGTCTCAACTCAAAATGTTATTCAGCTAAACATGAAATTACCTCTGTGGGCCCTTCAACCTCTGGCCATGTCGAAGGATCAGCCCGGTCACCTCTTCCACCAAAAGCGGACTACATGGATATCTGAGGTATATCATTCGGCTACTCAAATATAAACATCAGGTACACTAAGATAACTGCAACCTTTTACCTTGTCATACCGTGGAAGCTTCATCTTCGTACCTAAATGTTGTTAAAAACAACAGTAATTTCAGTGGCAATATATTTATAAATATGAATCTATGATACATTTCTTAAAAAAAAAACTAGGATGCAGCACCCTTAATAATCCAAAGAATACAGAAAAGACTGCGCAGATGACCATGAAATAGAAACACAAAGGATTTGGACAAGATACAGATACTTGTTCACAACCGGTACCTTCCTTTGTTAGTTTGATCAGTGACTCAAGTGTTTCAATTGAGAATTGGAGATCGTGGCTTCCGGCATTTCCACGAAACTGTAAAGTTTTGGTCAGGTACTCTCAGTTCATGTTAAACAGCATCTAAAACACAGGTAGTACAGTGGGCTAATGGGGGTGTTCTTGTACCTCTAAAAGAGCATTTCCAGCATGTGTTTCCCTCAGTTTACCCTGCACATATGTATCCGTTGATCATCACTGATATTTCAACAGATATGCAGAAAAAATATATGTAATTCCCAATACAGAATTTAATTGCTCCATATCTGAATATTCATGCCTGTTCTGCTGCAGTCAAATAGAAGTCATCGATAGACAATGTGGCAGAGTTCCTGAGGCACACAATAGTTCCGCTCTTAAATTTCATTCATAGAGGCAAACAAAACACATGGTATCAACATGATGAGGACTCACCTACCAGAAACCCGAAAAAGATAATCAAGGGCGAAAACAAGAGTTGTCTTCCCGCTGCCTTGGGGAGCGCTGACCCCAATCTACAAAACAGAAAGATGATCCATTTGTGAAACGAGGATGAGCAGAAGTACCTAAATCTATTCATTCTTGTAACTTGATATATATATACTCTGGTATCATATTGGTAAGTTTTCTGAATTTGTGGTGCTCTTTATTTATCAATCGTCACAAAGGAACCACTTTCATGGTAGTGGACATTGGACAGCATATGCTTCTGATGATATTTGTTTGGCTAAAGGCAAATGCAGTAGCATCTGGCGTGTGTGATGCAAGAAATAATGCACAAGAATATGTGCTCTGTCCATCTGGCCGGAAAATGCCACCAGAGATTTGGATGCTCTCGACACTGGAGGACACAGTTATAATAAATAATGAGGTGTAAACTGAAAAGAACTAGCATTGAATCAAATACATACCACTAATGGCGGGATCTCGTCGCCGTCGTTGTACTTGGACCTGTGGTCGGCGACCTGGTCCTCGCACCAGAGGAAGACGGGTATGTAGAAGTGGTATATCCTCGACTTCTCGGCGTCCGTCAGCCGGAGCTCGTCGATGCGGAACAACCGGCTCACCTGCGAGCCGCACCACAGCCACCGGTCGATGGACTCGGCGATCTTCTCCCGGGTGTAGCCAATCCTGTCCACCAGCGGGCCGCTGCAGATGAACTCGTACAGGTCCTGGACGGCCGAGATGAGCGCCGGGGTGGAGGCGGGAGCGCCGCGCGCCGGCGTCAGCGACCGCCCGGCCGCCGGGCTGTGATCCGGGCATGCGAGAAAAGCTGGCGCCAAGAAACAAGAAACTCGATCGTGTCAGCGCAAGCCGCAAATGGCAGGAGATATGAATCATCGTGAGCAGCAATCGCCTTCCGCTGTGAAGAAAGATTACCATCCATGCAGTTTCAAGGACCTGAATGAGGATGATCGAACTAACAAAAGACCAAATGGATCCGCAATGGATTAGTAACTCTGTATTGACCAGAAAGAGGGGACATTTTGTACGCGTCGTTAATTAAAAAAATCAAGCGAAAGGAGGTTATCCGTTTCGCTGAAGTTGCGGGACGAGACGGAGCCAGAAACAATAAACAAAACAAGCGCACCGGAAAACCCAACAGTGGCAAGGCAAGTGGCAACACAGACGACGGATTCCACTGAACGCACTGCTGTGCGTGCAATCGTCTCTCCTGTGATGAAAAAAGAAAATGGCGGGGAGCGCGCCTAACCTTTTCTTGATGGTGTGGCGGCGGCCACGGTGAGTGAGCAAAGGGCCGCGGCCTTGGGATGGTAAGCTTTGGCGAGGAGGGGCGGTGGCGCGGATGAGGAGACCGCGGCCGACGCGGAGAGCGGCGGCGGTGCGGCGTGGAGCGGCGTCATCTCTCCTGGTCCCGAGCAGACGAGACGAGGCTGGACTGACGTGCGTCGAGAATGCAAGATTTTGGGGCGGAGGAGCGGAGGGGATTTTTCAGGATTGGGCGCGGAGTGCAGGCGGCCTCTCGATGCAGTGCGTGCAGGGCGGCACGCCAGCGGTCGCTTTCCAAAGCCAAATGAAGTGCAAAAAAGAAAAAAATTCCTCCAACTTACAAGTGTTCAAATTTTTCAGAAAGAGGATGATGCAGAATTTCGAGATCAAATTCAGCTATAGGAGTATTCGTGAGTGTAAGAAGAATATTTTTTTTGCATTTTCCTATCTGAGACGCTCTTCTGGGTCAACTACAACAAGGTTTTCATGCCAAAAAAAAAAAAAAACTGCTACAAGGGCGATGACGGCGGCACGATTTCGGCTCGTTTCAGTTGTATTCTTTGCCAGGTGGTTCATATACCTGATTGTATTATTTTTTATCTTTGTATTGCTTTTAATTGTTATCAATAAATGGGTGGGCTTTTTTGAGAAGTTTACCGCATATCCATTAAACAGAGCCAAATGTGGCATACCAGCAGAAACTCCGAGAGAAACCGGGAGAATACAGGTGTCTCAGCACTAAAGCAGAAAAGCCCTCAAAGAAAGAAAAATTACAACTAGGTCCCTGAAGGGCCTCACTGCACACAAAGTCGCCGCCCGTTGCCTGCCACCGCCGCCGCCGAGACGAACGCCAGAAGGAGGCACAGGACTCCACTGTCCCTAGAACCGATAGCGCACCATCGCCGAAATCGGCTTTGTGAGTCGAAGAAGACCCTTTCTCTATTTGGACTCTCAACTTATTATTCTCCTCGTGAAGAGAATCCCTTCTTGGCAAACACTCCTTTTGGTTACTCAAGACGCCATTGAGGTTTTCTCCCCTTGAATGAAATACATCAACCCTTTCTCTATTTGGGCTCTCAACTTATTATTCTCCTCTTGAAGAGAAGTGCAATCATGAACAAAGTTACCGGTACAAGCATTAATGTGAGGGACGGAAGTAAGTGCCTTAAGGGTAGTAGGTTTAACTTGAGCATAAGGCTCAGTAAGGGCAATGAGGTCACCTTTGACAACCTTCAGACTTTTCACAAGGAGCTCATATTCCTCAACAAGTCTCGTGTGATCAACAAGAAACTTATCATTTTTCACTGAAGAACATCTTTCGACTCAAGAGCCATCCCCAAAGCATTATTGGTTTTAACAAAGTCAATTTGGTAAGATGACATGGCTTCCTCAAAACAAGCCTTCATGGCTCTTTCTTCATTGAGTTCATGCTTGAGGAGTTCAAATATATATTTTTCCTCGATAAGGAGGTTTTTGACATTCTCAATAAAGTCATCGCGCTCAGCGAGTGTGAAAGGACATGGATGTCGCCTAGAGGGGGGTGAATAGGCGCTTTAAAACAATTACGGTTTAGGCTTGAACAAATGCGGAATAAAACTAGCGTTTAATTTGTCAAGCTCAAAAGCTAAATATACTAGGCTCAACTAAGTGCACCTACAACTTATGCTAAGCAAGATAAGCAACTATGTGATAGCAAGATATATAACATGAGTCACTATGGCTGTCATGAAGTAAGTGCATAAGTAAAGGGACTCGGGTAAGAGATAACCGAGGCACGCGGAGACGACGATGTATCCCAAAGTTCACACCCTTGCGGATGCTAATCTACGTTAGAGCGGTGTGGAGGCACAATGCTCCCCAAAATGCCACTAGGGCCACCGTATTCTCCTCATGCCCTCGCACAATGCAAGGTGCCGTGATTCCACTAAGGGATCCTTAAGGGCGGTCACCGAACCCATACAATTGGCGATCCTTGGGGGCGGTCACCGAACCCGTACAAATTGCTCGGGGCAATCTCCACAACTTAATTGGAGACCCCGAAGCTTGCCTGGAGCTTTACGCCATAATGATTGAGCTCCGCGACACCACCAACCGTCTAGGGCGCCCAAGCACCCAAGAGGCACAAGCTCTAGGGTGCCCAAACACCCAAGAGTAATAAGCTACTCAACTTTCACTTCCAAGTATGACCGTGGAGAACTCAAACCGATGCACCAAATGCAATGGCAAGAGCACACGGAGTGCTCAAGTCCTTCTCTCCCAAATCCCACCACAACAACTAATGCTATGGAGGAATATGAGAAGAAGAATAAAGGAGGAGAAGACACAAGAGCTCCGAGATCTAGATCCAAAGGGTTCCCCTCACTTAGAGGGGAGATGGATTGGTGGAAACGTTGATCTAGATCTCCTCTCTCTTTTCCCTCAAAAAATATGCAAGAATCATGGGATGAATAGAGAGAAAGCAAGATCCAATAGGTAAACAATGGTGGGGGAAACTTGCTCAAAGTCGTTGGGGGCATTGGGGAAGAAGACCCCCTTTTATAGGCCCTCACGAATCTGCCCGTTATGCTGCGGAAATACACTGGAGCGGTACAACCGCTCTAGGCGGAAATACCAGCTTGCAGTGCATAGAGCGGTACAACCGTCGGCACCACCGGTAGCACCACTGAGTAAACTTCAGCGGGGACAACCGGACAGGTATCGCCCTAGTAATAGAACGGAGTCACCCGCGCACGATACTAGGTCCGGTACAAGGCCCAGTACAACCGCGGCGCCAGGGCTTCGGTGGTTGCTAAGCCTTGGGCGGTAGTACCGCGCCACGACCACCGGTTGCAGCGCTGCTTAGAGAGTAGCTGGGACAACCGGGCGACTACCGCCAACAACCGCCAAGCCACCAGAATGGTGTCACCCGGTTCTGGTGGTTGGAGCGATATATGGACCGGAACAACCGCCCGGTAGCAATCTTGGTGGTGGCTAAGTTCCTGGCGGTACAACCGCATCACCACCACCTAGGGTACTACCTGACCAAAGGGAATCACCCCTCGGGCGATGGTTGCTCCGGAAGCACCAGACGGGCGGTACAACCGCACCCACTAGCGGTACAACCGGGCTCGAAAAAACTGTGGGAACATATAAAACCAGGACTGTCATAACTTCTGCAAATGAACTCTGATTTCGATGAACTCAAGCTTGATAGAAAGATAACGACAAGAGTTGTCAAATCACGACTGAAAATTTTCAGAAGTGGCAAGAGAACTATGCCAATGATATACAGGTGTGAAACCTTCATCAGTGAAGAACCGGCAAAAACTCCAACATCGAAAACATAATAGATGATGCATACAAAATCTGTTTTCGATGACTTGAGATTTGTCATGAAGATGACCACAGGCTCCAAAACTCACATAGAGAAAAGCCTAGCAAGAAGCAAGAAATATGATTCCAAGGATGCAATGGTTTGAGCTCTCTACGAACGATACGAACAAGCTACTCACTCGAGAGCCCACCTTGATAGTGCGGCTATCGATCCTATAACCCGGTCTCCCAACTAACACCATAAGACCGGTAAGATAGAAAACCTATCAAGGATACCTTTGCCTTGCGCATAGTCCACTTGAGCTAGATGATGACAATCTTGACCTCCTCAAGTTGGACCACCTTTCTTGATTGCGTTGATTCGATGAAGACTAGTGAAATGCTCCCTCATACTCCACTATGGGTGAGCCACTCTTCGGCACATCTTCACAAGTCCATTATCGCCAGAATGGATGGAAGGCTTCAAGCATGTGATCTCTTCATGATGCTCCACTTGAACTTGCACAACGCAACCTTGATGACGATCACCACTTGATGTCATCCTCCATGGGTTATATGAGATCTTCCTTTTGATGCAAGCCCATGGAAACATACCTAACCCCACAAAGAAACCTCACAAAGATCATGGGTTAGTAGACAAAGTGTAATGGACAATGCTTACCATACCATGAGATCACTTGATCCCACTCGGTACATCTTCTACACTTTGTGTGTTGATCAACTTGAATCACTCTTTGTACTTAGTTTGATCAACCTTGTATCTTGTCTTCTCTCTTCATAAACATGATGTCTTGAAGGTAAACATGAATGTTCACACAATCTTCTTCTTTAAGACATGCTTGCAATAGGCTCAACTCTCACATGACCAATGTTTGGATAACTCCTTGAATAGCACCTTGGTCAACACATAATCTTCTTCTTTTAACCTTGAAGCCAACATATGGTCTTCGAGCATTGCCTATGGACAAACCCTTCAAATATAACTCAAGGCAACCATTAGTCCATAGGGATTGTCATCAATTACCAAAACCAAACATGGGGGCACCATGCTCTTTCAGAGTGTCTTTAGGAAATTGCCAAAATGAGCATGAGCCTCACCATGAAGAGTTTTCATGAAGGCCATCAATGATTCCTCATCATTATCTATACCATCATCACACTCATCCTCCAACCCATCACAAGATGTGCCGGGAGTGTGGAAGGTGGGTTTAGAAGAGTTGGACTTTGTTTTTACCTCTTTTTTGGCCATGAGGCATCGATGAGTGATAGGCTTGTTCTCGTTGTGGGGGTCGAAGAGTGTAGGAGATATGCCCTAGAGGCAATAATAAATGTTATTGTTTATCTTCATGTTCATGATTATGTTTATATTCCGTGCTATAACTGCTATGGTTCTCTAGTCTGCAATAACCACGAGGCTCGAAGGAAGACTCATATGCACGTGTGGAATAATAAACGGTAAAATGTATTCCTAGTCTGGCCTCTAAGACTAGCTCAAGTGTTGCATGATGGTTCTGTTTTCCTGATCATGGGCATGACTATGCCGGCAACTTTGAGGGCACAATGTTAGGAGAACACTTGTGTTGAATCGACCCGATTGATGTTATGCTATGAGATTCATTCGTCACAAGTTAATGGCTAATAACACAGAGAAAGTTAACGTTTGCATAATTCCTTAGACCATGAGAGTGTCCTTCATGCTTGCTTCATGAACTTTGGGGTTTGTTAAACGTCATCCGTAAATGGGTGGCTATTACGGCGGCTTACAGGTTCATGGAAAAGTGTGTCAAGGGATTTGATAGCTCAAGATTGGGATTTGCTCCTCCGACGATGGAGAGATATCTCTGGGCCCTCTCGGTGTTACGGTATCCATCATCGTCTGGCCAGACACAATGTGATTTGATCACGGGGATGCCGGAACACGGGAACGAGAAAAGAGAACAAAATCGGTAACGAGGTAACTGGCATTATGGACAAGTGTTGATCCACGGGGATGCCGATGTTTCTCACCTCGGGTATTTGTAACATATCGCGAAGCAACATGAATAGCACACGGCAACTGGAGCTTCACTCGAATATTCATTCGTGTGGGTATAGGGGTCAATATGGGTGTCCACGGCTCCGATGTTGATCATTGATCGGAAAGTGTTCCGGGTCATGTCTATACTTCACCGAACCTATAGGGTCACACGCTTAAGGGTCATCTATCTGCTGAATACTAGACAGGGAGTCTGAGAGAAAGTCACCGGAAAAGTTTCGGAGACAACGGAAACGTTCCGGAGAGAACACCGGAATAGTTTCGGTAAAACTGAAAAGTTGTTTCAGGGTATTCCATTAAGTAATATTGGTTTCGGCACTCGCCTGAAAATTCTTGGAGGGTGCCAGAATTGTTCTGGTAACTTCTGGAATTTTTCCGGACAGAAAAACCGGAAATGTTCTGGAGCAGCCGGAACCGCTGTGGTAGCTTTTCGCTGAAGAAAAACATTGTTCCGGAATTGTTTCGGAATGCATTCAAAATTGTTTTAGTGGGTACTGGAATTATTCTAGGCACACAGAAATAATTTGGGATTTATCGGACGCAGAAAAATGTCTTCGTGAATAGTGAAAGTGCTTTTTGGTTACTTTATGGAAAGCCACCTTTTAGGGCTTTTTGGAAAGGCTTCTAGAAGGACTTGGGGGCTAAGAAACCCCCCTTGGGGGGGCAAGAGGGTTGGCCGGCCACATGAGGGGCTCCTCCATGGGGCCCCACTTGCTCCACTACTTCCCCTTTATGCCCTTGTGGAAGACTCCATACATGGGCATTTTTTGGTTTTTGGAAGTGCCCATCCTACCCCTTGGTTTTCCTATAAATAGAGGTGGAGAGGTGCTCTCCACACTCATCCCTTGCTCTCATACACATGCCATGCTTTGTCTGGCTCTCTCTCTCCCTCCCACGAAAAGAGTTTCGTAGAGCCGAAAGGTTGTCTGGGTTCCGGTGGGAACTAGTTCTGGACGGCGAAGCCCTGCCGGATAGATGACACCGTATGTGTGCAACTCTGTAGAGAGATCGTAGTTTTGGTCTTAGTTCGAGAGTGCCTCCCGAAGGGCTGTCCGAGTGACCGTCTGAGTTTCGAGGGTCCTCCCGAAGGGCTGTCCGAGTGACCGTCCGAGTTTCGAAGGTCCTCCCGGAGGGCTGTCCGTGACACCGTCCGAGGGACTGTCCGACTGCCTCTCGGAGGGTTGTCCGAGGGGCAGACGAGGGAGTACATCCTTGTGGTTGGGAGGTTGTAAATCCTAGCTGCGGGGATCTGCACCAACGATCGTCATCGACTCTACTTCCGCTGCGCTACGAGTCGGTAACGAAAAGATCAAAAACCTTGTATGCAGTCTCCATAGTGGTCCTGGGCTGGTGCGTAGGTCGGAAATTTTTTGTTTTCTGCTGCGTTACCCTACAGTGGCATCATGAGCCGTGTTATGCGTAGATGCAGGTTACGATCTATAATACATAGAGATGTATGGGTGTTGCACAATATAATTTGTAGTAGATGAGTTCTACTGCTGATAATTATTTGTGCGGGTAGCAGATGAAATCTGTTACCTGATGTTCTTGTTGCATCCCTGGAATTTGCATATTTCTGATCTTGATAACAGCATGGTGGAGTTTTAAAGTTATGGCAATCCGCGATCCTGATTGATCAACGAAGTGCTAACAGTTCTTTGAATTCCACCATAGTTAAAAAGAAAGATGAAATTTCGCAGACGAAAGGGCAATGCAGATATGATCTGCACGGGGGTCATGCGTATGACGAAGTTCAGTATGGGGCTCGAGATTTTATTATCTCGTGTTTCATACACCCCGTAAAGTTAATCTAGCGACTTGAATAATCATACTTGATGATGGACGTTGGTAGCTGCGGTTTGTTCGAAACCTTAGAAGCCACGTAAAATGAAATTTTGCATAAACCGATTAGAGACGTCTAACTTGGTTTTGCAGGATGGTTTGCATGTGCATATGATGTGGTGTAGCAGTGCTCATATTAATTTGATTATGTATGAGATGACTATATGATGTAAATTAAACATGACCTGCGTGTCATGATTCGGCATGATGGCTGGAGCCATATGATTGTCACTTTAATGACCTGCGTGTCAACCTTTTGTAATGCACTTATTTTATTAGCTATAGAGATAGCAATATTTTCTGGTGCATCGACAAGGTGGTGGCAATCTTCGCGAAGGTGAACACCGACTCGAATGCCGAAGACGAAGAAATACAAGACTTCTCCGTCAGAAAGGGCTATACCATATCATGCTATTATGAATTGCCTGAGATGTTTATCCCTTATGATGCACCCTTCTTGATTGCGCGGTAGTCGCTTTTTATTAGGGTGATCTCTCACAAAAATATCAAGTAGTTAGTGTTCTCCCAAGTGTAGCACCGTCACGGCACCTAACTTCTCGGAGTGCGTCATGTCTCCATGAGTACAAACGATTAGGGAAGTGTGAGGCGGGTGAGGTCAGACCTCGCAGCGAGATCACTTGGTTGTCTTGACGTTCTGGCTTGATCGTCCTGAGCTCGGAACACGCCCATCGAAAGATGAACAAGAATCACATAGAGATGTGATTGGCAAGTTGGCCTACTGATTAAAATTCTCATCATCAGTGATGTCCACATCAATGGCGTTGAATTGAAATGCGGGTCTTGTATCACTCAATATCAATTATGAGAGATATTGATTTGAGTGGGAGCGCACTGTAGAATTAACTTGTTTAATTCTCTGTGCAATTAATTATGAACTTTGTCTAAGTAAAAATTGCATAATAGTTGTAGAATAATGGCTCGCGTTTCCACCTTCCCTATTAAAATTGAATAGCTGTTTAGTATCTGGTTAAAACTTTACGGTTGGTAAACGTAATGTGAGGATTGTCCTCAAAAGTGCCGAGAAGGACTTTGTCCTATCGCATGCTTTTGGTATTCTCCCGCTAATGCTATGGATAATGTGACTCTCGTCCTTCTATCCAAAAGCTAGAATTCCGTTACGGTCAAGAGCAATATGTTTGCTTCCATGAGACCCGTACTTCAAAAGTTTGGGATAGCTATGTGATATTCATGGAACTGAAAATAATTTTCAAACACAAACAAAGGCTAAAAGATATGTGATATCCAAAGCAATGCTTGTTTTGCAAACTATTAGTAAAAGTGTTTACTATGCATTTGACTAATAACAGAGGGATCCAGAAGAAAGCCTATCATGTGATGAAGGTGAATAAAACAACAACTTAAAGAGAAAGGAAATGTCCAAAGGGTGTTAGTGTGACTTACACACCTAGGAAGTCCGGGGCTGACGCCACTCTTAAGTTGGGTGCTTCTTCTGAGAGTAGGAGAAATATTGAAAGTTAAAACTGTTAGAAGTATAAAGGCAAAAAGAGAGAAGACTGGAATATCCAGCTCATGTATGAAAGTCATACAAGCTATTGATGTATAGAAGGCTGGTCAAAGAAATAGTTCTTGGGAATTATGATTAAACATGTTAATCACTGATTCTTGGGTATTGTGAGTTGATCACAGAGATACCCGCTCGATTGCTTTCCGTTGCAATTCGATGCAAGAACTACTACGGCCTAAAAGACTTGTCGGAGTGAGGTTCAGATACGCGCTGGGAACATAGTAAATGTTACTATACATTCCATCGGTGTATTACCTATGTATTTATTTTCATAATTCATTTTAGAGTTTTACACACTCTAGCCCATTGCATAAGCTATCTTGCAAGAAGGTTGTTCATAAGAGAACTTTTGATGTTCGATGTTATGAATAACTTAAGGGCCATACTTTCATTATGAATGAGATGTATGTTATGAATATTGATAATAATACATTACCTCTGTATTTACTTTCATAAATCATTTTAGAGTTTTACACACTCTAGCCCATTGCATAATGTTTGTTGCAAAAGGGTTGTTCATAAAAGAACAATTGTTGATCGGTGTCATGAATAACATAAGGGCAATGCTTCCATCATGGATGGGATGTATGATATGAATATTGATGGTAATATGATACATCCATAACACTGACGCTAAATGTCGCAAGACTAAGAGAATACCACACATGTGTGGCACTGCATTCAGTCACATTGGAGAAACCCGCATGGAGAAATTCCATAATGATGGATTTTGAAGTCGTTTGATTATGAATCATCTGACACTTGCAACTTTCCTCTGAAAAGTGAAGTGACTGAAATACCGTTCACAGGCCATAAGGAACGAGCAACGAACTTATTGGTGATCATACATTTTGATGTATGTAGTCCGATAAATGTTGTTGCTAGCAGTGGATTTTATCTATCTTTAGAAATGACTCAAGTAGATATATGGATATTTACTTGATGAGACGTAGGTCTGGATATTTTGAAATCATTCGAAAGGTTTTCAAAAATTGAAGTAGAAATTATTGTAACAAGAAAAATATGTTTCTGCAAACTAGATTGCCGAAAGGAATATTTGAGTTACAAGTTTAGCGAATGTCTGATGAGTTGTGAAAAGAGTTTCATAACTTACACCTCCCGGAACTCCACTGTGAGTGGTATATCCGTGAAGATGTAATCAAACCATTTATGACATGGTAAGATCAAAGATGACATAAATCAATTTGCCATTATCCCTTTTAAAGTAATGCTTTAGAGACTGCGGCTTTTACACTGAAAAGAGCGCCATCAGGTCTGTTGAAATGACGCCATGGTATGGTACGCCCAACCATGCTTTGTCTTTTCTTAACATTTGGAATATGGGGCTTGTGTAAAATATTTACAAACCTATTCCAAATCAGACAAGTACTACTTTGTAGGTTATCCCAAGTAATTGGGAATTCCTCCACCACTATACCGAGGCAAAAAGGTTTGCCATCAAGAACGGTATGCTTTTAAAGAGAATGGTTCTTGCAAAAAGGTGAGTGGGAGAACAGTGCAACTCGACGAGATAACAGTATCTTCGTCATCAGATCAAAGGAAAGAAACCTTGGAAGTAATTCCAGAGTTTCCTACTGCGACTGATATGGAAGCCTCTACATGAGATGTATGGACTTCGGTCGAACTTGCAACTGAACCACGTTGGCAAAACTCGTGCAAACCTCTCAGGTGCCCAAGCGAGATATTGTTGTTAGACAACAGTATACCTACGATACACAAGGAAGCGATGATGGGCCCTGACTCCGGAATTGGTTAAATGCCAATACAATCCAAGATAGTTTCCATATAAATGATTCAAGATCATATCTTGATAAACCCTTCGGAAGACTTAGAGTCTAACGAACATTAATGGAACTATGAACTGATGTGGATAAAATGTTTTATCCATAAAGCTCGACTTGTTGCAATAACAAGTTCAAGGAGTTGACTACGATGAGGTTGTCTCACCGTAGCGATGCTTAAAGTCAGATCGGGTTAAACTAGCAATTAATACATATTTCAATCTTGAGATATGATACATGGATGTTAAAAGGATTTCCATGAGATGGAAATGCAACCTAGGACTTGCATGTGATACAGTCCGAAGTATTTTGTCAATCCAGAGGATGCAAGTAAGTATGCAAACTTCAGAGTTCCAGCGATGGACAGAAGAGAGCAAAATGGAGTTGGAATCTTCGTTTTTGGTGAAATAGTCAAAAGAGTTTGATTTCATCAATGGATAATGAAGATGCTTGTGGTTACAAGAAATTAAGTGGGAGCATAATAATATTTCTAAAAACCTTGTGTGCTTGACACATTGTTGATTGGAAATTTCTTGACACGAATTAGGACTTCATTGAAAATAGTTTTTCGATGAAGTGCTTAGGCTAAATAGCCTTGATATTAGGCATATTTATCTACGAGATAGAATTGCCTAATAGGCTAAAAATACATATTGACAAGATGCTAAAACAGTTTAGCATAAGAGCGCCAAGGAGTGATTCTTGCCGAAGTCACATGGAAAGAGTTTTGCAAGACTCGGTGTCTCAAAACACTGATGAGAAAAATACATGATGGAGATTCCACACACTTTCGTGTTTGGATTAATCATGTATTCCATGGTATGTAAAACAACCAGATATGTCCAGTACTCCCAAGGAGTTGCGAGTATAGATACCAAAGTGATCAAAGTACTGATCATGGGACAACAGTGAAAAATGTCATTGAGTACTAAAGTAGCACTGATGACATGTTTTCTCGCAAGCAGAGATTATGAAGTGCTCGTTGTAAGTAATTACATCGATACAGTCTTCATCAATGCTCCATGCGATTTTTGATTTAAGTTAAGGGTTTTGTGTAATACACAATATGGTGGCACGGTAGTTGGAAAATGTTCCAAACAGGTTACTGTGGTGAATTTTATAACAAAGGCTAAGTATGTTGACGCTTTGGAAGCGACAAAGAAGATGTTGAATCATATAGTTCATTCATGAACTTAGTATGGTTCCAAGATGGCTTTGGTCAATGGAACACTATTGAAGATAGTTGCTCCATAGCTCGGTCTGAGGAATCGAGGTTTGACCAGTGATTCACATTTATATGAAGCCAAGTCCACACAAAATATGAATTTTGTGAAAGCATGAAAACGCGAGGATATGCAAAGATACACACGGAGCTGAAGTTGTCAGATCCGTTGGACATCAGGTTATACCACAAGCGAAGCATTTTTATACCGGTATGCCATAGGTGTAAAGTGCATTAGCATTGACTAGATTATTGACTCTAGTGCAAGTGGGAGTCTGTAGGAGATATGCCCAAGAGGCAATAATAAATGTTATTGTTTATCTCCATGTTCATGATTATGTTTATATTCTGTGCTATAACTGCTATGGTTCTCGAGTCTGCAATAACCACGAGGCTCGAAGGAAGACTCATATGCACGTGTGGAATAATAAACGGTAAAATGTATTCCTAGTCTGGCCTCTAAGACTAGCTCAAGTGTTGCATGATGGTTCTGTTTTCCTGATCATGGGCATGACTATGCCGGCAACTTTGAGGGCACAATGTTAGGAGAACACTTGTGTTGAATCGACCCGATTGATGTTATGCTATGAGATTCATTCGTCACAAGTTAATAGCTAATAACACAGAGAAAGTTAACGTTTGCATAATTCCTTAGACCATGAGAGTGTCGAGTTTCTTCATGCTTGCTTCATGAACTTTGGGGTTTGTTAAACGTCATCCGTAAATGGGTGGCTATTACGGCGGATTACGGGTTCATGGAAAAGTGTGTCAAGGGACTTGATAACTCAATATTGGGATTTGCTCCTCCGACGATGGAGGGATATCTCTGGGCCCTCTCGGTGTTACGGTATCCATCATCGTCTGGCCAGACACAATGTGATTTGATCACGGGGATGCCGGAACACGGGAACGAGAAAAAGGAACAAAACCGGTAACGAGGTAACTGGCATTATGGACAAGTGTTGATCCACGGGGATGCCGATGTTTCTCACCTCGGGTATTTGTAACATATCGCGAAGCAACAGGAATAGCACACAGCAACTGGAGGTTCACTCGAATATTCATTCGTGTGGGTATAGGGGTCAATATGGGTGTCCACGGCTCCGATGTTGATCATTGATCGGAAAGTGTTCCGGGTCATGTCTATACTTCACTCAACCTATAGGGTCACACGCTTAAGGGTCATCTATCTGCTGAATCCTAGACAGGGAGTCTGAGAGAAAGTCACCGGAAAAGTTTCGGAGACAACGGAAACGTTCGGGAGAGAACACCGGAATAGTTTCGGTAAAACTGAAAAGTTGTTTCAGGGTATTCCATTAAGTCATATTGGTTTCGGCACTCGCCTGAAAATTCTTGGAGGGTGCCAGAATTGTTCTGGTAACTTCTGGAATTTTTCCGGACAGAAAAACCGGAAATGTTCTGGAGCAGCCGGAACCGCTGTGGTAGCTTTTCGCTGAAGAAAAACATTGTTCCGGAATTGTTTCGGAATGCATTCAAAATTGTTTTAGTGGGTACTGGAATTATTCTAGGCACACAGAAATAATTTGGGATTTATCGGACGCAGAAAAATGTCTTCGTGAATAGTGAAAGTGCTTTTTGGTTACTTTATGGAAAGCCACCTTTTAGGGCTTTTTGGAAAGGCTTCTAGAAGGACTTGGGGGCTAAGAAACCCCCCTTGGGGGGGCCCCAAGAGGGTTGTGTAGGAGATATGCCCTAGAGGCAATAATAAATGTTATTATTTATCTCCATGTTCATAATTAAGTTTATATTCCGTGCTATAACTGCTATGGTTCTCGAGTCTACAATAACCACGAGGCTCGAAGGAAGACTCATATGCACGTGTGGAATAATAAACGGTAAAATGTATTCCTAGTCTGGCCTCTAAGACTAGCTCAGGTGTTGCATGATGGTTCTGTTTTCCTGATCATGGGCATGACTCTGCCGGCAACTTTGAGGGCACAATGTTAGGAGAACACTTGTGTTGAATCGACCCGATTGATGTTATGCTATGAGATTCATTCGTCACAAGTTAATGGTTAATAACATAGAGAAGTTAATGTTTTCATAATTCCTTAGACCATGAGAGTGTCGAGTTTCTTCATGCTTGCTTCATGAACTTTGGGGTTTGTTAAACGTCATCCGTAAATGAGTGGCTATTACAGCGGCTTACGGGTTCATGGAAAAGTATGTCAAGTAACTTGATAGCTCAAGATTGGGATTTGCTCCTCCGACGATGGAGAGATATCTCTGGGCCCTCTCGGTGTTATGGTATCCATCATCGTCTGGCCAGACACATTGTGATTTGATCACAGGGATGCCGGAACACGGGAACGAGAAAAGAGAACAAAACCGGCAACGAGGTAACTGGCATTGTGGACAAGTGTTGATCCACGGGGATGCCAATGATTCTCACCTCGGGTATTTGTAACATATCGCGAAGCAACAGGAATAGCACACGGCAACTGGAGGTTCACTCGAATATTCATTCGTGTGGGTATAGGGGTCAATATGGGTGTCCACGGCTCCGATGTTGATCATTGATCGGAAAGAGTTCTGGTCATGTCTATACTTCACCGAACCTATAGGGTCACACGCTTAAGGGTCATCTATCTGCTGAATACTAGACAAGGAGTCTGAGAGAAAAACACCGAAAAAGTTTCGGACGAAACGGAAAAGTTCCGGAGAGGAAACCGGAATAGTTCCGGTAAAACTGAAAAGTTGTTTCAGGGTATTCCATTAAGTCAAATTGGTTCCAGCACATGTCTGGAAATTCTTGGAGGGTGCCAGAATCGTTCTGGAAACTTCTGGGATTTTTCCGGAGGAAAAACCGGAAATGTTCCGGAGCAGCCGGAACCGCTATGATAGCTTTTTCGCTGAAGAAACATTGTTCTGAAATTGTTTCGGAATGCGTTCAAAATTATTTTAGTGGGTACTAGAATTTTTCTAGGCACACAGAAATAATTTAGGATTTAACGGACGCAGAAAAATGTCTTCGTGAATAGTGAAAGTGCTTTTTGGATTACTTTATGGAAAGCACCTTTTGGGATATTTCCCAAAAGATCTTTAGGGAATGACATGGATGGATTGGACCCCTTTTGGGGGCCCCACTTGAGGGGTGGCCGGCTACATGTGGGGGCTCCACCATGGAGCCCCACTTGGCCCTTGCTTTCCCCTTTATGCCTTGTGAAGGACTCCATTTTATGTGCATTTTGGGTTTTCTTGTAAAACCACCCTACTCCTTGGCTTTCCTATAAATAGAGGTGGAGGGGCTGCCTCCACACTCACTCCTTGCTCACATACAAATGCCATGCTCATCTGGCTCTCTCTCTCCCTCCCACGGAAATAGTTTTCGTAGAGCCGAAGGGCTGTCTGGGTTCCGGTGGGAACTAGTTCTGGACGGCGAAGCCCTGCCGGATAGATGACACCGTATGTGTGCAACTCTGTAGAGAGATCGTAGTTTCGGTCTTAGTTCGATAGTGCCTCCCGAAGGGCTGTCCGAGTGACCGTCCGAGTTTCGAGGGTCCTCCCGAAGGGCTGTCCGAGTGACCGTTCGAGTTCCGCGGGTCCTCCCGAAGGGCTGTCCGCGACACCGTCCGAGGGACTGTCCGACTGCCTCCCGGAGGGCTGTCCGAGGGGCAGATGATGGAGTACATCCTCATAGTTGGGAGATTGTAAATCCTAGCTGCGGGGATCTGCACCGCCGATCGTCATCGACTCTACTTCCGCTGCGCTACGAGTCGGTAACGAAACAGATCAAACCTTGTATGCAGTCTCCATAGTGTTCCTGGGCTGGTAGGTAGGTCGGAAATTTTTTGTTTTCTGCTGCGTTACCCTACAGTGGCATCATGAGCCGTGCTATGCGTAGATGCAGGTTGTGATCTAGAATACATAGAGATGTATGGGTATTGCACAATATAATTTGTAGTAGATGAGTTCTACTGTTGATAATTATTTGTGCGGGTAGCAGATGAAATCTGTTACCCGATGTTCTTGTTGCTTCCCTGGAATTTGCATATTTCTGATCTTGATAACAGCATGGTGGAGTTTCAAAGTTCTGGCAATCCGCGATCCTGATTGATAAACAAAGTGCTAACAGTTCTTTGAATTCCACCATAGTTAAAAAGAAAGATGAAATTTCGCAGACGAAAGGGCAATGCAGATATGATCTGCACGGGGGTCATGCGTATGACGAAGTTTAGTATGGGGCTCGAGATTTTATTATCTCGTGTTTCATACACCCCGCGATGTTAATCTAGCGACTTGAATAATCATACTTGATGATGGACGTTGGTAGCTGCGGTTTGTTCGAAACCTTAGAAGCCACGTAAAATGAAATTTTGCATAAACCGATTAGAGGCGTCTAACTTGGTTTTGCAGGATGGTTTGCATGTGCATATGATGTGGTATAGCAGTGCTCATATTAATTTGATTATGTATGAGATGACTATATGATGTAAAATTAACATGACCTGCGTGTCATGATTCGGCATGATGGCTGGAGCCATATGATTGTCACTTTAATGACCTGCGTGTCAACCTTAAGTAATGCACTTATTTTATTAGCTATAGATATAGCAATATTATCTGGTGCATCGACATGGTGGCAAACTTTGCGAAGGTGAACACCGACGCGAATGCCGAAGACGAAGAAATGAAAGACTTCTCCGTCAGAAAGGGCTATACCATATCATGCTATTATGAATTGCCTGAGATGTTTATCCCTTATGATGCACCCTTCTTAATTGCGCGGTAGTCGCTTTTTATTAGGGTGATCTCTCACAAAAAAATATCAAGTAGTTAGTGTTCTCCCAAGTGTAGCACCGTCACGGCACCTAACTTCTCGGAGTGCGTCATGTACACATGAGTACAAACGATTAGGGAAGTGTGAGGCGGGTGAGGTCAGACCTCGCAGCGAGATCACTTGGTTGTCTTGACGTTCTGGCATGACCGTCATGAGCTCGGAACACACGCATCGAAAGATGAACAAGAATCACATAGAGATGTGATTGGCAAGTTGGCCTACCGATTAAAATTCTCGTCATCAGTGATGTCCACATCAATGGCGTTGAATTATAATTTGGATCTTGAATCACTCACAATCAATTATGAGAGATATTGATTTGAGTGGGAGTGCACTTTAGAATTAAACTTTTTTAATTCTTAGTGCAATTAATTATGAACTTTGTCTAAGTGAAAATTTGCATAATAGTTATAGAATAATGGCTCGCATTTCCACCTTCCCTATTAAAAATTGAATAGTTGTTTAGTATGTGGTTAAAAACTTTACGGTTGGTAACGTAATGTGAGGATTGTCCTGAAGAGTGCCGAGAAGGACTTTGTCCTATCGCATGCTTTTAGTATTCTCCCGCTAGTGCTATGGATAATGTGACTCTCGTCCTTCGATCCAAAAGCTAGAATTCCGTTACGGTCAAGTGCAATATGTTCGCTTCCATGAGACCCGGACTTCAAAAGTTTGGGATAGCTATGTGATATTCATGGAACTGAAAATCATTTTCAGACACAAACAAAGGCTAAAAGATATGGGATATCCAAAGCAATGTTTGTTTTGCAAACTATTAGTAAAAGTGTTTACTATGCATTTTACAAATAACAGAGGGATCCAGTAGAACGCCTGTCATATGATGAAGGTGAATAAAACAACAACTTAATGAGGAAGGAAATGTCCGAAGGGTGTTAGTAAGACTTTCACGCCTAGGAAGTCCGGGGCTAACGCCACTCTTAAGTTGAGTGCTTCTTCTGAGAGTAGGAGAAATACTAAAAGTTAAACTGTTAGAAGTATAAAGGCAAAAAGAGAGAAGACTGGAATATCCAGCTCATGTATGAAAGTCATACAAGCTATTGATGTATAGAAGGCTGGTCAAAAGAAATAGTTCTTGGGAATTATGATTAAACATGTTAATCACTGATTCTTGGGTATTGTGAGTTGATCACAGAGATACCCGCTCGATTGCATTCTGTTGCGACTCGATGCAAGAACTACTACGGCCTAAAAGACTGGCCAGAGTGAGGTTCAGATACGCGCTGGGAACATAGTAAAAGTTACTATACATTCCATCGGTGTATTACCCATGTATTTATTTTCATAATTCATTTAGAGTTTTACACACTCTAGCCCATTGCATAAGGTATCTTGCAAGAAGGTTGTTCATAAGAGAACTTTTGATGTTCGGTGTTATGAATAACATAAGGGCCATACTTTCATTATGAATGAGATGTATGTTATGAATATTGATAATAATACATTACCTCTGTATTTACTTTCATAAATCATTTTAGAGTTTTATACACTCTAGCCCAATTGCATAATGTTTGTTGCAAGAATGTTGTTCATGAAAGAACAATTGTTGTTCGGAATCATGAATAACATAGTGGCCATGCTTCCATCATGGATGGGATGTATGATATGAATATTGATGGTAATATGATACATCCATAACACTGATGCTAAATGTCGCAAGACTAAGAGAATACCACACATGTGTGGCACTGCATTCGGTCACATTGGAGAAACCCGCATGGAGAAATTCCATAATGATGGATTTTGAAGTCGTTTGATTATGAATCATCTGACACTTGCAACTTTCCTCTGAAAAGTGAAGTGACTGAAATACCGTTTACAGGCCATAAGGAACGAGCAACGAACTTATTGGTGATCATACATTTTGATGTATGTAGTCCGGTAAATGTTGTTGCTAGCAGTGGATTTATCTATCTTCAGAAGTGACTCAAGTAGATATATGGATATTTACTTGATGAGACGGAAGTCTGGATCTTTTGAAATCATTCAAAAGGTTTTCGAAATGAAGAAGAAATTATTGTAACAAGAAAATTATGTTTCTGCAATTGGATTGCGGAAAGAAATATTTGAGTTACAAGTTTAGCGAATGTCTGATGAGTTGTGAAAAGAGTTTCATAACTTACACCTCCCGGAACACCACTGTGAGTGGAATGTCTGTGAAGATTTATTCAAACCATTTTTGACATGGTAAGATCAAAGATGACATAAATCAATTTGCCATTATCCCTTTTAAAGTAATGCTTTAGAGACTGTGGCTTTTACACTGAAAAGAGCGCCATCAGGTCTGTTGAAATGACACCATGGTATGGTACGCCCAACCATGCTTGGTCTTTTCTTAACATTTGGAATATGGGGCTTGTGTGAAATATTTACAAACCTATTCCAAATCAGACAAGTACTACTTTGTAGGTTATCCCATGGTAATTGGGAATTCCTCCACCACTATACCGAGGCAAAAGGTTTGCCACCAAAAACGGTATGCTTTTAAAGAGAATGGTTCTTGCAAAAATGTGAGTGGGAGAACAGTGCAACTCGACGAGATAAGAGTATCTTCGTCATCAGATCAAAGTAAAGGAACCTTGGAAGTGATTCCAGAGTTTCCTACTGCGACTGATACGGAAGCCTCTACATGAGATGTATGGACTTCGATCGAACTTGCAACTGAACGACGTAGGCAAAACTCGTGCAAACCTCTCAGGTGCGCAAGCGAGATATTGTTGTTAGACAACAGTATACCTACGATACACAAGGAAGCGTTGATGGGCCCTGACTCCGGAATTGGCTAAATGCCAATATAATCCGAGATAGTTTCCATATAAATGATTCAAGATTATATCTTGATAAACCCTTCGAAAGACTTAGAGTCTAACGAACATTAATGGAACTATAAACTGACGTGGATAAAATGTTTTATCCATAAAGCTCGACTTGTTGCAATAACAAATTGAAGGAGTTGACTACGATGAGATTGTCTCACCGTAGCGATGCTTAAAGTCAGATCGGGTTAAACTAGCAATTAATCCATATTTCAACATGAGATATGAAACATGGATGCCAAAAGGATTTCCATCTGATGGAAATGCAACCTAGGACTTGTATGTGATACAGTCCAAAGTATTTTGTCGATCCAGAGGATGCTAGTAAGTATGCAAACTTCAGAGTTCCAGCGATGGACAGAAGAGAGCAAAAGGGAGTTGGAATCTTCAATTTTGATGAAACTGTCAAAGGAGTTTGATTTCATCAATGGATAACGAAGATGCTTGTGGTTTCAAGAAAGTAAGTGGGAGCATAATAATATTTCTAAAAACTTTGTGTGCTTGACACATTGTTAATTGGAAATAATATAAATTTCTTGACATGAATTAGGACTTCATTGAAAATAGTTTTCGATGAAGTGCTTGGGCTAAATAGCCTTGATATTAGGCATATTTATCTGCGAGATAGAATTGCCTAATAGGCTAAGCCAAAAATACATATTGACAAGATGCTGAAACAGTTTAGCATAAGAACGCCAAGGAGTGATTTTTGTCGAAGTCACATGGAAAGGGTTTTTGCAAGACTCAGTGTCCCAAAACACTGATGAGCAAAATACATGATGGAGATTCGACACACTTTTGTGTTTGGATTAATCATGTATTCCATGGTATGTAAGACAACCAGATATGTCCGATACTCCCAAGGTGTTGTGAGTATAGATACCAAAGTGATCAAAAGTACTGATCACGGGACAACAGTGAAAAAGATCATTAAGTACTAAAGTAGCACTGATGACGTGTTTTCTCGCAAGCGGAGATCATGAAGAGTTCGTTGTAAAAGGTTACATCGATACAGTCTTCATCATTTCTCCATGCGATTTTCGATTTAAAGTTAAGGGTTTTGTGTAATACACGATATGGTGGCACGGTGTTTGGAAATCGTTCCAAACAGGTTACTGTGGCGAATTCTATAACAAAGGCTAAGTATGTTGACACTTTGGAAGCGACAAAGAAGATGTCGAATCATATAGTTCATTAATGAACTTAGTATGATTCCAAGATGGCTTTGGTCAATGGAACACAATTGAAGATAGTTGCTCCATAGCTCAGTCTGAGGAATCAAGGTTCGACCAGTGATTCACATACATACAAAGCCAAGTCCACACAAAATATGAATTTTGTGAAAGCGTGAAAACGCGAGGACATGCAAAGATACACACGGAACTGAAGTTGTCAGATCCGTTGGACATCAGGCTATACCACATGCGAAGCATTTTTACACCGGTATGCCATAGGTGTAATGTGCATTAGCATTGACTAGATTATTGACTCTAGTGCAAGTGGGAGTCTGTAGGAGATATGCCCTAGAGGCAATAATAAATGTTATTATTTATCTCCATGTTCATAATTAAGTTTATATTCCGTGCTATAAATGCTATGGTTCTCGAGTCTACAATAACCACGAGGCTCAAAGGAAGACTCATATGCACGTGTGGAATAATAAACGGTAAAATGTATTCCTAGTCTGGCCTCTAAGACTAGCTCAAGTGTTGCATGATGGTTCTGTTTTCCTGATCATGGGCATGACTATGCCGGCAACTTTGAGGGCACAATGTTAGGAGAACACTTGTGTTGAATCGACCCGATTGATGTTATGCTATGAGATTCATTCGTCACAAGTTAATGGTTAATAACACAGAGAAGTTAATGTTTGCATAATTCCTTAGACCATGAGAGTGTCGAGTTTCTTCATGCTTGCTTCATGAACTTTGGGGTTTGTTAAACGTCATCCATAAATGGGTGGCTATTACGGCGGCTTACGGGTTCATGGAAAAGTATGTCAAGTAACTTGATAGCTCAAGATTGGGATTTTCTCCTCCGACGATGGAGAGATATCTCTGGGCCCTCTCGGTGTTATGGTATCCATCATCGTCTGGCCAGACACATTGTGATTTGATCACAGGGATGCCGGAACACGGGAACGAGAAAAGAGAACAAAACCGGCAATGAGGTAACTGGCATTGTGGACAAGTGTTGATCCACAGGGATGCCAATGATTCTCACCTCGGGTATTTGTAACATATCGCGAAGCAACAGGAATAGCACACGGCAACTGGAGGTTCACTCGAATATTCATTCGTGTGGGTATAGGGGTCAATATGGGTGTCCACGGCTCCGATGTTGATCATTGATCGGAAAGAGTTCCGGTCATGTCTATACTTCACCGAACCTATAGGGTCACACGCTTAAGGGTCATCTATCTGCTGAATACTAGACAAGGAGTCTGAGAGAAAAACACCGAAAAAGTTTCGGACGAAACGGAAAAGTTCCGGAGAGGAAACCGGAATAGTTCCGGTAAAACTGAAAAGTTGTTTCAGGGTATTCCATTAAGTCAAATTGGTTCCGGCACATGTCTGGAAATTCTTGGAGGGTGCCAGAATCGTTCTGGAAACTTCTGGGATTTTTCCGGAGGAAAAACCGGAAATGTTCCGGAGCAGCCGGAACCGCTATGATAGCTTTTTCGCTGAAGAAACATTGTTCCGGAATTGTTTCAGAATGCGTTCAAAATTATTTTAGTGGGTACTGGAATTGTTCTAGGCACACAGAAATAATTTGGGATTTAACGGACGCAGAAAAATGTCTTCGTGAATAGTGAAAGTGCTTTTTGGATTACTTTATGGAAAGCACCTTTTGGGATATTTCCCAAAAGATCTTTAGGGAATGACATGGATGGATAGGACCCCTTTTGGGGACCCCACTTGAGGGGTGGCCGGCCACATGTGGGGGCTCCACCATGGAGCCCCACTTGGCCCTTGCTTTCCCCTTTATGCCTTGTGAAGGACTCCATTTTATGTGCATTTTGGGTTTTCTTGTAAAACCACCCTACTACTTGGCTTTCCTATAAATAGAGGTGGAGGGGCTGCCTCCACACTCACTCCTTGCTCACATACAAATGCCATGCTCGTCTGGCTCTCTCTCTCCCTCCCACGGAAATAGTTTTCGTAGAGCCGAAAGGCTGTCTGGGTTCCGGTGGGAACTAGTTCTGGACGGCGAAGCCCTGCCGGATAGATGACACCGTATGTGTGCAACTCTGTAGAGAGATCGTAGTTTCGGTCTTAGTTCGAGAGTGCCTCCCGAAGGGCTGTCCGAGTGACCGTCCGAGTTTCGAGGGTCCTCCCGAAGGGCTGTCCGAGTGACCGTCCGAGTTCCGCGGGTCCTCCCGAAGGGCTGTCCGCGACACCGTCCGAGGGGCTGTCCGACCGCCTCCCGGAGGGCTGTCCGAGGGGCAGATGATGGAGTACATCCTCGCAGTTGGGAGGTTGTAAATCCTAGCTGCGGGGATCTGCACCGCCGATCGTCATCGACTCTACTTCCGCTGCGCTACGAGTCGGTAACGAAACAGATCAAACCTTGTATGCAGTCTCCATAGTGTTCCTGGGCTGGTACGTAGGTCGGAATTTTTTTGTTTTCTGCTGCGTTACCCTACAGGTTGGCCGGCCACATGAGGGGCTCCTCCATGGGGCCCCACTTGCTCCACTACTTCCCCTTTATGCCCTTGTGGAGGGCTCCATACATGGGCATTTTTGGGTTTTTGGAAGTGCCCATCCTACCCCTTGGTTTTCCTATAAATAGAGGTGGAGAGGTGCTCTCCACACTCATCCCTTGCTCTCATACACATGCCATGCTTTGTCTGGCTCTCTCTCTCCCTCCCACGAAAAGAGTTTCGTAGAGCCGAAAGGTTGTCTGGGTTCCGGTGGGAACTAGTTCTGGACGGCGAAGCCCTGCCGGATAGATGACACTGTATGTGTGCAACTCTGTAGAGAGATTGTAGTTTCGGTCTTAGTTCGAGAGTGCCTCCCGAAGGGCTGTCCGAGTGACCGTCTGAGTTTCGAGGGTCCTCCCGAAGGGCTGTCCGAGTGACCGTCCGAGTTTCGAAGGTCCTCCCGGAGGGCTGTCCGTGACACCGTCCGAGGGACTGTCTGACCGCCTCCCAGAGGGCTGTCCGAGGGGCAGACGAGGGAGTACATCCTCGCGGTTGGGAGGTTGTAAATCCTAGCTGCGGGGATCTGCACCAATGATCGTCATCGACTCTACTTCCGCTGCGCTACGAGTCGGTAACGAAAAGATCAAAAACCTTGTATGCAGTCTCCATAGTGGTCCTGGGCTGGTGCGTAGGTCGGAATTTTTTTGTTTTCTGCTGCGTTACCCTACAAAGAGGCTGGTGGTGGACGAGGAGGTTGTGGCGTGCACGATAATGGCGACCGTGCCAACATGATCATGATCACCGTCTTCTTCATCTTCGGATATGTACTCCTCGTGAACAAGAGCCTTATAATCTTTCCTCTTTGTGAACTTGATGAATTTCTTTTTCTTGAGCACTGGCTTCTTGGACTTGTCTTCATGTTTCTCATAGGGACATTCATGAACAAAGTGTCTTGGACTATCACAATTGTAGCACTTTCTTCTCCCAAAGGATCTTCCATAGAGATTCTTCCCCTTGTTTGCCATGGCACCCGAATACTTCTTGACCAAGAGGATCAATTCTTCTTCAAAGTCATTTGCCGGGCACGAGGTGTCAACTTCTTCTTCGGCACTTTTTTCAACTTCATCTTCTTCTCCAGATGAACGCACAACCACTTTCTTGGCCTTCAAGGCAAGATTGGAGCTCTTGTCCGCTTGAGCAATAACAAAGGTCTTCTTGGACTTGGTCTCCAAAAGATCATGGGTGGAGAAGTTGATACAACTTGAGACAGAGTCAACTTGTTGTAATCCGGACTTTGATGAGCCATCATCACCATAGTGTGCTCCGTCAAGACCATGGCATCATTGAACTTGTCCTTGATGAAATCTTCATTGGCCCAAGTGCATCCAAAGGTTCGCAAATTTAGCACAAGAGGCTTCGACCTTCGATACACATCATCCGCGGTCTCACCATCATTTCTCACAAACAAATTGACCTCTTGCTTGAGAAAGTCCAACCAAGACCTTTGAATAGCTTCATCATCTTCAATTATCTCCTCGAGACAATCCCAAATTTCTTTGGCAGTATTGAAGAGACCAACGGGGTCACTATAGCCATCGGTCACGGCAAGACGCAACATGTTGAGAGCGGTAGCATTGAGTTGATCATCAACAGCCTCCCTTGGAGTGAGACTTGTGGGATCCTTGGGCTTGAAACCATTAACCACAATCAACCATAGTCGTGTTGAAGCATTGCGAACGTGAGACTCCATAGCTAGCTTTCTTAACAAACGAGTTAGCATTCAAAAGGGGCGGAGCCCCAACATAATTAATGTGTGGGTGAGTGATGGCTCCATATTTTACGCATTTTTAGAGCTCATTTGTTGCCTATTATCTTGGTATATCATGTTCCATTGAGCCAATTACATGCCCATATGCATGATTTCTAGTATTTACCCTTTTTACCGCGAGTATTGCATAATATTTATTATTTATTAGTTTCCATTAGTTTTCTTTGTCTTTTGTGTTTTGTAGGTGATACGTCTTCAACGTATCTATAATTCTTGATTGTTCCATGCTATTATAGTATCAATCTTGGATGTTTTTATATGCAATTATATATCATTTTTTGGGACTAACCTATTAACCTAGTGCCCAGCGCTAGTTGCTGTTTTCTGCTTGTTTTTGGTTTTTCAGGAAATCGGTACCAAACGAAGTCCAAATGCCACGAAACTTTTTGGAGATTTTTTTCTGGACAAAAGAGACCCTGGAGACTTGGAGAGGAGGCCAGAAGGTTCACAAAGCCTCCACAAGGCAACAGGGCGCGGCCCCAGGGGGGGCGCGCCCTGATGCCTTGTGGGGCCCTCGTGGCTCCGTTTGACCTAATTCCACTTCTATAAATTCTCAAATATTCAGAAACCAACAAAGAGCCACCCCGAATAACTTTTACGCCACCGCAAGCCTCTGTTCTTCCGCTATCCCATCTGGAGGACTTTTCCGGTACTCTGCCGGAGGGGGAATCGATCACAAAGGGCTTCTACATCAACCTTGCTGCCCTTCCGATGATGTGTGAGTAGTTTACCATAGACCTACGGGTCCATAGCTAGTAGCTAGATGGCTTCTTCTCTCTCTTTGATCTTCAATACCATGTTCTCCTCGATGTTCTTGGAGTTCTATCCGATGTAATCTTCTTTTGTGGTGTGTTTGTTGGGATCCGATGAATTGTGAGTTTATGATCAGATTATTCATGAGAAATATTTGAGTCTTCTCTGAACTATTTTATGCATGATTATTATATCTTTGTATTTCTCTCCGATCTATCGATTTGGTTTGGCCAACTAGATTGGTTTATCTTGCAATGGGAGAGGTGCTTTGTGATGGGTTCAATCTTGCGGTGCTCAATCCCAGTGACAGAAAGGGACATGACACGTATTTGTATTGTTGCCATTAAGGATAAACATATGGGGTTTAATCATATTGCTTGAGTTTACTTTGTCTACATCATGTCATCTTGCTTAAGGCGTTACTCTGTTTCATACTTAATACCCTAGATGCATGCTGGATAGCGGTCGATGGGTGGAGTAATAGTAGTAGATGCAGGCAGGAGTCGGTCTACTTGTCTCGGACATGATGCCTATATACATGGTCATTTCCATGAATCCGTCATAATTATTTGCTTTTCTATCAATTGCCTAACAGTAATTTGTTTACCCACCATATGTTCTGCGCTCGAGAGAGAAGCCTCTAGTGAAAACTATGGCCCCCGGGTCTACTTTATCATATATAAAAAATCTAAAATTACCTTGCTGCAATTTATTTACTTTTATTTTATTTAGTATTTTAGTTTATCTATCTATCACTATCAGAATTAATCCTTGCAAATAACCGCTAAGAGGATTGACAACCCTCTTATTTGCGTTGGGTGCAAGTGTTTGCTTTTGTGTGTGCAGGTGCTGCTAAAGTGATTTTGCTTGGTTCTCCTATTGGATTGATAACCTTGGTTCTTAACTGAGGGAACTACTTATCTCTACTATACTGCATCATCCTCTCCTCTTCGGGGAAATACCAACCCAGTCTACAAGTAGCAGTAGGTGATGTGGAACTCCCATGCACTTAACACGATGAAAGGGGTACAAAAGGAGGACATCCAGGCACCAAACTTAGGCATTTTAGAGAGTGCAAAAAGTCATTTTTTTTCTTCCAAAGTGCTCCAAATCAAGATCTAATACCATAGGTGCATCGGCGTCGATCACACGATTCCATCGAGCCCAAGAACATCGAAAACGAAGTTTAGATGTAAAAGTTATGACTGTTTTACCAAAGGGTCCACAGCGCAAAGACGACCTTTGGTAAGACCAAAGTTGTTCGTACCGGGCCCATGCCTCTGAAAGTTATTTTTCCAGATGGAATTCTTCGTGGGTTTCATCCCTATTTGTTTATGTGACTTCCTTGGCCATTAAAGATGTTTTGGGGAAGGATTGGGATTACTTAGAGCCCTTGGATCAAAGGAGAGATGCTACATCAATGGAGAAGACTTTGAGAGAGCTCTTATATGAACACCATCAACTTTAGCTGTTGGGAGACACCATACACAATCCATCTCTCCATGTCCGGCCGCTGTCCACATCAAGAAGCACTTGGGGTTGTGCCAAGCCTCCATCTCCATCGTTGCAACTTTGGACGAAGACCGGAAGGGAGCTGCCGGAGGGCGCGGCCATTGGCGGTCGCCGCCACCACGCCATCACCATCACCACCATTGTCGTCTTCACCAACACCCCTTCTCCTTCTCCCATCATGGTCTCTGTGATGGATTGTAACAACTCTTGAACCCTTTTATATGTGATGTTATTTGAGTAATTGTTGGCTATGAGTCGATGGGCTGGTAAGCGGTTATTTGATATGTGTCGTTTATTTATGTGTGTCTTCATGTTTTATTTACCCTTGTAGTTATTTATAACATAAGTCATCTACTATATCTAAATAGGAGCACCCCACTACTTGATTTCTCTTGACATGCAGCATATCCACATCAGCAATAAACATGCAGCCATCCACCTCCTTCCACCTCAGCAGTCTAGCCACATCATCAACTCCAAATATACCTCCTATTTCTATGATTTAATTTCTCTTTCTCTCCGCTTCGTTTCTTTACCACAAACCGCTTCATTTTCCCCGAAGGCCCACAACTCTGGCCCGAGCGCACCGCTTCCTATTCTCCATGGCAGTTTCTTTCCACAATAAATTCACCAAGGGAGCGTTGTTTCTTTCCCCAGATTCTCCGTCGCTCTTCCTTCTTCAATCTCCAGGCAACCCGTCTCCCTCTTCATCTTCTTCAATCCCCATCAAATCTTCTTTAATTCTCCCGCTTCATTTCTTCTCCCTCATGCATGGGTAACAGATGTAGTTCGCCTCCCCTTCAAGAATTGTAGCCTGATAACCCACAAGTATAGGGGATCGCAACAGTTTTCGAGGGTAGAGTATTCAACCCAAATTTATTGATTCGACACAAGGGGAGCCAAAGAATATTTGCAAGTATTAGCAGTTGAGTTGTCAATTCAACCACACCTGGAGACTAAATATCTGCAGCAGAGTGATCAGTAGCACAGTAGTATGGTAGTTTGATAGCAATAACAATAATAGTAACAGTAACAGTAACGGTAGCAGCAATAGTTTTGTAACAATTGTGACAGTAGTAGCAACAGTAGTAACTTAGCAAAGAACAATATGTGAAAAACTCGTAGGCATTGGATCGGTGATTATGTTGGATAACATTCATCATGTAACAGTCATAACCTAGGGCGACACAGAACTTGCTCCAATTCATCAATGTAATGTAGGCATGTATTCCATATATAGTCATACGTGCTTGCGATAAGAACTTGCATGACATCTTTTGTCCTACCCTCCCGTGGCAGCGGGGTCCATAAGGAAACTAAGGGATATTAATGCCTCCTTTTAATAGAGAACCGGAACAAAGCATTAACACATAGTGAATACATGAACTCCTCAAACTACGGTAATCACCGGAAAGAATCCCAATTATTGTCACCTTGGGGTATGCGGATCATAACACATAGTAGGTGCGTATAACTTGCAAGATCGGATCAAGAACACAAATATATTCATGAAAACATAAAGGGTTCAGATCTGAAATCATGGCACTCGGGCCCTAGTGACAAGCATTAAGCATAGCAAAATCATAGCAACATCAATCTCAGAACATAGTGGATACTAGGGATCAAGCCCTAACAAAACTAACTTGATTACATGATAAATCTCATCCAACCCAACACCGTCCAGCAAGTCTACGAAGGAATACTCACTCCCGGCGGTGAGCATCATGAAATTGGTGATGGAGGATGGTTGATGATGACGATGACGGAAGATCCCCCTCTCCGAAGCCCCGAACGGACTCCAGATCTGGCCTCCCGATGAAGAACAGGAGGTGGCGGCGGCTCCGTATCGTAGAACGCGATGAAACTTCCTCTCTTTCTCTGGAATTGTGAATTTATAGGCCTGAGATTAGGGTCAGCGGAGCCACGTGGGCCCCACCAGCCACCAGGGCGCGCCCGGGGGGTGGCGCGCCCTGGTGCCTCGTGGGTAGCAGGGGGGCCCCTCCAGTGGATCTTGGCTCCAGTATTTTTTATTTATTCCATAAAAAATCTCCAAAAAGTTTCGTCCAATTCCGAGAACTTTTATTTCTGCACAAAAAACAACACCATGGTAGTTCTGCTGAAAACAGCGTCAGTCCGGGTTAGTTTCATTCAAATCATGCAAATTAGAGTCCAAAACAAGAGCAAAAGTGTTTGGAAAAGTAGATACGACGGAGACGTATCAACTCTCCCAAGCTTAACTCATTGCTTGTCCTCAAGCAATTTAGTTGACAAACTGAAAGTGATAAAGAAAAACTTTTACGAACTCTTTTGTTCTTGTATCTATATATATGCTTAAATAATACCCAGGGTTTCAGCAAAGATTATAACTAACCATGCAAATGATAACTTTTTAGAAATTATATTCACTCATATCAATGGCATAATCAACTAGCGAGCAATAATAAAATATCTCAAATGCCAACACTTTGTCAAAACAATCATGATATAATATGACAACATGGTATCTCGCTAGCCCTTTCTGAGATTGCAAAACATAAATGCAGAGCACCTCCAAAGTTCAAGCAGCGACTAAACATTGTAATTCATGGTAGAAGAGATCCAGTCATGATGCACACAACATTAACTATACACAATGCATGAGAATGACAATAGTGCTCTCAGGACTGGTGCTTATTTGAGAAGGTGGTGACTCAACAATAAAAATAAAATAACATAAAAGTAAATAGATGGGCCCTTCGTAGAGGGAAGCAGGGATTTGCATAGGTGCCAGAGCTCAAAGCTTAAATCAGAGATAAATATAATTTTGGGAAGTATGCCTTTCCTGTCAACGTCACTGAAAGTACATGTAGTCCCCATGTGTGGTTTTGGTAATTAATGACAATCCTTATGGACTAATGTTTGCATTGAGATATACATGTGAAGGAAATTTCAATTTGCAATGCATGAAGAATACTAGATGAATTGAAGGATGAAATCCATCAACACAAATATATGCATTGAGACTTGATAATGAATGACAATTCCTATGAAGAAACAATGGCATCAAGTTATACATGTGAAGGAAATTTCCATTTGCAATGCATGAAGAATACTGGATGAATTGAAGGATGAAATCCATCAACACAAATATATGCATTGAGACTTGATAATGAATGACAATTCCTATGAAGAAACAATGGCATCAAGTTATATATTAAGGCTTGTTCCTTGGGCGATGCAAGAAGGAGATTGAATGGATTCAGAATGAATGCCATATACATATAGTTGTGCATCAAGATTGAGCTCAATGATTGAATCAAATATGATCAAGATGAATTCCATGTGACGAACAAGATGTGATCTATATGGAGTTCATTGAAGGATCTCAGAGGTTGTCATGCTTAGGCTAATGGGGTGAGCCATGATGGATCATGATCTTGAGAGAATGATTAAAGAGAAGAATTCTACATATGGCTTGAAGATAGGATCGTGATGAGCTCATATGTTGAGTCATGGATGATTATGTCTTGAAGCAAGTAATTCATGTGAAGATTTCGTTGTGCCTCTCGAGAGATTGTGATGGAGCATGAAGAAGAACAAATGATGACCAATATGGTATTCATGGATAAACTCTATATGGTCATATGATAATTGAGATATGGGTAATCATGTCTTGAAGAAATGAAGCATGGTGAAGAATTCAATATGGCCTTCAAGACATCAAGATTAAGCATGGAGTAAAGATAAAGGTTGACCAAGATAAAGATCAAAGAATCGAACTCTAAATGGTCAACACACAAGTGCAAACGATGCATCACATAGGATCTTGTGGTATGATAAGAAATTGTCAATTGCACTTTGTGTACTAACCCATGCTATGTGTTGTCTATGTTTATGAGGGTTAGGTTATTCTCATGGGCTCGCATCGAGAGAAAGATTCCAAGTGTCCATGAGAGGATGACATCAAGTGTTCATGATCACGGTTGACAAGGGCAAGTTCAAGATAACCATCCCGAAGGATTACATGCTTGAAGCTTGTGGATGATCACATGATGGACAAGTGAAGATGAATACAAAGCAAAGCTTCCCACATTGTGTATGGGAGAGCTACTTGAAGACTTCACCAATGTCTTGCCTTCAACTTGAGCCAAGAAGAAACATCAACATCAAGCTCAAGTGAAAGGCTTGAGTCAAAGGTATTAGTTCCTTTGGCGTTAGTGTTGTGGAGTGATGACCACCGAAGAAACATATACACTCAAGAATGGATTCTCGATAGCTATGTAGTGTAGCTATTTTATGATTCTTGAGTTATAGGGATCCCGCACTATTAAGAGGGGATCAAAGGGGTTCATGATGCATTTGCTCAAGTCAACATCTTCTATACACAATTCCACTCCTATCCTATATACCAAATAAATCCATAGCCAACTAGGTTCCCCAAAGTATATGATCTAACCTTTGCATACTTTGCACCCTCCATTTTGGTTTATCTTGGGTGGTTCTCTATGTGAGGACCTGGAGCTTTTCCATAGCTTCAAAACGATCCCAAGATCATCAAAATCGGAGTCCGTATGAAAAAGTTATGCATGTTTTAGTTTGGGGGTTCCTGCTATTTTTTAATGGCCGGATATCCGGGACTTGGCCGGATGTCCGGGCTGCCGGGTCGCCCCAGATGTCCGGGATCCTCCCGGAAATCCGGCTCGCTAAGTCCAGAACCTGTGTTGAAATGTTGGCTGTGCCTGCCGGATGTCCGGCACTTGGCCGGATGTCCGGGGCCCCAACTTTGGCCAGATGTCCGGGCCTTGGCTAGATGTCCGGGCCCTGTATATTGGCTCTGTTTTTCTCTGTACGTGTGCACATTTCACAGCCGCCGGATGTCCGGCCTCAGCCCGGATGTCCGGCCCGTCTCAGTCACTTACACTAAAACGGCTAGATTTCTTAGGGCACTGTATATACCCCTCTACCCATCCGGTAGAGGGTTGACTATCCACTTCAAATCAACCCAAGAACACACTCTACTCTCTCTCACATCCTCATACACTAAATCCTAGATCCCGAAGGGATTTGTGAGAGTTCTTGAGAGGTTCTCCAATCAAGTGATAGATCCACTCCTTGCCCTTCTCTTGACCAAAGAAATTTTCGATTTGAGCAAGTCTTGAGCATTTCCCCTTTATTCTTGTTACTCTTGGAGGTTGGATACTCCTAGGTGGTAGGAGTGCTCCGGTGAGGAATCAACTTGTGATTTGTCCCCCGGAAAGTTTGTGAAGGTTTGGAGGCCGCCTCAAGGTCTACCACTAGTGGTTGGGAATCTCCTTCGTGGTGATATCTCAAGGAGAATAGGGTGAGCCTTCGTGGCGTTGGTGTGCCTTCGTGGTAACATCCACCTCTCTAACGGTAACTAGCTTCCCTCCAAGGAAGTGAACATCGGGATACATCCTCGTCTCCGTGTCTTCGGTTATCTCTAACCCTAGCCACTACTTGTGGTTTACTTTGGTCTCTTGACCTTGCATTCACTATATATTGTTGTCCTCATTATATTGTGTTGGCTATTTCCTTGAAGAGATTATTTAGGCCTACACTTTATATTCCGCAATTCATACTTGCTACTATTGATATATCTTGTACTTAGTGTGAATCGCTAGCTTGTAACATTCATTTCCATATCATGTGACATAACTTGTGTAAGCTTGTAGTGCTTACTTGAGTTTGTTTGTATCGTTCAATTCCATATATTGTGATACAATTGGTGTAAGCTTGTATTGCTTACTTGTGGTTGTGTGTGTTATTCATTTCCATATCTTGTGATATACATTGAGTAAGTTTGTGTAACTTACGTGTGCTTACTAATATCCTTGTTGTTCTCACCTTGTTTATCCTAAGTTGTTGGTGCACTTAGTGAGCCTAGTATATTTAGGATTTGTGCTTGAAAAGTATCCGCTTAGTTTATTTCCGCATTAAGATAAAGCCAAATCCGTAGAAGTTTTTAAAACGCCTATTCACCCCCCCTCTAGGCGACATCGTGGTCCTTTCGGTCACGACCGAGAGTTTTCAATATCTTCCATGCTAAATAAATTAGCGGCGGTTCCCAAGCGGTAATGTAAAGTTTACTCCCCCTCCACCAACAAACACAAGCCATGGCTAGCCGAATCCTCGGGTGCCCTCCATACCAACAACTTTCCGGGGGAGTTTGTTTTATTATTTTGCAATTTTAATCATGGGACTGGGCATCCCGATTACCAGCCCCTCTCGTGCAAGGACAAGTGAATAAACACTCATCATGAGAATAACCCGCTTAGCATGGAAGATATTGACCGCCCCCTGTCGCTCCATGAGCGGTATGGGCACACAAAACAGATGTTCATTTGAATATTTAGAGTTGGCACATGCAAATTTACTTAGAACGGCAGAGTAATACCGCATATGGGTAGATATAGTGGACTCATCTGGAATAACTTTGGTTTAAGGATTTTGATGCACAAGCAGTATTCCCGCTTAGTACAGGCGAAGGCTAGCAAATAGGTTGAGAAGCGGCCAGCTAGAGAGCGAAAACGGTCATAATCATGCATTATGAATAATCAACATTGAATACTAGCATGAATAGGATATAAGCACCATGAACATAAATATCGTGGAGGCTATGTTGGTTTTGAATCAACTACATGTGCGAACATGTGCCAAGTCAAGCCACTCGAAACATTCAGAGGAGGATACCATATCATCATACTACATCACAAACATTTTAATGCATGTTGACACCCAAGATAAATCATTATCCACTCCTAGCTACTTAAGCATGGCATGAGCAACTATAATCTCTAATTGTCATCATAAACATGTTTAATCATAATATGCTGAATCATGGATACCGAGTTAAACATATTTACAAAAACAAAAACAAGTTGAGTTCATACCCGCTTTTCCTTGCCACAGTCACTTCATCAAATTATCATCATTATTGCCTTTCACTTGCACGATTGAATGATGTGAAAATAATAATAGTACAAGAGTGCTGTGGACTAAGCTGGAATTTGCAAACATTTTATTTAAAGGAGAAGACAAGGTAATATGAGCTCTTTGTTAGATCAACAATAATGCATACGAGAGCCACTCAACATTTTCATCGTGGTCTTTTCCTTACAATGATTCAACAAAAGAAAATAATTTCAGAGAAACATACTGAAATATTTTTGGAGTTTTTAGTTTTTTCTTGAAGGAAGCAAATTAAAGAAGACAAAACAAAAACGAGAAAAATTATTTACACGGTAAAGCTCCCAACAAGCAAAAGAAGAAACGGGAAATCTTTTTGGGTTTTCTTTTAATACTACAACTAATTAAGCTAGAAAGAAAAACCGAAAAGAAGCGAGAAATGTTTTTGGATTTTCTCAAAGTTTTTCAAACACACAAGAAGAAAGCGAGAAAATAAAACTAACATGAATTATACAATGAAAAAGGATAAACACCGACAACTGGAATGAAATGTGTGATCATGAATGTAATGGCGATGAGAAATACGTACTCCCCCAAGCTTAGGCATTTGCCTAGCTTGGTCTACTGTAACATCCCCATGTAATAGCTACAGTGATCACCTTCTGTTAATGCCAAGTCATCATGATTAACAGTGCTTGATCCTCATTTGCATCATATCTCATTTCAAATTCCAATTCAAATTGAAATTCAAATTTAAAGTGAAAATAAAAGTTGTTCCAACTTGGAAATAAAAATGTTCATTAAATAGCAAATAATCTATTTCTAATTATGTTCAGGAAAGCAACATCACCTAAATTCACTAAGTAACTCTAACATCATCAAAACAGTACCAAACAGCACTATTTGATCCCATTGCAATTAAATAAAATTCAAATGAAATCATTATTTCACCAAACCAATTTCTGGCAGTGTTAAATATTGCCTAGAATTTAAATGGACCAGAACCATATTTTACAAAAGTCATTTTATAGCCACACATTTTGCAAAACAGAAAGGATAAAGGAAAACAGAAAAGAAAAGAAAAAGGAGAAGAACTTACTGTGCGGCTGGGCTTAAGTCGAACAGTATTCGGCCCAGCCCACCACGGCGGTCGTCGTCCTCCTCTCGCACGCGTCAACGCGCGCGCGCATCCGAGCGCCGAGCGCCGCGCTGTCGGCGATCCCGCGGCTCCCCCGTGCGGATAAGGTCGCCCCCCGAGCTGCTCTCGCCCTGCCCGAAACCCTAGCCTGCCCCATTCGCCCCCACTCGCCTCGCCTCTCTCTGTTTCGCACCTCGCCCGAGACGCCATCTCCGCCACCGCTCGATCCCGCGGCCACCGGCCTCCCCACGGCTCGCCGACATGTCGTAGGGCTCCCCCGTCCTCGTCTACGTCGACTGCGTCGACTCATCGGAGCTCGGAGATGCCACAGCCTCGCCGACGAGCTCATCTTCAAGCTTCGGCCACCGCAACTCCAGCGACGATTCCGGCGACGACGAGCTTCCCCGAGCCCACTTGAGCACACCTGCAGGGCCCGGTGAGCAGTCACCGTCTTCTCCCCCTCTCTCCGGCCTCTCCCCGTAGCCGTAGCGGCCATCCCCGACGTGCCCGAGCTCGCCTCCGCGGAGCTCGTCGCCGGCGAGACTCCGGAGACCATTCGGTCACGGGCTAGTGCCCGTTGGACTCGCCGCACCGCGTAGCTCCACCCTAGCCTTTCCATTTGCTCATTAGCGCGCCGCAATGCCGTCCCCGTAGCTCACCCGAATGCCTCGCCGCCGGCGACGCCGTAGCGTTCGACTCCGGCCACCTCGGCCGCTCCGACAACCGCCATTCGACGCGGCTCGAAGAGCCCGATCGAAAGAGCCCAACCGCGCAGCAAATGGCGGTCCGTGCGCGATTTCCGACCACCTCCCGTAGCGCCACCGCGATTTTTGGCTCGCCGGAGCCAGCTCCGGTGACGGCGCCGACGACGCCGACGTGGCAGGCCGGGCCCCACCTCTGGGTCACTGACCGCGGGCCCCACGGGCCCAGTTGACTGGGTTGACCCGGTCAACTGCTGACTGGGCACCCGTGGGCCACTGACATGTGGGCCCCCCTCGATTAATTTGAATTTAAACTTAATCTATAATTAGTATAGCCACTGACAGGTGGGTCCCGCTAGTTAATTAGGTTAGTTTAGATAAATTAACCTCTGTTAATTAGCACAGTCCCTGACCAGTGGGACCCACTGGTCAGGTTTGACTCTGGTCAGACGTAGTTGACCGCTGACGTCACCCCCACGTCATGCTGACATCACAGCTATTGTTTCGGATAATTCGGAATTAAATAATTTCAGAAATTCCAAAAAATCAATAAAACTTTGAAAAATCATATAAATTAAACCGTAACTCGGATGAAAATAATTTATATATGAAAAATGATCAGAAAAATATGAAGAATCCGAATATGTGGTCAAAATGCTTGACCATCACTCCTATCTAGGTGAGTATGGAACTTTTTGCTCGATTTCGATAAATGAATAGTGCATGACATTAATACAATAAATCCAAATAAATTCCTAAATTAACTAAAACAATTAAATAGACAATATATCACACCTACATATCATTTAGGCATGTCATGCATCCCTGTTGCATTGTTGCCGTGAATTTATTGTTTCTTCCCCCTCCTTCCTCCCCGATAGACGCCGAGACTGCCGCCGACGCAGCTGAGTACGACTACGCTCCGGACGAGCAGCCTTCAGACGACCAGCCTCTCTCAGCAGAGCTTCCAGGCAAGCAACCCCCCTTGACGCATGCCTATATCACCTATTCTCTCTTCCTCCTGCTTGCATTAGAATTTGCTGCTGCTATTGTTTTATCCTATTCTGATGCATAGCCTGTCCTTATAACTGTTATTGATACCTGACTACTATCCGAGATGCTTAGTATAGGTTGGATGGTAAACCATCTGTGGCCCCTCTTCCTTGCTGTAGTTGCCCCGCCTTAGTACCTGTGCCCCGATCGATGTGATCGAACGGGTTGAGAACATCACATCACCACACATTCCCCCAAGTTGCTCGTCTCTACAGAGCTGGCATCGAGTATCGAGGGTGATACCTCTTATCTCACTTCCGATGATGCCTCTGTAGAATAGCTATCCGATTGTGAGTTACCGAGGGTGATTCCTCTTTCATCACTTCCGATAAAGCTTCCGTCGTGCAACTCCTCGAGTGGGAATCCATCGAGGGTGATTCCTCGGATTCCTTCTCGATACTTTGGACACACGGATACTTTGGCCTTGTTGCAGGCGGGTCGACCCCGAGGGGTACCCGCGGGGAAATGTGAAGTCGGGTTTGCCAGGAGGGCACCCGCGAGATATTATTGTGGCGGAACGACAGGGCAGGCGGAGACCACCCTGATCATGATCCGTGTGTTACTAAGTCGGAGCGACAGGTAGTCTGATCGTCTCTGCGAGTTACTAAATACGCCTAACAGATTTGGGTATTTGATTTGAGTGGGTCGTTGGCCCTATACGCACTACCACCACGTGGGATAATGGTTATGGGACCCTCTACGTCGTATGTATCAGCCGAAAGCTCTTCAGACGTCACAGCTCAGAGATGCGGCCTGATTGTTGGGGTGGGCTGGTTACGTCACTTGTGTATACAGTGTCGCGCCTGGGCCCCGACCAGCCATGCAACGTGCAGGAGTGCAAAGGGCGATGGTCCAAGACCCCTTCGCACTTAGGATTTAGACCGGCGTGCTGACCTCTCTGCTGAGCCTAGGTAGGACTGCGTCGTGTCGATCACCCGAGGCCGGGCATTACCCAGCAAGTGTGTCCGGCCAGATGTGATCGAGCGTGTTGGGTAACAGTAGTGCACCCCTGTAGGGAAGTTATCTATTCGAATAGCCGTGTCCACGTTAACATGACGCCCAGTGTTGTATCCCGATCTACCACTATTTGAACTGGATACATGTTAATTAATTATAAGCTCTGGGATCGCTTTCTCGCAGGGAGTCGAGGAAGGATCTCTGGGCTTTGCTTCAACATGCTTGTTAATTTATAATACGCTAATCTGCACTCTTTTAATGCTGCAAGACTGCCTCAAGATGCTAGTCTTCGATAGGCTAGGCTTCTCCCTCTCTATTCTGGCATTCTGCAGTTCAGTCCAAAGATATAGCCCCATTCCTTTGATACCGATGCATACTTAGTATAGTTTTGATGTCAGTCTTGCGAGTACTTTGGATGAGTACTCACGGTTGCTTTGCTTCCCTTTTCCCCTATACCCGATACTTGCGACCAGATGACGGAGTCCAGGAGCCAGACGCCACCGCAGGAGACCACTACCAGGAGAGCCCCGGAGGCACGTACTACTGGGTTGAGCCAGCCGACCAGGAGTAGTTCGGAGGCCCTAGGCAGGAGGCCTTCGCCTTTTCGATCAGTGTCGTTGTTTGTGCTAGCCTTCTTAAGGCAAACTTGACTAACTATGTCTGTACCCAGATATTATTTGTGGGTATGACTTATGTATTCGGGTCCTCGTGACCCCTGGTTTGTAATATGAAGATTTATGTTTAAATTTGAGTTTAGAGTTGTGTTGTGATATCTTCCCGTGAGTCTCTGATCTTGAGCGTGCACGTTTGCGTGTATGATTAGTGCACGGTCGAGCAGGGGCGTCACATCTACTGCCATGGCTGTCCCAGATAATAATAGAAGTGGTAGCTTGTAGAGGCGTTCTAAGCCGCCTCCTCAGCCAGACAGACAGCTTCAACTGCCGCATTGTACTCGTGCACCTCGCTCTCTGATAGAAAATATCTCTGTTTGTTCTGAAAATCAAATAGGGCAGGAGCAGGCAAGGCAACATACACAGAGCGATATTTATCAAAAACTAAGTTATATTCATATCCATGTGCGTCGCATTTTAAAAACTTATGTTCTCGCATTGCTTCGAAATTCAAATATTTATCAGGTAAGAGGGGATCATTGAAATTGGGCGAGACCCCTAACCTTGCAGCTAAGCGGGAGGCATAAATTCCTCCATACAAATCACCATTACCCGCGTTACGCTGCAGTCTACGTGCAACAATTGCCCCAAGATTATAATGCTTGCTACCAGTCAAAGCTGTATGAATAAGACTCAGATCAGGGGCGCAAAGCGCACTGCAGTCTTTCTTACCAACAATGCATTTACCATTAAAAAATGCAAAATACCGAATAGCGGGAAAGTGAATGCTAATTATTCTGGCCTGCGTAACTCCCCTATCCTCACCGTTGCAAAGGCTATTAAGAAACAACTCATAATCAGATTTTGGTGGTTCATCTAACGAACCCCAATATGGAATTTTGCATGCATCACATAATTCTTCTAGAGACATACTATAGGATTTATTATAGAGATGAAACGAAACTCTAGAATTACGAGTATGATACGCAAAATGTTGAGTGAATGAATGAGTGAGGTTGTAGTGCTGCGGAGGCTTATCTGCGATGAAGGCGGAAAGCTCAGTGTTCTGAATGTATTGCTCGAATTCCTCCTTAATCCCTGTACCCAACATGAACTCCTCACAAGGCCATCGACAAGATTTTGCCTCGGCACCTCTCACCGAACTTCCTCTTGGTTCCTCATATGATTGGCGTGCTGAGCTTTCACTCGATGATGCTTCAAAGTACCTCCTCCTCGAAGAACTCCTCCGGAAGAAATTCATTTTCCTAAGAACAAATTTCTGAAAAAAATTTTGGGCCACATAAAGATGTTAACAAAACTTCATAAAATTGATAACAACTACTTATACAAGTGCCTAGAGGCCATATCAAGCATTCAAACAACTTAGGACTCAAAGAATTCAACATGCAAGCTCATTTTCAGTAGCACCAAGAGCAACTAATTATGCAAGATATAATCCACTAGAGAAAAAACTAATTGGAGCAAATGAGGAGTCACATACCAAGTAGCAATCTCCCAAAACAGTTTCGGAAACGGAGCTTCGAGCAAAGAGATCGAAAATCTCAGGTTTGGGAGCAAGAACACGAGAGAGAGAGAGAGCTACCAGGAATTTTTGCTAGAGGTAAGAGACGAAGTGGGCTGAAGGAATAAGTGAGGGGGTCCCTGTGGGGCCCACAAGCCACCAGGGCGCGCCCAGGGGGTGGCACGCCCTGGTGCCTCATGGGCACCTGGGGCATCCCCCTGGTATGTTTTTAGTTCCAGAAATTCTTAAATATTCTATAAAAAATCATGTAAAAATTTCAGATTATTCTGAGCACTTTCATTTTTGGGCACTTTTTATTGCACGGATAATTCAGAAAACAGGATAATCATGGCATTTTATTGCATTTAACTAAAAATAATAGAAAACAAAAAGTGGGTGCAGAAGGTTGTGCTTACTAAATTCATCGACCACATGCTTTTCAAAAAGAATCCATTAATAAGGTTGATCAAGTCTTATTAACAAACCATTTCCGAGTAACATGAAACCGAAGAACCTTCGTAAAAACACTAGGTTACCTCAATGGGGATGTGTACCTCCCCAATAATAAGAGTTTCATATTTCTTTTTGACAGTAGGAAGAGGGAGTTGAAAACTTCCAATAGTAATTGTCGGAGTCTTTTCAATAACATGAATACCGTTTACTTGAAATTGTTTCTTCGGAAAGTGCACCGTATGTTCATTACCATTGATATGAAAAGTGACCTTGCTTTTGTTGCAATCAATAATAGCCCCTGCAGTATTCAAAAAGGGTCTACCAAGGATAATCGACATGTTGTCGTCCTCGGGCATATCAAGTATAACAAAGTCTGTTAGGATAGTAACATTTGCAACTACAACGGGCACATCCTCACAAACACTGATAGGTATGGCAGCTGATTTGTCAGCCATTTGCAATGATATTTCAGTGGGAGTGAGTTTATTCAAATCAATTCTTTTATATAAAGAGAAGGGCATAACACTAACACCGGCTCCTATTCCTGGATCTCCTAGTTTCTTAGGTACTCCGTCCTTAAAAGAATAATTTGCAAGCATGGTAGAAATTTCAGCTTCAGGTATCTTTCTTTTATTTGTGACAATGTCTTTCATATATTTAGCATAAGGGGGCATCCCTAAAATATCAGTCAAACGAGTACGCAAAAAGACTGGCCTAAGCATTTCAGCAAAGCGTTCAAATTCTTCCTCAACCTTATTCTTAGATGGTTTAGGAGGAAAGGGCATGGGTTTTTGAACCCATGGTTCTCTTTCTTTGCCATGTTTTCTAGCAACGAAGTCTCTTTTATCATAACGTTTGTTTTTAGGAGGTGGGTTATCAAGATCAACCGCAGGTTCTATTTCAACATCATTATCAGGTTCTTTATCATTATCTGGTTGGGCATCCACATGAGCATCATCATTATTATTGTCATCAGGTGAAAGTTCATTACCAGATTGTGTTTCAGCATCGGAAATAAAACATCATTATTATCCTCAGAGGGTTTTTCTACCTCAGGTTCACTAGAAGTATGCAAAGTCCTATCATTTTTCTTTTTCTTTTTCTTTTTAGATGGACTAGGTGCATCAACATTAATTCTTTGAGAGTCTTGTTCAATTCTTTTAGGGTGACCTTCAGGATAAAGTGGCTCCTGAGTCATTCTACCTCCTCTAGTCATTACTCTAATAGCATGATCATTCATATTGTTATTCATTTCATTGAGCAATTCACTTTGAGATTTAGCCACTTGTTCTAATTGGGTTTGAACCATAGATGCATGTTTACCTACACCTTTGACATCATTAGCAATTCTAAATAATAGGTCACTCAAGCGATCAATCATGTAGGTATTTCGTTTCAATTGTTTCATAACATTTGCATTGAAATGATCTTGCTTAATAATATAATTGTCAAATTCATACAAACATTGACTAGGAGGTTTGTTATAGGGAATATCACCTTCATCAAACTTTATAAGAGAATTTACCTCCACTACGTGTGGCGGTGTGTCAAGACCATGTATTTCTTCAATAGGTAGCAAATTCTTAACATCTTCAGCTTTAATACCTTTTTCCTTCATACATTTCTTTGCTTCTTGCATATCTTCAGGACTGAGAAATAAAATACCCCTCTTCTTCGGAGTGGGTTTAGACGATGGTTCGGGAAGTGTCCAATCATTGTCATTCTTCAATATATTATTCAATAGTTCTTTAGCCTGCCCAACAGTTCGTTCCCTGAAAACACAACTAGCACAACTAGGTAGTCCCTAGAAGCATCGGTTAGTCCATTATAAAAGATATCAAGTATTTCATTCTTCTTAAGAGGATGATCAGGCAAAGCATTAAGTAATTGGAGAAGCCTCCCCCAAGCTTGAGGGAGATTCTCTTCTTCAATTTGCACAAACTTAAATATTTCTTGTAAAGCAGTTTGTTTCTTATGAGCAGGAAAATATTTTTTAGAGAAGTAATATATCATATCCTGGGGACTACGCACACAACCAGGAGCAAGAGTATTAAACCATTTCTTAGCATCACGCTTTAATGAGAAAGAAAACAACTTAAGAATATAGTAATAGCGATTTTTTCCCCATGAGCGAATAGGGTGGCTATATCATTTAATTTAGTAAGATGTGCCACTACGGTTTCAGTTTCATAGCCATGAAAAGGATCAGATTCAACTAAAGTAATTAACTCAGGATCGACAGAGAATTCATAATCCTTATCAGTAACAAATATGGGAGAGGTAGCAAACTTAGGATCATATTTCATTCTCTCCTTCATAGATTTTTCTTTCATTTCAGCAAGCAATTTTATAACTTCATCTCTATCATTACAAGCAAGAATGGCTCTAGCCGTCTCCCTATCAAAGACATGTTCATCAGGCGATTCAACTCTAGTAGGAGAGCTAGGCATAATAGGTGAATCATAATTCTCAAGAGTTTCAACATTTTTAGCATTCTCAATTTCTTTAGCTTTAGCAAGTTGTTCATCAAGAAATTCACCAAGTGGCACAGTATTATCAAGCATAGTACTAGCATCATCATAAGTATCATTCATAGCAGAAGCAGTATCATCAATAACTTGCGACATATCAGAATGCATAACAAGTGGTGGTGTCACAAGTATACTCAGAACAGAAGGTGAATCAAGTGCGGAGCTAGATGGCAGTTCCTTACCTCCCCTCGTCTTAGAGGGAACGATCTTGGTCTTAGCGTCTTTTAGATTCTTCATAGTGATCAACAGATATAAATCCCAAGTGACTCAACAAATAGAGCTACGCTCCCCGGCAACGGCGCCAGAAAAAGGTCTTGATAACCCACAAGTATAGGGGATCACAACAGTTTTCGAGCATAGAGTATTCAACCCAAATTTATCGATTCGACACAAGGGGAGCCAAAGAATATTTGCAAGTATTAGCAGTTGAGTTGTCAATTCAACCACACCTGGAGACTAAATATCTGCAGCAGAGTGATCGGTAGCATAGTAGTATGGAAGTTTGATAGCAATAGCAATAATAGTAACAGTAACAGTAACGGTAGCAGCAATAGTTTTATAACAATTGTGACAGTAGTAGCAACAGTAGTAACTTAGCAAAGAACAATATGTGAAAAACTCTTAGGCATTGGATCGGTGATTATGTTGGATAACATTCATCATGTAACAGTCATAACCTAGGGCGACACAGAACTAGCTCCAATTCATCAATGTAATGTAGGCATGTATTCCATATATAGTCATACGTGCTTGCGATAAGAACTTGCATGACATCTTTTGTCCTACCCTCCCGTGGCAGCGGGGTCCATAAGGAAACTAAGAGATATTAAGGCCTCCTTTTAATAGAGAACCGGAACAAAGCATTAACACATAGTGAATACATGAACTCCTCAAACTACGGTAATCACCGGAAAGAATCCCAATTATTGTCACCTTGGGGTATGCGGATCATAACACATAGCAGGTGCGTATAACTTGCAAGATCGGATCAAGAACACAAATATATTCATGAAAACATAAAGGGTTCAGATCTGAAATCATGGCACTCGGGCCCTAGTGACAAGCATTAAGCATAGCAAAGTCATAGCAACTTCAATCTCAGAACATAGTGGATACTAGGGATCAAGCCCTAACAAAACTAACTCGATTACATGATAAATCTCATCCAACCCATCACCGTCCAGCAAGCCTACGAAGGAATTACTCACTCCCGACAGTGAGCATCATGAAATTGGTGATGGAGGATGGTTGATGATGATGATGACGGAAGATCCCCCTCTCCGGAGCCCCGATCGAACTCCAGATCTGGCCTCCCGATGAAGAACAGGAGGTGGCGGCGGCTCCGTATCGTAGAACGCGATGAAACTTCCTCTCTTTCTCTGGAATTGTGAATTTATAGGCCTGAGATTAGGGTCAGCGGAGCCACGTGGGCCCCACCAGCCACCAGGGCACGCCGGGGGGGGGGGAGTGGCGCGCCCTGGTGCCTCGTGGGCAGCAGGGGGCCACCCTCCAGTGGATCTTGGCTCCAGTATTTTTTATTTATTCCATAAAAAATCTCCAAAAAGTTTTGTCCAATTCCGAGAACTTTTATTTCTGCATAAAAAACAACACCATGGTAGTTCTGCTGAAAACAGCGTCAGTCCGGGTTAGTTTCATTCAAATCATGCAAATTAGAGTCCAAAACAAGAGCAAAAGTGTTTGGAAAAGTAGATACGACGGAGACGTATCACAGCCTGGGCAATCGACGCGCGTGCATGCCGCAGGGCGTCGTCGCGGAGGACCGGTCGGGAGCCGTCGCGTCGACTGCAGCCATGCCGGAAGGCTTCGCCGCGCACCGTCTTTGGCCGCCTCTGTGGTCAGGCTCACCGGGGGAGCAACGATGGGTCAAGCCGGAGGGCTTCGCCACACGCCGTCGTGCGCCGACAACAACGCGTGTAACTGACGACGCCACGCAACGTTGAGCCACGATTTCGTGCCGGGACGAGCGGCGTCATGGCCGAGGGTCTCCGCCGTGTGGGTTGGGCGCCGCCTCTACTGTGAGCAGTGGTGTCGCCGGCTGGGCTATCCTGATGGAGCTTCGTTGTTTGGAGCCGCATGCGAAGCCGTCGTTGTTGCCGCATGCGAGGACCAAGCTGCGTTGTCCGCTTCTCTTGATCGCGTCGTACCAGGCCACTTCTTTCGTCAAGAACATATTCGAATTACTGCTTGGAGTGGCACTCGGTCGATCCAGTCGATTAGTACATGAGATGATCAAACAATACACCATTAGTCATTAGATCTTTGATCTTAATTGCAAAAAAAGTGCAGCTTCACCATACCATCTTTATCACAACTTTCTGCTCAAATTCCCCACCTAGATAATCAACGACCTTGATGGGACGAATTTGAAGTTTTCGTTGTCCACATCCATCATCTGATGGTGCCACACCTGCTGCCGGAGGCACATCTAAAGAACTGGCCTTCACCACCGTCTCTCAGACCTTTTTTAGTCTCTTCGGTGTACCAGGTTCTCCCTTTTCCTTCATTGCCAATTTTCCTCTACCCTTTGCTGCTTCTTTCCTGTTAGATTACTATCATGCATACTGCATAATGATTATTTTTGCCTTGCTTACTTTGAGTATGTTCAGAGAGTGTGTGTTATGAGTATTTTGCCCAACATGATACAGTAACACGTTATTAGCTTTTCACTGACCACTTCGTTTGAATAGTTCTAATTAGCACACAGAACCCAAGAAATTAATGGACCAATATTGTTGTAAATCATAAGTTTGTAAGAAATTATTGTATTGAACCCTTGCATTCTGCAAAAGGATCAACGGTGTCAATGACTACATTTTCTGCACATGTGTCAATGTTCAGACCATCATCTTTAATCATAGTAATAAGCTATGCCTTCTAATTATTTGGCGTTCTCACGAAAGGTTGTTGCCAGAATTGGTGTAACTAAACGCATGTCAAAGTAAACAAAAGCAGAGTAATGCCACTTGGAAAATTATATATCAAGGTACCATGGATCACATAGATCCAACAAATTGAACCAGCTCTTATGGATTAACCAACTAACCATTTGTATTACTCTTCTCTACTACCTATTGGTCCAAGCAACACATCCCCCCATTCGGCGACCATCCGTTCTCATGTGTGAGATATATTGTTGAGTATAAAGTGGGACACCATATATCCAAGTCACAGTAGTGCAAGAAGACATCCCTCCAAATAACTTGAAATAGATTATGCCAAGATATGGTCCATGCAATCAATACAATATATATTTATACCACTAATAATCTGAATCATTGCCTCTATATGAAAGCTATCATATTGTTACTTATCATTACCTCTATATGAAATCTCATATTTATTGATTCCAATTGTTAACTTCTTTGCTATGAGGATGTTATTTAGAAATCCACAACAAATTCCCGCTGCAACGCGCGGGGCATCAACTAGTTTCATTTAAGGGTCCGACTATGTCACATCTAGATGTGAGATAATACCTCACATCTAACTATGACATCATCTCACATCAGCAGATAAATAAAGCTCCATCATTGTATTGCTTGTTTGTTTAATTTGTTTTGTTTTCTTGCCTTTTTTTTTGTTTGTCGCCCCACTATGTCGCAACTCGGACAAAAATGGTCGGACCCCAGTTGCGAGTCGAGGGTGGACTTGCAATTGGGACAAAAAAAAGGTCGGTCCCCAGTTGTGAGTTGAGGATGGACTTGCAACTGGGACAAAATAAGGTCTGAGACAAAAAAAGGCCGGGCCCCAGTTGCTAGTCGAGTTTGGACTTGCAACTGGAAAAAAAAGTCGGGCCCCAGTTGCTATTCGAGGGTGGACTTGCAACTAGAACAAAAAAAGGTCGGGCCCAGTTGCGAGTCAAGGGTGGATTTGCAACTGGAACAAAAAAAGGTCGCGCCCCAGTTGCGAGTCAAGGGTAGGTTTGCAACTAGGACAAAAAAGTGTTGGACCCAGTTACGAGTTGAGGATGGACTTGCAACTAAGATAAAAAAGGTCAGCCCCCCAGTTGCGAGTCAAGGGTGGAATTGCAACCGGGACAAAAAAGGTTGGGCCTAGTTGCGAGTCGACGGTAGACTTGCAACTGGGACAAAAAAAGGTTGACGAGTCGAGGTTGGACTATCAACTGGAAATAAAAAGGTCGGGTCCCAGTTGCGAGTCGAGTGTGGACTTGCGATTGGGACTAAAAAAGATTGGGCTTCAGTTGCGAGTCGAGGGTGAACTTGCAACCGGGACAAAAAAAGTTGGGCCTAAGTTGCGAGTCGAGGTTGGACTTGCAACTATGACAAAAAAAAATCGGGTCCAGTTACGAGCCGAGGGTGGGATTGCAACAGTGACAAAAGAAGGTCGGGTCCTAGTGGCAAGTTGAGGGTAGACTTGCAACTTGAACAAAAAAAAAAGACATGCGTCTGTTTGGTGGTGGACAATCAACTAACATCGACGAAAAAAATTCTTGAATTCAAAAAAATGAAAAGGAAAAAATGGAAAAGAGAAAAGAAAAATAAAAATAAAAATAAAAAATTCATGAATTTAAAACTTTACTAATTTGAAATAAATAAATGAAAAAAGAAGAAAAAAGAAAAAAGAAACAAAATAAATAATTTAATAAAATCACATGTGGCCACAACAGCCCACGCTGGAGGAAACGCACGGGGCGTGAAAAAAGAAAGAAACTGCGGCCTACCCCAAGACGTGGACGCGTACAGAACCAACACCAAACGATAAAAAAAGCGCAAAGAATACTAATCTTGATGTCCAAATCATGTGGTTAGAAAGTTAGATGTGAGATAACTATTTTACATCTAGATGTAAAATAGCAAATCTGTTCATTTAAACTCGTGTCACAAAGTCAAAAACAGTTATGTTTGGGCTTTTGGCCCTCCCATGCGATTGATCGAAATGAGAGCGTCGCCATTTTTACGACGATCCACCGTACCATTTGGGCCGTATTCTCTCTCAAACTGGGCCTGAGGTATCATCTATAGTCCAAGTCTCTCCAAGAGACACCCCTCAAAAAAAAAAAAGTCTCTCCAAGAGATTCCAAGGTCCTGTCTCGGCCTTCTTCAACCCCACGCCGCGATCTGTGACACTGAGACCGACCACTCGCCGTCGTCCCCCTCCAAGCAGCAGCAGCGCGCGCGCTCACTGTTCGGCTTTGCCTCCTCGCCGTGCTCCGCAGCTTCTGCTCCGCCCCCGTCTAGACGGCGCGCCTTCTCGGAGAACCTTCCTCGTTGACCTCCTCGCCTGGAGCCGCATCGCCTCTGCCCCGCTGGGCGCGGCAGCTAGCGCTACTGACTCCTGCTGGCCCTTCCGCCACCGCTCACCGCCCCAAACCCCACCTTTCCTCTTCCAAGACGAAACCAAGGCCGGCACTGCGTCAGCCGATGGGAGATCGTACCCCGCGGGGCGAGATTAGATAAGGATCTGCACACCCCCCTGAAGACCTAGACCAAATTGCAGCCATGGAGCCGTCAGCTAAGGAAGATACGCAGCCGAAGCCGCGGCTCATCGTTCGCCTTGGGATATTCCTCGCTTCTCACCACGTCCTCTTCAGGTCTGCTCCCCATCTCCCTGTTTAGCACCATGCTTAGTCATTTCCTTTTTCTTGTTCCACTGACAAGTTCCTCGCCATTTTGTCGCCAGTGCGTTGTGCTGCTCCGCGGGCATTATCGCGCTCCTCTTCCTCCCATCACTTGCAAAGAACACATACCTCTCGGAGAACGCTCTTATACCTGGTACGCAATCTTCTTTTTCACTGCCGTTATTTGGATCCCCTGTACAATAATAGCAAAATAGAGGGCTGAGTATGATATACCGGAGCGGCTTCCCATGGTTATGATTCAATAGTGAAGGCAAACCATCCATATCCACTGCGTCAAGTATTCACCTTATCGTGCTAGTGGCAATTTATCAGTTCATCTGTTCATGTATTGCAAGCAGCATATGGCTTTTCAAAGACGGAACATAATGTTGATTTGGAACCTTTGCATGTAGGCTCTGCAAATCCATTATTCTCCAGCGAGGATGTCATGGAAGCTAACAAGTTTATCAAAGGAATTGAAGCTGCAGCTGGGGAATCAAGAGGAGGAATGTAGGTTATTCTATCTAAACTCCTTGTTCTATGTGCAACTTCCTCTTCTGACAACAGTGGGTTTATCCTTGTTTTTATTACGCTGAATCTGCATCCTTGTTTGTACAAATGTACGGATAGATGTGTAATGTTCAATATTTCAAGCCTGCCATTAAAGCGCTTGCCGTGACGAAATTTATGATGGTTATTCCAACAATATATAGTAACTTTATTAATAAACATACCCATGGTATCCATGCAATTCTAAATTCGAAAGAGTAATGGTTGTAAACATACACACAGAATCAATTTTCTCCATATGTTAGTTAAACTGAAGTCAAGGACATGCCAATTTCAGATGGCGATATAATCGCAAGTGAAGGGTGTCATACTGGATTGTCAAGAGTAAATAGTAAAACCTCCGTCCAGAATTAACTGTCGCTGAAATGAGTGTATCTAGACGTGTTTCATTGTGTAGATTCACTCATTTCAGCGACAGTTAATTCCGGACGGAGGGAGTAGTTCTTACCTGTGTCTGCTGTAATGTACAGTTTTATTACAAATGTCACAGGGAAATGCCAAAATTCATAGTGCAACAAATGAAAGATCTGGGTGCAGAAGTGTGTTACCACGAATTCCTCCCTCATAGCAAGCATTTTCATCCTCTGAAGTTCTTCACTTCCATGACAAACGATTTGGCGGTTCGACCCAATGGCACCTATTCCAACTCTGGAACAAATACAATTGGCATTATACGAGCTCCTAGGGGTGATGGAAAAGAAGCTATAGTATTGGTTACTCCTTATAATCCTCAGAGAGTTCAGGCAAATGAAGTATTATCACTCGCACTTGGTTTCTCTGTCTTCTCCCTCTTAAGTCGAGCTGCATGGCTGTCAAAGGATATTGTGTGGTTATCTGCAGACTCGCAATTTGGGGAGTACACCGCAGTCTCTGCATGGTTAAATCAGTACCATAACCCTATGTTTGTGGGTGGTGTTAAACATGAACCTGATGGTATTGCAGAAAAGGCTGAATTTACGGATTTCAAACGTGCTGGAACGATGGCCGCTGCTCTCATATTTAAAGTTGGGGAAACTAGGAACTATGGTGATAGAGATAGTGTTACAATGTACGCGGAGGCATCTAATGGCCAAATGCCAAACTTGGACCTTCTGAATGTGGTGCACTATCTAGCTGTTCATAGACAAGGATTTCGTGTGAACATTGAGACAATTAGTTCATTGTTGAGTTCTGCATGGCTTAGGGCTATTGCTGAAGTGATTCATACTCTTGGGAGTATATTGAGAAAAATAAATCCTGACTGGAAGCTTGATATTACAGTCCCTGATTATGTGGAGGGGACTGCCAACCTTGCTAGCTCTATTTATAATCAGGTAATTGGACGGGGTATTTTCCGTTCTATCTTAAACAACACTAGCTTTTCAACTGAACCTAATCACTTCTTGTTGGGTTTTTGTTAAAGCAGGCTCTTGGAGTGCCCACCGGATCTCATGGCGCGTTCCGTGACTATCAAGTTGATGCCGTTTCTTTAGAATTTTCACCAACATTTTATATCAGAAATGAGAATGCCAAATCATCATTTCTTGTAAGGGGTGGAAGGTCAGTTCTTACCGGGTTACTTGCTATGAAATATTTCAAACGTATTGTGATTATTGACATGTGTTGAATAGCTTAGTAAGAGGAAATATGTAAGGTCAGTGTTCTTGATTATCAGAGACAAGATAACTATACACCCTGGAAGTTGTAACAATTAGCTATGGATCTTAAGACTTGGCCTTCTGATAACCATACACTGTTATAATAGGCCTATTTAATTCCAAAGGTTTATTTTCATTTTTCAGCAAAAGAGGCATAATCTACATTTTATAGAGCACATGATTAAAACATAGTTTGTACTGATTTGTTCAGATATTCATTTGACATGCTGCTTTTGGTTCAGGTTACTTGAAGGGGTGGTACGTTCTGTGAATAACCTGCTCGAGAAGTTCCATCAATCCTTTTTCCTATATTTCCTCACAGCTCCGAGCAAGTTTATTTCAGTTGGTGTCTATATGATTCCTTTTGCACTGCTTGTGGTACCCCTCCCAATAGTTGCTGCTGCTCTTGCCGATGGCGGTAGAAAAAAGGGAAAATCAATCGATGGCAGTAAAACAAAGGGCAGTGCTGATAATCTGCAAACCGAGGGTGGATCGTGGAAATGGCTTCAAGCTGCAAGAGTTCTGCTTGTTATCCAACTTTGGGCAGTGATTGTTTCACTACTACCGTACTACATCAGTCAAATTCCCGATGGTACACCGATACAAAGTTCAGTGATCTGGGTGGTGCTTGCCATTTTGATGTTGATCGTCCTATATGCCATGTTTGGTTCACCATACTCTGCTGGTGTTGAATGGAAACTTCTGAAGGCCACGATGATCACTTCAATCTCAATAGGGCTGGGGCTTATGTCGATAATAAATTTCGCTACTGCTCAGCTTGGGGCGTTGATTGTGATCCCAATGTGCCTGTTTTCTTGGCCGCTGAAAGCACAGCTTGGTATGAGCTTCCTTCCACGGACAGTATTGTGTGCTTCAAATATACTTCTTGCCGTCTTTGGTTTCCCTCCAGCTGCATTGTTGATTATGAAAGGGCTGTCCAAGGGGTCCTGGACGGTAGACCTTGGAGATTTCTGGGCGTCAATGGAGTTCTTGTGGGAATGGAGTAGCGCCACGTATCTGTATCTGTTTCTTGTCCATCTTCCCTGCTGGCTTCTATGCATCCATGTCTTGCTGCATCCATGTCGCGAAGCGGGATCAAAGGTTAAGCGGGAGTAAGATTGTTCGATCTGGGGAATTGTTTGGAGATCTAGAACAGTGTAACAGATGTGTCAATTTCTACGTTCTTAGGTTTACTAACCTTTTTTATTATAAGAATTGCTTATTTTTTTCTGAGATGGAGAGGATCTACAGGCGACAGCAAGTGGGAGAAAATTGATCTGTCTTACAGTGTCACCTTTGCAAAACAATGTAAAACATTGCTGTTCGTAAGGATGCTGGATTGTTGTGGACGCATCACGAGTAGTCGAGAGATATGTGCAAAAGCGCAAATGGTGCATCCTCAGTGGGCTGTGCCTACGGTGACTTTACCAGCGTTGTGTTATCCAAATACAAAATCGCACATTTGTCTGTCGCACAAAATTAACAGAGAAGTTCCTGAACTACATGGTCTGATTTGAAACATGAAACTGTTTATATTGAACAATGAATTTCTTTTTAAGCATAAACCCTATCCTGGTTTTTAAAAGTGATTTTGTAGTTCATGATTTTCAAATTTATAAACGGAAAAATCATTGTTGTAGAGAATACTTTTGAAATGATAACCTGCAAAACTAAAAGACATGAGAATTCATTCGGCAACAATGATTGTGTATATCGTATAATGGAAATTTATTGTCTCTCAATTTACATCATTTTTTTTTTTAAGGAAAGCCATCATTGCGGTTTATATTTGATGCGAAAACAGATATACATCGTTTGTTAATACATCCAGTGGAAAACCTGGGGGCTCCGATTTTCAAACAATGGTTCGAGTAAAAACTATCGAAATAAAATTGCAAGCTAAAAAAGAATACCCATAAATTGCTGCTGCCGGTCCAAGTGAATTTCCATCACCTTACATGATCTCGACGAGCTCCATGCAGTCAGCCTCGGCACAAATTCTGTTGCAGCCAACTTCACTTGTGAGAGTAAGCCTCCAGCTTCTGCCGTTGCGGCATCTTCTACAAACGGAATGTCACTGCATGAAGCTGCCACGAAGAAACCAGTATCGTCTCGTAAGATGGCACCCGTTCCTCCTGTTCCACTATCAATGATTAAAGGTGGCGTCGACATTGAGTTTAAGAACTCCCTCCGACGGCCTGCACCAGCCGTGCCTTTTAAGTTTTGCCTGCTTCGACCTGGCCTTAGAAAAATTCTTAGTAAGAGTTATAATTGCTTGTGCTGACCTGCTCGGTTCATAGATATGTTCGCCATGGGTGTACTGGCGCCGTTCCCACCAAACATACCAAACTAGAGTTATAATTTACATCATTCTTTTTTTCTTTTTTTTTGAAAATAAGCTTTCATTAAACTCTGGGCACAGCAATATCGCTGGCTACCAAAACTCTGGGCACAGCAATATCGGTGCACCCCAATTCCAGCCGATCCTTCAATTGCAGCTAGACAAGCAAGCGCCTCAGCATGAATGGCACTCTTAACATTTGTGAGTTTCCCTGCTGCAGCCGCTATGACATCACCCTCATCAGAGCGTACAACGTAGCCATAAGCACCATCTCCCCTACTCTCATGGAACGCAGCATCAAAATTGATCTTAACGTAATCTGCACACGGCCGTTCCCATGTCTTACCCACACGGCTTGGTGTACCATTATACTCCTGAACTTTAGTAAAATCCTGTAAATGCTTACGGATATTAAAACAGTAAGCATCCTCCTGCCCGAAAAGATCAGTAACCAACTCTTCATCCCACTGTTCCGAAATTGGGTTAATCAACTCCGATACCTTATCCACAAGCACCTGACCTCTGAACATCACCGGGCGCCGTGTACTTCCTCTAGGAATCCATGGATCCCTCCAAGCATTAATAGATTCGCCGTCTCCCACCCGCCATATAATCCCCTCCTTCAGAAGTTCCAATCCACGCAAAATACTTCTCCAAGTGTAAGACATACCCTGTTGCGGTACTGCTTCCAAAATTGAACTATTCGGGAAATATTTGGCCTTCAGTACAGCACCACACAACGACTCCGGTTCCTGAATCAAACGCCAACTCTGTCTCGCAAGCATTGCAAGATTGAAAATATGCAAGTCCCGAAAGCCCATCCCACCCTCGCATTTAGGCTTAGACATTTGCTCCCAGCTAATCCAGGGGCATCGTTTCTCATCGGTTTGTTGACTCCACCAGTACCGGCATATAAGCTTACTTATCTCCTCGCATAATGATTTTGTTAGATCGAAACAAGACATAGCATACGTTGGGATCGCCTGGGCTACAGCCTTAATCATAATTTCCTTTCCTGCTTTGGACAAGAGCTTTTCCTTCCATCCTTGTATAAGTTTCCACACCCTTTCCTTCAAATATTCAAACTCTTTTTTCGTCGATCGTCCAATATGCACCGGTAGACCAAGGTAACGCTGATTTCTTGATTCATGCGGGATACCAAGTGCTAGAAGCACGGCTACCTTCCTCGTTCCTGGTGTTCCTTTACTAAACATTGCTGACGATTTCGTTTTGTTTATCACTTGTCCCGGGTGTAATTCATACAACTCCAGAATCTCCTTCAACTTATTCGCAGCCTGCACATTTGCTTTCATCACTATCAAGGAGTCATCCGCAAAAAATAGGTGATTTATCCTAGGTGCCCCATTGCAAATACACACCCCTTCCAGAGAACCATCCAAATCAGCTTGACTAAGCAGTGCCGAGAAAGCTTCAGCGCATAAAATGAAAAGATAGGGCGACAACGGGTCTCCTTGCCTCAAGCCTCTCTCCGGTACAATCTCGTCTGTTAACGCACGATTCACCTTTACTCTGTAACTGACAGATCGTACACACTTCATGATCATTTCTACCCACTGGACTGCAAAACCCATTTTCAACATCATTCTCTCCAAAAAATGCCACTCTACACGATTGTACGCCTTACTCATATCCAACTTCACCGCGACCACACCATCCGTACCTCCTTTCCTTGTGTGCATAAAATGCGTGATCTCATAAGCTAAGAGAACATTGTCGGTAATCATACGTCCGGAGACAAACGCCGATTGCGTCGGCGATATAATTTCTGGCAGAATCAGCTTCAAATGATTTGCAAGCGCCTTCGATATCAGTTTGTAGATGACATTATAGAGTGAAATTGGCCGAAACTCGGAGACACGCTTTGGGTCCTTCACCTTGGGAATCAGCACGATAGTAGTATCGTTCCACCCAACAGGTATCTCACCACCATTCAAAACATACAAGACTTCCTCCTGCACCCTCTGACCAACAACATGCCAAAACTTCTTATAAAAAATCCCAGGCATTCCGTCTGGGCCTGGTGCCTTCAGATCTCCCACAGCATCAAGAGCCTCCTTAATATCATTGCCTGTAAATGGACGGATGAGTCCCGCATTCATCTCCGATGTCACCGATGGCTGAACATGGCGAAGAAGATCATTGATATTATTCCGTACACCTGCATTAGAAGTAAACAAACTTTTGTAATGGTTAGCAATAAAAGGCCTAAACTCCTCTTCATTCTCCACTACACTCCCATCATCTTTCTCTAACTTCATTCTTTGCATGTACGTGAATTCGTTCACACCAGAATTTAGACCCTAGAGGTAAGAACCGGTCAGATTCTGGGAGTGGTTATGGCTCCAATTTAACGAATTCACGTACTGCAAAGGTGGCCATTTTTGCTTTGTACTCCCTCTAGTGTCAAAAAACATTTTACATTATGGGACGGAGGGAGTACAAAGCATGATAACATTTTGGACAAAGATGAAATGATGCAAAACCACTTTCAAACACCTGCATGGTGTTCAGCTTATTTTAGAAAATAAGGCATAATACAAATGATTTCAAGCTTCAAAGGCTGAACCCAACCAAAACGCCATAGTTGAAGATTTTACCAGGCTTCTTAAAATAAAAAGAAAAAAAGGGTACACTAAACCCCCTGCTTCCGTTTGCCTCGGTTTGCAGATTCATACTTCGATCGAACAGCAGGCAACTTTCAGCCCACCCCACTGAGCGCTTAAAGCATCAAACTCTACATACAGAATATTGCTTTCTCCTGGTTGACACTATAATGTAAGCATAATATGAGACAGGAGATTTGGCCGAATAAACTAAGACCGCTGAGTAAGATTGACCAGTAAAGCATAATATGCAATGTAATCCGAAGAAGGAAATTGTAACTCCGAGGTGCCATCTGGCTACATATAATGTAAGCTAATAAAAAGTCACAACGACCATCAAGTTCAGCAGGTATCAATAGAACAGTAGACCAACGATTTTAGCGTCTCGTTCCTTCCAAAGCACTAGAATCACATCCAGAATTCTATATCAGGCCTTGGCCGCGTTCCTCCCAAAGCACTAGAATCACATCCAGAATTCTATATCAGGCCTTGGCGCTGCAGGTCGGTATAGGTCTTTTTGTTGTAGATGTTTCCATCCTTATCTTCATACTCTTCTTCCAAGTCTGGCCGCCACTTGTTCTGCCCTTGCTTTGCTTGTATTCTCTCCCAGAGTGCCGTCGCCTCCTGGCGACACAAATCAGAGATGTCAAAGCAACTTCGTGACAAAATAAATGATCAAACAGAAAACATGACACATCACATGTTCAATATGATTCAGATCAACTTACGGATCAAATTTAATGACATTTTCTCCTTTTCCCTCATTTATCTCCTTTCTTTCAGCAATTATGACTAACACTCAACAATAATTTATCTCTCTTAGTCGAGACATTAATACAACGGACACCATGGTTTCCCTCTATTAATATCTCAGTTTCATGACTTCTATCCATGTGATTAACCAAAGTATGCCTTATAAATTGTTCAAACATGGGGGGTGCTTCATAAACCCTAAGCACGGTATAGTGTTCATGTATCCTTGAGGACAGTTAAACTCAAATTCAAATTACTGTTTAATCCAACATTATGAAGTTTGCAAAAATCTGAAGCAAGCAATAGGCATGACTATCAGTTTAAAAAAACTAAGTTACAGGCACTTGCTCACAATGTACATTACCCTGAGCCCGAGAAGAATATTTGGCAAGCAAGAGATCGCACAAACAAGACAATAGAAAAATGGCAGGTGTACCTTAATGGATGTAATTTCATTGAAGTTCTTAGTATTAGGAATGCCAAGGCATCGCATCCCATGCTGATGGCGCCACTCCTTGAAATGGCGCTCATAAGCCCTTCGCCCCCAGTAACTGTGGTTACCACATATTTCGCACTTGAATTCCTGACAAGAAATAGTTAAAACATTAGAAGTCTAGTACCAAATTTGATGCTGATGTCTGGGCATATAATAGCAATGATGCTATTGATGTTCAAGTCGAGTCTAATATTTGACACAGGTAAAACACAATAAATAGATGAAACTATGTGCAAGCTATCAAACATTAAAATTTAGCATTCAATTTTGGAAACATACCATTCTGTAGCTCCAAACATCATATTGATAGTAGTATTAAAGAAAGATAAAATCATAAAAATGTGAGCCATTATTTGTTGGTCGACAGTTCCTCAAATTACAGAACATATATAATTAGTTGACACCCAGCAAAGCTAATCCAAGATCAAGTAGTTGATATAAATAATATAGGCGCGTTTGGTTGACTACCACACATTGCCACATCTAACAGTGTCAAACTGTGGCAAGCCACAAAAATTGTGGCTAACAAATTGATGGCCACCACTTAAGCAATGTTTGGCTAGAAATGTGCCACTGAAATGTGGGGTTACAAGACTAAGAAAGTATGGCATGACAAGAGTTTGGCAATGAAGCCAAACTAGCCTAACTAGGTTAACTTACATGTAGCATGTCGTGGTATACAACCGTACATGCCCTATACCGGTTGCCACTGCCCATCAGTCAATTAATTGGCGGTCACAAACATTAGGTGACGATCGATACATTCATGTAGGAAAAACATGTAATAAAATGACATGGAAATATTCAGCAAAACAGTAAGATGAGCTATTGACGTAGACTGAAGGCAAAAAAAAAAAGTACGGATAAATGATACTGACTAATTAAGCTGTTAGCGATAAGATAAGGCCAGTTACCTGACCAAGACCGTGAAGCTTATAGAGCCAATAAGGGATAGGTTTCCCGTCCCAGCCCATTGGTAACTTGAGGGGGTTGTAGATTTGTTGGTCTTCATCATCACTTTCACTATCAGCTTGTACTTCTTCCTATTATAAGAAGTCACAGAAGATAGAAGTTCAGAGAAACAGAACAGTACTTTACTAAACAGAAGAAAATGTAAGTAAGTTGAAGTTAAGGGAGAAACTAAGTACCTCTTCCCGCTCTGCTTCCATTTCTTCATAGGTCAAAGTCAGCTTCTTCTCCGCGTTTTCCTTTGTTCTTACAATGACCTGCACAAAAAAAAGATAAGACATAAAATTATTAAAACATGTCGTGAACAATGCTGATGCCTGGTAGTCCTACCAAGATAAAGGGAACTTTGTAAACTATACCACAAAAAGTAGATCATGCTAGAATTCCATACACATGGAAACACTGGTTCGAAATCTAGGAGCTTCTGGTTCACCAATGATCACTTTTGTAGGGAACATGATAGAAAAAGTGCATCATGGCATTGGTGACAGCAGCACTCAGGCGATGGCAACTTTTGCTATTGTCTTCATTATAGATGTTGTTCAATCATTTTGTTCACTTGCTATATACATCATGCTGAGGATCACTTTTAGATAGGTTGATAAATGTTGAAATTCTGGGGTAAGTTACGGTATTTCCAGGTTAACAAATATCATGTAGTATAATAAAATGAGATCATAAATTCCATGGGACCCATGGGACACCTTAATGATTTTCATTTTGAGGAATAGGACGAACTGACAACCACAATATTTCACATGCCTACAATCACAATTAGAAGATGAGAGGAAGTGAGAGTAAATGTACCATCCCATCATCTGTGTTTCAAGATCTCAGTTGGTGAGTTTAGGTTCCTATCCATACAGTCATTTTTGTTAACGATTTGCCCCAAACTAGCTTACTCTTTACCTTCCAAATAGATTTTATCAAGAAAAGAATTTGACAAGTTTCTTGAGAACAGGATATGAAGGGCGGGCCTGGCGCAGTGGTAGAGTTCCCCACTTGTGGCCTGGAGGTCCTGGGTTCGAACCAGCCTCCTTGCAGAATTACTATGCAAGGGTAAGGCTGTCTAGAAATTCCCTTCCCCGAACCACCCCCCCCCCCCCCCCCTGTGTGGGAGCTTTCACCACTGGGTACGCCCTTGAGAATAGGATTTAATGGTCCCAGTACTTCTATTCACGACCATCCTATATTCCTAACCTATGCACAAATAAACCAAAAGATGGCTCATTACATGGTGGGAGCATCAACAAGGGATATTAGCCTATCCCAGCACAAGGCCACTCCTCAAACTGTGATTATGACCTTACTAACCTACCCATGCTGAAATGGATAATTGACTGCAGATGTTACTGCACAACACATAAAAGGAATAAGAGCTGACCTCATCGAGAATCTCACATAAGCGCTTCATCTTCACTTCAATCAAAGCAATTTCCTTCTTCAAATCATCACCTTTGGCAAAATGCTTACGATCCAGTTGTTCCAAGGGTGTATGCTGCAAAAGTATGGCCATGATAATAAATTTAGGACTGATAAATAGCCATAAAAACAATAAAATTAGCAACAGCCTTTGGTAGTCACCTTCAGCAAGAAAAGTCGCTCGGCGCGCTGTTGAACAGTGCCGCCACCCTTCAATCCACGAGCAGTTAAAGCCTGGAAAAAATGTTATTAAATAAGGCCATTTCAAGGACAAGTAAAATAGAACCTGAACTATGTTACAAGATCAAACCTCCTTCAACTTTTCCGGACCAAGCTCTACAAGCTCTTCAACAGTACTGTAGTAATCAAGGTCTACTGCAGACTCTTGCAACACAGATTCTTTCTCTGTGCCCTTATTCTCCCATCCAGGAACTTCGCCATTGGTCCACTGTTCTTCAAACTCACTTTCCAACTGCACAAGTATAGATACTATTTGCTTGTCAGTTGTCACTTATCATGGAAGTGCAAGCCTATATGTGGATGATAGTGGTTCTTCCTAGCTCTATGTTAACTTGTATTCTCAACCCCACCACCAGCAATGCTACAATTAATCATAACAGTGATAGAGAATGGGTGTAGAAGTATATAACAAGTCTCAAGTGATGCACTATGTCAACACATAAGCAGGTGTGAGCACAGACCACAGAAGAAAGACAGTATAGTGGAATGTACAAGAGGATTGACCTTTGTAAAAATCTTCTCAATATCTTGCAACGGTTCTGTACGATACAGAAATGACGTCAGATATTCCAAAATATGCTCCAAATATTCTTTGTATGGCCTGACCAATTGAAGAAAATGGAAGATAAATCATCTTTACAGAAATGTATGGACTTCAAAAATATATAGTTGACCAAACAAATGTTAGACATGTTAATAGTAAATTTTAGTTAATCCCATATACTTGAATACAGATCTTACTATGACCCCACCACTCCAGTAATTACCTGTTATGTTTAATGAACACGGTATTCTTATAGTTTAATAAACAGATTGCAGAGGAAAGAGGGAATTCAGGGACAACGGACAAAAGTAATACTTATTGGTAACTTGAGATTCATGTACAACCTATAGCTCCTTATATATTAGAGATTCCAGCTCCAAGCAAAGGGAAGGGGAATCCTAACATGACTAATCCTGACCTGATAAAAACCTATCAATCTGGTATTCAGCACATCGGGATGAAGAAGTGGTGTGGCAATGCCATCGGGAGTGGCATCCATAGCAAGGAGGTAGTAGGCTTGGCTTGAGCTTGAGGTACAAGGGTGATCCCGTCCAGTCTGGGGAACGTCATTGGCGCAAGTTAATTTGGATGAGGTTTGGATGGAAAGAGGCAGTGGGTGACTCAAGTGCAACCTAGAAATTGGGTGAATGGGGCTAACGTTACTTCGTGTCATGAGCTTTTCATCATGGGCACTGGTATTCGACGGGGTTGTTACTGCATGCTACAGATTTTTCGGATTTCCATTTCCTTGGTTTATAGCATCCATCATGTGATTATTTTGTTGCTACCATACCGAATACCAATCAAACTGGATTCGCTGGGAAGGTATGCCTTTTGGGGTTCCATTTGGTCAGGAATTGGCCATCCTAGTTCCAACCAACACAAGAAGAAATCAAGGGAAATATATCTAAGATGGATGTAGAATTTTGAGATAAGCTCGTGCCAGGAGATATGTTATTGGTCTTAGAGAAAATGCTGATAACATACCTGGTAGCTTTTAGATTATGTGCGATTTTTTCAGTCTGAGCAAAAGTGCCAACGTATGCTGAGTATTCCATTAGTGATCCAAACTTGGAATTTATGAACTCGTTGTAGAGCTCATGCAAGTCCAAGTACCGGCCAAATGCTTCCTATCAAAACAGAGAGCAAGAACATTAGCAAACTTAAAAGTGACTGCAATTAGAACAGCATACAAATATAAACAACGCCAATGGGATGAACGTGCAATGTGGATTAGAACTACATGATAATGCAAACAGTAACAATAAATGAGCAGTAATTGGTTCTCAAGTTATCATGCTCCATCTAGTATCTTGTCATTAACCTAAATCTTACCATGCATAGCACCGTGATCCTACAAGAGGAATCAAATAACCCTGCAGAAATTAAAATACACGTATCACAATAGAGATACCCTCGAGTTCAAGAGTGCTGCAGTAAAATGGAAAACAAGGGTGCTACTTGACGCTAAAATGTTCTTAGCAGACATACTTTATTGATGATTTACCCCAACTTTGGCACTTAATATAATCAGCTAAGTAGTTCTTAGCAGACAGACTTTATTGATGATTTACACTAACTTTGGCACTTAATATAATCAGCTAAGTATGGCAGCACGAAGCAGTACTAGACAATTTAGAAAAAGGCGTCCAGATGAGGTTGCCATGAATTTCACTTCTCAAATAAGGAATATATAAACATAGGTATGTATATACTACAAAAAACTTGCATATCTGCAGATAATCAAGATAACTGTATGCAAGTAAAGAAAATCAGATCAACCACAACATGGCTTAGGATAAAACAGTGCACAAATCATCTCAAGCAGGATTATCTAAGTGAAAATTATACTGGACAGTACCTCGCCAGTGAATTCAATAGCCGGTTCCTCCTTTAGTAACTCCTCATAATCATCAGTTTCACTGACGAAACGGGCAGAGTGATTCCGTCTATGGTAATCACGAATCTGCAAGCATGCAACAAACTGTAAATGAAACAATAATCACCACTGAAGAAATAGTATAAGTTCAAGTTTTCCAATAACACTCAGTTCTGATCTGCATCACGTGTGTCGACCAGAGGGTCATGGGTTGAGATGAAGTGCAGGATAACATAACCAGAAAATTCACCGGTATGTATGTAGTGTAATTTCCAAGTAGGATTGCTAGAAAACGTGTTCTAATCTTATTATTTGGCTTTCTGAGGGTTGACATGTCGTTAAGAAAATCTAGAGAGTCACTGATAATTTGGTTTCCTATCATCCAAATTTTGGTGCGAGAGTCCGAGATCAAATTATTAAAAAGAACTACACCCTCCGTGTACTAAATTAGAGACACTTAATATGGAACGGAGGGAGTACCAACTAAACAACGATAGCATGGAATGTTTTTGTCAGTGCATTAACTGCAGCATCCACTGCCTGGCTAGCGTTTTGCCACTTTTAACTGTCTGATTCCATGGCGTGCTTAAATGATTCTTGGGCAGAGTCAGACGGGCTACAGTTGATTATTTACCTCTTTCAGCCTTTCATAGTACTTGGGGAAGATGTCACTTTGCACCGGTGCGGTAAGATGAGTGGAGATCTCATCCTTCCTAGCACCGTCCTTGTCTTCATAGATTTCCACCTAATTAAGAAAGTCATATTAGCAAAAATCACATTAGAAAGAAAAACAGACGATTCCTAAAACAACAAAAACGGGGAAATAGCAGCACGAAAATAAAAGTCTTGAGATAATTCAATGATTTCATATAGGCTCGCGCATATCTTGTAAAAAATAAAGGCGAAAAAACAATTTGTCTAGCTCGAGATCGGAATTCCCCAGAATTAGCACGGGTCGACCAACGCCAGACTATAACAGGCGGAGCTAACACACAGGCAACCCTAGGCATCTCAATTCAAGATGTCGCAAATGACATGGAACAAAACCAATCCTAACCGACAGAAAGCAGAGATGCGACATGGCCAAGCTCTGGCCACGGCAGACAAGCATTACACGAAAGCTACAGCCACTAAATCAGGCGCGAAACCCTAGAGAGACAGGAGGAGGAGGGGCGTACCAGCTTGTCGGAAGTGGAGATGACGAGATCGAGCATGTGACGGACGCGGTGGGACTGGAAGAGGCGGTCGCGCGCGTTGGCGGGGTCGCGCTGAAGCTCGCGCACCGCCAGGCGCTCTAACCGCTCGAGGTCCTCATGCGCCGCCCGCGTGGCCTCCAGCACAGACGACGCCATGGCTGCCGCTTCAGGTAGGGCGCCCTAGCCCTCTCCTCTGCTGGCACCCCGTGTGGTACCAACAGAGCCCGCGGTCACGCTGCGCGCAGAGTCTGGGAGCGGCGAGGGGGGTCGGGAGGGGAGAGCGTCGTGGCTAGGGTTTTGAGATTTCGCGGCCAGGGACCGACTGTCGGGAAGACGAGCGGAGAGGAACGGCTCGGGTTCGTCTATTTCTCCCTCGTAGCGAGAGGGGGCGAGCGCTCGCTCAGGTTTTTCGCCGTCGTGCCGCTCGCGTGCTGGGCTGGCCCATCAGTTAACTCCCTGTGCCCGATAATTTTTCCTGCGATCTGCGTGTATTGCCCGATAGTGAACGAGGTCAGAACCGCACCAGCTCCTATTTAGCGCCCGTTGCGCCAATTAAAGCGCAATCGGTAAAAGGGGCACACCCCTCACGAGATAGGATCATGTGCTACGAGTCCTTACATGCTACCATGATACGAACTTTTAAAATTCAAATTTAAACATGCCAAAAAAAATGAAAACAAATCATGGATGTTCATACGTCGACAACCCCTAAAAAATTCAAATCGAAATTCGAAATACACAAGGAGAAACAAAAAAGACAAATTCAGATGTGAATAGTGTCATTTTTGCTTTTGTCTTCTTTTTACCCTATTCATGATGGATTTGTCTTTTTTGTTTCTCTATGTGTATGTCGAATTTTGATCTGAATTTTTTAGAGAATGTCGACATATGTGTTGTGAACATCCATGATTTGTTTTAGAATTTTTTGACATGTTTAAATTTGAATTTTACAAATTGATTTCATGGTAGCATTTGAGGGTTGGTATCACCTGATATTTTCCCCACCCCTCACTTCGTACATTTTGAATGGGCCCTCCCAGGAATTCTGTTACATCGCGGCAGGTGCATAGGGCTCCCAAGTGGATTCCTCTGGGTGGTAATGCAGTGAAGATCAATGATGACGGTGGCCTTTCCCGCCATGGTAACGTCGGCGCAACAGCGGCGATATGCAAGGACCAAGCATGACATTTTTTGGGGGCCTCCTCGATTACATTTGATGGACTACTTGATCCGCCATCTCTAGAGGCACAAGCATGCAATGAGGCCCTTGCTCTTGCTACAGATCTTAACTTGTGCAAAGTGGTAATTGCATCTGATTGCCTTGAGGTTGTCTCAAACATTAACAAAGGTTCAACTTCAATTTATGCACCAGTGCTCAATGAGATCCATTATCGCATGAGCGAGTTTGAAGAAGTTTGCTTTCGTTATGAAGCCCGAGGGTCCAATTCTGAAGCACGTGATTTAGCTAAAGCTTCTACGACACTTATAACCGGGAGCCATTTGTGGCTAGGGGTAGTGCCTGATATTATCTGTATTCCGGACACTATAGTTATTCAATAAAACCCTTAGTTTACCTAAAAAAACATAAAGCAGTCAACACCAAGGACATTCTTGTCTAAAAAACACCAAAGACATTCCGCTGAAAACATCATCAATCCTGTTAGTTATTACTCAAATTGTGCAACATAGTCCCTAGAAAAAAGATATTCAAAAAATTGGGATCGTGGGGTTGGCAAACCATACGTGTCGTACCTGATCAAGAGTAAGAGCAAACTTAGCTATAGTATGTGCTTCAACATTAACAACACGACACTCGAAAGTAAAACTACACTAAAATTGAGCAGACTGAAGTTATATCTCATTGATAATAGCGCCATATCTTCCCCGGTCCCCTTGTTAATGTCCAAGATCACTTGTTTAGAATCAGACGTCCATGGGAGATACATAGTTGCGAGTGGAACAACTCGGTGACGTCGGGCGAGTCTTTCCCCTCTCTTCGGCCCAATGAGGGTGTGTCGAGTATGGGCACGGGAAAGGGCTTGACCAGGATGTGAGAAGTCCTTTTATCTCGTGCGATTTCTTCAAACTCCGGCCCATGTTCGCTTCACAACTTTCCAAACCAATGCTAAATTTCACGTGTTGTCGTCCTTTATGTGGAACCGTACGCTTCATGATCGGACCCCCTATGTCTCGCTTATAGTGAGACGAAGGGAACCCTCGTGTCAAAGGCAGCGCAAGATGGGCCGGCGATGGAGGCCACAACCCTGGTTTTTTTTGTTTCGTTTTTTTTTCAAGTTTTTGTTTTTGGTTTTTTATTTCTTTTTTACATTTTGTTTACACTTTCCAAATATTTTAAACATGTTAATCATGCATTTGAAAAATGTTAAATGTCTATATAAAAAAAAGTTGGCCATGTATACAAAAAATATACAATGTGTGTGAAAAAGTTGATCATATATTTTAAAATGTTACCCAAGCATTTAAAAAATATTTAACAAGCATTTGAAAAATGTTAATCAAACACTTCAAAAATGTTAAATGTGTATAGAAAAAATGTTGACCATGTATTCAAAAAATATTAATCTTGCATTTGAAAAAATGTTGATCAATCACTTGAAAAATGTTCAATGTGCATAGAAAAAAATGTTGACCATGTATTAAAAAAACTAATCTTGTTCTTGAAAATGTTAATTAAGAATTTGAAAACATAATGTTAAATGTGTAAAATGTTACCATGTATTAAAAAATGTTAATCTTGTATTTGAAAATTTTTAACCAAGTATTTAGCAATGTTTAAAACGTGTACAGAAAAAATGTTGACCATGTATTAAAAAATGCTTAAAATGTGTATAGAATTTTTTTTTTACCATGTATTCGAAAAATGTTCTTGACGTATATGATAAATGTAGAATGAAAACTAAAAGAAACATTAGACATGTGTTGAAGAAAAAAATTGATGAAAACCGAGAACGAAACATAAAGAAAACAAAGAAAACCAAGAAAAACAAAAGAAAACCGAAGCATAACGAAGAAAGAAAGAAAAAACCAGCGAAGAAACAAAAAAGAAAACCAAAGGGAAAAATAAAAACAAAACAAGAAAATTGAAGAAAACTAGTGCAATTAAAGAAAAGGGGACAAAAAACAGGGAAAACCCGACACAGCCGAGAAAGAAACAAAAAAATTGAAGAAAAAGAAAGAAAAAGGAAAAACTAGTGAAAACTATGAAAAGTAGAACAACCAATGAACAGAAAAAAAATAGAAAACCCAAAGAGAACCGTAAGAAAAAAGAAGAAACGGGAAAGGAAACAAAATTAAAACAAGTCGAACGAGCGTACAGCTACAGCGAGCCGTCGAACGAGCGATAAAAATAAAAACGGGCCAGGCCTGTTTACAGCAGGGGAAGAAAATGCTTCAGCGAAATGGAAGATATCTCTACTCCTAAAGTCTCGGTTGGTAGCCTGGTACACCGGTTTTTTTTTCGTCTGGTTTTATTTCGTCCCACCTCCCACTACCCCTCCCACTGGTTTTTATCTCGTTTCGTTACTACTCCGATACCCCCTCCCACCAATCCCCTCAATCCCACCCTCCCACAGATTTTATTCCAATCGATCCACGTTGTTTCTTTTTCTTCTCTCTATCTATATCTACTATGTTTTCACTCCGTCCCCGATCTCCTTCCTTCAATCGCTCCCTGCTCCATTCCGATCTCCTTCCCTCAATCGCTCCCGCTGATTTATTCTTTCCAAACCTGACCCCTGCCTGATCTGGATAAGGAGGTTGTCTCCCGCCTGTCCTGTCCCGTCCCTTGTGCCAACCATGGAAGAGAGGAGGGAGACCAGAGAGGAGCGCGCTGGCGATGCGCCGATGCTCGTTGGTTGAGGCATGGTCAGCGTGTGAGTCAAGAGGATCCCTGCATCTGTGGTGGTAGGCGATCCAAGGAAGAGTAGTCAGACATGAAAGCGATGGGAGGGACAGCACCCCGCTGCCGGGCTCGTCCGCCTCGCCGTGGCCGATGACCGCGTTGGATGTGGTCGAGGGCAGCGATGATGGAGGGAGCCGCTGGCGCTGGCCAGGCTCCCGACCGATGGACGTGCCGAGTCGCCGCTCCTCGGTGCCAGCCCTTTCCGCCGCGCCGGATCGCTCGTCGGCTTGGGGACCCCTCAGGGATGCCGCCGGTGCGGGAGGCGCCCACGATAGTGCGGGCTGGGGACCGAGCGGCGGGGGACGTTACGGGCTCCGGTCTAGGGCTTGGTCGGGTTGCCGTAAGTCGCCGTCGATGTATTTTTGGTAGGTTGGTTGCATGTTGCTTCGGATTTGGTACTATCCCCGTCTCTTTCTCTCACAAAGACATGTACACACACCACTCTCTATCTGTCTCACAATGTGTACGTGCGCGTGCGCGTGCGCGCGAGCAGTTCACACCAGTAAGCCCTAACACTAAATGAAATCAGTCCATGGGTAGACCAAGAGTATGGGGACAGAACTCATGTAATGTGTGTAATATGTTTGTTCTGGTCTCAACATATAAGTGAGGCATCCACCGAAGGAAAGAAGTTAAGGACTGCAAGATTACTTCTAGCAAGTCTTTTCAGACTCTGTGAGGGTGTCCCGGGCTAGGGGGTACTCGGGATGCCGGCCTAACTCTCATGGGCCGGACTAATGGGCCGCTCTTTGCCCGTCAAGAAGGCCGGATTATAGGCGACCCCGTGCACCAGAAGGAAACCTTCGAAGACTTGGCGTCTCCTCCAAGAAATATTTAGCATAACCGACATGTTTATCCCCTGATGGCAACCGACCATATGTAACCCTAGGTCCCTCTGGTGTCTATATAAACCAGAGGGTTTAGTCCGTAGAGGTAGAGAATCATCATAACCACCCAGGGTTTAGCCCATCCGATCTCGAGGTAGATCAACTCTGTAACCTTCATACAATCACATCAATACAAACCAGCAGGACGTAGGGTTTTACCTCTTCGAGAGGGCCCGAACCTGGGTAAATTGATGTCTCTACGTTCCCCGTTACTCATTGATTCCTAGATCCACAGTTCGGACCCCCTACCCGAGATCTGCCGGTTTTGGTACCGACATTGGTGCTTTCATTGAGAGTTCCGCCGTTGGGTCACCAAGGATCAATGGCTCGCCTTGTCATCAGTGATGGCATCCGCAGCGGGGACATCTTCATCCCCGGTCAGCTCTTTGCGTTCGGCAACATTGTGCTACACGCCGATCCGACCGGTCACCTTGACCAGGTCGACAGCTTCGCCCCTGAGCAGGAGATCAGGTTCGGCAACCTGGAGTACGTCACCGACTCTCGGGGCGATCTGATCCTTACTGGGTTCTCAGCTTTACCTGAGGAGCCTAATAATCCCGAGGCCTTAAACTCGGATTCTCTCCTCGGCCCCGTCTTCGGGCCGGTCCTCAGTTCGGATCTGGCTTTGAGTTCGGATCCGACTCCGGCGCCAGAAAACCAAGGGTCACCCTCGACCGAGCACACTTCCGACGCCGGCACACCGGAGTTCGACTCCGAAGTATCTCCAAGGATGGGTCCGGTGGACCTCTCACTTTTAAGCCAGATATTAGATCGGATCCAGAAGATGAATATCGCGGATGGCCCATCCTCAGCCCACGAGCAGATCGGACTTGAGGCCGACCGCGGGGAATTTTGCGCCCCACCCACCACCCACTTAGTAGCCACTGTCGAAGACTTAACGGACATGCTGGACTACGCCTCCGAGGAGGCTGACAACATGGACGAGGATATCGACGTCCCGCCTTATATGGCTCCCTCCCTTGCCACCTCCAACACCGGAAAGTGGACCGCCACCTCCACCTACGACGTTTACATGGTCGATACCCCCAAGAAGGATGGCGACACGACCATGAAGGATGGCGACGGTCCCACCGAGGAACCGCCCAAACGCCGACGAAGGCGAGCCAGAGGGCGAGGAAAGGGCAAGGAAAATAACACAGACACGAACGGCACCGGAGATAACGACACTCCGGATAACATGGGGGAGCTCGGCGACAACACCCCCAAACAGCACCACGACGCCCCTGAAGGGCACGAGGACCAGGGTAACCCTGAGGACCCCGAGGATTCCGAGGACAGCAACTACCTCCCTCCGTCCGAAGAGGAGGATAGCCTCGAACCCGAGGATTTTGTCGTCCCAGAGGACCCCCTGGACCAGGAGAGATTCAAGCAGCAGCTTATAGCCACCGCCCGAAGCTTGAAGAAGAAGCAGCAGCAACTCAAGGCCGAACAAGACACCCTTAATGACAGGTGGACAATGGTCTTAGCAGCCGAAGAGGGCTTCGACAATCAGCGCCAGGATCAACACAAAAGCTATCCACGATGGCGTTTGCTACCTTCATTAGAGGACGAGGCCCTTGAGCCCATGCCCCCCAAACGAACTTACACAAGCCAGCCAGACCGCCCCCCTCGAGGACGGGATAGGACGGTTGGGAAAGCCGAACACCCACCCACGCCCCCTCGCCGGGCGGGCAAAGACCCGGTTCAACCGGAGGACCCACGCGATCCGTGGCACGACCTGAATGCCAGAGGGACACAGTCAAGATCCATCTATGGATCCAGAGGTTATACACCCGCCGGACGGGACGGATACCAAGCCTGGCGCGATAGGAACGATAGAGCTCGGGAGCAGTACCGTGCCCGGATGACAACCGATATCCGACACGATGTAGCCCGGGTCAGGGGCGCCGCACACCCAATGTGTTTCACAGATGAGGTGATGCAGCATCAGTTCTAGCATCAGTTCCCTGAAGGGTTTAAACCCGTGAATATAGAACAATATGATGGGACAACTGACCCAGCCGTGTGGATCGAAGATTTTCTTCTCCACATTCATATGGCCCGAGGAGATGATCTCCACGCCATTAAATATCTACCATTGAAGCTCAAAGGACCAACGAGGCATTGGTTGAATAGCCTACCCGAAAACTCCATCAGGAGCTTGGAAGAGCTCGAGGATGCATTCCGAGCTAACTTTCAAGGCACCTATGTTCGGTCGCCGGACGCCGACGACCTGAGCCATGTGGTTCAACAGCCCGGCAATTCTGGAACCGGTTCTTGACTAAGAAGAACCAAATTGTCGACTGTCCGGACGCCGAAGCAATTGCCGCATTCAAGCACAGTATTCGGGACGAGTGGCTCGCCCGCCAGCTCGTCCAGGATAAGCCGAGAATAATGTCGGCTCTCACCTCCCTAATGACCCGCTTTTGCGCGGGTGAAGATAGTTGGTTAGCTCGTTGAAGCAACCATCCCGAAGACCCCGGTACTTCGGAAGCCCGGGACGGGAACGGGAAACCCCGGCGCAACAAGAATAATAAGCGCCGGCACGCAAACAATGGCAGTGAAGCCGACGATGCAGCGGTAAACGCCGGGTTCAGCGGCTCGAAGTCAGGACCGCGGAAGAAACCTTCTAAAGGAAACCGGGACGGCCCGTCCGCACTAGACAAAATTTTGGATAGGCCCTACCAGATCCACGGTACCTCGGATAAGCCCGCCAACCACACTAACCGCAACTGTTGGGTAATCAAACAGGCCGGCAAGATCACAGCCGAGGAGTAGAGCAAGGGTCCCCGCAGCGAGGATGACGATGAACCTCGCGGGCCGAACAATGGAGGCCAAAAGCAGTTCCCTCCTGAGGTAAAAACCGTGAACATGATCTACGTCACGCACATACCGAAGAAGGAGCGAAAACGCGCACTCCGGGATGTCTACGCCTTAGAGCATGTAGCCCCGAAATTCAACCCATGGTCGGTCTACCCGATCACTTTCGACCGTCGAGACCATCCGACCAGTATCCGTCATGGAGGAATAGCGGCTCTGGTGCTCGACCCCATCGTGGACGGATTTCACCTCACCAGAGTCCTTATGGACGGAGGCAGTAGCCTCAATCTGATTTACTCAGATACAGTGAGGAAAATGGGGATCGACCCGTCAAGGATTAAACCTAGTAACACCACCTTTAAAGGTGTAATCCCAGGCGTCGAAGCACGCTGCTCGGGATCCGTGACATTGGAAGTAGTCTTCGGTTCGCCCGATAACTTCCGCAGCGAGGACTTGATCTTCGATATTGTCCCCTTCCGCAGCGGTTACCACGCACTCCTCGGCCGGACAACGTTCGCCTGCTTTAACGCCGTCCCACACTACGCATACGTGAAACTCAAGATGCCAGGGCCAAAGGGAGTTATTACCGTCAATGGTAATACCGAACGCTCACGCCGAACAGAGGAACACACGGCGGCTCTAGCCGCCGAAGTCCAAGCCGCCGAAGAAGCGTCGCAGGCCCAGTCTACTGCCAAGACACTGGACGCACGCAAACGCGCCCGGGCTATGGCCTCGATCCCAGAGCACTCCCGTGCTCACCCTAAATAGGAATACGCGCCCTACAGCAAGCCTCACCCAGCCGCAAAATACGTGCCTCGAATGCACAACTTCGCGCTCAAGATTCCATGGGCAGCTGTGGGGGCAAGCCAACTCAAGCGCCGAGAGCTCGGTTCGACCAAGCCACGGCCGAAGATGTCCTCGGGACACCACGAAACTACAGCCACCATCTAAGGCCTGATCAGCATTAAGCTGATAGAGTGCGGCGATCTCTCAAAACCCTTCCTCAAGGGCTCGTCCGCCGAACATTACTACTTTCGCCGAGCACACAGTCGACAACCTCACTCAGACGGACGCTTCATAAAGAGCAAAGGCGCAGACGTGCGGCAGGGCGTAGTAGGGACGTCAAACCACTCTTGAAGGCCCTGTGTAAACCTTTCCTCTAATGCATTTTTTCTTAAAGTATCTGTAAAAGTTACTTCGGTAGTTCGGATTGTACGGATAGACGTCACGAATTTAAAGGAAATAACGACCATTTTTTCCGGTCACACTGCAAGTACTTATGTTGCACTTTCCTTTCTGCTTTTCGGCCGAAACAATCTATTACGATATGTTTCCTTTATTAGATGTGATCGGCTAATAGACTGGGGGCTTGCATCTTCATCTAGCCCTAAACATCAGTCCGGCACCAATTTTATTATATGTGCTCGGCGTCACGGATATTGCATTATATGAATCAGTTCCGAATTGTGTCTTTGGTCAATAGTTGGGTTGCCCGGCTCCTGTGTTTGGCCTCTTATGTTCCGCATTGTTCGGCTAGGAGGGTAAAGGGAGAACCACTGCGATTGTGCTTCTAGTTAGCCTGGTTAAGTACCTCAGTGGAGAAAGCCGGAAACTGACTGTCATAATAAGTGAGAACTGGTCGGCGATCCGATGACTAGTGTTAAACTAAAAATTGTTGGAGGTTAGCCCGTGTTAAACGAAGGGTTCTCTGTCACAGGAACCACGTGATGATGGTGTCAACCACGGTTCGTCCGGATATCACAAACACTGGGGGCTAGTCACCAGCCCCCACAGTTAAGCTCCTATGGCTAAGTGAAAGCACTAAAACCGCATAGTCTGATTGTCTTGTTTTTCGTACATATAAGCCGCCTCCGGGCACCGAGACATCGGCTAAGGGTTAAGGTATTACGAGAAAACACCCCATGTAGTATCTGCAAGGGGGCCGAAGCCGACAACTGGTAACTTTCAGTTTAAAAACGGCCGCACAGGAGTCAAAATTAACATAGCAGGCATTATATTTACAGCCAACAACTTGCATTGCAACAAAACAAAAAGTTTCAACTCCTCGGATACAAGGAAAATAAATCTACTCATAAATTACATCTTTTGAGCATTGGGCCTCTATTGCCCGAGCACCATCCATCACAATGGGAAAGTACTGCTCGGGGCGCCTATGCTCCTTCCCAGGCGGCGGCGGTCCGGTGGCCACTTCGGCTGGCTTTATCTTCGGCCAGTGCACCATTGTTTTGCCGAAGGCCATCCGAGCCCCCTCAATGCACACGGAGCGCTTCCAGGCATCGATCCGGGGAGTGGCGTCGTACAGCCTCTGCACCAAACCGAAGTAGCTGCTCGGCAGCGGCTCTGAAGGCCATAGCTTGACGCAGAGGTCCTTCATCGCCGGCTCCGCCATCCGATGCAACTCCATCAGCTGCTTCATCTGGTTGTTGAGAAGGGGAGGGTGTTCGGGCGCTTGAAATTGCGCCCAAAATAGCCTCTGCTCGGCGCGACCCTCCTGGGCGGCGAAGAACCTGGCCGCGTCAGCCGCACTCCTCGGGAGGTCCGTAAAGGCGCCTGGGGAACGCCACACTCGCGTGAGCAAAGCGAACCTGTTACCACCAAAGACACTTTGCAGCAAGTACGGCTTACCATCCGCAATGAGCTTCACTTGGCGGAGTTCCTCTTGGTAGCTGCGCGCCTCCGTTCGCGCTTCCTTGGCCACCGCCCCCAATGAGGCTAGCTCGGCGGCCTACTCTTTATTCTTCTGCTCAAGGGCCTCACATTTTGTGACAACATGCTTGAGCTCTTGCTGCACTTCAGCCACTCTGGCCTCGTGCTTCTGGCTAGCGGTTCTCACCGTAGCCAGTTCGGCAGCCGCCTGTTCGGCCGCCGCCCTCTGCTCCGCTGCTTCCAGCTGAGCCGTCCTCAGCGCGGCCTTGAGGTTCTCGACCTCCGCGGCAGCAGCTGTAGTCATATCGGTTGAACCCGTTCAGGCTACTTACTTTAAATCTTTCTTAGTAAAAAAAAAGGGAACGGCTGTAATAAACACTACAGTTCAAACTTACCTTGCGCTTCGTCGAACCTCTTGTTCACCAGGCTGAGATCGTCCTCGGAGCTCTTGAGCTTTCGATTCAGCTCGGCCAACTCCTCGGCGTTGGCGGCTGCCGCCGAGGATGAAGCCTGCACATCACTCTACGCACGTTAGGATCCGAGATATCGATTTTTGATCCTCTAACCGGCTTTGCTCAAGCCAGTCAGAGTCTCGGGGGCTACTGTGTATGAGGTTATACATTTATATAAAGGAAATTTTCTAAGGGAAAAACATTACTTGTCTCACCTTGAAGCCTGTGAGAAGGCCACTGAAGGCCTGCTTCAGCCCGTTGTCCACGGACCGAAGACTTTGCAACACCGAGTCTATAAGGACACGGTGCTCTTCAGCGATGGAGGCGCTAGTCAAAGCGTCCTCCATCTCGTCAGTTTTTTTCTCGTTTGGACACTTTTTGATAATGATTTTCTGAAAAGGCAAAAACAAGCACAAAACAGCAACTGGCACTGGGCACTGGGTTAATAGGTTAGTCCCAAAAAATGATATATAATGGCATATAATTGCATATAAAACATGCAAGATTGATACTATAATAGCATTGAATAATCAAAAATTATAGATAAGTTGGAGACGTATCACCGCCCCCCCCCCCCCATCATTGTTGATTTACTACTAACAGTCTTGTGAACAGCAAGGTTTTTGGAAAGTTGCATCAGGCAAAAATGTGAGTAATTTTTGTGAGTCGGTCTCCAAGTACTTCACCCTCTTGTGAATAGTAAGGATTTGACGCAGCCACCTGGAGCTACTTCGCCCTCGACATCAAGGAATGTGTGGGCCAGAGCTCCTGCCCTCCCAGAAAACCATAGTACTATTTTTTTTCTGGTGTCGCATTTGTTCACAATCATGCACATGAACATTACGGATTCATGTACACCTGAATTTTATTTCTCGCAAAAAATTGTTATTTTTATTGTTTTGTCCTGGTATACCACTTCAACATTTATGAAACTATTTGAAAAGTCTAAGCTATTCCTTGTTATTTCTCCAGTAACATTAATTTAATCCACTATATCTAATCATATGAAATTTGAAAATTGATTATGACTATTTTCCCAGAGGAGATGAGGCGACTATTTGCTCGTGGAAACAACATGCTTAAATTTCGACCCATGCCTGCAACTATTGTTTCTTTGGCCATGAATGTTTTTTTTCTTTGCACAAGTTTTGATGTTACTTGGTATGCTGGTTTGGGGATGTATGTAACATGCCAGTAACCCCTCAAAAAATTGTAATATGTCATTAGACGTCACTCCGGTGCCTCTTCTTGGAAATAGACGGTCCAAAAGTTTTCTGTTTTTTTTGTATACCTTGTGTGACATGTGTCTAAGCGTGATTCTTCAGGGTTGCTTCGAGTGTACATTGGTTAGGGAATTGACATTATGTTTTTCCTTTCACTCTTGATTCTGTTCTTAAGATCTACCAAGTAACTTCAAATTTGTTTATTTTTTTCTTGACCATTTAAAAGTGTGTGTGCAAGCTTTAAGCATGTACAGTGCTCACAGGTTTGTTTTACGAGACCGTGCAGCATTGTTGTTGTAGCTGATACTTATTTATTTCCAGCCAGTACAAATTCATATATTTTCCAAGGAATGGTCCTATAGAAAAAGACACTTAGAAAGAGAATTCGTTGGAAGTCTGTTATTTTCCTTTCTTTAACTTGTACCTTCATGTATTATGATGCTAATTTCAAATAACATTACAGGGGCCTGAATGATACGGAGTGGAATTAGATCATGGCCTTTCAGGTTTGAAGGTATTGTTCATCTAAATTCATATTCCTACTAAAATTTACATACTAATCCTATGTGCACCTGAATATTTTTGCAGAGATGTAATATGATAACTATAACTCAATATTCTTGTTCTTTCAGATAGAAGTTGAAAATCTGAATCTACAGGAGCAAGCCTTAGATGAGCATATAAGCTACAGGTTGGTAGCTATTGCAAACAATAATCTTCAAATTCTTGGATGCTCTACAAAACATACAAACTGCTTTGTTGCTGAACCAAACAAAAGCATGATATAACTTGGATCTTGTTTTTCTTGCAGCGGCACATGCGGAAAGCTAAGGGGCTTAACGGAAGATGAGAACCGTCAAAGGTGATCGTATTTCTTAGTTTAGCAATAAGATACCCTTTGGGTGTCTTTTCTCAAAAAACAAGTTTACTGATGTATAAAATTCTGAATTTCGTTTGTCTATTTGATGCTCTATCTGACAGAAGACCCACCTTGTTCTTAATTACTACCCAAATTGTAAATCTATGTGCTTTATGATAATTTTGTTTGTTGATTACCACATGACAACCTTACTTGTGATGGTATTGTGTTGTGAGTTTTTTCCATTTGGTTTAGCACTCCACTGCTTATGTTATTGTACCAACAGTGTATCTTAATTTGCCATGAAGATACTTATTTTGTAATATGCCAAGATGCCTGCGGCTGACAAGCATGTGAGACCTATTTCAGTGATGTTTGTGCTGCAGATTTGGGAATGTAGCTACAAATACTTGGTGGAATCAGCCATAATACCACCGATCATCGCTTTGTGCAACCATCAGCGCCCGCCGACATCTCCACACCGGGGCCACTACAGCCGGCAATGGCCACCAAACGTGCGGGGCTTGACCTTTTAGCATGTCATTGGTCTCGTGCAGCAGGGGACACTGGCTCAACACGTCCTGTGGCGGCCGCCCCGTTCATAGCGTCACCATCTCCCTCCTGTGTGAGTTTGCTACCAATTTGATTCGTTCATTTTCTGGTTGTTGTACTGTACAATTTTCTTTATGAAATATGGATTGTCTCACAAGGCGGAGCATGATCTACTCCCCGCATTGGTCATCAACCAGTATGTAGTTTCAATGTGATTTATTTTGCTGAATTATGAGGTTTTTAAACATATGGGAACCATTAATTGAATGGGAGACGCGGTAAAATAATGTGCAGTCAAAAGCCCTAAAAATAGTATTCAGATTCAGACGTCAAGGAGGATAAAACCCATTGATGAAGATGCAATTTCCTGAGAGAAAGCAATATAGCTTTTGAGGGAGTGCTGTTATCAGGGGATGGTGGTACTTGATACGTCTCCGTCGTATCTATAATTTTTGATTGTTTCATACCAATATTCTACCACTTTCACATATTTTTGGCAACATTTTATATTATTTTTGGGACTAACATATTGATCCAGTGCCCAGTGCCAGTTCCTGTTTGTTGCATGTTTTTTGTTTCGCAGAATATCCATATCAAACGAAGTCCAAATGCAATAAAATTTTACGAAGAATTATTTTCGAATATATGTGATTTTTGGGAGGTGGAATCAACCCAAGGCGGTGCTCGTGGGCCCCACGAGGCACCAGGGCACGCCAGGGGGGCCAGGCGCGCCGTGGTGCCTCGTGAGGCCCTCGTAGGTCGGTTGGCGCTCTACTTCGGGCGCAAGGAAGCTAATATCTGGAAAAAAATCGTGTTAAAATTTCAGCGCAATCGGAGTTACGGATCTTCAGGAATTTAAGAAACGGTGAAAGGCCAGAAAACAGGAACGCGAAACAGAAGAGAACAGAGAGAGAGATCCAATCTAGGAGGGGCTACTGCCCCTCCGCCGCCATGGCAGCCATGGACCAGAGGGGAAACTCTCCTCCCATCTAGGGGGTAGGCCAAGGAAGAATAAGAAGGAGGGGGGCTCTCTCCCCCTCTCTCCCGGTGGCGCCGGAACGCCGCCGGGGCAATCATCGTGACGGCGATCTACACCAACAAATTCGCTGCCGTCAACACCAACTCTCTCCCCCTCTATGCAGCGGTGTAACACCTCTTCTCCCCGCTGTAATCTCTACTTAAACATGGTGCTTAATGCTACATATTATTATCCAATGATTTGTGGCCATCCTATGATGTTTGAGTAGATTCTTTTTGTCCTATGGGTTGATTGATGATCATGATTGGTTTGAGTTGTATGTTTTTTTTGGTGCTGTCCTATGGTGCCCTCCGTGTCGCGCAAGCGTGAGGGATTCCCGCTGTAGGGTGTTGCAATACGTTCATAATTCTCTTATGGTGGGCGGCTAGAGTGACAGAAGCTTACACCCGAGTAAGGGGGTTGTTGCGTATGGGAGTAAAGAGGACTTGATATTTAATGCTATGGTTGGGTTTTACCTTAATGATCTTTGGTAGTTGCGGATGCTTGCTAGAGTTCCAATCATAAGTGCATATGATCCAAGTACGGAAAGTATGTTAGCTCATGCCTCTCCCTCATATAAAATTACAACAATGATTACCGGTCTAGTTATCGATTGCCTAGGGACAAATCATTCTCTTGTGTTACAAAAGCTTTCTACTAAACAACTAACTTTTATTATATCGCAAATTACTCGTAGTTTTATTCTCGCAAAGTACTTCTAGTTTTATTCTTGCAAACCTATCCTATCACCTACAAAATAGTTTTATACTTGTTCTAGGTAAAGCGAACGTTAAGCGTGCGTAGAGTTGTATCGGTGGTCGATAGAACTTGAAGGGAATATTAATTCTACCTTTAGCTCCTCGTTGGGTTCGACACTCTTATTTATCGAAAAATCTACAATTGATCCCCTATACTTGTGGGTTATCAAGACCTTTTTCTAGCGCCGTTGCCGGGGAGCAACAGCGTGGGGTTGATATTCTCGTGTGTGCTTGTTTGCTTTATCACTAAGTAGATTTTATTTTCCGTTCTAAGTTGTTTTATATCTTTAGTTATGGATATGGAACACGAAACACCAAAAAAATTAGTTGTACTTGCTACTCATGGAGATGGGGAACCTCTTAAAACCCTCGATGCTCGTTATGTGGAAAACATTAAATACTATTTGATAATCCTGATAAAACTCCATTCAACTTTATAATGGGAGTTACTTTGGATCAACGGTAATACTTTAGGGATTATCGCTTGTCTCAAAAAGGAAAACTCTTATGGGATCAAATTCATTATTTGCATTGGTATGCTCGGGATTTATGCTTAAGATATGATTATACTTGCTGCTCTAGGATGAAGGCTCCACACCTTCCATTTTCATGTGAATTTAATGATAATGAAACCTTGGCTTCTTATGCTAATGGTATATATGATTACTATGATTTGGAACAAATAGAAGAATTTGTTGCTTTTAAGGGTGCTTATGAAATTGAATCTTTGTTTGAAAAGTATGAAAATTATGATGATGCTGTTTACCGATCTGAAATTTTTGCTATACTTAAATATTGCTATGAGAATTATGAATACAATGCCTATATTGATAACTTTATTGAGAAAGTCTCCGCTGTCCAAGAAGAGGCTAATATTTTGCAGGAATCTATGGAAGAAGAAATTGATGACACTGTGAGCTCATTAGATGAAAAAATCGAGGAGGAGAGCGAAGAACAAAAGGAGGAAGAGCGGATTGATCACCCGTGCCCACCTTCTAATGAGAGTAACTCTTTATCCCATACATTGTTTAATTTCCCTTCGTGCTTACCGAAGGATGAATGCTATGATAATTGCTATGATCCCTTGGATTCATTTGAAATATCCCTTTTTGATGAAATTGATGCTTGCTATGCTTGTGGCCATGATGCCAATTTGAATGATGCTTATGGAGATGAACTTGCTATAGTTCCTTATGTTAAGAATGAAATTGTTGCTATTGCACCCACACATGATAGTCCTATTATATTTTTGAATTCTCCCAACTACACTATATCGGAGAAGTTTGCGCTTATTAAGGATTACATTGATGAGTTGCCTTTTACTATTACACATGATGATTTTGATGAATATAGTATGCATGTGCTTGCTGCTCCTACTTGCAATTATTATGAGAGAGGAACTACATCTCCGCCTCTCTATGTTTCCAACGCGATAAAATTGCAAGAAACTGCTTATACTATGCATTGACCTTTACTTGATGTGCATGGATTGTTCTTTTATGACATGCCGATGCATAGGAAGAGAGTTAGACTTCGTCATTACATGATATATGTTGCTTTGTGCTCACTACTAAATTACAAATCATTGTTAATTAAAATTGGCTTTGATATACCTTGGGATCCGGGTGGATCAATTACTTGAGCACTTTATGCCTAGCTTAATGGCTTTAAAGAAAGCGCTGCCAGGGAGACAACCCGGAAGTTTTAGAGTCATTTATTTCTGTTGAGTGCTTTTATAAAGTTTAAAAACAAAAGAATATAGAGGGGAACCTAAATTTTTTTCAAAAAGGAAAGTGAAAGTAAGAAAGACGAGCACCGTTGAAGTGGGGGAGCTCCTTGAACTTTGTTCATGCCCATGGAAACTTTGCAAATCTTGAATTACAGAAACTTTTCAACAAAAATAATTATCCCCTTGTACAAATCCATTGTATTATAAAAATAATGTGCCAAGATTTACCGTTAGGATGTTTAAATTGCTTGTTTGGTATGTGCGGTGCAAAAACAGAAACTTTTGCTGTAGTGCGTGAATTTACATTTTTACTAGAACCTGAAAAAAATCTGAAATTTTTACACAATACTGCTATGCAAATTGTTTATTTTGTCCTAATTTTTCAGAATTTTTGGAGTTACAGAAGTATGGTCAATGTTCAGATTACTACAAACTATTCTGTTTTTGATGCATTGTTTTGCTTGTTTTGATGAAACTATGGATTGTATCGGAAGGTATAAGCCATGGAGAAGTTAGAATACAGTAGGTATAATGCAAAAATAAAATATGAATGGGTTTGCAACAGTACTTAAAGTAGTGATTTGCTTTATTATACTAACGGATCTCACGAAGGTTTTGTTAAGTTTTGTGTGGATGAAGTGTTCAAAGATCGAGGAGGTATTGATATGAGAAGAATGAGGAGAGGCAAGAGCTCAAGCTTGGGGATGCCCAAGGCACCCCAAATAAATATTCAAGGAGACTCAAGCGTCTAAGCTTGGGGATGCCCCGGAAGGCATCTCATCTTTATTCAACAATTATCGGTATGTCTCAGTTTTTGTTTTGTTCACATGATGATATGCGTAAATTCTTGGAGCGTCTTTTGTGTTTATTTTTTCCTTTTCTTTTATTCACCATGCTGGTATGAGATAGTCCTTCGTTGATTTATAGAATGCTCTTTGCACTTCACTTATATCTTTTGAGTATGGCTTTATAGAATGCTTCATGTGCATCACTTATATCATTTGAAGTATGGATGCCTGTTTCTCTTCATATAGAAAACCATTATTTGTAGAATGCTCTTTTGCTTCACTTATATTTATTAGAGTGTGGTCTTTTGTAAAAAGAATTAAACTCCCTTGCTTCACTTATATCTATTTAGAGAGTCAACAGGAATTGGTCATTCACATGGTTAGTCATAAAATCCTACACAAAACTTGTATATCACTGAATATAATATGTTTGATTCCTTGCAATAGTTTTGCGATATGGAGATGATAATATGTGAGTTATGCTAGTGAGTAATTGTGATTAGTAAGAATATTGGTGTTAAGGTTTGTGATTCCCTATGCATGCACGTAAAGTCAATAGTTATGCAACGAAGTTATATCCTACTTATGGTGCATTATTCAGTGTTAGTTATTCTCAAAGCATGCTTATGACCATTTTCGTTTCTGGTTGGTTGCTTCTCAATCTATTTGCTAGCCTTCATTTGTACTAAGCGGGAATACTGCTTGTGCATCCAAACTCCTTAAACCCAAGTTGTGCCAAATGAGTCCACCATACCTACCTATATGCGGTATTTCCTGTTGGAAATATGCCCTAGAGGCAATAATAAATTGGTTATTATTATATTTCCTTGTTCATGATAATCGTTTATTATCCATGCTATAATTGTATTGATTGGAAACTCAAATACATGTGTGGGTACATAGACAACACTGTGTCCCTAGTAAGCCTCTAGTTAACTAGCTCGTTGATCAAAAGATGGTGAAGGTTTCCTAGCCATGGACATGAGATGTCATTTGATAACGGGATCACATCATTAGGAGAATGATGTGATGGACAAGACCCAAACTATAAACGTAGCATATGATCGTGTCAGTTTATTGCTATAGTTTTCTGCATGTCAAGTATCTGTTCCTATGACCATGAGATCATGCAACTCACTGACACCGGAGGAATACCTTGTGTGTATCAAACGTCGCAACGTTACTGGGTGACTATAAAGATGCTCTACAGGTATCTCCGAGGGTGTCTGTTGGGTTGGCATGGATCAAGACTGGGATTTGTTACTCCGTGTGACGGAGAGGTATCTCAGGGCCCACTCGGTAATACAACATCACAATGAGTCTTGCAAGCAATGTGACTAAAGTGTTAGCCACGAGATCTTGTATTACGGACCGAGTAAAGAGACTTGCCGAATAACGAGATTAAACTAGGTATAGAGATACCGACGATCGAATCTCGGGCAAGTAACATACCGAAGAACAAAGGGAACAGCATACGGGATTAACTGAATCCTTGACATAGAGGTTCGACCGATATAGATCTTCGTAGAATATGTAGGAACCAATATGGGCATCCAGGTCCCGCTATTGGTTATTGACCGTAGAGGTGTCTCGGTCATGTCTACATAGTTCTCGAACCCGCAGGGTCTACACACTTAACGTTTGGTGACGATTAGTATAGTTGAGTTATTGTGTTGGTGACCGAAGGTTGTTCGGAGTCCCGGATAAAATCCCGGACATGACGAGGATCTCCGGAAGAGTCCGGAGGTAAAGATTGATATATGTGATAATAGTGTTTTGATCTCCGGAAGGGTTCCGGAATTCACCGGAAGGGATTCCGGATGTTTACCGAAGTGTTCGGGTGCAGCAACACTTTATATGGACCAAAGGGGTAAAGCCCACAAGGTATTGGAAAGTGCAAAAGGAAGTTTTGCTGCTGCCTTAAGCGGTACTACCGCTGGTAAGGCAGTACTACCGCGTAAGCAGTACTACCGCTTGTGTGAAGCGGTACTACCGCTCATGAGCGGTACTACCGCTTGTACGCGGTACTGCTGGAATCCGAGTGGGACTCTTTCCATGCGGGCCAAACTGACCTTGTGCGAGCAAAACCGACCTTGTGGAGGCTTTCTCTCCAAGTTTAGACCCCAGGGCTCAACATATAAATAGAGGGGCAGGGCTAGCACACGGGACACATCAAGATTTCCCAAGCCGTGTGCCGGCAACCCTAACCCTCTAGCTCCTCCCGTCACAATCTCCGTAGTGCTTGGCGAAGCCCTGCAGAGATTGTTCCTCACCACCATCACCACGCCGTCGTGCTACCGGAACTCATCCACTACTTCACCATCGCTCGCTGGATCGAGGAGGTGAAGGCGTCATCAAGCCGTACGTGTGTTGAACGTGGAGGTGCCGTCCGTTCGGCGCTAGATCGTGTTTGGATCGAGGGACGACTTGCGATTTGGATCGCGAAGACGTTCGACTACATCAACCGCGTTTCTTAACGCTTCCGCTTAGCGATCTACAAGGGTATGTAGATTCACTCTCCCTCTCGTAGATGCACATCACCATGGATAGATCTTGCGTGTGCGTAGGAAATTTTTTGTTTCCCATGCGACGTTCCCCAACATTTCCATGCCGTCCCAAGTAAATTTGCATGTGCCAACTCTAATTTTCAAAATAATTTTCCGTTTTGTGTGCCCGTACCGCTCATGAAGCGGTAGGGGGTGGCCAATATTTTCCATGCTAGGTGTGTTATTCTCACGATGAGTGTTTATTCACTTGTCATTGCACGAGAGAGTGGCTGGTAATAGGGATGCCCAGTCCCACAATGAATCAAAAATTAATAACAACAAAATTCCTTGGAAAGTGTTGGTATGGAGGGCACCCGTGGATACGGCTAGCCATGGATTGTGAAAGAATGGTGGAAAGAAAATGAACTTGATTTTCTGTTTGGGAACCGCCTATGATGTGTCTAGCATGGAAGATATTGGGAACTCTCGGTCGTTTTCGTTGACAGGAAAAGCATGCCTCTCAAAACAATTTTATCTCTTTAATTTCTGCTTTGAGCTCTCGCACCTCTGCAAATCTTTGCTTCCCTCTGCGAAGGGCCTATCTATTTTACTTTTATGCATTTTTTATTTTTTATTTTGAGTCTCCATCTTCTCTTATAAAGCACCAACTGGAGAGCACTATTTGTCATACTTGTGCATTGGGTGTAGTTAATGTTGAGTGTGTTTCATGAATGGATCAATGACTGAGCATAATGGGCTATGGATAACTTTCTTTAGCGTTGATATTTTGAAAGACATGGTTGTTTGTTAATATGCTTGAGTATTGATGTCTTTATATCAAATTATAGACTATTGCTTTGAATCACTCGTGTCTTAATATTCATGCCATGATTAAATTTTATGATCAAGATTATGCTAGGTGGCATTCCACATCAAAAATTATCTTTTTTTTTCATTTACCTACTCGAGGACGAGCAGGAATTAAGCTTGGGGATGCTGATACGTCTCCGTCGTATCTATAATTTTTGATTGTTTCATGCCAATATTCTACCACTTTCACATATTTTTGGCAACATTTTATATTATTTCTGGGACTAACATATTGATCCAGTGCCCAGTGCCAGTTCCTGTTTGTTGCATGTTTTTTGTTTCGCAGAATATCCATATCAAACGAAGTCCAAATGAAATAAAATTTTACGGAGAATTATTTTGGAATATATGTGATTTTTGAGAGATGGAATCAATGCAAGGCGGTGCTCGTGGGCCCCACGAGGCACCAGGGCACGCCAGAGGGGCCAGGCGCGCCGTGGTGCCTCGTGAGGCCCTCGTAGGTCGGTTGGTGCTCTACTTCGGGCGCAAGGAAGCTAATATCTGGAAACAAATCGTGTTAAAATTTCAGTGCAATCGGAGTTACGGATCTTCAGGAATTTAAGAAACGGTGAAAGGCCAGAAAACAGGAACGCGAAACAGAAGAGAACAGAGAGAGAGATCCAATCTAGAAGGGGCTCCTACCCCTCCGCCGCCATGGCAGCCATGGACCAGAGGGGAAACTCTCCTCCCATCTAGGGGGAGGCCAAGGAAGAAGAAGAAGGAGGGGGGCTCTCTCCCCCTCTCTCCCAGTGGCGCCGGAACGCCGCCGGGGCAATCATCGTGACGGCGATCTACACCAACAACTTCGCCGCCGTCAACACCAACTCTCTCCCCCTCTATGCAGTGGTGTAACACCTCTTCTCCCCGCTGTAATCTCTACTTAAACATGGTGCTTAATGCTACATATTATTATCCAATGATTTGTGGCCATCCTATGATGTTTGAGTAGATTCTTTTTGTCCTATGGGTTGATTGATGATCATGATTGGTTTGAGTTGTATGTTTTATTTTGGTGTTGTCCTATGGTGCCCTCCGTGTCGCGCAAGCGTGAGGGATTCCCATTGTAGGGTGTTGCAATAAGTTCATAACTCTCTTATGGTGGGCGGCTAGAGTGACAGAAGCTTACACCCGAGTAAGGGGGTTGTTGCGTATGGGAGTAAAGAGGACTTGATACTTAATGCTATGGTTGGGTTTTACCTTAATGATCTTTGGTAGTTGTGGATGCTTGCTAGAGTTCCAATCATAAGTGCATATGATCCAAGTACGGAAAGTATGTTAGCTCATGCCTCTCCCTCATATAAATTACAACAATGATTACCGGTCTAGTTATCGATTGCCTAGGGACAAATCATTCTCTTGTGTTACAAAAGCTTTCTACTAAACAACTAACTTTTATTATATCGCAAATTACTCGTAGTTTTATTCTCGCAAAGTACTTCTAATTTTATTCTTGCAAACCTATACTATCACCTACAAAATAGTTTTATACTTGTTCTAGGTAAAGCGAACGTTAAGCGTGCGTAGAGTTGTATCGGTGGTCGATAGAACTTGAAGGGAATATTAATTCTACCTTTAGCTCCTCGTTGGGTTCGACGCTCTTATTTATCGAAAAATCTACAATTGATCCCCTATACTTGTGGGTTATCAGTACTCGTTAGAAATTTGGACGTAGTGAAATAACTACCTAATAGAAGAGATAATTGGACTTATTAGGACATAAGCGTCGTGTCAAGTTTGCATTAAGTTTAGTTTCATATAACTTAACATTTTGTATATTTTTGCAATGTACAACCAACTAGGAGTCACGAATGTACTGTTGTCGCATTTCACAAAACCATTGTATATACGAAGGTTTGGTTCAATTCTTTTCCTACATATACTATTCTGTTGTTGAATTTCGATTCATGAGTCCCAAGTTAAATATGGCACGCTGTTGACCTATATATATCATCAACTACTTGAATCTTGTGTATCTATGAATTCAATCTTTTTATCAAAAGATATATATTCAATGTTTGAGATTAATATCAATTGCATACAATGCTTGGTAGTATTAATATCAAATTTGTCCATCAAATAAATCTTAAATCCTGTGTTTTTTTGCCCATCAGTTTTCTAACGTCACAAATGTGTATGTGGTTGACCAGTATATATAATAGCTAGTTGCATGGTAGATATGTATGTAATTGCTTAAATGTTTAATGTATATCATATAATGTGGGTAGCTCTATCAAGCATCGCACATCAGAGCTACCAGTGTATTCTTATCTGAGAAATAGCATGCGAAGTACTCGGACTTCCATGATGGTGCAAGTGTAGCTTTTTTCGGGAAACTTACTAAGGGCAAGAGTTCCAGCTGTTTATAAGGAATGGATTTGGCCCTTCTTAGAAGGGAAACTAGACTGGAAACTTTATGGTCCAACGATCATTGAAATACCAACTGATATGTTACGAAATCTTCAACTTATATTCTTTAGGAACTTCATGTAAGTTGTATACTCCTCACTATCATAAACTCATAGACTCAATAATCTGTTGTATATGTTTATTACTCGAGCATTGCAATACACTGCACTCAGATGATTTTGTCGACAGAAAATTTGAAGCTCCATGATTCGGCAAGAGGATTTGTGCAAGAAATTATGTACGTCTTCAAGTTTTGCATCTCAAATTTGGTACCTGTGTTGAACAGGAGGAAGCCTAGAATTCGCTTCACAAGCGAAACTCGTCAATATAGAAGAGTAACACCTAGATAGAATCAAATCTGGTCAGAGAAGCCAATTGTACCTTCTTCCCGAGTGCCCAATGTAGATGACTAATGTTGACGACGCCACTCGCTTCCTTGTTTTTAAATATCACATGTGCAACACAACGATGCAAAGGGAATCTCATGGAGGGGGGGGGGGGATAAGACGTATTTGTGTGGTTGAAGGAGCACATATAAGTAGATATTTTGGTGAGGGTGGAAATTGAAATGCATGCTTGGAGAAACATATACAGAGGAAATAGAGAGATAGACAAGAAGTATTTGTCACAACATAGTCATAAGCATGTGATGTACAAACTGCATATAATGATATTATGATATGTGTTTCCATAGATAAGTTTGTTCTTTCATGGCAACACACGGGCATTCAACTAGATTTAGCTTCCTTGGATTAGGAATAGATCGGGAAGAAGGCGACGTGGTCGGGTTTTTTTTTTTACTGTCCGAGACAATGAAACATTGACATGGAAGCTACATGCAAAATCAAGGGGCAATAGATTGAGAGGGTGAATGATGTATGGGCAGAGAAGGTGATGAACGACAAGTTCAACGGGAAAGAGCGGCTAGAGGGGTGTGTAGTGTTTGTAAGAATAGAGAGAAGAATATGCTTGCATTTGTGTTGTGGTTGAACATCGCGTGCAATTTGCTCATTTCTGGGGAGAAAAATCAGCATTGTTTACACAAATTCATTTGTTGGCCCGTGGCAACGCGGGCATTCTACTAGTACTCGTTGTAAGCGAGATATAGTCTTCGCGTTAGGAGGGGTGTCGCACAGGAACCAATTTAAGGGTTCACGGCCCAGTTAGTTGGATGCCAATGTTTTTCTATTACCGAGCTTTGTACTCTTTCGGCTTTTACGGATTCTTTTTTGCTTTCTTGATTTACTATGGCTTTTAGTTGGTTCTTTGTTTTTAACACAAACACATTTTTTTTTTAAATATGATCACTTATTTGCTCTTCATTTTTAGAAGAAAACTGCATGAGAATTTTCAATTAAACGAACATTTTTTAAAATTATACAAACATTTTTATTTCGTGAACATGTTTTTAAAAATTATTTTGTTATATTTCGAACATTTTAAAATATTTCAATATTTTATAATTTTGTAAAATGTAATTCCAAAAATTCCGTATGTTTTTAAATTTTGGAACATTTTCTAAAGGAAAGAAAACAGAAAAAGAAAAATCTAGGGGGGGGGGGGGACGTTGGTAGGAAAGCAAAAAAGAATTGCTCCACACAAAAACCAATAAAACTGCTACAAGAAAAGAGGAATATTTTTTTAGTAACACTTGAAACTTTATTCATACTCAAAACCATTACAGATAACATTGCTTTGGATTAAAGATTCAAGAAATTACAAAGTAACTCTCACAGCTAAGAATTACAATAAAATCTCTTTGAGACATCTTCTCCGTGGTATCAGTCTTTGCAAGATAAAATGTCGGCAAGACTTCACTGAAAACACTTCAACCGAACAGGTGCAGCTTTTATCTTGCAAAGACTGTTCGGTTGAAGTCTTTATGGTGAAGGTTTTTGGATTGAAGTTTTTTATCTTGCAAAGACTGTTCGGTTGAAGCCTCCCATCTAGATATTGAGGAAGACTCTAAAAATTATTAAAGATCCGAGGTCCCCTCACCTCATAACGCCAGATGACATCTGGAGGCGAGGGGATAAAAAATTCCTTGCAATGGCCGCTAGGGCTTCTTCGTCTCCTACAACGACGAGAGCAACTAATCAAAGAGCGCTCGTTCGGCAGCCTCCCCAAGGGTTACTTGGGGTGGGCTGAGAGCACGCCACTTGGCGCGCTCTCAGTCGCTGCCACGTGTCGCGCTCTGGGTGCTCCCTTTGATTTTTTTCCCACACGCGTTTTCGGCTTTTTAGATGGTTTTTTTCCGGGTTTTTTCGGCTTTTCGGTTTTCCACTGGTCTTGCTTATCTTTTGGACAATTTTTTTTTCGAAAAAAATTATTTTTCTGTGAAAAAACGCGTTTCGTTCCGCGAGAGGCAAGGATTTGCTTCCGCGAGAGGCACGGGTTTGCTTCCGCGAGAGGCATGAAAAAAACACGTTTTTTTCCTTCCGCAAGAGGCACGGATTTGCTTCCGCGAGAGATACGGGTTTGCTTCCGTGAGAGGCACGGCCGTGCCTCTCGGAAACGGAGAAAAAACGTGTTTTTTTTTCTTCCGCGAGAGGCACGGGTTTGCTTCTGTGAGAGGCACGGGATAGTTTCCGCGAGAGATACGGGTTTGCTTCCGTGAGAGGCACGGCCGTGCCTCTCGGAAACGGAGGAAAAACATGTTTTTTTCCTTCCGCGAGAGGCACGGGTTTGCTTCTGTGAGAGGCACGGGATAGCTTCCGCGAGAACCTCTCGGAAACGGAAAAAAAACTCGTTTTTTCCTTCCGTGAGAGGCACGGGTTTGCTTCCGTGAGAGGCACGGGATAGCTTCCGCGAGAGCCTCTCGGAAACAGAAAAAAAAACGCGTTTGAAATGAAAACTCTGTCTGGTTAGTTTTCATTTCAAGGGAATCTGGCCGACTAGCTGCCGCGTGTTTTTAGTAACTAGATCATACCCTGCACGTTGTTGCGGGAATATTTTGCAACATATTTTAATGTGATTTGTTGTATGAAGCATGAATATTTGAAGTAATAATGTAGAAAGCTGAAACTAAAATTACATATAATTTATTACGTTTGATTACTACTCACTCCGTCCCATAATATAAGAGCGTTTTTGACGTGTGTCAAAAACGCTCTTATATTATGGGACGGAGGGAGTATATAGTTGTAAAATAATTATTAAATATATGTAGCATAATATAATGAAAATTCTCATGTATGTTTGCATATTGAGATGAGTCTATTTTCCATGCATATCATGATGAAGTGACATGCTTGCATGTTGAGAGACATATGATGGTGGGGGTGGGCCTTTTCTCATGCATGTTGTGTGATGATGTAGCATGTTTGTATGTTAAGAAAAATAGTTAGCGATGGCTAGCTATTTAGATATAAAAGATATGGCTCGACGGTGAGCGGGCAGGGCAAAGGGAAGAACACGAGCGGACGCATCGGTCGGCGCGTGCGACGAGGGGACGCCAAAACCAGTGCCCAGCCCAGCCCAGCAGCGCCCTGCCCTTTGGGCACTCACACTACCCCAAACAGACTTTTTCGTGACGGCCAGACACGTTCGTGACGGCCGTGATACCTCCTTCAGGAATGTGTGCGTGTTCCTGACGTGGATGGTCAGCCGAGGCGAAAGATCGTTACGTTCCTGACGCTCTCGACAATAACCTTCAGGAATGAGATTAACCTTCAGGAACGAAGTTGCACGTTCGCGTCGGGACTCTATCCACGTCGCGAATCACTTTGCACACCTTCAGGAACGTCGATGTGACCGTCAGGAAGATACCTACGCGGGACCCGGAGATATTTTCGCTTCTGAGGCGCATGATTTTTTCGTTTGGAGAGTTAAAAGCGCGCGGATATTTCGTTCCCGTGGTGTTTTTCGCGCGACTTACGCTCTCATCAGGAGGGCTGGGTCAAAATACCTAAAACACGATCCAGTTTTCCCCCATCGAGCTACTCCTCCCACTCCTACGATGGCCGCCACCTCCCCCGTCCAGCGCCGCCACTTCCCTCGTACCGGCCGTCCAGTTCAGATCGGCCGCCTCCCTCGTAATCTACGCTGCCCACCTCGCCGTCGAGCAGAGCCCCTACTCGCCGACGACGTCCAGATCCGCCTCCCTGGCCGGCGACTTCCAGATCCGCCTCCCTCGCCGTGCAGAGGTGACTCCCTGCCCGTCCAAGCCCTCTTTCTCATCTTCCCTACCCAATCTGGTTGTTGTGTCAAATAGTTTAGATGTGCTGCAGAGTTACAAATAAATCTATTTCATTCTTAATTCTGAATATGTCACTTTCTGCATCTTTATGTCCGTGCAAAGAACTTCTATATGTCGAAGAAATTGCTATTTAAGATTGAAATTTAGTTTTCAAATCTGTGTACAGTTGTACATTTTGCCTTGTTAGTTAACAATTTCATTTTGTACTTAAATGATGCTGATTGAGTAATCTTGTAGTACTTGTGATAAATTCGCTATGTTTCAGGAGTGGCTCATGATCATTTATTCAGACCAAAAGTGTGTTGGTAAGTTGCATTCAGTTTCATTTGACCTCCCAGTATGGGTAGTTTGTTGAAAAAGCATGTTCCCTTATGTAGGGAAAGACGTATGGCCCTGCAGAATGAGTTAGAAATTATGCTTCTATATAATATGGTGGATTATGGATCACTAAAGTAATTTGTGTTCTCAGATCTGTCTTTTAATTTGGAGGTCAAGTAACTATGGATCTATCTTTTTGGAGGTCAAGCAACTATGGAAGAATGACCATGGGGAGGGATTGCTCCTTGTAAGCAGCAAGGTACACAATGCTTTCTTTATCCATATATGGTTATCATGTGTCAACTCTTCTGTGGGTAACCATATGTGCACATGTTCAATAAATCATGCTTGGTGTGTTTGGCGGCATCCTTGCCCCTCTGAATTATTCATGTGAATACCACCTTGCTTCAGATGTCATGCTTGTTATGACCCTGTTATGCCTGATTGGAGTGCGATTTTAGCTCATGTCTGCGTTCTTGGTTCCTTTTGATAATTGCTTCTTATTGTACCACTCTGTTGAGGTTGAACAATTCTAATTCTTTTCCGTTCGTGCTAATTGTGCTATATATTACACTGCAATGCTTTTCATAATTACATTTATTCAAGCCAGGACTATTGATCGTCCTCTCCAGCCTTCACCAATTAAACATGCAATTAAAGCTTTTCTTCATCTTAATCTGAAGCCTACTGGAGATGATTCCAAGAAGTGGCCACAGAGGTTTGTGTTAGATGCGTAAACCATGGATTGTCACATTTTATCCCTCTTGTGCACGTGGTCCTGTATACATACATATCTGGCTGCTCTTTTTTCGAACATGTGCATGCCCACATCTCTATTTCTGACATAGGGTTCGAGTGTTTTACATATCACATCAATGATTTTTTTTCATCAATGCAGGTCCATCTTTTCAGACCACAGGATCATCCTTGTATCCCTAACCACCTGATAACAGAATAGAAGATGGCATTCATGTATATTTTGACTAACCACCTGAGAATGATTATTTGTTCTTGTACATGTTTTATTTCCTTGTAGATAATTGATAGAATATTTATTCATTTAGTATTTTGAGCCTTTTTGCAGCACAATTTAAACTTTCTACCTCCTCTCCAACGACGACGCTGCTCTTCCCCAACGACAGCTTGCTGCTGAACTCCGTCAACACCCGCTGTTGATCGTCTCTTGCATCTACATGTTGCTGTTCTTCTCCATCTTCAACACCACGTCTTAGACTGCTGCAACACCAAGCTCCAGAAGCCAAATTTGTGTCCTGTACTCCATTATCTCACCTCTTCCCTCTCTCTGATTTCTTGAACCCCTTGCTTGTTCAGTTAGTGAGATTTGTGTTCCTGTATGCTACCAATTGAGATGATCTAGTTCTAGTTTTATCACCTTAGTATTTCAATTATTTGCTCGTTTGCATGACTGAAGATCCGATGCCCTGTTAGATTTAAATTTCTTGTTCAACTTCAGATAAAATATTAGTGTCCTGTTTACTCTGTTCCAGCGTGAACTCATTCTGAACCTCACCTACTGCTGTTTTATTCTATTTTCAGTTTTGTCAGAGTGTTGTGGGTTGGCTGAGAAATTACTTGATCTGCATCCTCCTCTCGTCTTAGCTACAGAATTTCAATCCCTGTGGAGTGCTTCGACATCCGCTGTTTGTGTGCGAAGATTGCCGCTATATTAACAGTCGATCAATAATTCACTAGAATATATAGATATTTGGAATAACTTGATGAACTATATTACATCGGTTTTGTTCTGGCAAGTGGTATTCAGTTTCATCCGAGTTTTGAGTGACTGCTGTTTGTTAGAAGATCATCTTCTCTTATGTAGGAAAAGCAGAATGGGCTACGGCAGCAACAAAGATGAACGCTTACAAGTTCATGAAGTTGGAAGTTTGCAAATGTGGTTGATAGTGGAGATTGTGGCCCCATCAATAATGTAATGTTCAAAAGCGACTTGTAAGTTGCTGCACCTTTGCTCTGTATTCAAAACTACAACAAATGTAAATCCAAAATGTAACATGTTTGTTTTTCAATAAATTGTTTGTTCCATGATCAGTAAAGTTGAATTATAATGATGGCATCCTTTGCATTTCTCTCGAACTTGTGTACACAAACATAGAAGTAGAGCAGCAAATTGTATATCATAGCAAGTTCATTTATTTACACTATAATGTGCAAGTTCATCTCTTTTTATTGTTGTATAATGGATTTCTTTCCTGCGAGCATATACACCTATTTGTCGCTAACATATACGATGTACAAGTAACTGGTAGCAAATTCAGGTAGAAGGGAGATTCATGTGCACTTTGTAAAAGTATGGATACTTTTGTCATCTTATTTATGTTCACTTTCACATTCATTTGTTCATCATTCGCTGTATTTCATTCACCTAAAGTTATTACCATATCTACTGATTCATATGTACTGATTTATTTCTGTTTCTCAGTTCTATGTGGGGCATGCCATATGCCCGTGGACCATTTTTCGCACAAGCATAAGTGGCACTCCCCAAAAGTTACGTACAACATGGGTTCTGGATCCGCATCCAGGTGAGATCAACCGTACTGGTGGCCAAGGATTGGCCCTTGTTGGCGTCATCTCAGTTTGTTGTGTCCATGAGCACATTGCTGGATCCAAGTTCGAAGGCAGGCTGCCATTGTTGTGGACTGAACCAAGCTATTCTCAGGCTACGATGTGATGTTAATGCTTCCGCTGGCAATATAGGAATCAACTAGAGTCTTTTTCCGACTTGCCTAAATCTTATGAAGTATAGTGGCAGCTCCTGTTAAGTTAAGCATTTTGTTAATCGTGAATTGGATGTGATCTTGTGAACATTGAGATATCAATAGATATGTTGTCATCTTTTTAACTATGAATGGGCTTGACTTATTTGTTTCTGCATGAATATGAATAGCTTTGACTAATGTATGTTATTTTGCATCTATTCTTTTGTACTGAATTTCAAATAATATTTCAAATTATGGGTTGAATAGTCATTCCTGAAGGTGATTGTTCCAGCAACAAGACTGTCAGGAGCATGTTTCTTTCCTGACGGCCAAGTTCCTGACGGATGTTCCTGACAGCATAACCGTCAGGACATGGAGTTCTGTTGGCTGGTGAGGACTGTCAGGAAACGCCGTCAGGAATATTGTCCCTGATGGTTACCTTCAGGAATGACGAACGTTCTTGACAAGCTATTGCTGACGGGAAATTCCTGACGGTATGGCCTCATTCCTGACGAAATAAGCTCATTCCTGACGGATTTTGGCCGTCAGGAAAAAGTCTGTTTGGGGTAGTGTCAGATGGGTCGCTCGGCCCTCCAGCTGCGGCAGCGGCCGCGCTGCTGCGTTTTGTTCGTTTGCATGGCGCGCGGACGTAGGAGCAGATGTTATGGTTCCATCGGTCTCTCTCCTCCTTGATTTACTTTTTCTGATGTGGAAGGGAAGAAACGGTGATGGCAGATCATGGGGTAACGAGATCGAGTATTGATTCCCGTGGGCGGCTGCGCTCTTGGGTGCAGTATACTACTACCGCAAACAAAGAAAACACTATAGCAAAAGCGCATTGCCAGGTCGCGGCATCCATCCATCCCGATGATCGCTTTAGATTTGTTACGGTTTTTTTTTTTTACCCTGTGGGGCTTGTTTACGGAGCTGAACTTTGAACAAAGCGCCGTTCTTGGATCACACCTGGTGGAGTGGAGGGTCATCCCGGCCTGTCTCCATGCAAAGAATGCACCTGACAATTTCCCGTCCACGAGAGATCACGGGGATTCGGTAACCGCCCATCCGCACAATGATCAGATCCACAAAAGGACGTCATCCAAAGTGTTGAAACTTGCAAGGCACACCGTCTTGCGTTGGGGGAAATCAATGCGAAATCAGCAATAGTTGGTGTGCTAGGCGAGGCTAGCTCGTTCTGTCTGCGGTTTGGGCTCCGGCCAACTGTTCCAAGTTTCAGCCCCGGCAGCGAGTCTCTTGACCCTGACGTCTGGCTGATGATCACCCAGGCGGAGGAACGGAACGGAGCTGTCAAAGTTCCACTGTGCGATCTGTCGGCTTTATGACTCGTCGGAGTCAGACCACTGGTCAGGAAGCAAACGCACCTTTGAATCCAACGTGCGCCGGTCCCGGTTAAATAATCACGCACAGATACAGATACAGGATACAGCGACGTGACAGTGCATCGTGCGCGCGCGCGCGGGGTTAGGTAAAATGGTTTGCTTGATTTGTTTCGGTAGGTACTCCGTACCATGTGAAGCCTCTCCACATGATCAACCAACCTAGCAATACAAATGCAGATGGCCGTGGTGGCATGTCGTTTTTCCTTTCGTTTCTGAATGACAGAAGGAAAGTTGACATTTCTTGAGCTGCGCATAGGATATGGTAACTCCTGCAAGAAATATCCGTATCTCTTTCTCGCGTTGGTACTGTCAAAATCGGAATCTCCATCACCAGGCCCACCGTGTGTGCATCAATACCTCTCAGACGCCGTGAACTTCTCCTTCAGCGGCGGACAGTTTTTCCACAAGGTCGTAACCGAAAATCCCTATGACGACAGACAAGGCGTCCCGCTCAGCACCTGTGCCCGGCAACACGTGCCCCTTGCGCTACTGCCTACGCATGCTGAATTGATGTCGTTGCCTCCTCTTTCAGCTTCAGCACACCGTATCGCTCACGGCCGAGCGGAACATTCCTGTGTGCTGATCTGATTCTGGATCCATAAAACCCACGACAACAAGAGCCGGGAGGGAGAAGCCATGATTTCTTCTTGCTCCCCCAGCGACGACTTTGCTGGAAAGTGTTGTACTACTGCGGCGCGCCGGCCGGCGACAAATGCGACGAGGCAGGCCGACGCAGGGAGGAAGGATAAAGAAAAGGCCAAAATCACTGTTCTGACCTTGTCAGAAAACTATAGCACAAAATGAACTCTGAACGAAATTATTTCACAATCTGATCATTTTCGCAACGTCAGAGACCATGGCGTTTCTGCTCCACATGGAAACGCCGAGCTAGCTCGCGTTGCTGCTCCACATGAAAACGCCGAGCAAGCTCGCGTTGCTGCTCCACATGGAAACGACAGGGGCTTTGGCGTTTCTTCCCTATATGGAAACGCAATTGGCTTTGGCGTTTCATATGGATAAAGAAATACCAGCTACCTGCAAGAATAGATGGATGCATGCATGCATGGTTCCAGTAGCTAGCTAGTGGTAGTGGGCACGCATGCACGGGTGAGTAGGTAGATATTAGATGGATGCCGACGAGCTGCACATACGGATAAACTAGCTAGCACTAGTTTACTGCCAACACTAGCTAGCTAGGCTTGCTTGCGCCTTTCTCGTCACTGAAAAAATTAAAAGAAGTGGTATCTTGCTAATGGATGCCATGCAATGCGGATCGCTCGTCCAGCATTAAAACATAATATCTAGAATTATTTCCGTCTACTCGTCACATATTCTTAAGTTTACACTTTAGATCATAATAACCAGCATTAAAACATAATATCCAACAAAAACTTGCTTTGACCTAAATGAACTTCATAATTAGGTGAATAATTTGATTAGCACTTGAGCAATAAAACTTTATGAAAACCCATTTTCCGCAATGTGACACTTTGTCAAAGCTCACTAATTCCTCATCTATGTGCCAATGAATTAAAGACACACGAAAGAAATCCTCATTATTATCCCTAAAAATGCTCATTATTAACTACGTATATATGTGACGAGTAAAAAATAATACGTGCGTGGAGTACTCGGAAATAATTCTGAAATAGTACCAGTCTACCCTACTAAGGGCATTTCTAACCGATCCCCTAAAAATAGTGGAGTATCCGGTGGAGTAAATCTTTAGTGGAGTAAATTTACTCCACTAAGTTTTAGCCGGACCTAGCCGATCCCTTAAATACAACGTAGTAAAACTTACTTCTGGTTTACGCATTTCGTCGAACACTTGTCATGCACATATGGAAGCAGACTGGTGGGTGTGCCGGCGCCTCCTTGCCGGCAATGCAGCAAGTAGCAGCGACAAGATAGCAGCTGCAAGGCTGACCACTAGCCCACGCACTCAGTCTCCCGACACTTCATGAGCTCGCGCGGCGGCGGTCAGAAACTTGTGCCGGCTGTTGCATCGTCCGACGGGCTCCGTCTGCGTCGCCCGATATAGGCTCGTCGCCGCCCTCTTCTCGGGCGTCGTCCGTTCCGGCCGGCCGCCATGGTCAGCTCCAGCTCGGCCTGCTCTGCACATGAGCACGCACACGCGAGGCTGCACCCCCGCGACACACGGTGCCCGCGTCGCTTCCGGGCGTCCTCGGTGGCTTCCCGTGGCCACTGGATCCCGCTTGTCGATCTGATCCATTGAGAGCAGAGCGGAGAATCCCGCGGCGGCATAGGCGAGCGGGATGGCCGGCGTCGAAGCGCGCCTCCTGGGCGGTGAGCACGAAGACGCCGGAGCCGACGACGGAAATAATTCTAGATATTATGTTTTAATGCTGGATGAGCGATCCGCATTGCATGGCATCCATCAGAAAGATACCACTTCTTTTAATTTTTTCAATGATGAGAAGGGCGCAAGCAAGCCTAGCAAGCTAGTGTTGGCAGTAAACTAGTGCTAGCTAGTTCATCCGTATGTGCATGCCCACTACCACTAGCTAGCTAGTGGAACCATGCATGCATGCATCCATCAACTCTTGCAGGTAGCTGGTATTTCTTTATGCCACATATGAAACGCCAAAGCCAATGACGTTTCCATATAAGGAAGAAACGCCAAAGCCCCTGGCGTTTTCATGTGGAGCAGCAACGCGAGCTTGCTCGGCGTTTCCATGTGGAGAAGCAACGCGAGCTAGTTCGGCGTTTCCATGTGGAGCAGAAACGTCACGGTCTCTGGCGTTGCGAAAAGGGTCAGATTGTGAAATAATTTCGTTCATAGTTCATTTTATGTTATAGTTTTCTGACAAGGTCAGAATAGTGATTTTGGCCTAAAGAAAACGGAGCCCTGACGCTGGACCGATCGTGCATGCGCCTCTAGTCTTCGTCTTCTTGGGGCGATAAAAATGGCAACAGGGCAACACCAAGTTCGCTTCCCCGTTTCCTATGTCACGCATGTGATGTGAGCGTCTCTCTGCACTTGTTTCTTCAAAAGAGTCGAAGATGCGGGTCCAGCAAGCTACTAGCTCTACAAACCCAGCTGCGACTGCGAGCAAGATCCGTCGTACTGTGTGATTGGCGGTTTTCGGTGGGTCTGCCGTTTTATTTCGACCTATGGCGCTTGCTACATGGGGCAAGTCGAAGCCGAGAAGGAAGGAATAATGAAAGCGGAGCGCTAGGAGAAGGTGGACTTGTTTGTCTGCTCATTAGTTTACGAGGGAAAAAGGATTGAATCGCATTGCATGATAAGTCTGACTTGCCTTTCGTTGTTGTTGCAATAATATTATGGAGATCGACATGGGGTGGTCGTGAGCTCATGGCATGTCGTTTTCGGCGATCTTTTTCCAGGCCGATCAGGCCTTGTGGGTTGTAGCTAGCCATATGACGTCGTGCGGTCTGATGTGAACATTTGCTGCTGGTTAAACCTTGGCCACCTCACCTGCAACTGCGAAGGATGAAGAGAGGTCTATCCGAGTTATACGTAGTAGACAAAATCGTGAGAATCTCCTCCCCGGCGCACTCATCTAAGACAGAATCTCTTACTGTAAATTAATGTGTATAATCTATAATTTACAGTTGACAAAGCAAGTCAGGATACTGTGTATTGTATTGTACTATATACTTTCGGGGTAAAGGCTCGGTCGTCCAAAGCTTGAGAACGCTAAATATACTAGGGGTTTACATGACCGTTTTGATATCCGCAAAGCCTTAGCTGGTTGGTGGACAAATGAGATGTCACTCCCGCGAAGAAAGAAAGAGGTGTGCGTGGATTCTACGAGATGCATTCCCCGGCCCCTAGCTAACCTAACAGATGCTTCTTGTCAACAACAAAACAATCCGATGAAACCAATACCATTTCCGGAGCCTAGCGGTATGCGTATCTGCTGATTATTGTGGCCACATGAGCCATCCATCCATCCTAGTCTATGGCAGCCAGCGAGCCAGACTTTACCGCTTGCCTTGTCTGACGCTGGTTTGACCAGAAAGAAGGAAATAAATAGAATAAAATAAAATAAAGCGACATGGGCACGACTCGTCAAGAATCAACCCACGCCTTGCCGCGCGCGGTAATCATCTTGTTTGAATACTTAATCAACGCTTGGGCGAAGCTGAGAATACGGTCGAGAGCTAGGCACAGCCAGGAGATCAAAGAAAGAAAGAAAGAAAGCAATAGAGTGCATGCGGGACAAGCAAAGTCCGGCTCTTCTTTCCTTGTCCATCTCGTGTCGACCGACCGATGTCGCAGATTGTCTAAGTTAGGCAGTTGCCCGCCCCGAACCTTCGTCTGCGTTCGTGTAACCGAAAGCCGCCGCCGCCGCCGCCACCGCTGACACTAGTGGAAAACGGGGCTTTAGTCCCGGTTAAAAACGGCCTTTAGTCCCGGGTCACCAACCGGGACAACGAAATTGGGACTAAAGGCCCCCACCCTTTAGTCCCGGTTGGTCACAACCCAGGACTAAAGTCCCTCCACGTGGCCGCGAGCTAGCGCCGGGGGCTGGAGGATCTTTAGTCCCGGTTGGTGTCCTGTTCTGAAGTCCTCCAGCTCCAAACTTTACAAACTTCACAGATGAATTTGTCCCGAACAGTTTTGCTACGAGAAGCTGGCTTCTTGAAGTTATGCCCGATGGCAGTGCAAAATCCTGGAGGAGCATCGGCCCAGCTCCACCGATGCGAAAAGCTGGAGTTGGCCAGTATTACCACCGAAGTGCCACTGCTGAGGGTGTCCCGGACTAGGGGGGTACTCGGGCTGCCGGCCTATCTCTCATGGGCCGGACTGGTGGCCCGCTCTCTACACGTCGATGGAAGGCTGAATTGGGGACGACCCCGTATGAAAGAAGGAAATCTCTGAAGTCTTGGCGTCTCCTCCAAGGAATAGATGGCGTAAGCGGCATGTTATCCCTGATGGTAACCGACCATATGTAACCCTAGGGCCCCCCTGGTGTCTATATAAACCAGGAGGTTTAGTCCGTAGGGGAGAGACTCATAATCTAGGGTTTAGCCCATCTGATCTCGAGGTAGATCAACTCTGTAACCTTCATACAATCACATCAATACAATCAAGCATGACGTAGGGTTTTACCTCCTCGAGAGGGCCTGAACCTGGGTAAATCGCTGTCCCTACGCTCCCTGTTACCATCAACTCCTTGACCCATAGTTCGGACCCCCTACCCGAGATCTGCCGGTTTTGGTACCGACATTGGTGCTTTCATTGAGAGTTCCACCGTGGGACATCAAGGATCAATGGCTCGCCTAATCATCAGCAACAGCGCTAGCCGCAGGGACACTTTTGTTCCCGGCCAGCTCTTCGCGTTCGGAAGCTTCGTGCTACACGCCGATCCGGCCGGTCACCTTGGCCGGGTCGACAGCTTCACCCCCGACCAGGAGATCAGGTTTGGAAGCTTAGAATTCGTCGCCGACTCCCGGGGAGATCTTATCCTCACGGGGTCCTCAGCTTCGCCTGACGGACCCACGAATCCTGAAGCGCCGGCTTCGAATACGGCCAACCCCGCCGCCGAGACGGCAGCCGCTGCAGATTCAACCTTGAGCCCGGATCTGACCTCCGTGCTCGGTTGTCGAACTCTAGCCTCGGCAGAACGTAACTTCGGGACAAATTCTGACACCCCCGTCACGGCCATACTGCGGGTCGACCCCGCAAATTACCCGAACCTGGAATCAACCGATCTCTCGTCATTAAACAGGATACTAGATCGGATCCAAGCTCTGGGAATCGCCGATGGCCAGTCCTCGGTATACGATCAGATCGGGCTTAAAACCGACGACAGAGAAATTTATACCCCCCCACTACTCACTTGGTCGCCACTATCGAAGGCCCCTTAGAGGCCTCACCCGTTACCTCCGAACCAAAAACGCATGAGGTGCGGGTTTTCGACCAACAGGCTTCGTCTTCCAGCTCGGCAGCCGAATTCCGCTCCGGAGAGGGTTTAGAGCCGGAGTCCGGCTCAACATGCAAGTCCGGATCCGCTCACCCGCGCCTGGTCAATTATCCAGGTCTCGGCGAACCGGATTCCACGATAATCCAGGACGCAACCCCCAAAACTCCGGACTCACACTCCGCTGGGATCAAGTTTTTTATCCCGCCCACCCCCCACATTGAGTATTGTCCGGATAACAAAGGACGTCCCGACATATGGGACCTGATGTATGTTAAGCAGCAGCCCGGAGAGACAGTCCGGCACTTCTGGGCCAGATTCCTTATCATCAAAACTAAGATGACGAACGGCTGCGACAAGGACATTCTAGAGATCTTCCGGCAAAACTGCAGAGACGAGGGCGTCTTAAACGCCCTCGCCCGTCGCCACATCCAAAATTTCTCTGATTTATCGGATCTGGTGTCCAAATATTGCGCCATGGAGTACGCTTGGCAGGCCCAGCATGAGCAAAGGGAGTCAACTTGCACAGAGGAACTAAACCGAGCTTGGGCGAAACGCGCGCTCCCTCACCGGACACGCCACTATGAGCCGTCCGAGAAAAAGATGAAACCCCTAACAAGGTCCAGAACGGTCCTTGACGGAATACTGGATAAACCATGCCTCATACACTCTACAAATCCAACCCACAGCCTTCGAGCTTGCTGGGTGGTCAGGCAAGTCGCCAAGAGCGGCGAGGCCATTCTCGAAGGCCCGCACTCCACTAAAAGTCCAGTTATGCCCCTTGACGACGACACCAAAATCTTAACAATCTACGAGACTTACTCTTCGAAGAATCAGAGGAAGAGAGCCCTTCGAGAGCTCGCCCAAATTCACCACGTGGCAGAGACAGACTCCTGGACAGATACACCCATCACTTTTAGTGAACAAGACCAGCCGAGATCCTGTCCTACTCGAGCCGCTGCCGCCCTTGTCCTTGACCCCATAGTGGATGGATTCCGACTACAAAAGGTGTTGATGGACGGCGGCAGCGGGCTCAACCTCATCTACGAGGATACCTTGGATAAAATGCAGTTCGACAGATCCCGCATAGAGCAAAGTCACACTACCTTTCGAGGGATTATCCCCGGAAAGGAGGCGCGTGCCAGTGGCCGCGTGACTCTTGATGTGGTCTTCGGAACTCCCGAGAACTACCGGTCCGAAGAACTGCTTTTCCACATCGTGCCCTTCCGCAGCGGGTATCATGCCTTACTAGGGCACGATGCCTTCGCACGATTCCATGCTGTGCCACATTACGGGTACATGAAGCTTAAAATGCCAGGGCCAAACGGTATAATCACGGTAATAAGTGATCCGGACAGAGCCCTGCGAGCCGAGAATAAGACGGCATCGCTCGCCCTCGAAGCGTTGTCCGAAGCCCTCGCGGCCGAAGAATTAACCGCGCTCCGCTCAACGGTGGACAAGGACGATGTCATCCTTGATAAAAGGCAAAAATCCACGTCCTTTAAACCAGCAGATGAAATCATTAAATTCCAAGTGCACCCAACAGATCCCAACAAGACGGCGTCCATCGGAGCCCAGCTGGACCCCGCGGTTGATGAAGAATTGCGCCAATTTCTGCGCGCAAACTGGGATATCTTTGCCTGGCACCCTTCAGACATGCCAGGGACCCCGCGTAGATTAGCCGAGCATAGCCTGAACATAATCAAAGGTTTCAAGCCAGTTAAACAGACTCTCTGTCAGTTTTCCGAACCCAAGCGTCAAGCCATGGGTGAGGAACTGGCCAAGTTGCTCGAAGCCGGATTCATCCGGGACATCAAACATCATGAGTGGTTGGCCAACCTGGTCATGGTGCCGAAGAAGGATAAGTCCTGGCGATTGTGCGTCGACTTCAAGGATTTGAACAAAGCCTGCCCTAAGGATCCTTTCCCCTTGCCCCGCATTGACCAGATCATTGATGCCACCGCCGGGCACGACTCGCTATGTTTCCTTGACGCTTACTCCGGATACCATCAAATCAAAATGAAGGAGTCCGACCAGGCGGCTACCGTATTCATCACTCCCTATGGACCATTCTGCTTCAACACAATGCCCTTCGGTTTAAAGAACGCAGGGGCCACATACCAGCGCATGATCCAAACGTGTCTGGAGAAACAAACCGGCAAAACAGTCAAAGCTTATGTGGACGATGTGGTTATCAAAACCAAACACGTCAGCCAGCTGGTGGACGATCTCCGGCAAACCTTTGACAATCTTCGGACTTTCGATATACGGCTTAATCCAGAAAAGTGTGTCTTTGGAGTGCCGGCCGGCAAGCTGCTCGGCTTCATAGTTTCCCATAGAGGAATAGAGGCCAACCCAGCGAAAATCCGGGCACTGTCCGAGTTGGCTATCCCCACTGAGCTCAAACACGTCCAGAAACTGGCCGGTACTGTTGCAGCCCTAAGCCGCATCATCTCGCGCCTCGGCGAAAAGGCCCTGCCGCTATATAAATTGCTCAAACGGACGAAGAACTTCGAATGGACTAGCGAAGCGGCGGTGGCACTCGAAGAAATAAAAACTCTACTGGCCAGCAACCCAATTTTGACGGCACCCAGCCCGGCTGAGCCAATGCTGCTATATATCTCGGCGACGAATCAGGTGGTCAGTGCGGTTCTCGTTGTCGAACAAGAGGCCGAGGGTCACAAGTTCCAGGTACAGAAACCTGTGTACTATGTATCCGAAGTGCTTACCCCGTGTAAAACAAGGTACCCGCATTACCAGAAGATCGCCTACGCAGTTTTCATGGCATCCCGAAAGCTCCGCCATTACTTCCAGGAGTGCTCGGTTATAGTAGCATCTGAAGTACCATTGAATGACATAATCAACAATCGTGACGCCACAGGGCGCATAGCCAAATGGGCTATAGAACTTCTCCCCTTCGAAATCATCTATCGACCACGCCGAGCTATTAAATCTCAAGTTTTGGCTGATTTCGTGGCGGAATGGACGGAAGCCGAACTCCCTAGGGAGTACGGCACATACTCACATTGGACGATGTACTTCAACGGCTCCAAAATGCTCGCAGGACTGGGGGCTGGAGTGGTCCTCACATCCCCCACTGGCGACAATATTCGGTACATACTCCAGATCATGTACACCGACTCCAACAACGCAGCCGAATACGAGGCTCTGCTGCACGGACTTCGGATGGCAGTGTCAATGGGCATACAGCGGCTCGAGGTACGGGGAGATTCTAATCTTGCCATCTCTGAAGTTAACGGCGAATTCAACGCAAAAGACCAAAAAATGACAGCATACCGCAACGCCGTCCTGAAGATCTCCGCCCGCTTCGAAGGACTGGAGTTTCACCATATACCTCGTGACAGCAATCAAGCTGCGGATATCCTGGCTCGAATGGGCGCTAAGCGCGACCCCGTCCCCAAGAACACCTCCTTGGATCGACTTTTCAAGCCGTCCGTGGTGTGGTAGGAGAACGCCCAGGGCTCGGACACCAATACCCCAGGAGGGTTCGTCCCTCCGCCTATTGAACCAGATAATGGAATTATCAGGGGCTCGGCCATCGCAATGACAACTTCGGCTCACGAAGTCATGGCGGTAATCGCGCCATGGACCGAGCCTTTCCTCGCTTACCTCCTCCGCCAAGAATTACCGGCTGACCAGACTGAGGCCAGGTGTATCCTTCGACGATCTAAAGCCTATAAAGTCCACGAGGGAGAGCTATATAAGAAAAGTACTACTGGCGCCCTCCAGAGATGTATCTCCGAAGAGGAGGGAAGGCAGCTTCTGGCCGAGATTCACGCTGGCATGGGCGGTCACCACGCGGCAGCTCGGGCCCTGGTCAGCAAGGCTTTTCGAGCAGGGTTCTTTTGGCCCACTGCCCGAACAGACGCCCAGACATTGGTCCAACATTGCGTTGGATGCCAGCTCTTTGCAAATCAGAGTCATATGCCCCCCACGGCCCTTCGGATGATCCCAATTACTTGGCCTTTCGCGGTCTGGGGGCTGGATATGGTTGGACCACTTAAAGGGGGGACCAAGAAAAAGAAATATCTACTCGTCATGGTAGATAAATTCACTAAATGGATCGAGGCAAAGCCGGTCACTTCAGCCAAGTCTAAGCCGGTCATCGACTTTATATCCGGCGTCGTACACCGCTATGGTGTTCCCCACAACATAATAACGGACAACGGATCCAACTTTACCGCCCAGGAAGTCAAAGATTGGTGCGCTAATTTAGGCATTAAGCTCGACTACGCCTCAGTGTATCACCCACAGTCTAATGGACAGGTCGAGAGAGCGAATGGCCTGATCTTGAGCGGCATTAAGCCTCGTTTGGTCCGATCTTTGAAAGACTCCGGCTGCCATTGGGTTGAGGAGCTCGACTCCGTACTGTGGGGCCTACGCACCACTCCTAATCGATCCACGGGCTACACACCATTCTTCATGGTATATGGGACAGAAGCCGTCCTCTCCTGCGACCTTATTCACGACGCCCCTCGGGTGCGTATGTACGAAGAAAAGGAGGCCGAGCTGGATCGGCAAGATGACCTGGACGCCTTGGAAGGCGAGCGCGACATAGCTCGGGCTCGTTCTGCTTTTTATCAGCAGCAGGCCAGACGCTATCAGAGCAGGGAAGTACGGGCGAAGGCCTACAATGTTGGCGATTTAGTCTTGCGCCTCCCGGAGAAGCAGAAGCATAAGCTGGCGCCCAAATGGGAGGGGCCCTTCATAATCGACCAAGTACTCACGGGCAGGGCGTACCGCCTTCGCGACCCGACAGACGATCGCCTCGAACCCAACCCATGGAATGCAGCTCGGCTGCGACGTTTCTACGGCTAGTCCCGCAAACTTACCTTGTTCGATTTATCCTTTTCGGATCTTCATCTTTCTAGTCAATAGTCTCTCCTGGGTTGTGTTCGGAAATGCCGAATTACGTTAAATTCTTCTTCGGCAAACATCTTTGAATGTACCACACTTTGTTACCTGGGGGCTTCTTTTACGAAGCTCGTCAAATTTCATTTATGCAACCATCCGTTTTTTACGTGTTTGCAACCTTCCTGCGTCGTTCTCAAGCCACTATATGCATCAACTTGACTTAAGATTTGGCCAAGCTGGGTTGCCTCGCTCCTGTGTTTACCCCCTACGTTCCCGATTGTTCGGCTAGGGAGTAAAGGGAGCACCTCTGCGATTGTTACGTCCGGATTTCTCGGGTACGTACCTCAGACGGGTGAAGCCGAAAGCTAGCGTCTTAAGACAACAAGTTGGTCGGCCACGGGGGGAAGTGAAAATAATTGATACCTATCACCAAGTTTCTGGGGTATTTTCCCGAAGTAACCGTCCCCGTCTAAATTCGGGTACTCGGTTATCCATCCACGGATAACGTGGTCACCTGACGAAAGGAACCCATAGCGGAACTATTTTCGTCGGAAGATGTTTCTTACGTTAATCAGTAATACAACATAACTCCCCGAGCATGTTTTTGTCTGTTTGCACCAAATGGCCGGATTGCCTGGTTTTCCGAAGTATCTTTCCGATGTTCTCGGATTGCATAGTAGGAAAACACTCCTTGGCTTCTGGTCGAGGAGGCGGAAGCCGATGGCCGGTTAAGACAACGTTTTTTATGCACGGTTTGGAGACTATTCGATGTAAAGTACATAGGTACATAGAATCGACCTATCAATCTTGATCTAGACCATCTATTATGGTCTCCAGAGCACAATCTGCTTGGGACAGCCGAGCTGCGGGCATAACTTGGTCATATACCAGATGCACGGGCACTTCCTGCCCATCTGGCCCTACCGGCCCAACTCTCGCTAAATGCTCCGGTTCCAGCCTGGTGAATCGGGTCTTGATCATCGCCCACGCTTCCCGTGCTCCTTCACAACAAGATGACATCTTCCATAACTCAAAGCGGCGCCGAGCCCCTTTGAAGCGACTCGCGAGTTCGGCCATCCCTTCTGGAGCCACTTCGCCAGGCCACAGTGCTTTGAACATGCTCTTCATGGCTCTCTGGGCCCGCTCATGTACGGCGGATAGCTCCTTTAGCAGGTCCCGCCCGAAGGAACCGGCTTCCTCTTCGGGACGCCCGGTCAGCAAAACTACAATAAGACGTGGCATTGTTCATCTAGCTACCGTATACGTTCGGTTATTGAACGGGTGACTTAGATTGCACTTACCGAACATGCCTGTTTTCAGTCTTTGATTCTCCTCTTGGGTTACAGTCAGTTGAGCTTTTAAGCTTTTGATTTCTTGGACCTGTTGTTCGCCTTCCGCCTTAAGCTTATCCCTCTCCTCATGACTTCGGGACAACACCCGGTAGCCAGCCTCTTGCTGTGACTCCCTATACCTTTGGGCTTTCCTGGCCATATCCAGGTCCTTCTGTAACTGATTTATCATCTCGGCTGCTATGGAAACATTTTTCATTAGTGGAGATGTTCCACCCCATTTTCTCTTTAATGAACTTTAAATTCGGCACTTACCATGTGCCTCTCTGGTGAATGTTTTCACCCCCTCTAGCTCGGTTTTCACAGACTTTAACTCTGTTTGAGCCAGCTTGAGGTCCTCGGACAGCTTTTTGTTCTGCTCCCGAACAGTCTGCACAAATAGCAGGGCAGCATGGATATCAGACCCTTAACTCGGCCGTCCCGCCCAAATTAAGGCTCGGGGGCTACTGGGTTAGGTACTAGTTGTCAAAACTATTACTATACCTGCATATTCGTAGACATGAGCCTCACTGTGCCTTCATGTCCCGTTCGGGCGGCGCCGAGGTATGCATCTACCGAGCTAAGAGCATTGACCTCCTGATTAGACAACGCGGTTTGCCGAAGTGATGCCTTGCGCCGCCGATGATTCATCACACTTTCAACTTCGGAATTAGTGACCGAGACATCTCCCGAGTCCTCAGGATTTTGGTCCTCGGCAGTGGCTCCTGGAGTAACTCCGGTTACATCTGGCGACCTCGGATTTGAGTCACCCCTTGGCACCTTCTCAACATCCTCGGCCGCGCGCGGTTCCACACATCGTCTATCGAACACCATGGAACAAATTATTGGCATATGCGGTGGATGTTGACGATAGAGGCCATAACAGTACAGTGAATACATTACCTCTTCGGGCGGGGCACCGATGATGTAGCTCCCGTTGGGGCCACACGTGGGGTCACCCCATGACTAATTGTCGTCGGAGCCGCTGGTGCCGCCTTTGCGGCTGTTCGGCGCGTCGTGCGGCGGCCCTTGGGAGTAGGTGTCAGTGTGTTCGGGCCTGCAGCGGCTGAGCGTTTCTTTCGAGAGGAAGCCCATTGGCCACTTACCACGGAGGAGGGAAGCGCCCCGGGATGATCGGCCAACAGGGCCACCTTGGAGCCATCAAGGCTCTCCTGGTAGAAGACCCCGTCCTCGAAATTAATGGATGTTTCAGGGTCGTCATGGAACCCAGGATCGTCATCGCGAGAGTAATTCTCCGGTTGAGGAGCCGGGCAACTCACCGTTTCGATCCATCGCCTCCAACTCTGTTCGGACAAGATGAAGATCCGATTATGAAAAGTCTGGGGTAATATCCGAACTAAAAAGAGTGGTAGAACTCACCATTTCGATGGGATCATACATCGAGAAGCCTTTCTTGAGCTTTAGTCGAGCGAACTCTTGCTCTTCCCCCTTGAACAAACCGGCTAGTATGGCGGCTATCGCCGCCTGATTGGCGGGCCCCTTCTTGGTGTACCGGGCAGCGTCCTCCTCCCCATTGTAGTTCCATAGCGGATGAATTCTCTGTTGGAGAGGCTGGACACATCGAGCAATGGCTATTGCCATCACATCAAAGATGGTTAGTCCGTTATGAGCTAACCACCTCACTTGAGCAGCCAGACGAGCTACTTCCGCACTTTCCTCTTGAGAAGGACTCTTCGGGCGCCAGTTGAACCGCTTCGTTGGAGAAGCCAATGAAAATTCCGGTAGACCCCTTCGAACTGGATCGAATAAAGGCACGTCTTCGATATAAAACCATTCCGAAGTCCACTCTTCGGCATCCTTCTTCGGAGTCCCAACGGGGTATCCGGTCCCGGCAATGCGCCATACTTCGGCTCCGCCGACCTCGTAGATGACCCCTTCTCGGGTGCGGGGGACTAGGCAGAAGAATTTCCTCCACAACTCAAAGTGCGCCTCGCAGCCCAGGAACATCTCGCATAAAGCGACGAAGCCCGAAATATGGAGGATCGATCCGGGGGTAAGGTGGTGGAGCTGAATCCCGTAGAACTCTAGTAAACCCCTCAAGAAGGGATGAATGGGAAAACCCAGGCCTCGTAGCACGAAGGGCACGAAGCAAACTCTCTCCTCCCCGTGAGGGGGAGGGAAATTCTCCGCAAGGGCCTTTCCGTCTGCGGAGGTTAATCCGGGGCGGGTGGATGTGAGATCTGAGGCGGGCAGATACCCCTGCGCCTCAAGCCTACGTAGTCGCATACAAGATACAGAGCATCCCGCCCAATCACCTTGACGGGGGCCATGAGGGCGTGAGGAAGAGCCTGGGGCGCTTGCCATTGTTTGCTGACTTTGGCTTTGCGAGGGTGTGGAGAAGAATGGCAGGGGGTGGGGTGCGTTAACCTCCACGCCCTTGGCCTATTAAAGGGACATTTTTGTAAGAACCCATCGGGCCACTCGCATTCCGTGGGTGCGCAGAAATCGAGGGTCATCATTTAATTCTATCTCTGAAGATACCTCGGTAACTGACTTATTGGTGGCCAAATTATTGTTAATCCAAATATAGGTAACGGGAGGAACTCGCCATCCAAGCCGAAGACTTCTGAAGCATGAAGCTGCTGAAGACCGTAGACCTCGGCATTGAAGGCTAGTTCGGGGGCTACTGAGGGTGTCCCGGACTAGGGGGTACTCGGTCTGCCGACCTATCTCTCATGGGCCGGACTGGTGGGCCGCTCTCTACACGTCGATGGAAGGCTGGATTGGGGACGACCCCGTATGAAAGAAGGAAATCTCTGAAGTCTTGGCGTCTCCTCCAAGGAATAGATGGCGTAAGCGGCATGTTATCCCTGATGGTAACCGACCATATGTAACCCTAGGGCCCCCCTGGTGTCTATATAAACCAGGAGGTTTAGTCCGTAGGGGAGAGACTCATAATCTAGGGTTTAGCCCATCTGATCTCAAGGTAGATCAACTCTGTACCCTTCATACAATCACATCAATACAATCAAGCAGGACGTAGGGTTTTACCTCCTCGAGAGGGCCCGAACCTGGGTAAATCGCTGTCCCTACGCTCCCTGTTACCATCAACTCCTTGACCCATAGTTCGGACCCCCTACCCGAGATCTGCTGGTTTTGGTACCGACAACTGCCAAGTCCAAGCCAGCGAACCGGTACGCTCGCAGGAAACATAACGCTCCTCTCACTCTCCATCGAATCGGTATAGGGACGACTTCCCTCGATGTCTAGCCCATACTGGGCTGCCTCCAACCGGTCCAGCAGGCTTTTTGCCTCCAAACTGGGCTGCAGCGAGTGGAGAAGCGACTACAGCTGCCGAACGGTTTTTTGATCGCTGCGTGGAGTGAGAAGCTCGCTAGAGAAGTAGAAGCTGCAGATTCGGTGGAGTTGAGAGGGTTTCAGAACAGGCCCTAAGGCCCCTCCACATGGCCGCGAGCTAGCGCCGTGGGCTGGAGGATTTTGCGTTGGGGTTTAGGGTTTATGGTTTTTTTTCCTTTTCATTTTATGTCTTTTCATTCAATTCTTTTTCATTTCAAACATATTTTACACTACTACATACTGTACACGTTATGCATATATAATTAATATAATTTCTCGTACGACCATACATATATATATATATATATATATATATATATATATATATACAATTTGGTATATACAATTTCTCCTACAATTTGGAGATCATTACATGCAGGCATTAGCGGCAATGGTATTCTCCGCTTTCAAATATGACCTCCTTAAGCAAAAATCCCGCAAATTCCTCTTGAATTGCTCGTATGCGGTTCTCTGGTAGGAGCTTCTCCCGCATCTCTTCCATCTTTAAAGAAGGAGATCAATATGAATATATTAGTTGTGTGTATATATATTAGATCATCATAAAAAAATTGTGAATAGTGTTTACGTACCCGAAGTTGTCTTACATCTCTGCGCCATTCGGTCGTCATGCGAATGTTCTCGCAAACGTAGTATGCACATAAATTAGTCCCTTGTTCCCGCCTCATGCACTTTGCGAGAATAGAATTCAATCAGATAATAATCAAGCATGATAATGGTATTGATACTAGAATTAAAGAGGTGCGCGGACCTAGCTAGTACTACTTAATTACCTTGGTCTGTCGCCATCGCAGCTCCCGTTTCCATTCACCGACAACATCATTGATGAACCGTTTCCAAACCCTGCCCGGCAAAGAAAATGAATAAAGGAGTTATTAATTACTTGATATCAGGAAATGAACGAAAGAGGCCGATATAGTGCGATAATGATTGAAATTACCTGTCAAGCATCAAAACCACGCTGGTGTATTCTCGAGGGTCTTTACCTAGTGAGTCCAGGGTTTCAACAGTTCCAGCGTCAAGTTTAATGATTAGCAGGATCCAGTGGAACCTGCACACACGTTTATATAAGCAGGCATGCATAACTCATCAACTACACTTAACATCGAGTAAGCAAGATAGAATTTGTAGTACAAGACAGTAACACTCACTTGAAGTTGTAAGGAAATAGTATTTCTGTTTTGGTAATTTATGCCTTCATAAACCTTAGCAAGTTAGCCTCTATGTCTTTGGGGTAGTCTTCTATCATTTTTTCATTAACGATATATGGGTCAACGAACCCAATGTCATATATTCCCTCTCTTTTGCATTCGAGAATCTTCATTCTGCATAATAGCATACAAAAGAATATAGTGAGGATAATTACAGGCAATGAACGAGCTGAGCTAGAGACTTAGATTACAGAAAGAAATCACTTATAGACAATAGCAACTGACGATAGATTTGTCGAGTGCGTCTTGATTGTATAATTGAAAAATTTCTGGAAACTCAATGCATAGGTCGTTTTCATAGAAGTAATGCTCTTCCTTGACTTTCACCATGAGCATCTCTCGCCCGTTCTTTACTTCTTTCATGTACCACTCATGCAATCTTCGCATTTGTGCCGATAGATGCGGGACCTGCTCAGGTCTGACCAGAGTTTCCCGGGGGCATATTGCCATGCTACATCAGCCACGGGGACTTCCTCGGTGCCTAGGAGTTGATCAACACTGATACCAAACTCTCTAGCAGCGTCGGTTACCTTATCGGTAATCACCTTGAGCGGGGGGATCGATTGCATTGCCTGTTCTCCGAACTGGGGAACTATTTTCCCGCTTTTATTACTACTTGTACGTCTCGACTGCTGCATTTGTTCCTCATATGACTTCCTAATAGAGCGGTCATAGTCTGATGGCCTATTATGCACATGTGCCGGGGGTCGCTCAAGAAGTTCCACAAAGTGCTTTATGGTTTTCGTAGGTATTTTCTCCTTAGGCGACGGGGGCGGTTTCGGTGCAAAATGGGACTTCACTTCGGACTCCACGACCGCTCTGGTTTCCTCATCAGTCATATCGTAAGCTAACTTCTTTTTGGCAGGAGGCTCGTCGTTGGCTTTATTTTTTCTAGCTTTCTTCCGCTTTTGGCCCTGCTGCTGGGACATAGGGGGTGGAGTTGGCTGACGCGACGGAGATCGATAAGGTGGACTCGCACTGGGATCCCTCTCGAGGTGGGGTGGACTTAGAGGTGTATTGCTACTCGGAGGAGTCTGTGGCCTTGGCGCCGAGTTTGGAAACACGATGCATTCCTTTCTCCATACAATGACACCATGTATGACTTCTCCCAGCGTCTGCTCCCCTTCACCTTCAGGAATGTCAAGCTCTAGTGAGTCATATCCCGGCAGAACTTCATCCACCCCGACACGAGCATAGCCAGCTGGAATCGGATTGCCATGGATGGTTGCTTCAGGTGCATTCGGTAAAGCAACGCCGACCGCCACCTTCATGGATATGTTCTTCATTTTCTGGTGTAGCTCACAATTTGTCCTCTCTTTGATATCATCCACGGGGTAGCGAGCCAGTAGTGCATCATCGGCCCAGACCCCCGTGGAACCCACGCTGCTTTTCCGCATAGATGGGATGGTACTATCCAATGCTGGATCTGCTTGCTCCTGCCGCGGAGATGCCCTTTGCTGGCTAATTCTGTCCATTTGCTTCTGCTGCCGCTTTAACATGCGTTCCAACTCCTCGTTCTTTGTTTCTATCTTCTGAAGCCGGTCTGCATCCTGCTTCTTTTTTCTCTGACGGCTTCTATAAGTGTCGTTCCACTCCGAAAACCCCTGAACCCACGGAACAACACCTTTGCCTCGTGTTCGTCCTCCATGTTCAGGATTCTTGAGGGCGCGTGTAAGCTCATCGTTCTCTCTCTCGGGCTGGAACAACCCCTTTCAAGCAGCTTCTATTGCTTCAAGTAAAGCGTCCGAGGCTGTTTTAAGATCTGACTTTTCAATAATCTGCCCTGTCGCTGGGTCCAACTGTCCCCCATGCGCATAAAACCAATTCTTGGACCTCTCGGGCCAATCCTCTGTAGCTGGAATGACCCCTTCAGCAAGCATCTTGGCCTCAGCTGCTTCCCACTTAGGCACGGCTCTCTTGTAGCCACCTGTCCCCAGAACATGGTGATACACTTTTTTCGCAGCATTTATCTTATTTCTTCTCGACCTTTCCAGAGCTTCATCCGATTCCTAGTACTCCACAAATGCGTCCGAGTGATCTTTTATCTTCTCTAGTGCTCCAGTGAATTCTGGAGTCTTCTTTTTTGCCTTGATGTAGTCGCTGTATAATCTTTTCTTCCAGCTCTGGAATTGTGTGGCCATCTTCTTAAGAGCAAATTGCTTGACTTTCAACCGTTGGCCATCTGTGAGACCCTCTGGTAGGTTGAAATGTGACATGAGCGTATCCCAAAGCAAATTTTTTGATCTTTCGTTGACATAACTAACTCCTCGATCTTCCTTTGGCTTATTCCATTCTCGAATGGTGATCGGGATGTTGTCCCTAACAATAACTCCACATTGATTTATAAATTTACGGGCATTCTGTTCAGGAGCAATCGGTTCGCCATCTTCCGCGACTTCATCGATGTTGAACTTTATATCATCGCCCAACTTTTTGGCCCGGCCTCGTACCCTTCTAGGAGGTTGGCTCGATCCGGAGGGCTAAAAGAAGAAAGATTTGTTAATATATATATATACAAATCAATTAATACATCTAATGATCACCAGAGGCTTAATATATATATACCTCGCCGGACTTTGTTAATTGTCTAACATTTTCTTCGCCATCATTGTTTGTTTGCCCTTCGTCTCTTGGTTCTTGCTCAAGTCCCTCACCGGAGTCGTTCAGAAATTGTGAGCCGTCATCTTGTTCATGCTCTTGGTTTTGGGAGGAGCGTCTGGTGTCGAATATGTCCTCTTCATGCTATCTGCCGCTATCGTCCATAGCTTAACTAATCCAGAAGAAAGATAAAACAATTTAGTATTTAAATTAGAATGCATTCAATAAGCAAAAACTGAATCATAGTATCGAGAAGAACAATACCGGAGATGCAATCAATACACAGCAATGCAACAATATGATGCATGATCATGACATGGAGATATGATGTGGTTTGAGCTTATGCAACTAACATCCTGTAAACATGACAAGTTTTAATTCAGGCAGTTTCAGACTTAGCAGATTTCATCAAGTGTAAATCAGCAACATCATATTGGCATGAAAACAAGCTTATAGCAGTCACCTCAGGGCATATCATGGCATGAACTAAATTCTACCAGCAAGATGACATGAAAATGCTCCACTCCATGCACAAAGTCTACTCATATGATGATTGCATAAACTCCCACAAAAATAACAAAATGGCAAGTTATGTAAAAAATGACATGCTCCAAAACTTGCTCAAAAGCCATAACTAATGCTACCAAAATATTAACTATGTTTTTATTAAGTTAAATTTTGACAGAAATTAAATTTGGAATTATATTAGGTCTCTTATTAATTTCATAATCTTTTCTGTTTTCAAAAAATCCTTCCCTCCATATAGAAACTTTTGAAAATATTATGGGTTTCAAAGTTTTTCTTAATAATTTCATTGAACTTTTAAAATTCAGTAGTAAATATTTTCATAATAAAAGTTTGCCCAAAATATTTCTTTTAATAGTATTTTCAAACTCTGAAATGCTTCTGTTGCACTAAGACCCTTTTAAATAATTCTTTTAAAATGCCACAATTTTTTTTGAGAGGTCCTCTGATGCCTATAGATCACTTTCATGCAAAAACCAAACTTGGTCTTTTGGAAATATTAAGCAAAACATCTTCTTTTCAATTCTGTCCCATTCTTATGTTATAACTACAACCCCATTTTTCCTATCTCAATAAATTATGAAATCTTTCCATCTTATAGTCCTTCCAGCTAAACTCTTAAGTCCAGAAGATCAGCTCCATTTGCATCTCTTAAGTTCACCAAATTATTCCCTGTAGTTTTGGTCCAGAACTGAATTTCACCAAAACTTGCACTTGCAAGTTGTTTATTCTTCCAAACTAAACATACCACCCTCTCTATGATGCAATGAGGCATCATTCTGTAAATTTTGGTCATCAACAAAATTTCCTAGGACACTGTGGCATTTCACCAAACAGCTTGTGTGCATGGCAGAAAGTATGCAACCCTCTAAACTACATATGGAACTTCTTCTCCTTGTCAATCCAGCATGTCCATCAACCTTTTCATAACAATTAACAACATCCTGACAAGTTATAGCTCGATTGGATCAATATGAATGTGATTAGAATTTCATCGAACACCCTGAGGGCATGCACAGAGCGCGGCCAGAGCGCCCATTAGGGACGCGGCCGGTCGTTTTCGAACGAGCGCCGCGTCGCGCGTCGCCCTGCGGTGTTGGTTTGGGCGGGGAGCGGCGTCGGCGTCGAGCGCGGGCGGCGGCCGTAGGCAGGGCAGCGGCGAGCTCGGCCGTGTCGGCTACGGCGGCTAGAGGACGGAGTGGGGGAGCGAGGAAGGAGGAGCAGGGGGCTCACCGGGTGGCACACGGTGGCCGGTGGGTGGCTTAGTAGCTGCAGTGGCGGCCGGGGAGGCTCGATTCGACGGCGATCTCCGGCAGCCTGGCGGCGTGGTGGTTCGATCTGTTCTCCAGGGCGGTGGCTGGCCCCGGGACACCACTTATATACGCGGGACCTTTAGTGCCGGCTCCAGCCATGAACCGGGACTAAAGGCCAACCTCTTCGGCGGCCAAAATTCCGTGCGCGAGCTGAAACCTTTAGTCCCGGCTGGTGGTTGCAACCGGGACTAAAGGTGTCTTTTTAAAGTGATTCTTTTTGTGTAGAAAACTTTAGGTAAAACTCTTAGAATATTTAGAGTTTTTGAGTGAATCTTTTTTGCTTTAGGTCACAAAAATTATAAACTTTCTGTTAGTGCCAGTAGTTTTCAAATTTGAATTCTTTAAAATTTGTGTGAATCACTAGTTTGTGAATAACTTTAGTTTAAAAATAGATTTTTGAGTGATTCTTTTTCCTGCTGTTTAATATTAGTGTGTTTTATCAGTATGTTCAATTTGAGAATTTTTAGGATATTTAAATAGTTGTTTGGACATAATTGCATTGATTAACTCCTTTGTATAATTAAAATACTAAAAGGACAGGAATAATTGAAAATTCATAACTTAATAAATAATTATTCAAAAATCATGTTTCAAATGCCAAAATGCCCTAGCTTTTTGGTTGGATTCCGACGCTCCGGAGTCCACCTAGGAACACCCAAAACACATATATACCCTAACTCTTACAAAGATTCCCTCCGGTTTGTCCGAAGTGGGACTTTCCAGCTATAAGTCCGGAAACTCACTAGAGAGAAAGTGATGATGGTGAAGCCGGTCACATCCCAGAGTGGGATCTTGGGGTATAAAACTTTTTCTTCGCGTATGTCCCTTGCTTATGATTGCGCCGTAACCATGGAGAATCTTCATCATTTAACAGGATGCTTGGGTCAGTGTTCACTGTGAAGGGAGGAATTTCATCAAACTTATTATAATCATCTGACATGTCTGTCTTGTCCTGCACTCCCACGATGTTTCTTTTCCCTGAAAGAACTAGGTGGCGCTTTGGCTCATCGTATGATGTATTCGCTTCCTTATCTTTTCTTTTTCTCGGTTTGGTAGACATGTCCTTCACATAGAAAATCTGAGCCACATCGTTGGCTAGGACGAATGGTTCGTCTGTGTACCCAAGATTGTTGAGATCCACTGTTGTCATTCCGTACTGTGGGTCTACCTTTACCCCGCCTCCTGTCAGATTGACCCATTTGCACCGAAACAAAGGGACCTTAAAAGAAGGTCCATAGTCAAGTTCCCATATCTCCTCTATGTAACCATAATATGTGTCCTTTTTCCTATTGTTGTTTGTTGCATCAAAGCGGACACCACTGTTTTGGTTGGTGCTCTTTTTATCTTGGGCGATCGTGTAAAATGTATTCCCATTTATGTCGTACCCTTGGAAAGTCAATATAGTCGAAGATGGTGACTTGGCCAACAAGTACAACTGATCTCCAATAGTGGTGTTATTGATGAGATGTGTTTGCAACCAACCGCCGAAAGTCGCCATGTGTGTATGTTTAATCCAGGAGTCAGACTGCTCCGGGTTCTTGGAGCGTACAATATCCATGTGTTCCTCGATATACGGAACCACCAAGGTGGAATTTTGTAGAACTGTGTAGTGTGCTTGAGTGAAAGAATGCCCGTCCATACTTATTACCGCTTCCTTTCCTAGCGTGCCTTTTCCACTTAGTCTCCCCTCATGCCGCGATTGAGAAGCACCAATCGGCTTAAGGTCAGGAATAAAGTCAACACAAAACTCAATAACCTCCTCTGTTCCATAGCCCTTGGAGATGCTTCCTTCTGGCCTAGCACGGTTATGAACATATTTCTTTAAGACTCCCATGAACCTCTCAAAGGGGAACATATTGTGTAGAAATACAGGACCCAGAATGGTAATCTCTTCGACTAGGTGAACTAGGACGTGCGTCATAATATTGAAGAAGGATGGTGGGAACACCAACTCGAAACTGACAAGACATTGGACCAAATCATTCTGTAACCTTGGTAGGATTTCTGGATCGATTACCTTCTGAGAAATTGCATTGAGGAATGCACATAGCTTCACAATGGCTAATCGAACATTTTCCGGTAGAAGCCCCCTCAATGCAACCGAAAGTAATTGCGTCATAATCACGTGGCAGTCATGAGACTTTAGGTTTTGGAATTTTTTCTCTGCCATATTTATTATTCCCTTTATATTCGACGAGAAGCCAGACAAGACCTTCATACTGCCCAGGCATTCAAAAAAGATTTCCTTCTCTTCTTTGGTAATAGCGTAGCTGGCAGGACCTTGATACTGCTTTGGATGCATGCCGTCTTTTTCGTTCATACGTTGCTGGTCCTCCCGTGCCTCCGGTGTATCTTTTGTCTTCCCATACACGCCCAAGAAGCCTAGCAGGTTCACGCAAAGATTCTTCGTCATGTGCATCACGTTGATTGCAGAGCGGACCTCTAGGACTTTCCAATAGGGTAGCTCCCAAAATATAGATTTCTTCTTCCACATGGGTGCGTGTCCGTTAGCGTCATTCGGAACAGATTGTCCGCCAGGACCCTTTCCAAAGATTACTTTTAAATCCTTGACCATATCAAATATATCATCACCAGTATGGTGGCCAGGCTTCTTCTGGTGATCTGCCTCACCTTTGAAATGCTTGCCTTTCTTTCTTAAGGGATGCCTGATCGGAAGAAATCGACGATGTCCCGGGTACACATTCTTCTTACATTTATCCAAATATATACTTTCAGCCTCATCTAAACAGTGCGTGCATGCATTGTATCCCTTGTTTGTCTGTCCTGAAAGGTTACTAAGAGCAGGCCAATCATTGATGGTTGCAAACAACAACGCTCGTAGGTCAAATTCCTCCTATTTGTGCTCATCCCACACACGTACACCTTTATATCCCACAACTGTAAAAGTTCTTCAACTAATGGCCTTAGGTACACATCAATGTCGTTGCCGGGTTGCTTAGGGCCTTGGATGAGCACTGGCATCATAATGAACTTCTGCTTCATGCACAACCAAGGAGGAAGGTTATAGATACATAGAGTCACAGGCCAGGTGCTATGACTGCAGCTCCGCTCCCCAAAAGGATTCATGCCATCTGTACTTAGACCAAACCATAAGTTCCTTGCGTCATCTGCAAAGCCCGGCCACTTTCTCTCAATTTTTCTCCACTGCGACCCATCAGCGGGTACTCTCAACATCGCGTCTTTCTTACGGTCTTCTTTGTGCCATCGCAACAACTTGGCATGCTCTTTGTTTTGAAACAAACGTTTCAACCGTGGTATTATAGAAGCATACCACATCACCTTGGCAGGAACCCTCTTCCTGGGGTGCTCGCCCTCAACATCACCAGGGTCATCGCGGCTGATCTTATAGCGCAATGCACCGCACACCGGGCATGCATTCAAATTATCGTACTCCTCACCGCGGTAGAGGATGCAGTCATTAGGGCATGCATGTATCTTCTGCACCTCTAATCCTAGAGGGCAGACAACCTTCTTTGCTTCGTACGTACTGTCGGGCAATTCTTTATCCTTTGGAAGCGTCTTCTTTATCATTTTCAACAACTTTTCAAATCCCATCTCAGATACATCATTCTCTGCCTTCCATTGCAGCAATTCCAGTGTGGTACCCAGCTTTTTCTTGTCATCTTCGCAATTTGGGTACAACAATTTTTTGTGATCGTATAACATGCGCTCCAACTTCAACCTCTCCTTTTCACTTTCGCAGTTTCTCTTTGCATCAACAATGGCCCGACCAAGATCATCAGCGGGCTCATCCGATGCCTCTTCTTCAGCTTCCCCCATTGTAGTACCAGCGTATTCAGGGAACTTAGGATAGTTGTCATCATCCTCTTCTTCTTCATTGCCTTCCATTATAACCCCTCTTTCTCTGTGCTTGGTCCAACAGTTATAGCCGGACATGAAACCGGACTGAAGCAGGTGGCTCTGAAGGATTTTTGAGGTAGAGTAATCCTTATTATTCTTACAGACACCACATGGACAACACATAAAACCATTCCGCTTGTTTGCCTCAGCCACACGCATAAAATTATGCAGGCCATTAATGAACTCGGGAGAGCATCGGTCATCGTACATCCATTGCCGGCTCATCTTCATTACACAACATCGAAGTGACCAAATTAATACAAGTTCATCACATTAAAACCAAAGTAGAGTAGTGACCAAATGTTATTACTGCAAAAATATATACATAAAGTTCATACATACTTCTCATAAAACAACATACAACTATCTAAATCATTTAAATGCAACAACAAATGTGATCAAAATCACAACTAAGGTAATAATTGATCCAACAACATAATGATACCAAGCCTCTTTATTAATGGCATATTTTCTAATCTTTCTAATCTTCAAGCGCATTGCATCCATCTTGATCTTGTGATCATCGACGACATCGGCAACATACAACTCCAATTTCATCTTCTCTTCTTCAATTCTTTTCAATTTTTCTTTCAAATAATCGTTTTTTTTTCAACTAAATTTAACTTCTCGACAAAAGGGTCGGTTGCAATTTCCGGTTCACATACCTCCTAGATAAAAATATCTATGTCAACTTGATGGGCATAATTGTCATAAACACAAAATGAAACAAATAGTTATAAAAGATAATATACCACATCTGACGAGGGCATGTGTTGGGGAACGTTGCATGGAAAACAAAAAAAATTCTACGCACACGCAAGATCTATCCATGGAGATGCATAGCTATGAGAGGGGGAGTGTGTCTACGTACCCTCGTAGACCGTAAGCGGAAGCGTTAGAACAACGCGGTTGATGTCGTTGAAGAACTTCACGATCCAACCGACCGAGTACCGAACGTACGGCACCTCCGCGTTCAGCACACGTTCAGCTCGGTGACGTTCTCGACCTCTTGATCCAGCAAGACGGCGAGGTAGTGGATGAGTTCCGGCAGCACGACGGCGTGGTGGTGGTGATGGTGATGCTATCTCCACAGGGCTTCGCCCAAGCACTGCGAAAATATGACCGAGGGACGGAACTGTGGAGGGGGGCGCCGCACACGGCTAAGACAATGTTGTGTCTTGTTTGGGGCGCCCCCTCTCCTCTATTTATATATGTGTAGGGGCTTGGAGTAGAAGGAATAGTGCCAAGTGAACAGTACCATGTGAATAGTCCCACGTGAATAGTACACACGTGGACTTGGACTCCAAAGTCCAATCCTATTCCTACTAGGACTCTCCCTTTTTCCTTCCCTAGCTGCGTGGGTTTTTGAGGACTTGGTGCGCCTGGCCCAATAAGGCCAGGGCGCCTCCCCTTAGCCCATGCCAGCCCTTGGGACGTGGTGGACCCACTTGTGGACTTCCGGAATCCTCCGGAACCTTCTGGAAGCTTCCCGGTACAATACCGAAAAAACTGCACCTTTTTCCGGAACCCAAAATATGACTTCCCATATATAAATCTTTACCTCTCGACCATTCCGAGACTCCTCGTGACATCCGGGATCTCATCCGGGACTCCGAACAACATTCAGTTACCAATTCACATAACTCATATAACACTATATCGTCAACGAACGTTAAGCGTGCGGACCCTACGGGTTCGGGAATGATGTAGACATGACCGAGACACCTCTCCGGTCAATAATCAATAGCGGAACCTGGATGCCCATATTGGTTCCTACATATTCCACGAAGATCTTATCGGTCGAACCGCAATGACAACATACGTAATTCCCTTTGTCCGTCGGTATGTTACTTGCCCGAGATTCGATCGTCGGTATCTCCATACCTAGTTCAATCTCGTTACCGGCAAGTCTCTTTACTCGTTCCGTAATACATCATCCCGTAACTAACTCCTTAGTCACTTTGCTTGCAAGCTTCTTATGATGTGCATTACCGAGAGGGCCCAGAGATACCTCTCCGAAACACAGAGTGACAAATCCCAGTCTCGATCCATGCCAACTCAACAGACACCTTCGGAGATACCTGTAGAGCATCTTTATGATCACCCAGTTATGTTGTGACGTTTGATAGCACACAAGGTATTCCCCCGGTATCCGGGAGTTGCATGATCTCATGGTCGGAGGAACATGTATTTGACATTCAAGAAAGCAGTAGCAATAAACAGAACGATCATATGCTAAGCTAACAGATGGGTCTTGTCCATCACATCATTCTCCTAATGATGTGATCCCATTATCAAATGACAAGTCATGTCTATGGTTAGGAAACCTTAACCATCTTTGATCAACTAGCTAGTCTAGTAGAGGCTCACTAGGGACACGGTATTTGTTTATGTATTCACACATGTATTTAAGTTTCCGGTCAATACAATTCTAGCATGAATAATAAACCTTTATCATGAACAAGGAAATATAAAATAATAACAACTTTATTATTGCCTCTAGGGCATATTTCCATCAGCATGTACTAGGGATAGGGTAATAGGCCTGACCTATAGACCCTACCCTAGGACGCCACACGTCTTACACTGGGCCCCAGGGCCAGATCAACAACCCAGAATTCCGCAGACTGACATTCACTCGGAGTTCAACGAACCACTCGGAAGGCAAGAGTTCACTCGACACCCGAAAGTCACACGACCAGAGAAGACCAGGAGACCCCGGGAGCGCAACGGTCGGGACGCACGTTCGCCTGTATTAATTGTCATCAATACGCCCGTTACCTGGCGCACTTATACCCCTCTTAACCCCTTGTAATGGCTGGCGTTCATGGGAGCTCTGGCGAGACTATATAAGCCACTCCCCGGCTCCATTCCAAGGGTTCGCATCCTTTGTAACCATACACTCAAGCAATACAGCTCCAGAGCACCGAGACGTAGGGCTATTACCTCCATCGCCGAGGGGCCTGAACTCGTAAATCCGAGTGTAACACCTGCGCCGTAGCTAGGCTCTGCCCTCTCATCCGTACCCCTACACACTACTATCAGACTTGCACCCACGACAGTTGGCGCCCATCGTGGGGCAGGCGTCTAGCGACTTCCGGCGTAGTTGCATTTTTCCGATCATCACCATGGTTTCCGGCGGCGGACTGACTCTCGGCGGCGAGATCCGTTTCGGCGTCCTCAGCTTCATCGCCGATGATTCGGCGTGGCTCCAGGAAGCCCCGCTGGATGTCGAGGCGTTGCCCGTCCGCGGCGCGGCGCACTTCCGCGCGAGTTCCTTCGGCGTCCTTCTTCGACAACCGTCGACTCCTTATCAGTCGACGTCTTCACTCTCCACCAGCCGTCGTCGCAAGCGCTCCGGGCGCTCTCGGCTTCAGCAGTGGATCAAGCACGCGGTGGCCCTTCAGGCTGCGGCCCCGCAAGTCACGGCAATCGAGCCTGATGAACCTGTCTTCGATCTGTTCGCTTCCATGCACGAGCACTCGGAAAGTTTATCCGAGTGCGAGAGCAGCGATCCCGCTGCAGAGGTGCTGATGGCCGATTCCCCGCTCAGTCGGCACGGAGAACGGCGACCCGTCGCGCGCTGATCTTGGCGGCGGCAGGGACCAACACAACGACAAGTACGACGAGTACATCCCTCAACCTCTTACTCAGCAGCAGAGGGAGGAACAGCAGCGCAGGACCGAGCAGGCCCTCCGGACGCCCATCGTTGGGACGACCCCCGAGGCTCATGCTTTGGAGGCAGTGCGCCAGGCCAACTTGGCTGAGCGCAATCGTCTGGAAGCGCTCCAGAAGTCACTCGATGATCGCGCCCGCAGACAGCACCAGCCCAGTTCCAGTCGGCGGCAGCGGCAGTTGTTCTCGAATGACCAGCAGCAGAATTTCCTGGTATTCCGCACTCCCGTCCAGAATCTGGCGGCGGCCACTCGGATAGCAGATTCCATTGAGCCGTCCCGATCTGAGGCGGGGGAGGGTCTTTGGCAGATCCGGGCCCTGCTCAATGCGGCAGAGGAGCAAAATTCGGCGGTTTCCCAGTCGCGCAACAGGATACACAGCAGATCCATTCGGGCTGACACCGTTCAGTCGGCCCACATCCCAGTGTCTCCCAGGAGAAACAGGCACTCGCCTCCGCGGCGAAACGACCAAGACCGCCACCGAGACCAGCACTCGGGGCAGGGTCGCAGTCGGAATACGCCTCCGCGGCGTCAGGATGATCATCGCCGCATGCAATCGCCCCCTCCGCGGGATGGCTCGTACGCGCCCCGGCCGTATGACGCTAGGCGTCCTTACGGCAACGATCGGAGGGCCAGTCCTCCCCGTCATGGTGACGGTTATCGCCAGAGAGAGCCAGTCGACTACCGTGACCCGCAGTTCAACGCGAGATCCGTTCTCGCTCAGAACCTGGTCAACAGAGGCAGAGCTCAGAGAGAAAACTTGGACAGAGATCGTCCGAGTAGAAGTGGAGCATTCGTCTCCGGACCCGAGTGTTTCAGCAGGGCCATTCGGGCCGCTGACATCCCGCCCAACTTCAGATTGGCAGCTGGAGTAAGCAAGTTCACCGGTGAGTCCAAGCCAGAGACTTGGTTAGAGGATTACCGAGTGGCGGTGCAGATTGGTGGAGGGAATGACTATGTGGCTATGAAGCATTTGCCATTGATGCTGGAGGGGTCCGCCCGTGCCTGGCTCAACCAGCTCACTCCGGCCAGCATATACTGTTGGGAAGATTTGGCCCGAGTCTTCATCAAAACATTCGAGGGCACGTGCAAACGCCCGGCTGGATTGTCTGAACTGCAGCACTGCGTGCAGAAACCGAATGAAACTTTGAGAGAGTACATCCAGCGATGGACAACCTTGCATCATGTAGTGGAGAACGTCACGGAGCATCAAGCAGTCTGTGCCTTCAAGGCAGGAGTCAGATATCGGGAGCTCATCCTGAAATTTGGTCGATCAGGATCCTTGACCATGAGCCGAATGATGGAGATTGCCACTCGGTACGCAAACGGAGAAGAGGAAGACCGTCTCCGTAATGGCAAAGGGAAAACCAGCGGGCCCAACCCCGGAAACAGTAATATCAATCGGAAGCCGAAGCGCAAGGCTGATGGTTCGACTCAGGCCGAGGCTGCTGCTCTGGCCGGTCAAGCCAAGAACAAGGGGAAGGCTAAGGAAAAATGGATCCCAAAGAAAAAGAAAGATCAGTCGGGCCAAGATGTCCTCGATTTGCCGTGTCACATCCACACCAGAAAGGATGAAGAGGGGAACTTGATATTGCCCAAGCATACCACTCGACAGTACAGACTGTTGATCCAGCAGTTCCGAGAGGGCCCGTCGAGTGAGAAGACCCAGAAGACGCTGATGATGGAGATAAAGATGAACCTTTCCCCAGTGTCAACGCAACTTTGATGATCTTTGCAGATGTAGAGAGCAGGAGCCGATTGAAAGTTATCAATCGAGAAGTGAACATGGCCATGCCGGCGACGACGAAGTTTCTGAACTGGTCGAAGACTCCCATCACCTTTGATCAGTCGGACCACCCAGCCTACATAGCCACCCCTGGGTGGCAGGCGCTGGTGGTGGATCCAGTCGTGGGAGGCGTCCAATTGCGCAAGGTCCTCATGGACGGCAGAAGCGGACTGAACATATTGTACGTTGATACTCTACAAGCGATGGGCATTCCGATGTCCCGACTCAGCTAGAGCAGCATGCAGTTCCACGGAGTGATCCCCAGCAAGAAGGCAAAGTCACTCGGACAGATCGCCCTGGACGTGGTCTTTGGAGACGACAAAAACTTTCGGAAGGAAAGGCTGACCTTCGAAGTGGTTGACTTCCGCAGCGCCTATCATGGCATCCTCGGTCGGCCGGCGTATGCATGTTTCATGGCCCGCCCATGTTATGTGTATCTCAAGCTGAAGATGCCGGGCCCCAAAGGTGTGATCACAGTGACTGGCAGTCGACAGTGCGCGGAAGAGTGCTTGCAGCAGGGGTCAAAGATCACTGATGAGCAGATGGCTATGGTGGAACTGGAGGAGTACAAGAAAAATGCCGATCCGAGTGATCTGCTACGCTCCAAGAAGCCAGCCGCAGAATCTGCATTCCGGTCGGCCGGCGATAGGAAGCCTGTGCACATCCACCCGGAAGATCCCAATGCTGCTCCCACCAACATATCAACAACACTCGACAGCAAATAGGAAGAAGCGCTCATCCAGTTCCTCCGTGAGAACTGGGACATCTTCGCATGGAGGCCATCCGACATGCCAGGTGTACCCAGGGAGCTGGCTGAGCACCGTTTGCGAGTCGATCCAAAAGCGAGACCCGTGAAGGAGCATCGCCGTCGCTCTGCCACACAGAAGAGGAAGGCCATTGGCGAAGAAGTTGCTCGGCTCCTGGCAGCCGAGTTCATCCGTGAGGTGTACCACTCCGAGTGGCTCGCCAACGTCGTCATGGTCCCTAAGAAGGATAAGTCTCTCCGAATGTGCATTGATTTCAAGCACATCAATCAGGTCTGCCCCAAGGATCATTTCCCGCTCCCCCACATAGATCAAATCGTAGATTCCACCGCGGGATGTGAGCAACTGTCTTTTCTGGATGCGTACTCCGGGTACCACCAGATCCGACTGTATGGGCCAGATGAAATAAAAACAGCTTTTATCACCCCATTCGGGTGTTTCTGCTATATCACCATGCCATTCGGCCTCAAGAATGCCGGTGCCACTTTCATGCGCATGATCCAGAAGTGTTTGCAAAAACAGATCAGTCGGAATATTGAGGCGTGCATGGATGATATCATGGTCAAGTCTAGAAAAGGTTCCGACCTACTAGTTGACTTAGCTAAAACTTTCGCAAATCTGCGGAAGTACGACATCAAACTGAATCCAGCAAAGTGCACTTTCGGGGTTCCTGGGGGCAAGTTACTCGGTTTCCTTGTTTCTGAATGAGGGATAGATGCCAATCCTGAGAAGATCGGGGCGATTGTACGAATGAAACGTCCAGAACGTCTTCATGATGTGCAGAAGCTCACGGGTTGCCTCGCAGCTCTGAGCCGATTCATCTCCCGTCTCGGTGAGAAGGCACTGCCCATGTACCGATTGATGAAGAAATCTGATTCGTTCGAGTGGACTGCTGAAGCACAAGCAGCGTTTGTCGAGCTCAAAGCCCTGATTTCCACCCAGTCGGTGCTTGCCGCTCCGAATAGCAACGAGCCGTTGCTCTTGTACATCGCGGCCACTGGTCAAGTTGTCAGCACTGTCCTCACAGTCGAGCGAGAAGAATAGGGCAAGGCCTACAAAGTTCAGCGCCCAGTCTATTATATTTCTGAAGTTCTGACTCCGTCCAAGCAGAGGTATCCTCATTACCAGGAGCTCGTCTATGGCATCTACCTGACTGCGAAGAAAGTAGCCCATTACTTCCAGGAGCACACTGTGTCAGTCGTCAGCGACGCCCCACTGTCTGAGATCATGAACAATCGGGATGCGACTGGTCGAGTGGCGAAGTGGGCTATCGAGCTCCTAACCCGGGACATCAAGTTCGAGGCGAAGAAGGCGATCAAGTCCCAAGCGTTAGCCGATTTCCTAGCCGAGTGGACTGAACAGCAACAACCGACTCAGAGTCACCCGGAACACTGGACCATGTTCTTTGATGGTTCCAAGATGTTGAATGGTTCAGGAGCTGGAGTGGTGTTGATATCTCCGAAGGGCGATCGTCTCAGATATGTTCTGCAGATTCACTTTGATTCCTCCAACAACGAAGCCGAGTATGAGGTGCTCCTTTACGGTCTGCGTATGGCCATCTCACTCGGCGTCCGGCGCCTGATGGTCTACGGTGACTCGGATCTAAATGTGAACCAAGTGATGAAGGAGTGGGATATCAGAAGCCCCACTATGACAGGATACTGCAATGCAGTGAGAAAGTTGGAAAAGAAATTTGAAGGTCTGGAACTGCACCACGTTCCCCGAGCCAAAAATCAGGAGGCAGACGATCTGGCAAAGATCGGGTCCACTCGGAAATCCATACCCAGCAATGTGTGCCTCGAGCATTTGCGTTCTCCAACAGTAAAAGAAGATCCCTTCACGGAAGAGCCCCCGCAAGCGGTCAGTCCGTCTGATCCGACTGAAGTCGAGGTTTCGGCAGTCATCGATTTGGTCATGGAGGTCCTAGAACCCACACCCGAGTGGACGGTGCCTTACATTGCATACCTGCTCAGGCAGGAACTTCCAGAAGACGAAGCTGAGGCCCGCCAGATTGTTCGCAGGTCCAAAGCCTTTGAAGTGGTCGGTGATCAGTTATACAGAAAGAGCGTCACCGGTGTGACTCAGCGCTGCATTTCCCCGAAGGAAGGTCGATTAATCCTGGAGGAGATTCACTCGGGAACTTGTGGACACCACGCGTCATCTCGGACGATTGTGGCTAAAGCTTACCGAGCCGGTTTCTTCTGGCCCCGTGCCAATGAAGCTGCGCAGGAGATAGTCCAACACTGTGCCGGGTGTCAGTTCTATGCAAACTTATCCCACAAGCCTGTGTCTGCTCTGAAGACAATTCCACTCGTCTGGCCATTCGCAGTCTGGGGACTCGACATGGTAGGACCCCTCCGGACAGGGGCGAGTGGATTCACTCACTTGCTGGTTGCAGTCGACAAGTTCACTAAGTGGGTCGAAGCCAAACCCATCAAGAAGCTAGACTCTCGTACAGCGATCATGTTCATGAAGGAGATAGTCTTCAGATATGGTGTGCCCCATAGCATCATCACTAACAACGGTTCAAACTTGGACTCGGAAGAGTTTAGAGCTTTCTGTGCTGCGCAAGGCACCCGAGTCGACTATGCATCTGTGGCGCACCCGCAGTCGAATGGACAAGTCGAGAGAGCAAACGGACTGATTCTACAGGGCTTAAAGCCACGACTCATGCGCGATTTGGAGCACGCAGCTGGAGCTTGGGTCACCGAATTGCCATCAGTTCTTTGGGGCTTGAGGACGACCCCCAATCGGTCTACCAATCGCACTCCCTTCTTCATGGTGTACGGAGCTGAAGCCGTCCTGCCGAGTGACTTGCTCCATAATTCACCCCGAGTGGAACTGTATTCTGAAGCTGAAGCAGAGCAAGCACGACAAGACGGCGTTGATCTCTTGGAGGAGGAAAGGGAGATGGCCCTGATCAGATCGGCCATTTATCAGCAAGATCTAAGACGTTTTCATAGCAGACACGTCCGAAGTCGGACCTTTCAGGAAGGAGATCTTGTGCTCCGAGTGGATCAACAGCGACCTCACAAGCTTGCTCCCGTGTGGGAACGCCCTTTTATCGTGTCAAAGGTTCTGCACAACGGAGCATACCGCCTGTACAACCTTCAGAAGCAAGCAGACGAGCCCCGTGCTTGGAATGCAGATTTGCTGCGACGATTCTATACTTGATCGCGAGATGTAATAAAAGTACTCGAGTGATATTCGATGAATAAAACCATGAGTTTTCCAGTTCCACATTGGGTTCACTCGTACGCATTTTCTAGCTTACAACCCCCAGTGGGTGTATGCTTTTCAACTTAGCTGCAAACCAGCTTTTGCCTAAGTCAAAAATTACTCCGAGTGAAGAGCAACCCTCCCACTCGGGGGCTTGGCTGCGGACCAGCTTCCGCCCAAGTTAAAAATTACTCCGAGTGACGAGCAATCCTATCACTCGGGGGCTTGGCTGCGAACCAGTTTTCGCCCAAGTCTAAAACGCTACTCCGAGTGAAGAGCAACCCTCTCACTCGGGGGCTTGGCTGCGGACCAGCTTCCGCCCAAGTTAAAAACTACTCCGAGTGATGAGCAATCCTCTCACTCGGGGGCTTGGCTGCGAACCAGCTTTCGCCCAAGTCTAAAACGCTACTCTGAGTGAAGAGCAACCCTCTCACTTGGGGGCTTGGCTGCGGACCAGCTTCCGCCCAAGTTAAAAACTACTCCGAGTGACGAGCAACCCTCTCACTCGAAGGCTTGGCTGCGAACCAGCTTTCGCCCAAGTCTAAAATGCTACTCCGAGTGAAGAGCAACCCTCTCACTCGGGGGCTTGGCTGTGGACCAGCTTCCACCCAAGTTAAAAACTACTCCGAGTGACGAGCAATCCTCTCACTCGGGGGCTTGGCTGCGGACCAGCTTCCGCCCAAGTTAAAAACTACTCCGAGTGACGAGCAATCCTCTCACTCGGAGGCTTGGCTGCGAACCAGCTTTCGCCCAAGTTAAAAAACGATACTCCGAGTGACGAGCAATCCTCTCACTCAGGGCCTTGGCTGCGGACCAGCTTCTGCCCAAGTTAAAAACTACTCCGAGTGACGAGCAATCCTCTCCCTCGGAGGCTTGGCTGCGATCCGGCTTTTGCCCAAGTTAAAAAGCGATACTCCGAGTGACGAGCAATCCTCTCACTCGGGGGCTTGGCTGCGGACCAGTTTCCACCCAAGTTAAAAACTACTCCGAGTGAAGAGCAACCCTCTCACTCAGAGCCTTGGCTGCGGACCAGCTTCCGCCCAAGTTAAAAACTACTCCGAGTGACGAGCAATCCTCTCACTCGGAGGCTTGGCTGCGAACCGGCTTTCGCCCAAGTTAAAAAACGTTACTCCGAGTGACGAGCAATCCTCTCACTCGAGGGCTTGGCTGCGGACCAGCTTCCACCCAAGTTAAAAACTACTCAGAGTGAAGAGAAACCCTCTCACTCGGAGCCTTGGCTGCGGACCAGCTTCCGCCCAAGTTAAAAACTACTCCGAGTGACGAGCAACCCTCTCACTCGGGGGCTTGGCTGCGAACCAGCTTTCGCCCAAGTCTAAAACACTACTCCGAGTGGCGAGCAATCCTCTCACTCGGGGACTTGGCTGCGGACCAGCTTCCGCCCAAGTCTAAAACACTACTCCGAGTGACAAGCAATGCTCTCACTCGGGAGCTTGGCTGCGGACCAGCTTTCGCCCAAGTTAAAAATCTACTCCGAGTGAAGAGCATCCCTCTCACTCGGAGGCTTAGCTGCGAACCAGCTTTCGCCCAAGACAAAACCCAGTTCAAAGATACGAAAGACTCGAAGGAAAGCATTCGATTAACTCCAGAAGTTCAAAAGCAAATACGAGTACTCGGGCCCAAAGCCCGAAAGAGTTTAACGATTACAATTCCACTCGGCATACCGAGGTTAATGGATAAGACTTAAAGTTTTTTCACGCCCCTGTAGGGCTGGCTGGTTCAACGAAAGCATCCAAGTCGATGCTGTCTGCAATCCGAGTGGCCGCTTCGATGAATGTCTCCATGAAGTCTTCAAACTAGAGTTTCTTCGTGTTGGCAACTTGGAGAGCCTTCAGTTTCTCCTCCTTGGCCTCCTTGCAATGCACTCGGACCAGGGAGAGCGCCACGTCGGCCCCGCAGCGAGCAGCTGACTTCTTCCACGCTTGCACTCGGCTGGGAATGTCATTGAGACGAGTCATCATGGCTTCCAGGTCGGTGTCGAGAGTATCTTCTGGCCACAGCTCCTTGTCGATTCTGTCGAGTGCGCCCCGCAGACGAATGATGTAACCTTGGACGTCTTCAATGCGAGATTCCGCCCGCAGGATTCCTAGTGCGGCCTTGTCACCGACGAGCGACTGGGAAGGATTCAGATCCCTCTCGATTCGATCAATTTCCAGCTCGAAGTTTCGGCAGTACTCTGCGGACGAGAAAAGAGGAGAGTTGAAGGTCAGCATGCATGCAGTTCACTCAGATAAAAGTTCGCTCGGAGGCTGTAAGTTACCTGCAAGCTTATTGTACATCTCCTCCGTGAACTCTTCTATGTATCTCTCCAGAGCGTTCCTCTTCTCGATAAGCTGGGCGACCTTCTCGTTCAGGTTCTTCTTCTCTTGTTCGTAGACCTCCGCCTGGGCCTTGAGCTTGCCATCCCACTCGGTCTGCTGCTTCTTGAGCTCGAGCACCTCCTTCTTCAGCGATGTGTTCTCTGCTTCAAGCTTCCCAAGTGAGGCCAACTTCTCTTCAGCAGCCTTGGTCTTTTCCTTCGCCACTTTTTGGGCTCTCGCCAGCTCGTTGTCCTTACTCTCGAGTGCCTGCTTCATAGTTTCTAAAGAAACAGAGGTTCTGAGCCGCACTTGGAATTGATGGTTTTCACTACGCACATCTGTCGAGTGAAGTCACTCGGTTCAAGGAACGGTGAGATATGGAAGCAAAATGCTCAGTAATCGGAGCTTACCTCCCATGGTCCTGAGTTCTGCCTGAGCGCGCACCGTGTTCCTCTTCTCCACCTCCAAATCAACTCGGAGCTGAGCCGTCTCCTTCTCCAATGCCACGTACTGAGTCCCAAGCTCGCAAGTTTTCTGAAATACAAGAGAGAACAGTTAATGTCAAGAAATATCCTGAAGTACCATTCGACAAAGGAGGAACAAGCTTGACCAGTATCAGATCCAAAGTTCTAAGACTTCCGCCGACTGCCCGCAGTCGACGGTAGTCTCGGGGACTACACCCAGTGGGTGCACTCAGCGTGCCCCCACTGGAATGGTATCCACTCGGAACGGTCTGTCCGATCCGAGTGATGGCCAAACACAAAACAACAAGACAAAAAGTTCCGAGTACCCAGGGATCGACGCTCCTGGAAGGAACAAGCTTGACCAGTATCAGATCCTAAGTTCTAAGACTTCCGCCGACTGCCCGCAGTCGACGGTAGTCTCGGGGACTACACCCAGTGGGTGCACTCAGTGTGCCCCCACTGGAATGGTATTCACTCGGAACGGTCCGCCCGATCCGAGTGATGGCCGAAAGCAAAAAAAAAAACAGCAACAACAGAACAAAGTCTAAGTTCTAAGATTCCCGCCGACTGCCTGCAGTCGACGGCAGTCTCGGGGACTACACCCAGTGGGTGCACTCAGCGTGCCCCCACTGGAGCAGTATCCGCTCGGAATGGTCTGCCCGATCCGAGCGACGGCCGAACACAAAAAAACACCCAGTGGGTGTATCGGATATTTTCCGACTGAAATTTCTACTGAAGAAAAACGACTTGGAGATCGACTTACAAGAGCACTTACTCGAACGTTCTCCTGGAGGGCAGCACTGGCATCGTATGCCAGCTTGCTAGCTGTGCACACCTCCTTGAGCCTTTGGGTCATCAGTTCCGCCTGGATCATCGCCTCCTTGCTGGCCCCAGTTTGGTCCTCCGGCACCTTGTATAGACTGAAGATGTTGACAGGAGGAGTTGGAGCCTTAGCCAGGGCAATCGACAGGGTCGCGACAGAACCAGCCCCGGCCTGAGAAGTACCCTGCCCCGGAGGCACGGTCGTGGCAGGTGCGGGAGGAACTTAAGGCGCTCCGCTCGGCGGCGTCCTCTGTGTGGTGGCTTGAGGAGCAGTCGGAGCTGCAGTTCCCTTCTCGGCGTCCTTCCGCGACAGCTCTTCATCATCATCTCCGACGTGGATGACCTCTGCAAGCACTACGTTCACTCGGCGTAATCAGTCGCAATGCATGATTCAATCGAACGAAGACATTTCAGTCGAATGACAAGTTGCAGTAAAAATGGAGTTATTGTTACCTTTCAGTTGTGTAGGGAGGAAGGCCAGTCGACGAGCCAGAACAGGGCACGTCGCTGCAGTAGAACCATGTCGACTGCCAACCCCTCACAGAATCGGGGAAAGACATAGATGGGAATGCACTTTTACCCCTCATCTGGATACCTAGACCACCGCACATCTGGATCACGTGCGTCCTCTCTCCATCGGGGTCAACCTTCTTAACCGACTGGGATCGGCACGTGAAAATGTGTTTGAACAAACCCCAGTGCGGCAGACAACCCAGAAAATTCTCACACAAAGAAATGAATGCGGCAAGATACATTATAGCGTTTGGAGGCAGATGGTGGAGCTGAGCACCGAAGAAGTTCAAGAACCCGCGGAAAAAGGGATGGGGTGGCATGGAGAAACCTCGCTCCACGTGCGTGGTGAGAAGCACTCGCTCCCCGGGGCGCGGCGCGGGCTCGATCTCCCCTTCCTCCGGCAGCCTCCACGTCCCGTCGCGGGTCAGCCTGTCCACGACGAGCCCGTTGACGTCGTCGAGCGTGGTGGTCGGCGGGAGCCAGTCACCCTGGATCCACCCGGGCGGGAGCACGGCTCGCGAGCTCGAGGCCTTCCTCCCCTTCGCCGCCTTCTTCGCCTTCTCGAGCTTCGCCGTCTTGTCCTTCACCATCGCCGCCGAGCTCTCCAACATCGAGGAAGATTCGCGCGGAGTGGGTTGCGGGAGAAGGGATCGGGCAGACTGAGGAAGTTGGGAAAAGGGGATCTGTCTCTCTCTCCCTCTCCGCCACGGCCGCCTCTTATATCGCCGCCCGCACTGCTCCCCAATCCGCGCCGCTGAACCGCGGGCCCGCAGATCTCCTCAAATCGTGCCGCCGAAGATCCAGCGGTACGTGGCGGAAAGTGGGGCGAAAATCGAGGCGTCACGCCCACTTTCCCCACTCGTTGCGCTGCGACCGTTTACGCGCGCTCAAATATGGTTTCAAATCCCGCAAAATCCGGAGTCCGGCAACCCGATTGCTCTCGCTCCGAAGACGTGCCGCGTACGCTCGGATCCGCTCCGGCGCGCGGCATATGGCTATTCATTACACTCGGGTGGTAAGCTACACACTCGGATGGAAGCTACTCACTCGGATAGAAGCACTCATTCGGATGAAGACTGCTCATTTCACTCGAACAACATATGGTCCAGAATCCGTCAAGGTGCGGTGCGAAGACAAGGGCACCTAATGACCAGTAAGAGTTCTTGAGCGCCTCCGTAGCGCTCAACTTGCCTGGGAATTCGCCTTGACTCGACCCGCCTAACCTCGACCGATTCGGGGCTAATGACGAGGGCATGTACTAGGGATAGGGTAATAGGCTTGACCTATAGACCTTACCCTAGGACGCCACACGTCTTACACTGGGCCCCAGGGCCAGATTAACAACCCAGAATTTCGCAGACTGACATTCACTCGGAGTTCAACAAACCACTCGGAAGGCAAGAGTTCACTCGACACCCGAAAGTCACTCGACCAGAGAAGACCAGGAGACCCCAGGCGCGCAACGGTCGGGACGCACGTTCGCCTGTATTAATTGTCATCAATACGCCCGTTACCTGGCGCACTTATACCCCTCTTAACCCCTTGTAATGGCTGGCGTTCATGGGAGGGCTGGCGAGACTATATAAGCCACTCCCCGGCTCCATTCCAAGGGTTCGCATCCTTTGTAACCATACACTCAAGCAATACAGCTCCAGAGCACCGAGACGTAGGGCTATTACCTCCATCGCTGAGGGGTCTGAACTCGTAAATCCGAGTGTAACACCTGCGCCGTAGCTAGGCTCTGCCCTCTCATCCGTACCCCTACACACTACTGTCAGACTTGCACCCACGACAACATCCGAATCATAAACCGGACGAGGGCCGACGGGGACGGATATCAAAACCATGGCACTATATATAACAAACAATCATACAAGTAAGAAAATTATACAAGTAACTATCTAAATCATACAAATAAGATTTTTTTTTTTACAAAAAGGATAAGAACAAGAGTCTCACCAAGGTGGTGCCGGCGATGGGACGGCGCGGGCGATCGACGGCGGTGAGGACGGGGACGGGAAGGCACTAAGTAAACCACACCTACACATATGCAAACTAAGAAGTTAATTTGAGCTCAAATTGCATATAAATCAAATAAACTCCCACATAATTACTCCAAATCTAAAACCCACAAATCACTATACTTATAGAGCATGAAACGAGCTAAACTAGCAATGAGAGATGAAAGGATGAAGTTGCTAACCTTTTAAAACCCTTGGATAGATGGGGTGCCTCCAATCTTGACAAATCTTGGCAAAAATGGAGAATGAACTCGAGCTTGGAAGGAAACAGAGAGGAGAGAAAGCTTGGACTCGGGCTAGACGAAACATCTTTATATAGGGAAGACTTTAGTCCCGGTTAATGATATCAACCGAGACTAAATGACTATCTTTAGTCCCGATAGGTGATACCAACCGGGACTAAAGGGGCTCGCAGGGGCCCAGCCTGCCGCAACCCTTTAGTCCCGGTTGGTATCACCAACCGGGACTAGAGATCCCATTTGAACCGGGACTAATCCTGGCCGTGCCCCCGTCTGCTCCTAGCCGTTGGAATCGGGACTAATGCTCACATTAGTCCCGGGCCCAAACCCGGCCGGGACTAGTGCTCCGGATGAAAGGTCAGTTTTCTACTAGCGTGATCTCGACTGGAGCATGCATTCTGCATCTCTAAGCCATCTCGCTAATTGATGGCTGACGCACGTACATATGATGACACTTTTTCTCATGGCCTGAGACTGAAAGGCATCCCTAACGACGATCGATCGGAAGGTTCGGCGGGTTGCCGTTTCAGTTTCACACAAGGAAATGATGCCACCCAACACAGTGAGCGTCTCCTCTCGTGTTATTGTCCCTTCCCTTGTCACTTATCACACGGTGGCGAGAATGCAACGTGGTCGACTTATCAACGACGGCTGCGCAGAAGCGCACGTCTTAACAGCTGATAAATCCACCTTACTGGACCAAAATTGAGCAACAGCATCGTACAAGTGTTGCTGTAAGGTCACCTTACACGTGCCCATCTGGAATCTTGCTATTCCATGGAACAAGTAGAGAATCAAAATACGCTTTACACATTATTCGAGTTGGGACCCGAAGTGATCATTGCACCGACCGATTTCGTAGTGCATTCGGGAATCAGGACCCGAAGAAGGTATGGTGCACTTTCAAGTGCCAAGTGTTGCCATAGACAATACATCAAAGCATCATTTTTTTTTGCAGGGATCAGAGCATCAAGCTGAGGTACAGAACCGAAATAGGTGTAGACCAAAAAATCTCCCCCTTTTTTTTTTTTCCGAAAAGGAGGATTACCCCCAGCCTCTGCATCACCATGATGCACACAACCATCTTTATTAATTATTCACCAGAGTCTGACAAAATGAATACAAGGATCAACCCGAACCCCCTTCTAGGCGAACAAAGTAGCTACACCTACAAGTATACAGATGTGCCCTGTCCGCATAACAGACACAATCTAATCCAGAGGCCTTAAGACCATCCGGTCTAGACGTCCCATACATGCACCGACTGCGCACGCTCAAGGATCCGCCGCCGCCATCTTCCGCCATCCCGTCTTCAGGAGGAATCACTGCATAGATCTTGCCAGTCCCATCTGCCGCCGATGTCACCACGACACCAGACAATGCCACCAGCCTGCCCGCGTCAATCAATCCGCGTCCAACTCTGAGACTCCACTGCTCCACGCCGTCAAGACCCACCGTCTTCAATATGGTTGATGTAACACCGCTCAACCTATTGGCCTCTCCAGTGAACCACTGCTCCAAGACGACGCCCCCAGGAGGGAGAACGACACAAGTCTCCGACATCATCCGATCCGGGAGACCCAGATCTAGGGTTTCCCCCGGAACAGCTACCACCTGAAGGAAGAGGGACGCACCATCTGCAACTGCCGACGCACCCAAGCGGTGCCCACCGCCACATAACTCTCACGACGACGCCTTCAAGAAGGACACGACGCCAAGAGCGCTGTCGCCGCCCTAGGGTTTTCACCCGAGAGACCGTGAGGTGGGAAAAGGTAGGGTGGACCCTCGGGTAACGTCTCTAAAAATGTCCCCTTAAAGAAGATCCAGACTTGCAAGCCAAGGACTGAATAAAGTCCTGCCACAACAAGAAAACAAATCTGTAAATATCATTTCGCCACCTTGTTTTTTCAATTTTCAAAGTGGCATCTTATTCCTTCCCAAGATGGCACCTCGGCTTTGAGCGATGGACGACCGCCAATAAGTCGGGTTCCATGGCCGAAACAAGTTGCGAGTAAATAAATTAAGCCCGAAGCATCGATTTACAAATGAATTTGAAGCAACAGTGCACATGACTTTTGATTGTGGAGGGCTGCATTTTTCTCGTCCTGTTGCTTTCGTCCACTTACTTGCTAGCATCTTCGAAAGCTAGTTCTCTTTATTTCTAAATAAACATGGAAGACCGCGAGGACCACATGAAACATGTGGTGAGAGGTTTAAATCTTAAAAAAAAACTTATGTGAGAGCAATCCATGTATCTCACTGTGAGTTCTGAAATGTCAAAGTAAACTCCAAACATGGTTACCATGGCATCTGTACTCTCTCTCTCTCTCTCTCTCTCTCTCTCTCTCTCTCTAAAAAAATGTGTACTTATACTTCAAATTTATAATTATTTCTTCAAAATTGTGATTTTTTTAAAAAAAATCCATGAAGATTTTTTCATATTCATGAACATTTTTAAATCTAGAAACATTTTTTAAATCCATGAACATTTAAAAAAATCATGAACAACTATAAAACTCGTGAACATTTTTTAGAATTCATGAATACTTTTCAAATTATTGAAGGATTTTTAAATTTACAAACATTGTTTAAATTTACAAATGTTTTTTTAACATCTCGAAGCTCCTGACAAAATTATGCATGTACTCAAAGTATGGTTTTTATTTTGTAATTTTCCACCCCAAGCTATCGTGGAGCGGCAGGTGGTTGCACCAAGGTAAACAATGCATTGATATGAATGAGGTGGAAAGTTGTAGTTAGCCCATTTACCACCATGATTATAGAGTCAATCTCCTTTTAAAAATATAATCTGGACTGAATCTCTCACTGTCAAAAAGATCAAGTGAATCTCTTACACACGTGAAATATAAATTGTTCGAACTTGGCTTCTACTCCCTCCGTCCGGAATTAACTATCGCTGAAATGAGTGAAGGTAAGATTAAAAGAAATTCTCGTTACATTTTGTAAGTTCGGAGTTGTGACTTTTTTCTTTAAACAAGTTCGAAGTTGTGACTTGAAACAAAGGTCGTTCTAGTCTTCGACGCTGGCTACAGATTCTCCATCCACCAAAACTTGTCTACGAACCAAAACGCTGGGTACATATTCCACGCGCACCAAAGCTTGTCTGCTAATTGTGATTCACGGGTGACAGGTGGCATCGATATGGCCAAACCTCCCCGAATAGAACTGAAATGTATACTAAAAAATAGTGTATAAAAGCGCGATCAAATAACAACTAATCACAACAGGTGACATCATAATTGCGGGATGCTGGAGCATTTGGTCAGTTAGAAACGATAAGATCTTCAGGAAGGCTGCTCCTCATACAATGATTTGGTCCCATTATATGAAAGAAACACTCACTACGGCAGTACACAGAGCCAAACCAAGCAAAGCACAGAAGATTCTGTCCTGGATTGAGAACCGTTTGTAATTGATTACATGTTTCCACGAGCTGGTATTGGTTAGAGGTGTTTACTACATTGTATACTTTCTTTTGTATTTTTTAATATTAATATAAATATACCGTAGAACCATTGTTCAGGAAATCGATAACTGGTAGCTGCTCGGTCGGCTTGAGAGTAGCGATTAATCGGTGAATCAACCTATTAACTGGATTAATCGGTCGACCGTTAATCGGTTATTTAAATAGGAACCTGTGAATATGTTATAGTTTTTTATGTATTATATCATAATCTCATGCTCTCAGCTTTGTAATATACCAAAATATGCTACTATTTGGTCAAACCCTAGGTATTGAGGAGCGAGAGGGCGATGTGAGAGGTTAAGTGCCGAAAATTTGGGCTTTGTTTGCCCACAAGTTAATGGGCCAGCAACGATTAATCGGCCTAACAACCGATTAATCGGTCTGATAGGCAAGTTAATCGGCCTGACAAGTTAACGCGGCGAATAGGTGCTATTCGAGTCGGTCACCCAATGAGTAGCAATTAACTGGCCCGTTAACTGATTAATCGGACGAATTCTTGAACAGTGTGTAGAACAATTGTTCTACGGTCTAGGTTTAAAAAAAGAAAAAACAACTAATCACAACGATGTGACATTGCGGTAGGTGTGCAAATTCATCCATGGTTACCAACCATATAACGATCAGTCCCAGCTTTTTGACAAATCATATGTAGTCCAATTTGGTGGCAAACGCCTAGTACTGTTTAGTGACATGGAGTAATCACTAACCAGCAATGAGTAGGACAGCTTTTCTAGATGTGAAAGCAATCTTATATCGGCACGACCCTGAAAAGTTGTACTAGGAAAGAAGCTAATTCACATATTTTGTTCCACACAGAGTAGCTTGTAGACTAGTTTACCTAAGAGCATCTACACCCGCAATGGGCAAATCCGACCCCTCAAACGCCCGCGGACGCACCCGGGCGCGTCCGCGGGCACTGACCGGGCACGCCTTATATTTTGTCTTCCACACTCGCGTCCCTCATATCTGAAACCTCAAAATCATGCAATTCATGCAACGCTACGTAAAACACATGACCAAAGCATAGTTCATCGGATCAGCCGAACAAGAGGAACATAATTCATCGGAGTTCAACGGCGGACAGTGCAAATCCATACTACAAACTACTTATGAAACATAGATAAAATATAAACAGAACGAGAAAGGGTAGAGGAAATCACCATTTCCTCGTCGGCCCCTTTCCCTTCCGGTCGTCGGCGCGGCTGTGCCCCTCCTCCGTGTAGGCGTCGGCGTGCGGAGGCGCGTCGTCGTCGGAGCTGGAGGTGGAGCCGTCCGTCATATCCGAGTCGGAGCTGCACCTCATGCCCGACAGCCTGCGGAGCAGGCGGTCCTGCTCCTTCGCATGGCAGGCTGCCTTCGCCTTCGACGCCGCCTCCTTTGTTGCCTCGCGCTCCGACAATTCGATGGCGAGTCGAAGCGCCTTGGCATTCTTGCGGCGGAGGCGCCGCGCATCCGTCTCCGCCGTCGTGAGAGAGCGGCGGAGGACAGACGCGAGGAGTGCTCGCCAGCCCCGGCGCGGGCACGAGGACCCAGCGGTGGTCGGGCACCACCTCCGGAGCAGAGGGTGCTGGTGGTGGGTGGCGTACCTTGAGGAGCGGAGCGGAGTGGCCGGAGCTGCGCGCCAGGCGAGAAGGGCCGGCGACGCCGTCGGGGCTGCGTCGACGGGCGCCGGGCGCTGACGAAGTGGATCCGCCGCTGCCGGATCCGCCTTGGTCGATGACTGAATGCCTCAATGCGATGCGGAGGGCGACCTCCTCGACATCGTCGGGCTCTGCTTCGCGCAGCAGGCTAGCCCAATCGTCGTCGGAGCCGGAGTCCCCACCGGAGGCAGCCCTGCTTCGGTCGCCAGCCATCGGATGCGTTTGAAGGGGATCGGAAGTGGAGTGGACGGAGAGGGGAGTGAAGTGGATTTGGGATTGACTGCGGTCTAGGGTTTTCCGGACGGCGATATTTGTGGGCCAGGCGTGGGCCAGGCTGGGCCAAGCCGACGTGGCACCCGCGTGCCCTGGCGCGCCCGGACCGCCCCATATTTGGGCTGGATATGAGTGGTGCCGGTCAGTCCGGGCGTTTGAGGCCCGTTTGAGGCGCCCGGCTGGGTCGATTTGTTGTCACCGGCCAGTGACCGGTCAGCCAGCCTGGGCGTTTGAGACGGATTTGAGGCGCCCGGCTGTAGATGCTCTAAGTATGGACCCTTGTAAACCACTGGCATTTAAAATTAATTAAAAGGCGCAAGTAAGTTTTGCAAGAAGAACATAATAGGGCGACTCGAGGGCTTCCACACGCAACCCTAGGCGCCGCCGCTCATTCCTCCTCCCTCTCCTCGCCGCTGTTGGAGGACGCCGCTGGGGGAAGCCTGTGTGGATGGAGACGGCGGGGGGCTCTTCTTGCGGCACCCCTAGTTTTGCGGGTGGCAGGCCTTAGCGGCCGCCGGTGCCCTGAGTTGTGTGTGTTGGGAGGCCGGTGGCGGGTCTCAGCGAACGGCGATGGGCTGTGGGGGTCGGTCCGCGCCGGGCGATGATGTTCTGCGACTTGCTTCGCGGGAGCGCGGTGGCGGGTCTGGCCGGGCTCGGGCTGCTGGTCTTGTCTAGATCTGGTCCTGGCTAGTGGTGGGGGCATGTTGCGCTGGAGTCCGATCGGATCCGCCTAGATCTGATGCTCGGACGACGGCGACGGTGCGGGGTGATGGCGTGGCCCAGAGGGGTCGCTGGGCTGGGCGTGTGGGGTTGCAGAGTTGGCTAGGTGTGGATCTGGTGTTGGCGTGAGCTAGTTGTGTTTCATGCAGTGGCTTGGGGGTGGCGGTGGTGGTAGTCGTCGGCCATGAGAGCGGTTGGGCTGGTGCAAGGTGGTGGACGACGTCCGGCGACCATTAGGTACGGAGGGACGACTTGTCCGCGCTGGTGCAAGCCATTGCTTTGTGCTCTTCTGGCTCGTGGCTCGTTCGTGGTGTCGGTTCGAGCTGGGCTCCCTGGCGCTGCTTTGCCGTCGGCGGATCAGCGCCGATGGTCGTGGACAGGCAACGTGCGACCTTGCCTAGGACCAGTCCAGAGGGCTACGGTCGGGGCTTGCTCGGCGGTGGCCATCGGTAACCATTGGGTTCTGTCCACCCCGGTTCACCGGGACTGGCTAGGGATGCAGGTGTGGGCGCTTCCTAGCGTGGAGGTGTTGAGCCCGATCTGGCTGATACCGGGCTGGGAGTGGAAGGAGGTGCCTTCTACTCTTCCTACAGTGGTTGGTGCGTTGTGATGCAGACGGCTGGTGAGTTCCCGGGTCATGGATGCTGGGGCGGCGACCCCGGGATGACGGTCTGTATGGTAGGCTCTTCGGCGGGCATCATGGTGACGACGGTGGCTATGCCTCTTGGTCATCTCGACGGCGAGAGGTGTAGCGGCGAGTGGATCGGGTTCGCTCTCTTTTGTTGGTAGTGGAGACGGCTGGATCCGGATATGAAGATTTGTGCTCATTGTGATGTCTTAGGTACCTCGTGGTGGCATGGGTGAGCTGCCAAGAAAAGCTCCGCACCTTGGCGCCGACGGTGGCGTCACCCGTGGGTGCGACTTTCCTCTTGAGGACGTAGTTGTGGTTCTCCTCTCTGTGTCAAGGTTCCAGGTGAAGACCCTTGTTTGTTTCGGACTCGGCAGGGCGACGCTTAGCGTTGTTCCCCCTCCCGAGGGCGTTGTCATGGAGCTTAGGTGTCCTAGGGCGTGTTGTGGCATAGTTTTCAGGACCACTTGTGTTATCTTTCATCAACGTAGTTGTGTGCGTTTATGTTGCCCGGTTGTCCTGTAGGAGATATGCCCTAGAGGCAATAATAAATGTTATTTATTATCTCCCTGTTCATAATTATGTTTATGTTCCATGCTATAACTGCAATGATTCTCGAGTCTGCAAATAAAACGAGGCTTGGAGGGAAACTCATGTGCACGTGTGGGATAATAAACGGTAAAAAGTATTCCTAGTCAAGCCTCTATGACTGGCTCAAGTATTGCATGATGATCCTGTTTTCCTGATCATGGGCATGACTATGCCGGCAATTTTGAGGGCACAATTGTTGGTAGAACACTTGTGTTGAATCGACCCGAATTGATGTTATGCTATGAGATACATTCATCATTAGTTAATGGTTAATAACATAGAGATGGTTAATGTTTGCATGATTCCTTAGACCATGAGAGTATCGAGTTTCTTCATGCTTGCTTCATGAACTTTGGGGTTTGTTAAACGTCATCCGTAAATGGGTGGCTATTACGGCGGCTTACGGGTTCATGGAAAAGTATGTCAAGTAACTTGATAGCTCAAGATTGGGATTTGCTCCTCCGACGATGGAGAGATATCTCTGGGCCCTCTCGGTGTTACGGTATCCATCATCGTCTGGCCAGACACTTTGTGATTTGATCACGGGGATGCCGGAACACGGGAACGAGAAAAGAGAACAATACCGGTAACGAGGTAACTGGCATAGTGGACAAGTTTTTGATCCGCGGGGATGCCAACATGTCTCACCTCGGGTATTTGTAACATATCGCGAAGCAACAGGAATAGCACACGGCAACTGGAGGTTCACTCGAATATTCATTCGTGTGGGTATAGGGGTCAATATGGGTGTCCACGGCTCCGATGTTGATCATTGATCGGAAGGGGTTCCGGGTCATGTCTATACTTCACCGAACCGATAGGGTCACACGCTTAAGGGTCATCTATCTGCTGAATACTAGACGGGGAGTCTGAGAGAAAATCACCGAAAAAGTTTCGGACGAAACGGAAACGTTCCGGAGAGGATATCGGAATAGTTCCGGTGAAACTGAAAAGTTGTTTCAGGGTATTCCATAAAGTCAAATTGGTTTCGGCACATGCCTGGAAATTATTGGAAGGTACCAGAATTGTTCCGGTAACTTCTGAGATTTTTCAGAGACAAAAACCGGAAATGTTCCGGACTGCCGGAACCGCTTTAGTTGCTTTTCACAGATGAAAATCACTAAACCGAAAAGTTGTTTCGGCATATACCATTAAGTCAAATTGGTTTCGGCACATGCCTGATAATTCTTGGAGGGTGCCAGAATCATTCTGGAATTTTCCGGAATGAAAACCGGAAATGTTCCGGAGCTACCGAAACCGCTTCAGATGCTTTTCGCAGATGAAAATCACTAAACCGGAATTGTTCCGGCTCGCGTTGAAAATTATTTTGGTGGGTACTGGAAATGTTCTAAGCCCACATGAATATTTTCAGTTCGATCAGACGCTGAAAAATGTCGTCGTGAATAGTGAAAGTGCTTTTTGGGATATTTATGGAAAAGTCACCTTTTGGGATATTTTCCCAAAAGGTTTCTAGAAGGCTTGGGGGCCAAGCAACCCTACCCCTTGGATTTCCTATAAATAGAGGTGGAGGGGCTGCCTCCACACTCAATCCTTGCTCTCATACACATGCCATAGACTTGTCTGGCTTCTCTCTCCCTCCCAGCGAAATAGTTTCGTAGAGCCGAAAGGCTGTCTGGGTTCCGGCAGGAACTAGTTCTGGACGGCGAAGCCCAGCCGGATAGTTGAGACCGTATGTGTGCAACTCTGTAGAGAGATCGTAGTTTCGGTCTTAGTTTGAGAGTGCCTCCCGAAGGGCTGTCCGAGTGACTGTCCGAGTTTCGATGGTCCTCCCGAAGGGCTGTCCGAGTGACTGTCCGAGTTTCGATGGTCCTCCCGAAGGGCTGTCCGAGTGACTGTCCGAGTTTCGATGGTCCTCCCGAAGGGCTGTCCGTGACACCGTTCGAGGGACTGTCCGACCGCCTCCCGGAGGGCTGTCCGGGAGCGGATGAGTGTATACATCCTCGCGGTTGGGAGGTTGTAAATCCTAGCTGCGGGGATCTGCACCGCCGATCGTCATCGACTCTACTTCCGCTGCGCTACGAGTCCGTAACGAAAAAGATCAAACCTTGTATGCAGTCTCCATAGTGATCCTGGGCTGGTACGTAGGTCGGAAATTTTTTGTTTTCTGTTGCATTACCCAACATGTCCCGGGACCTGCTTTGTAAGAGGGCTTCCTCATCATTTTGTATCGTCCGACCCTGTACTTTGGGTTGTGCTTTATCTATAAAGCGGGGCGAGAGCCTGTTTCAAGAAAAGAAGTACATAATAGCGTGTGTTTTTCATGGTGTTTTTTCTCGAAACAAGTAGTGTATTCATGGTGTAAACTATGAAAAAAGGGCGGCCCATATCTGTCCTGGAAAAACAACAGAGGTTGGCCCAGTATAGTACTCTCTGGTTCATATGATTTCAATAACTCTGAGGGCCTCTTTAATTCAAAGGATTTCATAGGAAATCTAGAGGATTAGAATCCTTATAAAAAATTCTATGTTGTTTGTTTGATTCGTAGGATAAAATGAATAAAATTTTCCTTTTCTAAGAATTCGATTGCCCTACATTTCATAAGAATTTTATCATTCACTTAGACCTCTTGCAAACATTCCTTTATTTTTCAAGTGGTTCAGTCAAACATGTTGGAAATATGAGCAATTTACCATATGATTTAGTTGAAATAAACAGTAGATAAAACATGACCACAATAACAGAGACAAGACAAGTCATGCAATCTAACAAAGAGTAGGCAAATAGCATCTGAATTTGTGAACTTGAACATAACATATTGAGAACAGATTCTAGAACAAGAAACTCTAGCATGAAAGGCGGGCAACTGAGGAGGAGCGCGCGTGTATATCTCTCTTCTTCTCATGCTCATACATGTGGGGAAACAACCTCCCTTATAAGGAGGTCCAACTCCTGCTAAACTAGCAATGTGGGGCTAAATTTTAGTCCCACCTCTTGCCTTGCATGAATGCGCTATGTGGGCCTCTAGGATTTATTAGGAATTCTGAAAATGGTTCCCAAAATGGACCAAATTCGAGCAAATCACACTTTGATGCAACAAAAAAGATGTAAGATTTGAGTGGACATGCCAATGCAAATATTGTGGTCTTTTTATTCCTGTATTTTGCAATCCTTCGAATCGAAGAAGCCCTGAAAGATGATAAGAAAAAGGATCACTATGCTACCACGAGACGTCCCTGTTCGTGCCTTAGGGCATCTCCAATGTTGTCCTCTAAAACTCGTCCACGGACACGGATATAAGAGCCGACCATCCAACCACATCCGCTAAACGTCCGCCTAGATCCGGCCTCTTTCATTTCAAATGCATAGCAATATGACCAAATTTAAGTGTGGTGTCCATATCGCCCGATCACAACCAAAAAGAGGCGCCTGTTCATGGTTTTTACATGCGCACGATCAGAAAAGTTCCAGTCCGGCAATCCGTGGATCCTCCATTTACGCCGGCTCTTCTCACGGGTCCATGTGCGCAGCCACCACCTGTGGATCCTCCGTCTTTACCGGCTCTGGTAGCTCTTCCCACCGGTCCATGAGATGGCGGACGACGAAAAGAGCGAGAATTGGGGTGGAGGGCGGTGACAAGCGGATAGGGTGAGGAATGCGCGGGTTTTGGTGCGAATACCCCGCAGACCGGTCCAAATGTGAGGGCTCTGTCTCGTTTTTGGGTGGGCTGGGGTGTCAAGTCCTACGTGGCGGAGGTCCGGACTCCAGCAAAGCTCCCCCTGGTTTGCATCCGGTTTGTAGGAAAACGTATACGTGGACGCCTCTATGGACAAATACCGGTCCGCGTTAGATGGCAAAATACGCCTAAACAGTTTGGTCCACACATTTGCAGGCTATCTAAGGGTGCACATTAAAGATGCCCTTAATGCACAAACCGTAGAGGCTAGAGCATGTGTGAATCGTTCTCCGCTCTCACCCTACGGTCCAGGATCAGTCGATCTCTCGGACTGATTAGATGACGTGTCTCTCATAGCGTACTAAACCCGTGACTAGAATGTTTTCCCATTAAAAAGAGTGTATTTACAATAAGATTTAACGAAAATTCGCACGGGCACGTAGTTGTGGGGATGCGTATCTGCTACTCTTGCAGGAGTTGTTCGATTTTTTTCGAAGAGCAAGGGTGATGTAGCACAGCAGCCGAATGTATTTCTCTCGGTTAAGAACCAAGGTTTATCGAAACAGTAGGAGTCGCCAAGCTAACAACTTTAGCAGTACCTGCACACAGACAAATAATTGCTTGCACCCAACAAAGGCAAGGGGGTCGTCGCTCCCCTTGTTCTTGCTAGTTACAAGTTTAAAAGTAAATAGTGATAGGGAAAAGCGGCAAAATAGTAAAAGAGTAAAAAGAGCAATTATAGGAGTTTTTGTATTGATGGAAGATAGACCAGGGGGCATAGGTTCACTAGAGGCATCTCTCTCGAAAGCATGTAGTGGCATGGTAGAGAAATTACTGTTGGGCAATTGACAGAATAGCGCAAATTATAACTATCATCATTCATGGCATAATCTCACATAGGCATTACGTCTGTGACAAGTAGACCGTTAACTTAACTACATCTACTACTATTACTCCACCCCAAGATCGCTATCCAGCATGCATCTCAAAGTATTAAGTTTATCAGAAATAGGGTAACGCAATAAGTAAGATGGCATAATGTAGACAAGAAGAGATCAATCAATATGACCAAACCCCGTCGTTTTATCCTTAGTGCCAACAACAACATAATACATGTCTTTGACCTTTCTGTCACTGGACAAGATGACCGCATGATTGAACCACTGAAAATAAATCAATCAAACTTGGCCAAAGTAGACGAATAGATCGGAGGGAAATACAAAGCTATAATATTACACAAGACAAACTTCAAAAGATTCATATAAATTCAATGAACAATCCGATCATAAATCCACAATTCATCGGATCCCAACAAACATGCCACAAGAATTACATCGAATAGATCTCCGAAGAGATCATTGTATTGAAGATTAAAAGAGAGAGAGAGAGAGAGAGAGAGAGAGAGAGAGAGAGAGAAAGCCATCTAGCTACTACTATGGACCCGTTGGTCTTGAAGAACTACTCACATATCATCATGGAGGCAACAAGGTTGATGAAGATGGCCTCCCCAATGATTCCCCCCTCCGGCAGAGTGCGAGTACATGGCTCCAGATGGGATCGCGTCGGAATAGAGGCTTGCAGCGGCGATAAAATTGTTTCGGGTCTTGCTCCGAGTGTTTCAGAATATGTGGGTATTTATAGGCCGAAAATTAGGGCAAACAGAGGCTTGGGGAGCCCACAAGCCACCCCGGCGCGCCCCTGGCTTGTGGGGCCCTCTGGGTCTTCTGGCCTCTTCCCGAAGCTCCTAGGGTCTCTTATGTTCCAGAAAAAATCGTCAAAAAGTTTCATCTTCTTTGGACTTCAGGAGGTCTCGATTTTCTGTAAAACCAAAAACATGCAAAAAAACTAGCACTAGACACTAAATTAATAGGCTAGTCCAAAAATTAATATAAAATGATGGCCAAAATATGTAACAATGATAATATAATAGCATTTAACAATAAAAAAAGTATAGATACGTTTGGGACGTATCAGTATCTACCCAGGCTTTGTCGGTCCACCTGCCCCGACTATTTAAGCGGGCAGGCGGCGCCGTCCAAAGCCATCTCCACTCCTCTCCGGACACCGTCCAAACCCATCTCCACTCCTCTCCGCACACCGTCCAAACCCATCTCCACTCCTCTCTGCACACCACGCGATGGGCAAGTCCAGCGCCAACGACTGGTTCTTTGTACCAGGTAGTGGAGCTCCCTTCGGATCATGGCGTCGCCGCCCACGGTCTCCGAGGGCGTCGTCCTCTACCGGGTCGTCAACAAAGAAGGAGGTCATGCTTTCCTCGGACGACGAGGAGCAGTAGCAGTCGCCCCTCCTCGTCGAGGCCGCCGCGGCGGACGAGGAGTACCATGCGCAGATGGAGCTCCTGGTCGAGCCGTCGCTCCACGATCATGGTTCGTCGCCATCTCGCCAGCGTGTCATGCAAGAGTTGCCCCCCCTCCCGCAACCGGTGCATCCAAATTGGACGCCACGTCAAGGAGGAGGCGCCACCCCCTCCCCGCACGCAATCGTGGTCAGACGCCTCGTCAAGGAGGAGCCGCTGTCGCCGCCGCATGGCATGTTCAGCCGCTTCGAGCCGAGGTCCCTGCCGCTCCATTTCTGATAGGTCAAGGAGGCGGCGTCCATCGCCCCGTTGAAGAAGGAGGAGGACCCCGGCAACGTCGTCGCCAATGCGCGTAGCCACATCCTCCACTACCTCGGGTGCGGCGGCGACTCCTTGTCCTCGCACACATACACATCGGCGACAAACAGGGCGGCTGTCGAGGAGGCGCGCCGGGTTCGGCAGAACGCGGCGCGCCGGGCGGCGTTTGTCACGTCCGACATCACCCTATGGAGAGTAATTTAGACTAGTCTCATATGCATGGCACTAGTATAAATTAGTCCCCACTCCCCACTATGGAGAGGTCAGTGATGAATTAAGTTAGAGGAGGGATAATTTATACACATAGCAGTACAATTGTTAAAACACAGGTGAATCGTGATAATCCAACGGGCTTATATAAGCAGTTACTAGGTCAGCTCATCGATATGTGGTCGAGCAGAGCAGTTTTCTTTTTCAACAACTTGCACAGATGCAAATGGTTGGTCCCCCAGGAGAGCACATGGAGGGGCGCAATTGGACTTGTAGTGCGGTCCAATCGCCGTCCACCCCTCCACGCCTTCAACCGACCATCTCCTGTGGCACTGGCCATCAGTTTGCTGTTTGTTCGTAGTCACTTTTTCGTGGCATGTTGAGAAATAGTGCTACATGCTCCAGTAATAGAAACGGAATTTGGAAAGCCGGGACATGTCTACAGTAATACCACCATCACTACATTGTATGCATTTCATCTCACTGTGAAAAGAAAAGCTAACTTATAAACCTTGGTGCCCCGGGTAACGTGAGGAGGGGAGTGCAGCGATGGCGTGGTCCAAGGAAGTGTGGTTTGGGGACAAAGCCGGGTGAGGAAAGCGAGACGGAAGTGGAGCCACCGAGCCAGGCAAGGCGGGAGGGAGCCACGTGTGTGCGCATCGGGCCATCCTCCGACCCTACCGTGAGCGTCCTACACAGGCCAAAATCACTGTTCTGACCTTATCAGCAATCTTTGTTACAAATTGAACTCGACATGAAAGTATTTCACAATGTGACCCTTTTAGCAACGCCACAGTCCGCGGCGTTTCTGTCCAACTTAGAAACGCCGAGCTAGCTCACGTTGCTGCTCCACATGGAAACGCCGAGGTATCTCGCGTTGGTACTCCACATAGAAACGCCAAGGGCTTTGGCGTTTCTGCCCTATACGGCAACGCCAATGGTTTTGGCGTTTCACACTCCGGCGCGCCGCGCGAGCAGGTAGATAGGCTAGTACCACCCGCAGTCTTCGCATTGCTTTGCCCAGCGCAGCGAGCAGCCGGAGCAGCATGCATGCATGGAGGCGGGGCCCGCAGCAAAAGCAAAGCCGAGGCGCACGTAACCACCGTGCCTATGCTCGAGCGGGGACGAGTGCGCGCTCGACGCATGGCCCGCTGGTACGTGAGCGGCGTGGGATGGGACGGCACGAGGGGTATGGTGGCCATTTCCTTCGTGGAGGCAGTGTCCGTTCCTCTCCCGTTCTGGTAAAAGCATCAGGGAAGAAAAGATGAGACCGTTTGCGTTCAAAAAACAGAGTAGATGAGACCGTTGCGTATTCTTTATTGTCCCGGATTAGTTTCCCCGGAGCCGCACCAAGCTGAATTGAGCAGCGTGCCAGTACTAGCCAGCAACACACCCGTACACTGTTGAATGTTCCGTGACATTTGATCAGTAAAAGAATCAAAGTTACCTTTCATCTAATATACTATAAGTGTTGGGCGCACTCGTCCCCGCTCGAGCAGAGGCACGGCGGTTACGTGCGCCTCGGCTTTGCTTTTGCTGCGGGCCCCGCCTTCATGCATGCATGCTGCTCCGGCTGCTCGCTGCGCTGGGCAAAGCAATGCGAAGGCTGCGGGTGGTACTAGCCTATCTACCTGCTCGCGCGGCGCGCCGTAGTGTGAAACGCCAAAACCATTGGCGTTGCCGTATAGGGCAGAAACGCCAAAGCCCTTGGCGTTTCTATGTGGAGTACCAACGCGAGATACCTCGGCGTTTCCATGTGGAGCAGCAACGTGAGCTATCTCGGCGTTTCGAAGTTGGGCAGAAACGCCGCGGACTGTGGCGTTGCTAAAAGGGTCAGATCGTGAAATACTTTCATATCGAGTTCAATTTGTGACAAAGATTGCTGATAAGGTCGGAACAGTGGTTTTGCCCTCCTACACACACCACACCACACCATACTAGTAGCACTCCGTCTCCGTGGTCAACCACGCAGCGTACAACGCTTGCCGTTTTCCCAGAATACTCGCTCTTGCCATCTGGACCCCGGGACACCGTGGAGCCCATCATAAAGTTTTTCCTGGCAGCGAGGGATGCTGGCATGCCATGTTTTGATGCATGGGACCCTCGGCATGGTGACACGGGGGTCCAAGCAAGCCCTCTGGCTCTACTCATTGCTCAAGGGCCAATACTACAACAGTTGACGGTTTTGTCAGAATTGTAGAAGCATGCAGCCATAATGGCGCTGTGATGGCGCACCCTCCATGTTTTTGTCACATGGGATACGCTGTTCAGTACAGGTAGGCAGGCCTTCATGTCCACGAACCCATCGGGGAACTTTTCTACCACCTTTTTGGTCACGTATTGTGCAATCTTCTCTGGTTTATACATCGTGGCGAGGGTAAATAATCCAATATTCGAGTGAAACAATAAAAAATGCACGTTTATCAAAGCCAAATGTGCTAGCCTGAGGATAGCAGGGCAGGCATTATTCTCAATATTTTTCCCTTGGAGAATGTGGGGAGAAGGAAGAAAAGTCCAAGGAAAACACTTAGAAACATCCGACTTATTATTCACGGGCGTAAGCCGTCTCTGACGCGTGCCACGCGTCCCTGTTTGCTCGCTCACCCATCTTTCCCTTATCTCTTATACTACAGAAGCTGAGCCGCTCATTCTTTTTCCTCCCTTTCTTCTTCCTTGAGCACATCGCACCACACACCAGTGCTAGCGCCCGTCGCCGTAGACCGCCGCCGCCGTCGTCTCGCGTCGATGCACCACTGCTGCAAACCGCCGTCGCCATTGCAAGCCGGCTTCCCAAGGGACGGCGCTCTGCTGCAATCCCAGTCGCCGCTCACCTCGTGCTGCTATAGGCTAGGTTGGGAGGACGCTGCTGCCATGGCCGGCGGCGGCGCTGCGTTGCAGCAGGAGATGCGCGACAACGCTGCTGCCACGTCGACGGCGGAGCTGCGTTGGAGCAGGACGGGCTACGAGCTGCCGCCATGGCCGGCGGCAGAGCTGCGCTGCAGCAGCCAATGCTACGACGACGCTGCTACACGGCGACGACGAAACTGCATTGCAGCAGGAGAGAGCTACGAGTTTCTGCCATGGCCGGCCGGAGAGCTGCGTTGCAGCAGGCGATGCGGCAATGAAGCTTCGCCGGGGTGTCAATGAAGCTTCGCTGGAGCGTCGAAGGTTTTCGCCGCACTCGGTGTTGGCATGGAGCAGCACCCGGTGCTGCGATGCAGCGGTTTGCCGCCGGCTCTTTAGAGCTGCGATGCAGCCGTCCCCGACGGCTAGTGCTCGCCGGCGGCTCCGGTGTCGTGAAGGTCGCCGGCGCAGGGTGCCGGGGGGGGGGGGGGGGGGGGGGGGGGGGGTGCAGGAGGCGCGATGTCGATTTTTTCTGATGCGTTTCTCTGCATCGTTCAGAGGAGGAAGACTCAGGTTGTGTTGCTGCGATCGAACGGCATCCGGTGCCAGATCGGACGCCTAGCTAGGGGGATGATTTCTCTAAGAAATCATCCGGTTGATCCCTAGCAGCCGCTTCAAAGTCCAAATGGTCTGCGTCGAATAAAACAGTCGGAAAGGAGTGCTAGAATTTGCTTCCGCTTCCGCAACCTTCTGCTTTTCATGCAAGATTACAACTTTGCGTTTATAGGAATATACCCTCTTTTTAAAACTGCGCTGACGTTGTTTTGATGAGAACTTTTCAGTCTTCCACCGAGTGAGTGACAATATCGTCTGCGTACGTCCCTATATCTGCATTAGATGGGCTTAAACTACTTAGGTTGGTTTAACCAATTGTCAATTTGTCATAGTATGCGCTAGCACATTGTTTCTGTCCTACCATATACTACTAGTACCATTATAGTAGTGATCATCGCCTTGGTTCACAACTTTGTAGCCTAAGCTTAATTATGCCAAGAAAAAAAATAGTTATCTCTTGATACAGCTGTAGTAATCATGGTTGATGTACTAGTTTTGAATCTTTATTGATGTGCCAGGAGTGCAAAAACCCTTTGCCATTGGTTTCTCAGGATCCATCCCTTGGCGTGAGGTTAGAAACAGTGTCATTTAGCGATAGAGATATATATCCATGGCAGGCCGCGTTGCCGCGTACTACTGTAATAACAATAAAAAATACGATGATTGTCGATCGTTGATCGTCAACATCAGAGCTACCATTCAACTTCTAGACAGTTTGGCTAGGGGTTAAAACACTCCACTCACTCCACGCGATAAGAGACAAATTTACTTAGGATCGGGCACCGGCGAGGTGTAGTACCCTACTCCTGCTCTATGTGTTCTTCATGTATCTCGATCCGGTAGAATTTTAGCTATCTATTACAACGCCCCTTCAAGCGACTCATTTCCTCTTTCTTTATACCCGTGCGCCAAAGTTCACCTCCCATCCTCGTCCGTTCGCGTGACGAACGGATAGTTGGTAACACGTGCAGTGGACATTACTAAGTACCCTTGTAGGGGACTGCGCGCCCCTCTAAGCTTCGGCCCTCCCCTCGCTTCCCCTGGTGCTGACCATTTCCGACGAAAGCAAGGGAGATCAAGGTTGGAAAAGGCAAGCTATGGGGGATGACAATGGCGGCGTGGGCAGAAGGACGAGACGCACAAGGGTGGGAATGGAGGATGCGGTGAAGGAGAAAAACTCACCCTTTTCCCTCCTTTAGCCGCCCTGAAACTGAAAGGGTGACCTTCACGGCGTGACATGTGCCCCATGTTCGCTGCGGTGTCCCACTTTACGAGACGTGGGCGTGTGAATCTAGGGATCATCATCATGGCGAAGCGCAACCAACGGGTGTCCCCAAGCAGTTCCCCAGAAAACTTGATTTGACCGGACAAGGCGAGCCCTTGGCGTTCCTCTCTCCAAGAGACCTGGCGACAGGGCTCAACCCACGGGGATCCGACCTCCTGGGAATACCGTCTCGCATCGGCCTCCGCAGCAGCAGCTCTCCTGAAGCCCTCACAAAAAGCAGGGCCGGACCGAATCTTCGAAAAGCTGCCCCCCAAGGTGCCACCTAAAGGCCATCATGAAGACAAGGAGCCCGCCAGAGATCTCGGATCTCGTCCTCTGACGCCCTCGGGGGCTACTGATGGTGTAACACACTGGTAGTGGTTTCTCCACTGTGCCCCTAGCGGCAGCTAGGAGCCCGGAGAACCGGATAGACCTGAGCAGATCATCTTGACCCCCCAAGCCACCCTGGTGGCAAGCTAGATTGAATCTCTCTATTGTAAAACCCTAGCCCCCACCGAGCATATAAGGTGGGGTCTGCCGGGCTCTCATTCCCATCTACTCCTGTAGAAACAAACTCTCAGTAGCATCTCATACTTCCCATTGTAACCCCTCACATGAGGTATACCACTACAAAAAAAACACTTTCGTGATGATACGTCTTTGTCACAGTAGGTCAAGTTTTCTGTCATGCATGTACATCCGTGACAATTTTATGACAGAATCAAGATAGTCATACCTGTGCTGTCGTAGAAGTGTTCCATGACAATACTGAAATTATCATCACGGAAGTGTCCACTTCCATGACGATAAATGTCGCGTCATGGAAGTGTTTTCGTCAAGGGTGACTGACACGTGGCATTCACCGTAACGGGTCGCCGTTAAGCTATCGAGTTCCGGTTTGGATCCGATAACCCGTTAACAGCTCGGACCAATGGGGATTTTCCACGTGTAAAATTCTCATTCGCCGGCGGATCGACGTGTCAGCTCGGCGTTGCGACAGATGTCATCCATTCATTGGAGAGACGCCTATGATACGTCGACACGTGGCACGGCCCAACAGTGGCCCATTTAGGTTAAAAAGGTCGGCCCGTTTGACTTGGTCAAAAGTTAGCAGGCCGGCCCATGGAAAGCCAGTTACCGGCCTGTTCGCATACAGCTCATTTACGGCCCGGGTACTCACGGCCCGTTATGGCCTTTCAAAATTCAGCCCAGTAGCGTCATGTGGGCCGTCCCATATGATTCCAACCCATTGTCACTTTTGGCCCATCTATGGCCCGTGAAGTCTTTCGGCCCATATGAGGCCTTTTGCATTTCTGTGCCCATTAACGGCCCGTGATGAATCAGGCCCATCATGAACAGTAAACTGCTTTGAGCCCATTAACGGCCCATGATTCAGTTGGGCCGTTTCCAGCCCATGTTTTCTTTCGGCCTTCTAAGGGCCCATAAATTCTTGGGCTCATTTCCGGCCCTTGATTACTTACGGTCCGTTACTGGCCTGTTATGCTAATGGGCCAAATTCAGCCCGTGGTAACAATCGGTCCGTTTGTGGCCCGTTAACCCGTTGGGCCGTTTTAATCCTCTCCTGTAATACGGCCCATTAACGACCCGTCATACATGTTGATAGAATTAAGCCTGTGCTGTCTTCCGGCCTGTTAACGGCCCGTTATGGTCTGGGCCCATAAACGGACGCACTACAGGAATCAGGTCCTTTGCCGTCTGCCATAGCAGATGGCAAAGGACCAGACTACGGACGGCAAACATCTTTGCCGTCTGCTGGCTGACGGCACAACTTTCAGCACTCAAAGTCACGGTAATCAGCGTCTTTGCCGTCTGCAGAAGCGCCGCGGACGGCAAAGACTTTTACCGTCCGCTTTCCTGGCACAGCTGACGGCAAAGGTCCTGGACGGCAAAGTGTAGCTGTTAGCCCCGTCAGGTGGCTAACGGCAGACTTTGCCGTCTGCCTGCGGACGGCAAACAAACACTTCACTTTGCCGTCTGCCGAGTGACGTCAGCAGGCCTGTGGCTGCACGTCAGTCCTGCTTTGTGTTTGCCGTCTGCCAGTGAGGTCTTTGCCGTCTGCCAGGTCTTTGCCGTCTGCAAGCTGACGGCAGAATGACCAAATGGGTCAGGCATGGTGCTCCCAGGTTGCACAGGTTGCTGCCACGTGGCACCTTTGCCGCCAGCCTACCGACGGCAAAGGGATTTGCCGTCCGCTAGTAGACGGCAAAGTGCCTGTATTACCACTTTTTTATCTGTTTTCTGTTATTTCCCTGCATTTTCACAACACATATATGATATATATAGTTTCAAGCTGAAGCATATGCCATGTATTCCAACAAATAGTATGTACTATCCAACATTATCGTGAAATATTGAACAAGAGAACACATAGGCTATTAAAAGAACCAATACATACATAGTTTCACACTGTTCATCCATATATACATACATAGTTTCACATTGTTCATCAATACAAAAACTAAACACTAGCAGTCCATCAATGCCAGCTTCCATGAAGTGAATCAAATTTGCAAAATGGGAATAAGAAAGTTAGAAGAAGAAGACTAGAATAATAATAATAATAATAATAATAATAATAATAAGAAGAAGAAGAAGAAGAAGAAGAAAGAGAAGAAAAATAATAAGAAGAAAGAAAGAAGAAGAAGAAGAAGAAAGAAGAAGAAGAAGAATAAGAAGAAGGAGTAGAAGATGGAGAAAAAGAAAGAAGAGAAAAAGGAAGAATAAGAATATATTTTCTTCTTCTTCTCTCTTCTATCTTTTTATCCTTTTCCTTCTCATTCTTCTTCTTTTATTCTTTCGTTTTCTTCTCTTTCTTCTTCTATTCTTTCTTTTTCTCCTCTTCCTTGTTTTTCTTCTTCTTATTCCTTATTTGTGTCATTTTAGAGCTAACTTAGGTAATTATGCCATTTTAGAGCTAACTAAGCATATTATGTCATTTTGGAGGAAAATAAAGTAAGTATAGGTCATTATTGAGCTAACTTAGGTAATTATGCCATTTTTGAGCTAACTAAGCTTATTATGTCAATTTGGAGGAAAATAAGGTAAGTATAGGTCATTTTTGTGCTAACTTAGGTAATTATGCCATTTTTGAGCTAACTAAGCTTATTATGACATTTTGGAGGAAAAGAAGGTAAGTATAGGTCATTATTGAGCTAACATAGGTAATTATGCCATTTTTGAGCTAACTAAGCTTATTATGTCATTTTGGAGGAAAAGAAGTTAAGTATAGGTCATTATTGAGCTAACTTAGGTAATTATGTCATTTTGGAGCTAACTAAGCTTATTATGTCATTTTGGAGGAAAATAAGGTAAGTATAGGTCATTACTGACCTAACCTAGGTAATTATGCCATTTTTGAGCTAACTAAGCTTATTATGTCATTTTGGAGGAAACGAAGCTAAGTATATGTCATTATTGAGCTTACTTAGGTAAGTATAGGTCATTATTGAGCTAACTTAGCTTATTATGTCATTTTGGAGGAAAATAAGCTAAGTATATGACATTTATGAGCTAACCAAGGTTATTATGCCATTTTTGACCTAACTAAGCTAATTATGTCATAAATGAACTAAATAAGCTAATTATGTCATTTTGGAGGATAATTAGCTAAGTATGTCTTTTTGGGGAAAATAAGCTAAGTATGTGACATATTAGGGCTAACTAGCATGTACGAAGCTAAGTATGCATTTGTTAAGCAAAACAATAGAGAAAACTTACCGTCGTCGTCATCACGGAGGTCAAGCACGGGGGTTTCTCGGGCCAGTTTCACCTGGAGAAGGTTGCCCTTCAGAAGGGTTGTGCGATGCGGCTCGGGAGTTATGCTGCACCAAAGATCATTTGCAATGTCTCGTTAGCATGATGATACTCAAATGTTAAGACTAGTAACTAATGACCATTCAAATGAAACTCACCGTTCCCACCGGAGTAATGACTGGCATCGGCGGAGGGGTCTGACCGGTCTTCTCGCACATAGACTGCACATTTGGTTTTGACGAGTCAGTCATATTAGTTAGTAATGAAACGAACATTACGTGCATGATTTGGCTAATATGCAGAAGAAACTTACCACGAGGAGCTCGTACATGGCCCACCGCCTCATTCCATGCCGTCTCCTCCTCCAACAACCTAGCCGTCTTCTCCTCCAAAAGCAGTTCCTTCTCCACCGCCACCCGGTCCCTCTCCTCCAGAAGCGCATGGGTTGTCGCTCTCTCTTTTTGAAGAGCAGCCTGCAACACCACTCCTCGTTAGCATTGTAATCATCGATGGCCGCACACACAATGTGATGGAGGAAAGATATCTGAGTTCGTATAACTAACCTCGATGGCGAGATCGACTGGCCATGGATGAGTCCTTATCTCAGGCGAGGAGCTCGTTCGGCGCGCCTTGATCTCCGGGAGAGTGAGAGGACAACGTATCAGTCCATCTCCAATGGCTATCGAGCCATGGGGCCTCCCGCGACCAGCTATCATCACCAGCTCTGGATCAACAGGATTCTGGCTCGGGTTATAGTCCTCCCCTTTCCTCGCCTTTGCCTCCTTGTTGTACATCACGAGCTTGTGGTGGGAGGAGATGTTGGTGAACTTTTCTGGATGATCGAGGTCAGACTCAGAGAATGCCATGGCCTTCTTGTACGAGGCAGTATGGGCCATGGCATAGAGGTCGTACACCTCTGGCACCTCCGTCTTATTGTGTTGCGCCTAAATAAGAGGAACAAAGTATTAGTAAAGGGCTCAAGCTAGCATGAAGAATGAATTGCATGAATCATGAAGCAAACCACATACCCAGTTCTGCCCGTACTGAAATAAGTTGGCGCTGCCTTGATGGTGTGGCACACCAACCATTTGGGCACGCCGGTCCTTGGCATTGTTGTGGACGGCTCGCCAGTGGTATGTGCACCACTCATCCACCAACGCCTCCCAACAATCCATCTTATCCGCACACCATCTCGGGGGCACCTAAGTTAGTAAAGAGAAATTTGAGCGCTACGCCTACGAATCAAATCAAGGAAACTAAGTACAAGGCCTTAATAATAGGTAATTACCTTCATGTACTGATGCTTCTTCAGAAACTTTTCGCGGCACGACGGCTTGTCCTTCTTAATACCACGCGTGGCGTAGTAGTCTCGAACAGCCTGCGGCCGAGCCTCGTGCCGTAAGTTTTGTAATAGGCGCTTGCACTCGGTATCGATAACCTTTGCCGTGTCCTCCTCGTATCCCTCCTCACACCTGTAGAAGGTCTGCAATCAAACGAGACAACACTGATTAGTACAATAACTAGCTATTGTTAATTTTTAATTGTGTAAAGGAGAAATTACCCAAAAGCTTCTGATCACCATCTCAGCCCTCGTGTGGCACAAGACACCGTCGATCATCTCCTCCGGCAGGGCCTGGGCAGCCAAGTAGTGCTCCCAGCTCAATCCTAGCTGTGGAAGCTGACCCTCACCGGGCAACGTGACAAACCCCGGGAAATTTTGCCGGCAAAGCACACCAAGGACGCTGTTGGGCCTGCGGACTCCACTGGCGTGTACCCAACCCCTGTAGTATGACAAGGCCAACGCATTAAATATTTGAAGAAACATGAAGGCAAAAGGTATAAAAAGAGTAAATGCACTTACTTCTCCCCATCAGGCCTAATCACCGACCTCTGCTCGCGGGTCGCCGGTAGGGGCGGGAGCCGTGTACTACCACGTTGGTACACGGTGACCCCCTCAACCACCTCGCCCTCACTATCAGTAAACTGATCCCCGCCGCCATCAGCATGGCCATTTGGCTAATATATAAAAAATCTCTATTTCTTCTTCTTCTTCCTTTTCTTCTTCTTCTTCTTCTTCTTCCTCTTCCTCTTCTTCTTCTTCTTCTTTTCTTCTCCTCTTCTTCTTCTCCTCTTCTTCTTCTCCTCTTTTTCTTCTTCTTCTCCTCTTCTCCTGTTTTTCCTCTTCTTCTCCTATTCTTCTTCTCCTCTTCTCCTCCTCTTCTTCTTCTTCTTCTTCTTCTTCTTCTTCTTCTTCTTCTTCTTCTTCTTCTTTTCTTCTCCTCCTCCTCCTCCTCTTCTTCTTCTTCTTCTTCTTCTTCTTCTTCTTCTTCTTCTTCTTCTTCTTCTACTCCTCCTCTTCTTCTTCTCCTCTTCTCCTCTTTTTCTTCTTCTTCTTCTTCTTCTTCTTCTTCTTCTTCTTCTTCTTCTTCTCCTCCTCCTCCTCTTCTTCTTCTTCTTCTTCTTCTTCTTCTTCCTTCTTTTCCTTTTTCCTCTTCTTCTACTTATTCTTCTTTTCTTCTTTTTTTTTCATCATCTTCTTCTTCTAATTTTGACTAACCTAAAATATGACTAACCTAAAATCTTCTTCTCCTAGTTCTTTTCTAACCTAACCTAGCACTAACCTAACAGTACCAATTAAATAAAAAAAGAAAAAAAACAGAGAAGAAAAAAAAACTCACCGGAGGGGGGCGGCCGGGCGGTGGATCTGGGTGGCGGGGCGCCGGGGCGGCGGGTGGTGGGGCGGCGGGGCCGCGGATGGTGGGGCGGCGGGGCGGCGGCAACGACGGGTGCGACGGGGGCGGTGGTGGGTCGTCGGGGCGGCGGCAGCGCCGGAGAGAGAGAGAGAGGCGGGGGCGGGGCACGGCTGTTAGATACGTTAGGCAATACGAGCTTTGCCGTCTGCTTTTTGCGGTCTTTGCCGTCTGCTTCGCTTTGCCGTGTGCTAGCAGACGGCATCCAGGCCGTCCGTTTGACCTAACCAGCTCCGAGCTCCAGTGGGGCCCAGATGGGCTCTTTGCCGTCTGCTTTTAGGCTCTTTGCCGTCGGCTAGCAGACGACAAAGAGTGTACTGACGGCAAATACGATCTTTGCCATGAGGCCATTCTTTGCCGTCGGCTAGCAGACGGCAAAGAATGGACTGATGGCAAACTCCATGATTCCTGTAGTGACGGTTCCAATTTTGGCCCGTTTACGGTCCATATTGCGGTCCGGTTTTGGCCAACAAACAGTACGGTCCATAGATCCTACGGCGCGTACGAGGCCCATGGATCCTATGGCCCATAGGAGGCCCATCGTTACCACGACCCGTATGTGGCCCATGGTTATTGCGGCACTAGCAAACTGAGGAAAAAGAACTGTAGTGACTATAAGGAAACAAATAAACAAGACTATAAGTAAATAAATAAGCAAGCAACTAACGCTAGGCTATTACGGTGATTACAGACATTACATCCACTGGGCATCAAAGTTTGCCACCAGTGCAAATAAAGGGAACAACAAAGCACCATATTACATACACTTGGCATCTAAATTGGCCACCAGTGCAGATAAACGCGGCAGCAAAACAAGTCTAGAACCGAAACAACTTCAGAAGAGCTCAAGAAACGTTATCCTGGGTATCCACCATGCTGGCAATAAGCTTAGCAAGCTTATTATCTTTCTCTTGTTTGGTGCTAAAATCCTCCAACGCTTGCTGTTGCACCAGAAAGTATGCATCTGAATTCTCCAGGGACTTCCTCAGTCCTTCGGCTTCTTGTCGCAGCACAGCTAACCGATGTCTTTCAGCTTGTAGTTCAGACTCAAGAAACCGAACTGATTCAGACAGCGAGTTTGAAGAGCTTGTGCAAGCGGTAGTGGCGAGTAACTCGAACACTACATCAAGACAGGACTTTGGGGTTGTCTCACTGTCTTCAAGATAGTTTTCCTTGTCTGTTTTATCAGCTTTGTTGGAGACCAGCAAGGTTGTCTCACTATCTTCAACCTTATCTGCATTACTTCCTTTACCATTGCTTAATGTGGTACTCTTCTCCAATATTCTGTCAGCATTCTAAAAGAAGAAACAAGCAGACACATAACAGGTTTAGCATGTAGTATATGAAACTCATTTTGGTGAACCAGTTCAGTAGTAAGGTGGACAGGATTAAACTATCAAGTCTTCTATTGCAAAGTAGTACATTATAAAAGCATCAAACAAACATATATCTATGTGCTACTGTCACTGCATTGTCTTGCCAAATCAAAATAGAGACACAGTTCAAATCATATCAGTTCAAGACAAAATAGCATTGAAAGAATATAAGTGTGGGAAACTACACGGCACCACAAGATTTCAGATGGGTACCACGGGTATACATGTACAACTAACAACATTATTGGCTCTGTTTTGATGCTAGTAATTTGCATGATATGAGAAGACAATTGTCTACACAATTGAAATTGAAATCAACATAGAGCAATTTAGAAGAGCAAACCAGTTAAAAAAACATGTTTAAACATACATGTTGTGCCATTGGAGTTTCGATTGGATCCTTCAATTTAAAAATTAGTTGGTATGAGTAAACACAGTGATACAAGAGCAAAGCAGTATGCACCACAGCTATGAAATCTTACCTGAGAACAGTTGTTCTGCAGGTTTAATCACTTGTTCTACAAGAAGAGAGTACAGTAAGACGCAGCCATATAGTACTTCAAAATGAAATATGATCTCATAGACCCTAACAGATTCATGGGACTAGACCAATACAGAACAAGGCGTTCCCAGTCATCGTCTCATAAATGTGTCTCCGGAGAAAGTAAGGGAATTTGATGAGTTTCCTTGCCAGTGAAATACGTTTTCTTCAGGTAATTCCGATACTGCCGCAAAGCATTCTTGAAGATAGCAGAGGTATTAGCACAGGTTACCTCATCCTGAGTTTTCAAATCGGTCGTTCTCTACACAGAAAAATGGGAACATTTGTTGTGTTATAACCAGCAGGGAGGTAGAAAGTATGGGACAAAGCAAAGTAATTGCCATGAATACTTACACATAACTCCTGGAGGAACACCTGCAACTGGCTTTTTCCTTCATCTTCAGTATAATATTTCCATGATGGGAAGATACGCACATAGGATTTAACAACAAATGCGATAGACGCTAAACTACGGATGAATGGTTCTGCTTCATCCACAGAAATAGGTGTACTAACTGGTGGAGTTGGGGTTCGCCGTGGTACTCCTGGCGCTTTGGGCACTAGAGCTGCCTTACTAACTGCTCTTGTTTGGGAGCTCTGTCGTGGAGATGGTGCTGTGTCAACTGGAACTGGGTTACTATCTGCTGGGGTTGGGGTTAGATTGGGTGAAGCTGGTTCTCTGTCCATCGGAGTAGGGGTACAATCTGCGATAGTCTGGGTTATGTGTGGTAGGGCTGGTTCTTGTGCAAGTACAACCGGGATGCTATCTCCATCGACAGGTAGCACTGTTTTATTTGAAGACCATGTTTTTACTCCGCTAGATACTGCCATCACACCCTCCAATTCAAATGGCTGATAAACAAGAAAAGTAGTTGAATGTACAGACCTTGTATGAGACAGATGCAATAGATAGTGAGGAAAAAAGAGGGCATGAAATAGTTCACATATATGTTGTTTAACTAAACAGGATAGCATGACATAATTTCACATATATGATCTCTGTCTAAACAGTATAGAATGACATAATTCAAAGATATGATGACTAACTAAAAAGGATGGCATGAGATAATTATATGATGTCTTTAGTAAACATGTTCGCATGACATAATTCACATACATGTTATCTAAGTAAACAGGATGGCATGATATAATTCACAAATGTGATTTATATACTAAGCAGATGGCATTCGCATATATGATGTCTAAACTAAGCAGATGGTGTTGAATATTGTGTATGTGATGTCTAAACTATGCAATGCAAGACACCATATGCATGATACGAGTAGTATAACCCTGCCAAGTTAGAGCATACACCTCACGGGGGGGGGGGGGAGAATAGGACTGGTCATCTATCTCTGAATCCTCCTCTGAGGAGCTATCTGGACCCAGCAAGAGATCTGCTTCGACAGGTAGCATTGTCTGCTCTGAAGAACTTGTTTTCACTCCAGATTTTTTCATCACCCACTCAAATGGTTGATTCACAGGAAGAGTAGTTGAATGTACAAACATTGTCAACAAATGGAAATGTAATGAAAAAAAAGGAATGGCAATATATAATTCAAATATATGATGCCTGGCTAAACAGGATGGCATTGCATATTTCACATATATTATGGCTGGCTAAAAAAGATGGCATTGCATAATTCACATATATGATATAGAAACTAAACAGCATTACAGAACATGTCTAAACTAAGCAGATGACATATATGATGTCGAAAGTAAGCAAATCAAGGCACCATATGCATGATATGACCAACATCATCATGCCAAGTTAGAGCAAACACCTCGGGGGGTAAATAGGAGTGGTCAGCTCCCTCTGACTCCACCTCTGAACAGCTATCCTCCTCTGGATTACAATCTGGTGGGGGGGGGGGTGGGGTTGCCATTGCACCCACCATGGAGCGATGTCTGCATGACATTGTATTGCCGTGTACAATAACTGACATGCATACAAAAAATATATAGTGAGATTAAGTAAGGAGAGCATGCAGAAATCTAGAGTGATGGTAACAACCAGTGGATAGATCCAAAAATAATGATAGCAGGCAAATGATAGCTTAATTTAATAAAAAGACAGATGATGGCTGCTTTACTGTTTGTTTCCCACCCAAGATGAACGACATAGTAGATACCCTAGATGAAACAGATAGTAGATCGATATACTATTCATTGCTGCCTCGATATGTGCCCCACAAGCATTTTAAAACTCAAGTTTGAACATTAATTTGGACCTGACTTAGTGTCTAAGAGATGAACAGGATGAGAAACTAGCAGGTAATATTAAGCAATGCATAAAGTAAGCAGAAACAAAAGAGTGCGACCTCTCTTGTGGACCTGTGTACTCCTCAGGTTCATCTGCTGAGTCGATGATGGTGATGCAGTTGCAGTGGCTGCCGGTGGCGGGGAAGTAGATTTGAGGAGGCGAAACACGGTAAGGAGTCATGATGTCTGGTATGGTGGATGCTTCTATCGATGGAGCAGCTCAGGTGAGATGGACGACGGCGTGGCAGGAGCTGGAGAAACCACACAAAGTTTTCTTCGACACCTATCTGTAACTGGAGTAATTCTGTAAGGGCTCCTTTGGCTTGCAGGAAGAGCACAGGAATGTCAAACCACCTGCAAATGTGTAAAGTTAGAATGGTATTATGCCACTAATGCACTTAGTCTTCTTTTCATGCATAGGATTTTGATAAGTAGGTCCAGGTGGATGTTAAAATTTCTGTGTTTTTCCTTTGAAACAAACACGAAAGGAAAAAATCCTTGAGTTTTGTTTTGCTCCATTCCTTTCAACCAAATGCATGAATAATTGAATAGTAGAGTACCATAGGAAAAGTTCCTATTGCTATGTTTTTCCTTCACTAATTCCTTTGAACCAAAATAGCCCCAAGGGGTCGACATGACTATAGAGTAAAAAGTGATGCGACAAGTGTACAACCTCTTTGGCGTAGCCGTCTCGACCTCAGCATCATTGGGTAGGTCGCTGAAGATGTTGCGGCGGAGGTGGCTGTCGGAGCTGGGGAAGAAGATCTGAGGCGTCTGTAGACGGCGTCGAGGGTACTGCTCTGTTGTGATGGATGGTTCCATCGTTGGAGCAGCTCCGGCGAGCTGTGCGACGTCGAGGCTGAAGCAGTACAAGACGGACATCGTTAATCTGAAGTGGGATTCTAATACCATCTCCAATAGATGATGTAAAATACATCACGAAAAAGTGCTAGCTGTAAAATTTACATCACCAGAAAACAACCAACTCCAACAGAAGATGTAAAAATTGTTGACTCTGAACTTAACTGTCGAAACTGACTGTTACTGTCAAAACTAAATTTTACTGTCGAAACTGAATGCACTAGTAGCAGAGAAGCACTTCATTGGTAGTTTAGGCCGCTCGAGCACTAGTGGTAGCCGAGAAGCAGTGATCTAAATCAGCAGCCGCTAAATAGTAGCCGGAGCAGCAGCGCGAACGAGAGCCAAAGCAGCAACTCATGTAGCTGCAGCAACCCGTGTACCAGCATCAGCAGCGCGAGTGAGAGCAAGAGCAGAGCAGCAGCGCGAGCGAGGGCCGGTGCCGCAGCAGTAGCTCCGGTTGGTATGGACGCCGTCACCGAGGGAGCCTCGCAATTGGGGAGATCCGCCGTGGAGGATGTCGCCGGCGGCGCCGGCGGCGAGGGAGCCACGCCATGGCGGAGCGGGATCGAGCACCGGCGGCACCATGAGGTCAAGTGAAGGAGAAGATGCGATGAGTGTACAACCTCTTTGGTGGCGCCGTGTAGGCCTTGGCTTCATCCGAGGAGTCGGTGAGGATGCTGCGGTTCCGGTGGGGCAGGTTAAGGCAGGGCTGTGGGAATGGAGCAGCCGCGATAGATGAGGCGATCGTCGGAGCAGCTCCTTGGAGGTGGAGGACGGGGCGGCTAAACCGGCGGGACAACGAGATCGACGATGGATCCTCATCCGGTGCGGTGGATGAGGGACGTCGAGCTGTTGCGGTGGACGACGTCGTCGGGGAAGAGGCTCTGGCTGGGCGGCGATGGGGGGGGGGGGCGGACGGAGGAGGGTGGGGTTTCGCGGCTGGTGGAGAGAGGTTTTGGCGGCCTCGGTTTTCGAATGGGGAAAAGAAGGGGATGGGAGGGGGGAACCATGACTTAGGGACGCGCTTGTCCGAAATGTAGGGTAAGTTACAAAAGTACCCCCACCAATTTGAACTAGCGGCTCTTTTCGATCAGGGGTAGAACAGGGATTTCGTGTGTCGGGATTTCGCAGGAGGAGGGAGTTTTCGCGCGCGTTGTAATTTCGGGATAGCAAGGCGCGGGTTGAGAAGGAGGGAGTTTTTGGAGCACAAACAGACAAAGAGATATCTTGAAATTTCGGCATAATAAGGCGCGGGTTGAAATTTCGGGACAAGGCTAACGTGTATGGTACCATATCAATTCGCACTTCCCTCAACCAAAAAAACAAAAAAACAAAAAAAAAACAATTCGCACCGCACAAGAGAGGGTCTTGTCCCGTTTTACTGTATGAATTACTACAAATGTCATTCAAAACTTTGAATCCATGTTATGTTCAATTAAATTATTTCGCTAGGTGTATAATGCATGTAAGCTAATCAAATGAACATTTTAGTGCATTCCAATGTATATACTACCGCTGCAATATGAACTAAATTTGAATTTGTTTCACTATTTGAATAAGAATCTACAATCATGATTATTGTCAAGTTAAACCATCAGCTGTATATTATCTTCACAACACACCACATGATTGATGTCAAGCTAGATATGAACTGTGTGTACTATATGAACTCGAATTCAAAATTTTGAATCCACTTTATGCTGATTTCAAATAATAGTACATTTCAAGCTCTAGCTAGATCTTCATAATCTAAACCATGCTTCATATGTATAATGTGTTTATCGAACAATGTATACTACCCCGCCCCCTACGCCTACAAGTACTTAGCTGTGAGCTGCAAAAGCCACACATTATCACAAATTCAAATAAATGTGAGATTGTTCGATATATATATATATATATATATATATATATATATATATATATATATATATATATATATATATATATATATATATATATATATATAGTATAACATGTTCATAACCACACCATGTGTATCACCATTATATTCATGCATGCATGGGTTTAAATCACTGTGATCTCTTATTCAAATATTTGAATCCACTTTTGTAATGAATTATGATCTCTGTTAGACTTTACACCCACACAATCATGTTCTCTTTGTAGCTAGCACTAACTTTCTCTGGTGCATGCACACGCCCTTCTCGCCCTCCCCCTCCCTCAGCATTCTCTCCGTCGCGCACATTCATTATTTTTCTTTAGGTCGTTCACCCACGGTCTCTATAGGTCTCCCCAGCTTTTTCTTTCCGGCACACACCGATCGATATACCTCTCTAGCTAGGTCTGCCTACCACATACACACACTTTCCCTCTTCTCCTCTATCTCATCGTTCATGCCCTCTATCTCTCATACGGTCACACACATATGCACACTCTCGCCCCTCTTTTCATCGACCTCGCACTCGCACACTCCTCCATCTCTATATAGTAGGCCTATCGCACCAACTCGTAGTCACATCCCTGTCTCTCTATCCGTCTCTCCGGGCCTTATTTGCCTCTAACACATGCATGTATATCGATCGATCTCCCTCTGTACATATAGCTAGGTCAACTATAACTCTTTTTCACCACGCACTGATAGATCTACCTCACTAGATAAGTCTCTCCCTTTCCCCGACACACGACGATTGCTCTACCTATCTAGTTAGGTCTGCTTACCAGAGACATATCGCCCCCCCATCATCCATGCATGCCTCCCGACTCGTCTCTCACACACACGCGCACACAAACACACATCGCCTCTCTTATTGATATTATAGTTGTACCCTCCGTTTGTCTAGCAGGCATCTCCCACCATCTCCGAGAAGCAGCTCCACCACCACCCCTCCGGCACTCTAGCTCTGTCTCTCTCCCAACCTTAATTATTCCTCTCCTACACATATGCATGGATGCCGATCGATCTCCCTCAATACATAGCCAGGTCTCTCCTTCTCCACACGTCTACCTGTCGATCTACCTCTCTAGTTAGGTCTCTGCCCCCCCCCACACACACCGATAGTCAAATGCTCTAGTCAGGTCTCCCTGCCACACACAAACTGTACCTGTCCCCTTTCACGTTCCAGTAGGCCAGCCACCCTATATCTTTGACGTGCGCACACACAATTTCGCTCGCTCTCTTTATCGATCTCGCACCCATACACCTTCATCCCTCTCTTTGATTCTATCGATATCTCATGTCGATGATCCCTCCCCTCTCTTCTCGTGGATCGCCCCCTCTATATATGATATATCTAGGCCTCCGTTTCACACGCATTGCATATGTTACATTTTTTTTGAGATATCATCGACTCATATTCCCTGTCTATCTCTCACGCACACAAATACACTTACAAAATCACACCCCCCAAAAAAAAACACTCACGAACGCACTCACCATCTCTCTTTAGGTTTGTATCTCTCTCACACACACCCACGTAGGTGGGGTACATGCACGAAGAGAAGAGGTGCACGCACGACACACGTACTCACATCTCGTTCCCAACCACACCCGCGCGAGTACAAGGTGGAGCTCATTTCTGTACAAAAAGGCAGCCCACGTGATAATTTGACGCGTGTCGGTTGTTCACTTGATGGAGGGTCGTGTACCACGCGTGAACGAAACAAAGTGCGACTTGACGCGTCGACGCGTTATTTTTAAATAAAGTTTTATTCGTCAATGGCACGTACAGAATATAAAATGATTGTATGGAGAGAAAAACGTAAACCGCTCCACTATACAAATATAGGCAGGAGCCTCAATGCTTGCTTGCTGGGGTTCGTCTCTTCACACTCTCTCACACAAGACGGCGGTGGCCAGTCTCTCTCTCTCTAACCGCTGGTCACTGATCCGGCCGGATCCCGTCCGCCGGCGGAAAGGAAGGATGTGCAGCGTTGCTCCGGTCGTCGGCGTCGAGACAGGAAACCCTCTGCCGGGCGTATCGATCTGCGGTACCTGCCGTTCTCTCCGACCAAGCTCCAGCGCGGTAGGGCCTTCGACCGTTGCTCGCTGCCGCAGCAGATCCCGCCCGTCGCCGCCCTCCTACTTACATCCTGACGACCCTCAGGTACAGCTTCCTCTGGAACTGGCCTTGCTCCACTGCCCAACTTCCCACGTCGCTGCATGTGGATCTTCTCTAGTTCTTTGCCTAAAACGTACTAGCTCGGCCGGCGTACTTTCCATTTTGCAATCTCGTCCTCACACCGTTTGAGAGAAACCACTGTGCTGTTATCTTTCCCTTAAGACAATGAATATGCTTCTTTTTGTCGGCATATGTGTCATCAACTGTCATTGGCCAGTAATTGTTTCCTTTCTACCTCTTTTTGCAAATAGGGATATCCATTTCACCTCGTTGCTATTGCGACCTTTTGGTGAACTGCACAAAGCACTTTTTTCTTAAGAGTGTTTTGTGCAGTTCTACTAAAATGTCTCACTGGCAACGTTTCTACATTTCAATGGGACTGCACAAAGTGAGTTTGGAGTTCCTATCCTCCTCATCCAACTATCAGCCTAATCTTCTCCAACAAGTAGTTAGTCTCAAGAGAGACTGCAAAGGTGACTGGCTTCTATTTGTGTGTTTATTGTTTCATCAACAGTGCCACTACTATTGTAATCACACTTACTCAATATCTTTGCTAACAGGGACGCTCAGCTCTATTTTAGTGGAACTGCAAAAAATGATCGGAATGTTCCATGCTTCTGAAAGCTCCTTTCTTTGCCAACATGTTGTGTTGATTTTGACAGAGCTGCGGGAAAGTAGCTGCCAACCAATGAATATCGTGGCCAGGAAATGAAAGCATTCCTATGGAGAGCATCGATCATTTTTTCTTTTTTCTTTATTTGTACACCTTCTCACAACTTTGTCTTCGGTTGTGATGTAAATATTGGCTCTGATCTGCGAATCATTGAAATGCATTAGCAAGTTAGTTAGTTTTTTTCTTTTTTGAAAGAGCATGCATGTTAGTTTCCTTTGTATTTGATGGAATGTTGTAACGAGACAACCTTCTAGCTAGCAAGACACATGAAACAAAAGCTGAAAGCTTCATAGCGTTGTACAATTTCATGTCGCTCAAAAATTATGTGTACATATATTATGTAAACAAATGCTGAAAGCTTGATAGCATTGCCAGAAGCAATTCTACTACTCCAGCATCCGAGTCCACGTGTCATGCACCAAATTAGAGTGCACAACCGCACGGGAGACTCCAGCCCGGTCGTTTCACCGCAGTAATATACTAGTAGTAATGAGCAGTCAAATCACAAGCCCTACCTTTCCAACAGTAAGTTGCTCGGAGGAAGCAACCATCAATTCAATCTTCTTTGAATCCACTCCTACTACTAGGAGCAACTATAAATACTCTACTAAGGAGAACACAGACGGGCTAGGTGTCGCACGGAGGCCATATGGTGATAGTGTGATTTGAGGAGTAAATACTTCATTGGGCCCCGGAGTAAATGCGTAGTAGTAGTAGTAGTAGTAGTAGAAGATTGATTTATCACAGATTAAAATAAAATAAGAGTGCACACACTCCACCGTGCGGTTCCTAGTGTACCTGTATACTGTACTACTCATACGATTAAACCTTGCACTTGGCTCTTCGCCTCTTCGTGAAGTCGAACAATTATGGTAGTACTACAGTGTATGTTTCTGGCAATCTGACACCGAATGAACTGCTGCACGTCCACCGCGTGGGCGAGGAGAGTGCGCAGTAGTCAAAATCTTCTCCTCGTCCTGCGAGCCACTGCGTGTGTGGGAGAGGGAGAGGGCGTAGTAAGCAAGCTTCTCCTCATTCTCCTCGTCCTGCGAGCCATCGCGTGTGTGGGATAGGGAGAGGGCGTAGTAACCAAGCTTCTCGTTCTCCTAGTCCTGCGAGCCACCGCGCGTGTGGGAGAGGGAGAGGGCATAGTGTAGTATTAGTACTACTACTAGTCCATACTGCCTCCTTTCTAGTTAATATGGCTTAATGGCGGTCACTGGACTTCAGAATACGCTCATTACGGTCAATATATACATTTTGCGGTGTTTATACGGTCACTAGCTCACCGTAGAGCACCGTATTGCACTCTGTTGACCGGTGATACGTCTCCGTCGTGTCTATAATTTTTGATTGTTTCATGCCAATATTCTACAACTTTTATATACTTTTGGCAACATTTTATATGATTTTTTGGGACTAACATATTGATCCAGTGCCCAGTGTCAGTCCTATTTTCTGCTTGTTTTTTGTTTCACAGAAAATCCATATCAAACGAAGTCCAAACGCAATAAAATTTTACGGAGCATTATTTTGGATTATATGTGATTTTTGGGAGGTGGAATCAACGCAAACGGAGGCCCACAACCTGCACAAGGCACTTGGGCGCGAGCCCCCTAGCCGCGTGGTGCTGCCTTGTGGGCACACCGTAAGTTGGTTGGGGCTCTTCTTCGGCCGCAGGGAAGCTTATATCGAGAGAAAAAATCGTGTTAAAATTTCAGCGCAATTGGAGTTACGGATCTCCGGGAATATAAGAAACGGTTTACGGCCAGAAAACAAAAACGCGAAACAGAAGCGAAACATAGAGAGAGAGATCCAATCTCGGAGGGGCTCCTCCCCTCTGGGAGTCATGGCGGCCATGGACCAGAGGGGGAACTCTCCTCCCATCTTGGGGGGAGGCCAAGCAAGAAGAAGAAGGAGGGGGCTCTCTCCCGCTCTCTCCCGGTGGCGCCGGAACACCGCCGGGGGAACCATCGTGACGGCGATCTACACCAACAACTTCGCCGCCGTCATCACCAACTCTCTCCCCCTCTATGCAGCGGTGTAACACCTATTCTCCCCGCTGTAATCTCTACTTAAACATGGTGCTTGACGCTATATATTATTATCCAATGATATGTGGTAATCCTATGATGTTTGAGTAGATTCATTTTGAACTATGGGTTGATTGATGATCGTGATTGGTTTGAGTTGTATGTTTTATTTTGGTGCTGTCCTATGGTGCCCTCCGTGTCGCGCAAGCGTGAGGTATCTCCGCTGTAGGGTTTGCAATACGTTCATAATTCTCTTATAGTGGGCGGCTAGAGTGACAGAAGCTTACACCCGAGTAAGGGGGTTGTTGCGTATGGGAGTAAAGAGGACTTGTTACTTAATGCTATGGTTGGGTTTAACTTAATGATCTTTGGTAGTTGCGGATGCTTGCTAGAGTTCCAATCATAAGTGCATATGATCCAAGTACGGAAAGTATGTTAGCTCATGCCTCTCCCTCATATAAAATTGCAATAATGATTACCGGTCTAGTTATCGATTGCCTATGGAGAAATCTTTCTCTTGTGTTACAAAAAGCTTTCTACTAAACAACTAAATTTTATTATATCGCAAATTACTCCTAGTTTTATTCTCATTAAGTACTTCTAGTCTTATCCTTACACCCGCAAAATAGTTTCATACTTGTTCTAAGTAAAGCGAACGTTAAGTGCGCGTAGAGTTGTATCGGTGGTCGATAGAACTTGAAGGGAATATTAATTCTACCTTTAGCTCCTCGTTGGGTTCGACACTCTTATTTATCAAAAAAGCTACAATTGATCCCCTATACTTGTGGGTTATCAACCGGCCAAATAGTCTACGTAGCACTTTGTTGACTAGTTAAATTGACACGTGGACTGTGGGTCCCACCTATCAGTTGGCAGAGGAAAGAAATAAGTTAAACAAAATTTTACACAGGCGCGGCAGGAGTTCAACCCTTGCGTGGGAACCACCCTGGCTGTGCATGTGTGCGCATGCACATGTAGGCTGAGCACTTGAGCGTGAGCGTGTGTGTTGCGTCGTCTGTTGTACACATGCATGCGTGCGTGCATGTGTACGTGTGACTTCCGCATGCATGCATTAGGGCGTCGCGTGCGTTTTTGTGTGCATGTGTACGTGTGACTACTGCTGCATGCATGAGGGTTGTAGTCTTCACATGTTCATATTTCATAATGTACTGCGTGGACGGAGTTTTAGACGGCATTACCCCTTGCTGAAATGATGGATGTTAGAGCAGGTAGGGCACATGGGAATGAGACAAACCTGCATGCAGGGGTATTTTGGTCGATAGCATAACAAACAGCTCATGCATCGTAAGATCCGTTTGCATGGAAATACTACTTCTCGGTCGTCGAAACTCGTTCTTCTACCTTTCGCCGACACGTGGGACATCCAGAATCCGGATCCACGTGTCTTGCAAGAAATTAGAGATAAGTAATTAGGAGTACAAGTGAGACTCAGGGACGGTCACACACGTAGGTGGAGTACCAGCACGGGACGCAGTAATAATGCCTAATGAGCAGTCAAATCACACAATAAGTTGCTCGGACGAAGCAACCATCATTTCTCTCTTCAATGGCACGTACGCAATATAAAAAGGTTGATATGGATAGAAAAGGAAAACCGCTCCACTATATATACATAATATAGCCAGGAGCCTAAGCTACATGCTTGCTTGCTGGGGTTGCTCTCTTCACATACTCTCGCACAAAACGACGGTGGCCACACCGCTGTTCACATATCCGGCCGGATCCCGTCCGCCGGGGGAAGTGGTGGATGTTTTGCGTAGACGCGGTCGCCAGCGGCGAGGGAGAAAACCCACTGTGGGCGCATCCCGATCAGGGGTCCCGGCCGTTCTCGCTCACAAAGCTCCGGCGCGGTAGCCTTCGCCCCTTGCTCACTGCCGCGGTATGGGCTGATGCCGCCTCCCACCGCCCGCCTAGCTACATCCCGATGTCCCTTAGGTACAACTTACTTTCGAGCCGGCTTCCTCCATGCGGATCTTTCTCTACTTCTTTGCCCCGCACGTTGCTCTACCGGCTTCTATTTGTGATGAGTTTATGTCTCATCAACTAGTGCCACTACTATTATTCTAATCACACTTCTTCAATATCTTTGCCAACAGGGATGCTCAGCTCGATTTTAGTGGAAGTGCACAAAATCATCGGATGGTCCATGGGTTCCAGACTTCTTTCCTTTGGAAGTTTCAACCTCGCCAGGAAATTAAAGCATGTTTAGGGTTTAGGGTTCAAGGCCTAGGGACTGCATCGATCGTTTTGTTCTTTATTTGTACACCTTCTCACAACGTTTGTCTTTAGTTGTGAAGTAAATATTGTCTATGATCTGTGAATCATTGAGATGCATCAGCATGCATGTTAGTTTCCTTTGTATTTGATGATGGAATGTTGTAACGGGGCAACCTTGGAGGCAAGATACATGAACAAAAGCTGAAAGCTTCATAGCATTGTAAGTACAATTTTATCTCGCTGAGAAATTATAGTAGTATGTACTACTCCTACTACTAGTACTAGAGAGCTAGGTGTCGCACGGTGTCCATGGAATATGGTGATAGTGTGAGGTGGGCCATGTAGTACTACTCACTGGGCTACCGTGTTTCGCACTCCTCCAGTGTAAGAGTGGATAAATTTAGTTTTATCACAGAATAAATAAAAAAGAGTGCACACGCTCTACGACGCGGTTCCTGGCTCCAAAATCATTCTAGCTCCTTTCGCCGAAACGTGGGACATCCAGCATCCGGGTCCAAGTGCCATGCACCAAAGTAGAGTGTAGTACTACAACTGACAATCACGACGGTCGTACCACTGCAGTAATAATGACCAATGAGCCATCAAATCACATAGACCCGGCAGGAAGTTGGACGGACAAAGCAACCATCACTCTTTGTTGAATCCGCTTCTCCCTCATGCAATACAGTATACTACATTGTTCTTTTGGAAACCAACGTTTCTTGTTGATGGATTGCGCCATGGAGCAAAACTAACATTTATATAAATCACGTATGTCGTGTTCGTGTCACACCCCACACGGTTGCTTGGCACTCCGCTCATCGCAAAGCGAGTATACGCAAACTTCCCCGCCCGCGTGTCGATGGATCGCGCCATGGAGTACTACTACTGGAAGAGATAGACGAGGGGGGAGAGGACAGCTACCTGTAGCACAGACTCCCAAGAACTTTTTTGCATGCATGTTGTGGCCGGCCGTGGTGTCGTTTGAACGCGGAGCAGTCGCGTGCACAGGGAAGCGGGGGGTTGGAGATGAAAGTAGGAATTTTACGTAAACACGAATATGTATGTGTATGTGTGCACGCGCGCACGCACACATAGTCACGACTCTCACGACTACTCGTACACACCATATCTCTGTAGGTCGATGTCTCGTTCTCTCTAACACACACACGCGTGCACACACACACACGCACACACACACACACACATAGTTCGGCCTCATTTTGTTCCTAATATAGGAATATCATAGGAGTGGGAAAAACAATAGGAAGTGAGATAAAAGGAGTAGTACTACCAGTTCAAAATAAAATAAAATGGAGTAGAGAAGAGGTACACGCACGCACTTTGCCTCTGACACACCCGTGAGTACATGATGGTGCGCGTTTGTACACGAAGAGGAAGCTTACGGGATAATTTGACCCTTTAATTTGGTCACTTAATAATGGAGGGCCGGGGACCACACGTGAGCGATACTCCTGGAAGCGGTGGCGTGTTATTGATCGAGTTTTCTTTTCTCGTACGTTAAAAAGAGATTCCTCCGCGAGTTTTCATTTTTGTTTCCGGTAACGCGCGTATTCCGTTTGAAACCATTGCTATGGAGAGATTTTTTTACTCCATTGTATATGTAGGCTTGAGAGGGCTTGGTTGATAGGGTTTCTCGCGTCTCACTCTCTCACCCTCTCCAAATTGAAACAAAATGACAGTGTCCACTGCGGGAGGGGAGGAAGTGCAGCGTTGACGTGGTCGCCGTCGGCGAGGGAGGAAGCCGACGCCCACCATCCTCTCTGAGCCCGCGCCGGCGCGGACGAAGGTCCTCCGCGCCCTTGTTTGGTGCTGTCGTGTGGGCAGATCCCACCGCCCGCCTAAGCCACATCTCGCCCATCTAAGGTATAACTACTTTTGGATTTCATGCTTCTTTCTACTGGTCCAGCTCCCCATGTCACTGCATGCGGGTTTTGTATGTACTAGTACTGCCCAGCTTGCCATGTACAGTAGCTAGGCTTCGTCTGCTGGTCCAACATCACCTAAATTTTTTGGTTACAGGAAAGGCCACTCCAAAAGTTGTCATGGTTTTTCCGTCAAAAAAAAGTTGTCCTCGTTTATGCCTCGGTGGAGGTACTTGATGGTTGTGCGCTCACTGTCCATATGCCCCTATTGCTGCTGCTAATCTAATATCACTGGTAAAATGAAGCAATGCCCATGTTAAAGTGACGTCCCTTTTAAGCAATGCTGCTGTCAATCTAGAGGCGTCGATAAATAGAAGCAATGACACCGTTTTAAGAAATGCTTCTGTCCTGCTCCGCATGAAGATAATCATGATGTTTCTATTTGTGGGGTACATTTCATTAATTCTTATTGACAATTCAGATGCCGTTGTTAATCTTGTACCACTGCCAAAACAATGTAACGGCACTACTTAAATATCCCTTTTTTATATTTTTGCAAACAGGGATGCATATCTCCACTCCAGGGCATGTCTTCCTCAATTTTAGTGGAACTGCATAAAATTGGATGGCCACTATTGCTCCACCTCATTGTCCTCTGCCACGTGGTTCTACCTTTCTTGAGCTTGATTACCGAGAAGAAACAGACCACAGTGAGGATTTATCAAACCTCAGTGGTGTCGCACCCAAACTTGATGCCAAATGGATGATGCATCACCACGATGACCTATTGATGCCCATGGTTGAGTATCATGGTTGCATCGGCTGGTGAAGCTGATCGATGCTCGATGAAAAACGAGCTGTCTTCCATCAGTGCTCTTTGTTGGGTAGCCACGAAGACAAAGATATCATTCATCACTGCACCTTGGTTGCGTTGGAGACACAACCGTCTTTCTCCTTGGTGCAAATTTGTCTTTCGCTATGAACCAAATGTTTCCTCGGAGAAGCATCGATGTTGGTACTAAGAGCAAAAGATTTGTATTGGTTTCTAAGCCTTCTCACAACTTTGTCTTCAGCTTCCCTGTATTGGTTTCTAAATGTTGGCTATGATCTTTCAATCATTGAGTTGTATATAAACATTTTATTTATGAGTTGGTTCTGAATTTTTCTGACTAGTTAATTGTGTTGCCAAACTTTGATAAAATATATTACTCATATAACTACATAAGAAATATGAAGCCAATTGTTGGCATGTATTAGCCGTTTGTTAGCTAGTTAAATATGTGGTCAAATTTTGATAAAAAATATGATGTGTAGTAAAAACCCGGACGGAGGTACCACACGTCAATGATAGAAAGTGCGACCAGGACGCGTAGAGCGTTAGTTTGATCGTAGTTTTCTTCACTGGTACATTAAATAAAGAGTTTCGTTTCGTACACAATTTAAAATGATTGTTATGGAGAGAAAAATAAAACAACTCCACCATATAATACTATATAAGCTGGAGCCTCAGCCTTTGTTTGCTAGGGTTTGCTCTCTTCACACTCTGTCTCTCAACTATATATATTCACGCTGGAGCGTCAGCGTTTGTTTGCTAGGGTTTGCTCTGTTCACACTCTCTCACCCTCTCTAGATCTAAACAAGACTGCGGTGGCCTCTCTCTCTCTCCCCTCACCGCTGGTCAAAGAGCCGTCCGGATCTCGTCGGCCGGGGAAGGTGAGGAGGTGCAGCATTGACTCTGTTACCGTCGGCGAGGGAGGGAATCCACTGCCGGCGGCGCTGTTCTCTTTCACCCAGCGCCTACGCGGGAGGGCCTCCGACCCCGTCTTCACCGCTGCCGTACGTAGTGTGGGCAGATTCGGCCTCCCGCCGCCCACCTAGCCACATCCCGACGACCCTAAGGTATAACTTTACTTTGAAACCGGCATTGCTCTAGCTTCATGTGGATCTTTTTCACTTCTGCAGTCTAATCTAGGTCTGGTTCAAACAGGAAAGAAGGGGGGGGTGAGTTTTATAGCATGAATCTAGGACGTGGTTCAAAGAGGAAAGGAAGGGGGGAAAGTAGTACAGACTGGCTATCCAGTCGCTCTGTTGGTCGAAAAGGGAAAAAGGGAAATCACAGTACACACATCTGTAAGGAACTAATCTCTTTCTTGAAAGAGGAAAGAAACCGGGGGGTGGGGGACAAGGCAGTAGAGTTTGTGCAGGACTAGATTTGCTGCCCTCACATAGGAAAAAGGTTGAAAGAGAACAAATATGGGACCAACACAGATATGCTGCTTGGTTCTTTGTTGCAACAGACTCTGCATCACCCATTTATACGTGTGGAGGCACATGGTGCTGGTGTGTTCCCTGTCCCATAAAACTGTTTAGCTATTGTTAATCTCATAATGCTGCTGGAAAATTGAAGCAATGCCACTATTAAAAGTAAATTACATGTATAACGAATGTTAATTTTAAGAGAATGTCTCTGTTCATATGAATCAATGCCACTGTTTTAGAAATGCAACTGTCCTTCTTTGTTTCCCATTAAGATAAGGTAGATGCTTCTTTTTGTGGCCGTATGTGTCATCCTCCGTTATTGGCCAGTAATTTTTTCCTTTTTTACCTCTGTGCAAACAGGGATCTCTTTCACCTCATTGCTGTTGCGGCCTTTTGGTGCACTGCTGAAAGAACATGCGCTGCCCCCATGTTTGGTTTTGGTAATTGATGACAATCCCTATGGACTAATGGTTGCCTTGAGTAATATTTGAAGGGTTTGTCCATAGGCTTTGCTTGAGGACCATTTGTTGGTCTCAAGATTGTTTGAAGAAGAATATGTGTTGACCAAGGTGCCGTTCAAGGATTTATCCAAAGATTGGTCACGTGAGGGTTGAGCCTATTGCAAGCATGTCTTGAAGAAGAAGATTGTGTGAACATTCATGTTTACCTTCAAGACATCATCCTAATGAAGATAGTTGGAAAGATTCAAGGTTGATCAAGACTAAGTACAAAGGGTGACTCAAGTTGATCAACACACAAAGCGTAGAAGATGTACCAAGCGGGATCAAGTGATCTCATGGTATGGTAAGCATTGTCCATTACGCTTTGTGTACTAACCCTTGGTCTATGTGAGAGTTGTTTGTGGGGTTAGGTATGTTTCCATGGGCATGCATCAAAAGGAGATATCATACAACCCATGAAGTATGACATCAAGTGATGATCGTCATCAAGGTTGCGGTTTGCAAGTTCAAGTGGAGCATCACGAAGAGATCACATGCTTGAAGCTTGCCATCCATTGTGGTGACAATGGACTTGTGAAGATGTGCCGAAGAGTGGCTCACCCATAGTGGAGTATGGGGGAGCAATCTACTAGTCTTCATCGAGCCGGCGCAATCAAGAAAGGTGGTCCAATTTGAGGAGGCCAAGATCATCATCATCTAGCTCAAGTGGACTATGCGCAAGGCAAAGGTTCGCCCTTGATAGGTTTTCCATTTTACCGGTCTCATCGTGGTAGTTGGGAGACCGGGTTAGAGGATTGATAGCCGTACTATCAAGGGGGCTCTCAGATGAGTTGCTTGATCGTATCATTCGTAGAGAGATCAAACCATTGCATCCTTGCATCATCTTTCTTGGTTCTTGTTTGGTGTTTCTCTTTGTGAGTCCTTGAGCTTTTGGTCACCTTCATGACAAGCTCAATTTCATCGAGAACGGATTTCATTTGCTTCTTCTAGTATGTTCTCGGTGTTGGGGTTTTTGCCGGATCTTCTTTCATAGTACTCGTCGTCCTCTATCCAACAAGCTTGAGTTTGCTCTTTTCGGAGCTCATTTGCAGAAGTTATGGCAGTTCTGGTTTTCTTGTAGCCATCTGTTGCTGTGCTTGTGAGCTGGAGGCCACAAGCGGTAGTACCGCTCTGGTAAGCGGTAGTACCGATGTACAGTTCCGCGGCTACTACCGCTGCTTCTGGGAACTCGACTTTCGTGTCGGGTTTGCGCGGAAGTGCAACGGTAGTGCGAAGCGGTAGTACCGCCTATAAGCGGTAGTACCACCCTCTACTACCGCTGCACTACCGCTCCCTCCAGGTCTCGATGCACTCTCAGCGGAAGTGAAGCGGCAATGGAGAGCAGCACTACTGCCTATAAGCGGTAGTACCGCTCAGGGGGGCGGTAGTACCGCTGTAGTAGTTCTATTGCTTCTCCCCTGTTCCTGCTCTGCTTCTAAGTAACCCCGAGCTGCAACCCCAGTGGTAGTACCGCTGGGGCGAGTGGTAGTACCGCTCCGGCTGCACTACCGCCTCGTGGCTTCGTGCCATTGCACTGCTTTTGGGTTACTACTCTGTGGAGCGGTAGTACCGCTCTGTGCGGGCTGAGTGCAAGGTAATGGTTGGATTTTTCCCCTCCTATAAAAGGGGGTCTTCTTCCCCCTTGAACCTTATCCTTCTAGCTCGTGTTCTTCCCCCATTGTTGACCTTCTTCGAGCTTGCTATCTCTCAGTCCCTCCAATGATTCTTGCTAGTTCTTGAGGGAAAAGAGAGAGGAGATCTAAATCTACGTTTCCACCAATCACTTTCTCCTCTATGTGAGGGGAACCTCTTGGATCTAGATCTTGGAGTTCTTCGTGTTCTCTTCTTCGTTCTTCCTCTCATTTTCCTCCCTAGCATTAGTTACTTTGGTGCGATTTGGGAGAGAAGGACTTGGGCACTCCGTGTGCCCTTGCCATTGCATTTGGTGCATCGGTCTGAGTTCTCCACGGTGATACGTGGAAGTGAAAGTTGAGAAGCTTGTTACTCTTGGGTGTTTGGGCACCCTAGAGCTTGTTCCTCTTGGGTGCTTTGGCGCCCTAGACGGTTGGTGTTATCGGAGCTCAATCATTGTGGTGTAAAGCTCCGGGCAAGCTTCGTGGTCTCCAATTAGGTTGTGGAGATTGCCCCGAGCAATTTGACGGGTACCGGTGACCACCCCCAAGGGTTGCCAAAGTGTACGGGTTCGGTGACCGCCCCCAAGGGTTGCCATTTGTATGGGTTCGGTGACCGCCCGCAAGGGTCCCTTAGTGGAATCACGGCATCTTGCATTGTGTGAGCGCGTGAGGAGATTACGGTGGCCCTAGTGGCTTCTTGGGGAGCATTGTGCCTCCACACCGCTCCAAACGGAGATTAGCATCCGTAAGGGTGTGGACTTCGGGATACATCGTCGTCTCCACGTGCCTCGGTTATCTCTTACCCGAGCCCTTTACTTATGCACTTTACTTTGTGATAGCCATAGTGTTTCATGTTATATATCTTGCTATCACTTAGTTGTTTATCTTGCTTAGCATAACTTGTTGGTGCACATAGGTGAGCCTAGTTGTTGTAGGTTTTGTGCTTGACAAATTAACCGCTAGGTTTATTCCGCATTTTTTCAAGCCTAAACCGTAATTATTTTAAAATGCCTATTCACCCCCCTCTAGGCGACATCCACGATCTTTCAACTGCGCAAAACACTTTTGTTTGAAGACTGTTTTGTGCAGTTCAACTAAAATGTCACACCGGTAATGTTGCTAGATTTAGTGGAACTCACATAGAAGGAGATCAGATTTCCTATCCGTGTTGGCAGATTGGTTTTTGATCTTGTGGTCTTTCAAGTCTGCCTCATGAAAGGTCAGTACCGGCCTTCATCCACATGATTGCGCAATGTGCTTTGATATGTTGTGCTACTTGTATTGGTACTATTTTGAATAAATGTTGAATTGAAGCTATTGTATTGCTGTCTTCTCCCATTAAGTGAACAAAAATGCTACCAACCCAGATATGCTGCTTGTTTCTTTGTTGCAACAAACTCTGCATCAACCCTTTATACATCGATGGAAGCACATGGTGCTGTTGCGCCCACTCTGCCATGCAATTGTTTAAGCTTTTTGTTATTCTAATGCCACTGGTAAAATAAAGCAATGTCAGTCTTTGAAGTAACTACTGAACCTTAGTTCAGAATTGCAACACTTATTACGTATCGGCGGGAGTACATGTTGAACCAATGTATTGTTAAGATGATGTCTCTGTTAATATGAATCAGTTACACTATTTGAGAAATGGTACTATCCTGCTTTGTCATTCTTTCTACATGTTTAAGCAAGGTATTGTTAAGATAATGTCTCTGTTAATATGAATCAATGACACTGTTTGAGAATTGCTACTGTCCTGCTTTGTTTCCCATTAAAATAAGGTAGATATTTTTTCTTGTGGGCATATAAGTCATCAACCATTATTGGTAAGTAATTGTTTCCTTTATACCTCTTTGTGCAAATAGGGATATGAAAACTTCTGCTCGTTGCTATTTTGATTTTGATTTCAGTTGAACTGCACAAAAGGAGCCAATGTATTTAAGGCAAACTGTTGCATTCTTGGGCCCAGTTGATCCTTCCACTTTGCAGAAAGAAGCAGTCACTGGTTGCGGTACATTACAGAAGGAATAACCGAGAAGCTTTACAGAGTATTTGTAGATGCTGGTGACATGACCAGTCTGCAGACCTCATGTGGCTACTCAACAGCATGTGAAGTGCAAGATTCTACAACCAGGAAAGGTATGACCAAGTCACTCGTGGACGTAGCTGTAAGAAACGAGGTCAGCATCGGCCTTCATCCACATGATCGTGCTTTGTTATGTTGTGCAACTTATATTGTGGTACTGTTTTGAATAAATGTTTAATTGAAGCTATTGCATTGCTATCTTTTCCTGTTAAGATAATGAAGATGATTATATTTGTGAGCGTATGTTTCATCAACTAGTACCACTATTATAGTAATCACACTTTTTTTGTATTTATGCAGACTATTTATGCAGACAGGGATGCTTAGCTTGATTTCAGTGGAACTGCACAAAATGTTTGGATGGTTCGTGCCCTCCATAATACTTCATCATGCACAATACATCGAATGGTTCTCTAAACATTCATTGTCACCTTGAGCCACTAAACTAGCTACATGAAAGGAGCTGCCAACGTGTTCAAGGCCTTGCAACATGTAAATATGAAATCCACCAAGCTACGCATGACATTGCTCGATTTCAGTGGAACTGCACAAAAAGACCAGCTGGTTAATCCAGCACGAGGTTCCATGTCAATGTGCAAACTGATAACAAACACCTCCCTTTCCACTATCGTAGGCATTTGATATTTTGCAATGGGAAAACCTTCTCAAAGTTTGCTCATTGGTCTTCGCAAGAAGACATGCATTTGATATTTTGGAAAGGGAAACCTTGTCAAATTTTGCTCATTGATGGTTAGCAAAAAGACATACATTTGATATTTTGGAATGGGACGCCCTTTGCTATCAGCTGCATCGATCGATTTTTCTTTATTTGTGTCTTTAGTTGTGATGTAAAAATATTGGCTCTGATCGATTGTTGTGAATGTTATGAATTGCCAGGCCTATGAGTTTGATTGCAATGTACAGCCACGCTAAAAAACTTTATGGTACGTGTGAAACTACGGCAAAGAAAGTGATCACCGTGCGTCCTGACAAAAAATCCTACTCCCTCCTTCTCAAGCTTAGTACAACTTCGTACTAAAGTTAGTACTCCCTCCGTACCGATGCATAAGTCACATTACGAAAACCAAATAATCCCAAAACTACCCACCTCGTTTTCTGTTTTTTGCCACGAAAAAAGAAATTAGCCAATAGGAGACGTGGGGCGTGTATGCATTCAATTACTTGAGACGACTTAGCACAATATGCAGTGGTTAATTCTCTAGATGCAATGGCATTAATTAGCAAATAAACATTAAGTTCTCTCGTTTTTCCCTCACCTTGGTCGCGGTGCACAATCTAAGATGACTTATACACCTGGACAAAGAGAGTATAAAGTTGAGACACTTATTTTAGGACGGAGGGAGCAGTACATATTGTTCTGCATGTTCGTCTAATGTCTCTGATACAACAATTCGAACTAACCAGACTAAATTCATTCAAACACGGCCGGATTTCAAACGTGTCCGGATCTCATTACATTTCGGACATTCTTCAACTAAATAGCGGTGCTCATCCGGCTCTGGATGTATAATTAATTAACCTAATCTATGATCTCTGGCGCCCGTTCCCCATGTCCGGCGGCGCCAACGAAGTCCTCCGCTTCGTTGCCGGCGGGGCTGGGCCTCGGCGGAGCCGGTGATGTCCTCCGCTTCGTTGCAGGCGGGGCGGGGCCTTGGCGGAGCCGGCGATGTCCTCTGTCTCGCTGCAGGCGGGGCGGGGCCTCGGCGGAGCCGGCGAAGTCCTCCGCTTCGTTGCCGGTGGGGCGGGGCCTCGGCGGAGCTGGTGATGTCCTCCGCCTCATCGTCTGTCTCGCCAAACAGTGCCTCGCCCGCCTCGTCGCCCTCCTTGTAGGCGGCCGCAACCTCCGCCACCCGCTAGCGGTACTGCTAGCGCTCGAGGCGGCTCTCGCAGGCGGAGCGATAGGACTCGAGCAGCGCCGCCTGCTCTGCCAGGTCCGTGGCGATCTGCTCCTACGCCTGCAGGTGCTCCTGGAGGAGCTGGTGGTTGTATGCGGCGTCGGCCTACGCCTTCTGGAACTGCTCCTCCCACTGCTCCGGCACCATGTCCATGTATTGGGCACGGGCCTCATCGATGGTCATGGTGCAATGCACCGGCGAGGATGGCGTGGAGGAGGGTGGCGCCGGCTCGTTGACGACCACGTCCTCCATTGGGACGTCGTCTTCCTCCGGCTGCCTGCCGGCCAGCCAGTCGGCAGCAATGGCGGTCATCTCCTTCTGGTCCGCCGTCCGCCCGTCCCGGAGAGCGGTGGAGCGCGAGGAAGCCACGGTAGAAGTGGTGTGGAGAGGAGAAAGGGAACGGAGGCGGATGACTGCGGCTATGCCCGGGGCAGCAGTTTATATAGCAATGGTGGACAGCAGAGGGACGGACGGGTGGCGTCGGAGTAGCCGCCTCGGCAACCGTGTGTCATTAATGTGGGCGGCAGACGGACGGACGGCAGTTGTGTCGTTTGAACACGGAGCAGTCGCCTGCTCCGGGAAGCGGCGCGGGTGGCGCTAACCGTTTCTGGCGAGAAGCGCGCGCGGGTGAGGGAGGGGGTTTGGGTGGGCTAGGGCGTTCAGACGCGGGCTTGGCAATGGTCCGGTGCAGCAGCCGGACATGCTGGCTCGCCAGCGAACTCGCCGAGCTCAGTAACGACGACCAGACGATGGACGAGGCTTCCGACCAGGAGCCGGCGCCACCGATCGCGCCAGTTCATGCCGTGTTCACCATAGAGCAGGTGCGGCCGCACTTCGATGGCCTAATGGTGGAAGAGCTACCTATGCTGCCGGTGTCGGCATTCCGGCAAGCGCAGGAGGACCAGTGCTACAACCTCCGTCTCCTCAACGAGCATCGGCTTGCGGAGGGACAAATCGCCGGCGAACAGGCGAACGACAATGCCGTCGCAGATATAGGGGCTGATGATCCTGGCTTCCTGGATGAGCAGCGGGCACTGTACCAGACCATCCGTAGGGCCCGCGAGGCCCTCTCCGTCGTCCTTCACCTTGTTGTGCTCACCGTGGCGCCGCCGTGTCGCGTTGTCAACATGGTGAACAAACGAGAGGAATCAGGGGATGACTGTACATGGTGAGGATGACAGTAGGAACCCACCAGGGCCATGGCCGTACTCAGGCAAGAGCATCCTTATTACTACAAGAAAAAAAAACTTCCCCCTAATGGTTTGCTGACATCTTGGTCCGACGCCATTGTCAACGTACTCAATAGAGGAGAGAATTGCACAAGTAGCTGTTGACAGCAGGGACCCAGCAGATCATGCATTTTTTTGAGAGATGTTTTTTTGTTGCTGAGACGCAGTAGGGTATCAACTGGTCTGTGCGGGGGCTATGGCCCGTGTAGCCCAGGCAATTATTTTATGTCTACCAAATAACCAGCCCAACTGTTTTTTCCTTTGTGAAAATGGCTAGCCCAGTTTTTTTTGACGAATACCCAACACAGGCCAGCTTATTTTTCTCCGCCCGGCTGGGTTGCAAAAATGAGGAGGGGTGCATTCGGCTTGCCCAGAAAATGGGCTTTTAGTAATAATAAATGGGCCGTAAATATAAAAAAACACAGCGAACCGGCAAATAGTTTGAAAGTTAGTTTTTTTGGATTTTGAGATTTTTAATTTCATTACAATTTTTTTGTTGCGCACACAAAATTTCATTGGATTTTAACCTAATATAAAATAATTTTGAAATTAGATTGAATCTGAATTGAAATTTTGGTACAAAAATAATTCAGACCCCACCAAAATGTGGGAAGTTTGGTTGAAATTTTTAACCCTGGCCCTGGCTAGAAAATGGGCTGTACTGTTAGAAACAGTAAATGGGCTGCAGTAAATTCCATAGGAATTAAAAAAATGGGCTCTAAATTATTAAAAATACTAAATGGGTTGTATGGTGTCCGCCACTGATGTGATGCTGATTTGTTGGCCTACTAAGTTGACGCGAACGCAAGGCTTTGTCAACTTATAGTCAACACACGATTCTAGCAGTAGAGGCCGTTGGATGGACATCCAACGGCTGTCGTGCTTCTTCAATCTCAGATCTTCTTGCTTCAGCCGCCCAAACCACCGTTGGCGGGACCGCCTGCTCCCGCCGCCCGTGGCCGGCTGTGCTGCCGCGCAGGCCTCACCGCCCCACCCTACTCGCATCGCTGGCCAGGCCATCCCTCTACTTACCCACACCTCCTCTTATTTTCCGGCGACGGCAGCCTCACACCACAACCGAACCAGTCAACCCTCGTACTCCCCTCCGCATTGGCATCCACTTCCGTGTCTTCGCCGGCTACCGGTCGTTCCTTCCTTGGACTCGCCCTCGTCCACCGCGTTGGTTCTATCGGTGCGGCGTGGTCAACCTGGTCAACAAACGACAGCCATCGGAAGAGGGATGCACGTGGAGACGCTGACAGTAGGGACCCATATGGTCCATGGCCGCACGCAAGCAAGTGCCTCCTTATTACGAATAAAAAAAATGATTCCTCCCCGTGGCAGCTGGGACCCACCAGCTATATCTTCGCACGGAAGGAAGTGCCTCCTTATTACGCGAAAAAAAGATTCCTCCCCATGACAGCTAGGCCCTAGCAGATTTGGAGGCTGACTTGTGGGCCTACTAAATTGACGCGTGCGCAAGGCTTTGTCAACTTAGTCAACAAACAATTCTAGCAGCAGTGACCGTTGGATGTTAAGCCAACGGCCGTGCTGCTTCTTCAATCTCTGATCTTCTTGCTCCAGCCGCCCAAACCAGCGCCGACGGGACCGCCTGCTCCCGCCTCCCATGGCCGGCTGTGCTGCCGCGTAGGCCCTACCGCCCCCTCCTACTCCCACCGCTGGCCAGGCCATCCTTCTACTCACCCACACCTCCTGTTATTCTCCAGCGATGGCAGCCTCACACCGTAGCCGAACCAATCAACCCTCATACACTCCTCAGCGTGGGCATCCACTGTTGTGTCTTTGCCGGCTCTTGGTCATTCCCTTCCTGGGTCTCGCCGTCGTCCACCGTGTTGGTTCTATCGGCGCGGCATGGTCAACGTGGTCAACAAACGACAGCCATCGAAAGCGGAATGTAAGTGGAGAGGCTGACAGTTGGGACCCACATGGTGCATGGCCACACGGAAGCAAGTGCCTCCTTATTACGCGAGAAAAAAATGATTCCTCCCCCTGACAGCTGGGCCCCACCAGCTCTATCGTCGCACGGAAGGAAGTATCGCCTTATTACGCCAAAAAAAGCGATTCCTCCTCATGACAACTGGGACGTACCAGATTTAGAGGCTGACTTGTGGGACTACTAGGTTGACGCGTACGCAGGGCTTTGTCAACTTAGTCAACAAACGATTCTAGCAGCAATGACCGTTGGATGTTAATCCAACGGTCGTGCTGCTTCTTCAATCTCTGATATTCCTGCTCCAGCCGCCCAAACCAGCGCCGGCGGGACCGCCTGCTCCTGCCTCCCGTGGCCGGCTGTGCTGCCGCGCAGGCCTCAGCGCCCCACCCTACTCCCACCGTTGGCCAGGCCTTCCCTCTACTCACCCATATGCTCTGTTCTTCTCCGGCGATGGCAGCCTCACAATGCAGCCGAACCAGTCAACGCTCGTACTCCCCTCGGCGTGGGCATCCACTGCCAAGTCTTCCCCGGCTCTGCGTCATTCCCTTCCCAGGCCTCGCCGTCGTCCACTGCCTTGGTGCTCTCGGCGCGGCATAGTCAACATGGTTAATGAACGACAGCCATTGGAAGAGGACTGTACGCGGTGAGGCTGACAGCTGAACCCACCAGTTACATCTTCGCACGCAAGGAAGTGCCTCCTTATTATGCGCAAAAAAATGATTCCTCCCCCTGACAGCTGGGACCCACCTGCTATATCTTCACACGCAAGGAAGTGCCTCCGTATCCTCCCTGACAGCTGGGACCCACCCAGTCGAAGCGTACGTAGCGTTGTTTGTCTGGTCGCGAACGTGTACGTACATACTGGTCGATCGGTCTCTCTGCAACGATGAACCGTGGGCTTGTAAGGAGCGGCACGTCACGTAAAAAAAAAGGAGTGGCACGTGTCGTAGTAGAGCCCCATACGTAGCAGTTCAAGCAGTCGCGTCTAAATTGAGTACACGTATGTACAGCCACGTTGCAAAAAATACGACCACGTACGTACATACGAGCGGGGTCTCGAACGCGTACTCACGCATACGTACGCCCAGGGCTCGTGTACATGGAGAGAGGCAACGGATGGCAGCAACGGCCTCCTGTTCATCGGCAGCCAACCGGCTGGGTCAGAACGGAGGAAATAGCGTCGGGAGCTAAGTGACTGGGTCAGAACGCGTCCTGTTCATCGGGAGCCAACCTGCTTGGACGGAACAGTCAAAACGGGGTCTTGTTCATCAACTCTGGGTCTGGCGTACCGCAAAACGGAGGAAACAACCTTCTGTTCGACTGCCTACGGTCGAAATGGGGTCCTGTTCATCGGCTGGGGGTCTGGCGTACCGCAAAACGGAGGAAACGGACTTCTGTTCAACCGCCAACGGTCAAAATGGGGTCCTGTTGATCAGGAGGGGTCTGGCGTACCACAAAACGGAGGAAACGGACTTCTACCCAACTGCCTACGGTCGAAACGGAGTCATGTTCATCGGGAGGGGTGTGGCGTACCGCAAAACAGGACTCCACGGGCTACTGTTCATCCACGGTTGACCTCCCTCCAGCCTCCACCAGCTACTGTTCATCCACCGTCGACTTCCTCCAGCCTCCACCGGCTACTATTCATCCAGCCTCCATGAGGTCCTGTTCATCCACCCAACCGGCTGGGGTGTGTGGCGGCCTCCTCGGGGTCCTGTTCATCCAACGCCAACCACCTTCACATGGCCAGGATACTGTTCATCCACAGCCAACCCACCGGCTGGGGTGGGGCGTACGAGCGGGCGGCAGCAACGAGAACTGTTCATCCACAGCCAACCAACCGGCTCAATCGATGCGCCTCGACTCGTGTCTACATGTATCACGCGCAAGGCAGCAACTGGCACTGTTCATCGAGAGGCAACCCAACACCGGCTGGCTATGTCTCGCACGGGGGCTCGATCGACTACAATAAGCAGCAAGAAGGATCGATCAGGTTCAGTAGTAGCGAAGGGATCGCTCGGGTTCAGTTAGCAGCGAAGGGATCACTCGGGTTCAGTTGGCAGCGAAGAGATCGCTCGGGTTCAGTACGAAGTGGGATCGATCGCTCGGGTTCAGTACGTGTAGTAGTGCGAGGGATCGATCGATCGCTCGGGTTCAGTATGCGAACGCCTCGCTCAGGTTCAGTTAGCGAATGCCTCACACATGCGTGCGCGTACGAGAGAAATGCGCAAACCACACTGCATCGCTCGGCCCCGACCACCCACCGTAACCGGGTACTCCCCGAAAATTTCCTCGCCCTCACTTCTACCACGATTTTTTATGTCATGGACGGCCCAAAGAATGTCATGCAGGTGCGTCTCCAGCCCGCCTAGGACGAAAAGCCCATTTTCTGTCATAATTTTTTGTCATAGAAGTTGGAGCCCACCACATCTATGATGATACGTGTTTTTGTCACAATTATTGTCATAGAAGTGTGACAACCATGAAAGAAAAAGTTTTCGTTCGGGCCATAATGTCACGGATGTGTCTTGTTTTTGTAGTGTACCCACCATGCATAACAACAACAAGCAGGTGTAGTGTGTTACTCCTCACACGAGGCCCGAACATGGGTAAACCCCTTGTGTGATCTCTGATCTAAGACTTCCGGCCATGTTAGCAACCCTACCGAGGTTACTGACTGGATCTTGCACCGTCAGAAGACAACTGGCTCCCCAAGAGAGGGGGGCAGAGATGCGACCCCAGGACATCCGAGATGCCCGATGGAGATAGGAGGTCGCGACTCAATCGTATAAGCAAGCGCCACAACAGGAGCGGCGGTGATACCAAGGACGACAAGGTCAACACCGGCTTTGACATCCAGTGTTTAGGCGGCGGGGCTAGGAAGAAGCCATTCTAGGGGAAGCGAGACGGTGGTGGCTCATGGTTGGACAACAACCTTGACCAGCCATGTGCAATCCACCCCATAACGGCAGATCGACCCGCTTGTCACACAAATCCTAACTGCTAGGTCATCAAGCAGGCCTCATAGGTAGGAGGGTAGAAGCCTCGTAGTAATAACGACAAGAACGGGCACCAACCCAGAACAGGTAACGCCGGTAAAAAACAATACCCCCAGAGGTGAAGGACGTAAATATGATTTACGTGTCCCATATCACCAAGAGGGAAAGGAAGCGTGCGCTCCACGAGGTCTATGCCGTGGAGCCTGCGGAACCAAAGTACAATCCATAGTCAGAAATTCCGATCACATTTGATTGTCGGGATCACCCAACAAATGTCTGCCATGTCAGAACCGTTGCATTTATCCTCGACCTGATCATCGATGGCTTCCATCTGACCAGGGTCCTATTGGATGGCGGTAACAGTCTCAATCTCATCTACACAGATACATTAAAGAAAATGCAGTTTGACACATCGCACATTCAGCCTAGTAAGACCAAATTTAAAGGTATAATCCCAGGCGTGCAGGCTCAGTGCACGGGCAGGGTCATGCTCGACATGGTGTTCGGTACCCCCGACAACTATCGAATTGAAGCCTTGAGCTCGGCACAACCCCTTTCCGGAGTGGTTATCATGCATTGCTTGGACGGTCAACATTCACACGGTTTCACGCCATGCTTCATTACGCGTACATGAAGTTAAAGATGTCGGGCCCAAAAGGCGTCATCACTATCAGTGGCAATCCAGAACGATCGCTAAGTGCCGAGGAGCAGATCACAGCATACGTCGCCGAGGCCTTAGCGGTCGAGGACCTCGCCGAGTTGAGGACCAAGGTCAATAAGGACGACGCCATCCTCACGAACCTCTCAAAGTCGACGCCTTTCAAACCCAGCAACGACGTCAAATTCCAGGTCCATCCCGAAGACGCGTCCAAAACATCCTCGACGGGATCCGACCTGGACCCTAAATTGGAGAGCGTGCTTCACGAATTCCTCCAATAAAATTGGGACATTTTTGCCTGGTATCCATCTGACATGCCACGGATCCCAAGGGAATTAGCGGAGCACAGACTAAATATTATCCCCTGCTCTAAATCAGTGAAACTGGCATTGCGCAAATTCTCAATACCCAAGCATCAGGCTATGGGGGAAGAACTGGCCAAGCTACTTGAGCCGGCGTCATCCGAGAAGTCAAACATCTGGACTGGTTAACAAACGTAATCATGGTGCCAAAAAAGGATAAGTCATGGCGCCTATGCGTCGATTTCAAAGACATGAACAAGGTGTGCCAGAAGGACCCATTTCCTCTGCCACGCATCGACCAGATAGTTGACACAACTATCGGGCACAAGTTCCTTTGTTTTTTGGATGTGTACTCTGGTTACCACCAGATTAAGATGAAGGTGTCAGATCATGAAGCAACCTCCTTCATCGGCCCTTACGGCATGTTCTGCTTCATAACCATGCCCTTTGGGCTAAAGAGTGCAGGGGCCACATATCAGCAGATGATCCGGACATGTCTACAGCCGTAGATCGGGACAACCGTGAAGGGATATGTCGATGACATGGTCGTCAAGACCAGGAAAGCCGACACCCTCATAGATGATTTGTGTCAGACATTAAAATACCTTCACACATACAACATAAAGCTCAATCCGGAGAAGTGCGTTCTCGGCGTGCCATCCGGAAAGCACCTCAGATCCATCATTTTGCGACGTGGCATCAAAGCAAATCCAGATAAGATCAAGGCGCTGGCAAGGTTCCAGCCTCCCAAGCGGCTCAAGGAAATTCAATGCCTGGTCGGATATGTCGCCTCCCTTAACCGATTTATTTCCCAGCTTGGTGAGAAGGCACTGCCGTTGTACCAGCTCCTGAAGCGAACAGGGTTCAAGTGGATGCCTAAGCCAACGCTGCCTTGGAAGAAATCAAGGCACTCCTGGCAACCGACCTATTCTCACCGCACCTCACCCCAATGATCATATGCTATTGTATATCTCTGCCATGAGCCAGGTGGTCAGTGCAGTGCTGGTCGTGGAGCTAGAGGAGGAAGGACATGCATATAAGGTGCATCGGCCGGTGGTTAGTGCAGTGTAGAGTCGTTGCCGGGGAGGAGAGTGCTTGAAGGTATCTATTTAGATCTTGCAATTGAATCTTTAAGTTTCTTGTTTTATTCACTAGTTTGGTTTATAAAAGAAAACTATAAAAAAATGGAAGTGAAGTTGAGCGCAATTCTTTATCTTTATAAAGTTTTTCTTGAAAACTATGATTCTGATAATCTTCATGAAGTGATAGAAGAAAAATTTAACAAAATATTTGATGTGAGTTCCTTGAATGATAAACAAGATTGCAATGTTGTTAGTATGTATTCTATGATTATCCATGATGCTAATGATATGGAAAGCTATAAGCTTGGGGATGCTATGTTTGATGAAGATGGTCTTTTTAGTCCCTCTACTTTTGATGTGAAAATTTACTATGATGAAAACATGCCTCCTATTTATGATGATTACAATAATGATGAAAGTGGGTGTGGAAGAGTGTCAACTTTAGGTAACAATGATCCCACTATTTTGGAGGGTGTTGAATATTATTACAATGATAAAAGTGGATTTGGAGAGGTCATGACTTTATTTAGTGTTGAATCCACTACTTTGGAAGATGTTTCAATTAATTATGATGAGAACAAAGTTTATATCTATGATGATTATTTTGATGACATGTATGCTATAAAGAGTAATGATAATCATGAAACTTTTCATCATCTTTTTAATGATCAATTGGGTTATGTCAACCAAGTATCACATGATAGTTTTTTTTGAGTTTGCTCCCACTATTATGAATGGGAAGAAATTTGCTTATGTGGAGAGTAAGAATAAATTTGCGCATGTGGATCATGAAATGAATGTTTTGTGTGATAATTATATTGTTGAGTTTGTTCACGATGCCATTGAAAATTATTATGACAGAGGAATATATGCTTATAGATATCTCAATAATATCAAGTTTCCTCTCTATGTGTTGAAATTTTTGAAGTTACACTTAATTTGCCTTCCTATGCTAGTTAATTTGTGCTTCAATGAATTTTTTTCTTACAAGATTCCTATGCATAGAAAGTGGGTTAGGCTTAAATGTGTTTTCTATATGATTCACGATGCTCCCTTTATGTTTTAGTACCTACTTTTATGTGAGCATCGTTAAAATCTTAATGCCTAGCTAAAAGGCTTTAAAGAAAAGCGCTTGTTGGGAGGCAACCCAATATTTATCTTTTCTTTTTTTTGTCTACATGATTAATGCTACTGTAGTAATCATGTTTTTAATGTTTTATTTTAATAAAGTGCCAAGTTTAGCCTTTACCATGTTCAGTTTGCAAGTTTATGAGTTGCTGTTTGAAAACAAAAAGTTTTCTGTAATGTCCTGAATATTCCTGGATAGTCAGAGCATGAACAAATCTTGAAATTTTTACACAGTAAGCATATATGAGTTCTCTGTTACGTGGTAATTTTTCAGAATTTTAGGAGTTACATAAGTATGATAATTAATTACATATTTACATATTGTTCTGTTTTTGACAGATTTTGTTTTGTTTTGTTTATTTGCTTGTTTTAAAGTTTCCATGCATGTACTAGGGAATATAAATTGTGGAAATGATAGAATACAGTAGACATCAATTGAGAATAATTATGAATCTTGTCTTGACAGTACATGAGCGAATGATTTATTTTTATTATACTAACCTATCGCACGATGATACGTCTCCAACGTATCAATAATTTTTGATTGTTTCATGCTATTATATTACCAATCTTGGATGCTTTATATGCAATTATATGCTATTTTATATCATTTTTGGACTAACCTATTAACCTAGTGCCTAGTGCCAGTTCCTGTTTTTGCTTGTTTTTGGCTTTTCAGAAAATTAATATCAAATAAAGTCCAAATGGAAAAAAATCTTTAGATTAATTTTTTCTGGACCAGAAGGGACCCTAGAAGCTTCGGGAGGCGACCAGACGAGATACGAGAGAGCCACAACCTCGAGGGGCGCGCCCCGTGAGCTTGTGGGCCCCATGCAGCTCCGTTTGACCTCATTCCAAGCCTATAAATTCACATATATTCTCAAACCAACAAAAATCCAGACGATATAACTTTTTCGCCGCTGCAGCTTGAGGCCTTTTCCGGTAATCTGTCGGAGGGGGGATCGATCACGGAGGGCTTCTACATCAACCTTGCTGCCCTTCTAATGATGTGTGAGTAGTTCACCACAGACCTACGGGTCCATAGCTAGTAGCTAGATGGCTTCTTCTCTCTCTTTGATCTTCAATACAATGTTCTCCTCGATCTCTTTGGAGTTCTATCCGATGCAATCTTCTTTTGCGGTGTGTTTGTTGGGATCCGATGAATTGTGGGTTTATGATCAGATTATTCATTGAAAGTAATTGAGTCTTTTTCTGAAATTTATCATGCATGATTCTTATAGCTTTGTATTTCTCTCCGATCTAGCCGTCTGGTTTGGCCAACTAGATTGATTTTTCTTCAGCGGGAGAGGTGCTTTGTAATGGGTTCAATCTTGCGGTGCTCTATATCCCAGTGACAAAGTAGGGGACAAGGCACGTATTTGTATTGTTGCCATTAAGGATAAAACGATGGGGTTTATTCATATTGATTGAGTTTACTTTGTCTACATCATGTCGTCTTGGTTAAAACGTCACTCTGTTTGTCATGAACTTAATACCATAGATGCATGCTGGATAGCGGTCGATTAATGGAGTAATAGTAGTAGATGCAGGCAGGAGTCGGTCTACTTGTCTCGGACATGATGCCTATATACATGATCATTGCCATGAATCCGTTATAACTATGCGCTTTTCTATCAATTGCCTAACAGTAATTTGTCTACCCACTGTATGCTATGTGTTCGAGAGAGAAGCCTTTAGTGAAAACTATGGCCCCCGGGTCTACTTTAAATATAAAAAGAAAACCTAAAAACCTTTGCTACAATTTACTTACTTTCTTTTGCAATTTATCCATTTACCTATACAAGATTTAATCCTTGTGATTAACGAGTTCAAGGGGATTGACAACCCTCTTACCCGTGTTGGGTGCAAGTATTTGCTTTTGTGTGTGCAGGTGCTGTTCATGAGGCTTTGCGTGATTCTCTTATTGGTTCGATAACCTTGGTTCTCACTGAGGGAAATACTTATCTCTACTGTACTGCATCTCCTCTCCTCTTCGAGGAAAATCCCAACACAGCTCACAAGTAGCAGAGCCCGTGAGGTCGGCCCCACCGGCAACCCCTCTAGCATTGGTGCGAGGGCTGTAGCATGAGGAGGGGGTCGGAGCCCATGAGGAAGGGGCGGCAATGTCAACATCTAGCTTAGGCGGTGGCGGGCGGTGTAATCGCGACCAATGTAAAAGCATAGAGATCAAAGGGGGTAGCACTTCAGGTATGCTCGGGGAAAAACTTACTTGGATGGCGTCAATCGTTCCCGAGGCATTCGACCCTTTAGCGGAGGTGTCGTAGGAGTTAAAAAAGGATCCGGGGTTGCCGTTGCATGCATGCCAATGTGACGTGGGGCTTTTTCAGGTAGCACTTTCTCGCATTTGGTCCATCTAGGGTCTTCGGGCAGTGCTTGGTGGGTGGTACTGACAGACGACATGTCCACACCTTTCGCACGCTGTCGCAGATCGTAGCGTCCGTGCTCGGCTCTCCCGATGTCATTACTTGACGACTTGCCGACCAACTGGTCGTCGTTGCCGTCTTGAGGATTAAGGCCGTCGTCTAGATTGATCGAGGTGGTGGCGCCTCGGTCCCGCTTGATGCTGGTTGGGGCAGGATCCAGGTCCCGTAGCCGCACTAGCCCTTCTGGCTGGGGAACGTCATCCTGCTGCAGGACTGGGAAGTCAAGTTGGGTTGACCAATTCCTCAATGCCTACGTGAAACGGGGAAGTTAGGTTCGAACAAGCGGATGATGTCAGTGGCCAAAAACAAAGAGGGATCCGGGCACTTACCACCGGCACCGGCTTGTAGGCGGAAAACTCAAGGTCCCGTGGCTCGTTAGGAAAGTCAGTGGCCCTGCCTTTGAACATCAAGGTCAGCATGTCCCGAAGAGACCCGCCCTCATAGTAGCCACCTCGGATTGCCCGAGTTGAGTCATCCTTAGCATTGTACTCCCACATCGGATGAGCCCGATTTTGGAGTGGCTGGATACCTCAGTTGAGTGCCACGGTCATGATGTCGACTAACGTCACCCCATGCCCTCATAGTTGACCTATCTTCTGGGCCAATGCATCCATGACCTCAGAGTCAGTCTGCGTCTTGCTCCTCAGCCTCCATGAGTATCGCTTCTCGGGAGGCCTATCCGAGAAGAGCGTAAATATGCCTATCCGGGAATGGAAGCTCGACATAGATGGTGGAGCTTGAGACGGTAGAAATGAAGAAGCGATAAAAAGGAAAAAAGAAAAAAAAGAAGAAAAGAAGAAAAGAAAAGGAGAGAGACAAAAGAAAAGGTGCCACTAAAAACAGAAAAAAAGAAAAAGGGAGAAAAAGGTGAGGAAGGGAGAAGGAGCCACACCATTACCCTTTTTAGTATACACTTGTGCTTCAAAGTGGCACCATTCATGCATTGTAAAGTAGAAAGTTTCATGAGCTTCCCGTTTCATACTAGTGGGGAACTTACACTATAGAACTTGGCTTGCATATTCCGATGACGAGCATCCTCAAAAGCTCGAGGCCTTCATGAGCAGGCAAGTTGGATGCACCCCCACTTAGTCCCTAGGAGAGCTTTCATATATTCATAGCTCTATGTGCATCCTAGTTGCATGGCAATCACTACTCCTTGCGTTAACATCGATCATAAGGCCTTCTCCATTGCCTAATGGTCAGTTGCGTTGATGCAAGACTTTCTTCATTTTTGACTTCTTCAAACCCCAACCATTTTCTATTTTCCCTTTAATTGCGAGGCATAGGCTTGCGCTCAATGCTGCATAGGTAGTTGAGCGGTTTAATAACATAGACAGACGATCTTGCTATTGTACCTGGTATGCCTCGGGTTGATGTTTTTGAAGCAATCGCTGATGCATGATTTCTTTTGTCTTTGATAGTCATTGCTTTGTTCCTAACATAATATTGACCTTCTCTCTCTAAACCTTTGGCAACAGGAATTTGGGCTCCACAAAAATATTTTCCTCTTTCTCGACCTCCATGACAATGGAACTAAGATGATAACTTGTATTACTCCCTTGCTGGTTAACTTTTGCATGCTTGCACGATGAACATGGATATCACTTTTGGGGTTTGGTTCAATGTAAGCTTTAGAGTTGGTAGCGGTGAGCTTTTGGTAATCAACCTTCTTACTCGAGGACGAGCAAGGTTTAAGCGTGGGGAGGTTGATGGCTCTATATTTTACGCATTTTTCGAGCTCATTTGTTGCATGTTCTCTTCATATATCATGTCCCATTGAACCAAATAGTAGCCCATTATGCATGATTACCGGTATTTAATTGGTTTTCTTTGTTTTCTTGTGTCTACAGGTGTTTTAGAGCAACCTAGGACCAAGCACAATGAAAGGACCAAAGATGGGTTCAATACGGAGACACCCAGGGGCCAGACTTAGCCAATTCGGAGGTCGGAAAAAGTCATTTTTCCAAAGTTTTCCAAATCAAGATCTAACACTAGAAATGTATCGGCGTCGTTCTCACGAATCCAGTGAGCCCAAGAACGTCAAAATCGGAGTCCGTATGAAGAAATGGCGACCGTTTTACCGGAGGAGGACATTTCACAAGACAACGTACCATCGTATGGCTCGTCGTATGAGGAGCACACAGCTCCGACAATTGCCCTTTCACACGGGATTCTTCACTGATTTCGTCCCTGTTCGACCCCATGAGATCCTTGGCTCATAAAGGAGAGATTGGAAGAGGATAAGGCTCATCTTGAGCCCTTGGATGCATCACATCAACGCACGAAGCAAGGGATGCGCCCTATATATCATCTTCAACCCTAGCCGCCGCCTCCACGATCTCATTCATCACCAACAAATCCAACTCCATCTCCATTGCTGCTCCATCCACCACCATAGAGGAAGGGACAAGAACAAGGGGAAGAAGAGGAGGCTCCACCACGCGAGCACCGGCCTTCTGGTCGGTGCCCTCTCCACCGCGCCGGCGCCATCATCTTCACCGCGCCGCCACGGCCATCATCATCACCATCACCTCCTCCCTTCACCGGCTCGATGCCGGCTTGTAACTTGACACTCTCCTTTTATGTTTGAGTACTTGTATTTGTTCTCAAGGATATGGATGAACTCTTCTATGATTAGTATTATTATGATTCCCAAGTGATCAAATATGCTCTTGTTCATGTTCGAGTTAGTATTCTCACAAGTGTTGAGAGGAGGCCTCGCTCGCACTATTGTCGTGATTGCCCATGGAGGAACTACTATCACTGTACAGGTTAGGATGTTGAGGGAATTTGAGGTGACAGTAAAACCTCAATTCCTAGTCTTTGCAAGTTGATAGGGGAGTTCAGGTAAACTCATATCTGGCTGCGTCCACGAGGAAACCCTTAATTGACCGTATGTGATAACCGGCATGGGGAAGCTACGTTTGGTGGCGTATGTGGCATGAAGTCTATGTTAGAGTAGAACATATTTTGTACTGGGAACCACCCACTTATGCATATGAAGATGAAGAGTGGATAGAGGATACGATAGAGAGCATTTGCTCCGCACTACTTGCGCAGGTCATATTTGTGGTAATGTCTTCGGAGTCCTAGAGAACACTTTGCTACTCAAGCACCTTCACCACTAAGGTAGTATAATTTCATTACTGTTTTTTACCTTCTTGTTCTTAGTATAGTAAACCCTTTTATCTAGCTTCCCTAGCAACTTATACAGTAGACTATTTCCAAACTTCAGTTTGGGTGCATGCGTAGCTGCGTGAAGTGACAACGTGGTTGCAGGGTTTGTGGTGCCTTCCTATCAGCTCCCTGTGGGTTCGACACTTACTTGTCACGAAAGTGCTACAACAGCCATGTGCACTTGCAGGTCATCAATGTTACTTGTTATTAGAATTATAATTGTGTAAGTGCATCTAGTACCACTCCTTTGTTCATTTTGGAGTATTGACGACAAACCTGGTTGAGGGACTAATGTGTTTGTGAGATTCACAAGATAACATAGATTGAAGTCCCTGGAGATTCGGTTTAACTGTCGAAGACGACATCTAAAAATGTCCGAAGACATTGAAGCCAATGGTTTCCTTTGAAGATAATGAGTGAAGACAATGGAACGCGAAGACTTGGCTTCTTTGTAGGTTTAATTTTCTTTTTTATTGAGTCATAGGAATCACCGCACTGTTAAGTGGGGTCGTGGTGATACGAAGACAGTAGTTGAAGTGTTTGCTCAATCAAAATCCTATATCTTCCTAGTGAAGGTAACGAGAGAAAATCTTGTCCAGAGTTGGATGAGTCAGCATTGCTTGTAGATCAAGCAGTGTTGCTGCGTGTGTTTGAAATCTGACCGTTGGGACATGTGTCAGTTGGCCACTGACCCAGGGTTAGTTCGATCATATCATGTCGGGTTGCCCCTGGCTATAAATAGCCACCCCCTCCACCATAAGTTGGTGGCTGCTCCGAGTTATTGCACGGCTTTTGTCGTTTGAGAGCAACCCACCTCCGAAGCCTCCAAGAGAGATTTCCTGCGAGGAAAACCCAAACACCCAGAGCCCAAAGTGGAGCATCATCGAAGACATTCTGTTCTGAGTGAACCGAAGACTTGTTACACTTGAAGACTTTGATCTTTTGGACGGTTAGGCATCACGTTCTGAGCATCCAAGAGTCATTGAGGATTGCGAGTGAACGAAGTTTGTGAAGATTTGCAAGTCTCCCTTGAAGACTTACTTGAGTGATTGGGCGAGGTCTACAGTGACCTTTGCTCAAGGGGAATAAGGTGAAGACCAGGTCTTCTGAGTTCAATCTCAGCCTCCCTAACCAGACGTATAGCTGTCACAGCAGCTGGAACTAGTCAAACAAATCACTTGTCTTCTCCGAGCAACTGGTTCTATCACTTCATATCTTTACTTACTGCTTTCGTATTGTGAAGTCTTTGCTTGCTCCCATCTGTTTGACGACATTGCTTGAAAACAATTCCTCTGATCATATCTTTGTCTTCACATTGATAGTTACAACTGTTCATTGCTGCCTAGTTTGTTGATTGACTTCACTTCTCACTTCCATCATGTGTTGTTACGTCAGCATGTCTAGTGTAGCTTATCTTCCGTTGTATCCTGTTTAGTTACCGCTTTACTTCCGCGTCTTCGAAGACATTTCCTATTTCAAAGACTTTCATAAAAATCGCCTATTCACCCCCCTCTAGTTGATAACTTGCACTTTCAAATTGTCTATGTGATCAAAGGTTTGTTCTATTCTAGCATTCACACTTCATAAATTATTTCTTTTATGATTTCCCTACTCGAGGACGAGAATGAATTAAGCTTGTGGATGCTGATACGTCTCCAATGTATCTATAATTTATGAAGTATTCATGCTATATTTACATCAATTATATATGGTTTTGGTGCACTTTTATATTATTTTTATGGACTAACTTATTAATCTAGTGCCCAGTGCCAGTTCCTGTTTTGTGCATGTTTTTTTTTTCACAGAAAATCCATATCTAGGAAGGTCCAAACACGATGAAAATTTACGGAGAGTTTTTTTATGGAATATATGTGATTTTTGGGAGAAAGAATCAACGCAAGATCGTGCATGTGGCACCCACAAGGCAGGCCGGAGCGCCCTACCCCCAGGGCACGCTAGGGTGCCTTGTGGGCAGCCCTTAGGTCGATTGGAGACCTTCTTCCGCCGCAAGAAAGCCAATTTCCAGAGAAAATCGTGTAAAAATTTCAGGCCAATCAGAGTTATGGATCTCCGGATATTTAAGAAACGGTGAAGGGCTAGAAAACAGACGTCAACCAGAAAAGAAAACAAAGAGAGAGATCCAATCTCAGAGGGGTTCTCGCCCCTACTGGCGCCATGGAGGCCAAGGACCAGAGGGGAGAACCTCTCCCCATCAAGGGGGGAGGCCATGGAGGAGCAAGATGGAGTGGAGCCTTGATACGTCTCCAACGTATCTATAATTTTTTATTGTTCCATGCTATTATAGTATCAATGTTGGATGTTTTATATGCAATCGTATGCAATTATATATCATTTTTTGGGACTAACCTATTAACGTAGTGCCCAGTGCCAGTTGCTGTTTTTTGCCTGTTTTTGCCTTTTCAGAAAATCATTATCATACGGAGTCAAAACAAAGAAAAAACTTTGGATTAATTTTTTCTGGACCAGAAGGGACCCTAGAAGCTTCGGGAGAAGACCCGAAGAGTCACGAGGGAGCGACAAGCCCGGAGGGCGCGCCCCCCAGGCTTGTGGGCCCCTCGTGGCACCTCTTGACATAATTCCAGCGCTATAAATTCCCGAATATTCCCAATATACCAGAGAGACAGAAGAGAAAACCTTTCCGCCACCGCAAGCCTCTATTCTTCTGCGATCCCTTCTGGAGGCCTTTTCTGGTACTCTACTGGAGGGGGAATCAATCATGGAGGGCTTCTACTCAACCTTGCTGCCCTTCCGATGATGTGTGAGTAGTTCACCACAGACCTACGGGTCCATAGCTAGTAGCTAGATGGCTTCTTCTCTCTCTTTGATCTTCAATACCATGTTCTCCTCGATGTTCTTGGAGTTCTATTCGATGTAATCTTCTTTTGCGGTGTGCTTGTTGGGATCCGATGAATTGTGGGTTTATGATTAGATTATTCATGAGAAATATTTGAGTCTTCTCTGAACTCTTTTATGCATGATTGTTATAGCTTTGTATTTCTCTCCGATCTATCCATTTGGTTTGGCCAACTAGATTGATTTATCTTGCAATGGGAGAGGTGCTTTGTGATGGGTTCAATCTTGCGGTGTTCTATATCCCAGTGACAGAAAGGGACAAGACATGTATTTTTATTATTGCCATTAAGAATAAAAAGATGGGGTTTAATCATATTGCTTGAGTTTACTTTGTCTACATCATGTCATCTTGCTTAAGGCGTTACTTTGTTTTACACTTAATACCTTAGATGCATGCTGGATAGTGGTCGACGGGTGGAGTAAGAGTAGTAGATGCAGGCAGGAGTCGATCTACTTGTCTCAGACGTCTTGCCTATATACATGATCATTGCCTTGAATATCGTCATGACTATGCGCTTTTCTATCAATTGCCCAACAGTAATTTGTTTACCCACCGTATGCTATGTGTTCGAGAGAGAAGCCTCTAGTGAAAACTATGGCCCCCGGGTCTACTTTTATCATATATTAAAATCCAAAAATACCTTGCTGCAATTTATTTACTTTTATTTTCTTTTGCAATTTACTTTTCTATCTATCACTATCAGAATTAATCCTTGCAAGTGACCGCTATGGGGATTGACAACCCTCTTATTTGCGTTGGGTGCAAGTGTTTACTTTTGTGTGTGTAGGTGCTGCTAACGAGGTTCTGTGTGGTTCTCCTACAGGATTGATAACCATGGTTCTTAACTGAGTGAAATACTTATCTCTACTATACTGCATCATCCTCTCCTCTTCGAGGAAATCCCAACGCAGTTCACAAGTAGCAGGAAGAATTTATGGCGCCGTTGCCGGGGAGACATCACAAAAACCTATCAAGTACCTTCATACAAACTATCATCTACTTGCTCTTATTTTCATTTGCCTTTTATTTGCATTTGTCTCTCGTTTTCATCTCCCCCACTTCTAAAACAATTTTACAAAAACACAAAAATATTTTTATTTTCTTGTTTGCTAGTTTGCTTGCTTTGTCTCTATGTCTCAAGAGAACACAAAATTGTGTGACTTTTCCAATACTAATAATAATGATTTTATTAGTACTCCAATTGCTCCTCCCGCCACTAGTGCGGAGTCGTGTGACATTAATGCTGCTTTGCTTAATCTTGTTATGAAAGAACAATTTTCTGGTAGTCCTAATGAAGATGTTGCATCCCATCTTAATGCTTTCGTTGAACTTTGTGATATGCAAAAGAAGAAAGATGTGGATAATGATATTGTTAAATTGAAATTATTTCCGTTCTCACTACGAGATCGTGCTAAAACTTGGTTTTCATCCTTGCCTCGAAATAGTATTGATTCTTGGGATAAGTGTAAGGATGCTTTTATTGCCAAGTATTTTCCTCCTGCTAAGATTATTTCTCTAAGAAATCAAATTATGAATTTTAAGCAACTTGAGCATGAACATGTTGCACAATCTTGGGAGAGAATGAAATTAATGATCATACAAAAAAATTATGCGAGACTAAACTTTGTTTCTAGAAATCTTCTAGACTCTGCCATAGGTGGTACTTTTATGGAAATTACATTGGGAGAAGCTACAAAACTCCTTGATAATATTATGACAAATTATTCTCAATGGCACACTGAAAGAACTCCAACTGGTAAGAAGGTAAATTCTGTCGAAGAAATTAATACTTTGAGTGATAAGATGGATGCTCTTATGAAATTGGTTGCTAGTAAAAGTGCTCATATTGATCCTAATGATTTGCCATTGTCTACTTTGATTGAGAAAAATAATGATGCTATTGATGTGAATTTCGTTTCTAGAAATAATTTCAACAACAATGCTTATAGGGGTAATCTCAATCCTAGGCCGTTTCCCGGAAATTCCTCTAATAATTATGGTCATTCCTATGGTAATTCATATAATAATAATAATAGAATACCCTCTGATCTTGAAAGTAATATTAAAGAATTTATTAATTCTCAAAATATTTTCAATGCTATGGTAGAAGAAAAATCGAATAAAGTTGATGACATCGCTAGGAACATGGATAGAATTGCTCATGATGTTGAAACTCTCAAAATTAAAATTTTGCCACCCGAGCATGATATAAATGAGTCTGTTAAAGCTATCTATGTCTCCATTAATGAAAGTAAATAAAGAACCGCTAGGTTGAGAGCTAAGCGAGAATTCCTAGAAAAAAGTCATTCCATCCGGTTTCTATCGTAGTAATGATGAAGATATTAAAAATGATTGGTGTCTCACCTATTGAATCCCTGTTTAGTAATATAAAACTTGATGAAAAATGGACTGGAGATGAGTCAACTTTAGCTAGAAGGCGTCCCAATTATTTGGAGGCTGATGATCTTAATGATAAAAATTACAAAAGTGGGTTTGGAGAGGTCAAAACTTTAAACAGTGATGTACCCACTACTTTGGATTACAAGGACTTTAATTATGATAATTGCTCTTTAGTTGAATGTATTTCCTTGTTGCAACCCAAGATTAATTCACCTAATACCTATGAACAAAATAAAGCTTTCACTAAACATATTGTAGAAGCTATGGTAAAAGCTCATGAAGAAAAGCTTGAGTTGGAAGTTTCAATTCCTAGAAAATTACATGATGAATGGGAACCTACTATCAAAGTTAAAATCAAAGATTATGAATGCAATGCTTTGTGTGATCTAGGTGCTAGCGTCTCTACTATACCAAAATCTTTATGTGACGTGCTAGGTCTCATCGATATGGATGCTTGTTCCCTTAATTTACATCTAGCGGATTCCACCATTAAAAAACCATTGGATAGAATAAATGATGTGCTTATTCTTGCAAATAGGAATTATGTGTCCGTGGATTTTATTGTGCTTGGTATTGAATGCAATCCGTCTTGTCCTATAATACTTGGTAGGCCTTTCCTACGAACCATAGGTGCTATTATTGATATGAAAGAAGGTAATATAAGATTTCAATTACCATTAAAGAAAGGGATGGAACACTACCCTAGAAAGAGAATTAAGCCACCATATGAATCTATTATGAGGGCCACCTATGGAATTAATTTGAAGGATGACAATACTTGAAACAATGCATTATGCCTAGCTAGGGGCACAAAACAATAGCGCTTGTTGGGAGGCAACCCAATATTTATTTTTATTGCAAAATTTTATTTTCTTATGTCACACAATTGTAGCCTCTGTTATGATTGTGTTTTTATCTTTTAATTAGTTTTTGTTCCAAGTAATGCCTTTGGGATGATTTGGATGATAGTATAATTGATGCTGTTTGGAAAACAGAAAGTTTTGCGTCCAGTATTTGATTTTTAATTCTGTACTTGAGCGTCAGAAAAATCTGAAATTTTTACACAGTATGTATATGAATTTTTTATGTTTTCCTAATTGTTCAGAATTTTGGGAGCTACATAAGTATGTCTTTTAAATAGATCTATACAGACTGTTCTGTTTTAGACAGATTCTGTTTTTGTTGCATAGTTTGCTTATTTTGATGAATCTATGGATCGTATCGGGGAGTATGAGCCATGGGGAAGTGGTAGTACAGTAGCATTATGTCAATATTAAATATGAATCAATTTACAATAGTACCTAAAGTTTAAGATTTATTTGTTATACTAACGGATCTCACGAGGTTTCTGTTGAGTTTTGTGCGCTGAAGTTTTCAAGTTTTGGGTGAGACTACGATGGATAAAGGAATAAGGAGCGGCAAAAGCCTAAGCTTGGGGATGCCCAAGGCACAACAAGGCAATATTCAAGGAAGACTCAAGCATCTAAGCTTGGGGATGCCCCGGATGGCATCCCCTCTTTCGTCTACAATCTATCGGTATATCACTTGGCGCTATATTTTTATTCATCACATGATATGTGTTTTACTTGGAGCGTCTTGTGCTATAGTTTGCTTGCTTTTGTTTGCTTTTTAGTTTGCCACAATAATCTTTGCTGAACACGCCATTTTGAGAGGGACACACATTATTCGTGATTTGTTAGAATACTCTATGTGCTTCACTTATATCTTTTGAACTAGGCAGTTGCTCTAGTGCTTCACTTATATCTTTTAGAGCACGGCGGTGGTTATATTTTAAAGAAATAGTTGCACTCTCATGCTTCACTTATATCTTTTTGAGATTCTAATAAATAGCAATGGTAATATGCATGGGTTATGAATTTGGTCCTAATATGATAGGTATTCAAGAGGGATATAATAAAAACTTTCATGTAGATCACTGAATATGATAAGTTTGATTCCTTGCAATAGTTTTGCGATATTAAGATGGTAATATGTGGGAGGTTGCTACTTGTAGTCTGCGTTGGTATTTCCCCGAAGAGGAGAGGATGATGCAGTACAGTAGAGATAAGTATTTCCCTCGGTTAAGAACCAAGGTTATCAATCCAGTAGGAGAAGCAAGCAAAATTCTGTTAAGCGCACCTGCACACACAAGAGTGAACACTTGCACCCAACGCAAATAAGAGGGTTGTCAATCCTCTTAGCGGTAATTTGCAAGGATTAAATCTTATCGAGGTAAATAGATAAACTAAACTACTAATTAAAATAAAAGTAAATAAATGACAGCAAGGTATTTTTAGGTATTTTATATAATAAAGATAGACCCGGGGACCATAGTTTTTACTAGAGGCTTCTCTCTTGAGCACATAAACATACGGTGGGTAAACAAATTACTGTTGGGCAATTGATAGAAAAGCAAATAATTATGATGGATTCATGGCAATGATCATGTATATAGGCATCACGTCCGAGACAAGTAGACTGACTCCTGCCTACATCTACTACTATTACTCCACCCATCGACCGCTATCCAGCATGCATCTAGGGTATTAAGTATGAAACAGAGTAACGCCTTAAGCAAGACGACATGATGTAGAGAAGCAAATTCAAGCAATATGAATAAACCCCATCTTTTTATCCTTAATGGCAACAATACAAATATGTGTCATGTCTCTTTCTGTCACTGGGATTGAGCATCGCAAGATTGAACCCATCACAAAGCACCTCTCCCATTGCAAGATAAATCAATCTAGTCGGCCAAACTAAACCGATAGATCGGAGAGAAATACAAAGCTATAAAAATCATGCATAAAAGAGTTTAGAGAAGACTCAGATATTTCTCATGAATAATCTGATCATAAACTCACAATTCATCGGATCCCAACAAACACACCGCAAAAGAAGATTACATCGGATAGAACTCCAAGAACATCGAGGAGAACATTGTATTGAAGATCAAAGAGAGAGAAGAAGCCATCTAGCTACTAGCTATGGACCCGTAGGTCTGTGGTAAACTACTCACACATCATCGAAAGGGTAGCAAGGTTGATGTAGAAGCCCTTCGTGATCGATTCCCCCTCCGGCAGAGTACCGGAAAAGACCTCCAGATGGGATCGCGGAAGAACATAGGCTTGCGGCGGCGGAAAGGTTTTCTCTTCTGGATCTCTGGGGGTTTCCCAATATTTGTGAATTTATAGAAGTGGAATTAGGTCAAACGGAGTCACGTGGGCCCCACAAGGTAGCACGGCGCCCCCCCCCCCCGGGGCGCGCCCTAGTGCCTTGTGAAGCCTCTGTGAGGCTTCTGGCCTCCTCCCAAAGCTTCCCAGGTTTCTTTTGTCCAAAAAAAAATCTCCAAAAAGTTTCATGGCATTTGGACTTCATTTGGTACAGTTTCTCTGAAAAGCCAAAAACAAGCAGAAAACAGCAACTGGCACTAGGCACTGGGTTAATAGGTTAGTCCCAAAAATGATATATAATTGCATATAAAAACATCCAATATTGATACTGTAATAGCATGGAACAATCAAAAATTATAGATACGTTGGAGACATATCAGAGGTGCTAGTAGATAATTGTGGTTTAGTAAGAATATTGGTGTTAAAGTTTGTGATTCCCGAAGCATGCACGTATGGCATGTCGTTATGCTAAGAAGCTGGAGCATGATTTATTCTTGATTGTCATCCTTTGCGTGGTGGTCGGGGGCGCGCGATGGTTAACTCCTAGCAACCTCTCCCCTAGGGGCATGCGTAGTAGTACTTTGCTTCGAGGGCTAATAAACTTTCGCAATAAGTATGTGAGTTCTTTATGACTAATGTGAGTCCATGAATTATACGCACTCTCACCTTTCCACAATTTGCTAGCCTCTTCGGTACCATGCATTGCCCTTTCTCACATCGAGAGTCGGTGCAAACTTCGCTGGTGCATCCAAACCCCGTGATATGATACGCTCTATCACACATAAGCCTCCTTATATCTTCCTCAAAACAGCCACCATACCTACCTATTCTGGCATTTCCATAGCCATTCCGAGATATATTGCCACGCAACTTCCACCGTTCTTTTTATATGACACACATCATCATTGTCATATTGCTTTGCATGATCATATAGCTGACATAGTATATGTGGCTCAGCCATCGTTCATCATTTTCATACATGTTACGCTAGTATCATTGCACATCCTGGTACACTGCTAGAGGCATTCATATAGGGTCATATTTGTTCTAGTATCGAGTTGTAATTTTTCAGTTGTAAGTAAAAAGAAGTGTGATGATCATCATTATTAGATCATTGTCCCAGTGAGGAGGTCAAAAAAAAAGAGGCCAAAAAGAGCCCAGTGAAAAAAAATGAGAGAAAAAGAGAGAAGGGGCAGTGTTACTATCTTCTTCCATGCTTGTGCTTCGAAGTAGCACCATGTTTTTCATATAGAGAGTCTCCTATGTTGTCACTTTCATATACTAGTGGGAATTTTTCGTTATAGAACTTGGCTTGTATATTTCGATGATGGGCTTCCTCAAATGCCCGAGGTCTTCATGAGCAAATAGGTTGGATGCACACCCACTTAGTTTTTATTTTGAGCTTTCATACACTTATAGCTCTTAGTGCATCTGTTGCATGGCAATCCCTACTCCTCGCATTGACATCAATTGATGGGCATCTCCATAGCCCGTTGATTAGCCTCGTCAATGTGAGACTATCTTATCTTTTTGACTTCCACTTATTAATCTCTATCATCATTATATTCCACCCATAGTGCTATATCCATGGCTTGCGCTCATGTATTGCGTGGGGGTTGAAAAAGCTGAAGCACGTTAAAAATTATGAACCAATTGCTTGATTGTCTCCACGGTTGTGCATGATAAATACTTTATGTTAAGAAGATGGAGCATGATAGGATTATATGATTTTGTAGGGATAACTCTCTTTAGCATTTTTATTTTGAAAGGCATGATTGTTTGTTAGTATGCCTGAGTATTGATGTCTTTATATCAAATTATAGACTATTGCTTTGAATCATTCAGATCTTAATATTCATACCATAAAAGAGAATTACATGATGAAACATGTTAGGTAGCAATCCACATCAAAAATTCTATTTTTATCATTTAACTACTCGAGGACGAGCAGGAATTAAGCTTGGGGATGCTTGATACATCTCCAACGTATCTATAATTTTTGATTGTTTCATGCTATTATAGTATCAATCTTGGATGTTTTATATGCAATTATATATCATTTTTTGGGACTAACCTCTTAACCTAGTGCCCAGTGCCAGTTGCTGTTTTTTGCCTGTTTTTGCCTTTTCAGAAAATCATTATCAAACGGAGTCCAAACGAAGAAAAAACTTTGGATTAATTTTTTCTGGACCAGAAGGGACCCTAGAAGCTTCGGGAGAAGACCAGAAGAGTCACGAGGGAGCGACAAGCCCGGAGGGCGCACCCAGGGGGGGTAGGCGCGCCCCCAGGCTTGTGGGCCCCTCATGGCACCTCTTGACCTAATTCCAGCCCTATAAATTCTCAAATATTCCCAATATACCAGAGAGATAGAAGAGAAAACCTTTCCACCACTGCAAGCCTCTGTTCTTCCGCAATCCCATTTGGAGGCCTTTTCCGGTAATCTGCCGTAGGGGAATCGATCACGGAGGGCTTCTACATCAACCTTGCTGCCCTTCCGATGATGTGTGAGTAGTTTACCACAGACCTACGGGTCCATAGGTAGTAGCTAGATGGCTTCTTCTCTCGCTTTGATCTTCAATACCATGTTCTCCTCGATGTTCTTGGAATTCTATTCGATGTGATCTTCTTTTGCGGTGTGTTTGTTGGGATCCGATGAATTGTGGGTTTATGATCAGATTATTCATGAGAAATATTTGAGTCTTCTCTGAACTCTTTTATGCATGATTGTTATTGCTTTGTATTTCTCTCTGATCTATCCGTTTGGTTTGGCCAACTAGATTGATTTATCTTGCAATGGGAGAGGTGCTTTGTGATTGGTTCAATCTTGCGGTGTTCTATATCCTAGTGACAGAAAGGGACAAGACACGTATTTGTATTGTTGCCATTAAGGATAAAAAAGATGGGGTTTAATCATATTGCTTGAGTTTAGTTTGTCTACATCATGTCATCTTGCTTAAGGCGTTACTCTGTTTTACACATGATACCCTAGATGCATGCTGGATAGCGGTCGATGGGTGGAGTAATGGTAGTAGATGCAGGCAGGAGTCGGTCTACTTTTCTCGGACGTGATGCCTATATACATGACCATTCCCTTGAATATCGTCATAACTATGCGCTTTTCTATCAATTGCCCAACAGTAATTTGTTTACCCATCGTATGCTATGTGTTCAAGAGAGAAACCTCTAGTAAAAACTATGGCCCCTGGGTCTACTTTTATCATATATTAAAATCCAAAAATTCCTTGTTGCAATTTATTTTCTTTTGCAATTTACTTTTATGTCTATCACTATCAGAATTAATCCTTGCAAGTGAACGCTAAGGGGATTGACAACCCTCTTATTTGCGTTGGGTGCAAGTGTTTGCTTTTTGTGTGTGTAGGTGCTGCTAATGAGGTTCTGTGTGGTTCTCCTATTGGATTGATAACCTTGGTTCTTAACTGAGGGAAATACTTATCTCCACTGTACTGCATCATCCTCTCCTCTTCGAGGAAATCCCAACGCAGTTCCCAAGTAGCAAGCCTCTCTCCCCTTCTCTCTCATGACTTGGATCATCGCTATTGTGTCTGAGTAGATTTTTTTGTCCTATGAGTAATTGGTGAATTGCTATGATTGGTTTAAATTGCTTGTGGTTATGTTACTGTCCTTTGGTGCCCATCATATGAGCTCGTGCGTGGATCACACCATAGGGTTAGTTGTATGTTGATAGGACTATGCATTGGAGGGCAAGATCGACAAAAACTTCTTCCTACCATAGAAATTAACGCATACGGGATTGAAGGGGGGCCCATATATCTTAATGCTATGGTTGGGTTTTACCTTAATGAGCTTTGGTATTTGTGGTTGCTTGCCAATAGTTCCAATCATAAGTGCATAGAGTTCCAAGTCAGGGATGGCATGCTAGTAGAGGCCTCTCCCACATAAAAACTTGCTAAGTTGTAAATTGCCAAGGGACAACTCCGCACACCCTACCACGATTATTCCACACTCACTATTTGTATTATATTGTAATATATTCTATCTTTATTTAGGCAGCACCTACTTTTATTTTTATGTTCTTCGTTATCTTGCAAAGCTATCCCTTTATACCCACTTCATAGTTTTATTTCTCGTTTCTAGATAAAAGGAAACGTTCGGTGTATGTAGGGCTATATCAGCGGCAGATAGGACCTAAGAGAATATTGATCTTACCTTTAGCTGCCTATGGGTTCGATATATTTTAAAGAAATAGTTGCACTCTCATGCTTCACTTATATCTTTTTGGGAGTCTAATGAATAGCAATGGTAATATGCACGGGCTATGAATTTGGTCCTAATATGAGAGGTATTCAAGAGGGATATAATAAAAACTTTCATGTAGATCACTGAATATGATAAGTTTGATTCCTTGCAATAGTTTTGTGATATTAAGATGGTAATATGTGGGAGGTGCAAGTAGATAATTGTGGTTTAGTAAGAATAATTGTGTTAAGGTTTGTGATTCCCGAAGCATGCACGTAAGGTCTGTCGTTATGCTAAGAAGTTGGAGCATGATTTATTATTGATTATCTACCTTATGAGTGGCGGTCGGGGACGAGCGATGGTCTTTTCCTACCAATCTATCCCCCTAGGGGCATGCGTAGTAGTACTTTGCTTCGAGGGCTAATAATCTTTCAGATTATACGCACCCTCACCTTTCCACAATTTGCTAGCCTCTTCGATACCATGCTTTGCCCTTTCTCACATTGAGAGTTGGTGCAAACTTTGCCGGTGCAACCAAACCCCGTGATATGATACGCTCTATCACACATAAGCCTCCTTATGTCTTCCTCAAAACAGCCACCATACCTACCTACCATGGCATTTCCATAGCCATTCTGAGATATATTGCCATGCAACTTCCACCGTCCCGTTTTTATGACACACATCATCATTGTCATATTGCTTTGCATGATCATATAGCTGACATAGTATTTGTGGCTCAGCCACCGTTCATCATTTTTTATACATGTTACGCTAGTATGATTGCACATCCTTGTACACTGCCAGAGGCATTCATATAGAGTCATATTTTGTTCTAGTTTCGAGTTGTAATTTTCTTTTGAGTTGTAAGTAAATAGAAGTATGATGATCATCATTATTAGAGCATTGTCCCGGTGAGGAAATAAAAAAAGGAAAAAAAGAGGCCAAAATGAGCCCAAGCAAAAAAAGGAGAAAGAAAAAAAAAGAGAAAAAAATGGGGGAGAAAAAAAAATGAGAGAAAAAGAGAGAAGGCGCAATGTTACTATCCTTTTCCATACTTGTGCTTCAAAGTAGCACCATGTTTTTCATATAGAGAGTCTCCTATTTTGTCACTTTCATATACTAGTGGGAATTTTTCATTATAGAACTTGGCTTGTATATTCCGATGATGGGCTTCCTCAAATGCCCGAGGTCTTCATGAGCAAGCAAGTTGGATGCACACCTACTTAGTTTTCATGTTGAGGTTTCATACACTTATAGCTCTTAGTGCATCTGTTGCATGGCAATCCCTACTCCTCGCATTGACATCAATTGATGGGCATCTCCATAGCCCGTTGATTAGCCGCGTTGATGTGAGACTATTTTCTTATTTTTGACTTTCCCTTATTAATCTCTACCACCATATTAAATTCCACCCATAGTGCTATATCCATGGCTTTTGCTCATGTATTGCGTGGGGGTTGAAAAAGCTGAAGCGCGTTAAAAAGTATGAACCAATTGTTCGGCTTGTCATCGGGGTAGTGCATGATAAATACTTTGTGTTAAGAAGATGGAGCATGACAGGATTATATGATTTTGTAGGGATAACTTTCTTTAGTATTTTTATTTTGAAAGACATGATTGTTTGTTAGTATGCTTGAGTATTGATGTCTTTGTATCAAACTATAGACTATTGCTTTGAATCATTCGGATCTTATTATTCATACCGTAAGAGAGATTACATGATGAAACATGTTAGGTAGCACTCCACATCAAAAATTCTGTTTTTATCATTTACCTACTCGAGGACGAGCAGGAATTAAGTTTGGGGATGCTTGATACGTCTCCAGCGTATCTATAATTTTTTATTGTTCCATGCTATTATAGTATCAAACTTGGATGTTTTATATGCAATTATATGCCATTATATATCATTTTTTGGGACTAACCTATTTACCCAGTGCGCAGTACTAGTTGCTGTTTTTTGCTTGTTTTTGTCTTTTCAAAAAATCATTATCAAACGGGGTCCAAACGAAGAAAAAACTTTGGATTAATTTTTTCTGGACCAGAAGGGACCCTCGAAGTTTCGGGAGAAGACCAGACGAGTCACGAGGGAGCGACAAGCTCGAGAGGCATGCCCTAGGGGTAGGGCGCGCCTCCCAGGCTTGTGGGCCCCTCGTGGCACATCTTGACCTAATTCCAGCACTATAAATTCCCAAATATTCCCAATATACCAGAGAGACGGAAGAGAAAACCTTTCCGCCGCCGCAAGCCTCTGTTGTTCCGCGATCCCATCTGGAGGCCTTTTCCGGTACTCTGCCGGAGGGGGGATCGATCACGGAGGGCTTCTTCATCAACCTTGCTGCCCTTCCGATGATGTGTGAGTAGTTTACCACAGACCTACGGGTCCATAGCTAGTAGCTAGATGGCTTCTTCTCTCTCTTTGATCTTCAATACCATGTTCTCCTCGATGTTCTTGGAGTTCGATCCGATGTAATCTTCTTTTACGGTGTATTTGTTGTGATCCGATGAATTGTGAGTTTATGATCAGATTATTCATGAAAAATATTTGAGTCTTCTCTGAACTCTTTTATGCATGATTTTTATAGCTTTGTATTTCTCTTCGATATATCGATTTGGTTTGGCCAACTAGATTGGTTTATCTTGCAATGGGAGAGGTGCTTTGTGATGGGTTCAATCTTGCGGTGCTCAATCCCAGTTACAGAAAGGGACATGACACGTATTTGTATTGTTGCCATTAAGGATAAAAAGATGGGGTTTAATCATATTGCTTGAGTTTACTTTGTCTACATCATGTCATCTTGCTTAAGGCGTTACTCTGTTTTATACTTAATACCCTAGATGCGTGCTGGATAGCGGTCGATGGGTGGAGTAATAGTAGTAGATGCGGGCAGGAGTCGGTCTACTTGTCTCGGACGTGATGCCTATATACATGATCATTACCATGAATCCGTCATAATTATTCGCTTTTCTATCAATTGCCCAACAGTAATTTGTTTACCCACCGTATGCTATGTGTTCGAGAGAGAAGCCTCTAGTGAAAACTCTGGCCCCCGGGTCTACTTTTGTTATATATTAAAATCCAAAAATACCTTGCTGCAATTTATTTACTTTTATTTTATTTAGTATTTTACTTTATCTATCTATCACTATCAAAATTAATCCTTGCAAATAACCGCTAAGAGGATTGACAACCCTCTTATCTGCGTTGGGTGCAAGTGTTTGCTTTTGTGTGTGTAGGTGCTGCTAAAGGATTTTGCGTGGTTCTCCTACTGGATTGATAACCTTGGTTCTTAACTGAGGGAAATACTTATCTCTACTATACTGTATCATCCTCTCCTCTTCGGGGAAATACCAACGCAGTTTACAAGTAGCAACACTCTTTTGGTGCCGCTTGGTATCGTGCACACATGCACACACTTAGCATAATGTTGGGACGGGAGGCACATAGATATAGCAATGAACCAATCATAGATCGATAAACCTTTTGATCAACCGGTTTGCCATCCTTAGTCAAGTCAAGATGTCCACTCGTGCGCATGGGAGTTTTCATACCTTTACTTTCTTGCATGTTGAACTTCTTGAATAAGTCCTTGGTATACTTTGTTTGAGAAACAAAGGTACCCTCCTTAGTTTGCTTGATTTGCAAACCAAGAATGAATTTGAGTTCACACATCATGGACATCTCATACGTTTCTTGTTGGAAATATGCCCTAGAGGCAATAATAAATTGGTTATTATCATATTTCTTTGTTCATGATAAAGGTTTATTATTCATGCTATAATTGTATTGACCGGGAACTTAAATACATGTGTGAATACATAAACAAATAGAATGTCCCTAGTAAGCCTCTACTAGACTAGCTCGTTGATCAAAGATGGTTAAGGTTTCCTAACCATAGACATGAGTTGTCATTTGATAACGGGATCACATCATTAGGAGAATGATGTGATGGACAAGACCCAACCGTAAGCTTAGCATTTGATCATATCACTGAGTTTATTGCTATAGCTTTCTTCATGTCAAGTATCTATTCCTAAGACCATGAGATCATGCAACTCCCGGATACCGGAGGAATACTTTGTGTGCTATCAAACGTCACTTCGTAACTGGGTGATCATAAAGATGCTCTACAGGTATCTCTGAAGGTGTCTGTTGGGTTGGCATGGATCAAGATTGGGATTTGTCACTCCGTATGACGGAGAGATATCTCTGGGCCCTCTCGGTAATACAACATCGTAAAGAGCTTGCAAGCAATGTGCCTAATGAGTTAGTCACGGGATCTTGTATTACGGAACGAGTAAAGAGACTTGCCGGTAACGAGATTGAACTAGGTATGGAGATACCGACGATCGAATCTCGGGCAAGTAACATATCGCTGGACAAAGGGAATTGCATACGGGATTAACCGAATCCTCGACATCATGGTTCAACCGATAAAAGATCTTCATGGAATATGTAGGAACCAATATGGGCATCCGGGTTCCACTATTGGTTATTGAACGAAGAGGTGTCTCGGTCATGTCTACATGATTCTCGAACCTAAACGTTCGATGACGCTAGAGTAATATTGGGATATTTTGATGTTGGTAACCGAATGTTGTTCAGAGTCCAGGATGAGATCCCGGACGTCACGAGGAGCTCCGGAATGGTCCGGAGGTAAAGATTTATATATGGAAAGTTGTTTTCAGGGTTTCAGAAAAAGTTCAGTTTTTTTGGTATTGTACCAGGAAGCTTCCAGAAGGTTCCGGAAACTTCCGGAGGGGTCCGAAAGTCCACCAAGGGATCCACCACATCCCTAGGGCCAACATGGGCTGAGGGGAGGCGCCCTGGCCTTATTGGGCCAGGCGCACTAGCCCTCAAAGGCCCAGGCGCCCTGGCCTTATTGGGCCAGGCGCACTAGCCCTCAAAGGCCCAGGCGCCTAGAGGAGAAGGGAGGAGTCCCGAAGGGACAAGAGGGGAAGAGTTAGACTTGGAGTCCAACTCCTCTCCCTTGGCCGGTGGCCCTAGAGGGAAGAGGGGCTGGACTCCTAGCCCCTCCACCCATATAAATATAGAGGAGGGGGCGCACCAAAGGACACACCAGCCCCTGGACGCCCCTCTCTCCTGTTACTCCACCGCCTCGTCCCGACGACGCTTAGCGAAGCGCTGTCGGCGCTCCACCACCACCATCACCACCACGCCGTCATTTTGGTTGTGATCCCATCTACTTCTCCTCTCACGCTTGCTGGATCAAGATGGAGGAGACATCATTGAGCTGCACGTGTGCTGAACACGGAGGTGCCGTCCGTTCGGTACTAGATCAGTTTGGATCGTGATCGGATCGCGAAGAGTACGACTACATCAACCGCGTAATATACGCTTCCGCTTAATGGTCTATGAGGGTACGTAGACACACTCTCCCCTCTCGTTGCTATGCTTTTCCTAGATTGATCTTGGGTGTTCGTAGGAAATTTTTTGATTTTCATGCTTTGTTCCCCAACAGTGGCATCATGAGCCAGGTCAATGCGTAGATGTATGTGCACGAGTAGAACACAAAAGTAGTGGGCGTTGATGCTCAAATTGCTTACCTCTCTTGTCTTATTTGGATTCAGCAGTATTGTGGGATGAAGCGGCTTGGACCAACTTTACATGTCCTCGCACATGAGACCGGTTCCACCGACTGACATGCAACTTGTTTTGCATAAGGTGGCTAGCGGGTGTCTGTCTCTCCTACTTTAGTTGAATCTAATTTGATAAAGGCGGTCCTTGTAGAAGGTTAAAAGGCAACTTGATTATCACCGTTGTGGCTTTGCGTAGGTAAGAACGGTTCTTGCTAGTTGCCCATAGCAGCCACGTAAAATTTGCAACAACAAAGTAGAGGACGTCTAACTTGTTTTTGCAGGGCATGTTGTGATGTGGTATGGCCAAAACATGATGTGATATATGTTGATGTATGAGATGATCATGTTTTGTAATAGGTTCACGACTTGCATGTCAATGAGTACGGTAACCGGCAGGAGCCATAGGGTTGTCTTTAATTTATTAATCGCCATGTAATTGCTTTACTTTATCGCTATGCATTAGCAATAGTTGTAGAAGCAATAGTTGGCGGAGACGACCACGTGATGACACGATGATGGAGATCATGGTGTCATGCCGGTGACGATGGAGATAATGCGGTGCTTTGGAGATGGAGATCAAAGGCACGAGATGATAATGGCCATATCATGTCACATATTGATTGCATGTGATGTTTATCTTTTTATGCATCTTATTTTGCTTAGGACGACGGTAGCATTATAAGATGATCCCTTCACTTAATTTCAAGAAATTGTGTTCTCCCTAAGTATGCACCGTTGCAAAAGTTCATCGTTTCGAAGCACCTCGTGATGATCGGGTGTGATAGACTCTATGTTCGCATACAACGGGTGTAAGCCAGTTTTACACATGCAGAATACTTGGGTTAAACTTGACAAGCCTAGCATGTACAGACATGACCTCGGAACACAAGAGACCGAAAGGTCGAACATGAATCATAATAGTAGATATGATCAACATGGAGATGTTCACCATTGATAACTACCCCATCTCACGTGATGATCGGACATGGGTTAGTTGATTTGGATCATGTATAACTTAGACAACTTGAGGGATGTTGATTTAAGTGAGAGTTCATTAGTAATTTGATTAACTGAACTAATTATCATGAACTTAGTCTTAATTGTCTTTGCAAAATTTGTGTTGTAGATCAATTGCCCGCACTGTAGTTCCCCTAAATTTTAATGCGTTCCTAGAGAAAGCTAAGTTGAAAGATGATGGAAGCAACTATGCGGACTGGGTCCGTAACTTGACGATTATCCTCATTGATGCACAGAAGGCTTATGTCCTTGATGCACCGCTAGGTACCGCACCCCCTCCAGCGTCGTCTGTGGATGTTGTGAACATCTGGCAGGCACGTTCTGATGACTACTCGATAGTTCAGTGCACCATGCTTTACGGCTTAGAACTTGGGCTCCAAAGACGTTTTGAGCACCACGGAGCATATGAGATGTTCCAGGAGCTGAAATTGGTATTTCAAGCTCATGCCCGGGTTGAGAGGTATGACACCTCCGACAAGTTCTTTAGCTGCAAGATGGAGGAGAATAGTTCTGTTAGTGAGCATATACTCAGAATGTCTGGGTTTCACAACCGCTTGACTCAGTTCGAAGTTAATCTTCCAGATGACATGGTCATTGACAGAGTTCTCCAGTCACTGCCACCAAGCTATAAGGGCTTTGTGATGAACTATAATATGCAAGGGATGGAGAAAACGATTCCCGAGCTCTTCGCGATGCTTAAGGCCGTGGAGGTAGAAATCAAGAAGGAGCATCAAGTGTTGATGGTTAAAAAGACCACTAGTTTCAAGAAAGGCAAGGGAAAGAAAGGGAACTTGAAGAAGAACGGCAAGATAGTTGCCGCTCCCGTGAAGAAACCCAAGGCTGGACCCAAACCTGAGACTGAGTGCTTCTACTGCAAGGGGAATGGTCACTGGAAGCGGAAATGCCCCAAGTACTTGGCAGATAAGAAGGCTGGCAACGTCAACAAAGGTATATCTGATATACATGTTATTGATGTGTACCTTACTAGTGCTCGTAGTAGCGCCTGGGTATTTGATACTGGTTCAGTTGCTAATATTTGTAACTCGAAACAGGAGCTGCGGAATAAATGAAGACTGGCAAAGGATGAGGTGACGATGCGCGTCGGAAATGGTTCCAAGGTTGATGTGATCGCCGTCGGCACGCTACCTCTACATCTACCTTCGGGATTAGTTTTAAACCTAAATAATTGTTATTTGGTGCCTGTGTTGAGCATGAACATTATATTTGGATCTTGTTTATTGCGAGACGATTATTCATTTAAGTCAGAGAATAATGGTTGTTCTATTTATATGAGTAATATCTTTTATGGTCGTGCATCCCTTGTGAATAGTTTATTTTTGTTGAATCTCGATCGTAGTGATACACATATTCATAATATTGATGCCAAAAGGTGCAAAGTTAATAATGATAGTACCACATATTTGTGGCACTGCCGCTTAGGTCATATTGGTGTAAAGCGCATGAAGAAACTCCATGCTGATGGACTTTTGGAATCTCTTGATTATGAATCATTTGAGACATGTGAACCATGCCTCATGGGCAAGATGACTAAAACTCCGTTCTCCGGAACAATGGAGTGAGCTAGTGACTTATTGGAAATAATACATACCGATGTATGCGGTCCGATGAGTATTGAAGCACGCGGTGGATATCGTTATTTTCTTACCTTCACCGATGATTTGAGTAGATATGGGTATATTTACTAATGAAACACAAGTCTGAAACATTTGAAAAGTTCAAGGAATTTCAGAGTGAAGTGGAGAATCATCGTAACAAGAAAATAAAGTTTCTACGATCTGATCGTGGAGGTGAATATTTGAGTTACGAGTTTGGTATGCATTTAAGACAATGTGGAATTGTTTCACAGCTCACGCCACCAGGAACACCACAGCGTAATGGTGTGTCCGAACGTCGTAATCATACTCTATTGGATATGGTGCGTTCTATGATGTCTCTTACCGATTTGCCACTATCATTTTGGGGTTATGCTTTAGAGACAGCTGCATTCACTTTAAATAGGGCACCGTCTAAATCCGTTGAGACGACACCGTATGAGTTGTGGTTTGGCAAGAAACCTAAGCTGTCGTTTCTTAAAGTTTGGGGATGCGATGCTTATGTCAAGAGGCTTCAGCCTGATAAGCTCGAACCCAAAGCGAAGAAGTGCGTCTTCATAGGATACCCTAAAGAGACCATTGGGTGTACCTTCTACCACAGATTCAAGGGTAAGATCTTTGTTGCCAAGAATGGGTCCTTTCTAGAGAACGAGTTTCTCTCGAAGGAAGTGAGTGGGAGGAAAGTAGAACTTGATGAGGTAATTGTACCTTCTCTCGAATTGGAAGGTAGCACATCACAGAAAGAAGTTCCCGTGATGCCTACACCAACCGAAGAGGAAGCTAATGATGATGACCATGAAACTTCGGATCAAGTTACTACTGAACTTCGTAGGTCGACCAGGGTACGTTCCGCACCAGAGTGGTACGGTAATCCTCTCCTGGAAGTCATGTTGTTAGACAACGGCGAACCTATGAACTATGAAGAAGCTATGATGAGCCGGGATTCCGACAAATGGCTTGAGGTCATGAAATCCGAGATAGGATCCATGTATGAGAACAAAGTATGGACTTTGGTGGACTTGCCCGATGATCGGCAAACCATTGAGAATAAATGGATCTTTAAGAAGAAGACAGACGCTGATGGTAATGTCACCGTCTATAAAGCTCGACTTGTCGCAAAGGGTTTCTGACAAGTTCAAGGGGCTGACTACGATGAGACTTTCTCACACATAGCGATGCTTAAGTCTGTTAGAGTTATGTTAGCTATTGCCGCATTTTATGATTATGAGATATGGCAAATGGACGTCAAAACGGCATTCCTTAACGGGTTGCTTAAGGAAGAGTTGTATATGATGCAACCAGAAGGTTTTGTCGATCCTAAGGATGCTAACAAAGTATGCAAGCTCCAGCGATCCATCTATGGACTGGTGCAAGCATCTCGGAGTTGGAATATTCGCTTTTATGAGGTGATCAAAGCTATTGGTTTTATACAAACTTACGGAGAAGCTTGTATTTACAAGAAAGTGAGTGGGAGCTCTGTAGCATTTCTAATATTATATGTGGATGACATATTGTTGATTGGAAATGATATAGAATTTCTAGAAAGCATAAAAGAATATTTGAATAAGAGTTTTTCAATGAAAGACCTCGGTGAAGCTGCTTACATATTGGGCCTCAAAATCTATAGAGATAGATCAAGACGCCTAATAGGACTTTCACAAAGCACATACCTTGACAAAATTTTGAAGAAGTTCAAAATGGATCGGTCAAAGAAAGGGTTCTTGCCTGTATTGCAAGGTGTGAAGTTGAGTAAGGCTCAAAGCCCGACCATGGCAGAAGAAAGAGAAAGGATGAAAGTCATTCCCGATGCCTCAGCCATAGGCTCTATAATGTATGCCATGCTGTGTACCAGACCTGATGTGTGCCTTGCCATAAGTCTGGCAGGGAGGTACCAAAGTGATCCAGGAGTAGATCACTGGACAACGGTCAGGAATATCCTGAAGTACCTAAAAAGGACTAAGGACATGTTTCTCGTATATGGAGGTAATGAACGGCTCATTGTAAAGGGTTACGTCGATGCTAGCTTCGACATAGATCCGGATGACTCTAATTCTCAAACCGGATACGTATTTATATTAAATGGTGGAGCGGTCAGTTGGTGCAGTTCCAACCAGAGCGTCGTGGCGGGATCTACATGTGAAGTGGAGTATATAGCTGCTTCGGAAGCAGAACAAGGAGTATGGATGAAGGAGTTCATATCCGATCTGGGTGTAATACCTAGTGCATCGGATCCAATGACTATCTTTTGTGACAACACTGGAGCTATTGCCATTGCCAAGGAGCCCAGGTTTCACAAGAGAACCAAGCACATCAAGCACCGCTTCAACTCCATTCGTAATTATGTTAAGGATGGAGACATAGAACTTTGCAAAGTACATACGAATCTGAATGTGGCAGACCCGTTGACTAAACCTCTTCCACGGGCAAAACATGATCAGCACCAAGACTCCATGGGTGTTAGATTCATAACTATGTAAACTAGATTATTGACTCTAGTGCAAGTGGGAGACTGTTGGAAATATGTCCTAGAGGCAATAATAAATTGGTTATTATCATATTTCTTTGTTTATGATAAAGGTTTATTATTCATGCTATAATTGTATTGACCGGAAACTTAAATACATGTGTGAATACATAAACAAATACAATGTCCCTAGTAAGCCTCTACTAGACTAGCTCGTTGATCAAAGATGGTTAAGGTTTCCTAACCATACACATGAGTTGTCATTTGATAACGGGATCACATCATTAGGAGAATGATGTGATGGACAAGACCCAACCGTAAGCTTAGCATTTGATCATATCACTGAGTTTATTGCTATAGCTTTCTTCATGTCAAGTATCTATTCCTAAGACCATGAGATCATGCAACTCTCGGATACCGGAGGAATACTTTGTGTGCTATCAAATGTCACTTCATAACTGGGTGATCATAAAGATGCTCTACAGGTATCTCCGAAGGTGTCTGTTGGGTTGGCATGGATCGAGACTGGGATTTGTCACTCCGTATGACGGAGAGATATCTCTGGGCCCTCTCGGTAATACAACATCATAAAGAGCTTGCAAGAAATGTGCCTAATGAGTTAGTCACGGGATCTTGTATTACGGAACGAGTAAAGAGACTTGCCGGTAATGAGATTGAACTAGGTATGGAGATACCGACGATCGAATCTCGGGCAAGTAACATATCGCTGGACAAAGGGAATTGCATACGGGATTAACCGAATCCTCGACATTGTGGTTCAACCGATAAAAGATTTTATCTTCGTGGAATATGTAGGAACCAATATGGGCATCTAGGTTCCACTATTGGTTATCGACCGGAGAGGTGTCTCGGTCATGTCTACATGATTCTCGAACCCGTAGGGTCCGCACGCTTAACGTTCGATGACGCTAGAGTAATATTGGGATATTTTGATGTTGGTAACCGAATGTTGTTCGGAGTCCCAGATGAGATCCCGGACATCATGAGGAGCTCCGGAATGGTCCGGAGGTAAAGATTTATATATGGAAAGTTGTTTTCAGGGTTTCGGAAAAAGTTTGGTTTTTTCGGTATTGTACCGGGAAGCTTCCGGAAGGTTCTGGAAACTTCCGGAGGGGTCCGGAAGTCCACCAAGGGATCCACCATGTCCCTAGGGCCAACATGGGCTGAGGGGAGGCGCCCTGGCCTTATTGGGCCAGGCGCACTAGCCCTCAAAGGCCCAGGCGCCTAGAGGAGAAGGGAGGAGTCCCGAAGGGACAAGAGGGGAAGAGTTGGACTTGGAGTCCAACTCCTCTCCCTTGGCCGCCGGCCCTAGAGGGAAGAGGGGCTGGACTCCTAGCCCCTCCACCCATATAAATATAGAGTAGGGGGCGCACCAAAGGACACACCAGCCCCTGGGCGCCCCTCTCTCCCGTTACTCCACCGCCTCGTCCCGACGACGCTTAGCGAAGCGTTGTCGGCACTCCACCACCACCATCACCACCACGACATCGTGTTGGTTGTGATCCCCTCTACTTCTCCTCTCCCGCTTGCTGGATCAAGAAGGAGGAGACGTCATCGACCTGCACGTGTGCTGAACGCGGAGGTGCCGTCCGTTCGGTACTAGATCGGTTTGGATCGTGATCGGATCGCGAAGTGTACGACTAGATCAACCGCATAATATACGCTTCCGCTGAACAGTCTACGAGGGTACGTAGACACACTCTCCCCTGTCGTTTCTATGCTTCTCCTAGATAGATCTTGGGTGTTCGTAGGAAATTTTTTGATTTTCATGCTTCGTTCCCCAACATTTCCGACATCAACCTTCCAAACTCTTCACTAAAAGAGGGATTAGTAGATCCAAAGATAATATCATCAACATAAATTTGGCATACAAATAGTTCTCCATTAACCCTCTTAGTGAACAAGGTTGAATCAATTTTCCCAATTTCGAAACCTTTTTCAAGAAGAAACTTTGTCAAGCATTTGTACCAACCTTTAGGGGCTTGTTTGAGACCATAAAGAGCTTTACGAAGTTTATAAACGTGGTTAGGTTTCTTGGGATTAACAAAGCCAGGAGGTTGTTTAACGTAAACTTCCTCCTCAATTTCACCATTCAAGAAAGCACTTTTAATATCCATTTGGTAAAGAGTGATATCATGGTGATTGGGATAAGCAAGTAAAATGTGAATGGACTCAAGTCTAGCAACGGAGGCATAGGTCTCACCATAGTCCATACCTTCGACTTGTGTAACCTTATGCTACGAGACGAGCCTTGTTGCGTACAACTTGTCCATCTTCATCTTTCTTATTCCGAAACACCCATTTGGTTCCAATGATGTTTTGTTAATCTTTAGGCTTCTCAACCAACGTCCAAACTTTATTCCTCTCGAAGTTGTGTAGCTCCTCACGACATGCGTTTACCCAATCGGAATCCTCGAGAGCTTCTTCTACCTTCAAAGGTTCAATACTTGAGATAAATGAGTAATGCTCACAAAAGTTAGCTAAACGAGATTTAGAGCGAGTGATTCTCCCGGATTTGATGTCGCCAATAATTTGTTCGACTGGATGAATCTTGTCAATTCTTTCTCTAACTCGAGGTAGCTTTTGCTTGGGTTGTGGTGAAGCTTCCTCATCATCATCATCATTGTCTTCCTCATTGTTGTTGCTATCGTTGTTCGCTTGTGGAGGTGGAGAAGGAGGTTGAGGTGGATCATCTTGTTGCACTTCCTCATTCCCTTCGTCTTGACATGTTCCACTTGTGGATGCCTCCATGTCAACTTGTTGTTCACCTTGACATGAGGTTGGGGCTTCCACTTGAATGGACGAAGTACTCTCCTTCACCTCCACGGGACGAATCTTGCCAATAGACAAGTCTTGGATTGCTTCCGATGGTTCTTGATCTCCTACATCAATTGGCAATTGCTAGACTTACGAGCCGTTACTCTCATCAAACTTCACATCTACCATCTCTTGAACTTTTCTAGTGAAGTTGTTGTAGACACGGTAAGTGTGAGAGTTCGATCCGTAACCAAGTAGAAAAGCTTCATGAGATTTGGGAGCAAACTTTTAACGACGATGCTTATCAAGAATGTAACATTTTGAGCCAAATACTTGAAAGTATCCAACTTGTGGCTTGTTACCGGTGAGTAGTTCATACGCCGTTTTTGTAGCATGACAAGCTGTCTCAACCGCTTCCGCCCAAAAGTGTTTTGGCGTCTTTCATTCATCTAGCATTGTCCTTGCCATCTCAATAAGAGTTCGGTTCTTCCTCTCAACAACTCCATTTTGTTGAGGTGTGTACGTAGCCGAGAAGTCTGATACGTCTCCAACGTATATATAATTTTTGATTGTTCCATGCTGTTATATTATCAATCTTGGATGTTTTTATATACATTTATAGCAATTATATATCATTTTTTGGGACTAACCTATTAACTTAGTGCCCAGTGCCAGTTGTTGTTTTCTGCCTGTTTTTGGTTTTACAGAAAATCAATATCAAACGAAGTCCAAATGCCACGAAACTTTTGGAGATTTTTTTTGGACATAACCAACACTAGAAGCTTCGAGAGAAGGCCAGAAGCCCCAGGAGGTGGCCACGAGCCCAGGCGCGCCCTGGTCCTCGTGGGCCCACCTCTGCCCATTTTGACCTAATTCCACCACTACAAATTCCCAAAAATCAGGAAACCAACAGGAGAGTCCATGAAATGCTTTTTCCGCCGCCGCAAGCTTCTGTTCTCGAGAGATCCCATCTGGAGGCCTTCTCCGGTACTCCGCCGGAGGGGGAATCGATCACGGAGGGGCTCTACATCATCCTTGCTGCCCTTCCGATGATGCGTGAGTAGTTTACCACAGACCTTCGGGTCCATAGTTAGTAGCTAGATGGCTTCTTCTCTCTTTTTGATCTTCAATACAATGTTCTCCTCGATGTTCTTGGAGGTCTATCCGATGTAATTACTTTTTGCGGTGTGTTTGTTGGGATCCGATGAATTGTGAGTTTATGATCAGATTATCCATGAATATTATTTGAGTCTTCTCTGATCTCTTTTATGCATGATTATTATAGCTTCGTATTTCTTCTCTGATCTATTGATTTGGTTTGGCCAACTAGATTGATTTATCTTGCCATGGGAAGAGGTGCTTTGTAATGGGTTCGATCTTGCGGTGCTCAATCCCAGTGACAGAAAGGGACATGACATGTATGTATCATTGCTATTAAGGGTAAAAAGATGGGGTTTATTCATGCGCGAGTTTACTTTGTCTACATCATGTCATCTTGCTTAAGGCGTTACTCCGTTCTTTATGGACTTAATACACTAGATGCATGCTGGATAGCGGTCGATGTGTGGAGTAATAGTAGTAGATGCAGGCAGGAGTCGGTCTACTTTTCTCGGACGTGATGCCTACATACATGATCATTGCCTTGGACATCGTCATGATTATTTGCTTTTCTATCAATTGCCCAACAGTAATTTGTCTACCCACCGTATGCTATTTTTTTGAGAGAAGCCTCTAGTTTAAACTATGGCCCCCGGGTCTATCTAAATCATATACTAAAACCCTAAAAATACTTGCTTTACTTTTTATTTATTTATTTTTATTTTGTATTTTTATTTCTATCTATCTATCTATCACATACAATTTAATCTTGCAATTACCGCCGAGGGATTGACAACCCCTCATTTGCATTGGGTGCAAGGGTTTGTTGTTTGTGTGCAGGTACTGCTAACGAGGTGTTGCGTGATTCTCCTACGGGATTGATAACCTTGGTTTCATAACTAAGGGAAATACTTACCTCTACTGTGCTGCATCATCCCTTCCTCTTCGGGGAAAATACCAACGCAAGCTACAAGTAGCAAACTCATGTGAGATCCCTTCTTCGTCAAGAAAGGTATCCACATTGGCGTTCTTGAACTCCATTCCGTTGTCACTCTGAACCTTCTTGAGCTTCACTTCAAATTGATTTTGGGCCTTCCTAGCGAAGTTCTTGAAGATCTTTTGTACATGCGATTTGTCATCGAGAACGAACACCCACGTAAATCTGGAATAATCATCAACAATGACCAAACCGAAGGAGTTACCACCAAGACTTTTATAGGCATTGGGACCGAAGAGATCCATATGAAGTAATTCAAGTGGTCTCCTTGTGGTCATAATGTTCTTCATGGGATGACTTCCTCCAACTTGTTTTCCTGCTTGGCAAGCACTACAAAGTCTATCCTTGTCGAAGATAACAACTTTCACACCAAGAATATGATCCCCTTTAACAAGTTTATCAAGATTACGCATGCCAACATGTCCAAGCCTTCTATGCCATAACCAACCTTTAGAAGATATAGCAATTAAACATGTATGAGGTTGGGCTCTCTTAGTGAAATCAACAATGTATAGATCACCTCTACGAATGCCGATAAAGACCATATTATGATTATCTCGACGAAACACTTGGCAATCTACTTCGGTAAATAGAACATTGAAACCAAAGTCGGCTAGTCTAGATACGGAAAGAAGATTGTAACCAAGAGATTCAACAAGCATAACATTTTGAATGGAGCTATCATTGGATATGGCCACCTTACCAAGGCCAAGTACCTTACCCTTGGAGTTGTCTCCAAAAGTCACATACTTGCGTGGACCATCGTTTTTTGCAAGCTCACGAAACATGTCTCTATCTCCGGTCATGTGATCGGTACATCCACTATCAAGAATCCACTCTTTTCCTCCAGCCATGTAATCTCGAAGGTTTGCCATGAGACGATTCCTCATAGTCTTCTCATATTCGATGTCAAATTCTTCGTCCTCATCATAGTAGCCATGCTCAACATCATCATCATCAACATGTATGTGATCATCACCTAGGGCAATGAATTCGTTAGTTCCATGATCATGACAATGTTCAAGTTTATGAATTCTAATGGCTTCCGTGATAATGTTACTAATAGTTCTAACATCTCCTTTAGCACGCATAAGGTCACGAAGCTCAAATAGGCAATCATCAAAGTTAGGATCACTAGGCTTCATCTTGTGAAAAGCAATAGTCTTATGAAGAATCTCATCAAGATTCTTTAAAGAGTAGTTAGGATATCACTTTTCCAAGTCATTCCATAGAGTATAGGCACACTCAAAGTTTTGCATACAACCAAGCACAACTTTAGGTAATCCTCTAATGATAAGATTGATAGTTCTAAGATGACGAAGCATGCCAATTTCCTCTTCATGAGTGGGATGCAAGGGATCAATGGGAGGCACATAAGGATTATGAATGTACTTGCTCAAGTTAAATTCATCAAAGATATCAAGCATCTCATACTTCCAAAAGTGATAATACTCCCCATTGAGAATAGGCACTCTACGTCTAAGACTCCCCAAAGTAGACACATCCATCTCCCTCCAATGGTGATTAAACTAAAGCGATGGAGACCAAAGCTCTGATACCAATTGTAGGGTCGAGGAGATAAGTCTAGAGGGGGGGTGAATAGACTCTTAACCAACCAAAAGTGCAGTTTTTTTGGTTCTCTTAGAATTTAGGCAGATTTTGGCACTAGTTAAGATATCTCCAAGACTTTCTACACATGCATATCTAGAGACTGAGCAGCGGAAATAGTAAAGCATGCAAAAGTGCGGAAAGTAATGGGGTAGAGATAAGAGGATCAAACGCAATGAAGACATGGTGTTTTTGGCGTGGTTCCGATAGGTGGTGCTATCGTACGTCCACGTTGATAGAGGCTTCAACCCACGAAGGGTAACGGTTGCGCGAGTCCACGGAGGGCTCCACCCACGAAGGGTCCACGAAGAAGCAACCTTGCCTATTCCACCATGGCTTCCGTCCATGAAGGACTAGCCTCACTCGGGGTAAATCTTCACGAAGTAGACGATCTCCTTGCCCTTACAAACTCCTTGGTTCAACTCCACATGATCTTGGAGGCTCCCAAGTGACACCTAACCAATCTAGGAGACACCACTCTCCAAAAGGTAATAAATGGTGTGTTCATGATGAACTCCTGGCTTTTGTACTTCAAATGATAGTCTCCTCAACACTTAATCACTCTCTCATAGATTTGGCTTGGGTAGGATAAGGATTGGAGTGGAAAGCAACTTGAAGAGGCTAGAAATCAAGGTTCAAATGGTTGGATTGGAATCTCTTGATCTCAACACATGAGTAGGTGGTTCTCTCTCTGAAATTATATGGTGGAAGTGTAGGCATGTTCTGATGGCTCTCTTACTTGGTAAGAGGGTGGTGGAGGGGTATATATAGCCTTCACCTAAAATCCAACCGTTACACACTTTTGACCCATCTCGGTGGCACCGACAATAAATCTTGGTGAGACTGATCTGTGTAAAAGATATGAACATTGGGCTTTTTGGTGGGACCGAACAAAACATCTCGGTGAGACCGAAGTGCAATGGCTAGGGCAAGACCACGTTTCAGTGAGACTGAAAATTTCATCTAGGAAATTCCTAAGTGAAGTGACATTGTTATAACAACTTGGTCAAGCCGTCTCGGTGAGACTGAGAACCATTTCGGTTGCACCGAAGTGTTAGGGTTTTGGCTGTGGTAGTGGAATGATCATCTCGGTGAGTCCGGAGTAGGTGATATCGGTGGGACCGAAATGATGAATTAGGGTTTTGGACAAATGTGTTTTGGAAAAGTGATTGAGGGTTTTTGGAGCAATATCACTGAGCACTTTGAGCAACGACCTCATCAACAATACCTCATCCCCTTTTAATAGTATTGGCTTTCCTAAGGGACTCAATGTGATCTTGGACCACTAAAATGAAAATGAAGAGTCTTGTGGATGCCAAACTTGTCCTTGACATTTTGAGGGATTCCACATCTTCTTGTCCTTGCCATGCCATTGTTGAACTTGTCTGAAATATACTAGATAAAAATATTAGTCCAACAACATGTATGTTGACATAAATTACCAAAACCACCATGGGAGCAAATGTGCTTTCACCTTGGATCCATCCGGGTCAGCCGATTAGACCTGGATGTCCTTGTAGTGTCTGACCCTAATGTCCCAGGGCCGCAGCATGGCGATATCGCCATTGATGCAAAAACCAATGAATGTGTATCTGTCCTTGAGGAGAAACTGGCGAAGAGATGGGCTCACACCTTCAGACCGGCATACCTAGTAAAGGAGACAATTCGTGTCATAGGAGATCTAGATGAGAGCTGCCTTCTGGTCTTCGACAGGAAACAATCCCTTCTTCTGGTGGCGGGTGTACTCGACATCCATGCCGACGAACGATACTCGAAAGATATCCATAAACTGTTCAGCCTGTGATATCCAGCGCTGGAAGATGCTATTGTCGTTGGTGTACATGGTGTGGATGATGTCGCCGCCATGGATTGGGACGCGGTGTTCCTCCATGAACGGGGCTACCGACCCTGGCAGCACTGTCTTATCGCTGACGAGGTGGCCGAAAGATCTACCGCGAGACATGAATGGTACTGATAGGAAGCGAGAGCGGTTGGCAGGGAGACAGGGAGACAGGGAGAGAGAGAGAGAGAGAGAGAGAAAGAGAGTCGGATGAGGACGATGGTGGGTTGGTTGTACTATAGAGAGGATTTTGCAACTCCTTAAATCATGGTTGGAGACGAGGAGGTTGCCGAAATAGTCTGAAGGATGAGCCAGATCTGACGTCACCATGAAGACGTGACCGTCCATTCCTTCCATTTGCTTTTTTTTCTATAATACTTTTCAAAAATAACTTCAGCGTGCTTGTGTTCATCACTCGTTAGGTGTCGCAAAAATTCTAGAAAAATACAGGTCATTTTACATACCAAAAGTTTACATTCACAAATTAAATGATTTTCCATACCAAACATGTACACCATGTGGTCGTTGCATGCAAAGAGTCTCCGTTTATAATTGTGATCGTCCTACTTTTCATATTTTCAAACAATGTTCACACTATATCCGAAACGAGTACTCAAAGTTGTTAAATCACTATGAAACTATTTCGAATAGTCGGTCATTAATATTCTGAAATCCCTCACATTGATTTTGGAAGTCCTTAAAAATATTTGTGAAAGTGTTCACCCCATTCACGAAAAGCATTTTGACAAACTTAACAAGGGTACAAGCACATATTTTTACATAAGGTACCATGCATTTGTACATCACCACACCACTATGTTCAACGTAAATAACTAATACAATACACACGTCATCTTTGGCCTACAACAATCATAGTTAGAACATATGTTCACTCAATATAAATTAACATACTACTAGATACTACTAGTTGAATGTACACATCCCAAGTTCTAGCAATTCACCACCCGTTGTTTCCCTTCCGGCGCTTCCAGTCGCTCGAAGATCCTTCGTCTTCGTTCTTACGGGGGCGGAGTCGTTCCCTCAATGGTGGTTCGAGAAGGTGACGTAGCCCATCCTTAATGATTAGGATCCTATGGTACAACTCATAGCTAACATACCCATCTTTTGCTGCGTACTCGAGGTGTAGCGGGGAAAGCGACTTCCACTCCCAGTACTGGTGCTTCTCCTTTGGGAATGATTTCTTCATGTTCTTGTATGAGGGGTCAATGATGGCCGCTGCGAGGTCACCCATGGAGTCCCTTTCTCCACCACCTTTGATACAGAACAGCTATTGGATATCAACGTGGTGCTCGTCTAAAATTCTGATCCATGCACGGGCAAGAATGATCATGTCGCCCCTGGTGTCCACGCTAGCGAAAGTTATCGCTCTGCGTTGCAGGAATTGAACCAATGCCTGGCACCGCTGGGACCTGCAGTAGTGGTACACGAGTACATGCTCGCGCATGGCAAGTTGCACGACGGCGATGCCTTGTCGTCTGTAACTGCTCCTACTTGTGTACTCGAGGTCGAGGCCGACGAACTTGTTGTTCTCCTCCTAGAGCCATTGCTCGTACATGCCGATGACTCGCTCCATAGTCTCTAGTTCGTTGGTGTACACCACCTCCAGCATGGTTGTGCCATGGGCATTGATGTGGTGGGTCTCCGTTGTTAGTTTCTCGTCGTCCATGGCTGCAGGGCAGTGGTGGTTTGTGGCGGACGACAAGGAACGGCGGAGGAAGACGATGCAAATGGATGCGGTAAAAGGAATGTGATCGTTAATTTTTCGCGCAAATAAGGTAACTGACCAGAGCAGTTGGGACGTCGTCCGGCAGTTCCACGAGTCATGGGAATCAGTCGTCTGTTAGAGTAAACAAAAACGGCTGTGTTGGAACAATATGTTTTGTACCGTGGCGACATTGCACGCTCAACGTGGCGGCCTGTGCGTGGTCCTGGTATGGCACGTTGCACTAATTTTTTTTAAACCGACATCTGAAATTACGACATGACAACCGGCACAGTAAACTTTATTTTGTAACCAATCATTACACTTGACATGATCAATGTGCTTTCATCAAGATACTTGCACGAACAAAATGTCTGCACATTGCAAACCTATTGGGCTCACCTACATATGCTATCCATGAACATCCTCACACTTGAACAACATGAACAATCACCTATGTTGGCACCTTCCTGCATGCAAAAGTATGATCTCAAAGTATGAAGTGATACCCGGCACCGTAAACTTGAATTTGTAACCACTCGTTACACTTCACATGATCAACTTGCTTTCTCCAAGATACTTGCATGAACAAAATGTTTGTGCATTGCAAACCTCAGCTTGCTTGAAAGCTGAAATCCCTTAGTGTGATGTGCACAATGAATTCTTTTTTTAAATCCTCTCCACTATGTGGTGCGCATCATGAATACAAAGGATGGAGCGTGTTCAGATTCATAATTTCTGAAATCTTTCGGATGGTAGCACCTTGCCAAACGCAAAGTAGGATCTCAAAGTATGACGTGACAACCGGCACCGGGAACTTGAATTTGTAAACAGTTGTGGCGCTTCACATGATGAACGCGTGCTTTCTTCATGTTACATGCACGAACAAAATGATTGTGCATTGCTAACCTGTTGGTCTTACCTTAAACAAGCGAGGAACTTGGTACTACTCTACGTGAACACATTATGTGGGGAACATGCTGTCACATGAACATACCTCAGATTTATACTTGCTTCCCCACTAAGCGTTCCCCCAAATTTTCCCTTCCCTCCACTCCTTTTTGAACGCCCCACGTACCCAACTAACCCCAACTCTCCTCGCATTAATACCGCCTCTTTTTTCCACACTAACCACACCCCTTCCAATAAAAACAGCTGCCTCCTCCTATACCTCCCTCTTCCTCTCCCTCAGTCTCTCGCACTCTCTCTTTGCCTCCAGATCCTCCCTCCCCACTGGTGGATCTCGCTAGCTATGGCAACAAATCGTTCGGTGAGGGAGGCGCTCATGACCGACGGCGTTTGGCTTGGCTCCATCCGCTCTACTGGTAAAACTACCCCAAGATCTCATCCTAATCGACGATTTCTATTCGCGGTGTTGTTTTTTATGAATGATTAAAAGTTAGGGTTCTTATTCTGGTTAACACTACATGTCATTCTAGCTATGGTTCTTTGAGTACATCTTCCTCTGATTCAGTCGTATGCTCTCTCAAGATGCATTTGTTCTGACCTAATCCATGTTGACAATATACCGATTGCTAGTTCATTTCCTAGATGTTAGAACATTACGTGCATGTTTCATCATTTTGGAACGCCCCATAGAACTAACCCCAAATCATGCCTCTTATTTCAACACCAGCCTCCTGCCCTGGAAGAAAGAAGACGTCGCCTCCTATCTTTCCCTCTTCGTCAATAGATCAGATCCAGTCCCGGCTGGTCATTTTAGCCTCGCCACCACAAATCGTTCGGTTACAATGGAGGCGCACCAAACCAACGGCATTCTGTTCGGGCCCTGATAACCCACAAGTATAGGGGATCGTGACTGTCTTCGAGGGTAGTATTTCACCCAAATTTGTTGATTCGACACAAGGGGAGCCAAAGAATATTTATGAGCCTTAGCATTTGAGTTGTCAATTCAACCACACCTGGGATATAATATCTCTGTAGCAAAGTGTTTAGTAGCATAGTAGTTTGATAGTTTTGATAGTTTCAGTAACAGTAGCAACAGTAATAGAAGCAGTTTGTGATGATTGTAACAGCAGCAGTAGTAGTAACTTAGCAAAGATCAATATGAGAAGAGCGTTGGCATTGGATCAGCGATGGATATTTGTGTTGGATGACATTCATCATGTAACAGTCACAACCTAGAGTGATACACAATAGCTCCAATTCATCAATGAAAAGTAGGCATGTATTCCGTATATAGTCATACGTGCTTATAGTAAGAACCTGCATGACATCTTTTGTCCTACCCTCCTGTGGCAGAAGGGTCCATAAGGAAACTAAGGGATATTAAGGTGTCCTTTTAATAGACAACCGGAATAAAGCATTAACACATGGTGAATACATGAACTCCTCGAATTACAGTAATCCCCGGAGATTATCCCAACTATTGTCACTTTGGGGTCTACGGATCAGAACAATAACAAGTGCATATAACTAGCAGATAGGATCAAGAACTGAAATATATTCATGAAAACATAGAGGGTTCAGATCTGAAATCATGGCACTCGGGCCCTAGTGACAAGCATTGAGCATAGCAAAGTCATATCTGTAGGAGATATGCCCTAGAGGCAATAATAAATGTTATTATTTATCCCCATGTTCATAATTATGTTTATGTTCCATGCTATAACTGCTATGGTTCTCGAGTCTACAATAACCACGAGGCTCAGAGGAAGACTCATATGCATGTGTGGAATAATAAACGGTAAAATGTATTCCTAGTTTGGCCTCTAAGACTAGCTCAAGTGTTGCATGATGGTTCTGTTTTCCTGATCATGGGCATGGCTATGCCGGCAACTTTGAGGGCACAATGTTAGGAGAACACTTGTGTTGAATCGACCCGATTGATGTTATGCTATGAGATACATTCGTCACAAGTTAATGGTTAATAACATAGAGAAAGTTTACGTTTGCATAATTCCTTAGACCATGAGAGTATCGAGTTTCTTCATGCTTGATTCATGAACTTTGGGGTTTGTTAAACGTCATCCGTAACTGGGTGGCTATTACGGCGGCTTACGGGTTCATGGGAAAGTATGTCAAGTAACTTGATAGCTCAAGATTGGGATTTGCTCCTCCGACGATGGAGAGATATCTCTGGGCCCTCTCGGTGTTACGGTATCCACCATCGTCTGTCCAGACACAATGTGATTTGATCACAGGGATGCCGGAACACGGGAACGAGAAAAGAGAACAAAACCAGTAACGAGGTAACTGGCATAGTGGACAAGTTGTTGATCCACGGGGATGCCGATAAATCTCACCTCGGGTATTCGTAACACATCGCGAAGCAACAGGAATAGCACACGGCAACAGGAGGTTCACTCGAATATTTATTCGTGTGGGTATAGGGGTCAATATGGGTGTCCACGGTTCCGATGTTGATCATTGATCGAAAAGAGTTCCGGTCATATCTATGCTTCACCGAACCTATAGGGTCACACGCTTAAGGGTCATCTATCTGCTGAATACTAGACAGGGAGTCCGAGAGAAAGTCACCGGAAAAGTTTCGGAGACAACGGAAAAGTTCCGGAGAGAGAGCACCGGAATAGTTTCGGTAAAACCAAAAAGTTGTTTCGGAGTATACCATTAAGTCAAATTGGTTTCGGCACACGCCTGGAAATTCTTGGAGGGTGCCAGAATTGTTCTGGAAACTTCTGGGATTTTTCCGGGATAAAAACCAGAAATGTTCCGGAGCTGCCGTAACCGGTTTGGTTGCTTTTCGCAGATGAAAATCACTAATCCGGAATTGTTTCGGAACGCGTCCAAAATCATTTTAGTGGGTACTGGAATTATTCTAACACCCACAGAAATATTTTCGGATTTAACGGTCGCGAAAAAATGTTTCCATGAATAGTGAAAGTGCTTTTTGGGTGGCTTCTTGGAGAAGCCACCTTGAGGGCCTTTTGGTATTTTTTCCCCTTGGCTTCTTGGAGAAGCCACCCTTGGGCTTGGCCTATAAATAGGGGTGGAGGGGGCTGCCTAAAGACTCACTCTTTCTCACATACACATGCCATTGCAATGACCTGGCTTCTTCTCTCCCTCTCCGCGAAATAGTTTCGTAGAGCCGAAAGGCTGTCTGGGTTCCGGTGGGAACTAGTTCTGGACGGCGAAGCCCTACCAGATAGATGACACCGTATGTGTGCAACCCCGTAGAGAGGTCGTAGGTTCAATCTTTTTGCACGAGGGGCTGTTCGAGAGTGCCTCCCGAAGGGCTGTCCGAGTGACCGTCCGAGTTTCAAGCGTCCTCCCGAAGGGCTGTCCGTGACACCGTCCGAGGGACTGTCCGACTGCCTCCCGGAGGGCTGTCCGAGGGGCAGACGAGGGAGAACATCCTCGTGGTTGGGAGGTTGTAAAATCCTAGCTGCGGGGATCTGCACCGACGATCTACATCGATTCTACTTCCACTGCGCTACGAGTCGGTAACGATCGGATCGAAACCTTGTATGCAGTCTTCATAGTGGTCTTGGGCTGGTGCGTAGGTCGGAAATTTTTTGTTTTCTGCTGCGTTCCCTTACAGTGGCACCAATAGCCGTGCTATGCGTAGATGCAGGTTACGATCTAGAATACATCGAGATGTATGGGTGTTGCACAATATAATTTGTAGTTGATGAGTTCTATTACTGAAAATTATTTGTGCGGGTAGCAGATGAAATCTGTTACCCGATGTTCTTGTTGCTTCCCTGGAATTTGCATATTTCTGATCTTGATAACAGCATGGTGGAATTTCAAAGTTCTGGCAATCCGCGATCCTGATTGATCAACGAAGTGCAAACAGTTCGTTGAATTCCACCATAGTTAGAGAGAAAGATGAAATTTCGCAGACAAAAGGGCAATGTAGATATGATCTGCACGGGGGTCATGCGTATGACGAAGTTCGGTATGGGGCTCGAGATTTTATTATCTTGTGTTTCATACACCCCACAAAGTTAATCTAGCGACTTGAATAAACATACTTGATGATGAATGTTGGTAGCTTCAGTTTGTTTCGAAACCTTAGAAGCCACATAAAATGAAATTTTGCATAAACCGATTAGAGGCGTCTAACTTGGTTTTGCAGGATGGTTTGCATGTGCATGTGATGTGGTATAGCAGTGCTCATATTAATTTGATTATGTATGAGATGACTATATGATGTAAATTTATTAACATGACCTGCGTGTCATGATTCGGCATGATGGCTGGAGCCATATGATTGTCACTTTAATGACCTGCGTGTCAACCTTAAGTAATGCACTTATTTTATTAGCTATAGAGATATCAATATCATCTGGTGCATCGACAAGGTGGTGGCAATCTTCGCAAAGGTGAACACCGACGCGAATGCCGAAGACGAAGAAATAAAAAACTTCTCCGTCAGAAAGGGCTATACCATATCATGCTATTATGAATTGCCTGAGATGTTTATCCCTTATGATGCACCCTTCTTGATTGCGCGGTAGTCGCTTTTTATTAGGGTGATCTCTCACAAAAATATCAAGTAGTTAGTGTTCTCCAAAGTGTAGCACCATCACGGCACCTATCTTCTCGGAGTGCGTCATGTTTGCATGAGTACAAACGATTAGAGAAGTGTGAGGCGGGTGAGTTGAGACCTCGCAGCGAGATCACTTGGTTGTCTTGATGTTCTGGCATGAAAGTCATGAGCTCGGAACACGCGCATCGAAAGATGAACAAGAGTCACATAGAGATGTGATCGGCAAGTTGGCCTACCGATTGAAGTTCCCGTCATCAGTGATGTTCCCATCAATGGCGTTGAATTGAAATGCGAATCTTGAATCACTCAAAATCAATTATGAGAGATATTGATTTGAGTGGGAGCGCATTGTAGAATTAACTTGTTTAGTTCTCAGTGTTATTAATTATGGACTTTGTCTAAAGTGAAATTTGCATAATAGTTGTAGAATAATGGCTTGCATTTCCACCTTCCCTGTTAAAATTGAATAAGCTGTTAAATATCTGGTTAAAACTTTACGGTTGGTAATGTATTGTGAGGATTGTCCTCAAAAGTGCCGAGAAGGACTTTGTCCTATCGCATGCTTTTGGTATTCTCCCGCTAATGCTATGGATAATGTGACTCCCGTCCTTCGATCCAAAAGCTAGAATTCCGTTACGGTCAAGTGCAATATGTTTGCTTCCATGAGACCCGAACTTCAAAAGTTTGGGATAGCTATGTGATATTCATGGAACTGAAAATCATTTTCAGACACAAACAAAGGCTAAAAGATATGTGATATCCAAAGAAATCTTTGTTTTGCAAACTATTAGTAAAAGTGTTTACTATGCATTTGACTAATAACAGAGGGATCTAGTAGAACGCCTGTCATATGATGATGGTGAATAAAACAACAACTTAAGAGAAAGGAAATGTCCGAAGGGTGTTAGTATGACTTACACACCTAGGAAGTCCGGGGCTGACGCCACTCTTCAAGTTGGTGCTTCTTCTAAGAGTAAGAGAATTATTGGAAGTAAAACTGTTAGAAGTATAAAGGCAAAAAGAGAGAAGACTGGAATATCCAGCTCATGTATGAAAGTCATACAAGCTATTGATGTATAGAAGGCTGGTCAAAGAAATAGTTCTTGGGAATTATGATTAAACATGTTAATCGCTGATTCTTGGGTATTGTGAGTTGATCACAGAGATACCCTCTCGATTGCTTTCCGTTGCAATTCGCTGCAAGAACTACTACGGCCTAAAAGACTGGCCGGAGTGAGGTTCAGATACGCGCTGGGAACATAGTAAATGTTACTATACATTCCATCGGTGTATTACCTATGTATTTATTTTCATAATTCATTTTAGAGTTTTACACACTCTAGCCCATTGCATAAGGTATCTTGCAAGAAGATTGTTCATAAGAGAACTTTTGATGTTCGATGTTATGAATAACTTAAGGGCCATACTTTCATTATGAATAAGATGTATGTTATGAATATTGATAATAATATATTACCTATGTATTTACTTTCATAATTCATTTTAGAGTTTTACACACTCTAGCCCGTTGCATAATGTTTGTTACAAAAGGGTTGTTCATAAAAGAACAATTGTTGTTCAGTGTCATGAATAACATAAGGGCCATGCTTCCATCGTGGATGGGATGTATGTTATGAATATTGATGGTAATATGATACATCCATAACACTGACGCTAAATGTCGCAAGACTAAGAGAATACCACACATGTGTGGCACTGCATTTGGTCACATTGGAGAAACCCGCATGGAGAAATTCCATAATGATGGATTTTGAAGTCGTTTGATTATGAATCATCTGACACTTGCAACTTTCCTCCAAAAAGTGAAGTGACTGAAATACCGTTCACAGGCCATAAGGAACGAGCAACGAACTTATTGGTGATCATACATTTTGATGTATGTAGTCCGATAAATGTTGTTGCTAGCAGTGGATTTATCTATCTTCAGAAATGACTCAAGTAGATATATGGATATTTACTTGATGAGTCATAAGTCTGGATCTTTTGAAATCATTCATAAGGTTTTCAATATGAAGTAGAAATTATTGTAACAAGAAAAATATGTTTTTGCAATTTGATTGCGGAAAGGAATATTTGAGTTACAAGTTTAGCGAATGTCTGATGAGTTGTGAAAAGAGTTTCATAACTTACACCTCACGGAGCACCACTGTGAGTGGAATATCCGTGAAGATGTAATCAAACCATTTATGACATGGTAAGATCAAAGATGACATAAATCATTTTGCCATTATCCCTTTTAAAAGTAATGCTTTAGTGACTGCGGCTTTTACACTGAAAAGAGCACCATCAGATCTGTTGAAATGACTCCATGGTATGGTACACCCAACCATGTTATGTCTTTTCTTAACATTTGGAATATGGGGCTTGTGTAAAATATTTACAAACCTATTCCAAATCAGACAAGTGCTACTTTGTAGGTTATCCCAAGTTATAGGGTATTCCCCCACCACTGTACCGAGGCAAAAGGTTTTGCCACAAAGAACGGTATGCTTTTGAAGAAAATGGTTCTTGCAAAAAGGTGAGTGGGAGGACAGCGCGACTCGACAAGATAACAATATCTTCGTCATCATATCAAAGGAAATAAACCTTGGAAGTAATTCCAGAGTTTCCTACTGCGACTGATACGGAAGCCTCTACATGATATGTATGGACTTCGGTCGAACTTGCAACTGAACCACGTAGGCAAAACTCGTGCAAACCTCTCAGGTGCGCAAGCGAGATATTGTTGTTAGACAACAGTATACCTACGATACACAAGGAAGCATTGATGGGCCCTGACTTTGGAATCGGCTAAATGCCAATATAATCCGAGATAGTTTCCATAAATGATTCAAGATTATATCTTGATAAACCCTTCGGAAGACTTAGAGTCTAACGAACATTAATGGAACTATAAACTGATGTGGATAAAATGTTTTATCCATAAAGCTAGACTTGTTGCAATAACAAATTCAAGGAGTTGACTACGATGAGATTGTCTCACCGTAGCGATGCTTAAAGTCAGATCGGGTTAAACTAGCAATTAATACATATTTCAATCTTGAGATATGATACATGGATGCCAAAAGGATTTCCATGTGATGGAAATGCAACCTAGGACTTGCATGTGATACAGTCCGAAGTATTTTGTCAATCCAAAGGATGCTAGTAAGTATGCAAACTTCAGAGTTCCAGCAATGGACAGAAGAGAGCAAAATGGAGTTGGAATCTTCATTTTTGATGAAATAGTCAAAAGAGTTTGATTTCATCAATGGATAACGAAGATGCTTGTGGTTACAAGAAAGTAAGTGGGAGCATGATAATATTTCTAAAAACCTTGTGTGCTTGACACATTGTTGATTGGAAATAATATAAATTTCTTGACATGAATTAGGACTTCATTGAAAAATAATTTTTCGATGAAGTGCTTGGGCTAAATAGCCTTGATATTAGGCATATTTATCTACGAGATAGAATTTCCTAATAGGCTAAGCCAAAAATACATATTGACAAGATGCTAAAACAGTTTAGCAAAAGAACGCCAAGGAGTAATTCTTGCCGAAGTCACATGGAAAGAGTTTTGCAAGACTCGGTGTCCCAAAACACTGATGAGCAAAATACATGATGGATTTTCCACACACCTTTGTGTTTGGATTAATCATGTATTCCATGGTATGTAAAACAACCAGATATGTCTGATACTCCCAAGCCGTTGCGAGTAAAGATACCAAAGTGATCAAAGTACTGATCATGGGACAACAGTGAAAAATGTCATTGAGTACTAAAGTAGCGCTGATGACATGTTTTCTCGCAAGCAGAGATTATGAAGTGCTCATTGTAAGTAATTACATTGATACAGTCTTCATCAATGCTTCATGCGATTTTTGATTTAAGTTAAGGGTTTTGGGTAATACACAATATGGTGGCACGGTGGTTGGAAATTGTCCCAAACAGGTTACTGTGGCGAATTCTATAACAAAGGCTAAGTATGTTGACGCTTTGGAAGCGACAAAGAAGATGTTGAATCATATAGTTCGTTCATGAACTTAGTATGGTTCCAAAATGGCTTTGGTCAATGGGACACTATTGCAGATAGTTGCTCCATAGCTCAGTCTGAGGAATCAAGGTTTGACATGTGATTCACATATATACAAAGCCAAGTCCACACAAAATATGAATTTTGTGAAAGCGTGAAAATGCGAGGAGATGCAAAGATACACACGGAACTGAAGTTGTCAGATCTGTTGGACATCAGGCTATACCACAAGCGAAGCATATTTTACACCGGTATGCCATAGGTGTAAAGTGTTTTAGCATTGACTAGATTATTGACTCTAGTGCAAGTGGGAGTCTGTAGGAGATATGCCCTAGAGGCAATAATAAATGTTATTATTTATCCCCATGTTCATAATTATGTTTATGTTCCATGCTATAACTGCTATGGTTCTCGAGTCTACAATAACCACGAGGGTCAGAGGAAGACTCATATGCACGTGTGGAATAATGAACGGCAAAATGTATTCCTAGTCTGGCCTCTAAGACTAGCTCAAGTGTTGCATGATGGTTCTTTTTTCCTGATCATGGGCATGGCTATGCCGGCAACTTTGAGGGCACAATGTTAGGAGAACACTTGTGTTGAATCGACCCGATTGATGTTATGCTATGAGATACATTCGTCACAAGTTAATGGTTAATAACACAGAGAAAGTTTACATTTGCATAATTCCTTAGACCATGAGAGTATCGAGTTTCTTCATGAACTTTGGGGTTTGTTAAACGTCATCCGTAACTGGGTGGCTATTACGGCGGCTTACGGGTTCATGGGAAAGTATGTCAAGTAACTTGATAGCTCAAGATTGGTATTTGCTCCTCCGACGATGGAGAGATATCTCTGGGCCCTCTCGGTGTTACGGTATCCACCATCGTCTGGCCAGACACAATGTGATTTGATCACAGGGATGCCGGAACACGGGAACGAGAAAAGAGAACAAAACCGGTAACGAGGTAACTGGCATAGTGGACAAGTTGTTGATCCACGGGGATGCCGATAAATCTCACCTCGGGTATTTGTAACATATCGCGAAGCAACAGGAATAGCACACAGTAATAGGAGGTTCACTCGAATATTTATTCGTGTGGGTATAGGGGTCAATATGGGTGTCCATGGCTCCGATGTTGATCATTGATCGGAAAGAGTTCCGGTCATGTCTATACTTCACCGAACCTATAGGGTCACACGCTTAAGGGTCATCTATCTGCTGAATACTAGACAGGGAGTCTGAGAGAAAGTCACCGAAAAAGTTCCGGAGAGAGAGCACCGGAATAGTTTTGGTAAAACCGAAAAGTTGTTTCGGAGTATACCATTAAGTCAAATTGGTTTCGGCACACGCCTGGAAATTCTTGGAGGGTGCCAGAATTGTTCTGGAAACTTCTGGGATTTTTCCGGGATAAAAATCGGAAATGTTCCGGAGCTGCCGGAACCGGTTTGGTTGCTTTTCGCAGATGAAAATCACTAATCCGGGATTGTTTCGGAACGTGTCCAAAATCATTTTAGTGGGTACTGGAATTATTCTAACACCCACAGAAATATTTTCGGATTTAACGGTCGCGGAAAAATGTTTCTATGAATAGTGAAAGTACTTTTTGGGTGGCTTCTTGGAGAAGCCACCTTGAGGGCCTTTTGGTATTTTTCCCATTGGCTTCTTGGAGAAGCCACCCTTGGGCTTGGCCTATAAATATGGGTGGAGGGGGCTGCCTAAAGACTCACTCTTTCTCACATACACATGCCATTGCAATGATCTGGCTTCTTCTCTCCCTCCCCGCAAAATAGTTTCGTAGAGCTAAAGGTTGTCTGGGTTCTGGTGGGAACTAGTTCTGGACGGCGAAGCCCTGCTGGATAGATGACACCGTATGTGTGCAACCCCGTAGAGAGGTCGTAGGTTCGATCTTTTTGCCCGAGGGGCTGTTCGAGAGTGCCTCTCGAAGGGCTGTCCGAGTGACCGTCCGAGTTTCGAGTGTCCTCCCGAAGGGATGTCTGCGACACCGTCCGAGGGACTGTCCGACTGCCTCCCGGAGGGCTGTCCGAGGGGCAGACGAGGGAGAACATCCTCGCGGTTGGGAGGTTGTAAAATCCAAGCTGCGGGGATCTGCACCGACGATCTACATCGACTCTACTTCCACTGCGCTACGAGTCGGTAACGATCGGATCGAAACCTTGTATGCAGTCTTCATAGTGGTCCCAGGTTGGTGCGTAGGTCGGAAATTTTTTGTTTTCTGCTGCGTTCCCTTACAATAACATCAATCTCAAAACATAGTGGATACTAGGGATCAAGCCCTAACAAATTGACTTGATTGCATGACAAATCTCATCCAACTCCATCATCGTCCAGCAAGCCTACGAAGGAATTACTCACACCCGGCGGTGAGCATCATGGAATTGTTGATGAAGAAGGGTTGATGATGACGACGGCGATGAATCCCCCTCTCCGAAGCCCCGAATGGACTCCAGATCAGCCCTCCCGATGAAGAACAGGAGGTGGCAGCGGCTCCGTGTCACAAAACGTGATGACTCTTTCTCTCTGATTTTTTTCTCCGCGAGACGGTACTTATAGAGTTGGAATTAAGGCAGACGGAGGCCTGTGGACCCACGAGCTTACAGGGCACACCCTAGGGGGGCGCGCCCCCTGAGCTCGTGGCTCTCTGGTGGCCCCCCTCCAGTAGTTCTCTTTGCCAATATTTTTTATATATTCTGGAAATATTCTCCGTAAATTTTCAGCCTAATTTGAGAACTTTTATTTCTGCACAAAAATAACACCATGGTAGTTCTGCTAAAAACAACGTCAGTCCGGGTTAGTTTCATTCAAATCATGCAAATTAGAGTCCAAAACAAGAGTAAAAGTTTTTGGAAAAGTAGATACGTTTGGGACGTATCAACTCCCCCAAGCTTAACTCATTGCTTGTCCTCAAGCAATTCGGTTGACAAACTGAAAGTGATAAAGAAAAAACTTTTACAAACTCTTTTGTTCTCGTTGCTGTATGTATGCTTAACTAGCGTTCAAGTTTTTAGCAAATATTATGAACTAACCATATGAATGATAACACTTAGGTCTCACATTTACTCATGACAATAACATAACCAATTTGCAAGCAATAATCAGATATCTCGGATGCCAACACTTTGTCTAAACAATCATGATATAATATGATAATATGGTATCTCGCTAGCCCTTTCTGAGACCGCAAAACATAAATGCAGAGCACCTCTGAAGTTCAAGCAGCGACTAAACATTGTAATTCAGGGTAGAAGAGATCCAGTCATGGTCACATCCAACATTAACTATACTCAATACATGTTAAACTAAGAATGACAATAGCGCTCTCGAAGTTGGTACTTGAATGAGAAGGTGATGACTCAACAATGAAAGTAAATAACATGAAAGTAAATAGAAAGGCCCTTCACAGAGGGAAGCAGAGATTTGCAGAAGTGCTAGAGTTCGAAGCTTAAAACTGAGATGAATACATTTTGAGAGGTGTGCCTTTCCTGTGAACGTCACGACAAAGGATTTAGATATATTCCATGCTAAACACATTATAGGCGGTTCCCAAGCGGAAAGGTAAAGTTTTACTCCCCCTCAACCATACAAACACAAGCCATGGCTAGCCGAATTCACGGGTGCCCTCCAAGCAATCAACTTTCCGGGGGAGTTTGTTTTATTATATTTTTCTTTATTTTCAATTACAGGACTGGGCATCCCGATCACCAGCCTCTCTCGTGCAATGACAAGTGAATAAACACCATCATGAGAGTAACCCACTAAGTATGAAAGATATTGATACGTCTCCGTCGTATCTATAATTTTTGATTATTTCATGCCAATATCCTACAATTTCCACATACTTTTGGCAACATTTTATATGATTTGTTGGACTAACATATTGATCCAGTGACCAGTGCCAGTTCCTATTTGTTGCATGTTTTTTGTTTCGCAGAAAATCCATATCAAACGAAGTCCAAACGCGATAAAAATTTACGGAGATTTATTTTGGAATATATGTGATTTTTGGGAAAAAGAATCAACGCGAGATGATGCCCGAGGAGACGACAAGCCTGGAGGGCGCGAGCCCCCCTGGGCGCGCCTAGGGGGCTTGTGGCTCCCCTGTAGGTCGGTTGAGGGTGTCCTTCTGCCGCAAGGAAGCTAATATCCAGATAAAAATCCCCTCAAAATTTCAGCCCAATCGGAGTTACGGATGTCGTGGGTGCAAGTCTGACAGTAGTGTGTAGGGGTACGGATGAGAGGGCAGAGCCCAGCTACGGCACAGTTCTTACACTCGGATTTACGAGTTCAGGCCCCTCAGCGATGGAGCTAATAGCCCTACGTCTCGGTGCTCTGGAGCTGTTGATTGAGTGTATAGGTTACAAAGAATGCGAACCCTTGGAATGGAGCTGTGGGGTGGCTTATATAGGGTCTGCCCAGCCCCCATGAATGCCGCCATTACCAGGGGTTAAAGAGGGGGTTTAAGGGCGCCAGGTAACGGGCACATTGATTACAATTAATACAGGCGAGCGCACGTCCTGACCGTTGCGTTCCAGGAGTCTCCTAGTCTTCTCTGGTCGAGTGACTGTCGGATGCTCCGAGTGAAACAAGACGGTCGAGTGAACTCCTGCCTCCCGAGTGGTTCGTTGAGCTCCGAGTGAACGCCAGGTTGCAGAACTCCTGGCTGCCGATCTGGCCTTGGGGCCCAGTATAAGGCGTGTGGAATCCTAGGGTAGGGTCTGTAGGTCAGGCCTGTTACCCTATCCCTAGAGCATGTCCTCGTCATTAGCCCCCGAATCGGTCGAGGTTAAGCAGGTCGAGTCAAGGCGAATTCCCAGGTGAGTTGAGTGCTATGGGGGCGCTCAAGAACTCTTACTGGTCTTTAGACGGCCTTGTCTTCGCGCGGCACCTTGACGGATTCCGGACCATATGACGTCCGAGTGAAAGTCTCCATCCGAATGAAATGAGTAGTCTCCATTCGAGTGAAACGAGTAGTCTCCATCCGAGTGACGGAACAGATCCGAGCGTTTATGGAATGTCTTTAAAGGCGAGCAATCGGATCGCTGGGATCCGGATCTTGCGGGATTTGAAATCAGATAAGAGCGCGCGCGAACGACCGCGGTGCGGTGAGTGGGGAAAGTGGGGTGTGACACCTCGATTTTTGCCCCACTTTTCGCCACGTATAGCTGCAACTCCGCCAGTGAGATTTGAGGGGATCCGCGGGCCCGCGAATCAGTGGCGTGGATTGGGGAGCGGAGCGGGCGGCGATATAAGAAGCCGCCGCGTCGGAGAGGGAGAGAGAGAGCCAGATCCCCTCTTCCCCGCCTCTTCCAGTCCTCCAATCTTCTCTCCCGCTTCCCACTTTGCGCGAATTGTAACACCCCCAGTGGTTAACCACAACAATCACCACTAATGGTTCCAAGTCATCTTGTAATACAAAGCCTGATCAACAATGGTTTCGTATCTCATTTTAAATTCCACTTCAAATCAAAATTCAAACTTTAAGTGAAATTAAAAGTTTCACAAATAAGAAAGCAAAATAGTTCATAATTTTGTAAATAATCTATAGATAATTAATGTTAAGGAAAACAACATCACTTGTTTGCTCATTTTGAACCTAGCATCAATAACAGTACCAAAACAGCACCCTTTTAGCTCATTTTAAAATAAACATAATTCAAATGAAATCTTTTTGGTCCCAAACTTTTTGTGCCAACCCTAAATATTGCAAGGCATTTATGTGCTAAATTTCATATAAAACAAAACTCAATTGGTAGCCCATAATAATACAAAACAGTAGCTATTTGAATTACAGAAAAGATAAAAAGAGAAAAGGGCCTAACTACTACTGTGCACTTAGGCCCGGTGCTACAGTAAACAACCCAGCCCATGTAAGGGCCTTCTCCTTCCTCACGTACAGAGAGGAAGGCAGAGCCATGGCGTGGACGCCGCACGGCCGTCCGAGCCGCCAATGTTTCTCGTGTCGAACATCTAGCGTGCCCCCGAAGAGTATAAATCTCTTCCCGACGCAGTGGACAACCATAGTCCCCCTTCCTCCCTCTCCTCGCGTCGACCCCTTCGATTCTATCGCGCTCGAGCTCTGCTCGCCATGGCCGTTGCGGTAGTCGCGGCCAATGGCCACCCCGCTCCCTGAGACCATGTCCGGGAGCTCCGTCATGGTCGGCTTCATCACCACGCCGAAGGATTCGAGCTAGGAGGCCCCGTACGCTCGGCATCGAGCACATCTTCGTCGGTACATCGTCGGCGTCCGACGTCATTTGTCGCGGTTCCGATCCACCTCCGGCCTCCCCGACCGCGCCTTTGAGCTCGCGGTGAGCCCCTCCACCGATTCCCCCTACCCCCGTCGAATCCGTCGCCGTAGACACCGTACACCGCCGCGGCCGAAGCTCAGTGTCCGCGTACATGCACGCAAGCTGTTGCTCAGGCTGCTCCCGCTAGCTGTTGTGCTTACTGCTGCTGCGTTGCTATTGCTGCGCTGCTGTTGCTGCCGCAAGCTGCTGTTCGCTGTTGCTTGGCCGTTGCTCTTGCTCTGCTTGCTGCTGCTCATGCTGCCGCGCGCCGCTGCCAGCCGCGCCCGCGCGTGCCCCGCGTGCGCCTTCGCGTCCTCGCCCTCCTGCCGCCGCTCGCCCGCGCTGGCCGCGCCCGGCCGCTGCTCGCCGCGGCCCGTGCCAGTCGGCCGTGCCGTGCTCCTCTGCCTGCGCTCGCGCGCGAGCACGCCCCACTATAGTGGTCGGCTGTGTCTCTGGCACGTGGGGCCAGCCCTGATTAGATTAGGGTTAGGCTTAACTTGGATTAGTTAGGGGCTAATTATACACAGACATGCGGGCCCCTCATTTAATTAAACTGATTAGATTAACTCTAATAAAAACTGAGTCAATGACAGCCGGGACCCACTTTTACTATTCACCTGTTGACCAGTCAATTTGACTAGGTCAACTCTGCCCCTGGGACCCACATGTTAGCCCCTATGCACATGGCTGGGTGCACTACTCGGGTGCATTTAGCATTTTTTCCAATTAAAGAATTTCGAATTATATTTGTTTCAGTAATTTCAGAATATTGCTAAAACTTTGAAAAATCATAGAAAATAAACCGTAACTCGGATGAAAAAGTTTTCTACATGAAAGTTGATCAGAAAAACGAGACGAATCGAAATATGCCCTCCATGTAGCTGTCACATGCCCACAACATTGCAAACATGGAACCTTCCCCTCCGGTTCATCTGTCTGACAGATGCCCGAAGGCCGGGAAAATATCCCAGATATTTTCCCGCTTCATCTGCAATGTGTAGTACTGCGATAGGTCACCACCGGCACTGCATATTGCAATGCCATGCATCTGTGTTGCATTGTTTGCTTTTATTTATTGTTTCTTCCCCCCTCTTCTCTCCGGTAGACTCCAAGACCGACGCTACTGCCGAGTACGACTACGTCCCTGACGACCAGACCGTTTCAGCAGAGCTTCCAGGCAAGCAAAACCCCCTTGATCATTCCTATATCGCCTATTCCTTCTCCCTCATGCTTGCATTAGATTTTGCTACTGTAATTGCTTGCTCCTATTCTGATGCATAGCCTGTTTTTGTAACCTGCTGTTGTTCCTTTACCTGTCATCCTAAACTGCTTAGAATAGGTTGGTTAGTGATCCATCAGTGACCCCTCACCCTTGTCCATGTTGCCCCGCTTTGTTACCAGTACCTCGATCATTGTGATCGATGTGCAGAGACCGTCACATCACCGCACACCCCCTTAGTTGTACGACTCTGCAGGGCTACTATCGAGTGCCGGGGCTGATACCTCGTACTGCACTCCTGATGATATCTCTGTAGTATAGCACATCGGTGGTGATTGCAGAGGGTGATTCCTCGCTCTCCCCTTCCCGATGATGACTCGGTCGTGCAACCCCTCCAGTGGGGACGATCGAGGGTGATTCCTCCTGGTTCTCCTTGATGGATTACATCTAGTAGGAGTCCATCGAGGGTGATTCCTCGGATTCCCCTTGATGTTTTGGACACACGGATACCCTGACTTTTACCTCAGACCTTTGTTACAGGCGGGTCGACCCCGAGGGGTACCCGCGGGAAATGTGGAGTCAGGTTGACCTGGAGGGTACCCGCGAGATAATTACGAGGTGCGGCCGGGCAGGCAGAGACCGCCCTAGAGAGGGATGGGCCTGACCCTTGTTGCACTTCCTCGAGACGGGACGACAGGAGTACTGATCGTCACCGCGAGCTCCCAAACACGCATAACGGATTTGGGTATTTGATTTGAGTTGGCCACTGGCCATATACACACTACCACCACGTGGGATAATGGTTATGGGACCCTCTACGTCGTATGTATCAGCCGAAAGCTCTGTCAAACGTCCAGTTCAGCATTGTGGCCGGGTCGGATCGGCGCCCCAGAGGTGGTGCCTGGATCCACCTTGCGCACAACGACCCGGAGTGCGAAGGGCGATGGGCCCAAGACCCCTAAGCGCTTAGGATGTAGACCGGCGGGGACCTCTCTATTGAGCCTAGGTAGGACTACGTCGTGTCGATTACCCGAGGCCGGGTATTACCCAGCAGGTGTGTCCGGCCAGATGTAATCGAGCGTGTTGGGTAACAGTAGTGCACCCCTGCAGGGAAGTGATCTATTCGAATAGCCGTGTCCACGGTAATAGGACGCTCAGTGTTGTATCCCGATCTACTACAACTTGAACTGAATACATGTTACTTTAACTGTAAGCTCCGGGATCGCTTTCTCGCAGGAGTCGAGGAAGCATCTCTGGGCTTTGCTACTACATGCTTGTTACTTTATATTATGCTAATCTGCACTCTTCTAATACTGCAAGGTGCTGAAGATGCTAGTCTTCGATAGGCTAGGCCTTCCCCTCTGTTCTGGCATTTCTGCAGTTTAGTCCACACATAGAGCCCCTTCCCTTTGATACCGATGCATACTTAGCCTAGATCTGATGTAAGTCTTGCGAGTACTTTGGATGAGTACTCACGGTTGCTTTGCTCCCTCTTTTCCCCATACCCGTTTGCTGCGACCAGATGACGGAGCCCCGGAGCCAGCTGTTTCTGCCAACGACTTCTACTACCACGGTGGAGCCTATTTCTACGTGGAGACCGATGACCAGGAGTAATTTAGGAGGCTCCCGGGCAGGAGGCCTGCGCCTTTTCAACCAGTGTCGCTGTTATGCTAGTCTTCTTAAGGCAGACTTGTTTAACTTTATGTCTGTACTCAGATATTAATGTTGCTTCTGCTAACGCTTGATCGCGAGCTTATGTATTCGAGCCCTCGAGGCCCCTGGCTTGTAATATGAAGCTTGTATGACTTTATTTGAATTTAGAGTTGTGTTGTGATATTTTCAAGTGAGTCCTTAGGCTTGATCGTGTGCATTTGCGTGTACGATTAGTGCACGGTCGGGCTGGGGGCGTCACACGAATCCACCCCGGCGCCGGAGCACTCCGCGGCGATGGCGAAGGACAAGACGGCGAAGCTGGAGCGAGCAAAGAAGGCGAAGAAAGCGTCGAGCTCTCGCGCCGCTCCGTCACGGGGATGGATCCAGGGAGATTGGCTCCCGCCAACCACCACCGCTGAAGACATCGGTGGGCTCGTCATCGACGGACTGGTGCGGGAGGGTAGCTGGAGGCTGCCGGAGGAGGGGGAAATCGAGCCTGCGTCGCGGCCGGGGGAACGCGTGCTCCTCGTCACCCATGTGGAAAGAGGTTTCTCCATGCCGCCCCATCCCTTTCTCCGCGGTTTTCTAAACTTTTTCGACGCCCAGCTCCACCACCTCCCCCCGAATGTTGTAGCGTATCTCGCCGCGTTTGTTTCCTTGTGTGGAAATTTCTTGGGTTGTCTGCCGCATTGGGGGTTATTCAAGCACATCTTCACGTGCCGTTCTAAGTCGGTCAAAAAAGCCAACCCCTAGGGGGAGAGAACCCATGTGACCCAGCTGTGCGGCGGCTTGGGCATTCAGATGCGGGGTAGGAGCACTTTTCCCGCGATGACCTTTCCCGATTCGGTTAGAGGCTGGCAGTCGACTTGGTTTTACTGCAACGACATCCCTTGTGTTGGCTTGTCGACCGGTCTCCCCCCTTATACATCCGAGAGGGTCAATGTGCCTCCATCGCTGATGGTGGACAAGGAGGAGAAGACCGACGTGGGGATCTTGGTAACCGCGGTAGTCAGCCTGGTCCAGGGCGGGTTGACGGGTCTGGATTTGCTGGAGGTCTTCCTCAGTCGGCGAATCCAGCTGCTGCAGGAGCGAGCTCACCCGATGTGGCAGTATACTGGTGCTGACGACTCGACTCGAGTGCACCCGGAGGACATCGACGAGAAGGCCGTGAAAGAGTGGCTCAAGGGTATCACCGGCGCGCGCGAGAATCCGCGAGGGTCGAGACAGATCCCGCCCTACGACGCCAATAACCAACCGTTGGAGGAATGACACGCATTTCCGAGTGAATTACTCATGTGCAAATTATCCGAGTGAACTGAATGGTCTGACTGTCTCTGCTCTTCGTGTCTGGCAGGAGTTCTAGAAGATGCTTTCGCCTGTGCCGAATGGAGAACACCTCGTCGGAGACGTGGAGAGCGAACATGGCAGCGTCGAAGGTAGCTACTTGGAGGACAGCGAGGAGGAAAGTGACGACTCAGAAGAGAGCGACGAGGTCGAGTCTTCCCAGTCTCCGGAGCTGCGGTCTGAGTGCCGCTCTAAGCAAACTCATGATCCGAGTGCTAGCCCGGAGAAGGCGGTCGTTCCGAGTGCTAAGGCTCCGAAGCGCACTCGAACGTCATCGCCAGAGCCGACTGAGAAGACTACCAAGCAGCCCAAGGTCGCTTCCCCCAAGCCTCGGAAGGCTCTGCCCAGGATCAAGGTCACCATGCCTGTCGCCTCAACGTGAGTGTCTTTGTCAGCTTTTCTTTTCTGTCTTTGTCAACTCTTGGACTCTTCTGACCGAGTGAATCTTATGAACCAGAGCTGCAACCTCGACGACGTCTCCCATGCAGATCGACGGAGACCGTATCAAAGCCGAGTCGGCAGACGCAGCCACTTCTCAGAAAGGTAAGGATGATTTCATTTTTTTTCTTTGATCTATGATCCGATTGAATTGTCCTCATCCGACTGAATTGCGTACTGAGGCTGATCTGCTCGAATGAATGCAGCACTTGCAGAGATCATCCATGTCGACGATGATGAGGGGCCGCCACGGAAGGACGCCGAGAAGGGGACCGCAGCTCCGACTGCTTCCCAGACCACCACACCGAAGGCACCTCCAAGCCAAGCGCCTCCAGTTCCTCCTGCGCAGCCCATGATCGTGCCCCTGGCGCAAAGTTCCTCTCAGGCCGGTGCTGGCCCGGTCACAGCGCCATCGACTGCTTTGACCTCGGCTCCAACTCCTCCCGTCAACATCTTCAGTCTGTACAAGGTGCCAGAGGACCAGACTGGAGCCAGCAAGGAAGCAATGATCCAAGCAGAGCTGATGACCCAGTGGCTGAAGGAGATGTGCGCAGGTGGCAAGCTAGCATACGATGCCAGCGCTGCCCTTCAGGAAAACGTTCGAGTAAGTGCTCTTGTAAGTTGATCTCCAAGTCATTTTTCCTCTGTAGAAATTTCTTGTCGCAAAATATTCGGTACACCCACTGGGTGTGTTTTTTTTTGCTTGGCCGTCACTCGGATTGGGTGGACTGTTCCAAGTGGATACCACTCCAGTGGGGGCACGCTGAGTGCACCCACTGGGTGTAGTCCCCGAAACTGCCGTCGACTGCAGGCAGTCGGCGGGAGTCTTAGAGCTTAGACCCTGTTCTGTCATTGTTGTTTTTTTTTTGCTTGGGCATCACTCGGATCGGGCGGACCGTTCCGAGTGGATACCGTTCCAGTGGAAGCATGCTGAGTGCACCCACTGGGTGTAGTCCCCAAGACTGTCGTCGACTGCGGGCAGTCGGCGGGAGTCTTAGAACTTAGAACTTTTCTTGTTTTTTTTGCTTGGCCGTCACTCAGATCGGGCGGACCGTTCCGAGTGGATACCGTTCCAGTGGGGGCACGCTGAGTGCACCCACTGGGTGTAGTCCCCGAGACTGCCGTCGACTGCAAGCAGTCGGCGGGAGTCTTAGAACTTAGAACCTGTTTTAGAGGGTACTTCAGGATCTGGTACTGGTCAAGCTTGTTCCTCCCAGGAGTGCTGGTCTCTGGGCACTCGGAATATAAACTGGTCTGTTCTCTCTTATGTTTCATAAAACTTGTGAACTTGGGACTCAGTACATGACACTGGAGAAGGAGACGGCCCAGCTCCGACTGGACCTGGAGGTGGAAAAGAGGAACACAGCGCGCGCCCAAGCGGAGCTCAAGGCCATGGGAGGTAAGCCTCAATTACTGAGCATTCTGCCCTCACCTTTTTCCATTCTTTGAACCGAGTGACTTCACTCGAACAGATTTGCGTAGTGAAAACCATCAACTCCAAGTGCGGCTCAGAACCTCTGTCTCTTTAGAAACTATGAAGCAGGCACTCGAGAACAAAGATAATGAACTGGCGGGAGCACAGAAAGTGGCGAGGGAAAAGACCAAGGCCGCCGAAGAGAAGCTGGCCTCACTTGAGAAGCTTGAACAAGAGAACACGTCGCTGAAAACCGCCGTCAAGGAGGTGAAGAAGGAGGTGGGTGAGCTCAAGAAGCAGAAGGCCGAGTGGGACAGCAAGCTCAAGGCTCAGGTGAATGCTTTCGAGCAAGAAAAGAAGACTCTGAACGAGAAGATCACCTAGCTCATCGAAAAGAAGAATGCTCTAGAAAAGTACATAGAGGACTTCATGGAGGAGATGTACACCAAGCTTGCAGGTAATCTTGTAACACCCGAGTGTGTTTCAACTTGTTTCCGAGTGAACTTCGTGCATGCTGACATTCGACTCTCCTCTTTTCTTGTTAACAGAGTACCGCCGGGACTTCGAGCTCGAGACTGACAAAATCGAGAAGGATCTGGATCCTTCCAGGTCACTCTTCGGTGACAAGGCTGCCCTAGGCATCTTGCGGCTTGAATCTCGCATTGAAGACATTCAAGGGTACATCATCCGCCTGTGGGATGCACTCGGAAGGATCGACAAGGAGCTGTGGCCAGAAGACACCCTCGACACCGATCTGGAGGCCATGATGGCCCGCCTCAACGACATTCCTAGCCGAGTGCAAGCGTGGAAGAAATCAGCCGCCCACTGCGGGACTGATGTCGCCCTCTCTCTGGTCCGCGTGCATTGCAAGGACGCCAAGGAGGAGAAACTGAAGTCTCTTCAAGTCGCCAACACGAAGAAGCTCAAGTTTGAAGACTTCATGGAGACATTCATAGAGGCAGCCACTCGGATCGCAGACGGCATCGACCTGGATGCCTTCGTCGAGCCAGCCAGCCCCTCAGGGGCGTGAGAAAACTTTAAGCTCTATCCATTAGCCTCGGTATGCCAAGTGGAACTGTATTCGTTAAACTCTTTCGGGCTTCGGGCCCGCGTACTCGTATTTGCTTTTGAACTTCTGGAGTTATTCGAATACTTTCCTTTGAGTTTTTCGAGTCTTTGGAGTGGGTTTTAACTTAGGCGAAGGCTGGTTCGCAGCTAAGGCCCCGAGTGAGAGGGATGCTCTTCACTCGGAGCAGTGTTTTAACTTGGGCGAAAGCTGGTTCGCAGCCAAGCCCCCGAGTGAGAGGAACGCTTTTCACTCGGAGTAGTGTTTTAACTTGGGCGAAAGCTGGTTCGCAGCCAAGCCCCCGAGTGAGAGGGACGCTCTTCACTCGGAGTAGTGTTTTAACTTGGGAGAAAGCTGGTTCGCAGCCAAGCCCCCGAGTGAGAGGGACGCTCTTCACTCGGAGTAGTGTTTTTAACTTAGGCGAAAGCTGGTTCGCAGCTAAGCTCTCGAGTGTGAGGGACGCTCTTCACTCGGAGTAGGTTTTTTAACTTGGGCGAAAGCTAGTTCGCAGCCAAGCCCCCGAGTGAGAGTGACGCTCTTCACTCGGAGTAGGTTTTTTAACTTGGGCAAAAGCTGGTTCGCAGCCAAGCCCCCGAGTGGGAGGGATGCTCTTCACTCGGAGTATCTTTTCAACTTGGGCGAAAGCTGGTTCGCAGCCAAGCCCCCAAGTGAGAGGGATGCTCTTCACTCGGAGTATGTTTTTTAACTTGGGCGAAAGCTGGTTCGCAGCCAAGCCCCCGAGTGAGAGGGATGCTCTTCACTCGGAGGATGTTTTTTAACTTGGGCGGAAGCTGGTTCGCAACCAAGCCCCCGAGTGATAGGGATGCTCTTCACTCGGAGTATGTTTTTTAACTTGGGCGAAAGTTGGTTCGCAGCCAAGCCCCCGAGTGAGAGTGATGCTCTTCACTCGGAGTAGGTTTTTAAACTTGGGCAAAAGCTGGTTCGCAACCAAGCCCTCGAGTGAGAGGGATGCTCTTCACTCGGAGTAGGTTTTTTAACTTGGGCGAAAGCTGGTTCGCAGCCAAGCCCCCGAGTGAGAGGGATGCTCTTCACTCGGAGTATGTTTTCAACTTGGGCGAAAGCTGGTTCGCAGCCAAGCCCCCGAGTGAGAGGGATGCTCTTCACTCGGAGTATGTTTTTTAACTTGGGCGAAAGCTGGTTCACAGCCAAGCCCCCGAGTGAGAGGGATGCTCTTCACTCGGAGTATGTTTTCAACTTGGGCGAAAGCTGGTTCGCAGCCAAACCCCCGAGTGAGAGGGATGCTCTTCACTCGGAGTATGCTTTTTAACTTGGGCGAAAGCTGGTTCGCACCCAAGCCCCCGAGTGAGAGGGATGCTCTTCACTCGAAGGATGTTTTTTAACTTGGGCAAAAGCTGGTTCGCAGCCAAGCCCCCGAGTGAGAGGGATGCTCTTCACTCGGAGTATTTTTTAACTTCGGCAAAAACTGGTTTGCAGCTAAGTTGAAGGGCGTACACCCACTGGGGGTTATAAGCCAGAGAATGCGTATGAGTGAACTCAATGTGGAACTGGAAAAGTCATGCTTTTATTCATCAAACATCACTCGAGTACTTTTATTACATCTCAACATCAAGTATAAAAACGTCGAAGCAAGTCTGCATTCCAAGCGCGGGGCTCGTCTGCTTGCTTCAGAAGGTTGTACAGGTGATATGCTCCATTGTGCAGAACCTTTAAAATGACAAAAGGACCTTCCCACGCAGGAGCAAGCTTCTGAGGTCGCTGCTGATCCACTCGGAGCACAAGATCTCCTTCCTGAAAGGTCCGACTTCGGACGTGCCTGCTGTGAAAACGTCGCAGATCTTGCTGATAAGTGGCCGAGCGGATAAGAGCCATCTCTCTCTCCTCTTCCAGGAGATCAACTGCGTCTTGCCGCGCTTGCTCTGCTTCAGCTTCTGAGTATAGTTTCACTCGGGGCGAATTGTGGAGCAGGTCACTCGGCAAGACGGCTTCAGCTCCGTACACCATGAAGAAGGGAGTACGATTGGTAGACCGATTGGGGGCCGTCCTCAAGCCCCAAAGAACTGATGGCAACTCGGTGACCCAGGCTCCAGCTGCGTGCTCCAAATCGTGCATGAGTCACGGCTTAACCCCTGAAGGATCAGTCCGTTTGCTCTCTCAGCTTGTCCATTCGACTGCGGGTGCGCCACAGATGCATAGTCGACTCGGGTGCCTTGGGCGGCACAGAACGCCCTGAACTCTTCTGAGTCGAAATTTGAGCCGTTGTCAGTAATAATGCTGTGGGGCACGCCATATCTGAAGACTATCTCCTTCATAAATTTGATCGATGTACGAGAGTCTAGCTTCTTGATGGGTTTAGATTTGATCCACTTAGTGAACTTATCGACTGCAACCAGCAAGTGGGTGAATCCACTCGCCCCTGTCCGGAGGGGTCCCACCATGTCAAGTCCCCAGACTGCAAACGGCCAGACGAGTGGAATCGTCTTTAGAGCAGACACAGGCTTGTGCGATAAGTTTGCATAGAACTGGCACCCGGCGCAGTGTTGGACTATCTCCTGCGCGGCTTCATTGGCACATGGCCAGAAGAAGCCGGCTCGATAAGCTTTAGCCACGATTGTCCGAGAGTACGCGTGGTGACCACAAGTTCCTGAGTGGATCTCCTCCAGGATCAATCGACCTTCCTCCGGAGAGATGCAGCGCTCAAGGAACACATTGCTGGGTATAGGTTTCCGAGTGGACCCAATCTTCGCCAGATCATCCACCGCTTGATTCTTGGCTCGGGGAATGTGGTGGAGCTCTAGTCCTTCGAATTTCTTCTCCAACTTTCTCACTGCATTGCAATATCTTGTCATAGCAAGGCTCCTGATGTCCCATTCCTTCATCACTTGATTCACAACTAGATCTGAGTCTCCGTAAACCATCAGGCGTCGGACGCCGAGTGAGATGGCCATACGTAGACCATAAAGGAGCGCCCCGTACTCGGCCTCATTGTTGGAGGAATCAAAGTGAATCTGCAGAACATAACTGAGTCGATCGCTTTTTGGAGACACCAACACAACTCTGGCTCCTGAACCATTCAGCATCTTGGAGCCATCAAAGAACATGGTCCAGTGTTTCGGGTGACTATGAGTCGGTTGCTGCTGCTCTGTCCATTCGGCTAAGAAATCAGCAAATGCTTGTGACTTGATCGCTTTTTTCGCCTCGAACTTGATGTCCAGGGGCAGGAGCTCGGTAGCCCACTTCGCCACTCGACCAGTCGCATCCCGATTGTTCATGATCTCAGACAGCGGGGCATCGCTGACGACTGATACGACATGCTCTTGGAAGTAATGGGCTACTTTCTTGGCAGTCAGGTAGATGCCATAGACGAGCTTCTAATAATGAGGATACCTCTGCTTGGATGGAGTCAGGACTTTGGAAATGTAATAGACTGGGCGCTAAACTTTGTAAGTTTTGCCCTGTTCTTCTCGCTCGACGGTGAGGACGGTACTGACCACCTGACCAGTGGCCGCAATGTACAGGAGCAACGGCTCGTTGCTGTTCGGAGCGGCGAGCACCGGCTAGGTGGAAAGCAGGGCTTTGAGCTCAACAAACACTGCTTGTGCTTCAGCAGTCCACTCGAACGAATCAGACTTCTTCATCAATCGGTACAGGGGCAGTGCCTTCTCACCGAGACGGGAGATGAATCGGCTCACGGCTGTGAGGCAACCCGTGAGCTTCTGTACATCATGAAGCCGTTCTGGACGTTTCATTCGTACAATCGCCCCGATCTTCTCAGGATTGGCATCTATCCCTTGTTCGGAAACGAGGAAACCGAGTAACTTGCCCCCAGGAACTCCGAAAGTGCATTTCGCCGGATTCAGCTTGATATCGTACTTCCGCAGATTTGCGAAAGTTTCAGCCAGGTCAGCCAGCAGGTCGGAACCTTTTCTGGACTTGACCACTATGTCATCCATGTATGCCTCAATGTTCTGACTGATCTGTTTTTGTAAACACTTTTGAACCATGCACATGAAAGTGGCACCAACATTTTTAAGACCGAATGGCATGGTGATATAGCAGAAACACCCGAATGGGGTGATAAAGGTTGTTTTTATTTCATCTGGCCCATACAGTCGGATCTGGTGGTACTCAGAGTACGCATCCAAAAAATACAATCGCTCACAACCTGTGGTGGAATCTATGATTTGATCTATGCGGGGGAGCGGGAAATGATCCTTGGGGTAGACCCGATTGATGTGCTTGAAATCGATGCACATTCGAAGAGACTTATCCTTCTTAGGAACCATGACGACGTTGGCGAGCCACTCGGAGTGGTACACCTCACGGATGAACTCGGCTGCCAGGAGCCGAGCAACTTCTTCGCCAATGGCCTTCCTCTTCTGTGTAGCAGAGCGACAAAGATGCTCTTTCACAAGTTTTGCTTTCGGGTCGACTCGCAAACGGTGCTCAGCCAGCTCCCTGGGTACACCCGGCATGTCAGATGGCTTCCATGCGAAGATGTCCCAGTTCTCACGGAGGAACTGGATGAGCGCTTCTTCCTATTTGCTGTTGAGTGTAGTTGAGATGTTGGTGGGTGCAGCATTGGGATCTTCCGAGTGGATGTGTACAGGTTTCGTATCACCGGCCGACTGAAATGCAGATTCTGCAGCTGGCTTCTTGGAGCGCAGCAGATCACTCGGATCGGTGTTCTTCTTGTACTCCTCCAACTCCACCATGGCCATCAGCTATCTTGGACCCTTGCTGCAAACACTCCTCCACGCGCTGCCGACTGCCAGTGACTGTGATCACGCCTTTGGGGCCGGGCATTTTTAGCTTAAGGTACACATAACATGGGCGGGCCATGAAACGTGCATAGGTTGGCCGACCGAGGATGGCATGATAGGCGCTGCGGAAGTCGACCACTTCGAAGGTAAGCCTTTACTTCCTGAAGTTCTTGTCGTCTCCAAAGACTACATCCAGGGCAATCTGCCCGAGTGACTTTGCTTTCTTGCCAGGGATCACTCCGTGGAACTGCATGCTACTTTCACTGAGACGGGACATCGGGATGCCCATCGCCTTCAGGGTGTTGGCGTAGAGTATGTTCAAGCCGCTTCCACCACCCATGAGGACCTTGCGCAACCGAATGCCTCCTACGACTGGATCAACCACTAGCGCCTGCCTCCCAGGGGTGGTGATGTAGGCTGGATGGTCCGACTGATCAAAGGTGATCGGAGTCTTCGACCAGTTCAGAAATTTCGTCGTTGCCGGCATGGCCATGTTTACTTCCCGATTGATGACTTTCAGTCGACTCCTGCTCTCTACATCTGCAAAGATCATCAGGGTTGCATTGATACTGGGAAAAGCTTCATCTTTGTCTCCATCGTCAGCATTTTCTGGGCTCTTCTCACTCGACTGGCCCTCTCGGAACTGCTGTATCAACAGTCTGCACTGTCGAGTGGTATGCTTGGGCAATATCAGATTGCCCTCTTCATCCTTTCTAGTGTGGATGTGACACGGCAAATCAAGGACATCCTGGCCCGACTGATCTTTTTTCTTCCTCGGGATCCACTTTTCCTTAGCCTTCCCCTTGTTCTTGGCTTGGCCGGCCAGTGCGGCAGCCTCGGCCTGAGCCGAACCGTCAACCTTGCGCTTCGGCTTCCGACTGGGATTACTGTTTCCGGGGTTGGGCTCACAGGTTTTCCCATTGTCGTTACGAAGACGGTCTTCCTCTTCTCCGTTAGCGTACCGAGTGGAAATCTCCATCATTCGGCTCATGGTCAAAGATCCTGACTGACCGAATTTCAAGATGAGCTCCCTATATCTGACTCCTGCCTTGAAGGCGCAGACGGCTTGGTGCTCTGTGACGTTCTCCACCACATGATGCAAGGTTGTCCACCGCTGAATGTACTCCCTCAAGGTTTCATTCGGCTTCTGCACACAATGCTGGAACTCAGTCAACCCGGTCGGGCGTTTGCACGTGCCCTGGAATGTTTTGATGAACACTCAAGCCAAATCTTCCCAGCAGTAGATGCTGGCCGGAGTGAGTTGGTTGAGCCAGGCTCGGGCGGACCCTTCCAGCATCAATGGCAAATGCTTCATAGCCACATAGTCATTTCCTCCTCCAATCTGCACAGCCACTCGGTAATCCTCTAACCAAGTTTCTGGCTAGGACTCACCGGTGAACTTGCTTACTCCAGCCGCCAATCTGAAGTTAGGCGGAATCTCGGCGGCCCTGATTGCTCTGCTGAAACACTCGGGCCCGGAGATGAATGCTCCACTTCCACTCGGACGATCTCTGTCCAAGTTCTCTCTCGGAGCTCTGCCTCTGTCGACCAGGTTCTAAGTGAGAACAGATCTCGCGTTGACCATCACCATGACAGGAAGGGCTGGCCCTCCGATCTTTACCGTAAGGACGCCTGACATCGTACGGCCGGGGCGCGTATGAGCCATCCCGCGGAGGGGGCGTCTGCATGCGACGACGATCATCTTGACGCCACGGAGGCATATTCCGACTGCGACCCTGCCCCGAGTACTGGTCTCGGTGGCGGTCTTGGTCGTTTCGCTGCGGAGGCGAGTGTCTGTTTCTCCTTGGGGACACCGGGCTCTGGGCCGACTGGACGGTGTCAGCCCTGACGGATCTGCTGTGAATCCTATTGCGCGACTGGGACACCGTTGAATTCTGCTCTTCAGCCGCCTTGAGCAGGGCCCGGATCTGTCGTAGACCCTCTCCCGCCTCGGATCGGGATGGCTCAATGGAATCTGCTATCTGAGTGGCCGCCGCCACATTCTGAACGGGAGTGCGAAATACCTGGAAATTCTGTTGCTGGTCATTCGAGAACAACTGCCTCTGCCGCCGACTGGAACTGGGCTGATGTTGCCGTTGTGCGCGATCGTCGAGTGATTTCTGGAGCGCCTCCAGACGACTGTGCTCAGCCAAGTTGGCCTGGCACGCGGCCTCCAAAGCCTGAGCCTCGGGGGTCGTCCCAACGATGGGCGTCTGGAGGGTCTGCTCGGTTCTGCGCTGTAGCTCCTCCCTCTGCTACCGAGTGAGAGGTCGGGGGTAGTACTCATCGTCGTGACGGTCTCCGCCGCCGCCAAGATCAGCACGCGATGGGTCACCGGTCTCCGCACCGCCGCGGCCATACCCAGGCAGACTGGGCAGGGAATCGGCCATCAGCACCTCTGCGGCGGGATCGCTGCTCTAGCACTCGGATAAGCTTTCCGAGTGCTCATGCACGGAGGCGAATAGATCGAAGACGGGCTCATCAAGCTCGATTGCCGTGATCTGCGGGGCGGCAGCCTGAAGGGCCACCGCGTGCTTGATCCACCGCTGAAGCCGTGAGCGCCCGGAACGCTTGCGACGATGGCTAGTGGAGAGCGAAGGCACCGACTGGTACGGAGTCGATGGCTGACGAAGAAGAACGCCGAAGGTACTCGCGCGGAAGTGCGCTGCGCTGCGAATGGGCAACGCCTCGACATCCAGCGGGGCTTCCTGGAGCCACGCCGAATCGTCGGCGATGAAGCTGAGGACGCCGAAACGGATCTCGCCGCCTAGAGTCAGTCCGCCGCCGGAAACCATGGTGGTGATGGGAAAAATGCAACTACGCCGGAAGTCGCTAGACGCCTGCCCCACGGTGGGCGCCAACTGTCGTGGGTGCAAGTCTGACAGTAGTGTGTAGGGGTACGGATGAGAGGGCAGAGCCCAGCTACGGCGCAGTTCTTACACTCGGATTTACGAGTTCAGGCCCCTCAGCGGTGGAGGTAATAGCCCTACGTCTCGGTGCTCTGGAGCTGTTGATTGAGTGTATAGGTTACAAATAATGCGAACCCTTGGAATGGAGCTGTGGGGTGGCTTATATAGGGTCTTCCCAGCCCCCATGAATGCCGCCATTACCAGGGGTTAAAGAGGGGGTTTAAGGGTGCCAGGTAACGGGCGCATTGATTACAATTAATACAGGCGAGCGCACGTCCTGACCGTTGCGTTCCTGGAGTCTCCTGGTCTTCTCTGGTCGAGTGACTGTCGGATGCTCCGAGTGAAACAAGACAGTTGAGTGAACTCCTGTCTCCCGAGTGGTTCGTTGAGCTCCGAGTGAACGCCAGGTTGCAGAACTCCTGGCTGCCGATCTGGCCCTGGGGCCCAGTATAAGGCGTGTGGAATCCTAGGGTAGGGTTTGTAGGTCAGGCCTGTTACCCTATCCCTAGTGCATGTCCTCATCAACGGATCTCCGGGAATATCAGAAACGGTTTTCGGCCAGAAAACGAGAACGCGAAACAGTAGAGAACAGAGAGAGAGATCCAATCTCGGAGGGGCTCCTCCCCTCCGGGAGCCATGGCGGCCATGGACCAGAGGGGAAACTCTCCTCCCATCTAGGGGGAGGCCAAGGAAGAAGAATAAGGAGGGGGGCTCTCTCCCAGTGGCACCGGAATGCCGCCGGGGCAATCATCGTGACGACGATCTACACCAACAACTTCGCCGCCGTCAACACCAACTCTCTCACCCTCTATGTAGTGGTGTAACACCTCTTCTCCCCGCTGTAATCTCTACTTAAACATGGTGCTTAATGCTATATATTATTATCCAATGATATGTGGCAATTCTATGATGTTTGAGTAGATTCGTTTTATCCTATGGGTTGATTGATGATCGTGATTGGTTTGAGTTGTATGTTTTATTTTGGTGCTGTCCTATGGTTCCCTCCGTGTCGCACAAGCGTGAGGGATTCCCGCTGTAGGGTTTGCAATACGTTCATAATTCTCTTATAGTGGGCGGCTAGAGTGACAGAAGCTTACACCCGAGTAAGGGGGTTGTTGCGTATGGGAGTAAAGAGGACTTGTTACTTAATGCTATGGTTGGGTTTTACCTTAATGATCTTTGGTAGTTGTGGATGCTTGCTAGAGTTCCAATCATAAGTGCATATGATCCAAGTACGGAAAGTATGTTAGCTCATGCCTCTCCCTCATATAAAATTGCAATAATGATTACCGGTCTAGTTATCGATTGCCTAGGGACAAATCTTTCTCTTGTGTTACAAAAGCTTTCTACTAAACAACTAGATTTTATTATCTTGCAAATTACTTGTAGTTTTATTCTTGCAAAGTACTCCTAGTTTTATTCTTGCAAAGTACTTCTAGCATTACACCTACAAAGTACTTCTAGTTTCATACTTGTTCTAGGTAAAGCAAACATTAAGTGTGCGTAGAGTTGTATCGGTGGTCGATAGAACTTGAAGGGAATATTAACTCTACCTTTAGCTCCTCGTTGGGTTTGACACTCTCATTTATCGAGAAAGGCTACAACTGATCCCCTATACTTGTGGGTTATCAAGACCTTTTTCTGGCGCCGTTGCCGGGGAGCAATAGCGTGGGGTTGATATTCTCGTGTGTGCTTGTTTGCTTTATCACTAAGTAGTTTTTATTTTCTGTTCTAAGTTGTTTTTTATCTTTAGTTATGGATATGGAACACAAAACACCAAAAAAAAATTAGTTGTACTTGCTACTCATGGAGATGGGGAACCTCCTAAAACCCTCGATGTTGGTTATGTGGAAAACATTAAATATTACTTTGATAATCCTGATAAATATCCATTCAACTTGATAATGGGAGATACTTTGGATCAACGGGAATACTTTAGGTATTATCGCTTGTCTCAAAAAGGGAAACTATTATGGGATCAAATTAAAATGTTGCGTTGGTATGCTTGGAATTTATGCATAAGGTGTGATTATACTTGTTGCTCTAAGATGATGGCTCCACACCTTTCCTTTCAATGTGAATTTAATGATAATGAAACCTTGGCTTCTTATGCTAATGGTATATATGATTACTATGATATGGAACTAATAGAAGAATTTGTTGCTTTTATGGGTGCTTATGAAATTAAATCTTTGTTCGAAAAGTATGAAGATTGTGATGCTACTATTTACAGATCAGAAAATTATGCTATACTTAAATATTGCCATGAGAATTATGAATATAATGCCAATATTGATGAATTTATTGAGAAAGTCTCCGTTGTCCAAGAAGAGACTAATATTTTGCAGGCTCCTATGGAAGAAGAAATTGATGACATTGTGAGCTCATTAGATGAAAAAGATGAGAAGGAGAGTGAAGAACAAAGGGAGGAAGAGCGGATTAGCTACCCGTGTCCACCTTCTAACGAGAGTAACTCTTCAACTCATACATTGTTTAATTTCCCTTCGTGCTTACCGAAGGATGAATGCTATGATCCCTTTGATTCGTTTGAAATATCCCTTTTTGATGAACTTGATGCTTGCTATGCTTGTGGCCATGATGCCAATATGAATGATACTTATGGAGATGAGCTTGCTATAGTTCCTTATGTTAAACATGAAATTGTTGCTATTGCACCCACACATGATAGTCCTATTATCTTTTTGAATTCTCCCAACTACACTATATCGGAGAAGTTTGCGCTTATTAAGGATTACATTGATGGGTTGCGTTTTACTATTACACATGATGATTTTGATAAATACAATATGCATGTGCTTGCTGCTCCTACTTGCAATTATTATGAGAGAGAAATGATGTCTACTACACAACTTATTCTTGTAGACTCTTGTTGGGCCTCCAAGCGCACAGTTTTGTAGGACAGTAGCAATTTTCCCTCAAGTGGATGACCTAAGGTTTATCAATCCGTGGGAGGCGTAGGTTGAAAAAGGTATCTCTCAAACAACCCTGCAACCAAATACAAGAAATCTCTTGTGTCCCCAACACACCCAATACAATGGTAAATTGTATAGGTGCACTAGTTCGGCGAAGAGATGGTGATAAAAGTGTCGTATGGATAGTAGATATAGGTTTTTGTAATCTGAAAATATAAAAACAGCAAGGTAGCAAGTAACAAAAGTGAGCACAAACGGTATTGCAATGCTTGAAAATAAGGCCTAGGGTTCATACTTTCACTAGTGCAATCTCTCAACAATGCTAATATAATTGGATCATATAACCATCCCTCAACGTGCGATAAAGAATCACTCCCAAGTTCCTATTAGCGGAGAACATAAGATAGAAATTGTTTGTAGGGTACGAAACCACCTCAAAGTTATCCTTTCCGATCGATCTATTGAGCTATTCCTATAAGTGTCACAAACAGCCCTAGAGTTCGTACTAAAATAACACCATATGATACACATCAACCAACTCTAATGTCACCTAGATACTCCAATGTCACCACAAGTATCCGTGAGTTGATTATACGATATGCATCAAACAACGTCATAATCATAATATTCAATCCACACAAAGAACTCCAAGGAGCACCCCAAAGTTTCTATCGGAGAAAAGATAATCAAAACGTGCATCAACCCCTATGCATAGATTACCCCAATGTCACCGCGGGAATCCGCGAGTTGAATGCGAAAACATATATCAAGTGAATCAATATAATACCCCATTGTCACCACGGGTATTCATATGCAAGACATACATCAAGTGTTCTCAAATCTGAAATATTCAATCCGACAATAACAAAACCTCAAAGGGAAAAGATTCGATTCATCACAACAAAGATAGAGAGGGAAGAAACACCATATGATCCAACTATATTAACAAAGCTCGCGATACATCAAGATCGTGCCAAATCAAGAACGCGCGTGAGAGAGATAAAACACATAGCTACTGGTACAAACCCTCAGCCCCGAGGGTGAACTACTCCCTCCTCGTCATGGAGACCGCCGGGATAATGAAGATGGCCTCCGGTGATGATTTCCCCTCTCCGGCAGGGTGCCGGAAAAGGGCTGTAGATTAGATCGTGGAGGTACAGAGGCTTGCGGCGGCGTAAAAACTCATCTCGGTTAACTTTCGGGGGTTTCTGAATATATATGATTTTTTTGGCGTTGGAATCACGCGAAGACGGGCCACGGGGGGCCCACGAGGCACCAGGGCGCCTGGGGGGTGGCGCGCCCTGGTGGCCCATGGAGCCCCTGTGGGTCTTCTGGCCTCCTCCCGAAGCTTCTAGTGTCTCTTATGTTCCAGAAAAAATCATCAAAAAGTTTTGCTGCATTTGGACTTCATTTGATATAGATTTTTTGGAAAACCAAAAACAAGCAGAAAATAGCAACTGGCACTGGGCACTAGGTCAATATATTAGTCCATGAAAATCATATAAAAGCCATATAAAAGTGCACCAAAATCATACCAAACTATAATAAACATGGCATGAATACTTCATAAATTATAGATACGTTGGAGACGTATCAGCATCCCCAAGCTTAATTCCTGCTCGTCCTCGAGTAGGTAAATGATAAAAGAAATAATTTATGAAGTGTGAATGCTAGCATAGTGCATAAGTTTGATCAATGATAATTTCAGTCACTTTTCCTTGCATCATAACAACAACTTTTTCTCATAAAAGTCATCATGATAAAGTAGCAATTAAAAACAGAAATTTTGATGTGGAATGCTACCTGTCATCATCATATAATCTTTTGTTTTGTTGCATGGACACTTGGGCTTGAATGATTCAAAGCAATAGTCTATAATTTGACATGAAGACATAAATACTCAAGCATACTAACAAGAAACCATGTCTTTCAAAATATCAACGCTAAAGAAAGTTATCCCTAGCCCATTATGCTCAATCATTGATCCATTCATGAAACACACTCAATATTAGCTACACACAATGCACAAGTATGACAATAGTGCTCTGTAGTTGGTGCTTTGTAAGAGAAGATGGAGACTCAAAATAAAAATAAAAATTGCATAAAAGTAAATAGATAGGCCCTTCGCAGAGGGAAGCAGAGATTTGCAAATGTGCCAGAGCTCAAAGCTTAAATTAGAGAGATAAAAATATTTTGAGTGGCATGCTTTTCCTGTCAACGAAAATGACCGAGAATTCCCAATACTTTCCATGCTAGACACATCATAGGCGGTTCCCAAACAGAAAGTAAAGTTTATTTCCTTTCCACCATTTCTTTCACAATCCATGGCTAGCCGTATCCACGGGTGCCCTCCAAACCAACACTTTCCAAGGAATTTTGTTGTTATTATTTTTGATTTCATTGTGGGACTGGGCATCCCTATTACCAGCCACTCTCTCGTGCAATGACAAGTGAATGAACACTCATCGTGAGAATAACACACATAGCAATATTTAAGTATGGCAAGATTTTCAGATTTGTAGAGAGTAGCATCATACTTTTCAATCAAAAAAATCAACTTCATAAGCACCCTTAAAAGCAACAAATTCTTCAATTTATTCGATATCATAGTAGCTATAAACACCCTTGGCATAAGAAGATAAGATTTCATTATCATTAAACTCACATAGGTAGGGAAGGTGTTTTTTAGGGTTCTCAGAGCAACAAGTAACACCATATATTTCGCATAGATTCCAAGCATAGCATAGCAAACAATTTATTTGATTCCATAAGAGTCTCCCTTTTTGAGACAAACGGTGACTGTCGTGGTATTTTCACGGCAGATGTCCTCATAGGACTTGATCTCGAAGCCATCGCGTAAGTAGTAGAGCAAAGGGGTTAAACGAGGAACACGGGAGGCAAGGTTTACCCAGGTTCGGCCCCTCTCGTGGAGGTAAAAGCCTACTCCTGCTAGATGTATTGAAGATCTCGATTACAAGGGCTTTGGAACTTGTCTAGCCCTAGCTCTCGAAAGGTTTCAACGTGATCTCTCTAGCCCCAGGGCTCCCCCTTTATATATAGGCAGAGGTCCGGGGCTTACATAAGAGTCCGGGTCGGGATAGCAATCCGAGCCAACTCTCCTTTACTTGTTTCCTAAGTTATACCTCGAGGCGGTTTGCACATACCGCCTCTCACGGCGGGTCTTGGGCCGGCCCTTCCTTGGGCGGCTCTTCTTCTGGGCCTCTTGAGAACGCTCCGGCCCAACTAGCCTATCTTCAATAAAGATCCCCAGAACCCGGCCCTAAACGGGCGGGTCTCACCGAAAGATATTTCCCTGACATTAGCCCTCAGGTTGACTTGAACTGGTTCTGGACAACCTTGTCTTCATACAAAACTGTCTTTGACATTTGGCGAGTCTCCGCAGAACCCGCCACTTCTGAATATTTCTTAATTGTTTTTCTTTTAAACCTGTTCGCCTTGTGACGTCACCGAATCTTTAAAACGGATATTTCCATGACATCATCCATGTCTCAAATGAATCGATTAGGCACGAAAATCGGGGCGTCGGGTACTGTAGATCCATAATTTCCGCCCCGACTCTTGAGCGTCCCATCCTCTTATAAGTACCCCCTCGGGTCATTACTTTATCATTTCCTCGTCTTCTTCGTCCTGCCGCCCGAACCGTCGCGTCCTTGCGCCACCTCTCGAGCTCGCCGGCTACTGGAAGGAGAAGCAGCCCCGACGCACCGCCGTCGCCCGCGCGCAACCGCGCTGCGCCGCCGTCAATCCAGGTAATCCCTGTCCCTTTTCATCTCTCTTAGGGTTCCGCCATTGTAGAGCTTCAACTCCACCTCGGCTTCTCCGTGGCTGCCGCCGCCGGCCTCATCCTAAGGCTTCCTCGGCATGGAAACGGCGCCGTTGAACTCCCCTTTATCCCAGGAATCAAATCTGCATTAGAATAGATCTAAGAAAAATCCATCAGTGATGACTTGCTGCGGCTGGACGAACAGTAGCATGAACTGCTCTTTTCCTTATTCTTACAGGCTTCTTGATCCAAAATTTCACCTTCCTCGGTAGAAAACCGTTATCAAAAGCTTAGTAAAAAATTTCACCTCGCCAAGCAGCTCTCACTTGTGGCGACTTATGTAAGCCGCCGTATATATTCAATGATTTCTCCAACCATATGTCTCAGGCCCTAGGAACATAATCCAACTGCCGTCTTTCATTTCTTGTAACATCCCTTACTTTGTGCCGAAAGCCGCTAACTCAACTCCTTGCTCCCTTAACTAGGATGACAAAGAAAACAATTGAATGCAACTGGGTTCCTTCTGAGATCACCAAAGATTTTCTCAAAAATGCCATTCAGACAGGCATACTGAAAGGGGCTACCAACACCCGACTTGGAAGAGGCGAATGTCCCCCAACGCCTAAAGAAGGAGAAGTTATTATATTCCTTGATCATGTGGAGAGGGGATTTTCCCCTCCCGGCTCCAAGTTCTTTAGGGACCTTCTGAACTTCTATGGGTTGCACCCACAAGATCTTTCCCCCAATTCAATTGTCAACATGAGCCAGTTTGCAGTGATATGTGAAGCTTATCTTTAGATAGAACCTACAGTTCTATTGTTTCGGGAATGCTTCTATGTCAACAAACAAACTGAAACCGCCCAAGGCCGTCATCAAGAGCTTGGTGGCGTTTCTTTCCAGAAACGACGAGGAGTCACCTTCCCCGGAGCTGATCTGCTAAGCCACCCCAAGGGCTGGGGCAAGTCTTGGATATACTGTAAGGCGCCTGTTCCTGAAGGAGAGCACCCATTGCCGGGTTTCAGGCCAGGGCGCTTGGATCACAAAAAGAAATACCCTCCCAGGCCTACACCCGCGGAACAAGCAGAGCTGAAACCTTGGATGGATAAGATATCTGCCTTGGCCGCTAACGGCCTGGAAGGTGCCGATTTAATCCGTTGCTGGCTATCATGGAAAATCCAGCCACTGAGTCTCCGGAGTAAACTGATGCATGAATACTCCGGCTTACAGGATCCACAAAGGATCAGCGCTACAGACATCTCCTTGTCATCTGTAATCAATCAGATGAGAATTATTGTTAACTTGCCAGACAAATACACTGGCGAGTTTGGATTGGCGCCTTTCACCAGTACTAACCCGCCACCAGCAGTAAGAAACTTTCAAGCAATCTTTCATTTTTCTGCTTAAACTTTCATATCATGAAAACCTTTTCTCTGATAAACCACAGGCGGATAGCTCCTTCTGGCAAGCGAGGCCGATGTTGAAAGAAATAGCTACGAAGGGCCAGAAGAAGACGGGGAAAAAAGCCGTCGCTAAGAAGAAGAAGCAGAATACCATCAATCCTTTAGAGGTGGATCCATCCATCTTAGAATCCTCTAAAGATGAGTCAGAGGCAAGTATATAACTTGAATCAATCTGTCTTTCATCTGCAACTTTCTGCTAATAATTTTAATCTGTAACTTTCCAGGACGAAGAAGAAGAAGAAGACCAGGATGAAACTGAGGTAACTTCGACCTTGTCTGACTTTGACATTCGTAACCCTAAGAAAAACAGAGTAGCTGTGAGAAAATACCCTTTTTCTCATCCTTTTGCTCGTTTGGACCCAAATTATTCATGGAAGACGTCTCAGCACGCCGAGCTCCGCCAAACTGATTGTGGCGGCTCTAGGACTGGTACGGGCGGGTCTGACGCCGATGCGGGCGGCTCTCATAAGCGCCCTCGTGAGGTACTTCTTCACCCGACTCTTCTGTTTCCCAAAGCCGGCTTGTTTAAACGACCTCTTAATCCCGAAGATCCGGACTATCAGGACACATCCTCTGATGATGACGCCTCAGAGTCGCCAGATATGACTTTTGTTATTAAAGCAGGGTAAAGATATGATCACCCTTATTCTCACTCCTCTTACATAAAGCAAAAGATAGTAGTTATTGAGATCTTTGTCGAAAATGCAGGGTTACCTCCAAGAAACTAAAACCCACAACTTCTGCCTCGTCTCCGCCTCCTGAAGGTTCTGAAGGCCCGGCCAAAGACACAGAGGAAAGGGCCAATGATCCTCCTCTGCCAGATGTTTCCACCGCTCCAGAAACTCAGGTTTCTTTAGAACCAGAGATGGCAGCGCCGGCTGATAACATTGAACAACAGCCGGATACTATTATCCCCTCCTTCGATATTGAAGAGGGTACTGTTGCTACTGCCACTGCCACCGCCCCAGACTCGTCGGCGGCTTTGGGCAAATCTTCCTTTGAAGCCATGTCTTCTAAAGAGAAGAATAAATTAGATCTCTCCTCCTTGGAGAGCACTGATTTAAATGATCTTCATGAAGCCCTTCAGACTCGACTACTTGAGAGTCAGGAGATTGCCAAGACCTTGGCCAACAAACCAAAGGTGAGTCATAATTTACTTATGGCCCTTATTAGTCGCCCAAACCTGCATATTACTGATTTCATAGTTGTATGAAGGTTTGTAAGCTTACATATTTGAAAATACGTAAATACACACATGCAGTCCCCAAGAGCCAGCTGTTTTCTTGAAACAGCCGGGTCTTACATGGAGCAAAGAACCACATGCTTATATAGAACAAAGAGCCAATTGTAGTCCCCAAGAACCGGCTGTCTTCTTGAAACAGCCAGGTCTCAGAGCAAAGAACCACATGTAGTCCCCAAGAGCCGGTTGTCTTCTTGAAACAGCCGGGTCTTAGAGCAAAGAACCACATGTAGTCCCCAAGAGCCGGCTGTCTTCTTGAAACAACCGGGTCTTAGAAGCAAAGAACCACATGTGTCCAAGTCTTAAATGCTTCCAGCTATTCGATAATATTCCTTTGTAAAACTTCGGGATTGCATTAGCCCCCAAGTGCCATGTGGATTACTTGTAATCAATATGGAACTTCATCTGCATAAATAACTTGAACTTTTCCTTTCTTTCAGGTTCAAATAACTTCCCTTCACACCCAGCTGGCTGACAGTCAGAAAGAGCTGAAAACTGAGCAAGAGCTGAGAGTCGCCGCTGAAGAAAGGGTGAAGACATTGGAGGAAGCCGCGTCTGAGGCGGCCACCAAGCTGGCTGCTTTGACCGCTGAGCATGAGAAGGAGAAGCAGCTCCTTGTTCAACGTGCTAAAAACGCTGAAGGCCGCCTGAAGACTGCCTCCGATGAGCTCAGCGGATTAAAATTGCACATCCAGCAAATGAGCAGCGCCATCTTTGGTAAGTCGCCTGTTTATAATCCCTATTTTGATAATCTTGATAACTCTGACACTTTTCCCTTGCAGGTCCTAGAAGTGGTAAACTGGCGAAAGAACCCGTAATGCAGCTCAAGGCGGCTTATGATTTCCTTGAACAGTTATACACTGGGAGTCGGCGGGCTATTCAAGCTGCCTTCTATGGAAAAGAAAACCCATCCACCATCAAGGAAGTCCTGAAGACTTTATCCACTCTGCCTGCTCAGCTGCAGATCATGAAAGAGTCCAGTGCCCGCATCGCCACTATGCACACCATGGCCCGCGCTAAAGCTCATTACGAGGATTTAGAACTTTCAACTTTAGTTGGTGGCTTTCCCGAAACTTATAAGGGGCAAGCTCTTGATCAGCTTACCTATAACGCTTTGAAGAAGGAGACCTTTGTCCCTGCAAGCCAGTTGGTCCAAGAGATGAAGCTTACAAGGTTTCAGTCAGCCTACAGCGAAGACGGAAAACGCGTAAAGCCCGGTCCTCTTCCGCCTCTCGATCTTACTCCTGAAGGCCGTAAGGACGAGTTTGCTCCGGACATTGATTCTTCAGATCTTATTGATGATGGAGAAATTTTTGATGCCTTTGCCACTGTTGACTGGGCTGCCGATCAAGCCAAGACAGATCCTTCAACAGACGCAGCCCAAGCCGGAGGCAGCAAGACCCGGGAGTAAAACCGGAACCTTGAAAGTCGCCAGTTGTTTAACTGCTTGTAATATATGTCTTGAACAATGATTCTGAAATGCCCTCTAGTGGCCTTTTGTAATAGACTTAGAAAAAATTCTGTTTAAATTCATACTGGCTTCCTTGGGAAGCAAGTCTGCTTCTTTTGCCCGAAGCTTCCTTATGAAAAGTTATTCTGGCTGCTTCTGGAAGAAATTGAATCCTTTGACGCTGGCGGCTCTTGGCCAAACATCAAGACAGTCATAAAGCTTGATAAGATGTATAATTTATTCTTAACAAGTATTAAACCAATAACTAAAGCAGTCATGGCGGCTTATAACCAGTAAACTTGCAGATGCTTACGGTGTAGCCAATATAATACAACTGGCGGCTCTTGGCCAAATACGAACATTAAAAAGAGCTCATAAGAGAGGTCATAAAACTCTTTAAAGCAGTATATCTTAAATAAAAGCTTTAGCGAATTTCTAAAGATTGCAAAGTCCCCAGTATGGTGGCGACTCTTGGATCACCCCCAACCAGATCAGTTACTTCTTTTCCTGTGTGGTGGCGACTTCTGGCTTGCCAGTTAGTTCGGCCCATAAGGTTGATTATTTCAAGATGGTAAAGCCTTCTGGATTACTAGCAGGCAGCATCCCATCTAAATCGTTTGTGCCCGTACACGGATGAAGGTTCTGGATTACCAGTAACACAGCCCGTTTGTTAGGTCTTTTTCCCAATATGGCGACTTCTGGTTTACCAGTAAGTTTAGCTTCATAAGGGCTGAAGGTCCCAAGATGGTGAAGGCCTCTGGATTACCAGGAGGCTCAACCCACATGAGTCTTTTATGCCTGTACACGGATGAAGGTTCTGGATTACCAGGAACACAGCCCGTTTATTAGGTGCCTGTACACGGATGAAGGTTCTGGATTACCAGTAACACAGCCCGCTTATTAGGACTTTGACCCGATATGGTGGCGACTTCTGGCTTACCAGTAAGTTCGGCCCATAGGGTTAAGTGTCCCATGATGGTGAAGGCTTCTGGATTACCAGGAAGCTCATCCGAAGTGGGTCTTTTGTTTCTGCACTTTCACAATATATGTATGATAAAGCACAAGTAATAATGTAATAAAACTTACTCATCATGTTGGATGGAAAACGATGCTGAGCAAAAGCATCCATAATGTGACACTGTTCCCAAGTATGCCTTGCTGGTCTCTCTTTGGTACCGTGTTTTGGACACGGCCCCTTGAGGAACTCATCGAAGTTTTGTGGCTTAAAAGGTCTGTTACCAGAACCACCCTTCTGAAACTTAGCCCCTGCATTGGTATTAGCCACCAGCTCAGATCCGGCTTCTGGACCCTTACGCTTCTTATCATTGTTCTGCTGCTGACTCTTGCCACCAACAGGCTTTTTACCTTTCGGATCAGGAACCTCTGGCTCATCACCTCCTGGGTCCTTCGTAGGATCAGACTCAGCATACTTGGTGAGAGCATTCATGAGCTCCCCCATATCTTTGACACTCCGTTTGAGCCGCCCTAACTTCTGCGTGAGAGGCTCATAGTGGCAAGCCTTCTCCAGCACCAAAACTGCCTGAGGGGCGGAGATATTATCTGAAGAATGAATGATCTCTGCAACTTGGCTGACCCAATGGTGAGCCGACTCTCCCTGCCACTGAACACAATGCTGAAGATCAATGATAGTCTTCGGACGCTTGCAGGTACCTTGGAAGTTTTTGATAAACGTTCCCTTAACTCGCCCCATGTATTGATGGAATTCGGGGGTAAATTCTTCAGCCACGTACGCGCTGCTCCTTCCAACATCATGGTGAAATATCTTGCACAAGCCTCATCGCTGACCCCCTGCATATCCATGGCAAGCTCATAACTTTCTATCCACTGAGCCGGGTCCTGGTCTGGTGTATAACTGGACACCTTCCGCGGGCCCTTGAAATCCCTGGGCAGGGGTGCGCTGCGGAGAGCCGGGCTCAAGCAAGGCACTCCAATGGATCTTCCTGTTGGGGTGACTGTTGTAGTCACGACTGGCGCGAGAGCCGCCTCCTGAGCCGCGAGAGCCGCCGCATGAGCCGCCTCCTGATCCGCCGCGTGAGCCACCGTATGTGCTGCGTGAGTCTCATGTACTCCGTGCCCTGGGATCATGGGATTTGGTGAATACGGCAAGCCCCCAGGAGCACCCCGATGATGGCGGGTGCTAGACACCGCAGGGCTTTCAGCGTGGCGGCTTCTAGTGCGGCTTCTGTTAGGAGCGGGTGTAGAATGCAGTCGCTCCCGGCTGTACGAATAATTCGCTTGCTGGACCACGGCGGTTTTCAGTTTTGCAATTGCATTGCGAACCTCGATCTCAAGGGGCGTGTCTCCATTGATGGGCAGACGTGCCAGCGCCGTGGTAGCCGCGTAGAGGTTGTCCACAGGGTTCGTAAAGTGCCCTTGTGCCGTAAGCATCGGTACCTCTGGCCGCTCCCCATGATCCGCCGAGCGTCGGGTTCCCGGGTCTGGCGACCTCTGGGGAGTTCCTGTTGCTGGACCTCGAAGGCGTTCCCCTGGTGGGGTGCTGAACTGCAGGGCCTGACCTTCAACCTCGGCCGTAAGCCGGCTCCGGTGTCGTCTGTGATGAACCGCGTCAGACTCCACCCGGCGCTGCTCCAGATGATAATTCTCCTGTTGCAGACGCGCCGATTCTTCCCGTAACTCTCGTTCACGAGTCGCCAGACGGACGTTCTCCGCATCAATGCCAGCTTGAGCCTGTACCATCTGATCCTTGATCCTGACGATCTCTGCATTGAGCTCTGCCTGATTTTCCGCAGTGACCTGTGTGCCCAGCAGTGTAGTCAACGTAGCCGTCAATCCCACCAGGGTCTGTGCTGGCGAAACTCTTGACACCGCATTGGAGGTTCCAGCATCCGCTGCCGGGTCTGGTATATCAGCCGCCCCCGCCATGTAGACAACAGGGCGAGCGGGCGGGCCTAAAGAATCCTGCGCCGGCGAGTTCTGCTGAAAGCCCCCAAGATCCTCTTGGTGAAGAGAATAAAGCGACTCTCTGCCAGAGGAATAGCCACCATCAACGTAAGTCGCCGAGCCCTCCGTGGGGGCCGACGATCCAGAATACTCCACCCCTTGAGTGAAGCCAACGAAAACGTGCTCTCGCCTGGCGGGCTGCGTGTCCTGGACCGGCTTGAAGGTGTCGGTGAAGATATCCGGCCCAGATCCAGATCCGCCGGCCTGCACAGGAGCCGGAAGCCTAGGGGCGGCTCTCGCCACGGCGGGTTGCGCGCGGCGGGCCGTTTCAACGACCTCCGTGGAGGTGGCCGGCTTAGAGCCGCCGGCCTTCCCGATGAAGACATGAATTCCGCCAAAGGGGACCCGGTACCCGTACTCAAGAGAGTCAGCCTCGGGGCCCTAGCCTGAGTCGTCGATGAGCAGATTGCCGCGGCGACTCTTGGTTATCCGGCCAATCACGTATCCCTCGGGTCCTTGGGGAGGACCCTTCGAATACTCAACACCACCATGCGATAGCCCCACGGTGGGCGCCAACTGTCGTGGTATTTTCACGGCAGATGTCCTCATAGGACTTGATCTCGAAGCCATCGCGTAAGTAGTAGACCGAAGGGGTTAAACGAGGAACATGGGAGGCAAGGTTTACCCAGGTTCGGCCCCTCTCGTGGAGGTAAAAGCCTACTCCTGCTAGATGTATTGAAGATCTCGATTACAAGGGCTTTGGAACTTGTCTAGCCCTAGCTCTCGAAAGGTTTCAACGTGATCTCTCTAGCCCCAGGGCTCCCCCTTTATATATAGGCGGAGGTCCGGGGCTTACATAAGAGTCCGGGTCGGGATAGCAATTCGAGCCCAACTCTCCTTTACTTGTTTCCTAAGTTATACCTCGAGGCGGTTTGCACATACCGCCTCTCACGGCGGGTCTTGGGCCGGCCCTTCCTTGGGCGGCTCTTCTTCTGGGCCTCTTGAGAACGCTCCGGCCCAACTAGCCTATCTTCAATAAAGATCCCCAGAACCCGGCCCTAAACGGGCGGGTCTCACCGAAAGATATTTCCCTGACAGTGACGCACAAAATGAGCATGCTCATCTAATGATTTTCCCTCAACTAAGCTAGTTGGGGTTTCAGCACGAGCACAAATGGATCGAAGATGATCCAAGTAGAAAACTTTAAGTGGATCCATAGTGATCTTAAATTTTTGCTTTCATTCTCTGTTTTTGTGTGTTGACAAGAAGGTAATAAAAGCAAGCAACCAAATAAAATATTTTTGTGTTTTTTGTAAAATTGTTTTAGAAGTGGGGGAGATGAAAATGAGAGGCAAATGCAAATAAAAAGGCAAATAAAATAAATGCAAGTGGATGATAGTTTATGCGAAGGTACTTGGTAAGTTTTGGTGATGTCTCCCCGGCAACGGTGCCAGAAATTCTTCCTGGTACTTGTAAACTGCGTTGGGATTTCCCCGAAGAGGAGAGGATGATGCAGTTTAGTATAGATAAGTATTTCCCTCAGTTAAGAACCAAGGTTATCAATCCAGTAGGAGAACCACATAGAACCTCGTTAGCAGCACCTACACACACAAAAGCAAACACTTGCACCCAACGCAAATAAGAGGGTTGTCAATCCCCTTAGCGGTTATTTGCAAGGATTAATTTTGATAGTGATAGATAGAAAAGTAAATTGAAAAATAAAATAAAAGTAAATAAATTGCTGAAAGGTATTTTTGGATTTTAATATATGATAAAGGTAGACCCGGGGGCCATAGTTTTCACTAGAGGCTTCTCTCTCAAACACATAGCATACGGTGGGTAAACAAATTACTGTTGGGCAATTGATAGAAAATCGCATAGTTATGATGGATTCATGGCAATGATCATGTATATAGGCATCACATCCGAGACAAGTAGACCGACTCCTGCCTGCATCTACTACTATTGCTCCACCCATCGACCGCTATCCAACATGCATCTAGGGTATTAAGTATAAAACAGAGTAACGCCTTAAGCAAGATGACATGATGTAGACAAAGTAAACTCAAGAAATATGATTAAACCCCATCTTTTTATCCTTAATGGCAACAATACAAATACGTGTCATGTCCCTTTCTGTCACTAGGATTGAGCACCGCAAGATTGAACCCATCACAAAGCATCTCTCCCATTGCAAGATAAATCAATCTAGTTGGCCAAACCAAACGGATAGATCAGAGATAAATACAAAGCTATAACAATCATGTATAAAAGAGTTCAAAAAAGACTCAAATATTTCTCATGAATAACCTGATCATAAACCCACAATTCATCGGATCCCAACAAACACACCGCAAAAGAAGATTACATCGGATAGAACTCCAAGAACATCGAGGAGAACATGGTATTGAAGATCAAAGAGAGAGAAGAAGCCATCTAGCTACTAGCTATGGATCCGTAGGTCTGTGGTAAACTACTCACACATCATTGGAAGAGGCAACAAGGTCGATGAAGAAACCCTCCGTGATTGATTCCCCCTCTGATACGTCTCCAACGTATCTATAATTTTTGATTGTTCCATTCTATTATAGTATCAATCTTGGGTGTTTTTATATGCAATTATATATCATTTTTTGGGACTAACCTATTAACCTTGTGCCCAGTGCCAGTTGCTGTTTTCTGCTTGTTTTTGGCTTTTCAGAGAAACAGTACCAAATGAAGTCCAAATGCCACGAAACTTTTTGGAGATTTTTTTCTGGACAAAAGAAAACTTGGGGCGCACCGTGTTGAATTGTGGGGCCCACGTGACTCCATTTGACCTAATTCCACTTCTATAAATTCACAAATATTGGGAAACCCCCAGAGAGCCAGAAGAGAAAACCTTTCCTCCACCGCAAGCCTCTGTTCTTTCGCGATCCCATCTGGATGCCTTTTCCGGTACTCTGCCGGAGGGGGAATCGATCACGGAGGGCTTCTACATCAACCTTGTTGCCCTTCCGATGATGTGTGAGTAGTTTACCACAGACCTACGGGTCCATAGCTAGTAGCTAGATGGCTTCTTCTCTCTCTTTGATCTTCAATACAATGTTCTCCTCGATGTTCTTGGAGTTCTATCCGATGTAATCTTCTTTTGCGTGTGTTTGTTGGGATCCGATGAATTGTGAGTTTATGATCAGATTATTCATGAGAAATATTTGAGTCTTCTCTGAACTCTTTTATGCATGATTGTTATAGCTTTGTATTTCTCTCCGATCTATCGATTTGGTTTGGCCTACTAGATTTATTTATCTTGCAATGGGAGAGGTGCTTTGTGATGGGTTCAATCGTGCTCAATCCCAGTGACAAAAGGGGACATGACACATATTTGTATTGTTGCCATTAGGATAAAAAGATGGGGTTTATTCATATTGCTTGAATTTGCTTCTCTACATCAAGTCATCTTGCTTAGGGTGTTACTCTATTTTTATTAACTTAGTACTCTAGATGCATGCTGGATAGCGGTCGATGAGTGGAGTAATAGTAGTAGATGCAGGCAGGAGTCGGTCAACTTATCTCGGACATGATGCCTATATACATGATCATTGCCATGAATCCGTCATAATTATTTGCTTTTCTATCAATTGCCCAACAGTAATTTGTTTACCTACCATATGTTTATGTGCTCAAGAGAGAACCCTCTAGTGAAAACTATGGTCCCCGGGTCTATCTTTGTCATATAAAAAACCTAAAAATACCTTGCTGCAATTTATTTACATTTATTTTAATTAGTGTTTTAGTTTATCTATTTACCTCGATAAGATTTAATCCTTGCAAATAACCGCTAAGAGGATTGACAACCCTCTTATTTGCGTTGGGTGCAAGTGTTTGCTGTTGTGTGTGCAGGTGCGCTTAACGGAATTTTGCTTGGTTCTCCTACTGGATTGATAACCTTGGTTCTTAACTGAGGGAAATGCTTATTTCTACTGTACTGCATCATCCTCTCCTCTTTGGGGAAATACCAACGCAGACTACAAGTAGCAGGAAGAATTTCTGGCGCCAATGCCGGGGAGACATCATCAAAATTACCAAGTACCTTTGCACAAATTATCATTCACTTGCATTTACTTTATTTTCCTTTTATTTGCATTTGCCTCTCGTTTTCATCTCCCCCACTTCTATTTTTTTTTTACAAAAACACAAAAATATTTTATTTGCTAGTTTGCTTGCTTTGTCGCGATGTCTCAAGAAAATACAAAATTGTGTGACTTTTCTAATACTAATAATAAGGATTTTATTAGTACTCCTATTGCTCCTCCCGCCACTAGTGCGGAGTCATGTGACATTAATGCTGCCTTGCTTAATCTTGTTATGAAAGAACAATTTTTTGGTAGTTCTAATGAAGATGCTGCATCCCATCTAAATACTTTCGTTGAACTTTGTGATATGCAAAAGAAGAAATATGTGGATAATGATATTGTCAAAGTAAAATTATTTCCATTCTCACTACGACATCGTGCTAAAACTTGGTTTTCATCCTTGCCTAGAAATAGTATTGATTCTTGGGATAAGTGTAAGGATGCTTTTATTACCAAGTATTTTCCTCCCGCTAAGATTATTTCTTTAATAAATCAAATTATGAATTTTAAGCAAATTGAGGATGAACATGTTGCCCAATCTTGGGAGAGAATGAAATTAATGATAAGAAATTGCCCAACTCATGGTTTGAATTTATGGATGATCATACAGAAAATTTATGTGGGACTAAACTTTGTCTCTAGAAATTTTCTAGACTCTGCCGCAGGTGGTACTTTTATGGAAATTACATTGGGAGAAGCTACAAAACTTCTTGATAATATCATGGCAAATTATTCTCAATGGCACACTGAACGAACTGCAACTGGTAAGAAGGTAAATTCTATTGAAGAAATTAATACTTTGAGTGATAAGATGGATGCTCTATTGAAATTGGTTGCTAGTAAGAATGCTCATATTGATCCCAATGATGTGCCATTGTCTACTTTGATTGAGCAAAATAATGATGTTATTGATGTGAATTTTGCCTCTAGAAATAATTTCAACAACAATGCTTATAGGGGTAATTTCAATCCTAAACCGTTTCCTGGAAATTCCTCTAATAATTATGGCAATCCTTATGGTAATTCTTATAATAATAATAATATGATGCCCTCTGATCTTGAAAGTAATATTAAATAATTTATTAGTTCACAAAAGAATTTCAATGCTATGATTGAAGAAAAATTGAATAGAGTTGATGAATTGTCTAGGAACATGGATAGAATTGCTCATGATGTGGAAAATCTCAAAACTAAAATTTTGCCATCCAAGCATGATATAAATGAGTCTATTAAGGCTATATATGTTTCCATTAATTAAAGTAAAGAGAGGACCGCTAGGTTGAGAGCTAAGCGAGAATTTCTAGAAAAAACGATTCCACCCGGTTTCTATCATAGTAATGATGAAGATATTAAAATGATTGGTGTTACACCTATTGAATCTTTGTTTAGTAATATAAAACTTGATGAAAAAGGGACTGAAGAAGAGTCAACTTTAGATAGAAAGAGTCCCACTTGCTTGGAGGGTGATAATCTTGATCATAAAAATGAAAAAAGTGGGTTTGGAGAGGTTAAAACTTTAAATAGTAATGCACCCACTACTTTGGATTACAAGGACTTTAATTATGATAATTGTTCTTTAATTGAGTGTATTTGTTTGTTGCAATCCATGATTAATTCACCAAATGCATATGAACAAAATAAGGCTTTCACTAAACATATTGTAGAAGCCATGATGAAAGCACATGAAGAAAAACTTGAGTTGGAAGTATCAATTCCTAGAAAATTACAAGATGAATGGAAACCCACTATTAAAGTAAAAATTAAATATTATGAATGTAATGCTCTTTGTGATCTTGGTGCTAGCGTTTCCACTATACCAAAGTCTTTGTGTGATGTGCTAGGTCTCACCGACTTGGATCTTTGTTCCCTTAATTTGCATCTTGCGGATTCCACTATTAAAAAACCATTGGGTAGAATAAATGATGTGCTTATTCTTGCAAATAGAAATTATGTGCCCGTGGACTTTATTGTTCTCGACATTGAATGCAATCCTTCTTGCCCCATAATACTTGGTAGGCCTTTTCTTCGAACTATTGGTGTTGTTATTGATATGAAAGAAGATAATATAAGATTTCAATTTCCACTAAAGAAAGGGATGGAACACTTACCTAGGAAAAGAATTAAAGCACCCTATGAACCCATTATGGGGGCCACTTATGGAATTAACTTGAAGGATGACAACACTTCAAACTATGCATTATGCCTAGCTAGGGGCATAAAACAATAGCACTTGTTGGGAGGCAACCCAATGAATAAAATATTTTTTTGATTTTACCTACTATTTTTGAGTGTTTGCATGATTATAGCTTCTGTTATGATTGTGTTTTTATGTTTTAATTAGTGTTTGTGCCAAGTAATGCCTTTGGGATGATTTGGAAGATAGTATAATTGATGCTGTTTGGAAAACAGAAAGTTTTGCGTCCAGTGATGGAATTTTCATTCTGTACTGGAGCATCAGAAAAATATGAAATTTTTACACAGTATTGGTATATGAATTTCCCACGTTTTCCTAATTTTTCAGAATTTTTGGAGTTACATAAGTATAGCTTTTAAATAGATCTTTACATACTGTTCTGATTTAGACAGATTCTGTTTTTGTTGCATAGTTTGCTTATTTTGATGAATCTATGGATCGTATCGGGGGGTATGAGTCATGGAGAAGTTGGAGTACAGTAGAATTATGCCAATATTAAATATGAATCAATTTACAACAGTACCTAAAGTTAAAGATTTGTTTGTTATACTAACGGATCTCACGAGGTTTCTGTTGAGTTTTGTGTGCTGAAGTTTTCAAGTTTTGGGTGAGACTACGATGGATAAAGGAATAAGGAGCGGCAAGAGCCTAAGCTTGGGGATGCCCAAGGCACCCCAAGGCAATATTCAAGGAATACTCAAGCGTCTAAGCTAGGGGATGCCCCGGAAGGCATCCCCTCTTTCGTCTATAATCTATCGGTAACTCACTTGCAGCTATATTTTTATTCATCACATGATATGTGTTTTACTTGGAGCGTCTTGTGAAATAGTTTGTTTGATTTTTAGTTTGTCACAATCATCTTTGCTAAACACACCTTTTTGAGAGGGACACACATTATTCTTGATTTGTTAGAATACTCTATGTGCTTCACTTATATCTTTTGAGCTAGGCAGTTGCTCTAGTGCTTCACTTATATCTTTTAGAGCACGGCGGTGATGATATTTTAAAGAAATAGTTGCACTCTCATGCTTCACTTATATCTTCTTGAGAGTCTCATGATAGCAATGGTAATATGCACGGGTTATGAATTTGGTCCTGATATGATAGGTATTTAAGAGGGATATAATAAAATCTTTCATGTAGATCACTGAATATGATAAATTTGATTCCTTGCAATAGTTTTGCGATATTAAGATGGTAATATGGGGGAGGTATTAGTAGATAATTGTGGTTTAGTAAGAATAATTGTGTTAAGGTTTGTGATTCCCGAAGCATGCACGTATGATATGTCGTTATGCTAAGAAGTTGGAGCATTATTTATTATTGATTGTCTACCTTATGAGTGGCGGTCGGGGACGAGCGATGGACCTTGTCCTACCAATCTATCCCTCTCGGGGCATGCGCAGTAGTACTTTGCTTCGAGGGGTAATAGACTTTCGCAATAAGTATGTGAGTTCTTTATGACTAATGTGAGTCCATGGATTATACACACTCTCACCCTTCCGCAATTTGCTAGCCTCTTTGGTACCGTGCATTGCCCTTTCTCACATCGAGAGTTGGTGCAAACTTCGCCGGTGCATCCAAACCCCGTGATATGATACGCTCTATCACACATAAGCCTCCTTATATCTTCCTCAAAACAGCCACCATACCTACCTATCATGGCATTTCCATAGCCATTCCGAGATATATTGCCATGCAACTTCCACCGTTCCGTTTTTATGACATACATCATCATTGTCATATTGCTTTGCATGATCATATAGTTGACATAGTATTTGTGGCTTAGCCACCATTCATCATTGTTATACATGTTACGCTAGCATCATTGCACATCCTGGTACACTGCCAGAGGCATTCTTATAGAGTCATATTTTGTTCTAGTATCGAGTTGTAATGTTGAGTTGTAAGTAAATAGAGGTGAGATGATCATCATTATTAGAGCATTGTCCCAGTGAGGTAAGAATGATGGAGACTAATGAGTCCTCGAAAAAGTGGGGATGAGGTCCATGAGATCGTTCTAAAAAAAAGAGAAAAAAAGAAGAAAAAAAGAGGGCGAAAAAGAGCCATAAAAAATAATAAAATAAAAAATAATAATAAATGAGAGAAAAAGAGAGAAGGGGCAATGTTACTATCCTTTTCCACACTTGTGCTTCAGAGTAGCACCATGTTTTTCATATAGAGAGTCTCCTATTTTGTCACTTTCATATACTAGTGGGAATTTTTCATTATAGAACTTGGCTTGTATATTCCGATGATGGGCTTCCTCAAATGCCCGAGGTCTTCATGAGCAAGCAAGTTGGATGCACGCCCACTTAGTTTTCATGTTGAGCTTTTATACACTTATAGCTCTTAGTGCATCCGTTGCATGGCAATCCCTACTCCTCGCATTGACATCAATTGATGGGCATCTCCATAGCCCGCTGATTAGCCTCGTTGATGTGAGACTTTCTCCATTTTTTTGACTTCTCCTATTTATCTCTACCACCATACTCTATTCCACCCATAGTGCTATATCCATGGCTTGCGCTCATGTATTGAGTGGGAGTTGAAAAAGCTGAAGCACGTTAAAAAGTATGAACTAATTGCTCGGCTTGTCATCGGGGTAGTGCATGATAAATACTTTGTGTGAAGAAGATGGAGCATGACAGGATTATATGATTTTGTAGGGATAACGTTCTTTAGCATTTTTATTTTGAAAGACATGATTGTTTATTAGTATGCCTGAGTATTGATGTCTTTATATCAAATTCTAGACTATTGCTTTGAATCATTTGGATCTTATTATTCATACCGTAAGAGAAAGATTACATGATGAAACATGATAGGTAGCATTCCACATCAAAAATTCTATTTTTATCATTTACCTACTCGAGGACGAGCAGGAATTAAGCTTGGGGATGCTTGATACGTCTCCAACGTACCATAATTTATGATTGTTCCATGCTATTATAGTATCAATCTTGGATGTTTTTATATGCAATTATATATCATTTTTTGGGACTAACCTATTAACCTTGTGCCCAGTGCCAGTTGCTGTTTTCTGCTTGTTTTTGGCTTTTCAGAGAAACAGTACCAAATGAAGTCCAAATGCCACAAAACTTTTTGGAGATTTTTTTCTGGACAAAAGAAATCTTGGAAGCTTCGGGAGGAGTCCAGAAGCCTCACGGAGGCTTCACAAGGCAACAGGGCGCGCCCCAGGCGCGCCTTGTTGCCTTGTGGGGCCCACGTGACTCCGTTTGACCTAATTCCACTTCTATAAATTCACAAATATTGGGAAACCCCCAGAGAGCCAGAAGAGAAAACCTTTCCGCCGCCGCAAGCCTCTGTTATTCCGCGATCCCATCTAGAGGCCTTTTCCAATACTCTGCCGGAGGGGGAATCGATCACGGAGGGCTTCTACATCAACCTTGCTGCCCTTCCGATGATGTGATAGTTGTTTACCACAGACCTACGGGTCCATAGCTAGTAGCTAGATGGCTTCTTCTCTCTATTTGATCTTCAATACAATGTTCTCCTCGATGTTCTTGGAGTTCTATCCGATGTAATCTTCTTTTGCGGTGTGTTTGTTGGGATACGATGAATTGTGAGTTTATGATCAGATTATTCATGAGAAATATTTGAGTCTTCTCTGAACTCTTTTATGCATGATTGATACGTCTCCAACGTATCTATAATTTATGAAGTATTCATGCCATGTTTATAACAATTCTATATGGTTTTGGTATGATTTGATTAGAACTAACCCGGACTGACGCTGTTTTCAGCAGAACAACCGTGGTGTTGTTTTTTTGTGCAGAAAAAAAGTTCTCCAAATGCAGCGAAACTTTTTGACGATTTTTTGGACCAAAACGGACCCTCGAAGCTTCGTGGAAGGACCAGAAGCCTCACGAGGTGCTCACAAGCCACATGGGCGCGCCAGGGGGGTGGCGTGCCCATGTGCCTCGTGGGCCCATTTTAGCCCATCTTGACGTGATTCCAACGCTGAAAAATCCTATAAATAGAGAAACCCCCAGAAATAACCCTAGATTTTGGACTACGCCGCCGCAAGCCTGTGTAAATACCATCTGGAGCCCTGTTCCGGCACCCTGCCGGAGGGGGAAATCATCACCGGAGGCCATCTTCATCATCCCGGTGGTCTCCATGACGAGGAGGGAGTAGTTCACCCTTGGGGCTGAGGGTATGTACTAGTAGCTATGTGTTTGATCTCTCTCTCTCTCTCTCGTGTTCTTGATTTGGCACGATCTTGATGTATCGCGAGCTTTGTTAATATAGTTGGATCATATGGTGTTTCTCCCTCTCTATCTTGTTGTGATGAATTGAGTTTTTACCTTTGATGTTTCACTATTATCGGATTGAATACTTTTATGGATTTGAGAACACTTGATGTATGTCTTGCATATGAATACCCGTGGTGACAATGGGATATTATGTTGATTCACTTGATGTATGTTTTGGCACTCAACTCACGGATTCCCGAGGTGACATTGGGGTAATCTATGCATAGGGGTTGATGCACGTTTTTCTCCTACTTTCTCCGGTAGAAATCTTGGGGCACTCTTTGAAGTTCTTTGTGCTGGATTGAATATTATGAATCTGAAGTTGTTTGATGCGTATCGTATAATTGACTCATGGATACTTGTGGTGACATTGGAGTATCTAGGTGACATTAGAGTTGGTTGATGCGTATCATATGGTGTTATTTTAGTACGGACTCTAGAGTTGTTCGTGACGCTTATAGGGATGGCTCAATAGATTGATCGGAAAAGATAACTTTGAGGTGGTTTCGTACCCTACAACAATTTCTATCTTATGTTCTCCGCGAATAGGAACGTTGGAGTGATTCTTTATCACACGTTGAGGGATTGTTATATGATCCAATTATGTTAGCATTGTTGAGAGATTGCATTAGTGAAAGTATGAACCCTAGGCCTTGTTTTCAAGCATTGCAATACCGTTTTTGCTCACTTTTGTTACTTGCTACCTTGCTGTTTTTTTATCTCTTCGCCGAACTAGTGCACCTATACAATTTGCCATTGTATTGGGTGTGTTGGGGACACAAGAGATTTCTTGTATTTGATTGCAGGGTTGTTTGAGAGAGACCATCTTCATCCTACACCTCCCACGGATTGGTAAACCTTAGGTCATCCACTTGAGGGAAAATTGCTACTGTCCTACAAAACTCTGCGCTTGGAGGCCCAACATGAGTCTACAAGAATAAGTTGTGTAGTAGACATCAATGATTGTTATAGCTTTGTATTTCTCTCCGATCTATCGATTTGGTTTGGCCTACTAGATTGATTTATCTTGCAATGGGAGAGGTGCTTTGTGATGGGTTCAATCTTGCGGTGCTCAATCCCAGTGACAGAAGAGGACATGACACGTATTTGCATTGTTGCCATTAAGGATAAAAAGATGGGGTTTATTCATATTGCTTGAATTTTCTTCTCTATATCATGTCATCTTGCTTAGGGCGTTACTCTATTTTTATTAACAGAATACTCTAGATGCATGCTGGATAGCGATCGATGAGTGGAGTAATAGTAGTATATGCAGGCAGGAGTCGGTCTACTTGTCTCGGACGTGATGCCTATATACATGATCATTGCCATGAATCCGTCATAATTATTTGCTTTTCTATCAATTGCCCAACAGTAATTTGTTTACCCACCGTATGTTTATGTGCTCAAGAGAGAAGCCTCTAGTGAAAACTATGGTCCCCGGGTCTATCTTTATCATATAAAAAACCTAAAAATACCTTGCTGTAATTTATTTACTTTTATTTTAATTAGTGTTTTAGTTTATCTATTTACCTCGATAAGATTTAATCCTTGCAAATATCCGCTAAGAGGATTGACAACCCTCTTATTTGCGTTGGGTGCAAGTGTTTGATCTTGTGTGTGCAAGTGCGCTTAACGGAATTTTGCTTGGTTCTCCTACTGGATTGATAACCTTGGTTCTTAACTGAGGGAAATACTTATCCCTACTATACTGCATCATCCTCTCCTCTTCGGGGAAATACCAACGCAGACTACAAGTAGCACCCTCCAGTAGAGTACCAGAAAAGGCCTCCAGATGAGATCGCGGAAGAACAGAGGCTTGCGGCGGCGGAATGGTTTTATCTTCTGTCTTTTTGGTATACAGGGAATATTTTGGAATTTATAGCACTGGAATTAGGTTAAGAGGTGCCACGAGGGGCCCACAAGCCTGGGGGGCGCGCCTACCCCCCTGGGCGCGCCCTCCGGGCTTGTCGCTCCCTCGTGAATCTTCTGGTCTTCTCCCGAAGCTTCTAGGGTCCCTTCTGGTCCAGAAAAAATTAATCCAAAGTTTTTTCTTTGTTTGGACTCCGTTTGATAAAGATTTTCTGAAAAGGCAAAAACTGGCAAAAAACAGCAACTGGCACTGGGCACTAGGTTAATAGGTTAGTCCCAAAAAATGATATATAATTGCATATAATTGCATATAAAACATCCAAGATTGATACTATAATAGCGTGGAACAATAAAAAATTATAGATGCGTTGGAGACGTATTAGTGACCATGTATAGGTTTGATAAATCGTACGCCCAATTTGCAGGCAGCTCGGGAGAAAAATGTGAATCTCTCTGCAGAGCTGACCCAGGCCAAGACACAAGTTGCCGCTGCGCAAGCGGAAGTTGCGCATGTCAAGACATTTACCGGAGAAGCGCACGGTAAGTGCATCTGGTGTATGGCACAGTTGTGAAACATACTAGTGCGAGGACTCATTGCCTTATAATTCATAGCAGCGACAGTCATCGGCCAGATGGAAAAGGATCTGAAACAGGCCTGAGAGGACCTGGTATATTTAGAGTCGCAGCGGCAGGCTGAGCACCTTGTTTTGTCCCGAAGTAAGTAGGAAACAAAGGAGCGGAAAGCGAAGAATGCTCAGCAAGCCGAGGAGATTGACTGCCTCAAGGCGCAGTTGGCCGCTGCCGAGGAGAGAAATAAGAAAACGGATGAAGAAATATCCCGTGAGTATCTTCTGTCCTTTGTCAAGACATCTGGCTCCTGTCGTATGCTAATATGCATTTCATATAGTTTTGCTAACAGGTCGGCCAAAAGGTGCCAATAGCCCCCCGACCGAAGGTGCCCTGACAGAGCTTACCGAGGTGCATGAGCGGGCTCGGACAGCGATGGAAGTTGTATTTAAGGCTCTGTGTCCCAAGGAGCGTGTGCCCGAGGACATGTCCAAGCTTGCTGACCGCCTTAAAGGGGCTCGGCGCCGAATACAAGCCTGGAAGATTTCGGCTTGTAGGGAGGGCGCGAGGGAAGCGTGAGCCATGGTCAAGACTCGGTACACAAAAGTGGAGACAAAGCATCTCGCCGAGGTCGGCCCAGTTGGTGCCGGCGGGAAGGAGGTGCCAACTTCATTAGTCTATGACGATGTCATCGCCACCGCGCGCTTTTCTCTGCATGACTACTCTCTCAAGTCTTTGATAGATGGTCTAGATAGAGTTTAAGATATGTTGTAATGACTTTATGTATCAAGGTACTTTATGGTATTACAAAAGCTACTGTTATACGAACTCTGCTAGCCAGCCTTCGGCTTCTCCCTCCTTGGCCATTAGCCGAGGAGTGCTTCCTACTTCTGATCGAAAATCTGAATCAGGTATTTCGGATAGCAAGGCAATCCGACTATGGGGCTCGAAAAGCAAAGTGAGATAGAGCTTGTGTTAGATTACGTCAAAGCGTAAGAAACATCCTCCAAAAAAATAGTCCCGCTATCGGTTCCTTTCCTCGGGTAAAAAATGTTTTGCCCGTTTTGAAATGGGTCGGGACATATGTTCGAGGTGAGTGTAAAGCCCCCAGTGATTGATTATATAAAACCAATTAAATCTACTTCGATCGGAGCCGATCAACTATTTTCTTAAGAACGCTAGCTTTCGGCATCACCCGTCTGAGGTGCGTATCCGGTTGACCCGGAGGCAACAATCGCAGAGGTGCTCCCTTTACCCCCTAGCCGAACAATCGGGAACGTAGGGGGCAAGCACAGGAGCCAGGCAACCCAGCTTGGCAAAAACTTAAGTCAAGTTGATGCATATAAAGGCATACAATGATTTTATTGGAAGGAGGCACCAAAAGTGCTTCAAAAATTCACGCAGCTTCGTAAAAAAAGCGACCAGCGTATTGTGTGCCGTACAGATAAAATGCGTCCGAAGGAACATAATCACTTCGGCTTTACCAAACACGATTATCCAAAAAGTTGGAACGACTTAAAAGGAAAAATTCATATCTAATGTATGCTAAATAGGAGGGTAACAGGAAAGGTAACCCAAGCACGGCTTTAATTAACCGTAAAAGCGTCGGAGCAGGGCGGCATTCCAGGGATTTGGCACCGACCTGTTGTCCTCAGGGTCTCGAATACGATATGCACCTCCGGTGAGCACTTGGACGATGATGAATGGTCCGTCCCACTTAGGGGACAGCTTGTCCTTCTGTTTTTCTGGATTAAACCTCATAACCAAGTCACCTTTATTGAATGCCTTCGTCCTGACCTCCCGGCTCTAGTAGCGCCATGCTTGTTGTTGGTAGAATGTGGAACGTGACCGAGCAACGTCCCTTTCTTCCTCTAGGGCATCAAGGTCGTCCTGCCAATCCAGCTCGGCCCCCCTCTCTTCGTACATCCGCACCCGAGGTGCGTCATGAATGAGGTCACATGGTAGGACGGCCTCGGCTCCATATACCATAAAAAGGGTGTGTAACCTGTAGACCGGTTGGGCGTGGTGCGTAAGCCCCACAACACGGAGTCGAGCTCCTCTACCCAACGAGAGTCGGCTTCCTTCAAGGATCAGACTAAGCATGACTTGATGCCACTCAAAACGAGTCCATTGGCATGCTCAACCTGTCCATTTGTTTGGGGGTGGTAGACGGAGGCGTAATTGAGCTGAATGCCCATTTTGGCACACCACGTCTGTACCTCGTTGGCGGTGAAACTATAGTTATACTATGAGGAACACCATAACGGTGAACTACACTGGAGATGAATTCCACGACTGGCGCCGCCTCGGCTATAGTTACCGGCCTTGCCTCGATCCATTTTGTGAATTTATCTATCATGATGAGCAAGTATTTCTTTTTATGCGATCCCCCTTTAAGAGGACCGACCATATCCAGCCCCCAGACCGCAAAAGGCCAAGTGATTGGAATGGTCCGAAGAGCCGTGGGGGGCATGTGGCTTTGGTTGGCGAAAACCTGGCAGTCGGGGCATCGCTGAACTAGAGTTTTCGCATCTTCCTTGGCGGTAGGCCAGTAAAATCTAGCTCGGAAAGCCTTGCTGACTAGGGCCCGAGCCGCGGCGTGATGGCCGCTCATGCCCGAATGAATTTCGGCAAGGAGCTTGCGCCCTTCCTCTTCGAATATACACCTCTGGAGGACACCAGTGACGCTTCTTTTGTAGAGCTCCCCTTCATGGACCCGATAGGCCTTTGATCGGCGAATTATTCGTCGTGCTTCGGTTTGGTCCTCGGGTAACTCGTTACGGAGTAGATATCCGAGGAAGGGCTCGGTCCATGGTGCGATAACTGCCATGACCTCATGAGCCGAAGATGTTTCTTCAATAGCTGAGCCTCCAACTATTCCTTCCTCCTTCTCGGTTGTCGGAGAGTTGACCTTTCCGGAGCCCGAGGTGGCCGGCGTGTCGCTCCCGTCCTTCCAGATCACGGACGGCTTAAAAAGGCGTTCTAAGAACGTGTTTTCTGGAACCGGGTCACGTTTAGCGCCCATTCTGGCGAGAACGTCAGCGGCTTGATTACTATCACGTGGGATATGATGGAATTCCAAACCTTCAAAGCGAGCTGATATGGTTAGAACAGCGTTTCGATATGCCGTCATTTTTGGGTCCTTTGCGTCGAATTCACCAATAACTTGTGATATCACTAGATTGGAGTCACCTCGGACCTCCAAACGCTGGATCCCCATGGACGCTGCGATCCGCGGTCCATGTAGTAAGGCCTCGTATTCGGCCGCATTATTTGAGTCTGCATACATGATTTGTAGTACGTATCGTATGTTGTCACCAGTAGGTGGGGTGAGGACTACTCCAGCCCCCAGTCCGGCCAGCATCTTAGAGCCGTCAAAGTACATTGTCCATTGTGAGTATGTACTGTACTCTCTAGGGAGTTCGGCCTCTGTCCATTCGGCCACGAAATCGGCCAGCACCTGAGATTTAATAGCTCGGCGTGGGCGAAATGAGATTTCGAAAGGGAGGAGTTCGATTACCCATTTGGTGATACGGCCAGTTGCATCCCTATTGTTGATTATGTCGCCTAGGGGGACCTCGGATGCCACTATGACAGAACACTCTTGAAAGTAGTGTCGTAGCTTCCGAGATGCCATGAAAACTGCATTGGCGATCTTCTGGTAGTGAGGGTACCTTGATTTACACGGGGTTAACACCTCGGAAACATAGTACATGGGCCGCTGCACCTGGAATTTGTGGCCTTCATCGTCTCGTTTGACTACGAGGACTGCACTAACCACTTGGTTTGTTGCTGAGATGTATAGCAACATCGACTCGTCTATTCCTGGTGCTGCCAATATGGGGTTGGTGGCAAGAAGCCTTTTGATTTCTTCTAGAGCATCTCCTGCCTCACTGGTCCATTTGAAGTTCCTTGTTTGCTTCAGCAGTTTGTACAGTGGTAAAGCCTTTTCCCCGAGTCGAGAGATGAAGCGGCTGAGGGCGGCTACGCAGCCAGTGAGTTTCTGGATGTGGGTGAGCTCAGTGGGTATTTCCAGTGCGGCCTGAGCACAGATCTTTGTCGGGTTAGCCTCAATTCCTCTATGGGAAACAATGAATCCAAGCAGCTTACCTGCCGGTACTCCGAAGACGCACTTCTCTGGATTCAGCTTTATGTGATAGACCCGGAGACTGGCGAATATTTCGTCGAGGTCCTGTACTAGCTGCCGGACATCCCTGGTTTTTACAACCACGTCGTCGACATAGGCCTTGGCTGTTTTGCCGATGTGTTTTTCCAGGCATGTTTGGATCATGCGTTGATATGTTGCGCCGGCATTTTTCAATCCGAACGGCATTGTGTTGAAGCAGAACGGCCCATAGGGTGTTATAAAGGTTGTTGCCTCCTGGTCGGATTCCTTCATTTTTATCTGATGATATCCTGAATACGCGTCCAGGAAGCATAGAGAGTCATGTCCGGCCGTGGCGTTGATGATCTGGTCGATGAGCGGTAGTGGGAAGGGGTCTTTATGGCAGGCCTTGTTGACATCCTTGAAATCAACACAAAGCCGCCAGGACTTATCCTTCTTTGGTACCATGACCAGATTGGCCAGCCATTCAGGGTGTTTGATCTCGCGGATGAATCCGGCCTCTAATAGCTTAGCCAGTTCTTCCCCCATAGCTTGACGCTTGGGCTCGGAGAATCGTCGAAGGGCTTGCTTGACTGGTTTGAATCCTTTAATAATGTTCAAGCTGTGTTCAGCTAAGTTTCTTGGGATGCCGGGCATATCTGAGGGATGCCAGGCAAAAATGTCCCAATTTTCCCGAAGGAAGTTTCGAAGGGCTTCGTCAATTTCTGGGTCTAGCTGCGCACCAATGGACGCCATTTTGTTCGGGTCCGTTGGGTGTACTTGAAATTTAACAATTTCGTCAACTGGTTTGAATTGATTTAGACCTCTTGTCCAGAATGACATCGTCCGAATTGACCGTGGCCCGAAGTGCTGTCAACTCTTCGGCTGCAAAGGCCTCTGCCAGTGACTCGAGGGCGAGCGAAGCCGTTTTATTTTCAGCCCTGAGTGCTCTCTCTAGATTGCTTGTGACGGTTATCACTCCATTGGGGCCCGGCATCTTTAATTTCATGTACCCATAATGAGGTATGGCGCAAAATTTTATGAATGCCTCCCGCCCTAAAAGGGCATGATAACCACTTCGGAAGGGTACGACGTGGAATGTTAACTCCTCGGACCGATAGTTCTTGGGAGTGCCGAAGACTACGTCGAGGGTAATTTTTCCCTCACATCGTGCCTCTTTTTTCCGGGGATGATTCCCTTGAACGTGATGAAGCTATGCTGCACGCGGGTTGTATCTAATTGCATTTTTTCCAGAGTGTCCCTATAGACGAGGTTCAAACTGCTGCCCCCGTCCATCAGTAGTCCATCAAGGACGGTCGGGGATGCCGTCTTTCTTCTTTTTCGTAACGACTCTGCCAGCATAGGGCGCGTTGATGGCTGCCCATGTGCGAGGTCGTATTCCTTTGAGTTGCCTGTGCGGGCCGATTCTGGAGCCAACCAGGCATCTTCGATGGTGCAAAATTTTGACACCAGTTCTGAGAGCTCTGAGAAAGTCTGAACTCGACGCTGAGAGAGGGCGTTTAGCACAACCTCATCGTGACAGTTGTGACGGAAAGCTGCGAGTGCTTCCTCATCCGGGCAGTCGGTTATCTTGTTCTTGACAAACATGAACCTTGACCAGAACTGCCGAACTGTCTCATCGGCCTGCTGTTTTATATAAATCAGATCCCAGACGTCGGGAGGCCCCGAATTACTTGGGCTATACTCGATGTGGTGGGTGGGTGGGATCAAAAACTTTAATCCGATCTGGGTGGGATTCTAAGGTGCCCCGTGTGCCTTGCACGCATGATGCGCAGAAGTGTCTCGGTTCGGCTTAAAGTCCGATGTGTTAACTTCTTTGGGCCGCTCGAGCTCATGCTCGTCCCTAGGGAGGGAGCTCGGATCCAAGGTTTCCTCCGTTCGAACTCCACCGGGCGAGCTTGTAGCGGGAGCAGAGAACTCCAAACAGGTTTACTAATCACATCCCGCCGCCTTAAAGGGGGAGAGCGATCCGAGATTTACGGGGTCATCAGACGGCCTGTTGATGAAGATTGTGGGTGCACCTATGGTGCCAAGAGGGCTTGAACTGCTGTAACACCCCTGAGTATTAAGCTACAGTGATCCACCATGTTACTGCCAAGTCACCTTGGTTTGCAATGTTGGATCATCATTAGTTTCATATTTCATTTCAAATTCCATTTCAATTTAAAATTTGAAATGCAAGTGAAATTTGAAGTTGCACAAAAGTTGCTGGAAAAATGTTCATCATTTAGCAAATATTTCAAAACAATTTGTTGTTAAGAAAAACAACATCACCATGTTACTAAAATGAGCATTAGCCCTTAAAACAGTGCTATTCCAGCAATTTAAAATGCAAATTCATTTATGAAAATTCCAAATGGATTCAAATAATTCCCAAACTTCTTGTGGCAGTGCACAATATTCCTTACAATTTGTTTTGACCAGAAGCACATTTTTGCAAAGTCACTTGTTGGCCAAAAATAAATGCATTAGCTACTGGGAAAAAGAAAAACAGAAAAAGGAATTAAGAAAAGGGGGAAAACTACTGTGCAAATGGCCCAGGTGCTACAGGAGCCGGCCCAGCCCACCAGGGCCTTCTCCCACCTGCTCCCGCCGCGGTGTCGGCACGCCCATGGCCGAGCTCGCGCGACTCTGGCTATTGGCTGCCACGGCGCCTGAGTAGGTGGGTGAGGTGATAAGGGCAAACCCCTACGAGCCCTTGGACGCCGCGTCCACTCCTCCTCGCTCTCCATCGCCTCCATTCTTCTTCCTCCCTCTCTCCCGAGCGCTGCAGCCGCCAACGTCCGTCACCACCGTGGCCACCGGCCTCCCCGCACGGCCTGCTGGTGTCCGGGAGGTTCGCAGCGAACTGCTGCTTCTTCCTCACCGCTGGATTGAGGCTGGGGAGCGGCATCGACGCCGCCCGTGGCCTCTTCTTCCTCGGCGTCACCGAGCTTCGCCGCCGTCGATCCCCTGCGCTGCTGCTACTAAACTCCTCGCCGGGCCACCTTGAGCCTCCTAGGTGAGCTCCGCTCCTGCTCTCCCCGTCCGCGCGTTGTTTCCGCGTCCGTAGCCGTAGGTGCCGCCACGGCCGAACCCATCGCCGCAGCGGAGTTCGCTGCCGTGGCTCCGGTGACCTTTTGGTCACGGGACCGTGCCCGTCATTCTCGCCGCATCGCCTAGCACCCGCCTAGCTACTTCGCGCACCCGAAAACATCCCAGAGCAACGATTCCGATCACACCCGAAATGCCACGGCCGCCGACCTCGACGCCGGCGATGACTCCGGCCATCCCACGGGCAGCCACCACCACCACTAGATGCGCGCTGCTCCACTCGTTCGAACGCAAGTCGCGGCGCACGAAATGGTGGACCGTGGCGATTTTCCGGCCATCACCGGCGTTCGGCCGCCGCAAAAGGCTCACCGGAGCCTGTTCCGGCGCCGGCGTCCGACGTGGCGTGGCCGGGGTCCACTCAGGTCACTGCCAGTGGGCCCCTGGCCTTCGTTGACTTTGTTGACCAGGGTCAACGCTAGTTACTGTTCACCGCTGACGCTGACATGAGGGCCCCCCACTGTTAACTAAGTAATTAACCCGTTTTTAATTAAAACTTAATTTGTTAGACTAATTAGTCACTGACATGTGGGGCCCGTTCCCTAATTAACTCCGGATTAGTTTAAATTAACACTGTTAAACCCACTGTGTATGACAGGTGGGTCCCAGCCGTCAGGTTTGACCTGGAACGGCTGGGTTGACTGCTGACGTCACTGTGACATCATGCTAACGCAATAAGCTATTTTCTGTTATTTTCAAAATTGATTTAAATTTCAGAAAAATGCTAAAAACTTCGGAAACTCGTAGAAAATTAACCGTAGCTCGGATCGAAAAACTTTCTACATGAAAGTTGAGCAGAAAAACGAGACGAATTCGAATATGTGGTCAAAATGCTTGACCATCGCTCCTATCTATCTGGACATGGAACCTTCCCCTCCGGTTCAGTAACCCGAAATCAGCCTAAACGCCGGGAAAATATCCCAGATATTTTCCCGCTTCGTTTGCGACATGTAGCATTGCATTAGGACCCCACCGGCACTGCATATCGTCATGCCATGCATCTGTGTTGCATTTGTCTGCTTTTATTTATTGTTTCTTCCCCCTCTTCTTTTCCGATAGCCCCTGAGACCGACGCCACTCCGGAGACCGACTACACTGTTGAGGACCCTTCCTTTGCCGCAGAGCTTCCAGGCAAGTAAACCCCCTTGACGCATGCCTATATCACCTATGCTTTCTTCCTCCTGCTTGCATTAGAATTTGCTACTGCTTTTGATTGATCCTATTCTGTTGCATAGCCTGTTTATTGTAACTTCTGTTGATACTTTACCTGATATCCTAAATGCCTAGTGTTGGTTGGTAATCCATCTGTGGCCCCTCTTCCTTGTCCCAGTTGCCCCGCTTAGTTACCTGTGCCCCGGTCGATGTGATCGACGGGCTGAAACCAGCACATCACCGCACACCCCCTAAGTTGTTCGACTCCACAGAGTTATCCTCGAGTGCCGAGGGTGATACCTCTTATCTCACTCCTGATATGCCTCTGTGATACAGCTAGTCGGTTGTGGGATACGGGGGCGATTCCCCTTCCACCACCTCCGATGAAGCTTCTGTCGTGCAACCTCTCAAGTGTGAATCCATCGAGGGTGATTCCTCCGGGTTCACCTTGACGATAACATTGAGTGGGAATCCATCGAGGGTGATTCCTCGGATTACCCTCTTGATGTTACGGACACACGGTTACCTTTAACTGTTGCCCCCTTGTACTGTTATTGCGGGACTGAAGGGACAGGCGATACCACCCCGGTTGAGGTGGACCTCAGTTCCCGACAGTCTCCTGGGAAGTCGGGTTGACCTGGAGAGTACCCGCGAGATAATTACGAGGCGCGGCCGGGCAGGCAGAGACCGCCCTAGAGAGGGATGGGCCTGACCCTTGTTGCACTTCCTCGAGACGGGACGACAGGAGTACTGATCGTCACCGCGAGCTCCTAATAATGCACTAACGGATTTGGGTATTGATCTGAGTTGGCCACTGGCCTATACGCACTACCACCACGTGGGATAATGGTTTAATGGGGCCCTCTGCGCCGTATGTATCAGCCGAAAGCTCTATCAGATGTCCAGTTCAGCATTGTGGCCGGGTCGGATCGTGCCATCCAGGTAGAGGTGGCGCTGGTATATAAGTATCCACCCTGCACACAACGACCCGGAGTGCGAAGGGCGATGGGCCCAAGAACCCTGAGCACTTAGGATGTAGACCGGCGGGGACCTTTCTGCTGAGCTCTAGGTAGGGTTGCGGTGTGTCGATCAGCCGAGGCCGGGCATGACCAGCAAAAGTGTGTCCGGCCAGAGTTAATCGAGCGTGTTGGGTAACAGTAGTGCACCCCTGCAGGGAAGATTATCTATTCGAATAGCCGTGTCCACGGTAACAGGACGCTCAGTATTGTATCCCGATTTACTACTACTTGAACTGGATACTTTTAATTAATTGGAAGCTCCGGGATCGCTTTCTCGCAGGGAGTCGAGGAAGGATCCCTAGGCTTTGCTACAACATGCTTGCTACTTTAATTATGTTACTAATCTACACTCTTCTAATGCTGCAAGACGCTGAAGATGCTAGTCTTCGATAGGCTAGGCTTTTCCCCTCTCCGCTGGCATTTCTGCAGTTCAGTCCACACATACAGCCTTTCTTTGATACCGATGCATAAGTAGAATAGTTCTGATGTAAGTCTTGCGAGTACTTTGGATGAGTACTCACGGTTGCTTTGCTCCCCTTTTTTCCCCATGCCCGATTGCTGCGACCAGATGATGGAGCCCCGGAGCCAGCTGCCACGGTCGACGACTACTACTACCCCTCTGGAGGAGCTTACTACTACGTGGAGACCGCCGACGACCAGGAGTAGATAGGAGGCCCCAGGCAGGAGGCCCGCGCCTTTTCGATCAGTGTTTTTATTTGGCCCCGCCTTGTTAAAGGCCTATCTGTTTAACTTTATATCTGTACTCAGATATCTAATGCTTTCGCGGATGCTTTTATGACATCGAGCTTATGTATTCGAGCCCTCGAGGCCCCTGGCTTGTAATATAAAGCTTGAATTATTTTATTTTGTGTCTAGAGTTGTGTTGTGATATCTTCAAGTGAGTCTCTAGGCTTAATCGTGTGCATTTGCGTGTATGATTAGCGCACGATGAAGTCGGGGGCGTCACAACTGCCCGTTGGTAAGGCCATCGTTCCAAGGTGATCACACAGCGAGCCCTCAATGAAAGCACCAATGTCGGTGTCAAAACCGGCAGATCTCGGGTAGGGGGGTCCGAGCTGTGAGATCGGATCGATGGGTTAACAGATGACGTAGGACACGATGATTTACCTAGGTTCGGGCCCTCCCTAAGGAGGTAAAACCCAACGTCCTGCTCTTGTTTATATTGATGGATGTATCAAAGTACAGAGTTGATCTACCTCGAGATCGTAAGATGTGGTCTAAACCTAGGGGTATGATGAATGAACGTTGCCTCTACGGACTAAACCCTTCGGTTTATATAGGCCCCAGGGGTATCTAGGGTTACACATGGTCGGTTACAATTAAGGGAATACATGCCTAATCTCGTATCCTTGGGGCATACGCCAAGTCTTCAGTGAGGTCCGATACGTCGGTTCTTCAAGTTGGAAACTTCTGGAGTCCCTGCTCTTTGACGGGCCTTGAGTTCGGCCCATGGACTAATCAGCTAGGCCGGGACCCCCTAGTCCAGGACATCGTCAATGACTACTTGGGCAATGGTTGATCTATGGGCCGGAGTGTTCAAGCCTCTCACATTCCACACAAGCGCTTTAAGGGGTTGTGCATTCATTTTTGCATCCTACCGGAGCAATCCACGACAAGGCAACTATTGCCTTCTCTCCGCCACGTCACCTTGCTCGAATAGTGGGAGGACCGATGGTTCCCATCTATAGAATACCAACTACATATCACTAGGTACACCAATGTATAGATTATATATATTATAGATGTAAATAGTTTTGTATATAAAATTAATCATAATTTATAAAGTTTGATATTTTAAAAATCTATATGCACTGCATTATGAAACGGATAAAAATAATGTGCCCCTAGCATATTTCCAGGAAATACATGGTGGCAATGGACACGTGCAGAAGAAGCTTTCCCTAGAAAGCGCCTACCTCAATTTCAAAAAAAAGGGAAAAAAGAAAGCGCCTACCTCGGCCGACACGTGGGCCCACTCTGCTTTGCCAGGCCGCCCCTGCCCTCGACGGGTAGGCGTAGTGGTACCATCGGACCAATTAACTCGAGACGACCGGATCTGGATTTTGTTTCTACGGTGGTGGGATAGAAATTCAAATCCACCCATCAATCAGCGATTAAATTACCAGATAAAGGCAGTAGATAATACTCCCTCCGTTCCAAAATATAGTGCGCCCGCGCTTCCCGAGGTTCAACTTTGACCATAAATTTAACCAACGAGACCGATTGCGACGGGAGCAAAAATTATATAATCGAAAACTTCTTTCGAATACGAATTCACTGGTATAATTTTTTCTCCCGCCGCAGTCGGTCTCGTTGGTTAAATTTATGGTCAAAGTTGAAGCGCGGAAACCGAGGACGCACTATATTTTGGAACGGAGGGAGTAGTAAATAAGATAAGAAAAGCAAGAAACCAGGTACTAACCGCCAAAGCGGCTGTGGCTCTCCGCGTGAGCGGCTGCAGCTGCCGCCGCCGGGCCGTCCGATGAGCGGCCAGACGTGGCCCCCACGCGCCACGGGCGGCTCCCGCTCGCCCGCCCGTCGTGGGGCTCGGCCGCATGTCGCGGTCGCGGCTGATCTGGCCACGGGCCCGAACCCGCTCGCTTGGACTGGAGCAACGGGGACTAGGAAACACGAACCAACTCCAACTCCTTTCCGGTTCTAAATAAATTGGTGTCCAAAAAGATTCTTCCTCACGAGTCCTCGGAGATCAAAAGGCCGCAGCCCACACGTGACCCGGAATTGGTGTCCAAAAGGCCGCAGCCCACACGTGACCCGGAATTCCTGCTGTGTCCGGGGGCGGATACGCAAATAGGGGAGATACCGTCGGTTGGCAACGACCTGTAATATAGGAGCAAGAGAGAGAGAGAGATAGAAAATAATTGCTAAAAAGAGATTTGGAGGAGCAACACAAACACAGGGGGCGGAAATATAGTGGGTGTGTGGGGACGAGGCGAACCCGGGGGTTGGCGGGCACGGCGAGCGAGCTCCGCCTCTATAAATGCAGGGCCGCGCATCGCCTTAAAAGCCCCAATACTCCGAGGAGAGGTCAGGGAGAGAGAGGAGGGAGGCGAGAGGCGAGAGAGGCGGCGCGCTCCCAATCCGCACGCACGTACGTTCGCACGCCCTCCGCCCTTCCCCGTCGTCGCTAGCCGCCGGCCGCCCGGCGAGGGACACGAGACCCGCGGGAGGCGGCGACACTTGCGAGATCGCGCATCGGTCCCATCATCTCCAGCCAGGCGGCTGAGAGCGCTATAAGACCGAGAGGTACCCGTCCGTCCTGCGTCCCTCCCAGCTTTTGCCAGGACGAGAAACCGTAGGTGGCGTCGTGGATAGATGGATAGATAGATAGAGAGAGAGCAACTAGTTTGGCTCTGTCCGCGCGTGCGTGCGTAGTAGGTGGCCGTTTCCCCTTATTTTTATTATTCGATCTGCTGCCGGTGTTTCGATTCTGCGCCCGCCCGCGCGTGCGGTCTCTGAATCTTCCTCCCGCGCCCGGGAGGCGGCGGAGGAATCTCTTTGCGCCGCCGTGCGGGGGTTGGTAGATCTGTTCGTCTCTGGCCGGCCGGCCCCGTCGCTGAGGCGTCGTCGTTTGGTCTGGTGATTGTTTTTCCCTCTCTGTTCCATCGCGCCCAGCGTGGCGCAAGCTGTTTGTTTCTCCTTGCTTTTGGTCGTGACATGTGGGGAAGGGGACAACTTCGAGCTTTCTGTTGTTGTTGTTGCTGCTTTTTTTTAAGTATTTATTATTTCCTCCGTTTTTCGGTTTGCTCCCTTGTAGTAGGAGATTGGTTTATGCGCACCATCTGATGCTCGTCGTATGATTGATTGATTGGTGCATGACAGGTGACAGACTGAGGCGTGGGTTGCAGCCATGCCGACGGCGCAGGGGATTGGTTTGAAGCACGCGGCGCCGCTGGGCGCCGGTCGCAGGGCCCGGCGCAGCCACGCCGCGTCCGCGCATGGCCGCTCCGCGAGGCAGGTGCACGGTGCCATGTCTCTGGAGGGCGGCGCGTTCCTCGGCGGCGCGCAGCGCACCGAGGAACGCGTCGCCCCACGCCCGCCTCGGGCCGCGGCGCGCGACGCAGAGTCGATACGGCCCATGTCTCTGCTACCCGAGAGCAGCATTGGGCTGTACAACCCGGCGTTCGAGCGTGACTCGTGCGGCGTTGGCTTCGTCGCCGAGCTTTCGGGCGTTGACAACCGGGCGACCGTGAGTTCTTTTGGACCAAGGACACCGCCGTAGTTTCTCTCTTGTATCTACCACGTTGAGATATTGACTTTGCTTTCATTTACTTTATTTACAGGTCGTCGATGCCATTCAGATGCTCGAGAGAATGGCTCACCGCGGTGCCTGCGGCTGTGAGAAAAACACTGGTGATGGTGCCGGCATTCTCGTGGCTCTACCACACAACTTCTTACGAGAGGTGAATCAACGAAAACTGCAAGCAAACTCAGTTTTCCTTGACAGAGTTATTCATCTTGGGTGTTGCTCTGCTATTGCCGCAGGTGACAAAGGATGCTGGATTTGAGCTACCGCCAAAAGGTGAGTATGCTGTTGGAATGGTCTTCCTGCCAACCGATGAGAAGCGCCGCGAGAGGAGCAAAACTGAGTTTACAAAGGTTGGTTGGTTGCTGTATAGACAATTGCGTGCGAGGCGAGTCTGCGATGATAAGCTCATGTCTTGGATTATTTTTATTCATGCAGGTTGCGGAGTCGCTAGGACATTCGATACTTGGGTGGCGCCAGGTTCCCACTGATAATTCAGACTTGGGCCAAGCTGCGCTCGACACTGAACCAGTGATTGAGCAGGTTTTCCTCACCAAGAGTTCAAAATCGAAGGCCGACTTCGAACAGCAGGTCCTCCATGAGTTTAATTTTCTCTGAACACATGTAATTAGCTTTCCTCTTAACTAACCCATCAATTATCACAGTTGTTTGTCCTGAGGAGGCTCTCAATTGTGTCAATTCGAGCTGCTCTGAATCTTAAGCGTGGAGGAGGGAGAGATTTCTACATGTGCTCTCTATCTTCAAGGTCCTTATTTCTTCTGAATTGCATTTTCACTACAAACTGATGAAGTTGGAAGATCAGGGAACCCAATTAAGCTCCTGACTGTAATGGAATATTAACAACACAAAAATCGATAGGAAAGCTGACTGGGAAAACAATCCTGGACCATCTCTTAATCATTAGAAATCTGTAATGTAAGGACATTCCATTTTTGCTGTATTCATCTGAGTAATTATTGTTAAATCTTCTTATTGTGGTTTTCCAGGACCATTGTTTACAAGGGCCAGCTTATGCCATCTCAGCTCCAGGGGTACTACTACGCGGACATAGGTCATGAAAACTTCTCCAGTTATATGGCTCTGGTAAATACGAAACCTTGACTCTCTTACAACAAAAGTCATGGTCGTAGTCAGCGGATGGGAACCAATAATAGCAAGCCAGTTGTAAGATCAAGACTCGCTCCTGTGCAGACATCAAATTTGAGCTGTCTATTCATATGCTATTTCAGTCCTGGTTCGTGATGCCTTGTGAAGTACTAGAAACTTCTCTTAGTTGATACCCGATAACCATGTTGCCGAGTCCAGCCGCAGTTCTGCTATGGCCGACTGCTTGCCGACTCTTCAGGATGTGACTGAAGAAATTGTGTTTGGTTTGAGGTAGCTTAGGGCTCCCAACTGTTTTGCATGAAATTCTACGCAGCTGACGTATTTTTACAAAATTCGTTCTTCACTAGGAAGTTTTGTTTTGAATACCTGCAAAAGATGATTATAATATGATTTCTAAAAGTCATATCTTGAAACAGGTTCACTCAAGGTTCTCCACCAACACCTTCCCCAGCTGGGACCGTGCACAGCCAATGCGTGTCTTAGGCCACAATGGAGAGATCAATACTCTCAAAGGGAACAAGAACTGGTAATATTATTGTCAAATTTCCCCCCTCTTTGCTTTAACCATTTCTTGGCAGATGCAATCATCTCAATATGCATGTATTGTTTTGATTTATGATATTCCCATTGCATATATGGCAGGATGAAAGCTCGTGAGGGTCTCTTGGAGTGTGAGAAGCTTGGCCTATCACAGGATGAAATGTCAAAAATTCTTCCAATTGTGGATGCCACTTCTTCAGATTCAGGTCCGCAGTCTAATATGCAGCATGAATTCCACTTGGCAAATAAAAACTCACCTCGGTTTTGCTAGTTACTAAGTGTGAAAAAACATGTGAATTCTAGGTGCATTTGATGGTGTTCTTGAGCTCCTTATCCGAGGTGGAAGAAGCCTGCCAGAAGCTGTGATGATGATGATCCCTGAGGCGTGGCAGAATGATGTAAACATGGAACCTGATAAGAAAGCTCTGTACGAGTTCTTGTCAGCCCTTATGGAGCCTTGGGATGGACCTGCTCTCATATCTTGTAAAAAACTTACACCTGTTTCCTCTTTCTGATCATACTTCTGACTGATTACTTAAGCTAACATGGGTACCACCTGTAGTTACCGATGGCCGTTACCTTGGAGCTACCCTGGATCGCAATGGCCTTAGGCCTGGTCGATTTTATGTGACCCACAGTGGACGTGTGGTCATGGGTAGTGAAGTTGGTGTTGTGGATATTCCTGCCCAAGATGTGTTGAGAAAGGGTCGGCTTAACCCTGGAATGATGTTACTTGTTGACTTCGACAACCACACTGTAGTAGATGATGAAGCACTCAAGGCACAGTACTCTAAAGCTCACCCGTATGGAGAATGGCTCAAGCGACAAAAGATGTACCTCAAAGACATTGTAGAATCTGTCCCAGAAACTGACAGAGTTGCTCCAAGCATTTCTGGTTCTATTCTGGTAAGTACTTACGTGGTCCAACTTCCTCATTCACTGGGCACTGGATTATTGGTGATGAAAATTGGTAAACCATAATTAACATGGTGATTTTAATTTTCTTTTACAATTTGGTGTAGCCAACAAATGAGAACAAGGAATGTGTAGGCATCAATGCAATTGTGACTCCACTAAAGGCGTTTGGGTAAGCAAGGATTGAACATTATCGACTATCACTCATGTTTCGATTTCTGCTGGCTAATGATCCAACCGATTAACTACAGATACACAGTGGAAGCCCTAGAAATGTTGCTGCTGCCAATGGCTAAAGACGGAGTGGAAGCTCTTGGATCAATGGGAAATGATGCACCCCTAGCAGTGATGTCAAACAGAGAGAAACTGACTTTTGAGTACTTCAAGCAGATGTTTGCACAAGTAACAAACCCTCCAATCGATCCAATTAGGGAGAAGATTGTTACATCTATGGAATGTATGATTGGGCCAGAAGGAGATTTGTTGGAAATAACCGAAAAGCAATGCAACCGCCTTGCACTTAAAGGTCCTTTGGTGTCAATGGATGAAATGGAATCCATCAAGAAGATGAACTACCGTGGTTGGCGCAGCAAGGTGCTCGACATAACTTATCCTAAGAAGTCTGGAAGGAAGGGCCTGGAAGAAACTTTGGATAGAATTTGTGCTGAAGCCCGGGAAGCTATACGCAAGGGATACAAAATTTTAGTTCTCTCAGACAGAGGTCAGCGACTTATTCACTCTATACTTGCATCCCATTGTTTGATGGTACTAATTGCTCACAAGTTGGCAAAAAATTCTAGCAGATGGGTCAGGTGTGCACAATTTATTATCATTAGCTTGCAGCAAGCATGTCATAATTTTGACATGGATCATAATTTTGTTTGATAGTCATTGTTTCCAGTGTAATGTCATTAGCTTCCAGCAAGCACAACACGATATAATAACTTAAATATGATCATAATTTTGTTTGATAGTCATTGTTTCCAGTTTAATGTGTTGTATGAAGGACATTCTTACTTTGTCACCTTAGACATAATTCGAATGTATATTAACTTTATTACGCAATTCAATATCTGAAATTTGTTATATTTTCTTGATTCAGGATTTTCTTCAGACCGTGTTGCTGTCAGTTCCCTCTTAGCAGTTGGAGCAGTACATCAACACCTTGTTGCAAATCTTGAGAGGACACGCGTAGGATTATTGGTTGAGTCTGCTGAACCTCGTGAAGTGCACCATTTCTGTACGCTCGTTGGATTTGGTGCAGATGCTATATGCCCTTATTTGGCCATTGAAGCAATTTGGTGCTTGCAGACTGATGGGAAGATTCCTCCTACCGACTCAAAGGAGGAACTTGTCGAAAAATATTTTTATGCTTCCATCTATGGAATGATGAAGGTTCTTGCAAAGATGGGAATATCCACCCTTGCATCTTACAAAGGGGCACAGATTTTTGAAGCTCTTGGACTTTCTTCTGAAGTGATTCACAAGTGTTTTGAAGGCACTCCTAGCAGAATTGAGGGTGCAACATTTGAAATGCTGGCACGTGATGCTCTCCGTCTTCACGAGTTGGCATTCCCATTAAGAACACCTCCGCCTGGCAGTGCAGATGCAAAAGCCCTTCCCAATCCAGGGGATTACCACTGGAGGAAAAATGGTGAAGTCCACCTAAATGATCCTCTTGCAATGGCAAAATTACAAGAAGCAGCTAAAGTAAACAGCCGGGAAGCATACAAAGAATATTCTAAGCGAATTCAAGAGCTCAACAAGGCGTGCAATCTGCGCGGTATGCTGAAATTTATAGATAGCACTAGCAAGATTTCTTTGGACGAGGTTGAACCTGCAAGTGAGATAGTGAAACGTTTTTGTACTGGAGCAATGAGTTATGGATCTATTTCGTTGGAGGCACATACTGCCCTTGCTGTGGCCATGAACAAACTGGGGGGCAAATCTAACACAGGTATTTCATGCATATGTGACATTTAGCCTTTGGCTGGTTGTTAACCTTGTGATGAAACCATGCAGTATTACTTGCACATCAGCTCTTAGAGCCTTGTTGCATAACATATTTTTCTTATTTTTGCTCTAGTAGTGTGGTATCTATGTTTCTACTGTTTAAATTTGCCCTCGAAGTCAGTACTTTATACATGACCATGTCTAGAAATGCACTACTTATTTTGATGCTATCAGATGAAAACAATACTCTCCCATATTTACTCGTGGACATACTTGTACTGCACCTAATGCGCTAAGCTTTTTTCATCTTCCTGTTGATGTTGAATGCACTTCTGGGAACAAATTATGCCAGTTCATAGAAAAGAGTTAACTTTCTAAGCTTTTATCTATCTGTAGATGTTGAATGCACTTCTGGTAGCAAATTATCCTTATTCCTAGCAAGATTTAACCTCTGCTTGCGTAGAAACCTGCAGACAGCTTGCATGCACTATTCTTCTTTGGACCCCTTTGATTTGTTAGTATTATATATATTTTCTGCTTACACAGTTAATATTATATTGCCAAATCTTTCTATTTGGTTTCACTCCTAAACTAAACTCATTTTACCCATCTGCTAATTTAGGGGAGGGAGGGGAGCAGCCTTCTCGTATGGAACCTCTTCCTGATGGTTCGATGAATCCAAAACGAAGTGCAATCAAGCAAGTTGCCAGTGGACGATTTGGAGTTTCCAGCTATTATCTGACTAATGCAGATGAGCTGCAGATAAAAATGGCTCAGGTACTTGACACTGTTGTGCATTGTGCAATCACTGGAATGATCTCAGTTTATAGAAAGCAACTGTATTCAATGTCATGTGGTTGGCATTTATTCTTTTTTTTTGTATCTTCTATGTATAGGGTGCTAAGCCTGGCGAAGGTGGTGAGCTTCCAGGTCACAAGGTTATCGGTGACATTGCAGTTACCAGACATTCTACAGCTGGTGTTGGGCTTATTAGTCCACCTCCTCACCATGATATATATTCTATTGAGGATCTTGCACAGCTTATCCACGACCTTAAGGTACATTACCTGATGCTCTTCTATAGCCAAGGAATCTGTGCCTATTAATGTATGTATGGTTGTTAGTCGTTACTTCTAGATTATATTGGTTCTCTAAACACTGTGATGGTCTAACCCTCCTGAGAAGGTAGAATCACTTTTGCTAAACTGGTACAATTGATCTTGCACATATGCATGTGTCTTGGGGGTTTACCCTCCTTTTTGAAAAACTCATTTTGCAAATTCTACCTGCTGATGTAGTGATATTCATGCCTGTCTTTTCTCTGTAGAATTCAAATCCTCAAGCTCGAATCAGCGTGAAGCTAGTGTCTGAGGCTGGTGTAGGAGTTGTAGCTAGCGGTGTTGTAAAAGGACACGCAGACCATGTTCTTATTTCTGGCCATGATGGTGGCACCGGTGCATCAAGATGGACAGGTATCAAGAATGCCGGACTTCCATGGGAACTAGGATTGGCCGAGACACATCAAACTTTAGTGGCAAATGGGCTTCGTGGTCGAGCTGTCCTACAAACAGATGGCCAGTTAAAAACTGGTAGAGATGTTGCTGTGGCGTGCTTACTTGGTGCAGAGGAATTTGGTTTCAGCACTGCTCCACTGATCACACTTGGCTGCATTATGATGCGGAAGTGTCATACCAACACTTGCCCTGTTGGTATAGCCACTCAAGATCCAGTGCTCCGAGAAAAATTTGCTGGAGAACCAGAGCATGTCATTAATTTTTTCTTCATGCTTGCTGAGGAGCTGAGAGAAATTATGGCTCAGCTTGGCCTCCGTACAATTAATGAAATGGTTGGACGCTCTGATATGCTTGAAGTTGATCCAGAAGTAGTGAAGAGCAATGAGAAACTTGAAAATATTGATCTCTCATTGATCTTAAAACCAGCTGCAGAAATTCGTCCTGGGGCTGCTCAGTACTGTGTTGAAAAGCAAGACCATGGCCTTGACATGGCTTTGGATAACAAACTTATAGCTTTATCAGGGGCCGCGCTTGAAAAGGAAGTTCGTGTTTTCATTGAGACTCCAATCAAGAACACTAATCGGGCAGTAGGCACTACACTTAGCCATGAAGTCACAAAACGTTATCACATGAAGGGATTAGATCCTGGAACCATTCATGTGAAACTCACTGGAAGTGCTGGTCAGAGTTTTGGTGCTTTTCTCTGTCCTGGAATAACCCTTGAGCTTGAAGGAGACAGCAATGATTATGTCGGCAAAGGTTTATCTGGTGGAAAGATTGTTGTGTACCCACCCAGGAACAGTACATTTAGTCCAGAAGACAATATTGTCATTGGTAATGTGGCCCTGTATGGTGCTACCAAGGGAGAAGCATATTTCAATGGAATGGCAGCAGAAAGGTTTTGTGTTCGTAATTCCGGTGCTCGAACAGTGGTTGAAGGAATTGGTGATCATGGATGCGAGTACATGACTGGGGGTATTGTAGTCATCCTTGGTAAAACAGGAAGAAATTTTGCTGCTGGGATGAGTGGAGGCATCGCTTATGTTTATGATGTTGATGGGACATTCAGTGCCCGCTGTAACCATGAGTTAGTTGATCTATATCATGTGGAGGAAGAGGATGATATAACCACTTTGAAAATGATGATAGAGCAACATCGACTTCACACAGAGAGTGTCCTGGCTAAAAACATACTGTCTAAATTTGACAGTCTTCTTCCAAAATTTGTAAAAGTATATCCAAGGGATTATAAGAGGGTTCTGGAAGAAATGAAGGCAGAAAAGGCTGCAGCTAGGCCTGCAAAGGAACCTAAGGTGGCAAATGGTGTTTCTGTGACAACTAAGGTAATATATGATTTAAGTAATAATTCTTCTGCATACCTTTTTAATTTAGATTTATATAGTAGAGATAGTGTTCTCCATTTAAGTTTATCCATCAGAAATTGCAATGATACACATTGCCACTGAACTTTTGTTTTTGCCTAACTAGATTAACTTTGATCTGCAGAAAATACAAACAGAGAAGTCATCCAGCCGACCAACACGTGTTGCCAATGCCAAAAAGTACCGGGGTTTTGTAACATATGAGCGAGAGGGTGTTTCTTACCGTGATCCAAATGAGCGTGTTAAAGATTGGAACGAGGTTGCCATTGAATCAGTTCCAGGGCCACTGTTAAACACACAGTCTGCTCGTTGTATGGATTGTGGCACTCCTTTCTGTCATCAGGTGACGCTGAGTTTATATTTTCTACTCCTATTTAACATTGTTGATTGTAGTTAGATTTATCGTGGGGTTACGTATTGATATGTTTAATCATCGACTACATATGACATTGAGATGCTAAGATTTCATGATTATTTGTACAGGAAAGCTCAGGTGCTGGCTGTCCTCTTGGAAATAAGATCCCAGAATTCAATGAATTAGTTCACCAGAATAGATGGCGTGAAGCATTGGATCGCCTACTTGAGACAAACAACTTCCCTGAATTTACTGGACGTGTGTGCCCTGCTCCTTGTGAGGGGTCTTGTGTTCTTGGCATTATTGAAAACCCAGTATCAATCAAAAGCATAGAATGCTCAATTATAGACAAAGGTTTTGAAGAGGGATGGATGGTACCACGACCACCACTTCAAAGAACAGGGTATGTCTTTTTTACCATCTAGTTCGGCTTATTTCCTTATTTATTTACTTTTGTTTCATTAATATAGGTAACATTTGAGTTACACTTTCTGATATAAACTGTTTCTTTTGCAGAAAGAAAATCGCTATAGTTGGCAGTGGTCCTGCTGGTTTGGCTGCCGCTGATCAACTAAATAAAATGGGCCATTTTGTAACTGTATTTGAACGTTCGGATCGTATAGGAGGTCTTATGATGTATGGAGTACCAAACATGAAGACGGACAAGATTGGTGTTGTTCAACGCCGTGTCAATTTAATGGCCGAAGAGGGTGTAACATTTGTGGTGAATGCTAATGTAGGGAGTGATCCTTTGTACTCAATTGAACGTCTCCGTTCTGAGAACAATGCAGTTATTTTGGCTTGTGGAGCTACAAAACCAAGGTAACTAATTGGAACTAGGATTTCTATTTTTCTAGTTTACTCTAAGAGTAGCAATAATCTCAAAAGAACTTGCATATATCTTTTGACGCTAACATCATGTGGGATATCCTTGAACAGGGACCTCAGTATTCCTGGCCGTGATCTAGCTGGAGTTCATTTTGCCATGGAATTTCTCCACGCAAATACCAAAAGCTTGCTTGATAGCAACTTGGAGGACGGAAGATACATATCTGCCCAGGGGAAGAAGGTGGTGGTCATTGGTGGTGGAGACACAGGCACAGATTGCATCGGTACATCTGTTAGGCATGGTTGCAGCAGCATTGTAAATCTGGAGCTTCTTACCAAACCACCAAGCAAGAGAGCTGCTGACAACCCCTGGCCCCAGGTAAATGCAAAAAAAATTAAAAATGGATATTGCCTTGCACATGTGAATTTGGCCATATCTTTTCCAGCTCGGAATAAGTTCTTATGTTGACATTCTGTTTTTGCATGCAGTGGCCTAGAGTCTTCCGAGTGGACTATGGGCACCAGGAAGCATCTACCAAGTTTGGAAATGATCCAAGAACTTACGAAGTCTTAACCAAGCGTTTCATTGGTGATGAAAATGGAAAACTGAAGGCCCTTGAGGTGGTGCGCGTGAAGTGGGAGAAAGTAGATGGAAGATTCCAATTCAAGGAGATTGAAGGATCACAAGAGATTATCGAGGCAGACCTTGTACTCCTTGCCATGGGATTCCTGGGCCCTGAAGAGGTTAGTTATGTGGACTCTGAACTACTATAACGCCTGAGTTTTATCTTGATGATAAATGTTGGACAACCAACTCACCGTTTTATTTCTCTGCAGAACATCGCTGACAAACTGGGTTTAGAGAAAGACAACCGTTCCAACTTCAAAGCTCAATTCGGACACTTTGCGACCAGTGTGGATGGCGTTTTTGCCGCTGGGGATTGCAGGCGGGGGCAATCACTGGTTGTTTGGGCCATCACCGAAGGACGTGAAGCTGCTGCTGCAGTAGACAAGTACTTGTCAAGGGATGAACAAAATGCTGCAGAAGGCATCACTGCCTCGGGTGCAGGTCTGGTTCAGCCAATTACCGCATAAATATCGCAGGCCTTGCATAGGTCCACGGTACTGATAGCAACATAATTTAGGATTGGTGGTTTTATCTATTGATGATAGCAAATTGTGCTAAGGCTGGGCTCAATAGGGAAAGAAAGAGGGCCCTTTTATACTTGGATAGGCATACAATTGGAAATTTTGGTTGGCTATTGTTTGTTGGTTCATTGTCTAGCTATAAAGTTTTGCTTCGCTGCCTAAATGCGGCTTTGTAGCCTGAATAATGTACAGTATTTTTGGTTGCTCAATGGTTGTAAAGTCGTCTGAGTAAGATGGTACTCTACTTTTATTTTCTGTGTGCACCCGTGACATTGGAACGGCTGCTCTGCTTCTTGGCTGTGCTATACCTGTTTTTAACGTGAGTACTATATGTAGTTTAACTTAAGCCCTTGTTCTAGTTTTGAATGAAAAACCAATACCGACTGCTTTCTGTAATACTGCTTTCCTTATCTGATGTTTCGACATCACAGAGTTATAAAACCAGGAGCATAAACAAAAGAAACTAAAAACGAGAGAATGTGATACTCTTTCTTCTAATTTACTAGTAATTCTTAGGTTACTATGTTAATAAGTAAAAAAAAGAATGAGAAGGGGGACTCCATAAAAATTTTGTTGTGATTTTTTTGACATTTGAAAATTTATTTTTCGCGCGCAGGAGCACGTGTTCCCGGGAGCCGAATTGGATTTCCCGACTCGGGAGGGGCGTTTTGGCTCCCGGGAGCATTTGCTCCCGGATGAACAGTACTATGAAAAATGTCATAAAATGTTTTCGAAAAATTCTGAATTTTTTTGTGGATGTTCGTGTCAGTGTAGCAAACATGCTTGACAATTTTCATACGAAACCGAGCAGTAGTATTTCGTGGGTGAAAAAAACAAATTTGGGTGACATTTTGGGGTAACATTTGGTGTTCAAATTTGTTATTTTTGCATAGGCCACAATGTTTAACCTTTTTGCCTAAAACTTTGCAGGTGACATTTAAATGTGACTACAAATACACAAAAATTTTGTTGTGATTTTTTTGACATTTGAAAATTTATTTTTCGCGCGCAGGAGCACGTGCTCCCGGGAGCCGAATTGGATTTCCCGACTCCCCCTGTCTTATTCTTAGATGAGAAACTTTTGTGCTGTCTACCACTCCACCCAAGAGAGCTTCTCACTGGTAACTAGGCCCTTATCGTTGTCTTCCTTTCAAAAGTTCCTGGCGATCTAGGGTTGTTGCGTCGCCGCCGCCGCCGGCGGCCGCTGGCCCTGCGTCCTCCTTGTGAGGCTGCTGATGTTCTGACGAGGTGCTCCCTCTTCAGCTTTCTTTCCACCCCCTAGCAAAAGCTAGGGTTTGATGTCCTCCGACGGCTCCGCTGTCCGAGAGTTTTTTCTGTCAATCACCGCTGAATAAGCAGGGATTGGTTGTCCTCCGGCGGCTACGCCGTCCGTGAGTTTCTCTCGTCGTTGTTCACTGGGTGCACGGCCTTCTCCTCGGAGGCTGACCGATCGACATGAAAATTCTTAGCTGGACTTGCCGTGGCCTGCAACAAGCTGCGGCAGTTAGGGATCTACTTGATGTTTGTTCAAGCAGAAGCCCTGACGTCTTGTTTCTGTCAGAGACCCACTTGGATGAGTTCCCGGCAGAATGTCTCCGTAGAAGATTGAAGATGGATAGGAAGGAGGTGGTTCGTAGTGACGGGAGAAGTGGAGGTTTATTATTGCTCTGGAAAAATGAAGTAAAGATCTCACTGAATTTCAAAACGGATAAGTACATTGATGTATTTGTTGGAGATGCTCCGGATAACACATGGAGGTTTACTGGTGTCTATGGAGAACCACGATGGGAGAACAAGCACCTTACCTGGCAACGTCTTCGTGACCTTAGAGCGATGATGATCTTGCCATGGCTTGTTATGGGAGACCTGAATGATATCCTTTATCTATTATATAATTAAAACAGAAGACAAGTAAGACACCACATTGATCCACATAGATTAAATTATCTTGACCGTAAAATTTTGATATTAATGGTTTAGATTTAAAAGACATAGCGTTACATATAAATATTAATACGTACACACAGTTTGACATGTCACGTGTCATATAGTTCAACATGTTATAGAAAAAAAACTAACCTTACGTTGGTGTTACAAAAGTGGGAACAGAAAAAAAAAATGTACGGCGGCCATCTATGGAAGAGTCCAGTTAAAAAAAAAAGGTAAGAGTCGGACCACATAAAGGAAGGATCCTAATAGAATACGTGTGTTGATTTCAAAAAAAAAAAGAGCTGACGTTAATCAGGCTGGACTCCTTTGGTTCAAAAAAATAAATAAATTCAGGCTGGACTCCTTCCGCGTTAAAATAAAACAATCCAGACTTAGCTTCGTGCTCCATGTTTGGGATAAAATAAACCAGTCCAGATTTGAAAATATATGTGTACGTTTTTTTTTTGCGTGAGATATGTGTACGTATATACATATGAAAGAGAGTGGGACAAAAAAAATTAGAAATATACTTTTGTTTGATATAATAAAATATGATTTTAATTGTATTAAATCATGGATGGATAACCAAGACATGAAATACATGAACATCTAAGTGCCAACATTTAAGATTCAATTCTCACAAAAAATGCCGATGAATCATTGTATGTGTTCTAATTCCAATGGTTAATATTGTAAAAATCAATGGAAAGAAACAAAGCATGTCAATGCTTTTCCCACAAAAAATGCTTCAGTTTAAATTAAGTAATCATCTTGAAAAAATAGTCATGAGAAGGACCACGTGAAAGCATCTCCAATGAATATGCATTTGAAGTTCCCACCCGTTTATAACCTTTGACCAATAATATATGCAAAAGTATCTAGATAGGACATTTAAGAATAACTAGCAACGTCATATTGACCACAAAATTCATTATCTATTGTATGCCATTTTATAACATCTTTATTTATTTTAATAAAAATCCCAGTTAAATTGTGAATTAGAAAATGCAAATAATAAAGTGTACCATATATTTTGGAACATATGGAACACTGTATAATTATATTAGAAGGACATGTACAACCATCATGAAAAAGCCGCTCAACTCTTGGAGAACCTAAGAATGTCCCAATTAGGTATGCCCTATGAGTTCAATGTGCTGTAGTAATTGTGTTGAAGGAGACTAATTGAGCGATGAGTGAACAATCGAGGAAAATTCAAGGGGAGGTGAGAGAGTGGCACGTAAAAATATCAGGGAAAAGAACCATAGTCGTATAGTCGCTTGCATAGATTTCGTTGGCACACGAAATGAAGAGATGCGCTAGACGGATCAAGGATTTATCCTCTCAGCGACCGCAAAAGTGACTGGCCAGACGAGGTGCTACTTGGCCGTCTATGTAGTACGGCATGCTGGTGCCATTGGTGGCTGCAGTGTCCTCGACGGATGGTAGCAGCGACGGGTCCATCCTCTGCACATGAACCGGGTGTGATGGCTTACGATGCAAGTCATGTATGCAGGAAGTTGAGGTCCTGTACGCATGCATTTGTTTAAAGTATAACTGAATGTGGTGCGAGACAGAAATAGGGGAGCTGTTAGATGGCCAACACATATGGCGGAGAACAGGTGAGAGCATACGGGCCGAGCAAGCAAGGCACGTCCAATACTTACGAGTCTATAACCTGTCACATACCTACAGGGAAATTTAGGATTAGTTGTCAAGGACAATCATGTTGCTGCACACATGCCTAACAAAAATCTATCATTCTAGGAAACATAACACGTGTAATGAAGAAGCATCTGTTTGAATTTGAATGCATAAAAGACATGGGTATATGTACATGGACACACTGTCTCGGCAACACCAATCGAAGGCAAGCGACATCGGCTAACGCAAACCAGGGAACGGCCAGCCGGACGCTATCCCTATCGAAACATCATATACATGTTATAGGCGCTAAACGGCCAGCCGGACACATCAAAAACCATGTACAAGGGCAATCGTCGAACCAACAATGAGGTCACCTTCATTACACAAAAGGTTCATATGTAATAATCCTAACAATTACTTTTTATCAGACCATACTTGGCAATGGAGATTTAAAATGCTATGATACATGAAGCATAGACATGAATATTTATCGGAACTATGGCAGCATGGGAGCAATCGGGTAGCATTCATCTCACAAAAATCCGGGTAGCATTGCATGTGCTCATGACACAAGTGGTGTCAGCAAAAATACTTGGATTGTGATTCACGTTTTTCCATACTTCCCTATTTATAAACATTTTATGTCTTCAAGATATCATGTCACTGGGATAACGATGATGATATGTTTCACATCATACATCACGAATTCCACTTTAGAATTGACATGGGAAACCCAGTCTAACTCATAGTAATTTACATCCAAGCATCGCAACCTTGGGTTTGGGAAAATGGGCAAAAGCAATTTGTGGTCAGAAACTAATTGGCAAGCTTAGGGGTATAATTTAGTGCATTATGGAGACGACATTGTATAAATAAGAAAATTATCTTGGAGGATAAATAGGGCCAGTAATCCATGATATTTGCTGATGGGAAGTCGTTCGAGGAGGCCAATCGGATGTTGATGGTTGGAGAGAGAGAGAGAGAGAGAGAGAGAGAGAGAGAGAGAGAGAGAGAGAGAGGGGGGGGGGGGGGGGGGGACAATGATACACATTGGAGTTGGCACAATCAGGCAATAAAAATAAATAGAGATAAGCTTACTATGGACCATGGACATGGCCTGAATTTTCAAACTTCGCAGTACAATTTCCCTAACAAAAGAACACATATAAAATTAGCTAATGTGGTCAGGCAACAACATCACCAATGCATACATATAAGTACAAACATTCTTGGATCATATGTTTGAATTGAAAATGTATCTGTTCATAGGCACAAATTTAAATTTATGGGTTCTAAATAGTTCAATACATAATTAAGAATGTATGATAATATACTATGTTTATTTTAAAATGCATTTTTTAAATGACAAAATATAGCTTCTAACATATGAAATTGTAAATAAAAGAAATCTAGCCGCGCAAATGCGCGGGTAACACCGCTAGTTCTTTTGAGAAGGAAGGAGGTAGAGCGAGGCCAGAGAATTACATGAAAGCTTTCCGGGATACTCTAGATGAATGCCAACTTAATGACTGTGGATACTTAGGTGACAAGTTTACGTGGCATCGCGGTAATATTTAGGAAAGGCTTGACCGGGCTTTGGCCAATGATGCATGGAACAATTTATTTGCAAATTCAGTGGTTCAGCACCTAAACTATTACAAGTCTGATCACAGGCCGATCCTCATGTCACTGGACGAGGAATTGGCACAGGAAAGAGATGGTCATAAGTTACTGAGATTTGAGTCTAGATGGTTAAAGGAGAAGGACTTTGCTGCGATTGTACAGAGTGCATGGGAACGGTCGGGGCCCACTGGGAGGATGGCCTCATTGGCAGCAAGACTATCGATAGTGCATGATAGTTTGCATAAGTGGGATAAGATTGTTCTGAAGAGAACAAAAAATAAGCTGCGAGGCACCCAAAAAGAACTAGAGAAGGTAGCCACTGAAGCACTTACTGCAGAAAATATTGCACGTCAGAACGAATTAACAGATGAGATTGAGAAGCTTTTAGACCTTGAGGAAATCCATTGGGCCCTTCGGAGTAGAGTGGATTGGCTTAAATTCGGCGACCGAAACACGGATTACTTCCATAATGCTGCATCTGCTCGCCGGAAGAGGAATAGAATTTCAAGATTGAAGGATACCCAAGGAGTCTGGCACGAGGGGTCTGCATACCTGAATCCGCACATTAGTGATTATTTTGCTGGGCTATTCTCAACACAGATTGAAGAGCCTGATCCCGCTTTCTTCGAAAAGGTGGTCCCAATGGTGTCTAGTATGAATGATGCTCTACTCAGACCATATACGGCAGATGAGGTAAAAAGGCCCTGTTTTCTATTGGTGATACTAAAGCACCAGGTATGGATGGTTTGCATGCTATCTTTTTAAAAAAATGTTGGGATATAATTGGGGAGACTCTCACAAATGAAGTTCTAGATGCTTTGCAACAAAGAAAAATCCCAGAAGGTTGGAATGATACTGCTATAGTTTTAATTCCTAAAGTTGAAAATCCTGAAAACATCTCCCAGTTCAGACCCATTAGTCTTTGCAATGTTTTATATAAGGTCATTTCTAAAATGATCGCTCTGAGACTGAAGGTTATATTGGATGAAGTGATCGCTCCAGTGCAGAGTGCCTTTGTGCCAGGAGGATTGATAACAGACAATGTGCTCATTGCCTATGAGAGTATGCATACCATCAAAAATAAGAAGTCTGGAAAGGCTGGCTACTGTGCAGTGAAACTTGACATGCACAAAGCATATGATCGTGTTTGAATGGATCTTTCGGGAAAGAATGACGAGAAGACTGGGTTTTCATGATGATTTTACTTCTCTAGTAATGGCCCGCACTAAATCTGTTGATACGTTCATTTTGCATCATATTTTCCTACTGATATTTATAATGTTTTTGGTCATTATTTTACTTTATGATGCAATCTTAATGCCTTTTCTCTCTTAATTTGCAAGATTTACATGGAGAGGGAGATTACCGGCAGCTGGAATTCTGGACCAAAAAAGCTACAGCAGAGATACCTATTCTACGGAGCTCCAAATGACCTGAAACTTCACGAGGATTTTTTATTGAATATATGAAAAATACCGGAACAAAAAAATACCAGAGGGGGCCCACCAGTTGCCCACAAGGCAACAGGGCGCGGCCACCCCCTGGGCGTGCCCTGATGCCTTGTGGGGCCCACAGCTGGCCTCTGGCCCCCTCCTTTTGCTATATGAAGCCATTTACCCTAAAAAAATAGGAGGAGGACTTTCGGGGCGAAGCGCCGCCGTCTCGAGGCGGAACTTGGGCAGGAGCACTTTTGCCCTCCGGTGGAGCGATTCCCCCGGGGATACTTCCCTCCGGGAGGGGAAAATCGAAGCCATCAACATCACCAATGATCCTCTCATCGTGGGAGGACCAATCTTCATCAACATCTTCACCAGCACCATCTCATCTCAAATCCTAGTTCATCTCTTGTATTCAATCTTTGTCTCAAAACCTCAGATTGGTACCTATGGGTTGCTAGTAATGTTGATTACATCTCGTAGTTGATGCTAGTTGGTTTATTTGGTGGAATATTATATGTTCAGATCCTTAATGATATTCAATACTCCTTGATAGCCCACAAGTATAGGGGATCGCAACAGTTTTTGAGGGTAGAGTATTCAACCCAAATTTATTGATTCGACACAAGGGGAGCCAAAGAATATTTGCAAGTATTAGCAGTTGAGCTGTCAATTCAACCACACCTGAGACTAAATATCTGCAGCAGAGTGATCAGTAGCACAGTAGTATGATAGTTTGGTAGCGGTAGCAATAATAGTAACGGTAACTGTAGCAGCAATAGTAGTAGCAATTGTGACAGTAGTAGCAACAGTAGTGACTTAGCAAGAACAATATGTGAAAAACTCGTAGGCATTGGATCGGTGATATTGTTGGATAACATTCATCATGTAACAGTCATAACCTAGGGCGACACAGAACTAGCTCCAATTCATCAATGTAATGTAGGCATGTATTCCGTATATAGTCATACGTGCTTGCGATAAGAACTTGCATGACATCTTTTGTCCTACCCTCCCGTGGCAGCGGGGTCCATAAGGAAACTAAGGGATATTAAGGCCTCCTTTTAATAGAGAACCGGAACAAAGCATTAACACATAGTGAATACATGAACTCCTCAAACTATGGCAATCACCGGAAAAAATCCCAATTATTGTCACCTTGGGGTATGCGGATCATAACACATAGCAGGTGCATATAATTTGCAAGATCGGATCAAGAACACAAATATATTCATGAAAACATAAAGGGTTCAGATCTGGAATCATGGCACTCGGGCCCTAGTGACAAGCATTAAGCATAGCAAAGTCATAGCAACATCAATCTCAGAACATAGTGGATACTAGGGATCAAGCCCTAACAAAACTAACTCGATTACATGATAAATCTCATCCAACTCATCACCGTCCAGCAAGCCTATGAAGGAATTACTCACTCCCGGCGGTGAGCATCATGAAATTGGTGATGAAGGATGGTTGATGATGACGATGCCGGAAGACCCCCCTTTCCGGAGCCCCATACGGACTCCAGATCTGGCCTCCCGATGAAGAACAGGAGGTGGCGGCGGCTCCGTATCGTGAAACGCAATAAAACTTTCTCTCTTATTTTTTTCTTCAGGAAACTGAATTTATAGCATTGGAATTAGGTCAGACGGAGCCACGTGGGCCCCACGAGGTACCAGGGCATGCCTGGGAGGGGGGGGGGGGGTGGCGCGCCCTGGTGCCTCGTGGGCACTGGGTGGCCCCCCTTCTGTTCATTCTTGCGCCAATAATTTTTATATATTCCATAAAAATTCTCCAAAAAGTTTCATCCAAATCCAAGAACTTTGATTTTCTGCACAAAAACAACACCATGGCAATTCTGCTGAAAACAGCGTCAGTCCGGGTTAGTTCCATTCAGATCATGCAAATTAGGGGCCAAAACAAGAGCAAAAGTGTTTGGAAAAGTAGATACGACGGAGACGTATCAACTCCCCCAAGCTTAACTCATTGCTTGTCCTCAAGCAATTCAGTTGACAAACTAAAAGTGATAAAGAAAAACTTTTACAAACTCTTTTGTTCTTGTATCTATATATATGCTTAAATAGCACCCAAGTTTTCAGCAAAGATTATAACTAACCATGCAGATGATAACTCTTAGAAATTATATTCACTCATATCAATGGCATAATCAACTATCGAGCAGTAATAAGATATCTCAAATGCCAACATTTTGTCAAAACAATCATGATATGATATGACAACATGGTATCTCGCTAGCCCTTTCTGAGACCGCAAAACATAAATGCAGAGCACCTCCAAAGTTCAAGCAGCGACTAAACATTGTAATTCATGGTAGAAGAGATCCAGTCATGATGCACACAACATTAACTACTCACAATGCATGAGAATGACAATAGTGCTCTTAGGTCCGGTGCTTGTTTGAGAAGGTGATGACTCAACAATAAAAGTAAAACAACATAAAAGTAAATAGATAGGCCCTTCGCAGAGGGAAGCATGGATTTGCAGAGGTGCCAGAGCTCGAAGCTTAAATCAGAGATAGATATAATTTTGGGAGGTATGCCTTTCCTGTCAACGTCACGGCCGAGAGTTTTCAATATCTTCCATGCTAAACACATTAGCGGCGGTTGCCAAGCGGTAAAGTAAAGTTTACTCCCCCTCCACCAACAATCACAAGCCATGGCTAGCCGAATCCTCGGGTGCCCTCCATACCAACAACTTTCCGGGGGAGTTTGTTTTATTATTTTGCATTTTTAATAGTGGGACCGGGCATCCCGATTACCAGCCCCTCTCGTGCAAGGACGAGTGAATAAACACTCATCATGAGAATAACCCGCTTAGCATGGAAGATACTGACCGCCCCCTGTCGCTCCATGAGCGGTACGGGCACACAAAACAGATGTTCATTTGAATATTTAGAGGTGGCACATGCAAATTTACTTAGAACGGCAGAGTAATACCGCATGTAGGTAGATATAGTGGACTCATCTGGAATAACTTTGGTTTAAGGGTTTTGATGCACAAGCAGCATTCCCGCTTAGTACAGGTGAAGGCTAGCAAATAGGTTGAGAAGCGACCAGCTAGAGAGCGAAAACGGTCATAATCATGCATTATGAATAATCAATGTTGAATACTAGCATGAGTAGGATATAAACACCATGAACATAAATATCGTGAATGCTATGTTGGTTTTGAATCAACTACATGCATGAACATGTGCCAAGTCAAGCCACTTGAAACATTCAGAGGAGGATACCATATCATCATACTACATCACAATCATTTTAATGCATGTTGACACTCAAGATAAATCATTATCCACTCCTAGCTACTTAAGCATGGCATGAGCAACTATAATCTCTAATTTTCATCATAAACATGTTTAATCATAACATGCTGAATCATGGATACTGAGTTAAACATATTTACAAAAACAAAGAACAAGTTGAGTTCATACCCGCTTTTTCTTGCCTCAGTCACTTCATCAAATCATCGTCATTATTGCCTTTCACTTGCACGACCGAATGATATGAAAATAATAATAGTGAAAGAGTGCCGTGGACTAAGCTGGAATCTGCAAGCATTTTATTCAAAGGAGATGACAAGGTAAAATGGGCTCTTTGTTAGGTCAACAATAATGCATATGAGAGCCACTCAACATTTTCATCGTGGTCTTCTCCTTACAATGACTCAACAAAAGAAAAGAATTTCAGAGAAACACACTGAAATATTTTTGGAGTTTTTAGTTTTTCTGAAGAAAGCAAATTAAAGAAGAAAAACAAAAACGAGAAAAGAAAACTATTTACACGGGAGAACTCCCAACAAGCAAAAGAAGAAACAAGAAATCTTTTTGGGTTTTCTTTTACTACTATGAAACTACAACTAATTAAACTAGAATGAAAAACCGAAAAGAAACGAGAAATGTTTTTGGATTTTCTCAAAGTTTTTCAAACACACAAGAAGAAAGCGAGAAAAATAAATTTAACATGGATTATACAATGAAAAAGTATGAACACCGACAACTAGAATGAATGTGTGAACATGAATGTAATGTCGGTGAGAAATACGTACTCCCCCAAGCTTAGGCTTTTGCCTAGCTTGGTCATCGCCATCCCTGGCCTGGGTAATAATCAAAGTGGTAGCTCGTAGAGGCGTTCTGAGCCGCCTCCTCAGCCAGACGGGCAGCCTCGACCGCCGCCTTGTACTCGTGCACCTCGCTCTCCAATAGATAGTATCTCTGTCCGCTCTGAAAATCAAAGAGGGCAGGAGCAGGCAAAACAACATACACAGATCGAGATTTATTAAAAACTAGGTTATATTCATATCCCTGTGCATTGCGTTTCAAAAACTTGTGTTCTCGCATTGCTTCGAAGCTTAAATATTTGTAAGGCAAGAGGGGATCATCGGACTTGGGTGAGACCCCAAACCTTGCAGCTACGCGGGATGCATAAACTCCTCCATACAAATCACCATTACCCGCGTTACGCTGCAGCCTACGTGCGACAATAGCCCCAAGATTATAATACTTGCTGCCGGTCACAGCTGTATGAATGAGACTAAGATCAGGGGCACAAAGCGTACTGCAGTCTTGCTTACCGACAATGCATTTACCATTAAAGAGTGCAAAATACCGAACAGTAGGAAAGTGGATACTAACTATTCTGGCCTGTGTGACTCTCCTATCCTCACCATTGCAAAGGCTATTAAGAAATGGCTCATAATCAGATTTTTGTGGTTCATCTAACGAGCCCCAATATGGAATTTTGCATGCATCACAGAATTCTTCTAGAGACATTCTATAGGATCTGTCATAAAGGTGAAATAAAACTCTAGAAGTGCGCAGATGATACTCAAAGTGTTGAGTGAATGAATGAGTGAGGTAGTAGTGCTGTGGTGGCTTATCTGCGATGAAGGCGGAGAGCTCGACGTTGTGAATATATTGGTAAAATTCTTCCTTGATGCCCACACCTAGCATGAACTCGTTGCACGGCCATCTACATGATTTTGCTTCGGCACCTCGCACCGAACTTGCCCTTGGTTCAACGTAAGATTGGCCTGCAGGGTCTTCGCTAGATGATGCCTCGGTGGACCTCCTCCTCGAAGAACTCCTCCGGAAGATGTTCATTTTCCTAAGAAAAATTTTTTGAAAAAAAATTTGGGTCACAAAATGATATCAATAAAACTTCACAGGATTGATAGCAACTACTCATATGGATGTCTAGAGGCTATATCAAGCATTCAAACTACTTGAAACTTAAAGAATTCAACATGCAAGCTCATTATCAGTAGCACCAACAGTAGCTAATTATGCAAAATATAATCCACTAGAGCAAAAACTAATTGGATCAATGGAGGAGTCACATACCAAGGAGCAATCTCCCAAAACAGTTTTGGAAACGGAGCTCCGAGCAAGGAGATCGAAAATTTCATTTTTGTGAGCAAGAACACGAGAGAGAGAGAGAGAGCTACCAGGAATTTTTACTAGAGGTAAGAGACGAAGTGGGCTGAAGGGATAAGTGAGGGGGCCCCTGTGGGGCCCACGAGGTACCTGGGCGCGCCAGGGGGGTGGCGCTCCCTGGTGCCTCGTGGGCACCTGGGGCACCCCCCCTAGTATGTGTCTAGTGCCAAAATTCTTAAATATTATATAAAAAATCATGTCAAAATTTTATTACATTCTGAGCACTTTCATTTCTGGACATTTTTTATTGCACGGATAAATCAGAAAACAGGATAATCATGGTATTTTATTTTATTTAACTAAAAATAACAGAAGATAAAAAGTGGGTACAGAAGGTTGTGCTAACTAAATTTATCGACCACATGCCCCTAAAAAAGAATCCATTAATAAGGTTGATCAGGTCTTATTAACAAACCATTTTCGAGCAACATGAAACCGAAGAACTTTCGTATAACACTAAGTTACCTCAACGGGGATATGCATCTCCCCGATAATAATAGTTTCATATTTATTTTTAATAGTAGGTACAGGGAGTTGAAAACTTCCAATAGTAATTGTCGGAGTTGAAAACAGAAGGTGAATCAAGTGCAGAGCTAGATGGCAGTTCCTTACCTCCCCTCGTTTTAGAGGGAACGATCTTGGTCTTAGCGTCTTCCAGATTCTTCATAGTGATCAACAGATATAAATCCCAAGTGACTCAGCAAATATAGCTATGTTCCCCGGCAACAGCGCCAGAAAAAGGTCTTGATAACCCACAAGTATAGGGGATCGCAACAGTTTTCGAGGGTAGAGTATTCAACCCAAATTTATTGATTCGACACAAGGGGAGCCAAAGAATATTTGCAAGTATTAGCAGTTGAGTTGTCAATTCAACCACACCTGAGACTAAATATCTGCAGCAGAGTGATCAGTAGCACAGTAGTATGATAGTTTGGTAGCGGTAGCAATAATAGTAACGGTAACAGTAGCAGCAATAGTAGTAGCAATTGTGACAGTAGTAGCAACAGTGGTGACTTAGCAAGAACAATATGTGAAAAATTCATAGGCATTGGATCGGTGATATTGTTGGATAACATTCATCATGTAACAGTCATAACCTAGGGCGACACAGAACTAGCTCCAATTCATCAATGTAATGTAGGCATGTATTCCGTATATAGTCATACGTGCTTGCGATAAGAACTTGCATGGCATCTTTTGTCCTACCCTCCTGTGGCAGCGGGGTCCATAAGGAAACTAAGGGATATTAAGCCCTCCTTTTAATAGAGAATCGGAACAAAGCATTAACAAATAGTGAATACATGAACTCCTCAAACTATGGCAATCACCGGAAAGAATCCCAATTATTGTCACCTTGGGGTATGCGGATCATAACACATAGCAGGTGCATATAACTTGGAAGATCGGATCAAGAACACAAATATATTCATGAAAACATAAAGGGTTCAGATCTGGAATCATGGCACTCGGGCCCTAGTGACAAGCATTAAGCATAGCAAAGTCATAGCAACATCAATCTCAGAACATAGTGGATACTAGGGATCAAGCCCTAACAAAACTAACTCGATTACATGATAAATCTCATCCAACTCATCACCGTCCAGCAAGCCTACGAAGGAATTACGCACTCCCGGCGGTGAGCATCATGAAATTGGTGATGAAGGATGGTTGATGATGACGATGCCGGAAGATCCCCCTCTCCGGAGCCCCAAACGGACTCCAGATCTGGCCTCCCGATGAAGAACAGGAAGTGGCGGCGGCTTCGTATCGTGAAACGCAATAAAACTTCCTCTCTTATTTTTTTCTTCGGGAAATTGAATTTATAGCGTTGGAATTAGGTCAGACGGAGCCACGTGGGCCCCACGAGGTACCAGGGCGCGCCTAGGGGGGTGGCGCGCCCTGGTGCCTCGTGGGCACTGGGTGGCCCCCCTTCTGTTCATTCTTGCGCCAATAATTTTTATATATTCCATAAAAATTCTCCAAAAAGTTTCATCCAAATCCAAGAACTTTGATTTTCTGCACAAAAACAACACCATGGCAATTCTGCTGAAAACAGCGTCAGTCCGGGTTAGTTCCATTCAAATCATGCAAATTAGGGGCCAAAACAAGAGCAAAAGTGTTTGGAAAAGTAGATACGACGAAGACATATCACTCCTCTGATCTTGAACATGAATATGATTTATGAGTAGTTACGTTTGTTCTTGAGGACATGGGAGAAGTCTTGTCATAAGTAATCATGTGAATTTGGTATTCGTTCGATATTTTGATGATATGTATGTTGTTGCTTCCTTTAGTGGTGTCATGTGAACGTCGACTACATGACACTTCACCATACTTGGGCCTAAGGGAAGGCATTGTGGAGTAATAAGTAGATGATGGGTTGCTAGAGTGACAGAAGCTTAAACCCTACTTTATGCGTTATTCCGTAAGGGGCTGATTTGGATCCATATGTTTCATGCTATGGTTAGATTTATCTTAATTCTTCTTTCGTAGTTGCGGATGCTTGCGAGAGGGGGTAATCATAAGTGGGATGCTTGTTTAAGTAAGGGCAGCACCCTAGCACTGGTCCACCCACATATCAAATTATCAAAGTAGCGAAACCCGAATCAAATAAACGTGAGGAAAGTGACTAGATGATAATTCCTATGTGTCCTTGAGAACGCTTTGTTTTATATAAGAGACCGTTCCGGCTTGTCCTTTGCTATAAAAAGAATTGAGCCACCTTGCTGCACTCTTGTTACTATTGTTACTTGTTACTATTGTTACTTGTTACGAATTACCTTGCTATCAAACTATCTGTTACCGCTACTTTCAGTACTTGCAGAGAATACCTTGCTGAAAACCGCTTATCATTTCTGTCGGGTCAGTGGGAACCGGGGTACCACGGCCCGTCTGCCTGCAGGCCCAGGAAGCAACACCTGGCGAAAGCCCACGAGGCGGCCCAGTCATGGGCGCCGCGAAGCAAGACACCTCACGAGGCGCCGGCCTCACGAGGACCCCTCCACACGGAGCGGACCACCAAGACTTAGCTGCAGCAGCGACAGCAGGAGGCCTCGCGAGGCGGCCTCCCGAGGCAGTCTCCTGAGGCCACCCGAGGCGGGCGTCGCCTGGCGCCGGTCACGGGTCCAGTGCCCACCACGTGGGTGACGCGCTTGGCGACGAACAGCAGCAGGAGCTGTACCAGGAGGCGCGGACAGAGAGGTTTTCCTCTTTGGTGCTAAGGGGGGCAGCGCTGGCTGTCCATCCCCAAAGCAAGTCCCAAAGACTGCCCGTTTGGTGAAAGAAGACCAGGACGATAAGGAGCGTAGGGCGGAGGTCATCGCCGAGCCCACCGGCGCGTCATGGATAACACCTTTGCAGGCGAAGACCGCCTTTTGTCAGGATAAGCCTTGGTGCATGTCCCCTTTCAAATGGCCGTTGTGTGTGGCAATCCTTCCCGCCAAGATTTTCGGGGAAAGAGGACGAAGGCGACTATAAAAGGGGCAATGCTGCCATCGTAGGAGGGGAGGAGAGAGCCCTTCGTCGTCAACCTTGTAGGCGAGAACCTTCTTGCCGACCATAATCAAAACCACAAGCAGGAGTAGGGTTTTACACCGTGAGGTGGCCCGAACCTGGGTAGCTGTTGTGTCCCCTGTCGTGCCTTGCACTTTGCGCGCTCTCGCCATAGTCTCGCTGTGGTCGCCGCAGAGCGGATAGAAACGAGCACGCCCCAGAGTTCGAACCAGGGTCCCCGGAGCCCCGATTCCGACATTTGGCGCGCCAGGTAGGGGGTGTGCTTCCATTTCATCTGCTCCTCCATCGCCATGGCCGATGCTCGCCGCTAGCGTACAAAGTGCCGGGCGGTCAGGGTGGCCCAGAAGGAGCCGGTCGCCCATGACAACCACCGTCGCCGCGCCGGTGCCGCCACCGACCCTGCTGCTAGGGAGAAGCAAGCTTCCTCCCTCCACCCGTCTGTGCAGGCGGCCGACCACACCGCCACCGCGTCCTTGCTCGCCCGCCGTGAGCCGCCGGGCCCGCAGGCCGCGCTGCTCATGGCGCGCGAGCTGCTGCGCTACCGTCCCACCGAAGCCGGCTACGACGCCTGGCTGGGCCGCATAGCCGAGCTCGTCAACGCCACCGGAGACGCCCCTGCGGCCTCTCACTCGCTTCGCTGTCCGTCGCCTCGCGCTGGGGAAGTGGCACATGGGGCACCTCCACCGCCTCCTTCGTCGAACGGGGACACCGAGCGCCACCGCAGCGCGCGGGCGCGGGAGCCGTCCCGCAACGCGTCTTCGCCGGACCCCGACGACGAGAGCTGCCAGATCATCAGGCGTGCGCCGCCCGACGCGCGTGTGCTCCTTGAGCAGCAGCGCCAGCGCCAGGATCGCACCATCCAGGAGGTCGCAGCGGCCGGTCGCCAGAACTGTGCCGCCCTCGCAGGCGGCGTCGCCTCCAGCATCAGAGGCTGCCGCGCCTTTCACCCGAGAGCTGCGCCGCGTGGTGTGGCCCATGAAGTTCAAGCCGGACCTTCCTGCTCGCTACGACGGCACCCCCCAACCCCACGGAGTTCCTATAGCTCTACACCCTGAGCATCGAGGCGGCGAACGGGGACGACAAGGTCATGGCAAACTGGTTCCCCATGGCCCTCAAGGACGCGCCGCGCTCCTGGCTCATGAACCTTCCTGAGGCGTCCATATCTTCGTGGGTCAAGCTATGCAAGCAGTTTGTCGCCAACTTCAAAGGCACCCACGAGCGCCCCCTCACGCTCAACGACTTGCGCGACGTGCGCCAACGCCCTGACGAGACTCTCCGCAAGTACATCCAGCACTTCAGCCAAGTGCGCAACAAGATCCCGTGCGCTTCCGACGCTGCCATCGTCTCCGCGTTCTCCAATGGCGTCATGGACGTCCGGATGCGCGGGAAGCTCGCCATCAACGACGAGCTTGATTCCGTGGTGGAGCTGTTCGACCTCGCCGACAGGTGCGCCAAGGCTGAAGAGGGCCGCCTCTTCATCCACAACGACCCAGATCAGGCGCCTGATGCTGCCAGGGCCAAGAGCAAGGACGCCAAGCGTAAGGGCCCTGCCGTGCTCGTGGCGGAGCCTGAGCAGAAGTGCGTCCATGACCGCGACGAGCCCAAGAAGGATGGCCGCCCGTACTGCGCCTACCACGACATGTTCTCCCACAACACCGAAGACTGCCACGAGCTCAAGCTGCTTCACGAGAACCGCCAGGACGGGCGCGGCGGACGCAACGATCGCGGCGCCGGCCGCGGAGGCGGTCGCAACAACAACCGCTGGGGTGACCGCGACAACAACAGCAACGGCAACTTCAGCCAAGGCTGGCACGACCAGCCATGGCAGGCCAATCCTCAGGTTAACGCCGCTCTGCCACCGCTGCCGCCACCGCCTCGAAGGAACAACGGCGGCCAACCTGACAAGGGCGCCGAGGGCTACCAGGCCTCGTGAGGTGGCCTGCATCCTTGGCGGGGCTCAGGTTCCCCCGTCCAACCGCCACTTCAAGCAGTTCACTAATGAGGTGAACGCAGCCCTCCCGAGGCCTGAGGCTTCTCAGCCCCTCAAGTGGTCGCAGTACGCCATCTCCTTTGACTCCAAGGACCGCCCCAAGTCCACGAAAGTAGTGGGCGCGATCCCCATGCTGTGCACCCCCACCATCAGCAATGTTGCTATCACCAAGACGCTCGTCGACGGAGGCGCGAGCCTCAACGTCATCTCCATCGAGACCTTCGAGAAGCTCCAAGTACCCTACGAGCAGCTGATGCCGACGAGGCCCTTCTCAGGAGTCATTGACGGCTCCACGCTGCATCTGGGGCAGGTGCGCCTCCCCGTCACCTTTGGCACCCGCAAGAACTACCGCAACGAGCTCATCGACTTCGACGTGGCACACATTGGCCTACCGTACAACGCCATCTTGGGCTACCCTGTGCTCGCCAAGTTCATGGCAGTGACCCATCACGCATACAACATCCTCAAGATGCTGGGCTGCAGCGATATCATCACCGTCCGCTCCCTTGTGAGTGCTTACAAGGCTGCCACCACCGCCTATCTCGCTGATGAAGACGACGTCGAGCCTCCTGAGGCCGCACCCGCGAAGAAGAAGCAGCTGTTCTCTCAGGCGCGCGCCGAGACGAAGAAGGTGTCAGTGGATGGAAGCGGCTCAGGCCCTGCCTTCACCATCTACACGGGCCTCTCTCCTGCATAGGAAGACGCGCTCGTCACCTTCCTTCGGGTAAATGCGGATGTGTTCGCTTGGACAACATCTGATTTGTCCGGTATGCCGAGGGAGGTGATCGAGCACCACTTAGGGGTGTTCCCCAATGCACGCCCCGTGAAACAGAAGGCACGGCGCCAGGCGCCAGAGAAGCAAGAGTTCATCGTCAAGGAAGTCCAGAAGCTGCAAGAAGCAGGAGTCATCCGTGAGGTGCGCCATCCCGAATGGCTCGCCAACCCAGTCGTAGTGCCCAAGAAGTGCGGCAAGGAGCGAATGTGCGTCGACTTCACGGGCCTCAACAAATCCTGCCCTCAAGACCCCTTCCCGCTGCCCCGCATCAATCAGATCATGGACTCCACCGCCGGGTGTGAGTTGTTGTGCTTCCTAGACGCCTTCTTAGGCTACCACCAGATCAAGATGGCGGAGGAGGATGTGGATAAAATGGCCTTCATCACCCCCTGCGGGATATACTGCTACATCTGCATGCCCTTTGGCCTAAGGAGTGTCGGAGCCACCTTCTAGAGGCTGATGCGCATCGCACTGGGACCCCAGATGGGAAGGAACGCGGAAGCCTATGTCGAAGACATCGTTGTCAAGACTCGCAAGGCCTGGTCCCTCCTCGCGGACCTCAAGGAAACGTTCAACAACTTGCGCAAGGTCAACCTCAAGCTCAACCCAGACAAGTGCGTCTTCGGAGTCCCTTCCGGCAAGCTGCTTGGCTTCTTGGTCTCCCACCGTGGCATCGAGGCAAACCCTGAGAAGATCAAGGCCATCGAGAAGATGTGCCCTCCCCAGAACCTCAAGCAAATGCAGCGCCTGGCGGGATGCATGGCCTCGCTTGGGCGCTTCATCTCCAAGTTCGGCGAGCGAGCCCTACCGTTCTTCAAGCTCATGAAGAGATCCGGCCCCTGCAAGTGGACTCCTGAGGCTGATGCTGCCTTTGAGGACCTCAAGAGGTACCTGAGGAGCCCGCCCATCATGGTCGCGCCACGCTCTCGCGAGCCCCTGCTCCTGTACTTGGCAGCCACCCCCCAGACGGCCAGCGCGGTGATACGTCCAATTTGCATCATGATTTCCTATTATTATTTATAATGTATTTGATCATTATTTCACTTTATGATGCGATTCTTATGCCTTTTCTCTCTTAATTTTTAAGATTTATATGAAGAGGGAGAATACTGGCAGCTGGAATTCTGGACCTGAAATAGCCACGTCAGAGATACCTATTCTACAGAGCTCCAATTAACTTGAAATTTCACGGAGATTTTTTATTGAATATATAAAAAAATATTGGAAATAAGAAATAATAGAGGGGACCCACCAGTTGCCCACAAGGCAACATGGCGCGCCCTGATGCCTTGTGGGGCCCCTGGCTGGCCTCTGGCCCCCTCCTTCTGCTATATAAGGTCTTTTGCCCTAAAAAAATTATAGAGAAGACTTTCGGGATGAAGCGCCGCCATCTCGAGGCGGAACCTGGGCAGGAGCTATTTTGCTCTCCGGCAGAGCGATTCCGCCGAGGTTACTTCCCTCCGGGAGGGGGAAATCGGAGCCATCGACATCACCAACGATCCTCTCATCGTGGGAGGACCAATCTTCATCAACATCTTCACCAGTACCATCTCATCTCAAACCCTAGTTCATTTCTTGTATTCAATATTTGTCTCAAAACCTCAGATTGGTACCTGTGGGTTGCTAGTAGTGTTGATTACATCTTGTAGATTGATGCTAGTTGGTTATTTGGTGGAAGATTATATGTTCTGATCCTTAATGATATTCAATGCCCCTCTGATCTTGAACATGAATATGATTTGTGAGTAGTTACTTTTGTTCTTGAGGACATGGGAGAAGTCTTGTCATATGTAATCATGTGAATTTGGTATTCGTTTGATATTTTGATGATATGTATGTTGTTGCTTCCTTTAGTGGTGTCGTGTGAACGTCGACTACATGACACTTCACCATCTTTGGGCCTAAGGGAAGGCATTGTGGAGTAGTAATTAGATGATGGGTTGCTAGAGTGACAGAAGCTTAAACCCTAGTTTATGCGCTATTCCGTAAGGGGCTGATTTGGATCCATATGTTTCATGCTATGGTTAGAGTTATCTTAATTCTTCTTTCGTAGTTGTGGATGCTTGCGAGAGGGGGTAATCATAAGTGGGAGGCTTGTTCAAGTAAGAACAGCACCCAAGCACCGGTCCACCCACATATGAAATTATCAAAGTAGCGAATGCGAATCAAACAAACATGATGAAAGTGACTAGATGAAATTCCCATGTGTCCTCGAGAACGCTTTGCTTATTATATGAGTTCGTTCCAGCTTGTCCTTTGCTATAAAAAGGATTGGGCCACCTTGCTGCATCTTTGTTACCGTTATTACTTGTTACTTGTTATGAATTACCTTGCTATCAAACTATCTGTTACCGATAATTTCAGTGCTTGCAGAGAATACCTTGCTGAAAACCGCTTGTCATTTCCTTCTGCTCCTCGTTGGGTTCGACACTCTTACTTATCGAAAGGACTATGATTGATCCCCAGTACTTGTGGGTCATCACGCGGCCTTGGTGGTGGTATGAGAGGAGCGCGTCTGCATCCAGAAGAAGCCTACTGAGGCCACTTCAGCGCCTGTTGAGGCCACATCAGTGCCTGCCGAGGTCGCGCCTTCACCTGCCGAGGGCTCTCCTCCTGAAGCCCCTCATGAGCCGCCTCATGAGCCGCCTCCCGAGCCTTCCGAGCCTCATGAGCCCCCAGGGCCCTCTGGAGAGCAGGATGCTACCATAACCACGCGCCTTGTCGAGCATCCCGTGTACTTCGTCAGCACGGTGCTGCGGGATGCGCGCAAGCGCTACCCCATGCAGTAGAAGCTCCTCCTCGCGCTCCTCATCGCCTCCAGGAAGTTGCGCCACTACTTCCAGGGCCATCCCATCAAGGTGATCACATCTTATCCCTTGGAGCAAGTCTTGCGCAGCCCCAACGCTGCAGGCCTTGTCGCCGAGTCGAACATCGAGCTGCAGGCCTTCGAACTGGAATTCTGCACCACACGAGTGATCAAGGGCGCAGCCTTGGCGGACTTCGTGGAGGAATGGACGGATTTGCACCAAGAAGAGCCTCGCGAGGACGAATCCCTCCTGCCTGGAGATGAAGCACCTGGCGACTGGACCATGCACTTCGATGGCGCGTTCTCCCGGCAGGGCGCAGGGGCTGGCGTTGTGCTTACCTCGCCGAAAGAAGAAAACTCTTCTACGCTGTCCAACTCTATTTCAAGCATGACGACAAGGTCTCCAACAACATCGCAGAGTACGAGGGCCTCATCGCTGGGCTCAAGGCTGCAGCTGCTCTGGGCATCAAGCACATCATCATCAAGGGAGACTCTTAGCTCCTTGTCAGCTTTTCCAACAAAAGCTACAAGCCCAAGGATGAGCACATGGCCGCCTATCTGGAAGAGGTGCGCAAGATCGAGAAGCGCTTCCTCGGTCTAGAGCTCCAGCACGTCCCTCATGGCAGCAACAAAGAAGCAGATAACATCGCCAAGCGGGCAACTCGCCGCGAGCCTCAACGCCCTGGCGTCTTCGAAGAAAGGCTCCTGAGGCCATCAGCGACACCACCTGCCGCGAGCGCCATGGCGCCTCATGAGGAGCTCCCTCCCGCACCACCCACAGGCGCACCTGACTACGGCCCATCTTTGGTCACTCGCTTGCTGCTCGTGCTGGAGCCTCAAGCGGACAGCTGGGTCATGGAGTTCAAGGCCTACTTGCAAAGTGGCACCCTCCCAGAGAAGGACTCAGAGGCGGAGCGCGTGGCTCGCTAGGCCACCGCCTACTGCTTGCAAGATGGCGAGCTCTACCGCAGGTGCCCCAATGGCGTCACATTGCAGTGCATCTCCGAAGAGCAAGGTCACGAGCTGCTTGCTGACATCCACGACGGAGATTGTGGCCATCACTCTTCGTCGCGCACCCTCGCCGGCAAGGTGTTCCGCAATAGCTTCTACTGGCCCACCACGCTTCAAGACGCCACTGAGATGGTCCAATCCCGCGAGGCCTGCCAATTCCACGCCAAGCAAATCCACCAGCCGGCGCAAGGCCTCCAGACGATCCCACTCTCGTGGACCTTCACGGTCTGGGGGCCGGATATCTTGGGACCCTTCCCTTGCGCGGCAGACGGCTACCGCTACCTCTACATCGCCATCGACAAGTTCACCAAATGGGCGGAAGCCGAGCCAGTCCGCACCATCCCGGTAGTCTCAGCCGTCAAGTTCATCAAGGGCCTCGTGAGCCGCTTTGGCATCCCCAACCGCATCATCACTGACAACAGCTCGCAGTTCACCAGCGGCCTCTGTCATACTGCGCCAGCCTTGGCACGCAGATCTGCTACGCCTCCGTGGCGCACCCGCGAAGCAACGGCCAGGCCGAACGTGCCAACACTGAAGTCCTCAAGGGCCTCAAGACATGAAGCTTCAAGAAAAAGCTTGACGCCTGTGGCAAAGGCTGGCTGGACGAGCTCCAGTTCGTGCTATGGTTAATCCGCACGACAGCAACGAAGCCTACTGGTGAGACTCCTTTCTTCCTCGTCTACGGAGCCGAAGCAGTCCTCCCTTCTGAAATCAAGCACGGCTCTCCGTGAGTCCTCGCCTTCAACGAAGCTCATCAGGATGGCTCGCGAGAGGCCGACCTGCTGCTCCTCGAGGAGGCTCGTTGCCAGGCCACTCTACGCGTTGCCCGATACCAGCAGGCTTTGTGTCGCTACCATAGCCGTAACATACGCCCCCGCACTCTCGAAGCTGGCGACCTCATCCTGAGAAGGATCCTCTCCAGAGAGGGACTCCACAAGCTCTCACCCATGTGGGAAGGCCCCTTCAGGGTGGCACATGTCTCCCAGCCTGGCGCTGCTCGGCTGGAGACGGAGGAGGGTGTTCTTGTACCCAACACATGAAACATCAAACACCTCCGCAAGTTGTACTCGTGACCTCACATGTACGAACGAAATGGAGCTGTACACGCTCCGGAACTCTCCTTGCGTTAGCCTGATGGGCCCGTGAGAGCTCCCTCCCACAACCCAGTGGAAGCCCCATGCTCAGCGCTGGCGGATCGATCAAACTGAGGGCGCCGCCTGGCTGCACCATCCTCAAGCTGTCTCGTGTCTGTCACGACAGCCTCTTCTCTTTTGGATGTGAAATTGAGGGTGCCACGTGGCTGCACCATCCTCAAGCTGACTCGTGCCAGACACGGCAGCCGCATCTTTTTTGGTTGTGTAATGAACCTTATTATTATGCTGCGGTAAAGCTTTATTTCCTAGATATTTTTTGTGTTTGGTAAGTTGTCTGCTTCAGGAGCCGTGCATGCTCGCGATCTCCCTCCTGCGCATCACGAGAGCGGGGGCTGGACACGGTGTGCCTGTGCTCGGGTCAGTCCCAGCAGCACCGTAAAACCCAAGTGACTGAGCTCTGGCTCGCGGGCCTGCTCCCGTGCACGCCACCTCACCAAGGTCCTTGGTGCCTTGTCTCCTCGCGTGACGCCCATGAGCAAGCTAGCAAGCATGAACTGCTCCTCCCTTGTGAAACCTGTCGGTATGCAGTGGTTACAGGAACAAGGCGCACAGCAGGCCTCGCGAGTGCTGCCTCGCGAGGTGACCCATGTCAAGCCGCCTCCTGACGAAGCCAAAAGGAGGCCTGCGGGGGCTGTCCTCGCCAAGTGCCAACGGAGGCCTCACGAGCAAGAGCCTCACGAGGCGTACTCCGCAGCCATGGCATGGCAAGCGACACACTCCACGAAAAAGCTAAGTCTAAAGAACATCTCATGAGCTACCCTTAGCACCCTTCAAGCTCCTCTCCCCGCAACCTCGCTGGGTGCTGATGTTTTCTTCTTTGCTCAAGCCGCTTGCACGTCAAAGGGGGGCTCCCTGAGCATCGCGCCTCAGGAGCTCTTACCGCCCCTCCGAGCCCTACACCCTCTGGCCTTGTCTACGGACGAGTCCTAACATACCAGTGACAATCGTAGCCCGCTCGGGGGCTGGGTCCTGACGACGTAGAGCACCATGGCATGCAAAAAGGAAAAAACAGGCCTCATGAGAGGGCCTCATGAGGAACACAAATTACAGCAAACCATTAAGTACTTAAACGCAAAAGTCATGTTTTCACGCCCCCACGGGGCTACATCGATCTGATACAGGCAAACAAAGAGAAAAGGCCTAAGAGGACGTGCCGTCACCATCACCGCCGTCGTCACCCTTGACGTCGTCGCCTTCACCTTCTTCAACGCCGCTGGAGCTCTTGCTGCTGCCATGGGAGAACTTCGCGAGCAGGGCATCCACGTGGTCCTCCACTGCCTTCCCGAGGCCGTCACGGAGCTCCTCGGGGACAGGGGCTATCACCCTGTCGAAGTCGAAGTTGGCGTCGGCATGGAGGAGATGGCTGAAGATGCGCGTCGCCGCCTGGCTGAGGAGGTCGCGGCACTCATCCTCGATGATGCCGGTCACCCGCTTGGCTCCCAGCTCAAGCCGCTCCACGAGCTCGGTGAAGAAGTCAAGGTAGCTGGCGTCGTGGGTCTCAAGGGGCCCCCCGAGCCTCTCCTGGCAGATGGTCATCAAGGCGCCACGGGCTCAGAGCTGGAGGGAGTGGAACATTTTGGCGCGTTCGTGCTGCCGCCCCCGCGCCCGATCCGCCTCCAACCTGGCCTGCTCGACAACGTTGGAGACACCGCCCACCTGCTGCTGGAGGGAGGCCAGCTCTTCCTCCGCATCGGCCTTCGCCTTCAACGCGGTCTTGTGCTGGGCCTCCGCCTCCATCAGCACCTTCTTGAGGCCATCGATCTCCTTCTGGAGCTCCTCGTGCTTTTTCTTGAAGCGGTCCTCCTGGGCCTTTAGCTTCTTGCTGCGATCGGCGGCAAGCGCCTGGCGGCTCCTCTCGACCCTCGCGTCGGCATCCGCCTGGATCTTCTTCTCCTTGACCTCCAGCGCGGCGTTCGCCTTCTCCATGCGCTCGTTGTAAGAGGCCTGGGCGGCGCCCACCTGGCGATCCAGCGTCTCCAGGTGCTCGCGCTCCGCGGCCTGCTTGGTGGTCATCCGCACCAGCTCCCTCTCCCGGATCACGAGATCCGCCTCGCGGCCCACAAGCTCCTCTTCGCGAGAAGTGATGGCGTCCTCCCGCGCCTGGAGCCGCTGCGCCTGGGTGGCGTGCTGCTCCTCGAGAGCCCTCGTGTGAGCCTCCGCCTCCTCGCGGCACTTGTCGGCCGCGTCGGCCTCTCGCATGGCGTTCTCGAAGATCTCCTTCGCCTTGGAGGCGGCCCTTTCACGCTTCTCTTGCGCGGCCTCATCCTGGCGCCGGCCCAGCTTGACGGCGACGTCGAGTTGACGCCACCCCTCAGAAAGGTGTAGGCGCTCCTCGGCAAGACGCGTCTCCCCCGCCTGGAATTCCGCCTCGAGCTAGCCCAGAGCCGCTCGGGCGTTCCGCAGAGCCCCACGCTTGAGCAGGGTGTGGCTGTTCATGAGCGCTAGGGCCCAGTCCGGGTCCGGCTCCTTGCCGCCCTTCGCCGTCACGGCCTGGGAAGGCCCGGCATCGTTCGTCAGGAGCGGGGGGCTCACCGGAGTCTCCTTCTTCTCTTGCCGCGGCGGCGCGCTCTGCGGGCTCGTCGTGCCCGTGGCGGGAGCCTCGTGAGCCGGCGAGCATCGGGGGCTTGCCGAGGCGCCCCCGGCGTCTGCAGCCTCCAGGATAGGGGCAGAGTTCGGCGGGGGAGTTCGCACCTCCGCCTCCTCCATCGCTGCGTCACCTCCTGCAGCGGGCGCCTCGGGAGGCACGGCCCCTCCTCCGGAGGCCACCTCCCGAGGCTCATCTCCCTTGGCCTCCAGATCCGCGTCGATGTGTGGCTCCAGAGGAGCCATCTGCTCGTGCTCCACCTCCGCGCGCCCCATTTCAGCTTCGGGGTGGCGGGTGGCTTCCACGCGCCCTTCGGCGCCTACGGTGGGTGTCGGGGCCCCCTTTGAGCCAGGGGTCTTGGGCTTCTTCTTCTCCATGGGCCTCCTGCGTGCGTGAGCTCAGCCCAGATCTCGGGAGGAAGAAGGAAAGATACAAAGAAAAGAGAGCAAGGCGTGCTGACTTACTCATTGTTCGGGACCCACTTCCTCTTCTTCAAGACCTACGGCGGGCGGCTCCTGCTATCGCCCTCGCGAGGCTCCCTCGCGAGGCCGCCTCCCGAGGTGGCTTCCTGAGGCTCGGCCGCCCCGTCCTTGGCGCCGTCCTTCTCGGCGGGGTGCTTGGTTGCTCCACCGTCCGTGCCAGTCTTCTCCGCAAGGGGCTCGATGCCCCCGCCGCCGGCGTCAATCTCCTCCACGCGTGACTCGTCAGCCGCCGCGCTGGTACTTCCCGCACCTCCCGCACCGGCAGGCCGAGAGGGCACAACCCTGAATTGGTTGTCGTCGACATCATCATCGTCCTCGAGGTCATAGATGAGCTAGCGGCGGCTTCACAGGGTCGGACCGCCGTCGCTCTCATCCGCGGGGCTGGCGGAGGCCTCGACGTCGCCGCGGTCTCCCGAGCCAGGGACCACCACAAACGGGTTCTCGCGAGGCCCCTCGAAACCCTCTAGCACCAGGCCCTACTGGTCGAAGATCGGCATCTCCGCGACCAGCTCGTCCTTGTTCTGGTAGCGGTACAGCGGGAGCACGTCCCGGGGCGGATCCTTCGCGCCGCTGCCGACCAGGATCTGCATGATCTCCTCCAGCACCTCCGCCGGCAGGTTGTTGACGCTCAGCCTCATGGGGTCATCCTGGCTGGTGATCTTCCACACCGGGCGCGAGCGCCTCTGGAGCGGCGCCGCAAGAATTCCTTCACCACCATGGGCCCCGTGAGCCCGCCTTCCTTCAGCTCGGCCAGCCGCCCCCACAGGGGCGCCAGCCTCAGGTCGGTGAGCTTTTCGTGCTCCCAGCCGGAGCTATTCACGGCGGGATCCGTCGGGATCATCAGCAGCGGACTATGCTGGCACGCGTCCACATAGATCCAGCGCTGCCGGTAGCCCTCCACCTTCCTCGAGATCTTTAGGTTGATGGAGTCCTCCTCCGTCCCCTTGACGTTGAGGAACGAGGCGCATGCCAAGCGGTGGTTCGCCGCGGTCAGCCGCCGGCTGAAGAAGTGGCGGAAGAGCACCACCGAAGGCATCACGCCCATGAAGGCCTCACAGAAGAAGGCAAAGGTGGAGAGGAGGAAGACAGAGTTTGGTTGAAGGTGAAGCACGTGGATCTGGTAGTGCGTCAGGACGACGTTGAAGAAGTCAGAGAACGACGACACCAGGCCGGCATAGACGCTATGGAGGAAGAGGGGGTAGGTCGTCGCCTCCTGCTCACACAGCGAGCGCGAGCCCGGCCAAATTTTCGTCGCCTTCCACTCGTTAGTGGCGGCGGCGGTCATCGGGATCACCTTGTCCAGGCCTTCCTGGTTGGCGATGATGGAGCGCTGCAGTGCCGGCTCCAGGGCCGGCACGCTCGGGGCCACGGCCGCCGCCTTCCCTTTCTTGCCAGTGGGCGCTATCGCTGCGCGGTGGAGCTTAGGGGGCGAGAGGAGGAAGAAGCAGTGCGCAAGGAAGGAGATGCGAGGAGTCAAGTGCTAGGAGGCTAGGAGTACGAAGGAAGGCAATGATGCTCTGCGCCGTGCGCGGGTCAGCTTTATGGCAGTGCGGGCGGTTACCGAGGCATAGTGGAGGAAGTGGGGGCGTCCCACGTCTCATCGTGCGCCTCGCACCGCTACCTGGGCCCCGCAGTCGTTTAGGGCCCGCGTCGTTTCACTCCCAACGGGCGGGAACGTGCACGCCATGGGCCCGGGGGCTACTGTCGGGCCAGTGGGAACCGGGGTACCATGGCCTGTCTGCCTGCAGGCCCAGGAAGCAACACCTGGCGAAGGCCCACGAGGCGGCCCAGTCATGGGCACCGCGAAGCAAGACACCTTGCGAGGCGCCGGCCTCACGAGGACCCCTCCGCACGGAGCGGACCACCAAGACTTAGCTGCAGCAGCGACAGCAGGAGGCCTCGCGAGGCCCCCTCACGAGGCGGCCTCCTGAGGCGGTCTCCCGAGGCCACCCGAGGCGGGCGTCGCGTGGCGCCGGTCACGGGTCCAGTGCCCACCACGTGGGTGACGCGCTTGGCGACGAACAGCGGCAGGAGCCCTACCAGCAGGCGCGGACAGAGAGGTTTTCCTCTTTGGTTCTAAGGGGGGCAGCGCTGGCGGTCCATCCCCAAAGCAAGTCCCAAAGACTGCCTGTTTGGTGAAAGAAGACCAGGACGATAAGGAGCACAGGGCAGAGGTCATCACCGAGCCCACCGGCGCGTCATGGATAACACCTTTGCAGGCGAAGACCGACTTTTGTCAGGATAAGCCTAGGCACCTGTCCCCTTTCAAATGGCCGTTGTGTGTGGCAACCCTTCCCGCCAAGATTTTCGGGGGAAGAGGACCAAGGCAGCTATAGAAGGGGCAGTGCTGCCATCGTAGGAGGGGAGGAGAGAGCTCTTCTTCGTCAACCTTGTACGTGAGAACCTTCTTGCCGACCATAATCAAAACCACAAGCAGGAGTAGGGTTTTACACCGCGAGGTGGCCCGAACCTGGGTAGCTGTTGTGTCCCCTCTCGTGCGCTGCGCTTTGCGCGCTCTCGCCGTAGTCTCACCATGGTCGCCTGATGTCTACTACACAACTTATTCTTGTAGACTCGTGTTGGGCCTCCAAGCGCAGAGTTTTGTAGGACAGTAGCTATTTTCCCTCAAGTGGATGACCTAAGGTTTATCAATCCGTGGGAGGCGTAGGATGAAGATGGTATCTCTCAAACAACCCTGCAACCAAATACAAGAAATCTCTTTTGTCCCCAACATACCCAATACAATGGCAAATTGTATAGGTGCACTAGTTCGGCGAAGAGATGGTGATACAAGTGTAGTATGGATAGTAGATATAGGTTTTTGTAATCTGAAAATATAAAAACAGCAAGGTAACAAACGATAAAAGGGAGCACAAATGGTATTGCAATGCTTAAAAATAAGGCCTAGGGTTCATACTTTCACTAGTGCAATCTCTCAACAATGCTAACATAATTGGATCATATAACAATCCCTCAACGTGCGACAAAGAATCACTCCAAAGTTCCTATTAGCGGAGAACATATGATAGAAATTGTTGTAGGGTACGAAACCACCTCAAAGTTATCCTTTCCGATCAATCTATTGAGCCATCCCTATAAGTGTCACAAATAGCCCTTGAGTTCGTACTAAAATAAAACCATATGATATGCATCAACCAACTCTAATGTCACCTAGATACTCCAATGTCACCACAAGTATCCGTGAGTTGATTATTCGATATGCATCAAACAACTTCATAATCATAATATTCAATCCATGCAAAGAACTTCAAGGAGCACCCCAAAGTTTCTATCAGAGAAAAGATAATGAAAACGTGCATCAACCCCTATGCATAGATTACCCCAATGTCACCTCGGGAATCCGTGAGTTGAGCGCCAAAACATATATCAAGTGAATCAATATAATACCCCATTGTCACCACGGGTATTCATATGCAAGACATACATCAAGTGTTCTCAAATCTGAAATATTCAATCCGATAATAGTGAAACCTCAAAGGTAAAAACTCAATTCATCACAACAAAATAGAGAGGGAGAAACACCATATGATCCAACTATATTAATAAAGCTCGCGGTACATCAAGATCGTGCCAAATCAGGAACACGAGAGAGAGAGATCAAACACATAGCTACTAGTACATACCCTTATCCTCGAGGGTGAAATACTCCCTCCTCGTCATGGAGACCACCGGGATGATGAAGATGGCCTCCAGTGATGATTCCCCCCCTCCGGCAGGGTGCCGGAAAATGGCTCCAGATGGGATCTCCTTGGTACAGAGGCTTGCGCCGGCGTAAAAACTCATCTAGGTTAACTTTCGGGGGTTTCTGAATATATAGGATTTTTCAGCGTTGGAATCACGCAAAGAGGTGCCACAGGGGGCCCACGAGGCACCAGGGCGCGCCTGGGGGGGGGGGGGTGGTGCGCCCTTATGGCTTGTGGGGCCCCTGTGGGTCTTCTGCTGCTCCCCCAAAGCTTCCTAGGTATATTTCCTTCCAGAAAAAATCGTCAAAAAGTTTCGCTGCATTTGGACTTCATTTGATATGGATTTTCTGGAAAACCAAAAACAAGCAGAAAATAGCAACTGGCACTGGGCACTAGGTCAATATGTTAGTCCATAAAAATCATATAAAAGCCATTTAAAAGTGTACCAAAATCATACGAAACTATAATAAACATGGCATGAATACTTCATAAATTATAGATACGTTGGAGATGTATCATCGCCGCGGAGCGGATAGAAACGAGCATGCCCCAGAGTTCGAACCAGGGTCCTCGGAGCCCCGATTACGACAATTTCCTTCTGCTCCTCGTTGGGTTTGACACTCTTACTTATTGAAAGGACTACGATTGATCCCCTATACTTGTGGGTCATCAAGACTCTTTTCTGGCGCTATTGCTGGGGAGTGAAGCGCCTTTCGTAAGTGGAATTTGGTAAGGAAACATTTTTATTACGTGCTGAGTTACTGTCACTTGTCACTATGGAAAATAATCCTTTGAGGGGCTTGTTCAGGGTATCTTCACCTTGACCAGAAGCAATAAGAGTTGCCCCTTAACCTATTGAACCTACTGAAAATATTTATTATGAGATTCCTTCGGCTATGTTAGAGAAACTACTAGCTAATCCTTATGCAGGAGATGGAACGGTACATCCTGGTATGCACTTGATCTATATAGATGAAATTTGTGGATTGTTTAAGCTTGCAGGTTTATCCGAGGATAGAGTTAAGAAGAAAGTATTCCCTTTATCTTTGGGGGGGAAAGGCATTGACATGGTATAGGCTATTGGATGATACTGGAACATGGGATTGGAACCGTTTAAAGCTGGAATTTCACCAGAAATTTTATCCTATGCATTTAGTTCAGCGTGATCAGAATTATATATATAATTTTTGGCCTCGTGAAGGAGAAAGTATCGCTCAAGCTTGGGGGAGGCTAAAGTATATGATGCACACATGCCCCAATCATGAGCTCCCAAGAGAAATAATTATACAAAACTTTTATGCTCGGCTTTCTCATAATGATCAATCCATGCTCGATATTTCTTTTACTGGTTCCTTTATGAAGAGAACTATTGAATTCAAATGGGATCTTCTTGAAAGAATTAAACGCAACTCTGAAGATTGGGAAATCGACAAAGGTAAAGAGTCAGGTGTAAAACTTGAGTTTGATTGTGTTAAATCTTTTATGGAAACCGATGCTTTTCATAAGTTTAGTACTAAATATGGACTTGACTCTGAGATAGTAGCTACTTTTTGTGAATCCTTTGTTGCTCATGTTGATCTCCCGAAGGAGAAGTGGTTTAAATTTCATCCACCTATTGAAGAAAATTGTGAGGAACCTGTTATCACTGGTGCAGCGACCTGCTATACAAACGGTTTTTACCCCCTTTCCACGACAGAGTTTTAAACCGTCGCCTTGCCTGTGTGTGCGATAGGGGGGTCCTTCCCACACGACCCAGAAACCGTCGGCGATAGGGCCTCCGGTCACACACGCGGGGCAAAAAGAGCTCATGTGCGATCAGGCGAGCCATCGCAGACAATTATGCTGGCCCAATCGTTTCTGTTCGTATGTACATCCCACACAGTGAATCTCAGAAAAACATTTCCGTTCATATGTACATCACACACAATTTTTATGTGGAAACGTTTGTGCAAGGTGGCCTAACGCAAACATTTGTCGGGCGGAAGTCCTGTGTGATTGTTCATTGATCCAACACGGCTACTGATACGTCTCCAACGTATCTATAATTTTTGATTGTTCCATGCTATTATAGTATCAATCTTGGATGTTTTATATGCAATTATATGCCATTATATATCATTTTTTTGGGACTAACCTATTAACCCAGTGCTAGTGCCAGTTGTTGTTTTTTGCTTGTTTTTGTCTTTTCTGAAAATCATTATCAAAAAGAGTCCAAACGAGAAAAAAAACTTTGGATTAATTTTTTCTGGACTAGAAGAGACCCACGAAGGTTCGGGAGAAAACCAGAGGAGCCACGAGGGAGCCACAAGCTCGGAGGGCGCGCCCTGGGGGGTAGGGCGCGCCTCCCAGGCTTGTGGGCCCCTCGTAGCCCCTCCTGACCTAATTCCAGTGCTATAAATTCCCAAATATTCCCAATATTCCAGGGAGACAAAAGAGAAAACCTTTCCGCCGCCGCAAGCCTCTGTTCTTCCGCGATCCCATCTGGTGGCCTTTTCCGGTACTCTGCCGGAGGGGCAATCAATCATGGAGGGCTTCTTCATCAACCTTGCTGCCCCTCCGATGATGTATGAGTAGTTTACCACAGACCTACGGGTCCATAGCTAGTAGCTAGATGGATTCGTCTCTCTCTTTGATCTTCAATACCATGTTCTCCTCGATGTTCTTGGAGTTCTATCCGATGTAATCTTGTTTTGCAGTGTGTTTGTTGGGAACCGATGAATTGTGAGTTTATGATCAGATTATTCATGAGAAATATTTGAGTCTTCTCTGAACTCTTTTATGCATGATTATTATAGCTTTGTATTTCTCTCCGATCTATCAATTTGGTTTGGCCACTAGATTGGTTTATCTTGCAATGGGAGAGGTGCTTTGTGATGGGTTCAATCTTGCGGTGCTCAATCCCAGTGACAGAAAGGGACATGACATGTATTAGTATTGTTGCCATTAAGGATAAAAAGGTGGGGTTTAGTCATATTGCGTGATTTTACTTTGTCTACATCATGTCATCTTTCTTAAGGCGTTGCTCGGTTTCATACTTTATACCCTAGATGCATGCTGGATAGCGGTCGATGGGTGGAGTAACAGTAGTAGATGCAGGCAGGAGTCGGTCTACTTGTCTCGGACGTGATGCCTATATACATGATCATTGCCATGAATCCGTCATAATTATTTGCTTTCCAATCAATTGCCCAACAGTAATTTGTTTACCCACCGTATGCTATGTGTTCGAGAGAGAAGCCTCTAGTGAAAACTATGGCCCCCGGGTCTACTTTTATCATATATTAAAATGAAAGTACCTTGCTACAATTTATTTACTTTTGTTTTATTTAGTTTTTTAGTTTATTTATCTATCACTATCAAATTTAATCCTTGCAAATAATCGCTAAGAGGATTGACAACCCTCTTATTTGCGTTGGGTGCAAGTGTTTGCTTTTGTGTGTGTAGGTGCTGCTAATGGGATTTTGCTTGGTTCTCCTACTGGATTGATAACCTTGGGTCTTAACTGAGGGAAATACTTATCTCTACTATACTGCATCATCCTCTCCTCTTCGGGGAAATACCAACGCGGTCTACAAGTAGCAGCTACTTTCTAGAAACTGTGTGCATTGTTTGAGGTCATCGCCCTCTGTGTTGTCTGAGAAACTGTCTGCAATACAAAAACCCAATAAGCAGGCTAATTAGCCTATTATTGATAATGCATTTAGTAATCAAATTGACATTTCATATCAAACACACCATATGTTTCATAGCCGTATTACGGCAACCATGATTTCATAGCTGAATTACATCAGAGTACAACATCACATAGCCTCAGCACTCAGTTACACCATATAGGCATATAGCTAGCTATGCAATTTCACAACAGCATAAAGTTTCACATGCAACATCTAAAACCTTTGGAAAGTAGCATCATATATGGTATATAGAGAGATGAATCTCATCTGGAAAACTGCTGAATCTGAAGGCGAATATTGAGCCTTCAATGATGTTGAATGTCCTTGCAACTTTACGCCAGTGGCTGTGGATGATTGCCCGCCCAACCTTCGTCCTCTTGAGGAAGACTTCAATATTGTACCGTGGGTGTTGAATGAGTACCTTCCTCGCCTCTTGACCATGGAGGTGGTTTGAGAGGTAATCATCGGTGAACTGCTTTGGAAAGGACTGAAAACAAAGATATGCATAAATATCTATTCTAAATTTTGAAATGGCGCATAGGAAAAAACACAAGGTAAAAGAGTTAGTACCATCCTATAGTTGACTGATGCCTTCTTCATTGTGCAAACAAAGATCTTGTTGTTATTCATCGCTAGTTTCTTTATCCTAACAATCTTTCTGAGTTTCTTGACTTGACTGATATTCATGTCCATCTCATTTCCCCATATGCAAAATGGATCGAACAGCGGGTCTAAACGTCTGACAGCAGGACCTGCATGTGCAAGACCAAATTGTTAAAAACCTAAATATTAGAATGGTTCCTACAATTGCACAAGAATGTGCTATTAGCCAAAGGACCATGCATGTGCAAACCTCGATGGTAAACCTCAGTGCCTCCCATTGTTTCCCTGCAACACATATAAGGCAGATATTGATCAGTTTAAATGAGAGTTGGCATACTATCAGTAGAATATATTAATGAAAACTTGTACCCACAACAAATGAACATCACACTGTAGAATTGAACCAAAAAGTTAACTGGACACCGCAACAAATGAAGCAAGCAGTTAACTGAGAACCACATTGCAGAATAGAACATATACTAGAAGATCATAGAGTTAACCAAGCCAAGCGTGCTTAAGAACTACTAGGAAATATAGCATTTGTGTATGTTTCTCATGTATAGAGTACATCCAAATTCGATTTTATTCCTCACATGCATAACAATAAAAATTTTGTACCCGCAGGAATTGAACATCACATTTCAGAATTGAACCAAACAGTTAACTGAACATCACAACAAATGAACCAAACTGTTAACTGAACATCACATTTCAGAAGATCAGTGTGGCACCCCGGCTCAGAGAGACCGGAACACCCCGCATTCCAGCCCAGAGATCAAGTCTTCTGGAATACGACACTGCTTGGCATAGAACAAATTAGCTCTTTATTACAAATAATATGAGTACAAGGGTTCTGAAGATACAAGGGTTACAAAGGCACGGCGACTCAACACCTGCTAAGGTAGCTCTATGCTAGCAGCGGAACATCTCGTAGCGGAATAACTTCTAGTAGCGGAACAACGATGACGGTGATGGACCCCACTCCGCAGGGACTCTGGCTGGGACGCATCCTAGAGCGCAAACTCGGGATCCTCGACAAGCAATCAATCACGGCATGACCTGCAATCTGGCATGACATGCCAGGTGAGTACTTTGAATGTACTCGCAAGCTCATAGCAACCAAAGCAATCAAGACAAACAACAGCATGGCAATTACAGGTTAATTATCAATGATGAACATGATACTACTAGAACAACATGAGAGTGAACATGGCATGTACATGTTAATCATGATATGAACACGATGCTATCATACATGATGTGTACGTGGATTGTTGCCGTGGTCCCTTGGACCAACTTACCATCTCGGGGTTACCTCGTAAGCACCGTCAACATCTTACCATCGTGATCCTCACTTGATCACAGCAATACCAACCATAGTGATCCTCACACGATCACCAACTTCTGCATGTGCCATCTTGTTGTTCTTGGTGTGCAGGTTTATTATTTCTGTTGACCCACAGTGTGACCTACTACGAACTGTGTCCTTGACCGAGGACGCGGCTATCGATAGATTATACACTCTGTAGAGGTTAGTGCACTGTACCCACACCACGGAACTCACGGCCTCGTGCTCCCATTCGGGTGGACCAACGACATTCCGACAAAACCAATCTATTGCATGACACTCTCCCGGCCGCTCCGACAAACTCCCCTTTGGGCTATGTCATGGGTGGCCCCGATGTCAACTCGTGACATCCTGCCACCTTGTGGCCGGCCACCGTCGTGGCAAAACAAAACAAACGGTCCCAAACAGGGGCAAACGCGCGCAATAACTCGGGCACACAAGGCTTATGGACGCCTACCTGATCAGGGTAGCGCGCGCACATAACCTTCCCTAGTTGGAGGCACCGGCGAGAGGCATGACAATAGACCGAATTAGGGCCTCCCCATCCAGGCAAGTGTGGCTGCACTGGTGAGCTCGATTCAGTGGCACCATGACTCAGCCAACAGATTTATTCAAGTTCGATTAATGTTAGGTTCAACTTGAATGGTGATGAGCTGAGTCACAATAAAATAACATGACAATGCATGATATCAACATAAACATGGGTGGGCAATATAACCATTTATCATAACATCAACAACAATAAATCATTTAGTCTACGGGATGCAAATAAGCATGGCATGAATATCACAGGTATTTGCATAACAAACCATAACTATTCATGTGAACATAACATGATCACTAGCATATGAACTGAATACAAGAATGGAACATGAGAATAATACTACTAGCAAGTAAATATCTGGATGCACATGAACATGGTATAGGGATGAGCATGAATCCACAAGCATATACATAGCATTTACAAAATAATTTCAAAGTAATTATTTAAACATTCAAGTGAAAACCATGGCTATTGCAAGACCATCATGCAAGTGGCTGTTGTGTCTTGCCTGAGGATGAAGGATTCATCGGGAAGAAGTGCGAGAAGCTCGCGAAATTTTTTGCCGGAAAAGTTTCCCTCCCGGCGGAGCTGATTAGAGGGCAAGGGCAAAATGGTCATTTTCAGAGTGTGACAACATAGTGAAAATGATACCAATAGAATGGGCTCGACGAATAGAGAACGTGGGCTTTGGAATCACCTGATTTAGAGTTACGGTTGCGGAGATACGGCCGTTCATTCTTTAGGCAGAAATCGAATAAAAACTTGTTCATTTCTGCTCTTAACGGGTGAATGTCCGCAAAGTAAGGTTTTTGGCCGGCGAGGTAAAACAGAAAGCGCATTCTCAGTGAATACGTTTTTCAAACAATGAAAGCATATTTCCCTCTGAAGCTGCACCAGAGTATGCTTCCTCAAGCGGAAAACGTAGTTTTGAAAATACATGTTCACTTAAAACGCGCGGGCTCGGCCGGCTGTCACTTACAGCTGGGCCCCGCCGGCTTCTCTCTCTCCTCCTTGTTCCTTTCTTCTACCTCCCGACGGGAGAGGTAGAGGACGAGCGCCGCCGCGATTCCCTTCGCTGCGCCGCCCGAGGGGCCGAGCTGCAGGCCAGGGCGAATGCCCCACTCCACGCCACACCCGTAGGTGGCTGCAGGGGCGCCTGAGGTGGCCCACATCGCCGCCTCGAGTGGTCGGGCCGTGGCGGCCGAGAGGCTTCACGGGAGCCGCGCCGGCAGGGCTCCTCCGCCGGAGATAGGCATGGTGGCGGCGCGGCAGGGTCTTGGTGGCGTCCTGGTTATCGGAGAGGGGGAGGGGGCAAAGCCACGAGCTCGAATTTAGGTGGAGGTCGGCGAGGGCTATGGCGGCCATGGGAGGGCAGAGGAGCTCTTCGAGCTCGTTGGAGCTGTCGGGGAGGGCTAAGGGAGAGAGAGGGGGCTGCTGGTGGTCTCGGGAGGCCTCGGGGACGGCTTAAATAGCCGGGGCGAGCTCGAGGGTGAGCGCGACCGCGGCGACGCGTGTGCCGGCGCTCTGACGCGAGCAGGCCACGTGGAGGGGAGGGGGAAGATGTCCAGAGGGCTCACGGGGGAGCAGAGGGAGCTCAGTCATGCTCAAGAAGGCTCGGGGAGGCGTGGCCGACCGGCCATGGTGGTGGGGACGGCGGACAGCACGCGGACGCGGCTGCCGTGGCGTGAGGAGGAAGAAAGAGGAGGGGGAAGGAGCTGGGGAGCGAGCGCGTGGCCTCTGTGGAGCTGCTAGACACGCTCCGGTGGCGCGAGCTCGACGAATGGACGGTGGCCGAGGGCCCCAAAGTCCAGAGCACGCGCTTTGCATACAGTGCACGCGCTCTACACATGGTCATCACGTGAACAGGCGCACGCGGTGCGCCCTGGCCAGGAAAAAGTTGTCTACCGCGTGGACCCTACTTGCTGGAGAAGCACTATGGTCTTGGTTTGGTTAAATCACCTTTGTGCTGAAGGGTACCATCAACTATAGCTCCTGGCAGCAAAGTGTTTCTACTGGAGTGGGGGAGACTCACTAGGGGATAGATGCTGAGATTGTACTGAGGGTAATCACACACTAAGGTGATCATTGTGGCAAAGTTTCAGCTCAATAGGATGAAGATAGCTAGCACTTCCTTCACAAAGTGCCCCACTGGACAGAAATGGGAAAATTGGAGTGGTGCTCACATAAATGATTGGACTGAGCTTAAATTTGGTGGATAATGATCATTTGGGCATAGGAAGGTACTGTAAAAATTTCATACCATTTAGATAAATAAAAATGGTACTTCCTTCACAATGCTTTCCTCTGGACAGTAACTTGGGGGAATTATGGAGAGAGATTGGCTTGATGAAATGAGCCAAAATTTTGTGGAGGGAAGTTATATTGGTAGGAGAATGTCCTGGTAAAATTTCAGAAATTAAAGAGCAATATAAAATATAGTTGCTTCACAAACTGAAAATATGACCAGCAACAAAGATTGGATGGTGTGCTCACCATGGGCATGAAATCTTGAGTATTTTTACATATCCAAGGTCCATATGGTCCAAAGGAATTTTGAGAATTTTGTGGGAATTTTAGGAAAGACAGAAATATAGGTTGCTTCACAACCCAGGGCAAACAAGAATATTCCCAAGAAATAAAAATTAGGGTTGGGCTAAGATGGAAATGACATGGCCTTGAGAAAGATTTGGGAGTGACAAGCCACTTGGGAGAGGAAGAAGAGATGATCTTCCTAGGTTTCAAGACCACAGAGCCACAAAAAAGGAATTCCAAATAAAATTCCAAAGAAATCCAAAAGAAAAAGAAAGGGCCAAAAATCGGGGTGTCACAATCAGATTGCATATTAACATTACAGAGGACATTTCACTAGAAGGCACTGGAGGCGGCCTTTAGAAAACACCATGAACTGTCGTTTAAAGCAGCCAACCGCGTGGCGGCGTCCATGCATGAGGGGTTGATGGTGGCATCGACGGCGAGGTGCTCCTCCAAGATCTGGCAGTCGGCACGCATGGTAGCCATCGCGACCTCATCCGCCCGTGCGGCCGCGATTTGCTTCACCGCTGCCAGATGGTCCTTGAGCTCCTGGCTATAATGCGTGCACCATGGCTATGGGCGGCGCTTATTTGGAGGATGGGGCAGTGATTTGGGTGGAAGGTGTCGCGCCGATGGCCGAGGCATGTGGGATGGAGAAGGAGGAGGAGGATGGGGGTGGGGTGTGGATTACCTGACTATATCGACGAGGCCGCGCAGCGGGAAGGAGCGCCACCGGCGAGGAGGCGGTGCTGCAAAGCAAGCAGTGAAGGTTTGAACTTGGAAAGGAAGGAGGAAACAGTGGAAATGTGGATTTTGGTGGGAGGAGGGGGCGGGGACCTAGATATTTCTATGGTTGCCGAAAATTTACGAACGGTGCAGCAAAAAATTGGCGCGCAAGTGTGGTTGACGCGCGGCCGGTGGACTGTAGCCGACGAACCTTCCGGCGTAAGCCATACATGAGGGAGCCCCAAGATATTTTATACTGCATCGCACACGATTCTTGCTAATAAACTGTTTGCGGTGTACTTGATTCTTTCATTTTGATTTGAAAGACAAAATGGGGTTACAGCAGGAAAGGTCGGTGTTTGAATTGCTAGAACATTTATCTACAGTGAACATGCAACTATAGGAGTGTCGTCCTAAAATTTGGAATTATTCCGGGTTTGTTTGGCATTTTTTATACATTAATTGAGTTTTCTATGCATTTAATGTGCATAATTCAAATTTGAACTATAGGCACATGCTCCAGTGCACCAAAATGGGTTGAAAACTTGTATATGTGTCCTTGGGTGAATGTTTAGGTCCCATACAAGAAATGGGAGTGAATTTCAAACATCTGGGCGTCGTGGCTCGGCCGAAAATATTGAGAAACTTGGTTTTTAAATTCCTGTAAATCCAAAAATTGCCTAAAAATCACGGAACTTGGCATGGTGTCTTGACATGGCACCAACATGCTGTGGTAAAATTTTTGTTTGATTTGGGACAAGTTTTGGTATAAGCTTCTTACAAACCGAAGCTTCCCTGAAGAAGGCTCATGGTTCCGATAGGGGATGTGTCACCTTTGTGGGCGAAACGACATACGCTGCCTCTTCGTGCCTTGATTTTTTTACAGAGGCAACAAAGACAAATAGGAGTGTCGTGCTAAAATTTGGAATTATTCCGGGTTCGTTTGGCCTTTTTATACATTAATTGAGTTTCTAGGCATTTAATGTGCATAATACAAATTTGAACTACATGCACATGCTCCAGTGAACCAAAATGGGTTGAAAAATCATATATGTGTCCTTGGGTGAATGTTTAGGTCCCATACAAGAAATGGGAATGAATTTCAAACATCTGGGCATCGTGGCTCGGCCGAAAACATTGAGAAACTTGGTTTTTAAATTCCTGTAAATCCAAAAATTGCCTAAAAATCACGGAACTTGGCATGGTGTCTTGACATGGCACCAACATGATGTGGTAAATTTTTTGTTTGATTTGGGACAGGATTTGGTATAAGCTTCTTACAAACCGGAGCTTCTCTCAAGAAGGCTCATGGTTCCGATAGGGGATGTGTCACCTTTGTGGGCGAAACGACATACGCTGCCTCTTCCTGCCTTGATTTTTTTACAGAGGCAACAAAGACCAATAGGAGTGTCGTGCTAAAATTTGGAATTATTCCAGGTTCGTTTGGCCTTTTTTATACATTTATTGAGTTTCCTAGGCATTTAATGTGCATAATTCAAATTTGAACTACATGCACATGCTCCAGCGCACCAAAATGGGTTGAAAAATCGTACATGTGTCCTTGGGTGAATGTTTATGTCCCATGCAAGAAATGAGAATGAATTTAAAACATCTAGGCATCGTGGCTCAGCCGAAAACATTGACAAACTTGGTTTTAAATTCCTGTAAATCCAAAACTTGCCTGAAAATCATGAAACTTGGCATGGTGCCTTGACATGGCACCAACATGCTGTGGTAAAAATTGTGTCTGATTTTTTGAAGGCACACACATTAACAACCAACAAAGTCATTTTGGAACAAAGAGCTGCCACGTTACAATCAGAAACATAAGTGTTATTCAAACCATGGGCGTTGTACTAACCATTTACGTGCCGCCACGCGTCCCCATTTTTATTGGCTAGGAGGCGCCGTGCAGGGTAGCTATTTGAGTAGACGGGAGGCGTGGAGCAGACCGCTGCACAAGCTCACCGGGAGGCAAGCCCTTTGACCTCCATCCGCCGCCCACCTCGCTCCCAACTTCTCCATTAATGGCGCCCGAGCCCCTGTTTTAATGGCGTGGCTAGGTCTCAGTCGACTGAGATTTAAGAGAGAAAAGAAAATCTGAAAAGAAAATTTTGCACGGATCTTGATGTAAGATCTCACGGACATAGCATTGACCGAGACTTAGCAAGACTGATATATATGATGACAATGGCAATGGATAATAATAGTTGTCTTACATATTCAGGAACATAATTAAAGATGCCACATGTGGCAATGCCCGAAAGAGACAAGGGCAAAAGAAGAAGGAAGACACAGACAACGATCTAGGTCGTTGCTCTCTACTTCACCTCGATCTACTCCGCCATCTTAGTCATTTCGTCCATATGTCGCAGGAGTTCTCGCGGCGAGCGGCGTTGATCTCTTTCACGTCCTCAATACATCGCTTGAGAGCATCCACGGATTCCTCCACGAGCCTTTCACGCTCGATGCAGAGCTTAGCATTCTCGTCCATAACTTTCCTGATCGAATTTGGATGTACTCTATACATGAGAAACATACACAAATGCTATATTTCCTAGTAGTTCTTAAGCACGCTTGGCTTGGTTAACTCTATGATCTTCTAGTATATGTTCTATTCTGCAATGTGGTTCTCAGTTAACTGCTTGCTTCATTTGTTGCGGTGTCCAGTTAACTTTTTGGTTCAATTCTTCAGTGTGATGTTCATTTGTTGTGGGTACAAGTTTTCATTAATATATTCTACTGATAGTATGCCAACTCTCATTTAAACTGATCAATATCTGCCTTATATGTGTTGCAGGGAAACAATGGGAGGCACTAAGGTTTACCATCGAGGTTTGCACATGCATGGTCCTTTGGCTAATAGCACATTATTGTGCAATTGCAGGAACCATTCTAATATTTAGGTTTTTAACAATTTGGTCTTGCACATGTAGGTCCTGCTGTCAGAGGTTTAGACCCGCTGTTCGATCCATTTTGCATATGGGGAAATGAGATGGACATGAATATCAGTCAAGTCAAGAAACTCAGAAAGATTAGCGATGAATAACAACAAGATCTTTGTTTGCACAATGAAGAAGACATCAGTCAACTATAGGATGGTACTAACTCTTTTACCTTGTGTTTTTTCCTATGCGCCATTTCAAAATTTAGAATAGATATTTATGCATATCTTTGTTTTCAGTCCTTTCCAAAGCAGTTCACCAATGATTACCTCTCAAACCACCTCCATGGTCAAGAGGCGAGGAAGGTACTCATTCAACACCCACGATACAATATTGAAGTCTTCCTCAAGAGGACGAAGGTTGGGCGGGCAATCATCCGCAGCCAGTGGCGTAAAGTTGCAAGGACATTCAACATCATTGAAGGCTCAATATTCGCCTTCAGATTCAGCAGTTTTCCAGATGAGATTCATCTCTCTATATACCGTATATGATGCTACTTTCCAATGGTTTTAGATGTTGCATGTGAAACTTTGTGCTGTTGTGTAATTGCGTAGCTAGCTATATGCCTATATGGTGTAACTGAGTGCTGAAGCTATGTGATGTTGTACTCTGATGTAATTCAGCTATGAAATCCTGGTTGCCGTAATACGGCTATGAAACATATGGTGTGTTTGATATGAAATGTCAATTTGATTACTAAATGCATTATCAATAATAGGCCAATTAGCTTGCTTATTGGGTTTTGTATTGCAGACGGTTTCTCAGACAACACCATGGGCGATGACCTCAAACAACGCACACAGTTTCTAGAAAGTAGCTGCTACTTGTAGACTGCATTGGTATTTCCCCGAAGAGGAGAGGATGATGCAGTATAGTAGAGATAAGTATTTCCCTCAGTTAAGAACCAAGGTTATCAATCCAGTAGGAGAACCAAGCAAAATCCCGTTAAGCGCACCTGCACACACAAAAGCAAACACTTGCACCTAACGCAAATAAGAGGGTTGTCAATCCTCTTAGCGGTTATTTGCATGGATTAATTCTGATAGTGATAGATAGATAAACTAAAATACTAAATAAAATAAAAGTAAATAAATTGCAGCAAGGTATTTTTGATTTTAATATATGATAAAATTAGACCCGGGGGGCATAGTTTTCACTAGAGGCTTCTCTCTCGAACACATAGCATAAGGTGGGTAAACAAATTATTGTTGGGCAATTGATAGAAAAGCAAATAATTATGACGGATTCATGGCAATGATCATGTATATAGGCATCATGTCCGAGACAAGTTGACCGACTCCTGCCTGCATCTACTACTATTACTCCACCCATCGACCGCTATCCAGCATGCATCTAGGGTATTAAGTATGAAACAGAGTAACGCCATAAGCAAGATGACATGATGTAGACAAAGTAAACTCAAGCAATATGATTAAACCCCATCTTTTTATCCTTAATGGCAACAATACAAAAACATGTCATGTCCCTTTCTGTCACTGGAATTGAGCACCGCAAGATTGAACCCATCACAAAGCACCTCTCCCATTGCAAGATAAACCAATATAGTTGGCCAAACCAAATCGATAGATCGGAGAGAAATACAAAGCTATAATAATCATGCATAAAAGAGTTCAGAGAAGACTCAAATATTTCTCATGAATAATCTGATCATAAACTCACAATTCATCGGATCCCAACAAACACACCACAAAAGAAGATTACATCGGATAGAACTCCAACAACATCGAGGAGAACATGGTATTGAAGATCAAAGAGAGAGAAGAAGCCATCTAGCTACTAGCTATGGACCCGTAGGTCTATGGTAAACTACTCACACATCATCGGAAGGGCAGTAAGGATGATGAAGAAGCCCTCCGTGATCGATTCCCCCTCCGGCAGAGTATCGGAAAAGGCCTCCAGATGGGATCGCGGAAGAACAGAGGCTTGCGGCAGCAGAAAGGTTTTCTCTCCTATCCCTCTGGTTTATTGGAAATATTTGGGAATTTATAGCGCTGGAATTAGATCAGGAGGGGCTACGAGGGGCCCACAAGCCTGGGGGGTGCGCCTACCCCCTGGGCACGCCCTCCAGGCTTGTCGAATCCTCGTGGCTCTTCTGGTCTTCTCCCAAAGCTGCGTGGGTCTCTTCTGGTCCAGAAAAAATTAATCCAAAGTTTTTTTCTCGTTTGGACTCTTTTTGATAATGATTTTCTGAAAAGACAAAAACAAGCAAAAAACAGCAACTGACACTGGGCACTGGGTTAATAGGTTAGTCCCAAAAAATGATATATAATGGCATATAATTGCATATAAAACATCCAAGATTGATACTATAATAGCATGGAACAATAAAAAATTATAGATACATTGGAGACATATCAAGCATCTCCAAGCTTAATTCCTGCTCGTCCTCGAGTAGGTAAATGATAAAAACAGAAATTTTTGATGTGGAATGCTACCTATCATGTTTCATCATGTAATCTCTCTCTTACGGTATGAATAATAAGATCCGAATGATTCGAAGCAATAGTCTATAGTTTGATATAAAGACATCGATACTCAAGCATACTAGCAAACAATCATGTCTTTTAAAATAAAAATGCTAAAGAACATTATCCCTACAAAATCATATAGTCCTGTCATGCTCCATCTTCTTAACACAAAATATTTATCATGCACAACCCCGGTTTTAGCCAAGCAATTGGTTCATACTTTTTAACGCGCTTCAGCTTTTTCAACCCCCACGCAATACATGAGCGCAAGCCATGGATATAGCACTATGGGTGGAATAGAGTGTGGTGGTAGAGATCAATAAGGGGAAGTCAAAAATAACAATATAGTCTCACATCAACGAGGCTAATCAATGGCCTATGGAGATGCCCATCAATTGATGTCAGCACGAGGAGTAGGGATTGCCATGCAACGGATGCACTAAGAGCTATAAGTGTATGAAAGCTCAACATGAAAACTAAGTGGGTGTGCATCCAACTTGCTTGCTCATGAAGACCTCGGGCATTTGAGGAAGCCCATCATCGGAATATACAAGCCAAGTTCTATAATGAAAAATTCCCACTAGTATATGAAAGTGACAAAATAGGAGACTCTCTATATGAAAAACATGGTGCTACTTTGAAGCACAAGTGTGGAAAAAGGATACTAACGTTGCCCCTTCTCTCTTTTTCTCTCATCATTTTTTTGTGGGCTCTTTTTGGCCTCTTTTTTTAGAAGAGTCTCATGGACCTCATCCCCACTTTTTCGGGGACTCATTAGTCTCCACCATTCTTTCCTCACTGGGACAATGCTCTAATAATGATGATCATCACACTTTTATTTACTTACAACTCAATAATACAACTTGATACTAGAACAATATGACTCTATATGAATGCCTCTGGCAGTGTACCATGATGTGCAATGATACTAGCGTAACATGTATAAAAATGATGAACGGTGGCTGAGCCACAAATACTATGTCAGCTATATGATCATGCAAAGCAATATGACAATGATGATGTGTGTCATAAAAACGGAACGGTGGAAGTTGCATGGCAATACATCTCGGAATGGCTATGGAAATGCCATGAAAGGTAGGTATGGTGGATGTTTTGAGGAAGATATAAGGAGGCTTATGTGTGATAGAGCGTATCATATCACGGGGTTTGGATGCACCGGCGAAGTTTGCACCAACTCTCAATGTGAGAAAGGGCAATGCACGGTACCGAAGAGGCTAGCAAATTGCGGAAAGGTGAGAGTGCGTATAATCCTTGGACTCACATTAGTCATAAAGAACTCATGTACTTATTGCGAAAGTTTATTAGCCCTCGAAGCAAAGTACTACTACGCATGCCCCTAGGGGGGAGGTTGGTAGGAGTTAACCATCGCGCGCCCCTGACCGCCACACAAAGGAAGACAATCAAGAATAAATCATGCTCCAACTTCTTAGCACAACGACAGACCATACGTGCATGCTTCGGGAATCACAAACCTTAACACCAATATTCTTACTAAACCACAATTATCTACTAGCACCTCCCACATATTACCATCCTAATATTGCAAAACTATTGCAAGGAATCAAACTTATCATATTCAGTGATCTACATGAAAGTTTTTATTATATCCCTCTTGAATACCTATCATATCAGGACCAAATTCATAACCCATGCATATTACCATTGATAATCATTAGACTCTCAAAAAGATATAAGTGAAGCATGAGAGTGCAACTATTTCTTTAAAATATAACCACCGCCGTGCTCTAAAAGATATAAGTGAAGCACTAGAGCAACTGCCTAGCTCAAAAGATATAAGTGAAGCACATAGAGTATTCTAACAAATCACGAATAATGTGTGTCCCTCTCAAAAAGGTGTGTTCAGCAAAGATGATTGTGACAAACTAAAAAGTAAACAAAAGCAAACAAACTATATCACAAGATGCTCTAAGTAAAACACATATCATGTGATGAATAAAAATATAGCTCCAAGTGAGTTACCGATAGATTGTAGACGAAAGAGGGGATGCCTTCCGGGGCATCACCAAGCTTAGACGCTTGAGTATTCCTTGAATATTACCTTGGGGTGCCTTGGGCATCCCAAAGCTTAGGCTCTTGCCGCTCCTTATTCCTTTATCCATCGTAGTCTCACCCAAAACTTGAAAACTTCAGCACACAAAACTCAACAGAAACCTCGTGAGATCCATTAGTATAACAAACAGATCTTAAACTTTAGGTACTGTTGTAAATTGATTCATATTTAATATTGGCATAATGCTACTGTACTCCAACTTCCCCATGACTCATACCCCTGATATGATCCATAGATTCATCAAAATAAGCAAACTATGGAACAAAAACAGAATCTGTCTAAAACAGAACAGTCTGTAAAGACCTGAATTAACTTCATACTTATGTAACTCCAAAAATTCTGAAAAATTAGGACAACATGGGAAATTCATATATCAATATTGTGTAAAAAAATTCAGAAGGTTCTGACGTTCCGGAGAAAAATCAAAATTCCAGCACTGGACGCAAAAGTTTCTGTTTTCAAACAGCATCAATTATACTATCATCCAAATCATCCCAAAGGCATTACTTGGCACAAACACTAATTAAAAGATAAAACACAATCATAACAGAGGCTATAATTATGTAAACACAGAAAAATAAAAATAGCAAAAAAAAATATCGGGTTGCCTCCCAGCAAGCTCTTTCTTTATAGCCATTAAGATAGGCTTGAGATTTCAATGATGCTCACATCAAAGACAAGAATTGAAGCACAAAGAGGGCATCATAAAACATGTGACAAACACATTAAAATCTAACATACTTACGATGCATAGGAATTTTATAGGTAAACAAATTATCAAGATAAGCAATATCTAGCATATGCAAATAGGAAGAATGAAGCAATAAAAATTTCAACACAAAGAGAGGTAATTTAGTAACATGAAAATTTCTACAACCATATTTTCCTCTCTCATAATAATTACATGTAGGATCATAATCAAATTCAACAATATAGCTATCATAAACAATATTTTCTCTATGATCCACATGCATAAAAAATTTATAATCTTCCAAGATAGTGGGATTAACATCAACTAAAGTCATGACCTCTCCAAACCCACTTTTATCAAAAAATTCGTAAGATTGAACACTCTCCAAAGATGTGGGATTCTTTTTACCTAAAGTTGACACTCTTCCAAACCCACTTTCAACAATATTGCAATCATTACTATCAATATCATATTCATCATGAGGCTTAAATAAATTTTCAAGATCATAAGAAGCATCACCCCAATCATGATCATTACAATAAGTAGTAGACATAACAAAATCATCATCCCCAAGCTGGTAGTTTTGCATATTATTAGCACAATTAACATTAATAGAATTTAAAATAGCATCATTGTAACCATGCTTTTCATTCAAGGAGCTATCAAGTGTGGGTGCAATAGCAATAATTTCATTCTTAACATAAGGAACTATAGCAAGTTCATCTCCATAAGCATAATTAATATTGGCATCATGGCCATAATAATAGTAAGCATCACGTTCATCGAGAAGGGATATTTCAATCGAATCAACGGGGTCATAATTATCTATAGATTCATGCATATCATTATTCTCTTCCAAAGTAGCAGACATTCTCCCAATGAATTCACTAACATAGGTATTGGAAGCATAGTTTTCATCGCAATATTTGAGTATGGAAAAATTTTCAGATTTGTAGAGAGTAATATCATACTTTTCAATCAAAGAAGCAACTTCATGGGCACCCTTAAAAGCAACAAATTCTTCAATTTGTTCGATATCATAGTAGCTATAAACACCCTTGGCATAAGAAGATAAGATTTCATTATCATTAAACTCACATAGGTAGGGATGGTGGTTCTTAGGATTCTTAGAGCAACAAGTAAAATCATGAATTTCACATAGATTCCAAGCATAGCATAGCAAACAATTTATTTGATTCCATAAGAGTCTCCCTTTTTGAGACAAACGGTGACGCACAAAATGAGCATGCTCATCTAATGATTTTCCCTCAACTAAACTAGTTGGGGTTTCAGAACGAGCACAATGGATCGAATATGATCCAAGTAGAAAACTTCAAGGTGATCCATAGTATCTTAAATTTTTGTTTTATTTTTTGTTCTTGTGTGTTTGACATGAACGCAATAAAAGCAAGCAAGCAAATAAAATATTTTTGTGTTTTTGTAAAAAAAATTAGAAGTGGGGGAGATGAAAACGAGAGGCAAACGCAAATAAAAAGGCAAATAAAGTAAATGCAAGTGGATGATAGTTTGTGCGAAGGTACTTGGTAATTTTGATGATGTCTTCCCGGCAACGGCGCCACAAATTCTTCCTACTACTTGTAGACTGCGTTGGTATTTCCCCGAATAGGAGAGGATGATGCAGTATAGTAAAGATAAGTATTTCCCTCAGTTAAGAGCCAAGGTTATCAATCCAGTAGGAGAACCACACAAAATCCCATTAGCAACACCTGCACACACAAAATAAAACACTGGCACCCAACGCAAATACGAGGGTTGTCAATCCTCTTGGCGGTTATTTGCAAGGATTAATTCTGATAGTGATAGATAGATAAACTAAAATACTAAATAAAATAAAAGTAAATAAATTGCACCAAGGTATTTTTGGATTTTAATATATGATAAAAGTAGACCCGGGGGCCATAGTTTTCACTAGAGGCTTCTCTCTCGAGCGCAGAACATACGGTGGGTAAACAAATTACTGTTGGGCAATTGATAGAAAAGCAAATAATTATGACGGATTCATGGCAATGATCATGTATATAGGCATCACGTCCGAGACAGGCAGACCAACTCCTGCCTGCATCTACTACTATTACTCCACCCATCGACCGCTATCCAGCATGCATCTAGGGTATTAAGTATGAAACAGAGTAACGCCTTAAGCAAGATGACATGATGTAGACAAAGTAAACTCAAGCAATATGATTAAGCCCCATTTTTTATCCTTAATGGCAACAATACAAATACGTGTCATGTCCCTTTTTGTCACTGGGATTGAGCACCGCAAGATTGAACCCATCACAAAGCACCTCTCCCATTGCAAGATAAACCAATCTAGTTGGCCAAACCAAATCGATAGATCGGAGAGAAATACAAAGCTATAATAATCATGCATAAAAGAGTTCAGAGAAGACTCAAATATTTCTCATGAATAATCTGATCATAAACTCACAATTCATCGGATCCCAACAAACACACCGCAAAAGAAGATTACATCGGATAGAACTCCTAGAACATCGAGGAAAACATGGTATTGAAGATCAAAGAGAGAGAAGAAGCCATCTAGCTAATAGCTATGGACCCGTAGGTCTGTGGTAAACTACTCACACATCATCGGAAGGGCAGCAAGGTTGATGAAGAAGCCTTCCGTGATCGATTCCCCCTCCGGCAGAGTACCGGAAAAGGCCTCTAGATGGGATCGTGGAAGAATAGAGGCTTGCGGTAGCAGAAAGGTTTTATCTTCTGTCCCTCTGGTATATTGGTAATATTTGGGAATTTATAGCGCTGGAATTAGGCCAGGAGGGGCTACGAGGGGCCCACAAGCCTGGGGGGGGGCGCCTACCCCCCTTGGGCACGCCTACCCCCCTTGGGCACGCCCTCCAGGCTTGTCGCCTCCTCGTGGCTCTTCTGGTCTTCTCCCGAAGCTTCGTGGGTCTCTTCTGGTCCAGAAAAAATTAATCCAAAGTTTTTTTCTCGTTTGGACTCTTTTTGATAATGATTTTTTGAAAAGGCAAAAACAAGCAAAAAACAACAACTGGCACTGGGCACTGGGTTAATAGGTTAGTCCCAAAAAATGATATATAATGGCATATAATTGCATCTAAAACATCCAAGATTAATACTATAATAGCATGGAACAATCAAAAATTATAGATACGTTGGAGACGTATCAGAGCGCGAGCGCCTGCTGACGCTGGACCGCCAAGTGGCGGCCGCCCAAGCCTCCTATGATCAGCGCATGGCCAAGGCCAACGCTCAGCTGGAGGCGAAGGAGAAGAAGATCCAGGAGGACGCCGATGCAAAGACCAAGAGGGATCGCGAGGCGCTTGCTACAGATTACAGCCGAAAGCTAAAGCGCCAAGAGGACCGCTTCACCAAGAAGCGCGACGAGCTCCAAGCGGAGATCTCCGGCCTCAAGGAGCTGTTGACGGAGGCGGAGGGTAGCAGGAAGCTTGCACTGAAGACCAAGGCTGACGCCGAAGGGGAGCTGGCCTCTCTCCAGGCACAGGTGGGCAGCACATCCGACATTGTCGAGAAGGCCAAGGACGAGGCGGCTCGGGCGTTGGGGCGCCAGCACGAGTGCACCAAGATGTACCTTGCGCTCTCCAACCGCACCCACGGCGCCCTGGTTGCCATCTCCCAAGAGAGGCTCGGGCCCTCCCTCAAAGACAATGACGCGAGCTATCTGGACTTCTTCACCAAGCTTGTGGAGAAGCTGGAGGCCGGCGCCAAGCAGATGAACGGCATCATCGAGGACGAGTGCCGCAAGCTCCTCAGCCAGGCGGCGACGCGGGTCTTCAGCAACATCCTCCGCGGCGACACCAATTTTGACCTCGATAGGGTGATGGCCCCTGTCCATCCGAAGCTTTGCGACGGGCTCGGGAGGGAGGTGGAGGATCATGTGGCGGCCCTGGTTGCGAAGTTCTCCCACAGCAGCGAGAGCTTCAGCGAGGCTGGCGATGGTGAAGGCGATGATGACGATGGCGACGATGATGGCGGCGATGATGCCTCGTCCTCTTAGGCCTTTTTTCCTTTTGCCTTGTATTCAAGTAGAAGTAGCCCCGTGGCGGCGTAAAGACATGGTCTGTATGATTAAGTTAAGCATTTGGCATTTTGCTTTAATTTGTGTTTCTCGCGAGGCATCCTCGTGAGGCTTATTTTTCTCTTCTTGCTTGCCTTCGTGCTCTACATCGTTAGGACCCAGCCTCCGAGCGAGCTACGACCGTCGCTGATATGTTAGGACACGTGCCTAGACAAGGCCAGAGGGTGTAGGGCTCTGTGAGGCGGTAAGGGCTCCCGAGGCGCGATGCTCAGGAAGCCCCCCTTTGACGTGCAAGCAGCTTGCGCGAAGGAGAAAACATCAGCACTCAGCGAGGTTGCGAGGGGGAAAGAGTTTGAGGGGCACTGAGAGCAACTCACGAGGTGTTTTTAGACTTAGCTTTTTCACGGAGTGTGGCGCTTGGTGGGCCGTGGCTTGCGGAGTGCTCCTTGTGAGGTTCTCGCTCGTGAGGCCTCCCGTTGGCACTTGGTGAAGATGGCCACCGCAGGCCACCTCGCGAGGCAGCGCTCGTGAGGCTTCCCGTGGGCTTCTTGAGGAGGCGCCTTGCCGTGGGTTACTTCACGAGGCAGCGCTCGTGAGGCCTTCTGTGTGCCTTGTTCCTGTGACAACTGCATGCCGACAAGTTTTGCAAGTATTGTAGCGGCGCGTGCTTGCTAGCTTGCTCATGGGTATCACGTGAGGAGACGAAGTACCAAGGACCTTGGTGAGGTGGCGTGCACGGGAGCAGGCCCGCGAGCCAAAGCTCAGTCACTTGGGTTTGATGGCGCTGCTAGGCCTAGCCCGAGCGCAGGCACCGTGTCCAGCCCCCGCTCGCGTGATATGCAGGAGGGCGATCGCGAGCGCACACAGCCTTCTGAAGTAAATTGCTCACCAAACACACATAATACTTACGAAATAAAGTTTTACTGCTGCATAAAATAGGTTCCATTACATAACCAAAAAGATGTGGCTACCGTGACGGACACGAGACAACTTGAGGATGGTGCAGCCAGGCGGCGCCCTCAGTTCGATCATTCTGCCATGTCTGAACATGAGGCTGCCACTGGGTTGTGGGAGGGAGCTCTCACGACCCTAGCGGGTACCGCACAGAGAGGCTCCGGAGCGTGTACAGCTCCACTTCGTTCGTGCCCATGTGGTCACGGGTAGAACTTGCGGAGATGTTGGATGTTCCATGTGTTTGGCACCAGAACACCATCCTCCATCTCCAGCCATGCCACGCCAGGCCAGGAAACGTGCACAACCCTGAACGGGCCTTCCCACATGGGTGAGAGTCTGTGGAGTCCTTCCCTGGAAAGGATCCTTCGTAGGACAAGATTGCCAGCTTCAAGTGTGCGGGGGCGTATGTTGTGGCTATGGTAGTGACGCAACGCCTGCTGATACCGGGCGGCGCGGATGGCGGCCCGGCGACGTGCCTCCTCGAGGAGGAGCGAATCAGCTTCCCGCGGCCGTCCTGATGAGCCTCGTTGAAGGCAAGGACTCGCGGGGACCCGTGCTTGAGCTCATGAGGAAGGACCGTTTCCACCCCGTAGACGAGGAAGAACGATGTTTCGCCGGTAGGCTTGGTCACTATCGTGCGGATTGACCATAGCATGGACTGGAGTTTGTCGAGCCAGCCATTGCCGCAGGCGTCGAGCTTTTTCTTGAAGCTTTGTGTCTTGAGGCCCTTGAGGACCTCAGCGTTAGCATGCTCGGCCTGGCCGTTGCTTCGAGGGTGCGCCACAGAGGCGTAGCAGATCTGCGTGCCAAGGTTGGCGCAATATGACTTGAAGAGGCCTCTGGTGAACTTCGAGCCGTTGTCAGTGATGATGTGGTTGGGGACACCAAAGCGGCTCACGAGGCCCTTGATGAACTTGACGACTGAGCCTGCCAGGATGGTGCGGACGGGCTCCACTTCCGCCCATTTGGTGAACTTGTTGATGGCGACGTAGAGGTAGCGCTAGCCGCCAGCTACGTGAGGGAAGTGGCCCAGGATATCTAGCCCCCAGACCGCGAAGGGCCATAAGAGGGGAATGGTCTAGAGGCCCTGCGCCAGTTGGTGGATTTGCTTGGTGTGGAATTGGCAGGCTTCACAAGATTGGACCAGCTCGGTGGCGTCTTGAAGCGTGGTGGGCCAGTAGAAGCCGTTGCGGAACACCTTGCCGGCGAGCGTGCGCGATGAGGAGTGGTGGCCGTAGTCTCCACCGTGTATGTCGGCAAGCAGCTCGCGCCCTTGCTCCTCGGAGATGCAGTGCAGCGCGACGCCATTGGGGCGCCTGCGGTAGAGATCGTCATCCCTCAAGCAGTAGGTTGTGGCCTGGCGGGCCACGTGCTCGGCCTGTGAGTCCTTCTCTGGGAGGGTGTCGTCCTCCAGATAGGCCTTGAATTCGTTAGCCCAGCTGTCAGCTTGTGGCTCCAGCGCCAGCAGCAGGCGAGCGCCTGAAGATGGGCCGCAGTCGGGTGCACCTGTGGGTGGCGTGAGAGGGAACTCCTCATGAGGTGCCATGGCGCTAGCGGCAGGTGGCGTAGCTGATGGCCTCAGGAGCCTTTCCTCGAAGACGTTGGGCTTTTGAGGCTCGCGGCAGGACGCCCGCTTGGTGATATCATCTGCTTCCTTGTTCCTGCTGCGAGGGACGTGCTGGAGCTCCATGCCGAGGAAGCGCTTCTCGAGCTTGTGCACCTCTTCCAGATAGGCGGCCATGTGCTCGTCCTTGGGCTTGTAACTTTTGTTAGAGAAGCTGACGAGGAGCTGTGAGTATCCCTTGATGAGGATGCGCTTGATACCAAGGGCAGAAGCAGCCTTGAGCCCGGCGATAAGGCTCTCGTACTCAGCGATGTTGTGAGAACTTGTCATCGTGCTTGAAGCAGAGTTGTACAGCGTAGTAGAGCTTGTCTCCTGTCGGTGAAGTGAGCACGACACCAGCCCCCGCGCCTTGCCGGGAGAACGCGCCATTGAAGTGCATGGTGCAGCCACCAGGGGCTTCCTCCCCAGGCAGGAGGGACTCGTCCTCGCGAGGCTCCTCTTGATGCGGGTCCGTCCATTCTGCCATGAAGTCCGCCAAAGCTGCGTCCTTGATCGTCCTTGTAGTGAGGAATTCCAGCGCAAAAGTTTGCAGCTCGATGTTCCACTCGGCGACACGGCCCGTGGCGTTGGGGCTGTGCAGGACCTGCTCTAGGGGATAAGAGGTGATCACCTTGATGGGATGGCCCTAGAAGTAGTGGTGCAGCTTCCTAGAGGCGACGAGGAGCACGAGCAGGAGCTTCTGCTGCATGGGGTACCGCTCATGCGCATCCCGCAGCACCGAGCTGATGAAGTAGACGGGGTGCTCAACGAGGCGCGTAGCCATAGGTGTGGCAGCTTGTTCTTCGGGGAGCTCGGGAAGCGGCTCATCAGGGGCCTCTTGAAGAGGATCTCCAGCAGGCGCTGGCGGGGCCTCGGGAGGAGCTGGCGCGGCCTCGGGAGGCGCTGGCGCGGCAGGCTTCTTCTTGGCGATGGTGGGCTCTTCCCGTTCCACCACAAGGGCCGCGCTGACTGTCTGGGGGGTGGCCGCCAAGTATAGGAGCAGAGGCTCGCGTGGGCGCGGGGCGACCATGATAGGAGGGCATGTCAGATATTTCTTGAGGTCCTTGAAGGCCACATCAGCTTCACGAGTCCACTTGAAGGGGCCCGATCTCTTCATGAGCTTGAAGAACGACAAGGCTCGCTCGCCGAACTTGGAGATGAAGCGCCCAAGCGAGGCCATGCATCCCGCGAGGCGTTGCATTTCCCTGAGGTTCCGGGGAGGCTTCATCCGCTCGATGGCCTTGATCTTCTCGGGGTTGGCTTCGATGCCGCGGTGTGAAATTAGGAAGCCGAGCAGCTTGCCGGAAGGGACTCCGAAGACGCACTTGGCGGGGTTGAGCTTGAGGTTGACCTTGCGGATGTTGGCGAAGGTTTCTTCGAGGTCCGCGATGAGGGAGCAGGACTTGCAGCTCTTCACGATGATGTCATCGACGTAGGCCTCCGCATTTCTTCCCATCTGGGGTCCTAGGGCGATACGCATCAGCCTCTGGAAGGTAGTCCCCGCGCTCCTCAAGCCGAAGGGCATGCAGATGTAGCAGTATGTCCCGCAGGGGGTGATGAAGGCCGTTCTTTCTTCATCTTGAATCGCCATCTTGATCTAGTGGTAGCCTAAGAAGGCATCCAGAAAGCAAAGCAACTCGCACCCAGCGGTGGAGTCCACGATCTGGTCGATTCGCGGCAACGGGAAGGGGTCTTGGGGGCAGGCCTTGTTGAGGCTGGTGATACGTCTCCGACGTATCTATCATTTATGAAGTATTTATGCCATGTCTATTATAGTTTTGTATGATTTTGGTACACTTTTATATGATTTTTATGGACTAACATATTGACCTAGTGCCCAGTGCCTGTTGCTGTTTTCTGCTTGTTTTTGGTTTTCCAGAAAATCCATATCAAATGAAGTCCAAATGCAGCGAAACTTTTTGACGATTTTTTCTGGAACATAAGAGACACTAGAAGCTTCGGGAGGTGGCCAAAAGACCCACAGGGGCTCCACGAGCCACCAGGGCGCGCCACCCCCCCAGGCGCGCCCTGGTGCCTCGTGGGCCCCCTGTGGCCCTTCTTCGCGTGATTCCAACGCCAAAAAATCATATATATTCAGAAACCCCCGAAAGTTAACCAGGAAGCTTCGGGGGAGCAGCAGAAGACCCACAGGGGCCCCACAAGCCACCAGGGCGCGCCACCCCCCAGGCGCACCCTGGTGCCTCGTGGGCCCCCTGTGGCACCTCTTTGCGTGATTCCAACGCTGAAAAATCCTATATATTCAGAAACCCCCGAAAGTTAACCTAGATGAGTTTTTACGCCGGCGCAAGCCTCTGTACCTCCACGATCTCATCTACAGCCCTTTTCCGGCACTCTGCCAGAGGGGGAAATCATCACCGGAGGCCATCTTCATCATCCCGACGGTCTCCATGACGAGGAGGGAGTAGTTCACCCTCGTGGCTGAGGGTATGTACTAGTAGCTATGTGTTTGATCTCTCTCTCTCGTGTTCTTGATTTGGCACGATCTTGATGTACCGCGAGCTTTGTTAATATAGTTGGATCATATGGTGTTTTCCCCCTCTCTATCTCGTTGTGATGAATTGAGATTTTATCTTTGAGGTTTCACTATTATCGGATTGAATATTTTTAAGGATTTGAGAACACTTGATGTATGTCTTGCATATGAATACCCGTGGTGACAATGGAGTATTATATTGATTCACTTGATATATGTTTTGGCACTCAACTCGCGGATTCCCGAGGTGACATTGGGGTAATCTATGCATAGGGGTTGATGCATGTTTTCGTCCTACTTTCTCCGGTAGAAATCTTGTTGCACTCTTTGAAGTTCTTTGTGTGGATTGAATATTATGAATCTGAAGTTGTTTGATGCATATCGTATAATCAACTCACAGATACTTTTGGTGACATTGGAGTATCTAGGTGACATTAGAGTTGGTTGATGTGTATCATATGGTGTTATTCTAGTACGAACTCTAGGGCTGTTTGTGACACTTATAGGAATGGCTCAATAGATTGATCGCAAAAGATAACTTTGAGGTGGTTTCATAGCCTACAACAATTTCTATCTTATGTTCTCTGCTAATAGGAACTTTGGAGTGATTCTTTATCGCACGTTGAGGGACTGTTATATGATCCAATTATGTTAGCATTGTTGAGAGATTGCACTAGTGAAAGTATGAACCCTAGGCCTTGTTTCTAAGCATTGCAATACCGTTTGTGCTGACTTTTGTTACTTGCTACCTTGCTATTTTTTTTATTTTCATATTACAAAAACCTATATCTACTATCCATACTACACTTGTATCACCATCTCTTCGCCGAACTAGTGCACCTATACAATTTACCATTGTATTTGGTGTGTTGGGGACACAAGAGATTTCTTGTATTTGGTTGCAGGGTTGTTTGAGAGATACCATCTTCATCCTACGCCTCCCACAGATTGATAAACCTTAGGTCATCCACTTGAGGGAAAATTGCTACTATCCTACAAAACTCTGCGCTTGGAGGCCCAACACGAGTCTACAAGAATAAGTTGTGTAGTAGACATCAAGCTCTTTTCTGGCGCCGTTGCCGGGGAGGTGAGTGCTTGAAGGTATATCTTTAGATCTTGCAATTGAATCTTTTAGTTTCTTGTTTTATCACTAGTTTGGTTTATAAAAAAAATTACAAAAAATATATAGAATTGAGGTTGCCTCATATTATTCATCTTTATAATATCTTTCTTGAAAATGATGGAGCGGAAAATTGTGATCAATTGATAGAAGAAGAATTCAATAAAATGTTTGGTATAAAATCTTTGAATGATGAGCATGATTGCAATGTTGTTAGTATGAATTCTATGAATATACAAAATACTAATGATGATTGCACTAGTCATGACAAAAATGTTTCTTATAAGCATGTCAATTTTTGTGGAGTGCATAAAGTTTGTGAAGACATGCCTTATAGGGATGATAGATTTTGTAAGAAGCATAAATATGATAGAACCAATTTTTTGCTCAAAGTGATAGATAAATTTGCTACGAAATTATGCTCTCTTTATCCCATTACTTGTGAACTTTGCAATAAGGTTGGTCATCTTAATTTTCAATGCATACTTTTTGACGATCAAATCATGGCCAAATATTGCAATAACTTGACCACCCTTGAACTTTATAATGAGCTTATTCTATTTTTGGGGTGTGAAGAATTGACACATAAAAATAGTTGGTTTGAAGTATTCATTCTCACGAATGACACTGAAACTAATCTAAAGGAAATCTTTACATTTTGTGTGGTAAATTGAAATGAGAATGCTTATATAGCCAACTATAGAAAAACGGGAAAACAAATAGAATATAAAAGAAATACTAATGGAAGGGTAAAGATTCCCCCTTTCCCTCCTATTTTCTCTCATGATGAAACAGGTAATGAGGAGGAGCTTCCTATCCAACCAATATCTTCAATAAGAAGCACGGAAGAATTAAATAAACCCACACATAATGTGGTAAAGAAAAAGAAAAGAAGGAAAAGTAGAGGTAAAAAGGTATGTCTCCCAAATAATGTTGCTCCCACTATTGTTGTGCCTCATTAGAATGAATAAAAAATACTTGTGGAAGATGATACACTTGATGATGATTTTATTATACCTATTACTTGTTGTGATAATTATGATTGGGAAGATAATGATACTTCTTATAATCTTGAGAATCTTTTTGGCACCAACTTAGAAAATTATGATGATAATTATTATACTATTGGTTCTATTCATACTATTAATGATGAAAGTGATTATGCTTATGATATGCAAAGCCACAAGCTTGGGGATGCTACTGAAAATTATTATGAGAGAGTAACATCTGATTCATGATGCTCTCTTTATGTTCCAATTCTTTACTTTTATGTGAGCATCATTGAAATCATCATGCCTAGCTAAAAAGGCATTAAAGAAAAGCGCTTGTTGGGAGACAACCCAATGTTTGTACCTACTGTTTTTATGTGTACACATGATTAATCTACTGTAGTAATCATGTTTTATATGTTTTCTTTCAATAATGTGCCAAGTAAAGCCTTTGGGATAGTGTGGATACTTGTTGATTCGATTCTGTGCAAAAACAGAAACTTTTGCGTCCAGTGCTCGAATTTCTATTCTGTACTGGAGCGTGAGAAAATTATGAAATTTTTACAGAGCATTGGGTTACAAATTTTTTACGTTTTCCAAAATTTTAATAATTTTTGGAGGTACAGAAGTATGGTTTTTAAATCGCTTACTACACATTGTTCTGTTTTTGACAGATTCTGTTTTCGATGCATAGTTTGCTTGTATTAGTGTTTCCATAGCTTATATTGAGTAATATATATTGTGGAAATGATAGAATACAGTAGGAATTATGTGAGAACAATTATGAATCTTGTCTTGACAGTACCTAAGTGGATGATTTATTTTTATCATGCTAACCTATCTCACGAAGTTCCGTTAAGTTTTGTGTGATTGAAGTTTTCAAGTTTTGGGTGAGATATCGATATGAGTAGAATAAGGAGTGGAAAGACCCAAAGCTTGGGGATGCCCAAGGTACCCCAAGGTAATATTCAAGGAAGATCCAAGCAACTAAGCTTGGGGATGCCCCGGAAGGCATCCCCTCTTTCGTCTTCAACATTATCGGTAACCTCACTTGGAGCTATATTTTTATTCGTCACATAATATGAGTTTTGCTTGGAGCATCATTTTATTTTGTTGAGATTTGCTTGCTACTATCAATAATCATGTTTTGTATCTTTTAGTTCAATAAAATGCCAATTATAGCCTTTACCATGCCCAGTTTACAAGTTTATGTGTTGCTATTTGAAAACAGAAAGTTTTCTGTTATGTTCAGAATATTCTTGAATAGTCAGAACATGATAAAAATCTGAAACTTTTACACAGCAAGCATGCATGAGTTCTCTGTCACGTGGTAATTTTTCAGAATTTTTGAAGTTAGGGAAGTATGAATTCTTATTCCCCCTTTACAGACTGTTCTGTTTTGGCATATTTCTGTTATAGTTGCATTGTTTGCATATGTTGCTTGTTTAATGTTTCTATTTGTGGATAGGAGTATTAAATATGCAGAGGCATTTAGTATGCAATGTTTAATTATAATTTTAGTAATTTGCTACAGTAGGGAATGGTAAGGTTTTGAGTTGATTTATACTAACTTATCTCACGAGTTCGTGTTGAGTTTTGTGTAGATGAAGTATTTAAGATTTAGGGAAACCGTGATATGAGAGGAATTAAGGAGACACAAAAGCTCAAGCTTGGGGATGCCCAAGGCATCCCAATATAATATTTCAAGAAGTCTCAAGCATCTAAGCTTGGGGATGCCCCGGTAGGCATCCCACCTTTCTTCATCAACAATTATCGGTTAGTCTTGGTTGAGCCTAAGTTTTTGCTTCTTCACATGAGATGTGCTATTCTTGGAATGTCATTTTATTTTGTTTTCTTTGATGTTTGAATAAAATACTTAAGATCTGAAATTTTTAAATGAGAGAGAGTCCTCACATAGCTACCTATTTACTTAACTACTCATTTGGTCTTCACTTATATCTTTTTGGAGTAGTTTGTCATTTACTCTTGTTCTTCACTTATATCCTATGAGTAAATTGTTGAATGAATTGAATATCATAAAGTTGAAATTACATGTGCTTCATATGCTTGTCCCATGGGTAGTAGTGACTTCACAAATAAGAAGTATAAGTGGTAAAATTTATTGAAAGTTAGCAAACATAGCATTGGTCACTTGAACAATTCATGAAAGAATGTTGAAGGAAGAGAGATTTCACATATAAATATACTATCTTGGACATCTTCTATGATTGTGAGCCCCCATTAATTATTTTCAAGCTTGATCAAGTAGTTGACGTTGGACAACGAAGACAACGTAATGAGTTATATTTGCTTATATTCACATAGAAGCTATATTGTCATAGATCCTCCAACATGTGGTGCTTGCCCAATATCTTTGCTAGCCAAAAATCCGCACCAATAGAGATACTACTTCTGCATCAAAAACCCTTAAACCCAGTTTCATGTCATGAGAGTCCACTATATCTACCTATGGATAGAATAAGATCCTTCAAGTAAGTTGTCATCGGTGCAAAAAAGCAATAAAAATTGCCTCTAAATATGTATGAACTTTTATTGTAAGGGAAAATAAGCTTTGTATGAACTTGTGATGGTAAAGAAATAAAAGCGACGGACTGCATAATAAAGGTTGCTATCACAAGGGGCAATATAAAGTGACGCTCCTTTGCATTAAGAGCTTGTGGATCCAACAACAAAAAGCGCATGACAACCTCTGCTTCCCTCTGCGAAGGACCTATCTTTTACTTTTATGTATTTACTTTTTATTCAAGAGTCAATAGTGTTCTCCTCTATTCCTTTTTATTTTTCTCTTTTGCAAGCATTATGTGGTGGGGAAAGATCCAGGCACATATATCCAGTTGAATATAGGTGATCATGAGTTATTATTGTTGACATTATCCCTGAGATAAATAAGTTGGGAGGCGAAACATTAAGCCCCTATCTTCCTATGTGTTCGACTGAAACGGTTTTGTTCTAAAAATATGCTTTGAGTGTCAGCAATCATGGAAGACAAAATGATAGTTGAGTATGTGGAATTTGCTAAATTAGAGCTCTTACATAGACCCTTCCTGAAAATAAGATGAATTACAATTGTTTGATGACTGAGAACATAGTTTGTTGGTTTTCAAGAAAGTTTATGGTCTATACTTTAAACATGTGAATAGCTTGCTACTTGATCATGAGAAGTTTTATGAGACGAGCTACTGTTTATGATATATATTGATGCTAGAAAAGGTAATTGCAATTATTATTGATCAAACTTATGCACTATGCTAGCATTCATACTTCATAAACTATTTCTTTTATCATTTACCTACTCGAGGACGAGCAGGAATTAACCTTGGGGATGATGATACGTCTCCAACGTATCTATAATTTATGAAGTATTCATGCCATGTTTATTATAGTTTTGTATGATTTTGGTACACTTTTATACGGATTTTATATGATTTTTATGGACTAACATATTGACCTAGTGCCCAGTGCCAGTTGCTATTTTCTGCTTGTTTTTGGTTTTCCAGAAAATCCATATCAAATGAAGTCCAAATGCAGCGAAACTTTTTGACGATTTTTTCTGGAAGGACAGAGACCCAGGAAGCTTCGAGGGAGTAGCAGAAGACCCACAGGGGCCCCACAAGCCACCAGGGCACGCCACCCCCCAGGCGCGCCCTGGTGCCTCGTGGGCCCCCTATGGCACCTCTTTGCGTGATTCCAACGCTGAAAAATCCTATATATTTAGAAACCCCCAAAAGTTAACCTAGATGAGTTTTTACGCCGCCGCAAGCCTCTGTACCTCCACGATCACTTCTATAGCCCTTTTCCGGCACTCTGCAAGAGGGGGAAATCATCACCGGAGGCCATCTTCATCATCCCGGCGGTCTCCATGACGAGGAGGGAGTAGTTCACCCTCGGGGCTGAGGGTATGTACTAGTAGCTATGTGTTTGATCTCTCTCTCTCTCTCTCGTGTTCTTGATTTGGCACGATCTTGATGTACCACGAGCTTTGTTAATATAGTTGGATCATATGGTGTTTTCCCCCTCTCTATCTCGTTGTGATGAATTGAGTTTTTACCTTTGAGGTTTCACTATTATCGGATTGAATATTTTTAAGGATTTGAGAACACTTGATGTATGTCTTGCATATGAATACCCTTGGTGACAATGGGGTATTATATTGATTCACTTGATATATGTTTTGGCACTCAACTCGCGGATTCCCGAGGTGACATTGGGGTGATCTATGCATAGGGGTTGATGCATGTTTTCGTCCTACTTTCTCCGGTAGAAATCTTGGGGCACTCTTTGAAGTTCTTTGTGTGGATTGAATATTATGAATCTGAAGTTGTTTGATGTATATCGTATAATCAACTCACAGATACTTGTGGTGACATTGGAGTATCTAGGTGACATTAGAGTTGGTTGATGCGTATCATATGGTGTTATTCTATTACGAACTCTAGGGCTGTTTGTGACACTTATAGGAATGGCTCAATAGATTGATCAAAAAAGATAACTTTGAGGTGGTTTCGTACCCTACAACAATTTCTATCTTATATTCTTCACTAATAGGAACTTTGGATTGATTCTTTATCGCATGTTGAGGGACTATTATATGATCCAATTATGATAGCATTGTTGAGAGATTGCACTAGTGAAAGTATGAACCCTAGGCCTTGTTTCTAAGCATTGCAATACCGTTTGTGCTCACTTTTGTTACTTGCTACCTTGCTGTTTTTTTTATTTTCATATTACAAAAACCTATATCTACTATCCATACTACACTTGTATCACCATCTCTTCGCCGAACTAGTGCACCTATACAATTTACCATTGTATTTGGTGTGTTGGGGACACACGAGATTTCTTGTATTTGGTCGCAGGGTTGTTTGAGAGATACCATCTTCATCCTACGCCTCCCACGGATTGATAAACCTTAGGTCATCCACTTGAGGGAAAATTGCTACTGTCCTACAAAACTCTGCGCTTGGAGGCCCAACACGAGTCTACAAGAATAAGTTGTGTAGTAGACATCAACTGGTGAAGTCGACGCACATGCGGGTCTCTCCGCCGTGCTTGGGGACGATGACAGGGTTGGCGAGCCACTCGGGGTGGCGCACCTCGCGGATGACTCCTGCCTCTTGCACCTTCTGAACTTCTTGGATGATGAACTCTTGCTTCTCGGGCGCTTGGCGCCGTGCCTTTTGCTTGACGGGGCGTGCCTTAGGGCACACCGCTAAGTGGTGCTCGATCACCTCCCTCGGCACACCGGAGAAATCTGATGCTGTCCACGCGAACACATCAGCATTTGCCCGGAGGAAGGCGACGAGCTCGCCTTCCTATTTGGGATCGAGGCCGTTGTCGATGGTGAAGGCGGGCCCGGAGCCACTGCCATCCACCGACACCTTCTTCGTCTCGGCGCGCGCATGAGAGAACGGCTACTTCTTCTTCGCGGGTGCGGCCTCGGCAGGCTCAACATCATCCTCGTCGGTAGGGTATGCGGTAGCAGCAGCCTTGTAGGCACTCTCGAGGGAGCGCACTGCATCCTTCTCATCGCAGCGGACGGTGATGATGCCGCTACAGCCCGGCATCTTGAGGACGTTGTAGGCGTGGTGAGTCACCGCCATGAACTTGGCGAGTGCGGGGTAGCCCAAGATGGTGTTGTAGGGTAGGACGATGTGTGCCACGTCGAAGTCGATGAGCCTGGTGTGATAGTTCTTGCGGGTGCCGAAGGTGACGGGGAGGCGCACTTGCCCCAGAGGCAAGGTGGAGCCGTCATTCACACCTGAGAAGGGCCTCATCGGCATCAGGCGCTCGTAGGGCACTTGGAGCTTCTCGAAGGCCTCGATGGAGATCACGTTGAGGCCTGCGCCGCCGTTGACAAGCATCTTGGTGACGGCGACGTTGTTGATCATGGGTGTGCAAAGCATGGGAACAGTGCCCACAGCCATCATGGACTTGGGGTGGTCCGTGGAATCGAAGGAGATTACGTACTGTGACCACTTGAGGGGCCGAGAAGCCTCGGGCCTCGGGAGGGCCGCATTCACCCCGCAAGAGAACCGCTTGAAGTGGCAGTTGGATGAGGGAGCCTGGGCTCCGCCGAGGATGCACGCCACTCCACGAGGCTCCTGGTAGCCCCCAACGTTCTCTTCAAGCTGGTTGCCATTGTTCCTGCCAGGCGGCGGTGGCAGGGCAGCGTTGGCTTGAGGGTTGGCTTGGCGCGGCTGGTTCTGCCAGCCTTGCCGGAAGTTGTTGTTGCCATTGCCGTTGCGGTCTCACCAATGGTTGCCGTTGTGGCCGCCTCCGCGGCCAGTGCCACGGTCGTTGCGGTTGCCGCGCCCGTCCTGGCGGCTCTCGCGAAGCAGCTTGACCTCATGGCAGTCTTCGGTGCTATGGGAGTGCATGCCATGGTAGGCGCAGAAGGGGCGGCCATCCATCTTGGGCTCGTCGCGGTCACGGTCGCGCTTCTGCTCAGTCTTCGCCGCAAGCATGGCAGGGCCTTTGCGCTTGGCGTCCTTGCTCTTGGCCTTGGCGGCATCAGGCGCCATGTCTGGGTCGTTATGGGCGAAGAGGCGGCCCTCTTCGGCCTTGGCGCACCTGTCGGCGAGGTCAAACAGCTCGACCGCGGTGTCGAGCTCGTCGTTGATGGCGAGCTTCTCACGCATCCAGACATCCGTGACCCCGGAGGAGAACGCGGAGATGATGGCGGGGTCGGAGGCACGCGGGATCTTGTTGCGCACTTGGCTGAAGCGCTGGATGTACTTGCGGAGGGTCTCGTCAGGCCGCTGGCGCATGGTGCGCAGGTCGTTGAGCGTGAGGGGGCGCTCGTGCGTTCCCTTGAAGTTGGCGATGAACTGCCGACACAATTTGGACCAAGAAGAGATGGACGCTTCAGGAAGGTTAATGAGCCACGAGCGCGGGGCGTCCTTGAGGGCCATGGGGAACCAGTTCGCCATGACCTTGTCGTTACCGCCCGCACCTTTAATGCTCAGAGTGTAGAGCTGCAAGAACTCCGTGGGGTTGGGGATGCCGTCGTAGCGAGGAGGCAGGTCCGGCTTGAACTTCGTAGGCCACACCACGCGGCGCAGCTCACGGGTGAAGGCGCGGCAGCCCCCGCTGCTGGAGGCGACGCCGCCGGCGAGGGCGGCACGGTTTTGGCGCCCGGCCGTCGCGACCTCCTGGATGGTGCGGTCTTGGCGCTGCTGCTCGAGAATCACGCGCGCTCTCACAGCCCTAGAATAATGCTTGTAAATACTGGCATTTGCATCCATGCATCATGTCTAAATTTATTTGAAACTTGAAATGGGGATGATCAAACCCTAGCACCAAATCAAATCAACTAGTTCAAACTCAAAATATTTTCAATGAACCCAAAATGCCCTCTAAAAATGTTCAGCATTTCTGGATTAAGATTAGAACATCTACCAAAAATGGAGCACATTTATCCAGGACATACTTGGGCTTTGAGTTAATCCATATCATAGTTGAGTTGGAGCAAACAATTCCTATAAATAGATTTGTTGCTCCAAATATTCTGGAATTATTTGAGGGTCACTGCAATAAATCAGAAAGAGCCCACAAAAAGTTTTAGAACTTAATAAAATGATTTAGTGCCTAAACTAAATCAAAACAGAAAGCAGAAATTAGAAAACAGAAAACAAAAATAGAAAAGACAGAGAGAGAGAGGTTTTACCTGTGCAGCCCACCTGGCCGGCCCAGCAACTGTGCTGGTCGTGCCAGTCATCTTCAACCTCCGCCTACTGGCAGAGGCGAGACAGCGCACGGCGCGCCCGTGCGCCACGCCAACTCCGTGTCTCTCTGCTGCGCTGGCGAGTGGGATAATCTCCCCAGAGCCGTCCGCATCGAGCCCACCTCTCTCCCCTCGTTCTTCCCCTCTCCCTCGCCTGTTCCCCGCCATGGTCGAAGCTGCCATGGATGCGCTGCTGTAAACCTCGCACCCTCAGACACTCTCTCGCCCTCTGTCCATGTCCACGAGCTCCGCCATGTCGTATTCGTCGTCGTCGCCGAGCCACGCAAGTCGGGAGGCCTTTCTTCCTCGCCTACGCCATCATCTCCAACCCCGGATGCCCGAGATCGCCATCGCCCGTACGTCGCTGTCAGAGCCTTCCCCGAGCTGCTGACCTTCTCATCATCCTCGCCATGAGCCCCTACCTCCCTCCCCTCTCTTCCCGCACTCGATAGCGCCCCCTAGCCGCATCAACCACCGGAGCCGAGAGCTCCCAAACGCCGGCCATGTCGCCGTCGTGGCTACGATCACATAAGCTCACAGCCGAGCATGTTGTCATGCACCGCACGCTCCCAGGAGCTTGGAACACCCACCAGCTCCTCCTCCCGTGCACTGTAACGCTGAGCCCGACCTCATCCGAACTTCGGCCGCCACACGAGTCATCACCGTCATCGTTTTAGACCACCCCAGGCACTGCCGCTTGTTCCGTTGGATGCGGACGAGTGCCAGCGTCACGTAGGTGCTCCCCGCAGCGCATTTGGTCGCCGGAGGGCGAAACCCTAGCCCCTCCGCCGTGTCTGCCGTCACCGGCGGACTTAACTCCGGCTAATCGCCGGTTAGCACTAACCGTAATCACCCCCTGGGTCACTGGCAGGTGGGCCCAGGGCTCTGCTAATTTTGGTTAAGTTTTTAACTAAACTTAATTAACCCACTAAACTCACTGATGTGCGGGCCCCCGTCTGCTAATTAGCTAATTAGGGCTAACTAACACTGTTAGTTAATTGAGTCACTGCCCAGTGGGTCCCACTGGTCAGGTTTGACTCTGGATGGCCCAGTTGACCCGCTGATGTCACTGTTGACTGTGCTGATGCAGTAAATGTTTTCTGGATTTTAAATAAATCAGAAATGATTTATTAAATCCAGAAAATGTCTAAAACTTCTAAAATTCATAGAAATTCAACCATAACTTAGATGAAAATAATTTATATACGAAAAATTATTAGAAAAATATGTAGAATCTGTTTATGCCATGTTCATGCATGTTTGAACAACTTAGCTCCACTGTTTAGGGCAATTTTGATAATTAGCATTTGGAGCTGGAATTTGATGTTATTTGAATTCCACTTCAATTAACTTGGCTTACTATTGCATTAGGTCAATTCAGCACCTTAACATGCCATGTCATTCATTTGGTTGTGTATTGCATTGAATGTTGTTCCTTTGTTGTTTGCCAGTGTTTGTTCCTTCTCGGTAGAAGACGTTTCCGACGTTGTGATCGTTGACACCGATGAAGAGCTATACTATCTTCAGAAGTGCCAGGCAAGCAAATCCCCTTGAGCATTCCGATACAATCCCACTCCCTCGCTCCTGCTCTCTTTTACTGCATTAGGACAACAACAATTCAATTGTTACATGCTGCGGTAGTTGAACCCATTCCTCTGCATGACCTGCCTTTGCCACAGTAAATAGTTAAAACCTTCTAGCATGAGTAGGAACTATTTGAGCCATGTTGTGACTACTCATCAATGCTTGCTTGTTAAGCCTGCTATTGCTTAGAGTTGTGTCAGATCTGATTCATCCGGAAATGAATTGGAATGTCGTGATCATGTTCTGATGTTGAGAGCTAAGTGTGTGAACACGATTTGGTAAAGGTAGCGATGAGAGGCCATGTAGGAGTACATGGTGGGTTGTCTCATTGAGACCGTCCTTAAGAACTGAGCTCTGTGTATGTTATCCAAGACTAGCTATTACCACACATTGGGCCCTGAAATATGACTCCTCTCGACTTATTAATCGCCTTGATCTCTGTCCAGGAGTTGCAACTAGTTTTTGGTGTTTGTAGGTTGTGCTAGTAGTCTACCAAGTGGCACCCGATACAAGTGGGCTTGGGACAGACTAGGCACCGTGGCCCGGTGTACCAAGCGTAGTACCATCCGTCGAGGTGGACTTGGAAACCCTGCACACATCGTTTGGGGTCGTAATGGAAACTTCGGCCGGACTTCCCTTGCGGGTTCACCTCAGATAGGCGATAAATCTGGACTAGAGTCTTGCGTGGTTAGTCAGGTTGTGGCCGAGACCCTCGCCAGGCTTCCGCTTGAAGGTTGCCGAGATACATGACGTGTATATGGTGGTAAGTGGTGAGAGCGTGTGTGAAGAAGTACACCCTTGCAGGGTAATATGATCTATTCGAATAGCCGCGTCCTCGGATATGGACTACCTGGAGACTTATATGGTTCATAGATAACTTGAAATGGATACTCTAAAATGCGTAAGATAAGTGTGAGTGCTATGGATGGCCTTATCATAGGAAGACGGGAGAGGATCCATAGTGGAGTATTGATATGGTGAATATGTGGACTCGTGTGCGCTTTCTCACCTCAAAGAAATTACTGGTAGTCGTAGTTCAGAATAGCCACTAAGTCAAAGCTAGCTTGCTGCAGTTAAACCCCACAACCCCCTTGTTGATACTGATGCATAAGTAGTTAGTTCTGATGTAAGTCTTGCTGAGTACCTTTGTACTCACGGTTGCTTAATTTATGTTTTGCAGAGGAGACCTCAGTCTCACTAGTAGTTCCGTGTGGGTACGAAACCACCTCAAAGTTATTCTTTCCGATCGATCTATTGAGCTATTCCTATAAGTGTCACGAATAGCCCTAGAGTTCGTACCAAAATAACACCATATAATACACATCAACCAACCCTAATGTCACCTAGATACTCCAATGTCACCACAAGTATCCGTGAGTTGATTATACGATATGCATCAAACAACTTCATAATCATAATATTCAATCCACACAAAGAACTCCAAGGAGCACCCCAAAGTTTCTATCGGAGAAAAGATAATGAAAACGTGCATCAACCCCTATGCATAGATTACCCCAATGTCACCTCGGGAATCCGCGAGTTGAATGCCAAAACATATATCAAGTGAATCAATATAATACCCCATTGTCACCACGGGTATTCGTATGCAAGACATACATCTAGTGTTCTCAAATCTGAATATTCAATCCGACAATAACGAAACCTCAAAGGGAAAAGATTCGATTCATCACAACAAGGATAGAGAGGGAAGAAACACCATATGATCCAACTATATTAACAAAGCTCGCGATACATCAAGATCATGCCAAATCAAGAACACGAGAGAGAGAGATAAAACACATAGCTACTGGTACAAACCCTCAGCCCTGAGGGTGAACTACTCCCTCCTTGTCATGGAGACCGCCGGGATGATGAAGATGGCCTCCGGTGATGATTCCCCCCTCCGGCAGGGTGCCGGAAAAGGGTTGTAGATTAGATCGTGGAGGTACAGAGGCTTGCGGCGGCGTAAAAACTCATCTAGGTTAACTTTCGGGGGTTTCTGAATATATATGATTTTTTGGCGTTGGAATCACGCGAAGAAGGGCCACAGGGGGCCCACGAGGCACCAGGGCGCGCCTGGGGGGTGGCGCGCCCTGGTGGCTCGTGGAGCCCCTGTGGGTCTTTTGGCCACCTCCCGAAGCTTCTAGTGTCTCTTATGTTCCAGAAAAAATCGTCAAAAAGTTTCGCTGCATTTGGACTTCATTTGATATGGATTTTCTGGAAAACCAAAAACAAGCAGAAAACAGCAACTGACACTGGGCACTAGGTCAATATGTTAGTCCATGAAATCATATAAAAGCCATATAAAAGTGCACCAAACAAAACTATAATAAACATGGCATGAATACTTCTTAAATTATAGATACGTTGGAGACGTATCAGCATCCCCAAGCTTAATTCCTGCTCGTCCTCGAGTAGGTAAATGATAAAAGAAATAATTTATGAAGTGTGAATGCTAGCATAGTGCATAAGTTTGATCAATGATAATTTCAATCACTTTTTCTAGCATCAATATATATCACAATCAGTAGCTCGTCTCATAAAACTTCTCATGATCAAGTAGCAAGCTATTCACATGTTTAAAGTATAGGCCATAAACTTTCTTGAAAACTAACAAACTATGTTCTCAGTCATCAAACAATTGCAATTCATCTTATTTTCAGGAAGGGTCTATGTAAGAGCTTTGATCTAGCAAATTCCACATACTCAACCATCTTTTAGTCTTCCATGATTGCTAACACTCAAAGCATATTTTTAGAACAAACCGTTTCAGTCAAACACATAGGAAGATAGGGGCTTAATGTTTCGCCTCCCAACTTATTTATCTCAGGGATAATGTTAACAATAATAACTCATGATCACTTATATTCAACTGGATATATGTGTCTGGATCTTTCCCTACCACATAATGCTTGCCAACTAAAGAATAAATAGAGTGGAATAGGGATGAACATTAATGACTGTTGCATAAAAGTAAATACAGAAAAGTAAAAGATAGGCCCTTCGCAGAGGGAAGCAGAGGTTGTCATGCGCTTTTTGTTGTTGGATGCACAAGCTCTTAATGCAAAGGAACGTCACGTTATATTGCCCCTTGTGATAGCAACCTTTATTATGCAGTCCGTCACTTTTATTTCTTTACCATCACAAGTTCATACAACGCTTATTTTCCCTTACAATAAATGATCATACATATTTTAGGAGCAATTTTTATTGCTTTTTGCACCGATGACAGCTTACTTGAAGGATCTTATTCAACCCATAGGTAGATATGGTGGACACTCATGGCAAGAAACTGGGTTTAAGGGTTTTTGGATGCACAAGTAGTATCTCTACTTAGTACAAATTTTTGGCTAGCAAAAGATCCTAAGCAAGCACCATATGTTAGAGGATCCATGACAATATAACTTCTATGTGAATATAAACAAACATAACTCATTACGTTGTCTTCCTTATCCAATGTCAACTACTTGATCAAGCTTGAAGATAATTAATGGGGGCTCACAATCATAGAAGATGTCCAATATAGTATATTTATATGTGAAATTTATCTTCCTTCAAAATTCTTTCATGAATTGTTCAAGTGACCAATGCTATGTTTGTTAACTTTCAATAAATTTTACCACTTATACTTCTTGTATGTGAAGTCACTACTCCCCATGGGACAAGCATATGAAGCATATAAAATTTCAACTTTATGATATTCAATTCTTTCACAATTTACTCATAGGATATAAGTGAAGCACAAGAGTAAATGACAAACTACTCCAAAAAGATATAAGTGAAGACTAAATGAGTAGTTAAGTAAATAGGTAGCTATGTGAGGACTCTCTCTCATTTAAAAATTTCAGATCTTAAGTATTTTATTCAAACAGCAAAGAAAACAAAATAAAATGACATTCCAAGAATAGCACATTACATGTGAAGAAGCAAAAACTTAGGCTCAACCAAAATTGACCGATAGTTGTTGATGAAGAAAGGTGGGATGCCTACCGGGGCATCCCCAAGCTTAGATGTTTGAGACTTCTTGAAATATTATATTGGGATGCCTTGGGCATCCCCAAGCTTGAGCTCTTGTGTCTCCTTAATTCCTCTCATATCACGGTTTCCCTAAATCTTAAATACTTCATCCACACAAAACTCAACAAGAACTCGTGAGATAAGTTAGTATAAATCAACTCAAAACCTTAACATTCTCTACTGTAGAAAATCACAAAAATTATAATTAAACATTGCATACTAAATGCCTCTACATATTTAATACTCCTATCCACAAATAGAAACATTAAACTAGCAAACATATGCAGACAATGCAACTATAACAGCAATCTGTCAAAACAGAACAGTCTGTAAAAGGGGAATAAGAATCCATACTTCCCTAACTCCAAAAATTCTAAAAAATTACCACGTGACAGAGAACTCATGCATGCTTACTTTGTAAAAAAAATTATCATGTTCTGACTATTCAGGAATATTCTGGACATAACAGAAAACTTTCTGTTTTCAAACAGCAACACATGAACTTGCAAACTGAGCATGGTAAAGGCTATAATTGGCATTTTATTAAACTAAAAGATACAAAACATAATTATTGATAACTCCAAGCAAATATCAACATAAGAAAATGACGCTCCAAGCAAAACTCATATTATGTGACGAATAAAAATATAGCTCCGAGTGAGGTTACCGATAGTGTTGAAGACGAAAGAGGGGATGCCTTCCGGGGCATCCCATAGCTGAGACGCTTGAGTCTTCCTTGAATTTTACCTTGGGGTGCCTTGGGCATCCCCAATCTTAGGGTCTTGCCACTTCTTATTCTCCTCATATTGATATCTCACCCAAAACTTGAAAACTTCAATCACACAAAACTTAACGGAACTTCGTGAGATAGGTTAGTATGATAAAAATAAATCATCCACTTAGGTACTGTCAAGACAAGTTTTTTAATTGTTCTAACATAATTAATACTGTATTATATCATTTCCACAATTTATATTACTCAATATAAGCTATGGAAACACCAAAACAAGCAAACTATGCACCGAAAACAGAATCTGTCAAAAACAGAACAGCGTGTAGTAAGAGATATAAAAACCATACTTTTGTACCTCCAAAAATTCTGAAACATTAGGACAACGTAAATAATTTGTAACCCAATACTGTGTAAAAATTTCAGAATTTTTTCACGCTCCAGTACAGAATAGAAATTCGAGCACTGGACGCAAAAGTTTCTGTTTTTGCACAGAATCAAATCAACAAGCATCCACACTATCCCAAAGGCTTTACTTGGCACATTATTGAAAGAAAACATATAAAACATGATTAATGCAGTAGCTTAATCATGTGGACACACAAAACCAGTAGGTATAAGTACTGGGTTGTCTCCCAACAAGCGCTTTTCTTTAATACCTTTTAGCTAGGCATGATGATTTCAATGATGCTCACATAAAAAGTGAAGGATTGAAACATAACGGGAGCATCATGAATCATATGTTCCTCTCTCATAATAATTTTCAGTAGCATCATGAATGAATTCAACAATATAACTATCACATAAAGCATTCCTTTCATGATCCATGAGCATAGAATTTTTATTACTCTCCACATAAGCAAATTTCTTCTCATCAATAGGAGTGAGAGTATCATATGAAACTCGAATACTATAAATTGTTTCCACATTAAAAGAGTAATATTCAGTAAAAGGGTAATCATAATTATGACAAGTTTTATAAATATAATCATCACTACTTTTTATAACATAAGTATCATCACAATAATCATCATAAGTAGGAGGCATGCAATCATCATAACAAATTTGATCATTCAAAGTAGGGGGACTAAAAAGATCATCTTCATTAAGCATAGCATCCCCAAGCCTGGGACAAACATTAATTGCAGCAAATAAATTCTCAAACTTGTCATTTTCATCAAACATAGCATCCCCAAGCTTGTGGCTTGGCATACCATAAGCATAATCACTCTCATCATTAATAGTATGAATTACACCAATAGTATAACAATTATTATCATCACAATTTTCTAAGTTGGTGCCAAAAAGATTTTCAAGGTTATAAGAAGTACCATTATCTTCCCAATCATAATCATCATAATGAGTAATAGGCATAATAAAATCATCCTCAATAGTTCCTTCGGACATTGTTCCATAGGACAAAGAAGCAATATCATCATCAACTGTATCATCTTCCACAATTATTTTTGATTCATTCTCATGAGGCACAACAATAATAGGAGCAACATCATTTGGGAGGGATACCTTTTTACCTCTATTCTTTCTTCTTTTCTTCTTCTTCACCACATCATGTGTGGGTTTAATCAATTTTCCGTCCACTTTATTGAAGAGATTGGTTGAATAAAAAGCTTCTCCTCGTTACCTGATTCATCATAAGAAAAAATAGGAGGATATTGGGAAACCTCTTCCCCTTCATTAGTATTCTCTTCATCTTATATTTGTTTTCTTGTCTTTAAATAATTGGCAATATGAGGATTCTCAATGCAATTTACCGCACAATACATATAAATTTCCTCTAGATCAAAATCGAGAAATCTCTTGAGATTATATTCTGGAATATCCTTAGTTATACGTTTCATTTCTTCATACCCCAGAAGCAGACTAAGTTCATTATGATGCGCAAGGGTAATCAAGTTATCACAATTTTTGGACACGATTCGATCATGAAACAATTTGCATTGGAGATTTAAATGACCACGTTCATTGCAAAGTTCACAAGGATGGCGAGAAAAATTAAATATTCTAGCACAATCATCTAGCCTCTCTTGCAACCCTTTAGTTTCTAAATACTTATGCCTATTACAAAATCTATTTTCCCTTTTTGGTATGCATTTGCACTCCCAATTCACTCCACAAAAATTAACATCCTTATAGGAGACATCATTATCATGACTACTGCAATCATCATTAGTATTATGGGTATTCAAAGAATTCACACTAATATCATTGCAATCATGCTCATCATTCAAAGATTTTATGCCAAACATTTTATTGAATTCTTCTTCTATCAATTGAGCACAATTTTCCTTTCCATCATTTTCACGGAAGACATTATAAAGATGAATAATATGAGGTAACCTCAATTTCATTTTTTTTGTAGTTTTCTTTTTATAAACCAAACTAGTGATAAAACAAGAAACTAAAAGATTCGATTCCAAGATCTAAAGATATACCTTCAAGCACTCACCTCCCCGGCAACGGCGCCAGAAAAGAGCTTGATGTCTATTACACAACTTATTCTTGTAGACTCGTGTTGGGCCTCCAAGCGCAGAGTTTTGTAGGACAGTAGCAATTTGCCCTCAAGTGGATGACCTAAGGTTTATCAATCCGTGGGAGGCGTAGGTTGAAGATGATACCTCTTAAACAACCCTGCAACCAAATACAAGAAATCTCTTGTGTCCCCAACACACCCGATACAACGGTAAATTGTATAGGTGCACTAGTTCGGTGAAGAGATGGTGATAAAAGTGTAGTATGGATAGTAGATATAGGTTTTTGTAATCTAAAAATATAAAAACAGCAAGGTAGCAAGTAACAAAAGTGAGCACAAACGGTATTGCAATGCTTAAAAACAAGGCCTAGGGTTCATACTTTCGCTAGTGCAATCTCTTAACAATGATAACATAATTGGATCATATAACCATCCCTCAACGTGCGATAAATAATCACTCCCAAATTCCTATTAGTGGAGAACATAAGATAGAAATTGTTTGTAGGGTACGAAACCACCTCAAAGTTATTCTTTCTGATCGATCTATTGAGCTATTCCTATAAGTGTCACAAACAGCCCTAGAGTTCGTACTAAAATAACACCATATAATACACATCAACCAACTCTAATGTCACCTAGATACTCCAATGTCACCACAAGTATCCGTGAGTTGATTATACGATATGCATCAAACAACTTCATAATCATAATATTCAATCCACACAAAGAACTCCAAGGAGCACCCCAAAGTTTCTATCGGAGGAAAGATAACGAAAACGTGCATCAACCCCTATGCATAGATTATCCCAATGTCACCGCGGGAAACCGCGAGTTGAATGCCAAAACATATATCAAGTGAATCAATATAATACCCCATTGTCACCACGGGTATTCATATGCATGACATACATCAAGTGTTCTCAAATCTCAAATATTCAATCCGACAATAACGAAACCTCAAAGGGAAAAGATTCAATTCATCACAACAAAGATAGAGAGGGAAGAAACACCATATGATCCAACTATATTAACAATGCTCGCGATACATCAAGATCATGCCAAATCAAGAACACGAGAGAGAGAGATAAAACACATAGCTACTGGTACAAACCCTCAGCCCCGAGGGTGAACTACTCCCTCCTCGTCATCGAGACCGCCGGGATGATGAAGATAGCCTCCGGTGATGATTCCCCCCTCCGGCAGGGTGCCGGAAAAGGGCTGTAGATTAGATCGTGGAGGTACAGAGGTTTGCGGCGGCGTAAAAACTCATCTAGGTTAACTTTCGGGGGTTTCTGAATATATATGATTTTTGGCATTGGAATCACGCGAAGAAGGGCCACAGGGGGCCCACGATGTACCAGGGCGCGCCTGGGGGGGGTGGCGCGCCCTGGTGGCTCGTGGAGCCCCTGTGGGTCTTCTGGCCTCCTCCCGAAGCTTCTAGTGTCTTTCATGTTCCAGAAAAATCGTCAAAAAGTTTCGCTGCATTTGGACTTCATTTGATATGGATTTTCTGAAAAACCAAAAACATGCAGAAAACAGCAACTGGCACTGGGCACTAGGTCAATATGTTAGTACATGAAAATCATATAAAAGCCATATAAAAGTGCACCAAAATCATACAAAACTATAATAAACATGGCATGAATACTTCATAAATTATAGATACGTTGGAGACGTATCAGTATGCGAGGAGCGGCTCAGTCCACGGTGCGATGACTGCCATGACCTCATGTGCTGAAGCAGTCTTCCGGATCATTGAGCCGCCTATGATACCGTCATCTTCTTCGGGCGGGGCATGTTGCCCGACGTCGGTTGAATCCGACGTTCCTTTGCTATCTTGCCAGACTACAGATGGCTTGAAAAGCCATTCGAGGAAGGTGTTTTCGGGAACCTTATCCCGTTTTGCGCCCAACCGGGCGAGCACATCTGCGGCCTGGTTGCTGTCTCGGGGTATGTGGTGAAACTCCAGCCCCTCGAACCTGGCCGAGATCTTTATGACGGCGTTTCGGTAAGCTGTCATCTTCGGGTCTTTAGCGTCAAACTCACCGTTGATTTGTGAGATGGCGAGGTTAGAATCACCTCGGACCTCCAGGCGTTTGACACCCATAGAGACTGCTATCCGAAGTCCGTGTAGGAGGGCTTCGTATTTGGCCGCATTATTAGAGTCTGTGTACATAATTTGTAACACATATCTAATGTTATCTCCCGTGGGTGACGTGAGCACCACGCCAGCCCCTAGGCCGGCGAGCATTTTGGAGCCATCGAAATACATTGTCCAATGCGAGTAGCTACTGTACTCACAGGGGAGTTCGGCTTCGGTCCATTCGGCTATGAAGTCCGCCAACACCTGGGATTTAATGGCCCGGCGTGGTTTATAGATGATTTCGAAAGGTAAGAGCTCTATGGCCCATTTGGCGATGCGCCCTGTCGCGTCCCTATTATTGATGATGTCGCTTAGCGGGACGTCGGAGGCCACGGTCACCGAACACTCTTGAAAGTAGTGCCGGAGTTTTTGTGACACCATGAAAACCGCGTAGGCTATCTTTTGGTAGTGAGGGTAGCGTGGCTTGCATGGGGTTAAGACCTCGGAGACGTAATACACAGGCTTCTGGACCTGGAATTTGTGCCCTTCCCTGTCTCGTTCGACCACGAGGAATGCGCTAACCACCTAGTTCGTGGCCGAGATGTATAATAGCATCGGTTCGCAGACACCTGGCGCTGCCAGGATGGGATTTGTGGCGAGGAGGGTCTTGATGTCTTCCAGGGCTGTCGCGGCCTCCTTGGTCCATTTGAACGTTTTGGTCTGCTTTAAGAGCTTGTACAAGGGTAAGGCTTTTTCTCCGAGCCGTGATATGAAGCGGCTCAAGGCTGCTACGCAGCCTGCCAGTTTTTGTATGTGCTTGAGCTCTGTTGGAATCTTCAAACGATCCAAGGCTCGAATTTTAGCCGGATTGGCTTCAATTCCTCGGCTAGATACGATGAAACCGAGGAGTTTGCCGGCTGGGACTCCGAAAACGCATTTCTCTGGATTAAGTTTTATTTGATACTCCCGTAGGCTGGCAAATGTATCGCGAAGGTTGTCCACCAACTGGTCGACGTGTTTAGTTTTGACAACTACATCGTCTACGTAAGCCTCAGCAGTTTTTTCGATGTGTTTTTTCAGGCATGTTTGAATCATACGCTGGTACATGGCGCCAGCGTTCTTTAGTCCGAAAGGCATCGTGTTGAAGCAAAACGGCCCGTAGGGCGTGATAAATGTTTTTGCTGCCTGGTCCGATTCCTTCATCTTTATTTGATGATACCCTGAGTAGGCGTCTAGGAAGCACAATGCATCATGGCCCGTAGTGGCGTCCACAATTTGGTCAATACGGGGTAAGGGGAAGGGGTCTTTGGGGCAAGCTTTGTTGAGGTCTTTAAAATCGACACACAACCGCCAGGACCTGTCCTTTTTTGGTACCATGACCAAATTGGCTAGCCAGTCAGGGTGTTTTATGTCCTTGATGAATCCTGCCTCCAGCAGCTTTGCCAGTTCCTCGCCCATTGCTTGACACTTGGGCTCGGAGAAACGCCGAAGTGTTTGTTTAACGGGCTTGTAGCCTGTCAATATGTTTAGGCTATGCTCTACAAGCCTACGGGGTATCCCTGGCATATCGGAGGGGTGCCAGGCGAATATGTCCTAGTTTTCCTTGAGGAAAGCGCGTAGGGCTTCGGCCACTTCTAGGTCGAGGTTAGCCCCTATGGACGCCATTTTAGCAGGGTCCGTTGGGTGAACCTGGAATTTGACTATCTCGTCGGCCGGTTTGAAAGAAGTAGGTTTTGATCTTTTGTCGAGAACGACATCGTCCCGGTCGACCTCGGCGCACAGTGCGGTCAGCTCTTTGGCCGCGAAGGCTTCGGCAAGAGTCTCGAGGGCGAGGGACGCCGTTTTATTCTCGGCTTTGAGTGCCCTATCAGGATCACTTGAAATGGTAATGATCCCTTTCGGGCCCAGCATCTTGAGCTTCATGTAGCCATAGTGCAGCACCGCTTGAAACCTTGAAAAGGCGTCCCGTCCGAGGATGGCGTGGTATCCGCTCTTGAAAGGCGTGATGTGGAACGTAATCTCCTCGGAGCGATAATTATTTGAGGTCCCGAAGACTACATCTAGAGTTATCTTTCCACTGCGGCGTGCCTCTCGCCCAGGGACTATTCCTTTGAAGGTAGTGGTGCTCTGTTCTATGCGCGATTTATCGATGTGCATTTTGTCCAGAGTGTCCTCGTATATTAGATTCAAGCTGCTGCCTCTGTCCATAAGGACCTTATGGAGGCGGCAGTGGTCCACGATGGGGTTGAGGACTAGCGCGGCGGGGCACCTGTCCAGGGCCGACTTCGGCTGATCGTGGTGGGTGAAGGTGACCGGCGTGTCTATCCACGCACCCCGAGGTGGCACTTGCCGGATGGCATTGATTTCCTGCAAGGCCCGTTTGCGCTGGTTGTTAGACGTAAAGGTCTCATAAATCATCAGGACCTCGTCTTCGTCCGAGGTCTGTTCAAGGTGGCTGGAGGTGCCCGCCAGGAGGGCAGGTCCCCCCTTTGCCACCTGCCTCAACACCCAACAGTCGTGAAGGCTGTGAGTTGGGCAGGAGTTAACCAATACGGTGTGGATCGGGCATGGTTTACCCAGAAAGCCGTCCAGGGCCGTTCCGGGGTGATCGGAGGTTTTCTTCTTCTTCCGGGGTCAATCACCCGGGGTGTTCCATTTGCGATTTTCGCGCCGAAGTACCAACCGGTCGCGTCCTGGGTAGTCCTCACAGATCGAGTCCGTGTTCTCCTCGGTCCGCCAGGTGTCTTCGATGGCGCAAAATCGCGCTACCAGGTTGGTTAATTCAGGGAGTGTTTGGACGCAACGACGAGCGAGGGCGTTCGACACGCCTTTATCCTTGCATCCGCGCTCGAAAGCGGTAATTATGTCAGAGTCTTGGTAATCCAGTATCTTGCTCTTGACGGACAAGAATCTGGCCCAGTATTGTCGAATCGGCTCACCGGGGATCTGCCGTATGTAGGTTAAGTCCCAGATGTCAGATGGGCCGGAGTCATCGGGGCGATATTCTACATTGGAGGTGAGCGGACCAGATCCAATCTCTAAAGACCGCAGGCTCAAGACCTCGTTATTCTCACGTGACGCTGGATCCGTGGTTATCGGTTTAGCCGATTTGATCTGGGAGTCGGTCGCTGGTAGGTCATGATCCGAAAATATAAAAACAGCAAGGTAGCAAGTAACAAAAGTGAGCACAAACGGTATTGCAATGCTTAAAAACAAGGCCTAGGGTTCATACTTTCGCTAGTGCAATCTCTCAACAATGCTAATATAATTGGATCATATAACTATCCCTCAACGTGCAACAAAGAATCACTCCAAAGTTCCTATTCGCGGAGAACATAAGATAGAAATTGTTGTAGGGTACGAAACCACCTCAAAGTTATCCTTTCCGATCAATCTATTGGGCCATCCCTATAAGTGTCATGAATAGCCCTAGAGTTCGTACTAAAATAACACCATATGAAACACATCAACCAACCCTAATGTCACCTAGATACTCCAATGTCACCACAAGTATCCGTGAGTTGATTATACGATATGCATCAAACAACTTCATAATCATAATATTCAATCCACACAAAGAACTCCAAGGAGCACCCCAAAGTTTCTATCGGAGAAAAGATAATGAAAACGTGCATCAACCCCTATGCATAGATTACCCCAATGTCACCTCGGGAATCCGCGAGTTGAGTGCCAAAACATACATCAAGTGAATCAATATAATACCCCATTGTCACCACGGGTATTCATATGCAAGACATACATCTAGTGTTCTCAAATCTGAATATTCAATCCGACAATAACGAAACCTCAAAGGGAAAAGATTCGATTCATCACAACAAGGATAGAGAGGGAAGAAACACCATATGATCCAACTATATTAACAAAGCTCGCGATACATCAAGATCGTGCCAAATCAAGAACACGAGAGAGAGAGAGAGAGAGAGAGAGAGAGAGAGAGAGAGAGAGAGAGAGAGAGAAAACACATAGCTACTGGTACAAACCCTCAGCCCCGAGGGTGAACTACTCCCTCCTCGTCATGGAGACCACCGGGATGATGAAGATGGCCTCCGGTGATGATTCCCCCCTCCGGCAGGATGCCGGAAAAGGGCTGTAGATGAGATCGTGGAGGTACAGAGGCTTGCGGCGGTGTAAAAACTCATCAAGGTTTACTTTCAGGGGTTTCTGACTATATATGATTTTTCAGCGTTGGAATCACGTGAAGAGGGGCCACAGGGGGCTCACGAGGCGCCAGGGCGTGCCTGGGGGGGTGGCGCGCCCTGGTAGCTCGTGGGGCCCCTGTGGGTCTTTTGGCCACCTCCCGAAGCTTCTAGTGTCTCTTATGTTTCAGAAAAAATCGTCAAAAAGTTTCACTGCATTTGGACTTCGTTTGATATGGATTTTTTGGAAAACCAAAAACAATAAAACAGCAACTGGCACTGGGCACTAGGTCAATATGTTAGTCCATAAAATCATATAAAAGCCTTATAAAAGTGCACCAAAATCATACAAAACTATAATAAACATGGCATGAATACTTCATAAATTATAGATACGTTGGAGACGTATCAGGTCACTGTCCGATCCGCTCTCCAGGAAGTATCTTAGCCCCTCGTCCGTGAGGGGATTCTTTGTTGGAGCCAGAGAAGGGTCATGGTTCGCTTCCACATTATGTGGAGGCGTCTCTGTGACCAAGGCTTCAGATGTGGAGACGCGCTCCATGGGTTTGAGGCCATTAACCGGTGATCCCATCGATCCTTTTGGCGATCACGCAGCGGAACTCTCAATGAAAGCACCAGTTTCGGTGTAAAAACCGGCAGACCTCGGGGTAGGGGGTCCCGAGCTGTGGATCTCGTATCGGTGGTAACAGAGACGAGGGAGACGATGTTTACCCAGGTTCGGGCCCTCTCGATGGACGTAAAACCCTACGTCCTACTTCTGTTTATATTGATGGAGATGTATCAAGTACAGAGTTGATCTACCTCGAGATCGTAATATGTGTTTAACTTCTAGGGCTAGGTGAGCGATATTGCGTTGATCCCCCCTACGGGCTAAACCCTATGGCTTATATACACGCCAGAGAGGGTATCTAGGGTTACAAAGTCGTTAACTAGTGATAAGGCGGCTGGAGAGATCTTGGGATATACCTCAAGTCTTCGGTAGAGCCAATCTTGATCATGCTTTTTGTATACGGCTTCCGGAGTCCATCTTGATCGCGTACGAGGACCCATCGGCCCAACCGAGGAGACGGGCCGGCTAGGTTGGCACCCCCTAATCCAGGACACCGTCACATTTGTTTTTGATGATGATTGTGTAGAAGCCTTTAAACACTTAAGAAAGCCTTAATTTCTGCACCCATCGTTCAACCACCTGATTGGAACTTGCCTTTTTAAATAATGTGTGATGCTAGGTCAAAGAGTTGATAAGAAATTGATTGTTATTCATTATGCTAGTAAGACTCTAGACAGTGCTCAAAGAAATTATGCTACTACGGAAAATGAATTTTTAGCAGTTGTGTTTGCATGTGATAAATTCAGATCTTATATTGTTAATTCTAAAGTAATTATTCACAACGATCATGCTGCTATTAAATACCTTATGGAAAAGAAAGATGCTAAACCTATACTGATTAAGTTGGTTCTTCTACTACAAGAATTTGATTTGCATATTATTGATAGAAAGGGAGCTGAGAACCCTGTAGCAGATAACTTGTCTAGGATGGAAAATGTTCTTGATGACCCACTACCTATTAATGATAGTTTTCCTGATGAGCAGTTAGCTATTATAAATGCTTCTACTTCTCGTAATAGTCCTTGGTATGCAGACTATGCTAATTACATTGTTGCTAAATATATCCCACCTAGCTATACATACCAACAAAAATCATATAAAATACATTACTTTTGGGATGACCCACATTTATATAAAGAAGGAGTAGATGGTGTTATTAGACGTTGTGTACCTGAGAATGAACAGGAACAAATCCTACGGAAGTGTCACTCCGAGGCATACGGAGGACACCATGCGGGAGACAGAACTGCACATAAGGTATTATAGTCTAGTTTTTATTGGCCTACTCTTTTCAAAGATGCACGTAAGTTTGTCCTTTGTTGTGATGAATGTCAAAGAATTGGTAATATTGGTATTCACTTGTTATTGAACCATTTGATGTTTGGGGTTTTGATTATATGGGACCTTTTCCTAAATCTAATGGATATACGCATATTCTAGTTGTTGTTGATTATGTTACTAAGTGGGTAGAAGCTATTCCAACTAGTAGTGCTGATCACAACACCTTTATTAAAATGCTTAAAGAAGTTATATTCCCGAGGTTTGGAGTCCCTAGATACTTGATGACTGATGGTGGTTCACATTTTATTCATGGTGCTTTCCGTAAACTTCTTGCTAAATATGATGTTAATCATAGAATTGCATCGCCTTATCATCCTCAGTCTAGTGGTCAAGTTGAATTGAGTAATAGAGAAATAAAGTTAATTTTGCAAAAGACCGTTAATAGATCCAGGAAAAATTGGTCTAAGAAACTTGATGATGCATTGTGGGCTTATAGAATTGCTTATAAAAATCCTATGGGTATGTCTCCGTATAAAATGGTTTATGGAAAAGCATGTCATTTACCTCTCGAATTAGAACATAAAGCTTATTGGGCAATTAAGGAACTTAACTATGATTTCAAACTTACCGGTGAGAAGAGGTTATTTGATATTAGCTCCCTAGATGAATGGAGAACTCAAGCCTATGAAAATGCCAAGTTGTTTAAAGAAAAAGTTAAAAGATGGCATGACAAAAGAATTCAAAAACGGAAATTCAAAGTTGGTGAGCATGTTCTATTGTACAATTCTCGTTTCAAATTTTTTGCAAGAAAACTTCTCTCTAAATGGGAAGGGCCATATATCATCGAAGAAGTTTATCGCTCCGGAGCTATCAAGATCAACAATGCTGAAGGCACTAATCCGAGAGTGGTTAATGGGCAAAGAATTAAACATTATATCTCAGGTACGCCCATTAATGTTGAAACTAATATTATTCAAACAATGACATCGGAGGAACACATAAAAGAGACCTTCCGGAACACTCCAGAACCATGAAAAGGAGTAGGTATGTGATACGGTAAGTAAACCGACTTCAAAAATTCCATAAAAATTATTTCTGTCCGTTTTGGAATATTAGAAAAAATACAAAAATAAGAAACATCCGAGGGGGCCCACGAGGAGGTCACAAGGCAACAGGGCGCGCCCTACCCCCTGGGCTCGCCGGGTTGCCTTGTGGGCCCCTCGTGTGCCCTCCCGACTCTGTTTTCCTCCCGTATACTTGTTCTGCAAGATAAAAATTCTTTATATATACTCCTAGATGTTTTGACCACAGTATCGCAAGTTTCTCCTGTGTTCTTGTTTCGGGTTGTTTTTCTGACAGATCTAGATCGCCATAGCGCCTCCAAGTTCGTCCAAGGACAAGTTCTATGAGAAGGTCATCAACCCTTACCTACCGGAGGTGATGAAACACCCTCAAACCATTGAGATGCGTGAGGGGGTGCTCCACATCCGGGGCGTTCAAGGGCCTAAGAAGACCGGAAGTGAGAAGGCCAGGCTTGAAGCAGTGGAGCAGGAGATCTTCAAGTGCCAAGGGATGGTGGAGCGTGGACTCAACGCCAACCACTCCATGATCACGGAATTCATCCGTGAACACAAAGTGGATAGCAAGGATGTTGGGGACATCATCTTCAAGCTCAATGACCGGATTGATCATCTTCAGGCCCAAATTTATGACTTACAAAACCAAAATTTCGAGTATGAAGCCAGGTTTAAAGGTATGAGTTTGGCTGCAAATTTTAGGACTCCGAAAACACGTTCATCCTTTTATGATGGAGAGCCTATGCTGTGGAAGACGGAGGACAAGCCCACCACTTCATCACCACCATCACCGAAGAAAGACACTTGAGTACACGGGTATGGGAACCACCCTTGGCTTGTTCCAAGCTTGGGGGAGGTGCCCCGGTATCGTATCACCATCACCCTTTATCATCATTATCTATCTTAGTTCGATCCTTAGTTATTTCGTGAATTAGAGGAATAAAAAGTTTAGTATGATCTAGTTTCGAGTGCTTGTTTCGTGATCTATATCTATATGTAATTGGGTGTGAGAGTTATATAATAAAGAGTAGTTTGAGTTTTGCTTCTTTACTTTTATGTTTCAATCTTAGCAATAAAAGAATGAAAAGATCATATGCTAATCCCTTGGGGAGTAATGACTTTACATAAGAAAAGTATAGTTGATAAAATTTATTGGAAATTAACAAACATAGCATTGGTCATTGATGCAATTCATGAGAGATTAATAAAGGAAGAGAGGATTCACATATAAATGTACTATCTTGGACATCTTTTATGATTGTGAGCCCCCATTAAATATTCTATGTCAAAGAGTTGACGTTGGACAAGGAAGACAACGTAATGAGTTATGTTTGCTTATATTCACGTAGAAGTCATATTGTCATGGATCCTCTAACATGTGGTGCTTGCTCACTATCTTTTGCTAACCAAAAATCCGTACTAAGTAGAGATACTACTTGTGCATCCAAAAACCCTTAAACCCAGTTTCATGTCACGAGAGTCCACTATATCTACCTATGGATTGAATAAGATCCTTCAAGTAAGGTGTCATCGGTGCATAAAGCAATAAAAATTGCCCCTAAATATGTATGAACTTTTATTGTAAGGGAAAATAAGCTTTGTACGAACTAGTGATGGTGAATAAATAAAAGCGACTGACTGCATAATAAAGGTTGCTATCACAAGGGGCAATATAAAGTGACGTTCCTTTACATTAAGAGTTTGCACATCCAAAAATAAAAAGCGCATGACAACCTCTGTTTCCCTCTGCGAAGGGCCTATCTTTTACTTTTCTGTATTTACTTTTATGCAAGAGTCAATAGTGTTCCTCTCTATTCTGTTTTTATTTTTATCTTGGCAAGCATCATGTGGTGGGGAAAGATCTAGGCACATATATCTAGTTGGATGTAAGTAATCATGAGTTATTATTGTTGACATTACCCTTGAGGTAAATTGGTTGGGAGGTGAAACTATAAACCCCCATCTTCCTATGTGTCTGATTGAAGCTTTTGCTCCATAAATATGCCGTGAGTGTCAGCAATCATAGAAGACTAAATGATAGTTGAGTATGTGAACTTGCTAAACAAAAGCTCTTACATAGACTCTTCCTGAAAATATGATGAATTGTAATTGTTTCATTGACTAAGAACACAGTTTGTTAGTTTTCAAGAAAGTTTATGCTTTATACTTCGATATTGTGATGAATTATTACTTGTTTATGGGAAGTTTTATGATGATATATTGCTGCTATAGTATTGATCATGATGCTTTCATGTCTGTATTTTGTTTTATCGACACCTCTCTCTCTAAACATGTGGTCATGATTATCGATTTCGGCTTTCGCTTGAGGACAAGCCAGGTCTAAGCTTGGGGGAGTTGATACGTCCATTTTGCATCATGTTTTCCTACTAATATTTATAATGTTTTTGGTCATTATTTCACTTTATGATGCAAATCCTAATGCCTTTTCTCTCTTAATTTGCAAGATTTACATGGAGAGGGAGATTACCTGCAGCTGGAATTCTGGACCAAAAAAGCTACATCAGAGATACCTATTCTACGGAGCTCCAAATGACCTGAAACTTCACGAGGATTTTTTATTGAATATATAAAAAATACTGGAACAAAGAAATACCAGAGGGGGCCCACCAGTTGCCCACAAGGCAACAGGGCGCGGCCACCCCCCCAGGCGTGCCCTGATGCCTTGTGGGGCCCACAGCTGGCCTCTGGCCCCCTCCTTCTGCTATATGAAGCCATTTACCCTAAAAAAATAGGAGGAGGACTTTCGGGGCGAAGCGCCGCCATCTCGAGGCGGAACTTGGGCAGGAGCACTTTTGCCCTCCGACGGAGCAATTCCGCCGGGGATACTTCCCTCCGGGAGGGGGAAATCGATGCCATCGACATCACCAACAATCCTCTCATCGTAGGAGGACCAATCTTCATCAACATCTTCACCAACACCATCTCATCTCAAACCCTAGTTCATCTCTTGTATTTATTCTTTGTCTCAAAACCTCAGATTGGTACCTGTGGGTTGCTAGTAGTGTTGATTACATCTCGTAGTTGATGCTAGTTGGTTTATTTGGTGGAAGATTATATGTTCAGATCCATAATGATATTCAATACTCCTCTGATCTCTCTGATCTTGAAATAGTTACGTTTGTTCTTGAGGACATGGGAGAATTCTTGTCATAAGTAATCATGTGAATTCGGTATTCGTTCGATATTTTGATAATATGTATGTTGTTGCTTCCTTTAGTGGTGTCATGTGAACGTCGACTACATGACACTTCACCATACTTGGGCCTAAGGGAAGGCATTGTGGAGTAATAAGTAGATGATGGGTTGCTAGAGTGACAGAAGCTTAAACCCTAGTTTATGCGTTATTCTGTAAGGGGCTGATTTGGATCCATATGTTTCATGCTATGGTTAGATTTATCTTAATTCTTCTTTCGTAGTTGCAGATGCTTGCGAGAGGGGGTAATCATAAGTGGGATGCTTGTTTAAGTAAGTACAACGCCCTAGCACCGGTCCACCCACATATCAAATTATCAAAGTAGCGAACGCGAATCAAATAAACGTGATGAAAGTGACTAGATGATAATTCCCATGTGTCCTCGAGAACGCTTTGCTTTATATAAGAGACCGTTCTGGCTCCTTTGCTATGAAAAGGATTGGGGCACCTTGCTGCACTCTTGTTACTATTGTTACTTGTTACTTGTTACGAATTACCTTGCTATCAAACTATCTATTACCGCTATTTTCAGTACTTGCAGAGAATACCTTGCTGAAAACCGCTTATCATTTCCTTCTGCTCCTCGTTGGGTTCGACACTCTTACTTATCGAAAGTACTACGATTGATCCCCTATACTTGTGGGTCATCATCTATAAATTACAAAGTCAGGTTTAATGGACAGGAAACAGATATGTTCACACCTACCAGGGGGCTACGTCAAGGTGACCCCATTTCCCCTTATCTGTTTTTACATTGTGCAGAAGGTTTGTCTAGTGCTTTGGCTGATAAGGAGGAGGTTCATGGCATTGAAGGTGTCAGGGTGTGCAGGAATGCACCATCAGTTTCCCATTTACTTTTTGCTGATGATTCCCTGATACTTATGAAAGCGGATATGACTAATGCAACCTCATTGAGACAAGTACTTGCTGAATACTGTGCAAATTCAGGTCAGTGGGTGAGTGAAGCAAAATGCAGCGTCTTTTTTAGTCCTAATGTGAATGTTGATGTGAAGGCAGAGGTTTGTGCTGAGCTTAACATTATGACAGAAGCTATCTCTGATAAATATCTTGGACTGCCATCCATGGTTGGCCTAGATAGAAGTGATAGTTTTGTTCATCTTCTTGAAAGAGTCATCCACCGTTTGAAAGGGTGGAAAGAAAAACTTCTGTCTTTGGGCGCAAAGGTAATCTTAATTAAAGCAGTGATACAATCAATTCCAGTTTATGCTATGGATGTTTTTAAGATACCAAAGAAGTTATGTAAAGAGATAAATGATGCAATGTCTGCTTTCTGGTGGGGAGATTCGGATGATCAAAAAAGGATGCATTGGTTTGCATGGTGGAGGATGTGTATACCCAAGAAGCTAGGTGGAATGGGTTTCAGGGATCTTTACTCTTTGAACCTTGCCATGCTTGCTAAACAATCATGGAGAATTCTGAACAACCCAAACTCCCTCTGTTCACAAGTGTTGCGATCCAAATATTTTCCCGATGGGAATTTTCTGAAAGCAGGACCAAAGAGAGGTTCATCTTTCACTTGGCAGAGTATAGTGGCGGGATTACAAACTTTCCGGCGAGGGCATATCTGGAGGGTAGGCCCGGGAACAAAAATCAATACATGGGAAGACCACCAGGTGCCGAATTCTCATAATAGAAAGATTCAGACTAGAAGAGGAAATATACTCCTTCGAACAGTGGATGAACTGATCAACCCGGACACCGGAGCTTGGGATGAGGAGATGATAAAAGATGTGTTCCTGCCGGTGGATGTTGAAAATATTCTGAAGATTCCCTTGAGCGAGTTTTTAACAGAAGATTTTGTAGCATGAAATATGACAAAGAGGAGCATGTTCTCTGTCTGGTCTGTGTACTATACGGAATGGGATCACCGGTTTGGAGCTTGGGTGCGAGGGAAGGATGGACAGGGATCGTCCACGGTGAACCCAGTATGGGGTATTGTTTGGAAGCTGAAGATCCCAAGTAAAATCAAAATATTCATATGGAAAGCACTGCATGGTACTGTCGTGTGCTATGGGGTTCTCGCCTCGCAACACATTCCGGTATCTGGCCAGTGCCCTATTTGCTCTTCAGGCTTGGAAGACATACGACATCTACTCTTCACATGCACTCGGTCTCGCCAGGTATGGCGGGCATTAGGGCTGGACGAGATCATCAAACATGCAGTGCCCTCTGACCGCTCTGGATCCGTGATTTTGGAAGGTTTGCTATGCAGTCATGTGAAGAAATCACCGGTTCTCGGTGGGCTCGGACTCCAGGAATCAATTGTTGTGGCTTGTTGGTATATCTGGTACCAACGTCGAGAAATGGTGAAAGGAGAACAGGTGTCTGCCCCAGCGCGCACAACGTTTGCAATCCAGGCACTTACATCAAACTTCAGTGCGGCATCGGCAACAGGTGTTCCACATGAAATCATGTGGACTAAACCTAACCCGGGAACCTATAAGCTCAACCTAGATGCGGCTTTTCATGATGATGGTACGGGAGCTGTGGGCGTTGTCTTACGCAACAATTCCGGTGAAGCGATTGCGGGTGCTGCCGAACCTATATCCCATGTGTTGGATGCGGGATCAGCGGAGTCCTTAGCCATGCTTAAAGGAATAGAGCTACTGGAAAGATTAGGATGCTCTGGAGTGACGGTGGAATCGGACTGCTTGGAGTTGATTAATGCATGCACTGGAGTCACCGAATTATTTGGTCCCTCCTCAGCTACACTGGCGGAAATCTTCGCGAAGGCACAACACATTGCTGGAATCTCTTTCCAGCATTGTAAGCGGGATGCAAATTTGGTTGCGCACAACTTAGCAAAACACTCGTATGAGTCGAAGTCTGTTATTTTTTGGGATGATGTCCCCCCTAGTTTCATACTTCCTTTTTTGATTCATGATGTAACTTTGTTGGCTTCGTAATAAAGTGCGCCGAATAGGCATTCCCCCTCAATTTTTTGTTGTTGTTGGACGCTGCTAGGTAGCAATCGCTTGTCTATCAACCGCCCTCTTTTCATAATAACCCACTTGGGTGCCTCCCTCGCAGGCCCAAACAAGAAAAGTGTACCCCTCCCTCAGTCGCTATCTTGCCCGACGAAAAAAAAACCCTGTCCCAACAGAAAAACGACCCCGCGGCCATCGCCCCACCCCGTGTGCCCCCTTTCGCCCACCAAAATCCTACCTCCCTACACACAGATGGAAGCACACGACACACGAATATATCGACCCCTCCCCCCCCCAGCCTTGGAGAGATCCCTGAAGATTTTTTTTTAAGGGCTTAGATTAGCCTTTGGCCTGCCTAACTTTTCATCTTTTGCGTTTCGCCCCTCCTCCCTACTCTAAATAGAATAGAAATCCGAATGAATCTAATTAGATTTTCAGATCTAGACAATGCCTTCCCCTTGAAGAAACGACTTGACGTGGTTTCTGTCTAGCTCCGTCACTGGTTATTACATCTAATATATATATTAGATGGTTATTACTTTTTCCGCGAATACACTTAGCAGCGTATCATTTCATTGATAGAGGGGTTAGAGAGTTACAGGGGCAGTTCCCACAACGTACACTAGCAGCCGTTGTGGGTAGACCATGGTGAGCAGAAGAATAAGAGGGATGCTCAGCCCCGAAAGAAAACTAGGTGGACGCGAACTTGGTGTTCTCGGGTACCGGCGCACCCTATATACGCCAAATAATTTAGTAAACTCAAAAAAAATCTGAATCTTTTTTGGAATCAAACATGATAAAGTATTGTATTTGTATTTTTTTTTGGTGAAACGAGATCTAGCAATCACGTACTCGACGGGTCAGCGACTTAGCTTGAATGGCCGAAGTCGGTCAAGGACGTATTTGGGTGTCACTACTGACACCGAAAGTCTCATGGAAACGAAACAAAAGGATGATATCAGTTCACGGCTTCACGCCCAGATGAAGGTCCCGACCGAGCCCGCTCGCGTACTGCGTGCGTCCACCGCGGGAGCCCTTCCCCGGTCTACACACTCGCCTCCAGTCCACCGCACGCGCACGTCATTTTTACCCCTTTTGAACGAGTCCTCCTCCTTCAGTAGCTCTTGGCCACGCACGCGCTGCACGCTATAAATCGCCGCGCGCACAAGGCACCGCGCATCCTATCACTCGAGCAAACCAACTGGTGAAAAAACTGGTCACTCCGCGCGCAGCTGCGTACGTAAGTTCACGTAGCTAGCGTACACATGGGCAACGCCGTGCCGCGCAGTATGTGCCACGAGGGCACGCCCAAAGCCAGGGCGGCCGGGGACTCGCGCTCCGGGGCGACTCCGGCCGTACCATCGGGACGCGTGCGCTCGGCGGCACGCAGGCATGGCGGGAAGGTGGCGCGGGCCGCCTGGCGTCGACGCGGGGCCGAGGACCAGCAGGTGGGAGGCGGCGGCGGCGGCGGGTCCAACGTCGTGATGACGGTGAAGGTGATGGTGACGAGGAAGGAAGCGGAGAAGCTGATCGCGCGGCTGGAGGAGCAGAACGCGAGGCAGCGCAAGGCTAGGATTGCCGAGCTCACGGGCCAGCTCAGGGCGGGGGACGGCGGCGGCGGGAGGAGCCCGGTAACGTGCGGGGCCGCGCGGGCGCCGAGGCTCGCCGCGATACAGGAGAGCTAGCTCCGCGTATATGCATGTCGACCTAGCTAGTCCTGGCCTGGGCTCACACGAGTTTAGGAGTTTTAGTACGTACGCACTGTCTTAATTGCTGGTCAGTCGCCACACGGGCCAAGCGCTTTGTTCAGTTGTTGCATATACGTAGATGGAAGAGGTGGCAACTACTCCCTCCGTAAAGAAATAAGAGCGTTTAGATCACTATATTTCTTTACGGAGGGAGTAGCTAAGATCAGGACAATCTATTTTTCTTATTGGTGTCATTCTGCATTCCTGAGCTCCTTCCGTCCTTCGTTACCAAATAATGTCCGGGCAGTACGTACTGGATGAAGGATTCTTCCTATTAGACTGACTGGAAAAATGCGTGCAATAAGTTACGCCCCTTTCATGTAAAAACAAAGCGGGCGCTGCTACGCGTCGACCGGCGGATCTTTTGAAAAGATCCGCCACCTCGCAAGCCATCAGATCTCACGGATTGAGTGGCCGGACATCACCCAGTACCATTGCAACAGAGGTCGTGTTGCAAAAAAATTCTGCAACACGGGTCATGTTGCAGAAATTTTTACAACATAGGTCAAGTTATAAATTTTTTTTGCAACAAAGGTCTTATTACAGTTTTTTCCTTGCAACAGAGGTCTTGTCGCGGAAATTTTCGTGACAAAATTATTGTTACAGAAGTCAGAAAATTTTCCCAACAAATGTCTTGTTGCAGAATTATTGTGCAACTGAGGTCTTGTTGCAGAAATTTATGGTCTTTCACAACCGATGCCCGTGCGAGCCGAGGCTCTGTAACTGTTCCTGGGTGAGACGGAGAGTGATAGGATCGTGATGTTTGTGGGGAAGGAAAGGTGGAGAACAGATGGGGCCACATGGACACGTGGTAGACGATGGAGGCGGTTGACGTTTGGGAGCAATCCGCCGGTGGATGCTAATCATTTCTCAAAACCAAAGAGAAAAGTATGTTTTTGGTCCCTCAAGTTCCCATAAAGTATAGACTTGGTCCCTCAAGATTTTTTGGTATACATTTGGTCCCTCAAGTCTCAAAACCGGATAAGTTTGGTCCTAAACCAGATTTTGAGCCCAATGACCGGGTTTGACCGCCAGAAAACCGCCCGGTGAACAGTAACTTCGACATTTTTTGAAAAAAAACATCAAAAAAATCTGAAATTTTTTGGGGTCCAATATGCTTACATGCGCAAGGTGCGACCAAATTTTCGTGGTCGTTCGACACTCGAGGAGCTCGTGGCAAAAAAAACAAAAATATCTGTCTGATGAATAGTAAATTCGAAAAAAATTCATAAAATTCTGAAATTTTTTGGGGTCCAAGAGGCTTACATGCACAAGGTGCGACCAAAATTTTGTCACGAAATGACATCGGACGGGCTCTAGCAAAAACAATTTTTGGTTATTTTTTTGTGAGTGAAAAGTTGTTGTTTTTTTCACGAGCTCCTCGAGTGTCAAAAGACCACCAAATTTTGGTCGTACCTTGAGAATGTAAGCATATTATGCCCCACAAAATTTCAGATTTTTTTGAATTATTTTGATTTTTTTCGATTTTACTGTTCATCGAACGTACATTTTTTATTTATTTTTTTGTCACTAGCTCCTCGAGTGTCGAAAGACCATGAAATTTTGGTCGGACCTTGTGCATGTAAGCATATTGGACCCCAAAAAATTTCAGATTTTTTTGAAGTTTTTTTGATTTTTTTTTCGAATTTACTGTTCACCGGGCGGTTTTCTGGCGGTCAAACCCGGACAACGGGCTCAAAATCTGGTTTAGTACCAAACTTATCCGGTTTTGAGACTTGAGGGACCAAATGTATACCAAAAAATCTTGAGGACCAAGTCTATACTTTGTGGGAACTTGAGGGACCAAAAACATACTTTTCTCAAAACCAAACAATACAAGTATTGCAACCAAATTAAAACATAAACACGATCAAGCCCATCTCGCCCCGTTAGCTTGGCCCCAAAGCTCCCACCATTGCGATAAGAACGCCCATGCATTCTTGGCCGTGCGGCGTCCGTCTTCTTAGCAGGAAAGAAGCAAGCAGGCGACCCAGTCGCCCAGCCACTGAGCTAGTGCCACTCGAGCGAAAGGAAAGCAACCCGACGACCCGAAAGCGGCCAATTTTGCAGCGGCGATGTGGTCGCCGCGCCACTTACGGCATGTCCGCGCATCATTCGGTCCAGAGGCATGGCGCGCCGTGACGGCACGGCGGCGTCACCGTCCGATCTGTGGAATCGAGCGCCGCCCGGCCCTCGCACGCGATCTTCTCGCATTTTTCTGTCTTCTCTTTAACCTCCACCAATCGGCGATGCAAGCGGCTTTTACCTCTGAAATTTCCACCACACGTCTGAACTTGGTCACGTAGAATGATTGTGTTTTGGACTTCGCAGTGATCCAATGGCGGGATTCCGTGAATGCCAGGGGCTAAGGGGCCTTTGGCCACTTGATAAAGTACGGTCACCACCTGAGTCCTGAGTGAAGAGATTCTTGCCTCCATGGCCTGAAGCCGCTATCGGACCGTCGCCGTTGCAGACCGGCTCAAAGTTATCGTGCGCGAGTTAAGAAGGCAACGTGAGGCCTATCCTATCCAAGACCGTTTCGAATCGAGCATGGTAAAGAGAGAAAGCAAAAGCGCAACCGAGACATGAATGGTGCCCACGCCTCGATGAGTAACCATAGGAGGAGCTCACTTGATTTGGTCTTGGAGAAATTTAGCACAACGACTGCCAAGCAATCTTGTGCCAAGTCTACGACGTATTCATCAATCAAAATCTATAAATAAATAGAGGTTGTTGCAATGCCCATTAACATACATGGAAAAAGCTCAGCCGTTTTCGTTCTACTATGCTACTTGTACCCGATATAAATATTTTACAACTATGCAATGATCAACTATAATACATCAAATGTATTTTTGGTTTCACTTCTCATATTATTAATTCAAATATTCATGTTTCATATACAAATACAATATAAAGCAATGAAATATATTGCAACCAAAATCACACAGCAATGCATGGTGTATCATCTCATTGCGTCTAATAAAGGAGCCAACATTAGAACAGTGAAAATCACAACAATAGATAGGTTCAACTCCATGGAAGCGGCAGCTCATCTTGTATTATGTCTTTGCGGAGATTTAGGCGCTGTTCGGTATCGCTCCGCTCCACAACTCCGCTCCCGGAGTTGGCGGAGCTGCAGTTCAAAATGGCGGAGTTGCAGTTTTCTTGCTCCGCAGATTCCAGGAGTGGGTGATTACCGAACAGGGCTTAAGTTCTGATAATCTGAAAATGGCGCCAGAGATTACAAGAAAATTCAGCCTCAGGATAGGTGAATGTACAAATTTAGCGCTTGAGGCCGAGGCAATTCCAGCGATAATGAAATGAAAAATCAAGCAGCAGCAAGGAACGACATAATACATACAGAGATCTTGTTAATTTCCAGTGCCAAGGCGAAAGCTTTTTGATCGCGTTACAACAAGTACAGTATTACAGATGAACTTGACATCGTAATTTGTTTTCTTGGGATAGTAATCGTTATTTGCTACTACATCTCACTTCCCTCCAGAGCTGGATTTCGCAAGCAGCTTCTTTGGTAGTTTATCCAGTGGGGTTGTCTTCAGAAGGAACAGTCTGGCCGCGCGCTCTTTTAACGTGCCACCGCATTTTAGTCCATGAGTCTGGAGCTCCAGCTTTAGCTTCTCCATGCCAAGTGCCTGGATGAGAACAGAGTTTATGAGCAACATGATATGTCAGAGATACTTCAAACTTCAAAACATATAATGAGTGCAACATGATATGCCAGAGATACTTCAAACTTCAAAAGATATAATGAGTTCTACAGCGAAGTGTGTAAAAACAATCAAAGATCTAGACAAAAATGAGATTCAACAGAAGATGGCAAATAGATTTTACATACTCCCTCTGTTCCAAATTATTTGAATTTCTAGTTTTGTCTTAACTCAAACTTCTCTATATTTGACCAAGTTTATAAAAAAATGCGCTAACATGTGCAACATCAATCAAACATATAAAGTAAGGAAATGTATTTTATGATGAATTTAATGAAAAACTTATTTGGTGTTGTTGAGATGTTGGTATATTTTTTCTATAGACTTAATCAATCTTAAAGAAGTTTGACTTAGGACAAGCTAGAACTTTTGGAAATTTGGAACAGAGAGTGTACTGAACATAAGGAGGACATTAGAACAAAGAGCTCAGACCGAAGTAGTGTGGAGCTGGATATGTCTTGTCATGAACCACAGTTCATATAACTTGTTAAATGATACAGGGCAGGGGTGGCACACAGCATGAAGGATACGAGATACTAGAATAGGGAGAAATAGACTATCGATGAGAGAGAAGAATTTTGATGATAGAAAGACTGATTATTTCTTAGTGCTTCATCTCCTAAGCTATGCAAAACGCAGACTACTATAGAGATAATTCAACTTGTCACCTAAGACTTCCAAATATAGATAAGAGAGAAGAATTTTGATGGTAGAAAGACATATTATTGCTTGAACTTGTAAGTTATGCAATGCATAGACTATTATAGAGATGACCCAACTTGTCACCAAAGACTCCCAGGGATTAAAATCCAATCTAAAGAGAAGTAAAACTATTCTGATCATTAGTTAGAATTGCCACGTCAAAATTTCTAGTACTTCCTCCGATCCATATTAATTGTCGCTGGTTTAGTACAATTCTGATCATTAGTTAGAATTGCCACGTCAAAATTTCTAGTACTCCCTCCGATCCATATTAATTGTCGCTGGTTTAGTACAACTTTGTAAACCAGCGACAATTAATATGGATCGGAGGGAGTAAGAAAATTTTCTAATCAAACAAATACATCAATACTGGCGTAGACAAGAGGGAGGCGAACTCCTGCTGTCCTAAGGGCCCATAACTGCAGTACATCGGCTATAGTACCTCGATGATTATAAGTCAACTGTTATCACATGTGGAGTCCACTGAATGACAATGGAAGTTCTAGATGAGCTAATTATGCAGGTGGAGTACAAATAATATATATGAGCTTCTGCACCAGCTGATTATGCATAAAAATTTTCACAATTCCCATCAGCACCTCATGTAAAGATAAATTGGGCATAGAATAGGATGAGCTAGTGTTTCGGAGGGTAACATTAAACTTGTTGGGTATCAGAAAACAAACTATTGTGATTAGAACCATGAATGCTATTTGGATGGGCTGAAAGTAATTTGATCTTTAAAACTCTGGTTTAAGTAACTTGTGCTGTCATTGTGATAGTATGACATGTGTATACAAATTATGCTATATTACCACTAATTGGTACTAGCAGCTGAGTTATTGTCAAGTTACTGAATTTCCACGAGAATTCAGCTGCCTAGAGCAACGTCTCCTTTTATTTATGACAAAGTCACTACTACCTATCAGCATGTCTGGCACAGTGTTATTATGTAACTGTGGTGATAAATATGTACCTGGAGGGGTTAAAAAACACAACATACCTCCAATTCTGCTGCTGAACTGAATGTTGCCAGGTCCACAGGCTCCTCTGAAAGAAGAGACTTGTTATTTACGTCAGCAGATTCTTCTACTGGAGGCACCACAGGGTCATTAAGGAGTGATGATGTAGCTGAACCGGTGTTACCCACATCTGTTTTATCATCTGATTTCAGAACTTCTTCTGAAAGAGCACCCTTACCATTCTCAGAAGTTCCATTTTCAGAAGTGTTCTCAGGAGCATCTGATTTCAGAACTTCTTCTGACAGAGCACTCTTACCATTCTCAGAAGTTCCATTTTCAGAAGTGTTCTCAGGAGAAGGCTGAACTGGCGTTCCCCCCTCACACTCCAAACTACCTCCCGACTGAAAATCACATCCAGATCTAATCTTTACTTCCATGGATTCCTGAAGAGCGTTTCCATTTTTCTCTGAATCACTGCTCTGGGACTTCTCACCTGAGGACTCTCCTTCTGAATGTGACCCAGAAAATGAAGCCAGATCAACCTTCTCCTCACTTTCGTTGGATTCATTTAAGTAATTCCCATGATCAACAGCTATGGGTTTTACATCTGCACCCTCATTATCATCCACATCACTGTCACTGTCACTATCACTCTCATCATCTGCTACTTTCTTCTTGCCCATCCTAAAACAAGTTGATTCAATCAGGCAGTTAGCACCGTAAAATAGAATAACACACACAGTCCAGCACTCTTCAGTGTAACATGCTTGATTATATTAGCTACCTGAAAACAAGATGCACATTTGCAACAGAGAAAACTTTATAGCCTCTCATCCCTCAACTGACTGAAATTAGCCACTTACGAGAGCAAGAGCAACTACTATATACATTTCAGCACAAATAGAACATAAAAGTATAATACACCACCAATATATCATGTTTGTCACAGAAAATCGAACATAGAGCACCACCGTATTTGTGGTTACGATTTAAGCTAAATAACTATTAGACAGGATCTCAAGCATGTAAAAAGCACAGTCCAGACTTATCCTTGGCATCCAGACTCAATTGTACAAGACAAGCTACTAGATTATATTAACTTGGCTAACTTCTCAACAAAATCAAACACTAAAATTCCAGAGGAAAACAAATACATTTATGAAATAAGCTACTAATTCACATAATGAACTATGGTTGAAACAATATGCATCAGTTTATCAAATTTATGGCAATATAATCGGTGTACAGTGGGGTATACACCACAACAGAAAAGTTGCTGTTTTAGCACTCACCAAATTTTAAGCTTCTTTGCATCACGTGGCTTGGGGACAGCCTTCCTCTTCCCAAGGGAGGCACGTACCGACTCCTCCACGGCGTTGACGCAGCTCTCGGCATCCTTGCGGTACTTCTCGAGGTACTTGTCGACCTCGGCAGCTCGGGCGCCGCCGCGGCCTGACTCTTTGGCCTTCTTCTTGAGGAAGTCCTCGGCAAGCTTCTCGAGCTGACGATCGGCGGCCTCGGCCCTCCACTCCTCGAGGCGGCGCTCGGCGTTGACGTGGCGGAGCCGGCGGCCGTTTATGTCGCGGCAGGCGTCGAAGTTGCTGGTCTTCTTCTGGCCGGCCTTGGAGGCGGCCCCACGGAGGAGGGAGCCGAAGCCGCCCTTGCCGCCGCGGAGGCGGAGGAGCGCGGTGGCGGAGGGGAATTGCCCGTCGGGGAAGGACGCGAGGACGGAGGAGGGCGAGACGTGGAGGCGGCCGGTGACGAGGCGGAGGGAGGCGGTGGGGACGCGGGAGAGCGCGGAAACGGCGTCGAGGAGCACCGCGCCGGAGACGGTCGGCGTGGAGAACCGGAGGCAGTGGGTGCGGCCGTCGAGGAGCCGCACCAGGATCTGGTACCGGGAGGCCTCGGCCATGGCGCGCGGTGGTGGTGGCGGTGGGCGAAACCCTAGCGTCCTGCCTCTGGCCTCTGGCGGAGGTCGTTGAAGGGAAGGGGAAAAGAGAGAGAGAACGACGGGGCTAGACCTTTGACTATGAAGCGCCTAGGATCAACCTACGCCGTCCGATCTCGCGTTCGGGAGCCTATCCGTCCGTCCGCGTGCGTCCCCGATTATTCCACACGTCGGTCTGCCCACAAGCAAAGGAATTGGCCGACGCGGAGACCTCCACGCCCAGATCCCCTTCCCCTCCGACGCCGCTACCGCCACTTGGCCCGCTGGCCGCCCTCGCCTCTCTCCCTTCTCCGCCTTGTCTCTGCTCCTCTCCGCTCCGCGGCCGCCGCCCGCCGCCGTTCTCTGCCTGCTTCCCCGGCCACTCCCCGTAGACCAGCACAGACCACGGCGTCGCGAGAAGATACGGCTCTACACCGACCGACAGGCGGGTCCAACGCGTGGTGTGGGCGCCCCACGTCAGGGTGACTTCCGTACTCATTTCTGCGTGCGGTTGAAGTCACCCGATTCCGTCCGCGACTCCTCCCGTCCCTCCTGGTGTGGAGTCCAGGTCGGACTCACCGCGCCTCCGATTCGATCCCCCCACGCCGGGGTTCATCAGGAATCCAAGCTTGGAAGGGCGGAAGAATTCTGCATACACATAGCTTCGGAATCCCGCAAGCGTGACAACGTCCGGAGCTAAGCCCGAGTTACTGCTGCGATATGAAGCCCAAGGTTGCCGCCGCCGGCGAGAAGGGCCGGGGAGTGGACCCGTCGCTGCCGCGGTTCAAGTGCCAGGAATGCCACCGTGCGCTCGTCGTCGTCGGCGTGGAGTCATTCCCCGATAGGTTGCCCGCTCACGCCAACTCTGGTACCTTTTTTTTGGCCCCCGTTGGATTCGTTCCTCTTTATTATGAGCCTGTAGCGATTGCATAACTTTTAATCTAGCGCTGCTTTGCGGTAACAATCGACGGAGTGCTGGCTTTATGCGAGCCAAGAACTCGGCGTAACTGAATTATGTGTAACAACTGCAGTTTTTTCTCTAGCAAAAAGAGGGTATGTTGTGTCATATAGGTTCTGATGAAATTGTTGGTAGCTTTTTCTGGAGAACTGTAGTTTTTGACTTGTTTGCAATCGATATTAGACGAGAAATATAACTCTGCTACGTGTAAAAGGAATATTATTGCATTCATATAAAAATTAAACCAGCGAATGCTTGCACGTGTGAAAGAAAATATTTGTTGAGTGGTAATTTAAGGTGGAAAGAAGTTGCTACCTTTCTTCTTTATTTACAATTCATGATGCTACCTGCTGGAAGTGCTTATATATAATTTTTAGTCAGATAAAAAAACTAAGCTGTTTCATTTATTATCATAAGATAAGGTTTGGCATTTGCTTTGCTTGCTTTTCTGTAAACTGATGCATCGGTGTCTCGGATTTGTCTTTGAAGCAGTTGAAGTTTCCATTTGTTTGTGCACACTACTAACTAAGTTTCTTGAAGATTATTTTGTGGTAGTAATGGTTCTTACTTCTTATGCCATTAATGGATCAGGTATGCATGCATCCTCTGTTCAGGGCAGCATTATGGGGGCGAGCAGGATGGACAGTTCTTACGTTGTGTTATCCAAGCAGAACAGATCTCAAGGCCCCGGGATTCCCCCACGGCCACCTAGTGCAGCAGCCCGGCATGTTGAGCCTAACCAATCAACAAGAGCAATAGAGGGGTCATATATAATGCTTCCACCTGCTGCTGCTTCCATATACAAGACATCTACCTCTGAAGGAGGTGGCGCGCATCTGTCGCCTCCAAATCTTAACTCTAATAGCCCTTCACCAGGCAACAATTCTGGATTTCACTCTAGTGTGACTGTCTTAAAGCGGGCATTTGAGATTGCTAGTTCACAAACTCAGGTAAATTAGTTGCTTGAAATGTTTCCATACTGGGCCTCTTCAAAGGATTTTCATAGGATTCTTGGAGAATTAGAATCATTACGAATGATTTCTTGTGTCGGTTGTTTGATTTGTAGAATTGAATCCCATTGGAACTTTTCCCATGCATTCCTTTGCATTGTATTTCAAAGGAAAATTTTCATCCACTCAAGCCTCTTGCAAAGAATTCTTTGTTTTTTTTCCTGTACTGCGATCCGACAAACTATGGAACAAATTCAATCTTGTAGGATTAGAGTGGACATGGCATTGCAATTATGTGTTTTTCCTATTCCTGCTTTTCTTTAAATCCTGTGAATTAAAAAGAGACTCTGGTATTTCGAGTGTGTGGTGTTCATGTATATGCAACTCTTACCGTTTCATGCTATGCAGTCAACTTGCTTGTATGTACTAATACGGATATTTGGAGACTGCTGCTTGACAACTCACTTGCAATAAGTTGCTTTAAAATGGTTTAAAATATCTGTACTGAGCACATGCATGCATATGCATTTGCTTTCATTTCATCAGATTTGCATTGTTTTTGCTGCTGCATATTGTGTACATTGCATCACTACACTTATCAGTGTCTTGGTTTTTCGAAAGGAAAGAAAAAAGTAGTGCTAATATGTGTGAATATGAAATATATTGCAGGTTGAGCAGCCGCTCTGTCTGGAATGTATGAGGGTGCTTTCTGATAAGATGGACAAGGAGATTGAGGATGTAAATACTGACATCAAAGCTTATGACGCGTGTCTTCAACGTTTGGAGCAAGAATCCTACAACATCCTCAGCGAAACTGATTTCCTCAAGGAGAAAGAAAAGGTGTTGATCTCTATTCAATAATAGCATACATGTTACATGGTAATGAATGAGGTCACAAGATGCAGGGTTTCTTGTGTAGTTGTTATCCTAGATGTCTGCCTTTATCCCAGAGACCTGCATGTAAGGAGTTCTTAATTCTAGGAACTGTAATGAACTCCAGTTTCATGCTCTACTTGCTCCTATCATATCAAATACGAATAGATGAAAAATGTATACCAGTCTATTGTGAAAAAAGAAAACACATTTTTCTTGTGATTCATGTGTATAATGTTACTTGAGCAGCTACCTGAGAGATAACAGAAATTACATGAAATATTATTATTAGCTTGAGTTTTGGGATTAGTTTTGTATGAGTTATGTAATTGACCTTGTATTGTATACTTTCTAACACAGCTAATAACAACATGGAGAAGTAGGAAACAGTTTATGCTCGTTATGTTGAATTGATGTCTAATTTTCTGTACATAGACTTAAATCCTATCTAGTTAAGAGAAGTGCTCAGCTTGGGACAAGAAGATAGTGGAAGACAAAGGAATATTTTTTATTAATAAATCAAAGTAGGCACTGCACCAGTACCTTCAATGAAAATGTGTTCATTTTCAATTCTATAATCTAATAAATTATCTATATATAGATATATTAAAGTGTATCCATTCATGATTTTGGCCAGTGTACTGTAGAAGATATTCCTTATGTGTTAAAATTTTAGTCGACACTTTTATTTTCCGAACTGGGAGCATTCATTAGTTTCTTGTAAGATATTTTTAGGTAACACTTCACAAATTCGATTTTGCATTATGTGTATTTTGCTATTTCAGATAGAGGAAGAAGAAAAGAAACTAAAAGCTGCCATTGAAGAAGCAGAAAAGCAATATTCAGAAGTTAGCTCTGAGATGAAGGATCTTGAAACAAAGTCTAAACAATTTGAAGAATTAGAAGAGCGGTTGGTGTTTTCTTCACAATGCCACTGTTCAGGCATCATATGTTTAGTTTTACAATATTTCTAGAAGAAGGATAGATTCTCAAATTAATTTCCATTTACTTTTGGGTGTGAGCATTTATACTTGGCACTAAGAGGCGGTACACCTGGTCATTTTTCCTTCATGATGCAGCATGGTATTGTTCTAGAGTACAATAGCTGTGATACGGTTACAGTAAAAAGCATTAAGATTACTGAAGGCATAAGGACAGCGTTATAAAGTTTCTAGTATAGTAACCACTCCTCATTTCAAAATGTTGCTGTTCGAAATTAAACTGATTGTGTTCTATTAGGTAGTATACTATTACCTGAAAATAGTTTCTATATGGTTGGCACCAAAGATACCACCAGTCGAGAATAATATTGCACAGGCATGGTATTGCTTTTCCAATTAAACAGTGGTTTTGGGCTATCTGATTTTTTTTTTGGGTTGGCTTATGTTAAGCTCCAACTACTTTGTAAACAAAGCTAATGCGTCATACTTGTATTCAGGTATTGGCATGAATTCAACAGCTTCCAGTTTCAGCTGACATCTCACCAGGTATATACCTATTACAGGCCACACATTGTCAGATTAAGAATATACTTGCTGTTTTGTCATATTTTGAGATCTACATTCTTGTTGGTACCAGAATTAACATCATTTTCGAACTGATGTTTCAAATCAGCCATGCATCTTATTCCAGATCAGTGAACCAGTTGTATAGTTTATTTTATGCTCCTGTATTTCGCTGGCATAAATAAAAATATTTTGAAAAGCCAATATATAAAAAATCTGAATGACAGGCACTAGCACCACTGGCGTTACCCTCTAGCCACTGAGCAACATATGGTCTACAGTTAGTCAGCATTGTTATGTTTCGTATTCTTTCATTTAAGCATCACGATTTCATCTTTTCAAAATTCTTTTTTTAAGGTCTGGATTATTTTTAGCATTTTCCCTTGATGCTCCAAGTCATGGCTGAAAATATATTGCATGCTCCACTTTTCAGGAAGAAAGAGATGCGGTTTTGGCCAAGATAGAAGTTTCACAGGTCCACCTGGAATTGTTAAAGCGCACAAATGTTCTCAATGATGCATTCTATATTTCACATGATGGAGTGATCGGAACAATAAACAACTTCCGTCTTGGTCGTCTGCCTAATGTACAGGTAACTATATAAATTATAATCTGTGCCGCGCATTGCTACTGCTACTTGTTTTGATTATGACATCAATGTGTTTGAAGGATGGCAATCAAGACTTTAGTTAGTTAAATTTGTATAATTGGTACAAATGCAACATCCATGTAGTGTTCGTGGATGAGGGTGATCAACTCTATGCACCGGACACTGGCAATTTTATTGATATTTATAGTGGCCACTAAAATGTTAACTTAAAATGGACCTGCTGGCTTTTGGTACTGCAACTTTGGATAATTATGTTGCACAAGATTATGCTGGTGCTGCAGTGCACCGTGGTTGCGTGCACACTGGATTGAACCGAACCATACATTTGATTACTATAAATTTTCATTCAGATGCCTATTTGTAGTACAGAAAAGGTGCTATGCAATCATTCAGTCAAGGGACGCATCCATTTGTTACTCGCCTAACTGGTAGTGATCCAACGGTTATAATTTCAAAGGTCATTTGGCTTAATAAGGAGGCACCACTCCTGCAATAGGAATCAGTTTTAGAATATAAAGACTTAAAGAGAGATATGCAGATCCCTCGGGTTTTTTTTTGACTGGATATGCAGATCCCTTGTTGATTCATTCACTGTCCTTGTGTTCTGTTGATCTATTCAATCTGTATTTGGAGTACACACATTTTATCTGATGTACTAACGCCACAAACCTCTGTTGCCTTGACCGTAGGTTGAGTGGGATGAGATAAATGCTGCTTGGGGTCAGGCTGCTCTTCTGTTACACACCATGGCTCAGTACTTCCCGAAATTTCAGTATCCTTGACTCACATGTCCTTTTTTATCTCGATCTATTTACTGGTGACAAGTGCCTATTCTTGTATTGCTAAGTTGCTTAAATGATAAATTTTAATAATTCTTACGTACACTAGAATTGTTCCAAGAAGAGATGATTTTGCTGTGAGTTCCTGAACTTCTATCCAGATACCGAATCAAGATTCACCCTATGGGAAGCTACCCAAGAGTAACAGACATCAACAATAATACCTATGAACTGTAAGCATTATCCTGCAAATGTACCCCCTTTTTACTAGGAAGATATCTTGGTCTCCCTCTGTCCCTCATGGAATGGAATAATGATGCTTATATTTTTGAACCTGTTCACGTATATGGTAGTAAAATAGCTGGATTGAACATCTTTCGCAGATTTACAGACTTATTTATCATTTACTAATCTAACCTTAGCATTTGTTACGTTGGTCGATGCATGTGGGAGTATATCAACGGGAAGTTATAAAATCATTGTTATCCTTTCTAGTTACTGGCAGTGTGCTTTTGGTTTTTTTTTTTCTCTTGTTGAGCAGTGCGAGTTCATCGTGCTTGGGAAGTTAACAAGATGCATTGTTGATGTTCAGCTTTGGTCCTGTGAATTTATTCTGGAGCACCCGATTTGACAAAGCCATGACATGGTTTCTGACTTGCCTGCAAGAGTTCTCCGAGTTTGCCATAAGTTTGGATAAAGAGAACAATGTTCCATCTGATAAGTCATTGAAGCTCCCCTACAAGTAAGGATTCTTGCAACTCTCTTGGTTCTGGCACTATTTTTGAATTTCAAGGCATGTCACTGATGATTTTAACACGAGGTGAAATCTGTTCAGATGATCTAGGTTTATTGGCAACCATATACATTTTTATTATATCTGGTCAAGTAATTTCTGTGATTTTTTTTTCTTTGGTTCATTCATATGAAAATTAGTTTGACTACGATTGGAAGATATCTTAAGTATGCGCCATTAATTTGATCTCTGTGTTTCCCAGGATTGATGGTGACAAAGTAGGGAGCTACACGATCTTCTTAAGTTTTAATAAACTGGAGAACTGGACAAAGGCTCTAAAATATATGCTTTGCAACCTGAAGTGGGTTCTCTACTGGTTTATCGGCAATACAAGTTTTGCGCCGCCGTCTGCATCTTTGTACTTGGCGCAGTCTCCAAACAAGAAGGGTTGATGTGATGTTTAAATGAAGACGGAATCATTGACCTCAGACGCTGGATCGTTGATTGTACCCGCATGTTGATCAATCACAATACAATATCAAATTGATGTACATAAATACCAGGCATAGCTAGTTTTCCTGTTGCTTGCAAGTCATCCATGTGTGTACCTGCCCATTGTATATAAATATGGACTTTAGTGAGTTCCATTAGTATGTACTCCCTCCGTTCCTAAATATAAGACCTTTTAGAGATTCCACTATGAACTACATACGGATGTATATAGACATATTATAGAGTGTAGATTCACTCATTTTGCTCCGTATGTAGTCCATAGTGAAATCTCTAAAAGGTCTTATATTTAGGAACGGACATAGTATATCAGTATATCTGTTTTGCGCTACAAAGTGCAGAGAAATTGGAATGACAGCGAATGCAGTTTCAACGTACCTGTGTTGCGTCCGACACCTAAGCTTTATTTATACTTGCTAATATCATAGGTATAATGTTTTGGATCAAAGGTCCAAAAAACTGCAAAGTAACTCTTACAACTAAGAATTATAATGAAATGTCTTGGAGACATCCATATCAATTCTTGCTAGAGGAAATAGTGCCAAGAATTTTCAGTATAAAAATTGCAATTGGATCGGAGCAGCGATATTGCTACTCGTTCATTTATAGCATATCATATGTTACTCCGCTATGAAAACTGATATCGCCCTTGGTTGACATGTTTGGAGCTTTATTTATACTCTTACAACTAAGAATTATAATGAAATGTCTTGGAGACATCCGTATCAGTTCTAAATACTGTCAAGGCTTACCTCGGTAAAGTGATTGTAATTGGACCGGAGTAGCGATACTGCTACCCGTTCATATATAGCATATCCTACGCGATAAAGCTTGATCCATCATGGGGTAAGAAAACTTGGAGGTGGGTCATGCAAATAGAAGCCAGTTTCTGTTGCCACGGTCTGAGCTCACCCGTTCTCCACTCATTACATAGGAGAATGACAACTGAAAAGAAACTAGGGGAATGACAGCCCAAAACATTTCGGATGAGATGAAAAACCTGCACCAGCCGGGAATCGAACCCGGGTCTGTACCGTGGCAGGGTACTATTCTGCCACTAGACCACTGGTGCGTCCATGACATTTGCATTCGCAGAAAGTTTTTGACCTCTAACTTGCAAACAGTGATACTCTACCCTGCAGAGTTCTTGTATTTTTGCTGCACTCTGTCATTTGCATCCGCTCGATCGAGAGTAGATCGTTCACACTACTGTAGGGTGCAAAGACAACAGAACACCTTTTTTTTTATCGATTTTGACGAGTGGTTACTATTAGGAAAACGTTTGGAGCCAGACTGCCGGCCGAACGTTCCGCTGGACGCGCGCGGCTCGTTGGATCAAGTTAGATCGAACGGTCAGCAACGCGTGCACCCCACCTTACCGAACCCACGGGGTTTCCCCCTTTGCGCAGTTTTTTGCTACAATCGTGTTGCAACATTTCAGAGCGGGGAGAGAGAGGAAGCAGGGGCGGCGGCGTTCGGCGGCCGAACAGCGACGGGGTTGTTGGCGCCAGGAGATCAGGAGCGGCGGCGGCGTCTCAGGGCGGATCTCGATTCTCCGGCGACCTATGCCCCCCTCCCCCGCGGAAGATAACTCTTCCCACGTCCTCTCCCCTTTGTTGATCTCTCCCCCCAAATCGCGTTAGGGTTAGGGCGCTGATTGGTCGCCGCGGTGGTGCTGGGTGGTCTCCGCAGTGGCGCTGGGCTGGGTGGTCGCCGCGGTGGGCCGTCGGTGTTCCCGGGGCCCGATTTTGTTCAAAGGGAGGGGTGGCTGGTGGCTAGGGATTTTGGAGGATTTTTGTTCCTCCATGGTCTGATGTGGGTTCAGCTTGGAGCTACCCTCTGCCAGGTTGTGATTTGCCACAGCTTGCCGCGACCCGTGGTCTCAGACGCCATAGTGCCCTCCAGATCTGCGCAGTGACCACCGTAGCTTTTATATTTGACGGTTGTAACTTTTTTTCTTGCTGGTTGCATCTTTCCCTGTCGTCAGTTGTAGCAAAAATGCCATGGATATTTTCTGTGTTTGCTGAGAGGGAGGAAGAAGCACAATAGAGAGATTGCTTGCTGTTTATTTTTGATGAATGAGATAGATAGATGGTTATTTTCAGTCATATTGCTGCTGATGCATATCCTATGGCTTTTGCAATAAAAAACCTGTGTTGGGTTCTTCAATGCTGCAGTCCATCCTCTGGGGTTTGTGACTATTTAGCAAGGAAAAAAATAGCACCTGGTTAAGAGATTCCTCAGTTTTTAAACGCAGCACCTGGTTGGTTGAATTTGAAGCATCTGGTGGTGGTTTTGAGGAACATCCAAGGTTGAATTATCTGTAATTTGTGCTCGTTGGCTTTAGTTTTTGTTTGTCGCTTTCATAGTTTGTCTGTTTTTGCTACTGACTAAAATGTGTTGGAACCCGTTAGCTTTTCTGGTGTTATCCACTCGATTTCAGTGCCTATTCCCAATCTGGAAACTTAAATTAATCACGTTTCAACTGATGTATTTTTGTTTCATGGATCTTGTTGATTTACGTTATTATACATGCTAATTTCATAGAGCAATGTTATTCTATACATACTTGTGTGTGCTTGTATGTTTCATAGGTTTTCAATTTTTTTAATGTGTGCGTGTATATGTTTCTAGCTACTGTTTTGATGCAGCATAGGTTTTGATTGAGTTTTTTTTCCAGTTGTTGCAGGCACCTCTGGTGAGAATGAGGGGAGTAAGAAGGTTAAGAAGAAGAATAAGAAGAAAGGCAATCTATGTGGTTTCAAGTTGAGGTTTAACTCAAAACGGCTGGGTGATCTTGGGAAGCTGTTATCACCAGAGAAGCAGAGAATTATAAGGAAGGGACCATTCGGAGACTTGCTGGACATCCAGCCTTTCAAGGTGCCTCATGAGCTAATCGAGTTTGTTGTGATGCACACGAATCACATACTCCGTGAGTTCCAATACAAGAACAAGTCCATCAACTTCAGCAAGCTCGTGGTGAAAAGGATCTTCAATGTGCCATCCGGTGATAGACCTGTGAAGCTTCTCAAAAAGAGCGATGAACATGTCCTTCGCAGCATATACAAGGAGGGGAACAGGGCGCCAATTGCCCATGTTATCAAGTTGCTTAAAGATTGCAGCGATGAGGACGAGGTTATGATAAATAGGACATGGGCACTCATTGCGTTGGCAACAGTTGTGTGCCCAGGCACTGGCAATATGGTTAACCTTGAGTATCTATCTTCCCTTGAAGACATGTCTTCGGTGCATGACCTCGCTTGGGATGAGCACTTGTTGACACGAGCAATGGAGGAGGTTGCAGTCTTTCAAGAGAAGAAGAGGATGCAAGCAACAGCGGAAAATCCAGTAGAGTTCCAGATTCGCTCATGCCTTCCCATGTTAGCGGTATGCAACGTTTCCATGATGAGACACCTCCATCTTTTTCTTTGCTGCATTATGTATATAGCTCGCATTTCATGTTTTTGTTGGCTAATGTCGTTTTTCATTCTATGCAGATCATATATATGGATCATGTTGATATTCCGGCCGGCCTCCCAAACGAGCATGTCATTGATTATTCCGTGCCGAGGATACGTTTTGTTTGTCAAAAGGATTTCGATTGGTTGGATAAGGTCGACAAGAACAAGCTTACTCTTGTCCAGCCTTTCTACGGGAAACATACCCAAGTAATTTTGCTACATCCCTGTTGTTTGCTTACTTAATTTGCATGTAGCAATCTTTGCTTTGTTTTCAGCTTATGGCAACCTTCTTATTCTGCCTCATGTTTTTTTGTTTTCCTTTTTTGTTTCAAGATCCGGAATTTGTGCAACACACCGTATGCCGCACAACTTGTGGGATAGGAAGTTGGTGCTAAAGCAGCCAATGCGCAGGGAGTTGGTGCTGATGTAGCTAGTGGCCAAGGGAGCCAAGTTCAAGGTGCTGAAAATCAAGCAAAGGACTCTCAATCAAACGAGGCTCAAGCAAATGTTGAGGTTGAACCAAACCTATCATCATCGCTCAACGATTGGCTGCAACAATCATTCCCTACCATGCAAGATCTAAGGGTACTTTTTTTTCATCTTCATCTTCTCCTTTCATTTTTCATATCTTTTTTTAGTTTGCCCCTGCATTAATTATGTACCCAGTTGCAAGTGCATACATTTTTTGCTACATCCATTACTCTGATGTGCTACAACCACATTTCTGTTTTGATACATAGTGGGTTCAGGTTGCATACCTACCTATTTTTGCTTCATCCATATCAGTAATTTGCTACAACCACATTGTGTTTTAATACATAGTGATACAGCTGCAGACCTACTTGTTTTTTGCTTCATCCATACCTCTAATGTGCTACAACCACATTATGTTTTTGTTACATCCATACTTTTCAAAAGCTACATACATGATAATTCCAAGCTACGCACAAGATGACTAAATTGTTCAACACATGCCTTTGTGTAGGTACCAGATCAGTTCCAAATGATATATGACAAGCACAAGGGGATTTTTGCAGCGGAGGTTGATGATGTAGTAGGTAAGTTTGGACAGGGTTTAAAGGGATTGCAGTGCAACCGGATGGCCGCTCTGCTTCGTGATGTAGGAGACGCCATCACAGCTACTGATGAGCCCAGCATTTCCTTTGCAACACCTAGCATGGATGAAGGTCGCCAGAAAGAGAGTGATGCTCAAGCTGCAAACGGCGGCATTGATGGTCAAGCTGAAGTTGAAGCTGCAACACCTATCATGAACAAGGATCAAGTCAATGGGGAGCTGAAAAAGAACCAAGAAGTTGCAACAGAGGTCGCTGAAACTCGTGAGCAACAAAGGGTGAGTTTCGAGATGGAAGGCAACGTCTCACCTCGGAGCCCCCCACTCTTCTGTGATGCACCCAGGAGTGCAACAGCCGACATTTGGGACGATGAGCCATCATTCGAGCTGTTTCCAAAGGGCTCCGAAGACTATGAGTTGATGCATGGCATGGATGAGCCTACAAACAAGAAGAGCAGCCCCATCTATTCCAACATCCCTGTGTTTCTTGTATCAGACGACGATGACAGCCCAAGTATGCTTCCTTCCTCCTTCATCATTTCTTTTTTTTCTCCATGTCATTTTTTTTTTTTTGCATTTGTGTGATTGCAACAAATTCTTATACAACCCCTCCTAACCTTATCGTTTCTTTTTGTTTGCAGCTCCTACAACGGTTGCTACGGATGAGCAAATTGTTGATGTGAGCAGTGGCCCTAGCACACACGACAAGAACACTAGGAAGAAGAGGATGGCTAAAGTTCCGGCCGTCAGAAACACCAAGGCAAAGAAGCAGAAGCTCAATGAAGAAGAAGATCAAGCTGCGGCTATGTATGAGAAGTATGTTAAGCATGGAAAACCATCGAGGAAGACAATCCCGAATGAACAACCGTGAGCTACCTAAGCCATATCTGTTTTTTTTTTGCTTCAAACCAATGATTCATTCGCTTGCAACTATGGTAGCAGGACTCCTTTCATCAAGATAGGTGGATTTTTCATTGGATACAAGAAATTCCTCCTATGCTTCAAGCCCCGTGGGGATATGAATGATGAGGTTATGTCGCTATGTATCGAGAACAACAACCTCGCAACTCGTGCAGCAAGCACTAGGGCTGTCAAGAAATACACGTTCTCAGTCCACGCGGCGGTAAGTTTTGTCGAAACAAGCAATGCTTTCATCCTTTTTTCAACTTTTTGATGCAGCACGACTAATCATTTTTGTTGGTATCTTCAAGCAGGTTTTACTCAAGCAAGATCCATCAACCTTCCAACCAAGCATTCTCACGCCTGAGCTTGAAAGGGCTGTCACTAAGTACAAGGTTCAAAAATCCGACCTCGTAAGTTCCCACGAGCCTTTTTTGTTTCATATCACAAATACTTTCAAATATGTAACCGACAAATGTGACGCCTGTAACATTTTTGTTTTATGTGTTGAGTCCCTTTGCCTTCTTTTGCATTTTTCAGCTCTTTTTCACACTTGTTCACGAGCGTCATTGGATAGTCGTTTGCGCAAATTTGCTTCACAAGCAGTGGAATGTATTCGACTCACTGCATGCGAAAGGGAAACCATCTCCCTTGAAGAGGCAGGCCAACAACCTGGCCAGCTCTCACTATCTCTTTTAGTATTTGTGTTTTTCCTCGCTTCATCTACATAAATCCCCTGCTGGCATCTTTACATGTTTCAATGTCAAACTTTTGTGTGTTTTTTTGGTGGTAGATCACAAACTTTGCTACTCTCACACAAGAGTGTGATGAATTCAAGATCAATGTTGCATCCTTTCCACGGGTTGACCTAGAAGACTACCCAAAGAAAAATAACCTGTGAGTTTTCTTCTTCTTTTGCTTCAATCATGTGTTCCTTTTCAACAATTTGTTGTTTCCACTCTAAATGGGATTGTCATTTTCTTTTTTTGCCAACTCACAGGTGTGATTGTGGTTTCTTTGGGCTCAAATATGTGGAGAACTATGATGGAAAGGCAGTGAAAGAGTTTAAGCAGGTATCCATTTTATTTTTTGTCTTGCTTTTCGTTACAATCTAGTTTTTTGTTTACAATACTTATGCAGCAAAAGAATAACTACTAATATACTTGTTTATCTTTGCGTTCATCTTTACAGGAAGACATGGCACGGTACCGTATGGAACTGGCGTACAGACTCTACAATCACCCAATGAACAATGCCCCAAAGGAGCGTGCATTCATGGAAGAGTTGGCAGTTTGATTTTCTGCAAGATTGAAGACGAACAAGCTATTTTCTTTTAGGCACCGGCATGCCTTTTTAGGTGGTAGCATTTCATAGGATAAGAGTAGCGTGCCTTGGTATGCAAACCAACTTTACTTTTCAAAACATGGTTCCGTATGTAAAGCGATGATAACTCCGGTAAACTTTTGAGTGCTTTTTGGCATGTAAACCAATGATACTTGTTGAGTTTGTAACTTGATCTTTGGATGAAGCATTTTTTGCTGCCAACATGATTATGCAAGGCCCATTGCTGGAGTTTATAAAACTTTTTATTTTTCTTGTTTTTTGCTGGAACTGCAATATGAATATATTTCAATCTTCCTCCATCGAAGTTTCAAGGGTAGCTCTGTGCATTTTTTCCCTCAAAACTTTTTAAAAATAATCTGTGAATGCTACATTGACACAATTTATTTGCTGGAAGCTCACACAAAATAGCTACAACCTTGTGTCAGATTTGTTGCAATGCCAAAAACATGCCTTCCAAGTGCAAAATAGCTGCATCCCTTCAAGTTTTTTGCTGGAAGTATAATGTAAAAAAGCTTCAACAGTTATTTTAAAAATAAGCTACAAACCTTGCTGATTTTTTGTATTCAACTGTAGTACTACATTCTTGCATGCAATTTATATGCTGCAAGCTCACAGAAAATATACACATGCATTCTGAAATTTTGTTGCAAAGCCAAAGCAACACATTTTTTAACCCAAGCAAGGTTTTATTTCAAACATGTTTTTTACTGCAAACATAATTTTAAAAAGCTTCAACCATGATTTTAAAAAGCTCCAACCACATCAGAAGCATGAAGTGTTGCATCATTCAAGCAAAAAACTTCCACTACTATTTGTTTTTGCTACAACTAGTGATTACACGTGTTACAAGCATGGCTGCTTTTTTCAGTGTTTTTAAAATTTAAGAAACAAAACCATGGAACCATGCAAGGCACATGCTACAAACTTTTGTACCATCAGGCTACAAAAGGTAAGATTTCACAAACATATAAGAATAAGAATCTCTTTAAAACAACTCTCGTAAAAGCAACATTTTGCTTTCTCAATCCACGCATGTAGTAATATGTTGCAATCCCACAAAAAAGTAGCTACAACTACTCAACACAAATGTTGTAAGCTTTTTTCTATAATTCTTGCATATGCAGAGAAACCAGGGGGGGTTACAAGGCAATACATCATTTCTTCCCCATGAAACATACTAAAGGGTAAGTATTGTTTCGACACACGGAGCTTTCGTGGTCGCACTCGCAGCAAGCACTGCAGCAAGGAGTTGGCAGCTCTTGACGGTGTGATCCTCATCTCCACAGTAATAGCATAGAGTCTTCTTTCCCTTTGGCTTTGGAGCTTTCTTCGTTTTCGCTGCGTCCTTCTTTGCTTTCTTCTTCATTTCATCTTCTCGTAGCTCAATTAGTGGCTTCCTTCGCTTCTCTTTTTCCTTTGGCCTCCCTTTCTTTGCTGACTTTGGTGGGTTCCGCAATCCTACGGGGGGTGGATCCCGCTGCCCTGTATTTGGACCCTCTGAAGCCTGCGTTTGTTCATTTGCTTCATGACCTTGGGCTTCTTCATCTCCTGCAACCCCATCCCTTGCTCTAGCTTTCATTGCAGCAACCCCAACAGTGCCCTGCTCAATTAGGCCAGAGACGAAATTATAAGCTTCATCACTGAAGCATGCATCAGAAGCGAGGTTGCCAAACTTCCGGCAGAGAGAGTTGAACTTTAGGGTGTTTGTTGTGGGGACGCCAAAGTGCATAGCTCTATGCCCATCGCCCGGTTCAGGTGCAAGGTCAGTTGCTCTCTTAGACCATCTCGGAAGCATGTAAGTCACAGGTATTGTTTGCACGTTCAGGTGCACCATGACACGGATGATATGTGGGCAGATCAGCCCACACATCTCAAACATGTTGCAGCTGCACATGTAACTCTCATCTTCAGGGGCAACACGCACCATGTACTCTTTAGGGTTGACGCCATTGTTTGCAACAAGACGATATCAGATGACTTCCCCTTGCACCTGGTATTGCAGCCCAAAGCCTGTTGTTTAGCCAAGAGCTTTTGAAACTTGGAAAATACTTCTCTGGTATAGAAATCTGCAGCCTGCTTTTCAATGTTGTAACTGCAAACAAAAAAGCTACCAACATCAATAAGGTTTGCTACATATGTTTCAAAGGAATGCTGCAACCAAAGTGTACTGCAAAACAACAAAAAAAAGATACCCAGTAACTAAAAAAAATGCTACATGACTTGGACTTACTCCCCCCATAGTGGTGGTCTCGTCGTATCATTGATGAAGCCAGCATTATCCTCACGGTCAAGCATTAGCTCCTGGCAAAGCTCAAACTGTTGCACAAACGTCCAAACCGAAGCCCCATGATGATTTAAAGTCTTGAAGTAGGAATTCAGGCCCTCGGACCGCCCGGTTGTGCCTGTGAATGGGAAGAACTTATGCCTAAAGTACACAGGAGCCCACATCTCCCTGGTGTTCCACATGTTTTTGAGGTGTTTCTTATCAGCCACACCAAATAACTCGACCATCTGCTGCCACCTTTCTTCGAACTCCTCAACGGTATCTGAACCATTGATGCAACCATAGAATGCTTCAACAAAAGGCTCATCCTTGCCCAGCATCTTCCCTAGCTTTGTTCTTGCAACCCGGAAGACGTGCCACTTGCAACATCTGTGTGTTGAATCTGGGAACACCATTGAGATGGCTGTAGCCATTGCCTGGTCTTGATCAGTCATTATGTTCAATGGATGCTCGTTATTCATTGCCAACATCCATTGTTGGAAGACCCACTTGAAAGTTTCAATGGTCTCATCAGGCAGCAAAGCACACCCCAAACAAACAGTGTGTGTGTGGTTGTTAATGCCAACAATCGGTGCAAAGGGAAGGTTGTAGCGATTTGTGCAGAATGTGGTGTCAAAAAACACACAATCCTTGTACTTTGGATACAAGGCCCTTGTTCTCCCATCAACCCAGAAAAGCGCCCTAACAGCTCCATCTTCTTCTAGTTTGGAAAAAAAGAAGTTGGGGTTTTCCACTTGTCTTCTCTTAAAGTACTCGATGGTAAGCTCCAAATCATGCTCTGACAGGCCCTTTCGCAAGTTTGCTCTTGCATTTGTCACATCAGTCTTCACATACGGCAAACTCCTTGGATCGCAACATCGTGCATCTCCAAGCAAGCCCATCATATTTGCTGTTGATATGTTGCGATAGTGCAGTGAGGTGATATATTGCATGTCCGCATCCGGAATCTTTCTGTGAGAACGGCAAAATCTCCGACGCCCCCTCTGTAACATCAGCTGGTGTGTGTGTTCCGCCTCAAAAACGGTCACAACCCAGGACCGTCTCGTAGGCTAACACCCATATGTGCCTTGCAATCGTACCGCTCCAATCTGTTTCGTTGCCTTTTGTCGCTCACATCCATATAGATGCCAGCTTGCTTGCTTGCTGATTTTTTATTACTAGCATAGCTCATGTCAGCGTCATCACTTTGATTTGTTGCAGCGCAGTCAGAAATGCTTCCACCGACATTCTTGGAAGGATTTTTCCGAGAGTGTATGCACTCAAAAACTCTATAGATTAAGATGCCTTTCTCCTCCGAGCCTCTTATCCTACTATGCTTTGATGTCACAATTCGAGTTCCAAAATCCATCTTCATTGCATAATCATTGTAGACTCGTTGAGCTTCTTCAACATTGTCAAAACCCATTCCAACAAAAGGGACAATTGGTTGCGACGATATATCTTCATCAGGTTCATCAACAAGTGCTGAAGCATTTCCATTGGCATTGTTACCAGCAACTTGGGCATTCACATGAGCTGGATCACCCGTGTTCTGCTGCAAGGTGTCCTCACTATCCGTTTCTGGAGGATCATTCAGATCAATGCCATCAAGTTCTTCTTGCTCCGCGGCATTTTGCAGATCGTCATCAACGAAAATCGATGGCTCCAGAGCAACATTCTGCAACAAAATTAGCACCCAAGTCAACTTTTGTTTGCTGCATCAAAAAACCATGCAGAAAAACGCCAAACATAGTGGACGCAGCATGTGAAACACAAATTCAGAACAAGCTTTTTTTTTGCTACAATCATAGCATAACTTTTTACAACCAAAACACTTAGCATACTGTTTTTTAAGGTTCTTTCTCCACCAAACATTTCTACAACGTAGTAGCATGTAGAACATTTGGATCACGAAGATATGCAACATCCTTCTGTTTTCATTATTTTTTGAACCAATTTTCCTTCATGTAGCATGTAGGATGTAGCATGTAGCATTGTACCAAGTTCACTACATACTTGTAACATTTTATTAGCAGAGACCACTAAGAAACATTTTACTAGCATTATTTTCAGTGTCAGAAATTTTTCAGAATAATCAACACAAGTAGTTGAGAAGAAATTTTTTCATGTGATGCTCATCAACTGAAATCAAAGGTTGCAACAATTTTTGTGAGAGATAGGATCTAGGGTTTGGTTTTCATACCAGATCAATTTCATCCCGGCCATGCTGTGCTGCATCCTGGAAGACTATACCGGGGTTGACGTACCGTTGCATCATCGGTACACTACCACCAGGGTCTTGCCGCCTCAGAGGAATTCGGCCATCAACGGCGGAGGAGCTCATCCCAGAGCTCGAACCCAAATCCATGGCGGCAAGGAGGTTACCACGTATGTAAGACATGGTTGAAGCAAATCGAAGGTCGCGTGATAGATGGGGGAGCCCCTCCTCGAGCTGAGCCTGTAGCTGGAAACCAAAATCCGGCGGATCCAGCCGCCGCCGCCGCGGATCGGGGACGGGCCGACGCGGGAGCAAGCGGTTCCCCTGTTTCCTCGCTGTGGTGGGGCGAAACAACGGTTGCAACAGGTCTTGTTTATTTCTGCTGCAACGGTTCGTTTGGTGGGGGCTCGCGCGCAGATCATACGGCGCTGACTCGCTCAATCGGGCGGTTGGGGATAGACCAACCCAACAGTTCGGCCGGTCCGCCGGCGGCGCCCTTACTATTATATGTGTAGCCTATATATATACTCGTCCCAGCTGTGCGCTTCACGGTCTCAACTTGCTACCGCAAATTAAATTACAGTACATGCCAACTAATCAAGTACTCCCGCCAATAGTCAGTGCACGTTCCAGCATCCTAACCCACGCGAGAAGTACGTTTTGCCCAGAGCTCACACGAGGCGCCGGCGAAGACGCGCGCGTGCGCGCGATATCCATGCACGCGCACTGCTCAGCCTTCCTTCCGCCACGGCCGCAGCGTTCCCCTGCGTCCCGGGCGCGGCTACAAAAAAGGAGCGGGAGATCGCCCCCGCTTCCACAAGAACCAAACGCGCGTGCACGCGGGCACGCAGCGGCAGCGGGACGATATGGATCTCCGCCGCGGCGGCAGCAGCATGCTGCGGCAGCGGGCGCTCGCGGTGGAGACGGGCAGCAAGGGCGAACGGGCGGCGCGGGAGGAGGAGGAGCCGGTGAGCCCGGTGGGGCGGCTGTTCCTAGAGCTGCGCTTCCGCTGGTACATCGTGTGCGCGCTCGGCCTCGGCGCCCCGGTCGACCTGGCCGCGTTGCGGGCTGGGATCGAGGCCACCCTCCTGCGCCACCGGCGCTTCTGCAGCGTAGTACGTTCCTAGTCCCCGCGTCCGATCTTTTGATTTTGATTCGGTGACCACTACGCTACGGTGTTCGTGCGCGTTGTGTGGGAAAGGCTCGGTTCATACGGCGATTCCTTCGCATGAATCCTAGTTCAGTTCGTCCATGCGCAGTTCAATCAGACTGTGATTAACAACGTGCACGAGATAGCCAAACTAAACCTCGTCTATGAAGAAACTAATTAGTACTCCTCCGGTATGTTTAGAAACTTCGTTCGCATATTTTTTTTTCTCGAATACGCACGAGTGTGCGTATCATATATTAAAGAAGAACGGAATCAACAACTCCCGAACGACCTGTATTTTTGCATCTCGTCCCGAACGCGTCCAGAGCCAATCGATCAAAACGCATGGATCTTTTTTCTTGACAGAACGCATGGATCTTAAAGCTCACCCCCGCCACGTCATCCAGAGTCGAGCGTTCGGAATCTGAAGCGGTCGTCGCGAACGAACCCCCATTCCCCACCCACAGCACGCAGCCCCTATCCATTTTCCCCACTCCCTTCCCCACATCCGAATCCTCGTGGTGAGGTCCTGGCCGGCGACCTGGAGACCCGGCGAGAGGACGGCGAGGAGAGGTCCTGTTATCCATTCCTCTCATACACACCCCGTGACCCAGCAAAGAGTGAGGCGGAGGCCGACCGCGCACAGCTCGCCGCGATGCTCACCGACGCGAAGCACCAGCCGGCGTGCTCCGGATCCGCGCCGCCCGGCTCGAGCTGCTGTCATGGGTGGAGGCCGAGGGCCGCGGCGGCCGCTGAGCAGCCTCCATATGTGCTTCCCACCGTCACCGAGCTGTCCGTCCTCGCCGCCATCCGAGGCCGCCGTCGCCGAGCTGACCGTCCTCGACGCCATCGGAGTCCGCCGTCGCCGAGCTGACCGTCCCCGCCGCCATCAGAGGCCGCCGCCCCGGGCTGCTCGGCCCTCTCAGTGCGGCTGCTCGTCGTCGCCGCGTTCCGTGACCGCCGCCGCAGGCTGCGGAATTCCCATCGACGCGGCTGCATCTTTCCACACCCGTCCAGCGTGCTGGTCGCGACGCGTTGCGCTTTCTACAGGAGGCCCGCGCTACTGCTGCTGATTCTTCGCCGTGCTAGGAGCGGGGGACTGTGTCGCGGAGGCACGGTAGCAGACGGTGTTGGACGCTGTCAACGACGGATGCGGGGAAGATGGTGATCAGCGGTTCCTCTCACTGCTTTGTTGCTGATTGAGCAGTCCAGGTTTGTTTCGATCCCCTATTTGTGCCATTTTTCTGCCCATGTAGTATGCAACGTTGCCACTTCAGGCGCTCTATGCAGTGTAGGCAATGGTTGTGCGCTGAAATGTTCTTCAGAGAAGCACACTATTTTACATTATGTGATGATTTAAATCAGTAGGAAGATTATATGTTATGCATCCCTAAGGAAAACAATTGAATGACTTTGGATGCCTGATCACATTCTTGTAGTGAAGTATCCAGAAATGGGCGCTGCATTTTGATATGCAGTTTTTCAGTGTCCATCCCTAGTTGTCATTTCCACCCTATTACTCGTTCATGCTAAAATAACACATGGCAAATTATATCAGTACATTATTTGCGTGCGCTGGAAGACGACCGAGGAGATGTCGTCAAGGCCCTTCTCCTTGACGGCTTGAGGCACAGAGCAGAGGAAGACGTGGAGGAGAATGGCGCGGTGCCCATGGCCTTCGTCATATGCGACAATGAATCGCCCCGTGAGCATTTTTTCCTCCCCATTTTTCTACTACATGATGCTATTGATGGACGCCTAGTGGCCATTGGCGAGATATTTTTTTTTGGTCATGTTTGATGTCATTTTAGATCGGTTAAACTAAGGACAATAGGTAGGAGTAGATGGCAACTTTTACTATGTTTCTTGCTTCTGGCAAAACTCATGTTATGTGTGTAGTTAATTTCCTAGCATCTTAGAGATGGCAGTTTTCATTTTCAGTAACTTTGTGCCATCACTTTTCAGCAAATGAGATGATCAGCATGTGTGTGCCAATCTGTTTTTCTGAATTGAGATTCAGTACGACACAAACTGCAACTTAACTTGTGTTCACATGGCAAATTCACCATGATTTCTAATCCGGCCACTATAAATATACCGCTTTTCCATGGCAACTTTCTGTTCATACGGCTTGTTTTTGAGTTGATGCTATGCTTAAGTTGATGCTACTCCATGAGGTTGTGTTCACATATTGCTATGCTGATATGCTTATGTTTTGCTCTTTACTGAATTGAGGTTCTGTTCACAGGCTGTGTTCGTCTTTTTACAACATTTTTGCCATTATGATCTGCTATGCTTAAGTTTTGATCTGCAAATTTGCATCATCTTAAGTTGTCTCATCAACTTAAGCATTTTGCAAATTTGCCATAATTTGCATCAAATTTTGCTCTGCAAATTTCTGTTCACAGACCGCTTCCGTGGCAACTCTCTGTTCACATGGTTTGTTTTGATACACAACGTACAACAGCAGAGCAAAGTTGCCATGTTCACATGGAGTAGTAAAACAAAACAATTTTGAGTTAATTTGTTGAAATATGTGTTCCTTGTTTCTGTTCACATGGCTTCAGCAACAATGTAAAATGGTGTGCCTTTGTTTACCTTTTTGACTTTGTAGGTTTGATGATGACCACATTAAGCATGGCAACTACTTAAGAGATTTGGTTTTGCTTCTGTACTTCTACTGCAACCCTCCCGGCCCCCCAAATTGAGCATGCCAACTTTTGTTCAGTTTTTTAATACGCGCCCTACAAGTTCTAGTTCATTGAGCAAATAAAGGCAACACAATTGTGTGAATGGCCATACGGCATTTTGTTTCGAAAAAGTGTGTACATACAACATAGCAAAATCTGAAAACATTTTTTGGGGAATAGTCACATGACAAATGTATGAAAATTTGACCATCATAACATTTGTACCTTTTGAGAACATGGCAAATTTTTACTTTTTTAGCTTGGTATATTTAACTTCTATTGCCATGGCAATTTTTAATTTTCTAACCATGAATTTTTTAAATATTTTATTTTGCCACGGCAAATTTACCTTTATTGTCATGGCAAATCTACTTTAACATACATGGCATTTTTAGTTTCATTGCCATGGCAATTTTCTTTCATTTGCCATGACATTTTAAATATTATAGTTAGCCATGGCAAGTTTACCTTTATTGCCATGGCAAATTTTTAAAATTCTTGCCATGGCAACTATTTAATTTTTAATTTTGCCATGGCAATTTTACCTTTCTTCCCATGGCAAATTTACTTTAACATACATGGCAAATTTTAACTTTGTTGACATGGCAATTTTCTTTCTTTGACCATGACATCTTTAGTTTGCCATGTCAAATTTTTTATTTTCTTGCCATGGCAATTTTTAAATTTTCCTGCCATGGCAATTATTTAATTTTTAATTTTGCCATGGCAATTTTACATTTCTTCCCATGGCAAATTTACTTTAACATACATGGCAAATTTTAATTTTGTTGACCTGGCAATTTTCTTTCTTTGACCATGACATCTTTAGTTTGCCATGGCAAATTTACCATCATTGCCATGGAATTTTTTTAATTTTCTTGCCATGGCAATTTTTAAATTTTCTTGCCATGGCAATTATTTAATTTTTAATTTTGCCATGACAATTTTACCTTTCTTCCCATGGCAAATTTACTTTAACATACATGGCAAATTTTAATTTTGTTGACATGGAAATTTTCTTTCTTTGACCATGACATCTTTAGTTTGCCATGGAAAATTTACCGTCATTGCCATGGCAATTTTTTAATTTTCTTGCCATGGCAATTTTTTTAAATTTCTTTCCATGGCATTATTTTATTTTCATTTTGCCATCGCATTTTTAACTTTATTTCCCATGGAAATTTTACTTTCATACATGGCAATTTTTAGATTCATTGCCATGGCAATTTTCTTTCATTTTCCATGACATTTTTTTAAAAAACTTTTTGTTTGCCATGGAAAATTTACATTTATTGCCATGGAAAATTTACTTCAATGTACATGGCAATTTTTACTTTTGTTTGCCATGGCAATAATAGTTTTATTATGCAATGGCAATTTTTTGTTGTTTTTAGATATCATTTTATTTTACATTTTTGCCATGCCCATTTTTATTTTATAAATACTATGGCAATTTAATTTTAAAACCATGGAAATTTTACTAATTAGACCAAGGGTACTTTTCTTAAATACACCATGGCAATTTTTAATAATTACTCTATGGCTAATTTTTTGTTGGAAGGATGGCAAATTCAGTCATTTTTGTTTACTCTACAGCATGGCAATTTTTGTAATTACATCGTACTCGCATAGCACTTTTTTAATATACTTTTCCCATGTCCATTTTTATTGTACGGAAGGATGGCAAATTTAGTCCTTTATGTTTACTCTAGAGCATGGTAATCTTGTAATTACATCGTAGTCACATGGCAAATGTAGATACTTTTTTCATCTCTTCTATTCCCAATAAGGAAATGCAAAATACACAAAATGGCCAAATTATTTTCTCAATAGTGATTTCATATATCCTCATGGCAGTTTTTACATTTTTTGATCTGCAACACATGGCAATTTGTCGCATCTTACTTGTATTGTTTCCTTTGTTTACATGGCAAATTAGGTACTTTTTTTTTATTTCAAAAGGCATTGCAAAATGAGAAATCATGGCTGTTTTTTGCTGCATGCTTTTTTGCGTTCTATATTTTTGTAGTTCTTGCCATGGATTATGGGAAAAAAATCTTCTTTTTGTAAGATAAATGTAGGCATAACTATTTTTTTTATGTTTTGATGGCAAGGAGTTTTTTTTCTTCATACAGTTTTTTTGTTTTTTGGACTTTTTCTGTTTTTTTTTTTCTTTTATTGGCGGCTGGGAAGAGGCCCAGCAAATGGGCTGTAAGGCCTTTTTGTTTGCGCTGGCTGAAGGGGTCGTTCGTGCTGGAGCGGCTCTTTCCTTGAACTATTTGGTTCGGTACGATCGGCATCCAAGAAGAAAGGGGGAAGAAGCCCCAACCACCAGTTCTTTACACGGCGCTCAGGCACCCATTCCACCTCCCGACATCCTATACAGACTACTCGCCATCGGCCCACACACCTATCGCAACATAGAAGGCCTCTAGGTCGCCACGTAGGATGCCCGCTTGCTTCCAAGCCACGCACTCGGAGGCTACTCGACGGAGAACATGATGTATCGCCGGTCTCATTCCGTCAAACACAATGGAGTTTCTGTGTTTCCACAACTCCCACATGACTAGCAAGTAGATGGCGCGTAGGGTCTTGCCGTTCTTGCCGGTGCCAACATACCTCATGCACCACTCCTGGAGCTTGTCTCCCACCGATGGTTCCGCCCCTATTGTATCCAAGGCCAGGCAAACCTTGGCCCACACCTCCCTTGCAAACACACACTGAATTAGGAGGTGATTGATTGTTTCGTCGCCTTGATCACAGAACGGGCAGGTATCTTGGTGCGGAAGGCCTTGTCGTGCCAGCCTATCTGAAGTCCACACTTCATTCGCATATGAATCCAGAGTGATATGTTTTTGATGATCTGTAATATATATTAACATACATCTGGTGTCGTGTCAAATGGAGAACCAAAAACACGCGCACACCCTGTACGCCCAACCGGAGTGAGTAGTAGCGAAAGCCCGAAAACAAAACGGCAATTCAAAAGTTGTCAAGCTTCTCATAGGCATCTAACTCGTGTAGGTGATGGGCGAGTTGGAGGAGGGCGCGGGCCCGAAGTGGGTCCGGACCACGGTGGAACTCGACGACCACATCATCGTCCCGAGCCTTGACCCCAGTGCCATGTCGATCGAGCCGGACAGGACTCTCGAGGACTACTTGTCGTCCATGTCCACGCTGCCCATGGACCACTCCCGTCCCCTCTAGGAGTTTCATGTTGTGGCGCCCCGCCTGAATACCACTATAGTCAGACGGTCACCGCATATATCAGCCCAGGAAATCACTCTGGCATGCGCTTTTACAACAAGTATCATGAACACAGACATTTCTATTAATGGATAAATAAGTCTTACATGATATATTTTACAAGGATGATGGCAGCGGAAAAGCTCTATCTAAGGTAGCATGGTCTTGGTGCGGCTCCAATCCACAGGGATCTGACTGGATTACTCTTCTAGCCCGCGAACACTCCGACTGCTCGCTAGCGAACGTCGGATCCTTAGGTGAACCTGGCCACATTGAAGGCCACTGAGTACTTTTGAATGTACTCGCAAGAAAAACCAAATAACATATACACCAAGCAATGCAATCCATGACATTCAAGCATGCATTTGTTATTAGAGTAATTTTTAATTATCATGGCATAGCATACCTATCTAGCATTATTAATTGTCATGTCACAACAGGATTATCCAGCATCATTATTACTGATCATGTCATAATAGTATTATCTGGCATGATAACTATCAAAGTAACTGTAGTATGACGAAGATAATGCATATCAAGTAATCAATCCATACTCCGAATATTCTCATGATCCAATCCAAGTCCGATCCAAATCCAATCCAAATCTTTCGGTCATACGACCGCTTCTCTCTTAGCCATCCCATGGCTAACATCTCATATTCCTGACATCATCCGATGTCCATGCATCTGATCTGCAAGTCTGACAAACCTTACAATACCCGGATTCATTCTTGGTAACAATATTATGTAGTTTGTTCCTCCAGACTCGACACAGACCAAATAGTGTGACCTAGCACGAATTGTGTCCCATGACCGAGGACGCGGCTATTCGAATAGATTTACACTCTGCAGAGGTTGCGCACTTTACCCACACTATGGAGCTCTTGGCCTCATGCTCCCATTCGGGTGGACCGGTGCTGCTCCAACAAAACTTGTCTATTGCCTGGCACTCTTACGGCCCCACCGATAATCATACCCTCCCAGGGTCATGTCCTGGGTGGCCCCTGTGTCACCCCGTGACACCTGCCACCGTCGTGGCCAAACAAAACTGTCCCAAATGGGGACCTGGTACCATATAACTTAACTGGGCTCACAAGGTTATCGCCGCCTACCGGGCCAGGGTAGCACGCACGCATAACCTTCCCAATTTGGTGGTACCGACGAGAGGCAAGACAATAGACCAAGCTAGGGGCGTCCCATACCGGCAGGTGTGGCTGCACTGGAACGTTCGGTTCGGTGGCACTATGACTCGATCCAGCCGACGGAGGAGGTTGTCCCTATTAAATCACATTTCTTTAACATTACAATAACAATAGTCATACACCATGAAAACATAACAACCTATCTCCATACTGTCATCTATGAGTCACTAGTGCGATAATATGATGAGCATTAGCAAGTATTGTAAATAGTAATACAAACTATCAGGAGTTTTAATTAATTCTAACACAGGCATATTCATTAATTAAACATGCAAGAATAACACAGAGCAATGCTTTAGGGCATATATCAGATGGTCGGCTTGCCTGGGGGTGAAGGAGTACTCCGGAAAGAAGTGCGATCACCTCGCGGAAAATTCGCTGGAACGGGTTCTCTCTCGGAGGGGCTGAGAGAAGGGCAAGGGAAAAATGGTCATTTTCACAGTGTGAAAACATTATGAAAATGATACCATCGGAACGGGCTCGACGAACTGGAGACGTGGGCATTGGATTCACCTGAATCGGAGTTACGGATGAAAAGTTGTGAGCGTTCATTCGTTAGGCAGAAAAATAAACAGAATCTGTTCATTTTTGCCCTTAGCCGATGAACGTTCACTAATTAGGGTTTTCGGCAGACGGGGTTAAACAGAAAATGCACTTCTGAAGAATACGCTTTCTGAGTAGCGAAAGCGCACTTACGGCTGAAGCGGTAGCGGAATACACTTTCCCAAAAGGAAAACGCATTTTCAAGAGTGCGCTTCCACTTAAACCCGCAGGCCCGTCCGGCTGGGTCATTGACAAGCGGGGCCCACCAGCTTCTCTCTCTCCTCCTCCATCTCCTTCTTCCTTCTCTCTCCTCTCCCCGACGCCGCGCCCGGGCTCACTGCTCCGGCGTGGTTTTGGCGCTCCGGTGGCCTTTGGGGTCCGGCGACTGGACGGACGGGCTCACCGACGACGACCTCATCCGGGGGTGGGTCGCGCGGGCGCCAGAGATGGCTGTAGATGCGGCGACGAAGGGCGGCAGTGGGCGGCGGCCGCGAGCAAAGGGGGCGCTCTGGCGGGCTAGAAGGCTGGGAAAGGGGTCAGGCGGGGTCGCCGGAGAGAGGCGCGCGCGGAGGTGGGCTCGGACGGAGCCGGAGACGGCTGGACATGGGAATTGGAGGCGGAGGCCGAGAGCGAGCTCCGGCTAAATTGCCGTGCTCCGGTGAGGTATTTGGCCGGGCAAGGATGCAGGGGTGATCCAGAGGGAGAGTGGAGGAGGATGGCGAGCTCGGGGAACCTCGGGCATCGCTATTTATAGCCGCGTGAGCTCGCCGGATAAGCTCGGCTGCCGTGGCCTTCTTATCCGCGTACTGGAGCTCGGGGAGGACGTGGCTGGCCGGTTGCGGTGTCGAGTGGCTTCGCGGGGAGTGGAGAGGTCTCGGGTGCGCTCGAGAGAGCTCGGGGAAAAAGGGGACAAAGGGGAATGCGACGACGGCGGTCACGGGCGGGACAGTGCGGTGGCGGGGCTCGCCGTGGCGTGGGGAGGAAGCAAACGAAGGGGGAAATGACCAGAGAGGGGTGCGAGGACGACGGGGAGTTAGGTCGGCATGCTAGGACACGCCATGGCAGCATGAGCTGGCCTGTCCGACGCGATGGACGCGCAGAGTGACGAGGGTATGTACTAGGGATAGGGTAACAGAGGCCTGACCTACGGACCCTACCCTAGGACCCCTCGCGTCTCATACTGGGCCCCAGGGCCAGATCAACAACCCAGAGTTCTGCAAACTGACATTCACTCGGAGTTCGACGAACCACTCGGAAGGCAAGAGTTCACTCGACCAGCTTGTTTCACTCGGAGCACCCGAAAGTCACTCGACGAGAGAAGACCAGGAGACTCTAGGAGCGCAACGGTCGGGGCGCACGTTCGCCCGTATTAATTGTAGTCAATGTGCCCATTACCTGGCGCCCTTAAACCCCCTCTTAACCCCTGGTAATGGCGGCATTCATGGGGAGGCTGGCAAAGACTATATGAGCCGCCCCCCAGCTCCATTCCAAGGGTTCGCAATCTATTGTAACACATACACTCAAATAATCAAGCTCCAGAGCACCGAGACGTAGGGCTATTACCTCCACCGCTGAGGGGCCTGAACTCGTAAATCCGAGTGTAACACCTGCGCCGTAGCTAGACTCTGCCCTCTCATCCGTACCCCTACACACTACTGTCAGACTTGCACCCACGACAGTTGGCGCCCACCGTGGGGCAGGCGTCTAGCGACTTCCGGCGTAGTTGCATTTTTCCGATCATCACCATGGTTTCCGGCGGCGGACTGACTCTGGGCGGCGAGATCCATTTCGGCGTCCTCAGCTTCATCGCCGATGATTCGGCGTGGCTCCAGGAAGCCCCGCTGGATGTCGAGGCATTGCCCGTCCGCGGCGCGGCGCACTTCCGCGCGAGTACCTTCGGCGTCCTTCTTCGGCAACCGTCGACTCCTTATCAGTCGACGTCTTCGATCTCCACCAACCGTCGTCGCAAGCGCTCCGGACGCTCGCGGCTTCAGCGGTGGATCAGGCGCGCGGTGGCCCTTCAGGCTGTGGCCCCGCGGATCACGGCAATCGAGCCCGATGAGCCTGTCTTCGATCTGTTCGCCTCCGTGCACGAGCACTCGGAAAGCTTGTCCGAGTGCGAGAGCAGCGAGCCCGCTGCAGAGGTGCTGATGGCCGATTCCCCGCCCAGTCCGCCTGGGTACGGCCGTGGCGGCGCGGAGAACGGTGACCCGTCGCGCCCTAATCTTGGCGACGGCAGGGACCGACACGACGACGAGTACGTCCCCCGACCTCTCACTCGGTAGCAGAGGGAGGAACAACAGCGCAGGACCGAGCAGGCCCTTCAGACGCCCATCGTTGGGACGACCCCCGAGGCTCAGGCTTTGTAGGCCGTGCACCAGGCCAACTTGGCTGAGCGCAATCGTCTGGAAGCGCTCCAGAAATCACTCGACGACCGCGCCCGCAGACAGCATCCGCCCAGTTCCAGTCGGCGGCAGCGACAGTTGTTCTCGAATGACCAGCAGCAGAGTTTCCAGGTATTCCGCACTCCCGTCCAGAATCTGGCGGCGGCCACTCGGATAGCAGATTCCATTGAGCCGTCCCGATCTGAGGCGGGAGAGGGTCTTCGGCAGATCCGGGCCCTGCTCAAGGCGGCTGAGGAGCAAAATTCGGCAGTATCCCAGTCGCGTTACCGGATTCACAGCAGATCCGTAAGGGCTGACACCGTTTAGTCGGCCCACAGCCCAGTGTCCCCAAGGAGAAACAGACACTCGCCTCCGCGGTGAAACGACCAAGACCCCCACCGAGACCAGTACTCGGGGCAGGGTCGCAGTCGGAATACGCCTCCGCGGCGTCAGGATGATCGTCGCCGCATGCAGTCGCCCCCTCCGCGGGATGGCTCGTACGCGCCCCGGCCGTACGACGCCAGGCGTCCTTACGGCAACGATCGGAGGGCCAGCCCTCCCCGTCATGGTGACGGTTATCGCCAGGGAGAGCCAGTCGATTACCGCGACCCGCAGTTCAACGCGAGATCCGTTCTTGCTCAGAACCTGGTCAACAGAGGCAGAGCTCTGAGAGAGAACTTGGACAGAGATTGTCCGAGTGGGAGTGGAGCCTTCATCTCCGGGCCCGAGTGTTTCAGCAGGGCCATCCGGGCTGCTGAGATCCCGCCTAACTTCAGATTGGCGGCTGGAGTAAGCAAGTTCACCGGTGAATCCAAACCAGAAACTTGGTTAGAGGATTACCGAGTGGCTATGCAGATTGGTGGAGGAAATGATTATGTGGCTATGAAGCATTTGCCTTTGATGCTGGAAGGGTCCGCCCGCGCCTGGCTCAACCAGCTCACTCCAGGCAGCATATACTACTGGGAAGATTTGGCCCGAGTGTTCATCAAAACATTCGAGGGCACGTGCAAACGCCCGGCTGGATTGTCTGAGTTGCAGCACTACGTGCAGAAACCGAATGAAACATTGAGGGAGTACATCCAGCGGTGGACAACCTTGCATCACGTGGTGGAGAACGTCACAGAGCATCAAGCCGTCTGCGCTTTCAAGGCAGGAGTCAGGTATCGGGAGCTCGTCCTGAAATTTGGTCGGTCAGGATCCTTGACCATGAGCCGAATGATGGAGATTGCCACTCGGTACGCAAACGGGGAAGAGGAAGACCATCTCCGTAACGGCAAAGGGAAAACCAGCGAGCCCAACCCCGGAAACAGTAATCTCAATCGGAAGCCGAAGCGCAAGGCTGGTGGTTCGACTCAGGCCGAGGCTGCCGCTCTGGCCGGTCAAGCCAAGAGCAAGGGGAAGACTAAGGAAAAATGGATCCCGAAGAAAAAGAAAGATCAGTCGGGCCAAGATGTCCTCGATTTACCGTGTCACATCCACACCAGGAAGGATGAAGAGGGCAATCTGATATTGCCCAAGCATACCACTCGACAGTGCAGACTGTTGATTCAGCAGTTACAAGGGGACCCGTCGAGTGAGAAGAGCCCAAAAGACGCTGATGATGGAGACAAGGATGAACCTTTTCCCAGTGTCAACGCAACCCTGAGGATCTTTGCAGATGTAGAGAGCAGGAGCCGATTGAAAGTTATCAATCAAGAAGTGAACATGGCCATGCCGGCGACGACGAAGTTTCTGAACTGGTCGAAGACTCCGATCACCTTTGATCAGTCGGACCACCCCGCCTACATAGCCACCCCTGGGCGGCAGGCGCTGGTGGTAGATCCAGTCGTGGGAGGCGTCCGATTGCGCAAGGTCCTCATGGACGGTGGAAGCGGACTGAACATACTGTACGCTGATACTCTGCAAGCGATGGGCATTCCGATGTCCCGACCAGCGAGAGCAGCATGCAGTTCCACGGGGTGATCCCCAGCAAGAAAGCAAAGTCACTCGGGCAGATCGCCCTGGACGTGGTCTTTGGAGACAACAAGAACTTTCGGAAGGAAAGGCTGACCTTCGAAGTGGTCGACTTCCGCAGCGCCTACCATGCCATCCTTGGTCGGCCGGCTTACGCACGTTTCATGGCCCGTCCATGTTATGTGTATCTCAAGCTGAAGATGCCCGGCCCCAAAGGTGTAATCACAGTCACTGACAGTCGACAATGCGTAGAAGAGTGTTTGCAGCAAGGATCCAAGATAGCTGACGAGCAGATGGCCATGGTGGAATTGGAAGAGTACAAGAAAAATGTCGATCCGAGTGATCTGCTACGCTCCAAGAAGCCGGCTGCAGAATTTGCGTTTCAGTCGGCCGGTGACACGAAGCCTGTGCACATCCACCCGGAAGATCCCAATGCTACTCCCACCAACATATCAACAACACTCGACAGCAAATAGGAAGAAGCGCTCATCCAGTTCCTCCGTGAGAACTGGGACATCTTCGCATGGAAACCATCCGACATGCCAGGTGTACCCAGGGAGCTGGCTGAGCACCGTTTGCGAGTCGACCCAAAGGCGAAACCTGTGAAGGAGCATCTCCGTCGCTCTGCTACATAGAAGAGGAAGGTCATTGGCGAATAAGTTGCTCGGCTCCTGGCAGCTGAGTTCATCCGTGAGGTGTACCACTCCGAGTGGCTTGCCAACGTCATCATGGTCCCTAAGAAGGACAAGTCTCTCCGAATGTGCATTGATTTTAAGCACATCAATCGGGTCTGCCCCAAGGATCATTTCCCGCTCCCCCGCATAGATCAAATCGTAGATTCCACCGCGGGTTGTGAGCGACTGTCTTTTCTGGATGCGTACTCCGGGTACCACCAGATCCGACTGTATGGGCCAGATGAAATAAAAACAGCCTTTATCACCCCATTCGGGTGTTTCTGCTATATCACCATGCCATTTGGTCTCAAGAATGCCGGTGCCACCTTCATGCGCATGATCCAGAAGTGTTTGCAAAAACAGATCAGTCGGAACATTGAAGCATACATGGATGACATAGTGGTCAAGTCCAGAAAAGGTTCTGACCTACTGGCTGACTTAGCTGAAACTTTCGCAAATTTGCGGAAGTATGATATCAAGCTGAATCCAGCAAAGTGCACTTTCGGAGTTCCTGGGGGCAAGTTACTCGGTTTCCTCGTTTCCGAACGAGGGATAGATGCCAATCCTGAGAAGATTGGGGCGATTGTACGAATGAAACGTCCAGAACGTCTTCATGATGTGCAGAAGCTCACGGGTTGCCTCGCAGCTCTGAGCCGATTCATCTCCCGTCTTGGTGAGAAGGCACTGCCCTTGTACCGATTGATGAAGAAATCTGATTCGTTTGAGTGGACTACTGAAGCACAAGCAACATTTGTTGAGCTCAAAGCCCTGCTTTCCACCCAGCCGGTGCTTGCCGCTCCGAACAGCAACGAGCCGTTGCTCTTGTACATTGCGGCCACTGGTCAAGTTGTCAGCACTGTCCTCACAGTCGAGCGAGAAGAACAGGGCAAGGCTTACAAAGTTTAGTGCCCAGTTTATTACATCTCTGAAGTTCTGACTCCTTCCAAGCAGAGGTATCCTCATTATCAGAAGCTCGTCTATGGCATCTACCTGACAGCGAAGAAAGTAGCCCATTACTTCCAAGAGCACACTGTGTCAGTCGTCAGCGACGCCCCACTGTCTGAGATCATGAACAATCGGGATGCGACTGGTCGAGTGGCGAAGTGGGCTATCGAGCTTCTGCCCCTGGACATCAAGTTCGAGGCGAAGAAGGCGATCAAGTCCCAAGCATTAGCCGATTTCCTAGCCGAGTGGACTGAACATCAGCAACCGACTTAGAGCCACCCGGAACACTGGACCATGTTCTTTGACGGTTCCAAGATGTTGAATGATTCAGGAGCTGGAGTTGTGTTAGTATCTCTGAAGGGCGATCGTCTCAGATATGTTCTGTAGATTCACTTCGATTCCTCCAACAATGAAGCTGAGTACGAGGCGCTCCTTTATGGTCTACGTATGGCCATCTCACTCGGTGTCCGGCGCCTGATGGTCTACGGAGACTCGGATCTGGTTGTGAACCAAGTGATGAAAGAGTGGGACATCAGAAGCCCTGCTATGACAGGATACTGCAACGCAGTGAGAAAGTTGGAGAAGAAATTTGAAGGTCTGGAGCTGCATCACGTTCCCCGAGCCAAGAATCAGGAGGCAGACGATCTGGCAAAGATCGGGTCCACTCGGAAATCCATACCCAGCAATGTGTGTCTCGAGCATTTACGTTCTCCGACGATAAAAGAAGACCCCTTCACGGAAGAGCCCCCGCAAGTGGTCAGTCCGTCTGATCCGACTGAAGTCGAGGTCCCGGCAGTCATTGATTTGGTCATGGAGGTCCTAGCAATCACACCCGAGTGGACAGTGCCTTACATTGCATACCTGCTCAGGCATGAACTTCCAGAAGATGAAGCTGAAGCCCGCCAGATTGTTCGCAGGTCCAAAGCCTTTACAGTGATGGGCGATCAGTTATACAGAAAGAGCGTCACCGGTGTGACTCAGCGCTGCATTGCTCCGGAGGAAGGCCGACTGATCCTGGAGGAGATTCACTCGGGAACTTGTGGACACCACGTGTCCTCTCGGACAATCGTGGCTAAAGTTTACCAAGCCGGTTTCTTCTGGCCACGTGCCAATGAAGCTGCGCAGGAGATAGTCCAACATTGTGCTGGATGCCAGTTCTATGCAAACTTGTCGCACAAGCCTGCGTCTGCTCTGAAGACGATTCCACTCGTCTGGCCGTTTGCGGTCTGGGGACTCGACATGGTGGGACCCCTCTGGACAGGGGCGAGTGGATTCACCCACTTGCTGGTTGCAGTCGACAAGTTCACTAAGTGGATCGAAGCCAAACCCATCAAGAAGCTAGACTCTCGTACAGCGATCAAGTTCATGAAGGAGATAGTCTTCAGATACGGCGTGCCCCACAGCATTATCACTGACAATGGTTCAAACTTCGACTCGGAAGAGTTCAGGGCGTTCTGTGCCGCTCAAGGCACCCGAGTCAACTATGCGTCTGTGGCGCACCCGCAGTCGAATGGACAAGCTGAGAGAGCAAACGGACTGATTCTGCATGGGTTAAAGCCACGACTCATGCGCGATTTGGAGCACACAGCTGGAGCTTGGGTCATCGAGTTGCCGTCAGTTCTTTGGGGCTTGAGGACGACCCCCAATCGGTCTACCAATCGCACTCCCTTCTTCATGGTGTACGGAGCTGAAGCCGTCCTGCCGAGTGATCTACTCCATAATTCACCCCGAGTGGAACTGTACTCTGAAGCTGAAGCAGAGCAAGCACGGCAAGACGCTGTTGATCTCTTGGAGGAGGAAAGGGAGATGGCTCTGATCCGATCGGCCACTTATCAGCAAGACCTAAGACGTTTTCATAGCAGGCATGTCAGGAGTCGGACCTTTTAGGAAGGAGATCTTGTGCTCCGAGTGGATCAGCAGCGACCTCACAAGCTTGCTCCCGCATGGGAAGGTCCCTTTATCGTGTCAAAGGTTCTGCACAATGGAGCATACCACCTGTACAACCTTCAGAAGCAAGCTGACGAGCCCCGTGCTTGGAATGCGGATTTGCTGCGACGATTTTATACTTGATCATGAGATGTAATAAAAGTACTCGAGTGATATTTGGTGAATAAAAGCATGACTTTTCCAGTTCCACATTGGGTTCACTCGTACGCATTTTCTGGCTTACAACCCCCAGTGGGTGTATGCCGTTCAACTTAGCTGCAAACCAGTTCTTGCCTAAGTCAAAAATACTACTCCGAGTGAAGAGCATCCCTCTCACTCGGAGGCTTGGCTGCGAACCAGCTTTCGCCCAAGTTAAAAATGCTACTCCGAGTGAAGAGCGTCCCTCTCACTCGGGGGCTTGGCTGCGAACCAGCTTTCGCCCAAGTTAAAAACGCTACTCCGAGTGAAGAGCATCCCTCTCACTCGGGGGCTTGGCTGCGAACCAGCTTTCGCCCAAGTTAAAAACGCTACTCCGAGTGAAGAGCATCACTCTCACTCGGGGGCTTGGCTGCGAACCAGATTTCGCCCAAGTTGAAAATCTACTCCGAGTGAAGAGCATCCCTCTCACTGGGGGCCTTGGCTGCGAACCAGCTTTCGCCCAAGTTAAAAACGCTACTCCGAGTGAAGAGCATCCCTCTCACTCGGGGGCTTGGCTGCGAACCAACTTTCGCCCAAGTTAAAAATGCTACTCCGAGTGAAGAGCATCCCTCTCACTCGGGGGCTTGGCTGCGAACCAGCTTTCGCCCAAGTTAAAAACGCTACTCCGAGTGAAGAGCATCCCTCTCACTCGGGGGCTTGGCTGCGAACCAGCTTTCGCCCAAGTTAAAAACGCTACTCCGAGTGAAGAGCATCCCTCTCACTCGGAGGCTTGGTTGCGAACCAGATTTCGCCCAAGTTAAAGATCTACTTCGAGTGTAGAGCGTCCCTCTCACTCGGAGACTTAGCTGCGAATCAGCTTTCACCTAAGTTAAAACCCAGTTCAAAGATTCGAAAGACTCGAAGGAAAGCATTCGATTAACTCCAGAAGTTCAAAGGCGAATACGAGTACACGGGCCCAAAGCCCGAAAGAGTTTAACGATTACAATTCCACTCGGCATACCGAGGCTAATGGGAAGGACTCAAAGTTTTCTCACGCCCCTGTAGGGCTGGCTGGTTCAACGAAGGAATCCAAGTCGATGCCGTCTGCGATCCGAGTGGCCGCTTCGATGAATGTCTCCATGAAGTCCTCGAACTTGAGTTTCTTCGTGTTGGCAACTTGGAGAGTCTTCAGTTTCTCCTCCTTGTCGTCCTTGCAATGCACTCGGACAAGGGAGAGGGCCACGTCGGCTCCGCAGCGGGCAGCTGACTTCTTCCACGCTTGCACTCGGCTGGGGATGTCGTTGAGGCGAGTCATCATGGACTCCAGGTCGGTGTCGGGGGTGTCTTCTGGCCATAGCTCCTTGTCGATCCTCCCGAGTGCACCCCGCAGGCGGATGATGTACCCTTGGACGTCTTCAATGCGGGATTCGACCCGCAGGACGCCTAAAGCAGCCTTGTCACCGACGAGTGACCTGGAAGGATCCAGATCCCTCTCGATTCTGTCAGTCTCAAGCTCGAAATCCCGGCAGTACTCTGTAAACAAGGAAAGAGGAGTGTCGAGCATCAGCATGCGTGAAGTTCACTCGGAGTCAAGTTGAAATGCACTCGGATGCTATAAGTTACCTGCAAGCTTGGTGTACATCTCCTCCGTGAACTCTTCAATGTACCTCTCCAGAGCGTTCTTCTTCTCGATCAGCTGGGTGATTTTCTCGTTCAGAGCCTTCTTCTCTTGCTCGTAGACTTCCGCCTGGGCCTTGAGCTTGCTCTCCCACTCGGTCTGCTGCTTCTTGAGCTCGAGCACCTCCTTCTTTAGCGACGTGTTCTCTGCTTCAAGTTTCCCGAATGAGGCCAACTTTTCTTCAGCAGCCTTGGTCTTTTCCTTCGCCACCTGCTGAGCCCCCGCCAGTTCTTTGTCCTTGTTCTCGAGTGCTTGCTTCATAGTTTCTAAAGAGATAGAAGTTCTGAGCCGCACTTGGAGTCGATAGTTTTCACTACGCACATCTGTTCGAGTGAAGTCACTCGGTTCAAAGAATGTAAAAAGGTGAAAGCAGAATGCTTGGTAATCGAAGCCTACCTCCCATGGTCCTGAGCTCTGCTTGAGCGCCCGCCGTGTTCCTCCTCTCCACCTCCAAATCCACTCGGAGCTGAGCCGTCTCCTTCTCCAGTGCCACGTACTGAGTCCCAAGCTCACAAGTTTTCTGACATACAAGAGAGAACAGTTAATGTCAAGAAATACAAGAGGAACAAGCTTGACCAGTATCAAATTCTAAGTTCTAAGACTCCCGCCGACTGCCCGCAGCCGACGGCAGTCTCGGGGACTACACCCAGTGGGTGCACTCAGCGTGCCCCCACTGGAATGGTATCCACTCGGAACTATCCGCCAGATCCGAGTGATGGCCAAACACAAAAAAAAACAAGACAAAAGGTGCCGAGTGCCCAGAGACCGACGCTCCTGGAAGGAACAAGATTGACCAGTATCAGATCCTGAAGTACCCCTTCGACAGGGAGGAACAAGCTTGACCAGTATCAAATTCTAAGTTCTAAGACTCCCGCCGACTGCCCGTAGCCGACGACAGTCTCGGGGACTACTCCCAGTGGGTGCACTCAGCGTGCCCCCACTGGAATGGTATCCACTCGGAACTGTCCGCCAGATCCGAGTGATGGCCAAACAAAAAAAAACAAGACAAAAAGTTCTAAGACTCCCACCGACCGCCCGCGGCCGACGGCAGTCTCGGGGACTACACCCAGTGGGTGCACTCAACTTGCCCCCACTGAAGCGGTTTCCACTCGGAACGGCCCGTCCATTCCGAGTGACGGCCAAACAATAAAAACACCCAGTGGGTGTACTGGATATTTTTCAACTGAAATTCCTACTGAAGAAAAACGACTCGGAGATCAACTTACAAGAGCACTTACTCGAACGTTCTCCTGGAGAGCAGCACTGGCATCGTACGCCAGCTTCCCAGCCGCGCACATCTCCTTGAGCCAATGGGTCATCAGCTCCGCCTGGATCATCGCTTCCTTGCTGGCTCCAGTTTGGTCCTCCGGCACCTTGTACAAACTGAAGATATTGACGGGGGGAGTCGGAACCGAGGCCAGCGCAGTCGACGGATCCGCGGCAGAACCAGCTCCAGCCCGAGAAGAACCTAGCCCCAGAGGCACGGTCACGGGAGGTGCAGGAGGAACTTGAGGCGCTTCGCTCGGCGGCGTCTTCCGTGTGGTGGCCTGAGGAGCAGTCGGAACTGGGGTCCCCTTCTCAGTGTCCTTCCGCGGCGGCTCTTCATCGTCGTCTCCGACGTGGATGACCTCTGCAAGCACTATGTTCACTCAACGCAATCAATCGTAATACACGATCCAATCGGATGAAGACGTTTCAGTCAAATGACAAGTCGAAGTAAAAATGAAGTTATTGTTACCTCTTTGAGAAGTGGCCGCGTCTGTCGTCTCGGCTTCGGCGCGGTCCCCATCAATCTGCATGGGAGACGTCGTCGAGGTTGCAGCACTGATCCATAAGACGCACTCGGTTAGAGGAATCACGAAAGTTGACAAAGACAGAAAAGATAAGCTGAGAAAGATACTCACATTGAGGCGACAGGCACAGCGACCTTGATCCAGGGCAGAGCCTTCCGAGGCTTAGGGGAAGCGACCTTGGGCTGCTTGGTGACCTTCTCAGTCGGCGCAGGCGACGACAGCCGAGTACGCTTCGGAGCCTTAGCACTCGAAACCGCCTCCTTCTCCGGACCAGCACTCGGATCGTGAGCTCGTTTGGAGCGGTACTCGGAGTGCAACGCCGGAGACAGAGAAGACTCGACCTCGTCGCTCCCTTCCGAGTCCTCACTTTCTTCCGCGCTGTCCTCCGCGTAGCTGCCCCCGGCGCTGCCATGTTCGCTCTCCGCGCCTCCGGCAAGTTGTTCTCCATTCGGCACAGACGATGACATCTTCTGGAACTCCTGCAAGACATGAAGGGTGAAGACAAACAGTTTAGACAGTTCACTCGGATCGTTCAGTTCACTCGGATAATTTGTGCATCGGCAATTCACTCAGAAATTCATGCTTCACCTCCAAAGGTTGGTTGTTGGCGTCGTAGGGTGGGATCCGTCTCGACCCTCGCGGATTGTCGCGCGCGCCAGTGATGCATCTGATCCACTGTTCCACTGTTTTCTCCTCGTCGTCTTCCGGATGCACTCGGGTTGGATCACTGGCTCCAGTGTAGAGCCACATGGGGTGAGCCCGCTCCTGCAGCGGCTGGATCCTCCGACTGAGGAAGACCTCCAGAAGGTCCAGACCAGTCAATCCACCCTGAATTAGACTAACCATGGCGGTCACCAAGATCCCTACATCCGTCTTCTCCTTTTTATCAACCGTCAGCGAGGGAGGAGTCTGAACTCTCTCAGTCATGTAAGGAGGAAGGCCAGTCGACGAGCCAGAGCATGGCAGGTCGTTGCAGTAAAACCAGGTCGACTGCCAACCCCTCACCGAATCGGGAAAGGACATAGATGGGAACGCACTCTTACCCCTCATCTGGATACCTAAACCACCACACATCTGAATCACGTGCGTCCTCTCTCCATCGGGGTCAACCTTCTTAACCGATTGAGATCGACACGCGAAAATGTGTTTGAATAAACCCCAGTGCGGCAGACAACCCAGAAAATTTTCACACAAAGAAACGAATGCGGCAAGGTACATAATGGCATTTGGAGGCAGGTGATGGAGCTGAGCGCCGAAGAAGTTCAAAAATCCGCGGAAAAAGGGGTGGGGTGGCATGGAGAAACCTCGCTCCACGTGTGTGGTGAGGAGCACTCGCTCCCCGGGGCGCGGCGCGGGCTCGGTCTTCCCTTCTTCCGGCAGCCTCCACGTCCCGTCGCGGATCAGCCCGTCCACGACGAGCCCGCTGATGTCATCGCCCGTGGTGGTCGGCGGAAGCCAGTCGCCCTGGATCCACCCGGGTGGGAGCACGGCTCGGGAGCTCGACGCCTTCCTCCCCTTCGCCGCCTTCTTCGCTTTCTCGAGCTTCGCCGTCTTGTCCTTCGCCATCGTCGCCGAGCTCTCCAGCACCGAGGAAAATTTGCGCGGAGTGGGTTGCGGGAGAAGGGATCGGGCGGACTGCAGAAGTTGGGGAAAAGGGGATCTGTCTCTCTCTCCCTCTCCGCCACGGCCGCCCCTTATATCGCCGCCCGCACCGCTCCCCAATCCGCACACTGAATCGTGGGCCCGCAGATCTCCTCTAATCGCGCCGTCGAAGATCCAGCGGTACGTGGTGAAAAGCGGGGCGAAAATCGAGGCGTCACGCCCCCTTTCCCCACTCACCACGCCGCAACCGTTTGCGCGCGCTCGTCGTCGATTTCAAATCCCTCAAGATCCGGATTCCAGCGATCCGATGAGTCGCCTTTAAAGCACTCCATAAATTCGCGGAACTGTTCTGCCACTCGGATGGAGGCTCCTCATTTCATTCGGATGGAGACTACTCATTTCGCTCGGATGGAGGTTACTCATTTCATTCGGATGGAGACTACTCATTTCACTCGGACGACACACGGTCCGGAATCCGTCAAGGTGCCGCGCGAAGACAAGGCCGTCTAAAGACCAGCGGGGATTCTTGAGCGCCTCCATAGCGCTCAATTCCCCTAGGGATTCGCCTTGACTCGACCCGCCTAACCTCGACCGATTCGGGGGTTAATGACGAGGGCATGTACTAGGGATAGGGTAACAGGCCTGACCTACGGACCCTACCCTAGGACCCCTCACGTCTCATACTGGGCCCCAGGGCCAGATCAACAACCCAGAGTTCTGCAAACTGACATTCACTCAGAGTTCGACGAACCACTCGGAAGGCAAGAGTTCACTCGACCAGCTTGTTTCACTCGGAGCACCCGAAAGTCACTCGACCAGAGAAGACCAGGAGACTCCAGGAGCGCAACGGTCGGGGCGCACGTTCGCCCGTATTAATTGTAGTCAATGCGCCCGTTACCTGGCGCCCTTAAACCCCCTCTTAGCCCCTGGTAATGGCGGCATTCATGGGGAGGCTGGCAAAGACTATATGAGCCGCCCCCAGCTCCATTCCAAGGGTTCGCAATCTATTGTAACACATACACTCTAATATAATCAAGCTCCAGAGCACCGAGACGTAGGGCTATTACCTCCACCACTGAGGGGCCTGAACTCGTAAATCCGAGTGTAACACCTGCGCCGTAGCTAGGCTCTGCCCTCTCATCCGTACCCCTACACACTACTGTCAGACTTGCACCCACGACACAGAGCGTTGTTCCTGCATGCAGTTCACGCGGTCACCATGTGCACCGGCCGTTCTGGCGCATTCCTGCTTGCCACACCTTGTCCAACACGTCACTCGTTGCTCAAATGGATAAGATATAGCACTGGATAGACCAGGAAGGGTCTAGGTTGATCGAGGGGATCCAAAGCAGTTTCTGGACAGAAACTTGGACAGGAAGTTGTGGTCAGAAAAATGTGCCAATGAGCTGGCAAAGTTGTCACAGGGACATGAGATAAGAAGGAGCACCTGCTGGATAAATTTGAAGCAAATTGGACCAAATTTGAGTGCACTTCCTTTACAATGCCAAATTTGGTCCAGAAACTTGACTTTAAAGCTGCACTCATCTGGCTTGATGAAATGAACTGAATTTTGGTGTAGGGAAGTTATTTGGGTGTATGAGATACTGGAAAAATTTCAGCTCATTTGGATATACCAAAATGGTACTTCCGTCACAGAGCTTCCTGCTGGACAGAAACTAGATGGAATTTTTGAGAGAAATTGGCTAGATGAAATGATGTGAATTTTTGCATGCTCACATCATATAGGGAATTTGAGGTGCTGGATTAATTTCAATTTTTTTTGAAGCAATATAAAATATAGTTGCTTCACAACCTCAAAAGTGGTCCAGAAACAAGAACTGGATGATGTGCTCAAAATTTGAACTATGGACTTGGGTTCTTGATGGAAATGGTGAAGATATGGATAGGAGAAGCTCCACAAATTATTTGGGATTTTTCCTGGCTACCAAAATGGTAGTTCCTTTGGAAAGTGCCCAAAGTGCAATATTGGCTTTAAATAGGAAAATGCAATTTCCCTTATTTAATTATTGCCAATATTTTTATGGGAGCTCAATATGATCACAAAGAATATCTCCACAAGTTTTCATGAACTTTGGAGATGGATAGATATTTTCCTGGATTTAATTCCTTTAACTGGCAGAAAAAGGAATTAATTTTAAATGAAAAATATTGCAAATGACTTGGCAATATTTTTGCATATCCAGGGTTTATAGATATAGGTGAGTCACTGGGAAGAGTTTGGGAGGCAAAAGATCAAAGGAAATTGGGGTTCCTTTGTAACGGAAGGAATTAGGGTTTCCCTTCCGGCAACTCGGAAGGTGGGGTTTCGGTGGCAAAATCCTGAGAATATATTGTGGGTGGCAAGGTTGGAATGAAGAGAATCTCTGGTTGGATAGGAAAGGCAAGGCTAAATGACCATCTTCATATACCCAGGAGCGAGAGAAAATCGGATAACATCGAAAAAAAGACGGGAGTCCAATCCCGCGAAGGAAAAAAAAACAAGAAGCGAAAACCGGGGTGTTACAAACCTACCCCCCTTAAGAAAATCTCGTCCTCAAGATTTCCGGACTTACCTCCCGGCTAAGTGGAACATACCTGTGGGTGACTTGGATCCATCAGCTGTCTTGTCTTCATGGGTTCACTGGCCTTTTAACTGCCCCTTCTGATGGCTCAGGTGTTGTCTTTTCCAATGACTGCATTGAATCCTTCTCTTTCCTGGTAGGCAAACCCTTTGTCCTGATGGGTTGTTGCCTAGGCCTGGTGGGTAGTGCGTAGTGTTGACAAATAGCTTGGTTTCCCTGGCCTGAAGCTAGCTGCTTCATCCAGAGGTCTAAGCTGACACGGGATGTATCATAACAAGTGATTCCCCATGTCCCATACCATATTTCTGCTTTTCTTTCAGGATTGAATGATTATTTCCGTATCACCTTGATTCCATATAGACGGTCGAACTCTGTCGATCACTGAGGCAGCTCTGCCATATATATCCTTTGCAGTCCTTGCTATGATCACTGAGCTGAACATAGTTTGGCTATCATTTTTGGGTAACTTCCGAAGCAAAGCCTCTTACCTTAGTTGATGGCCCCCTTAGTTGATGGCCCGTATTCACGATGAGTATGACATGCTGGCTGCATTGTTGTGTCCGTATATGCAAGAGTCTGACAAGGATTGATAACATCACCTTATCCATGAAGCTTTATTTTATTGATCGTCGCGGAGGTTATGCATCCGAAACTTCTTTGTTCTTGAGGGTTCCTTTTTGTAGACCTGTCATGACCTGCCAACATGGCTCCTTGGCCATATCATAACTTACTCTCGCATATCTCGTAGGGATTGCTGCGTTCATATCCTTCTTTGCAGTATGGGCCTGATGTTTCTCTGAACACAGTCATTCCCGGGTACGAGTGGCTCGCATGAACTAATCCACTGGACTGCATGCTTACAACATATGCAGAGATAGGGTAAATCCTTTCATAACCACTGAGTTCTGAGGTGGATGTGTGTCCACACTAGTTCGTGCTTCTGACAGGATTGTTGTGGCCATGACGACATGCTGAAGAAGGCTGAATACCTTATACTCGAAGCTTCTATCAAGGTAGCGTGCCGAAGAAGGCTAGGTATCGTACCTCGGAAGCTTTCCCTCATGTGGCTTACTGCGGAAGGTCAGGTACCTTATGTTGGAAGCTTTCCGCGGTAGCGGCTGAGGAAGATTGGAGTACCGTATCCAGAAGATTTTCTCCCTGGTGACGTAGCGAGGAAGATTGAGAGTCTTGTGTTGTAAGCTTCTCCTGATAGCTTGCGGAGGAAGGCTGGGTTCCTTGTACCAAAAGCCTTGCACCGTGGATATGCAGTCGGATCTTTGGCCGTTTCTGGCTTCCTTCCGAAGTATCCGAAATTTACCCATGGGGGTGTCAAAACTTGGTATAGGCCATACCTTGACTGAAGATATCTTGCTGGTCATGCACACCGCTAGCCCTTCTGCTGGTCTGCTCATTGTTGCTGTAAAGGTTGCACAACTGATGCAGACTTTATGTTGGTAATTAACTCAAAGTACCCTTTGTATTCAAACCAAGTGTTGCCGGTAGTAAGCAATTGGCGGATAATTCCATTCGGTTTAACTGAGCTTCTAGGTAGTTGGAATCCTCATTGATTCTGGGCAGTCATGAATTCATCCCTATTTCTCGCAGACCTTGTTCACCATGCCCAGAAAATTTGTATATGCATCGAAGAATTCCAGAATATGCTTGGAAATTTGTATCAACATACCAGAGTGTTGTTGTTGCTCTCGACACATTCACCTTCTTGAAATATGTCTTCTGTGGATAACAAAGGATTCTTGAGTCCATTGAGAAAGGACTCAAGGTTCATCCCACTGACTGAAACAATCCTTGTGTCGAGGGGCCGAATAACTTGCTCTTACTGGTGTCCATTCCCAATAGCTCATCTGGCTGTTCCTTAAGTGTGATTTTTTCTGGGGCAAACTTTCTCAAGTATATTCTGGCCTTGTCTGTTGCATGCAGAGTCTGCTTCTGACCCATCCTTCATTCTTTACAGACCCGGTGATAATGTTCTAAATATCAGGCAGTTAACTTGGCTTGACTCTTACTGAATTTGGATCATTGGGTATTATTCGTGTTGCATGCTGGTCTTCTTAGTGGTACTTGCGGATGGATCCAGTCGGAGCAAGAGAACAGAAACGAGAAAAGAAGCAAGAACCGCGAAAAACCAAAAAGCAAATAAAGCTCAAATTTTGCGGACTTTACACATGTGGCCGAAGATTCACTAGTATAACTAGTATGGCGCACTCGATGCACCTCTAAGGATTTAGAAGCAAGCCACATAATGCTCCTGGTAGCAATTGGTGTCAATCTCCTACTACTTCCCTAGGGAACATCAAACTCGACGCACGACCATAGCCAAAGTGGCTTAGTCAACGATCCTAGTGTTGTCAGGGAAAAGATGGAATTTATAAGCGTTTCCCAAAGGAAACTGGATTTGAGGAGAGAAATGCCATGGTTAGCAAGCAAGTTGGGGATATCTGGTTCACCTAGGGGTTCAGGGCTCACGGGTCATTGCCTGGTGCGGACATTTCACACCGAAGGCAAAGGCCACGAGAGTTGGGGTCTGATGGAGCCAAAACCTATGGGGTTGCCTTATGATCAATAGTAGCCGTGCCTGTCTGGCAAAGATGGTTGAAATCCATCGGGGCCTTCTACTGATCAAGAGGCAATGAAATCTGGCTAGGGTAACCTATAGTCAGCTTGGCTCTGATACCATCCGTTGTGGCGCCCCACCTGAATACCACTGTAGTCAGACGGTCACCGCACATACCAGCCCAGGAAATCACTCTGGCATGCGCTTTTACAACAAGTATCATCAACACAGACATTTCTATTAATGGATATATAAGTCTTACATGATATATTTTACAAGGATGATGGCAGTAGAAAAACTCTATCTAAGGCATCATGGTCTTGGTGCGGCTCCAATCCACAGGGATCTGACTGGGTTACTCTTCTAGCCCGCGAACACTCCGGCTCCTCGCTAGCGAACGTCGGATCCTTAGGTGAACCTGGCCACATTGAAGGCCGCTGAGTACTTTTGAATGTACTCGCAAGCAAACCAAATAACATATACACCAAGCAAAACAATCCATGACATTCAAGCATCCATTTGTTATTAGAGTAATTTTTAATTATCATGGCATAGCATACCTATCTAGCATTATTAATTGTCATGTCACAAAGGATTATCCAACATCATTATTGCTGATCATGTCATAATAGTATTATCTGGCATGATAACTATCAAAGTAACTGTAGTATGACGAAGATAATGCATATCAAGTAATCAATCCATACTCCGAATATTCTCATGATCCAATCCAAGTCCGATCCAAATCCAATCCAAATCTTTCGGTCATACGACCGTTTCTCTCTTAGCCATCCCATGGCTAACATCTCATATTCCTGACATCATCCGATGTCCATGCATCTGATCTGCAAGTCTGACAAACCTTACAATACCCGGATTCATTCTTGGTAACAATATTATGTAGTTTGTTCCTCCAGACTCGACACGGACCAGATAGTGTGACCTAGTACGAACTATGTCCCATGACCGAGGACGCGGCTATTCTAATAGATTTACACTCTGCAGAGGTTGCGCACTTTACCCACACTATGGAGCTCCTGGCCTCATGCTCCCATTCGGTTGGACCGGTGCTGCTCCAACAAAACTTGTCTATTGCCTGGCACTCTTACGGCCTCACCGACAATCATACCCTCCCAGGGTCATGTCCTGGGTAGCCCCTGTGTCACCCCGTGACACCTGCCACCGTCGTGGCCTAACAAAACTGTCCCAAACGGGGACCTGGTACCATATAACTTAACTGGGCTCACAAGGTTATCGCCGCCTACCAGGCCAGGGTAGCACGCACGCATAACCTTCCCTATTTGGTGGTACCGACGAGAGGCAAGACAATAGACCAAGCTAGGGCCGTCCCATACCGACAGGTGTGGCTGCACTGGAACGTTCGGTTCGGTGGCACTATGACTCGATCCAGCCGACGGAGGAGGTTGTCCCTATTAAATCACATTTCTTTAACATTACAATAACAGTAGTCATACACCATGAAAACATAACAACCTATCTCCATACTATCATCTACGAGTCACTAGTGCGATAATATGATGAGCATTAACAAGTATTGTAAATAGTAATACAAACTATCAGGAGTTTTAATTAATTCTATCACAGGCATATTCATTAATTAAACACGCAAGAATAACACAGAGCAATGCTTTAGGGCATATATCAGATGGTCGGCTTGCCTGGGGGTGAAGGAATACTCCGGAAAGAAGTACGATCACCTCGCGGAAAATTCGCCGGAACGGGTTCTCTCTCGAAGGGGCTGAGAGAAGGGCAAGGGCAAAATGGTCATTTTCACAGTGTGGAAACATTATTAAAATGATACCATCGGAACGGGCTCGACGAACTGGAGACGTGGGCATTGGATTCACGTGAATCGGAGTTACGGATGAAAAGTTGTGAGCGTTCGTTCGTTAGGCAGAAAAATAAACAGAATCTGTTCATTTTTGCCCTTAGCCGATGAACGTTCACTAATTAGTGTTTTCGGCAGACGGGGTTAAACAGAAAACGCACTTCTGAAGAATACGCTTTCTGAGTAGCGAAAGCTCACTTACGGCTGAAGCGGTAGCGAAATACGCTTTCCCAAAAGGAAAACGCATTTTCGAGAGTGCGCTTCCACTTAAACCCGCGGGCCCGGCTGGCTGGGTCATTGACAAGCAGGGCCCACCAGCTTCTCTCTCTCCTCCTCCATCTCCTTCTTCCTCCTCTCTCCTCTCCTCGACGCCGCGCCCGGGCTCACTGCTCCGGCGTGGTTCTGGCGCTCCGGTGGCCTTTGGGGTCCGGCGACTGGACGGACGGGCTCGCCGACGACGACCTCATCCGGGGGTGGGTCGCGCGGGTGCCAGAGATGGCTGTAGATGCGGCGACGAAGGGCGGCAGTGGGCGGCGGCCGCGAGCAAAGGGGGTGCTCCGGCGGGCTAGAAGGCTGGGAAAGGGGTCAGGCGGGGTCGCCGGAGAGAGGCGCGCGCGGAGGTGGGCTCGGACGGAGCCGGAGACGGCTGGACATGGGAATTGGAGGCGGAGGCCGAGAGCGAGCTCCGGCTAAATTGCCATGCTCCGGTGAGGTATTTGGCCGGGCAAGGATGCAGGGGTGATCCAGAGGGAGAGTGGAGGAGGATGGCGAGCTCGGGGAACCTCGGGCGTTGCTATTTATAGCCGCGTGAGCTCGCCGGATAAGCTCGGCCGCCGTGGCCTTCTTATCCGCGTACTGGAGCTCGGGGAGGACGTGGCTGGCCGGTTGCGGTGTCGAGTGGCTTCGCGGGGAGTGGAGAGGTCCCGGGTGCGCTCGACAGAGATCGAGGAAGAAGGGGACAGAGGGGAATGCGACGACGGCGGTCACGGGCAGGACAGTGCGGTGGCGGGGCTCGCCGTGGCGTGGGGAGGAAGCAAATGAAGGGGGAAATGACCAGAGAGGGGTGCGAGGACGACGGGGAGTCAGGTCGGCATGCTAGGACACGCCATGGCAGCATGAGCTGGCCTGTCCGACGCGATGGACGCGCAGAGCGCTGTTCCTGCGTGCAGTTCACGCGGTCACCATGTGCATCGGCCGTTCTGGCGCGTTCCTGCTGGCCACACATTGTACAACACATCACTCGTTGCTCAAATGGATAAGATATAGCACTGGATAGACCAGGAAGGGTATAGGTTGATCGAGGGGATCCAAAATAGTTTCTGGACAGAAACTTGGACAGGAAGTTGTGGTTAGAAAAATGTGCCAATGAGCTGGCAAAGTTGTCACAGGGACATGAGATAAGAAGGAGCACCTGCTGGATAAATTTGAAGCAAATTGGACCAAATCAGCTCATTTGGATATACCAAAATGGTACTTCCTTCACAGAGCTTCCTGCTGGACAAAAACTAGATGGAATTTTTGAGAGAAATTGGCTAGATGAAATGATGTGAATTTTGGATGCTCACATCATATAGGGAATGTGAGGTCCTGGATTAATTTCAAGAATTTTGAAGCAATATAAAATATAGTTGCTTCAAAACCTCAAAAGTGGTCCAGAAACAAGAACTGGATGATGTGCTCAAAATTTGAACTATGGAACTTGGGTTATTGATGGAAATGGTGAAGATATGGATAGCAGAAGCTCCACAAATTATTTGGGATTTTTCCTGGCTATCAAAATGGTAGTTCCGTTGGAAAGTGCCCAAAGTGCAATATTGGCTTTAAATAGGAAAATGCAATTTCCCTTATTTAATTATTGCCAATATTTTTATGGGAGCTCAATATGATCACAAAGAATATCTCCACAAGTTTTCATGAACTTTGGAGATGGATAGATATTTTCCTGGATTTAATTCCTTTAACTTGCAGAAAAAGGAATTAATTTTAAATGAAAAATATTGCAAATGACTTGGCGATATTTTTGCATATCCAGGGTTTATAGATATAGGTGAGTCACTGGGAAGAGTTTGGGAGGCAAAAGATCAAAGGAAATTGGGGTTCCTTTGTAACGGAAGGAATTAGGGTTTCCCTTCCGGCAACTCGGAAGGTGGGGTTTCAGTGGCAAAATCCTGAGAATATATTGTGGGTGGCAAGGTTGGAATGAAGAGAATCTCTGGTTGGATAGGAAAGGCAAGGCTAAATGACCATCTTCATATACCCAGGAGCGAGAGAAAATCCGATAACATCGAAAAAAAGACGGGAGTCCAATCCCGCGAAGGAAAAAAAACAAGAAGCGAAAACCAGGGTGTTACACATGTCTTGGAATTTCCCACCTCCAAGGCTGTTGCGGCCCTTGCTTTTCGTGCACACCACTCCCTCGGGGATGGCACCTTGCTGCTATCCCTTCTCGTTGCATCCGCCGACTCGTCTAAGGTACTGCCAACCACCGCCCCACACCGCGTCGGCACAATAAAAGCCTCGTCACTGCGCTCACCTTCATCCGTGAACACCGGTGCCATGGCTGTTTTCACTATGTGGGCATGTCTTTGCTTCTTCTTGTGTGGCACGCCGTTGTGGATATTGTTTGTTTTGTCGCGACAGCCGTGTCGATGGTACGCGACCCATCTCAACTAGTGTTGTTACTTTATGAAACCGGCATAGCCTTAGTTAACAAATTTCAGGTGAAAGCGGCAAAAGGAACATCAAGGCGCGTTCCACTTTTATAGTCAACCTAAGGAAGATGACTGGCCTACATGTAAGCCCCTGCTCAGAATTGTCTATTTGATCAGATTAGCAGGATCATACACAAAAAACTTATGTGTGCAAGATTGGAAATAAACATCATCCGAAGCTAACAAAAATCATCCGAGATCCACCTGAGCACTGACATGAAAATCCAAAATACTCTTAAAAGAATATTTGTTGTCAACTGCGAATATTTTATAGGGGTAAAAGGAGGAACTTACTTTTGATCATGGGGTTGTTGTTGCGGAGGAGACCATGAAGTGTTTTTCATTTTTGTTTCACATGCATGAATGCTCAGCCGTTGATTTGTGTCATGCGCAGACACTAGCTAGCATGATGAAATCGGGCAAGGACAACGGCATGAAGTGGGGAAATCAGCTCAGCTACATGCTACTCTCGTTCCATATAGAAAAGCATGATGGCCCTCTCAAGTATGTCGAGAAGGCAATGAGGGTAGCACACATGAAGAAGAGCTCCATGGAATCGGTCTTGACGAACTGGAGCGCATTGATGATAACAAAAATCTTCGGTATTAAGGTCCTCGGTCATTTTGATCTTATTTTCATCTTGTCGTTTAAGAGCTCGTTCAGTTAATCCTCTCCCAAGGGATTCCCTCTCAATTCCCCACCAAATCGAACAAGGCCTAAAATGGTTAACGTGATAGGTCATATCATATATATTCTTGCCATACATAGTAGTGCTACTCAATGTTAGGTCTCTAACATGGAATCTTGGATCACACCGTAAACCTTGGCAATTCAACCTTGTATCCAGGCAGCAACTTCTCTGTGCTATGCCTTGTTCAAGAACACCACCATTTTGTTCTCCAACATGGTTGGACCAACTGAGCAGGTAGCTTTGTACGGCCACCCCATCCTCTACATTGCCCCAAGCATCTATGGTCAACCACATGTAAGTTCTAAAGAAAATGTCAATTTAATAAAAAAATATCTTCTTTGATTAGTGCATTGTCTTCAGTTTTTTCATGGGATATCGTTTGTAGTTTTTGCCTGGAAATATGGCACCCTTGATATGCAACTACTCCTAATTATTTCATTTTAATGTGTACCACAGGCACTGACCATTCATTATCAAAGTTACATGAACATTGTCAAGCTAGTCTTAGCAATAGATGAAGCACAATTTCCAGATGCTTATGGCCTTTTCGAGGATTTCGTCGAGTCTCTCAGGCTAATTCGAGAGGCAGCTTCAGGAAAACCACGTGTTGTAGAAGAGCGTTCCCAGGAAGAACATACACATGGAGAGACATGATGATGTAGGGTGAAACCCTAGTTCGTCGATCTTTTCACAATTGGAGGGGGAAACGGCAAGAACACAAGAACACAATCACTCAATTGACACAATCACAAGTCACACATACACTAGATCCACATACACATACGATGAATCACGATACAAAGTCAACACGGGAGGATACACGGTAACTAGTTCATCCCGATCCGGAAAGGAGTCGAGGTCATGATATCCGGAGTGGATCTTCTCCCCGAGGAGGTCTGGATCTCCGGAGGAGAGGTATGGAGGAGCAAAGCTCTAAACTCAAGAGTCAACACTTTGCTAACCCTAAAAACATGGGGGAGAGGGGGTACTTATAGTCATGGGGACGAAATACACACATGGGCCTCGGCCAAAGTACACATGGGCTGAAAAACGGGGGCCCGGATGATCCGGGCGGTCGCCCGAACGTCCGGGCGGGTCAAAAGCAGCAGTGGAGGGGCCGGACATCCGGGCATCGTTCGGATGATCCGGGTCGGGACCCGGATGATCTGGCTAGAGGGGGCAAGCTACTGGTGTCTTCGGGCGCCGTAGCCGGATCGTCCGGGCGTCGGCCGGATCGTCCGGACCAGGGTTCGGATCATCCGGGCTGCTGCTGCCTGGCTCCTTTTCTTCTTCTCCTTCTCGTTCCTCTTCCTCCTTCAATTGTCCATGCTCCTTAGCTTCTCCAAGGTGGCCCTCGTGGTACCTGAGTATGCATAAGATCTCCGATTGAGGTAGCATCCAATTCTCATGTGCTTCGAAGGGAAATTGTGATAAGAGTGATGTCACCTCGTTCTCGATGGCTCTTGCTCGTGCTCATGTCATAGGCCCTCATGGCACTTGAGGTGACGTAGGTGAGTCCATGGGGATGACCTCGGGATGCTCCGCATCACATGAGTGCATGATTACATAAAATATACAAAGGTTCCCTTGTTTTATAAATAACAACAATGTTTAGGGACTTGATAATCCGAGGAGTGTTCCACATATTACATAAGAAGTCGTGATAATTGGAGCGGGGTTGACCAATCATGCAATGCATACAACACAAGCAAAGTACTTTGTTGATAAGATAAATTGGAAGCCATTGGTCAATATTTAAGCTTTGCACCATCCTTCCACTAATTCACTTAAAACATTCCACCATTTTGATAACAATTGTCGCAGTAGTTCGCATAAGCAAAAAAACTTCAGTGCAACCAAAAGGTATGCAAAAAGGTAAAATCTTCTTTGTTTCGAAATGTAATGAGACCACACTTTTTAGTGTTTATACTTGGCCAACAAGACACTCGTGCTTTCTCATTTTTATTTTTGATAACAACGACGTTTATTTGGTGTGATATAACATTAGTTAGGAGGTGGAGGGTGGATTTTCAGCCATGCATGTTACATCCAGTGCACTGGTCCACCACTGACTGGGGTGGAGGTTTGATCGTCTGGATTTTGTTGATATATGTTGAAACATTATGAAAAGGTTAAGTTATACCACAAAATAAGAAGAAACCTAATGAAACTAGATTAAAATTCAATTACTACACTCTTTATTTTGTTGGTTGTAGGACCGAGGTTACAGTCTAGAGGGTGGTGAATAGATCTATAAAAAATTATACCATTTCAAAAACTATTAGTTAAGTTTTAAGCTTTTCTACCAAGGTTGCTTAGGAGATCCTGCACATGCAAATATAAGACAAATTATTAGTGCACAAGCGAAAATTCCTTTAAAGTAGGAGTAATGGAAAAGAGATTGCAGCCATGGTTGATGTGGCGATGTTTTTCTCGGGGTTAGATAGTTGTCGCTATCCTACGCCTAGTCGGTGAATGTTCAAAGTTCTAAGACCACAAAGGTATTGGCAAAGTCACATACAAAGAGTCCACTAAGCCTCTTTCCCACCTATCTCACCATTGCTTGATACCACAAAGGTCAAAGCCCCACTCGGGATTGATCTTTACGGAGAAGGTGATCACCATACATTGCACAAACTCTGGATTCCTTCACACTTTGAAGAGTCTCAAGTGACTCCAACCTTCTAGGAGAGTACACCCTCCAAGAGTAAAAATCCAAGAAAAATCACTTGGATGGACTCCTCAAAATAACTCCCATCAACTCTCTCAAGAACCCACATGATCTCTCTCACGTAAAGATGAAGCACAAAGAAGAGACTGTACAAAGAAAGGGTGGAGCTTGGCCTTCAAATATTCATGTTTATGCTCTGAAAAGTTGTCAAATTGGCTAAATGATTGCCCACTCAAGGGGTGTGAGGTTCTATTTATAAAGAAAATTAATTTGGCAAAATCATCTATTTCCTTTGGCTCTAAATGCCCCTTATCATTGTAACGGGAACTGGGGTATCCTGAGCATGCCACATGGACCAGCCCAAGGACCACGCTGATCTCGAATTACCAGGAAAACTGTGCCAGAATGACTACAACATCCAGAAGGAGTCTATCTTTCGGTGTGCCACCTAGCGGCACACAGATCTTCGTCAATATCTGTTAAGCACAAAAGATCCAGCTCCAAGGAAGAGAAACATCATCCATGACGTCAGGCGAGGGTGCCCTCTTCCCGAGCACAATACGTACAAGCATGGTCGCTGCACGTACCCGGGCGTCAATGGAACGAGCATACCCACGCATGCGACCAAGCATTAGTGCAGCCTCAGGCTACCAGCTGTAGGCCGCCGCAGGCCTATGAGCTCTAGGCGGTGGAAATGTGACGCGGTGCAAGCGATAAGAAGTGAAGCCTATCAAGATAGCGCTCAAGTACCTGACATGTCTAAAAATGATACGTCTCCGTCGTATCTACTTTTTCAAACACTTTTGCTCTTGTTTTGGACTCTAATTTGCATGATTTGAATGAAACTAACTCGGACTGACGCTGTTTTCAGCAGAACTACCATGGTGTTGTTTTTGTGCAGAAATCAAAGTTCTCGGAATTGGACGAACTTTTTGGAGAATTTTTATGGAATAAATAAAAATTACTGGCGCAAGAATCAACACAAGAGGGGCCACCTGTTGCCCACAAGGCAACAGGGCGCAACACCCCCCAGGGTGCTCCCTGATGCCTTGTGGGGCCCACAGGCGGTCGTCTGACCTAATTCCAACGCTATAAATTCACTTTCCCCGAGAAAAAAAAATAAGAGAAGAAGTTTCATCATGTTTTACGATACAGAGCCGCCGCCGCCTCCTGTTCTTCATCGGGAGGGCTGATCTGGAATCCGTTCGGGGCTCTGGAGAGGGGGATTCGATGCCTTCGTCATCATCAACCATCCTCCATCACCAATTTCATGATGCTCACCACCGTGTGTGACTAATTTCTCCGTAGGCTTGCTGGACGGTGATGGGTTAGGTGAGATTTATCATGTAATCGAGTCAATTTGTTAGGGCTTTGATCCATAGTATCCACCATGTTCTGAGATCGATGTTGCTATGACTTTGCTATGCTTAATGCTTGTCACTAGGGCCCGAGTGCCATGATTTCATATCTGAACCCTCTATGTTTTCATGAATATATTTGTGGTCTTGATCCTATCTTGCAAGTTATATGCACCTATTACGTGTTATGATCTGCATACCCCAAGGTGACAATAATTGGGATTCTTTCCGATGATTACCGTAGTTTGAGGAGTTCATGTATTCACTATGTGTTAATGCTTTGTTCCGGTTCTCCATTAAAAGGAGGCCTTAATATCCCTTAGATTTCCTTATGGACCCCGCTGCCATGGGAGGGTAGGACAAAAGATGTCATGCAAGTTCTTACTATAAGCACGTATGACTATATACGGAATACATGCCTACATTACATTGATGAATTGGAGCTATTGTGTATCGCCCTAGGTTGTGATTGTTACATGATGAATGTCATCCAACATAATTATCCATCATCGATCCAATGCCTACGCCGCTTTTCGCATATTGATCTTTGCTAAGTTACTTTTGTTGCTGCTGCTATTACAATCACTACAAAACTGCTACTGTTACTGTTCCTGTTACTATTGCTACTGAAACTATCATACTATTGTGCTACTAAACACTTTGCTGCAGATATTTAGTTCTCCAGGTGTGGTTGAATTGACAACTCAACTGCTAATACTCGCAAATATTCTTTGGCTCCCCTTATGTCGAATCAATAAATCTGGGTGAAATACTACCCGCGAAAACTGTTGCGATCCCCTATACTTGTGGGTTATGAAGACCTTTTTCTGGCGCCGTTGCCGGGGAGCATAGCTCTATTTGTTGAGTCACTTGGGATTTATTTTTGTTGATCACTATGAAGAATCTAAAAGACACTAAGACCAAAATCGTCCCCTCTATGAGTAGAGGAGGTAAGGAACTGCCATCACACTCTGCACTTGATTCACCTTCTGTTTTGAGTAGGCTTGCGACACCACCACCTACTATTTATTCTGATATGTCACAAGTTATTGATGATACTACTTCTGCTATGAATGAAATTATTGATGATGCTAGTACTATGCTTGATAATACTGTGCCACTTGGTGAATTTCTTGATGAACAAATTGCTAAAGCTAAAGAAATAAAAAATGTTCAAACTCTTGAAAATTATGATTCACCCATTATGCCCAGCTCTCCTACTAGAGTTGAAATGCCTAACATACCTGATGATTATGTTTTTGATAGAGAGACAGTTAGGGCAATTCTTGCTTATAATGATAGAGATGATGTTAGAAAATTGCTTGCTGAGTTGAAAGAAAAATCTATGAGGGAGAGAATGAAATATGATCCTAAGTTTGCTACCTCTCCCATATTTGTTACAGATAAGGATTATGAATTCTCTGTCGATCCTGAGTTAATTAGTTTGGTTGAATCTGATCCTTTTCATGGTTATGAAATTGAAACTGTTGTGGCACACCTTACTAAATTGAATGATATTGCCACCCTATTTGCTCATGAGGAAAAATTTCACTACTATTATATTCTTAAGTTGTTTCCTTTCTCATTAAAGGGTGATGCTAAGAAATGGTTTAATACTCTTGCTCCTGGTTGTGTGCGTAGTCCCCAGGATATGATATACTACTTCTCTGGAAAAAAAAATCCTGCTCATAAGAAACAAGCTGCCTTACAGGAAATATTTAACTTTGTGCAATTTGAAGAAGAGAATCTCCCTCAAGCTTGGGGAAGGCTTCTCCAATTACTTAATGCTTTGCCTGATCATCCTCTTAAGAAAAATGAAATACTTGATATCTTTTATAATGGACTAACCGATGCTTCTAGGGACTACTTAGATAGTTGTGCTGGTTGTGTTTTCAGGGAACGAACTGTTGGACAGGCTGAAGAACTATTGAATAATATATTGAGAAATGCCGATGATTGGACACTTCCTGAACCACCACCTAAGCCAACTCCGAAGAAAAGAGGTATTCTATTCCTCAGTCCTGAAGATATGCAAGAAGCCAAGAAATCTATGAAGGAGAAGGGTATTAAAGCTGAAGATGTTAAGAATCTACCACCTATTGAAGAAATAAATGGACTTGATATCCCGACACAGGTAGTGGGGGTAAATTCTCTTCATAGATTCAATGAAAGTGATATTCCCTATAATAAATCTGCTAGTCAATGCTTGGATGAATTTGATAACTACATTGTTAAGCAAGAGAATTTCAATATATATGTTAGCAATCAATTGAAACGAAATGCCATTATGATTGATCGTTTGAGTGATTTGATGTTTAGAACTGCTAATGATGTTAAATGCTTGAGCAAACATGCTTCTATGGTTCAGACTCAGTTAGAACAAATAGCTAAGTCACAAAATGATTTGCTTGATGAGATGAATAATAAAATGAATGATCATGCTGTTAGAGTTGTTACTAGAGGAGGTAGAATGACTCAGGAGCCCTTGTATCCTGAAGGTCATCCTAGAAGAATTGAACAAGACTCTCAGAGAAATAATATTTATGCACCTAGTCCATCTAAGAAGAAAAAGAAGAATGATAGGACTTTGCATGCTTCTAGTGAACCTGAGATAGAAAAACCTCCTGAGAACCAAAATGATGTTTCTATTTCTGATGCTGAGACACAATCTGGTAATGAACATCCACCTAGTGATAATGATAATGATAATGATAATGAAGATGTTCATGTTGATGCTCAACCAGATAATGATGTAGAAATAGAACCTGTTGTTGATCTTGATAACCCACCTCCTAAGAATAAAAGATATGATAAAAGAGACTTCGTTGCTAGAAAACATGGAAAGGAGAGAGAACCATGGGTTCAAAAACCTATGCCTTTTCCTACTAAACCATCTAAAAATAAGGATGAGGAAGATTTTGAACGCTTTGTTGAAATGCTTAGACCTGTCTTTTTGCGCACTCGCTTGATTGATATGTTGAAAATGTCTCCCTATGCTAAATACATGAAAGATATTATCACTAATAAAAGAAAGATACCTGAAGCTGAAATTTCCACCATGCTTGCAAATTATTATTTTAAGGGTGGAGTACCTAAAAAGCTAGGAGATCCGGGAATACCTACTATACCATGCTCCATTAAAAGAAGTTATGTTAAAACTGCCTTATGTGATTTGGGAGCCGGTGTTAGTGTTATGCCTTTCTCTTTATATAGAAGACTTGATTTGAATAAGCTCACACCCACTGAAATATCTTTGCAAATGGCTGATAAATCAACTGCTATACCTATTGGAATTTGCGAGGATGTGCCTGTTGTTGTTGCTGCAAATGTTACTATCTTAACAGACTTTGTTATACTTGATATGCCCGAGGACGACAACATGTCGATTATCCTTGGAAGACCCTTTTTGAATACTGCAGGGGCTGTTATTGATTGCAAAAAAAGCAAGGTCACTTTTCATGTCAATGGTAATGAGCATACGGTTTATTTCCGAAGAAACAAACTTTAGTGAACGGTATCAATTGTATTGAAAAGGTTTCGACAATCACTATTGGGGGATTCGAATTTCCTCTTCCTACTGTCAAAAAGAAATATGAAATTCTTATTGTTGGGGAGATGCATATCCCTGTTGAGGTAACTTAGTGTTATACGAAAATTCTTTGGTTTCATGTTACTCGGAAATAGTTTGTTAATAAGACTTGATCAACCTTATTAATGGTTTCTTTTTTAGGGGCATGTGGTCGATGAATTTAGTAAGCACAACTTTCTGTAATCTTAGTTTGCTCTCTGTTATTTATAGTTCAATAAAATAAAATGCCATGATTATCCTGTTTTTTGAATTATCCGTGCAATAAAAAATGGCCCAAAAATAAAAGTGCTTAGAATGCAATAAAATTTTAACATGATTTTTTCTGGAATACTGCTTGTGCATCCAGATCCTTAAACCAAAGTTGTTCCAGATGAGTGCACTATATCTACCTATATGTGGGGGAGATGAAAAAGGGAGGCAAATAAAATAAATGCAAGGAGATGAGAGTTTATGCAAAGGTACTTGATAGATGTTGATGATGTCTCCCCGGCAACGGCGCCAGAAATTCTTCCTGCTACTTGTAGCTTGCGTTGGTATTTTCCCCGAATAGGAAGGGATGATGCAGCACAGTAGAGGTAAGTATTTCCCTCAGTTATGAAACCAAGGTTATCAATCCAGTAGGAGAATCACGCAACACCTCGTTAGCAGTACCTGCACACAAACAACAAATCCTTGCACCCAACGCAAACGAGGGGTTGTCAATCCCTCGGCGGTAAGTTGCAAGATTAAATTGTATGTGATAGATAGATAGATTGAAACAAAAATACAAAATAAAATAAATAAAAGAAAAGTGCAGCAAGGTATTTTTAGGGTTTTTAATATATGATTTAGATAGACCCGGGGGCCATAGTTTTCACTAGAGGCTTCTCTCAAGAAAATAGCATACGGTGGGTAGACAAATTACTGTTGGGCAATTGATAGAAAAGAAAATAATCATGACGATATCCAAGGCAATGATCATGTATATAGGCATCACGTCCGAGACAAGTAGACCGACTCCTGCCTGCATCTACTACTATTACTCCACACATCGACCGCTATCCAGCATGCATCTAGTGTATTAAGTCCATAAAGAACGGAGTAACACCTTAAGCAAGATGACATGATGTAGACAAAGTAAACTCACGCATGAATAAACCCCATCTTTTTACCCTTAATAGCAACGATACATACGTGTCATGTCCCTTTCTGTCACTGGGATTGAGCACCGCAAGATCGAACCCATTACAAAGCACCTCTTCCCATGGCAAGATAAATCAATCTAGTTGGCCAAACCAAATCAATAGATCGGAGAAGAAATACGAAGTTATAATAATCATGCATAAAAGAGATCAGAGAAGACTCAAATAATATTCATGGATAATCTGATCATAAACTCACAATTCATCGGATCCCAACAAACACACCGCAAAAAGTGATTACATCGGATAGAACTCCAAGAACATCGAGGAGAACATTGTATTGAAGATCAAAAAGAGAGAAGAAGCCATCTAGCTACTAACTATGGACCCGAAGGTCTGTGGTAAACTACTCACGCATCATCGGAAGGGCAGCAAGGTTGATGTAGAGCCCCTCCGTGATCGATTCCCCCTCCGGCGGAGTGCCGGAAAAGGCCCCAGATGGGATCTCTCGAGAACAGAAACTTGCGGCGGCGGAAAAAGTATTCCGTGGACTCCTCTATTGATTTTCCGATTTTTGGGAATTTATAGTGGTGGAATTAGGTCAAAAGAGGCAGAGGTGGGCCCACGAGGCACCAGGGCGCGCCTGCCCCCCCAGGCGCGTCCCTGGTGGCTTGTGGCCACCTCCTGTGGCTTCTGGCCTTCTCCCGAAGCTTCTAGTGTTGGTTATGTCCAGAAAAAAATCTCTAAAAAGTTTCGTGGCATTTGGACTTCGTTTGGTACTGATATTCTGTAAAACCAAAAACAGGAAGAAAACATCAACTGGCACTGGGCACTAAGTTAATAGGTTAGTCCCAAAAAATGATATATAATTGCTGTAAATGTATATAAAAACATCCAAGATTGATAATATAACAACATGGAACAATCAAAAATTATAAATACGTTGGAGACGTATCAGTATGCAAATGGAGAATGGTCGCGTTGTTTGCATTGTCTTTAACTTATTGTACGGTCGAGCATGGAAACGGATGAATGGATGGATGGATAGACCATTATCGAGAGATAGAAAGGGAACTATGTTAAAATTAGTGATCCAGTCCATTCCAACTAATGTTATGAGTTGCTTCCAGGTCCCAATCTCCATATGTGAGAAACTGAAAAAAGCTATTGCCAGCCACTAGTGGGGAGTTGAGAATGGTAGGCAAAAAATTCATTGGCGAGGTTGGGACTAGCTCTCAACTCAGAAATCCCTAGCTGGTATGGGCTTCAGGGACTTTGTGATATTCAATGAAGCCACGTTGGGTAGGCAGAGCTGGCATATGCTCATTGACCACAACTCTATATGTGCAAGAGTTTTAAAGGGAAGGTACTTTCCTGATGGTGATTTGATGACGACAAAATGGCCAAGGTCAGCATCGTATACTTGGCGTAGTATTTTGTTCGACGGGGAATTAGTCTGCAAAGGACTTCGATGGTCAGTTGGTACATGCACCAAAATTGATATTATGATGGACAACTGGATACCAGACCACCCTATCGGCTCTTTTGAAATGCTCCTCCCATCCCTGATGGAGTCATCGTGAAGTTTTTGCTCAATGATGAATGTTTGGCGTGGAATGAAGACACGGTCTACATTTTTTTGGTGAGGAGGTGACACATGCGATAATGCAGATACCCATCTGCTTGAGAGCACGGGATGATTTTGTGTCATGGCCACACTATAGGGGAACGCGATAGAAAACAAAAAAATTTGGTACAGCGAGCACGCCCAGGACCACTATAGAGACTGCATACAGGGTTTGATCTGATCATTACCGACTCGTAGCGCAGCGGAAGTAGAGTCGATGTAGATCGTCGGTGCGGATCCCCGCAGCTAGGATTTACAACCTCCCAACCGCGAGGATGTACTCCCTCGTCGGACAGCCCTTCGGGAGGCGGTCGGACAGTCCCTCGGACGATGTCACGGACAGCCCTTTGGGAGGACCCTCGAAGCTCGAACGGTAACTCGGACAGCCCTTCGGGAGGACCCTCGAACAGCCCCTCGGGCAAAAGATCGAAACTATGACCTCTCTACAGGGTTGCACACATACGGTGTCAGCTATCCGGCAGGGTTTCGCCGTCCAGAACTAGTTCTTGCCGGAACCCAGACAACCTTTCGGCTCTACAAAACTATTTCGTGGGAGGGAGAAAGAGTGCCAGACAAAGCTTGGCATGTGTATGAGAGCAAGGGATGAGTGTGGAGAGCACCTCTCCACCTCTATTTATAGGAAAGCCAAGGGGTAGGATTGGCACAAAAAATACCAAAGTACCCCCACTTTATGTCACACATAAAGAGAATAAAAGGCAAAAAAGAATGGCATGTGGAGCTCCATGGAGGAGCTCCACCTTGGCCGGCCACCCTCATGCCCCCCCAAGGGGGGTTCCTTAGTCCCTAAGTCTTTCTAGAAGCCTTTTGGGAAAAATCCCAAAAGGTGGCTTTCCAAAAATTAACCATAAAGTGATTTTCACTATTCACGGAACCAATTTTCTGCGACCGTTAAATCCAAAAATATTTCTGTGGGTCTTAGAATAATTCCAGTACCCACTAAATGATTTTGGATGCATTTCGTAACAATTCCGGATTAGTGATTTTCATCTGCGAAAAGCAACCAAACCGGTTCCGGCAGCTCCGGAACATTTCCGGTTTTTATCCCGAAAAAATCCCAGAAGTTTCCAGAAAAATTCTGGCACCCTCCAAGAATTTCCAGGCGTGTGCCAAAACCAATTTGACTTAATGGTATTCCCCGAAACAACTTTTCAGTTTTACCGAAACTATTCCGGTGTTCTCTCCGGAACGTTTCTGTTGTCTCCGAAAGTTTTCCGGTGACTTTCGCTCAGACTCCCTGTCTAGTATTCAGCAGATAGATGACCCTTAAGCGTGTGACCCTATAGGTTCGGTGAAGTATAGACATGACCCGGAACACTTTCCGATCAATGATCAACATCGGAGCCGTGGACACCCATATTGACCCCTATACCCACACGAATGAATATTCGAGTGAACCTCCAGTTGCCGTGTGCTATTCCTGTTGCTTCGTGATATGTTACAAACACCTGAGGTGAGATTTTCTGCATCCCTGTGGATCAACAACTTGTCCACTATGCCAGTTACCTCGTTACCGGTTTTGTTCTCTTTTCTCGTTTCCGTGTTCCGGAATCCCAGTGATCAAATCACAAAGTGTCTGGACAGACGATGATGGATACCGTAACACTGAGAGGGCCCGAGAATATCTCTCCATCGTCGGAGGAGCAAATCCCAATCTCGAGCTATCTCGTTTCTTGTCATACTTTTCCGTGAACCCGTAAGCCGCCGTAATAGCCACCCAGTTACGGATGACGTTTAACAAACCCCAAAGTTCACGAAGTAAGCACGAAGGAACTCGATACTCTCATGGTCTAAGGAATTATGCAAACATTAACTATCTCTGTTTTATTAACCATTAACTTGTGACGAATGTATCTCATAGCATAACATCAATGCGGGTCGATTCAACACAAGTGTTCCACTAACATTGTGCCCTCAAAATTGCCGGCATAGCCATGCCCATGATTAGGAAAACAGGATCATCATGCAATACTTGAGCTAGTCTTAGAGGCATGACTAGGAATACTTTTTACCGTTTTTTATACCACACGTGCACATGAGTTTCCCTCCGAGCCTCGTGGATATTGTAGACTCGAGAATCATTGCAGTTATAGCATGGAACATAAACATTCATTACAAACTCGGAGATACAAAATAACTGTTATTACTGCCTCTAGGGCATATCTCCTACAGACTCCCACTTGCACTAGAGTCATAATCTAGTTACATGGCTTCCCTAAGACCAATGGCTATCCGGTGCTGCTCATGCTTTGCTCGTGGTAGAGGCTTTGTCATCGGGTCTGACACGTTCAGATCCGTGTGAACTTTACGTACTTTCACTAAACCTGCTTCGACATGATGTCGAATGAGTTTATATTTGCGTTCAATATGTCTTGTCTTATGGTGCGAACTTGGCTCCCTTGCCTGAGCCACGACGCCACTATTATCACAATAGATCTCCACCGGGTCCAGAGCACTTGGAACCACACCAAGGTCTTCAAGAAATTGCTTGATCCATACTGCCTCTTTGGAGGCTTCTGAAGCTACAACATATTCCGCCTCCGTCGTAGAATCCGCCACAGTATTTTGTTTGGAACTTTTCCAATCAACTGCGCCGCCGTTCAATATGAAAACATAGCCTGATTGAGATTTGAAGTCATATGGGTCAGTCATGAAGCCTGCATTAGTGTAACCACTTACAATGAGCTCTTCATCACCTCCGTACACAAGGAGTAAATCCTTGGTCCTTCTGAGGTACTTAAGAATACCCTTGACTGCGGCCCAGTGTTCCAACCTGGATCACTTTGGTACCGGCTGCTAACACTTAGCGCGTAGGAAACATCCGATCTTGTACATAGCATGGCATACATAATAGAACCAACTGCCGAAGCATATGGAACATCATTCATTTGTACTCGCTCATCGAGGGTCCGAGGACACTGATTCTTGCAAAGCACTGTGCCAGGTGACATGGGGAGTAGGCCTTTCTTGGAGTTCTCCATGTTGAACCTTTTCAAAACCTTGTCAATGTAATTGCTTTGGCTAAGCGCTATCAGGCGTTTTGATCTATCTCTATAGATTCTGATGCCCAATACATATGCCGCTTTGCCTAAGTCTTTCATTGAAAAACTCTTCTTCAATGAGTCTTTTATTTCGCTAAGAAAATTCACGTCATTTCCAATCAACAATATGTCGTCCACATACAAGATTAGAAATGCTTTTGCGCTCCCACTAAACTTCTTGTAAACACAAGATTCTTCGTCATTCTTGATGAAGCCAAACTGTTTGACCACTTCATCAAAACGAATGTTCCAGCTCCTTGATGCTTGCTTCAGACCATAAATGGCTTTCTGAAGTTTGCATACCTTTCTAGCATCCTTATGAACGACAAAACCTTCAGGTTGTATCATGTATACATCTTCTTTGAGATTTCCATTTAGGAAAGCCGTTTTGACGTCCATCTGCCATATTTCATAATCGAAATAAGCAGCAATTGCTAGTAATATCCGAACAGACCTAAGCATAGCTATGGGCGAGAAAGTCTCGTCGTAGTCCACTCCTGGAACTTGCGTGAACCCTTTCGCGACAAGTCTAGCTTTGTGGATAGTAATGTTAACATCCGCGTCCGTCTTTCTTTTGAAAATCCATTTACAACCAATGGGTTTTACGCCTTCTGGAAGTTCTTCCAAGTTCCAAACTTGGTTTTCGTACATGGATTCCATTTCGGATTTCATGGCTTTGTGCCATTCCCTTGAGCTGGGCCCCGCCATCGCTTCCTTGTAGTGCGCAGGTTCATCGTCTTCAAGAATGAAGATTTCATTATGAAACCACTCAGGTGGCTGGATAACCCTACCTGATCTGCGCGGTTCAGTTACAACATTGTCTGAAGTTTCCGCATCACATGCGACAACTTCCGGCTCGGTTGTAGGGATAATTTGCGGAATTTCTTCTATTTCCTCAGCCATAACAACGGTTGCCGAAGATTCACTAATCTCATTAAGCTGTACTGTCCTCCCACTTAATTCTTTTGCGAGAAACTCTTTCTCAAGAAAAACCACATACCTTGCAACAAACACTTTGTTATCGGACGGGTGGTAGAAAGAATACCCAATTGTTTCCTTGGGATAACCTACAAAGTAACATTTGTCTGATCTAGGATCGAGTTTGCTTGGTTGTAAACGTTTTACATAAGCTTCACATCCCCAAATTTTAAGATGAGACAAACTGGGTTTCTTCCCATGCCATAACTCGTATGGTGTCGTCTCAACAGACTTAGATGGTGCTTTGTTTAATGTGGGAGCGGCAGTTTCTAGTGCGTGACCCCAAAAAGATATCGGCAGATCTGTAAGAGACATCATCGACCTTACCATGTCTAATAGGGTTCGGTTACGTCTTTCCGACACTCTGTTTCACTGTGGAGTTCCGGGAGGCGTAAGCTGTGAAACGATTCCACGGTCACTCAGATGTTGGCTAAACTCATGACTAAGATATTCGCCCCCGCGATCAGACCGCAGAAACTTAATCCTTTTGTTATGATGATTTTCTACCTCATTCTGAAATTCTTTGAACTTTTCAAAGGTTTCCGACTTATGCTTCATCAAGTAGATATATCCATACCTACTCAAATCATCAGTAAAAGTCACGAAGTAGAAATACCCACCCCGTGCGATTGTGCTCATTGGACCACATACATCACTATGTATTATTTCTAACAATTCACTCACCCGTTCAGGATGACCCGTGAACGGCGTCTTGGTCATTTTCCCCATCAAGCAAGCTTCACATGTGTCAAATGATTCAAAATCAAAGGACGGTAAAACTCCATCTTTATGGAGTCTTTGCATGCGTTTCTTTCCGATGTGGCCAAGCCGACAGTGCCACATGAAAGTGGTGGTGGTATCAGCCTTCTTAAGGCGTTTAGCATTCACGTTAAAGACATCATTTCCACATTCACGATTTAGTATGAAAAGGCCCCCAACAATGGGTGCAAATCCATAAAACATATCCTTACAATAAAGTGAACAACCATTGTTCTCAGACTTGTACGAATACCCATCGTGTACTAAACATGATCCGGAGATAATGTTTCTACACAATAGTGGAACAAAATAACAGTTACTTAGTTCTAAGATAAATCCTGAAGGGAGACGTAGAGGCATAATGCCGACGGCTTGAGCGGCGATCCCAGCGCCGTTCCCGACGTGCATCACGACTTCATTCTTTGCTAGCTTGCGCACCTTCTGCAGGCCCTATATCGAGTTGCAAATGTGAGCAACCGATCCGGTATCAAATACCCAAGACTTAGAATTTTTGCTAGCAAGCAAAACGTCAATGACATTAACTTGTATAACAATTATACCTTTTCCGGTTTTCCCGGACTTCTTATCTTCCAGATACTTCTTGCAGTTTCTCTTCTAGTGTCCAGTGCCTTTGCAGTGAAAACACACAGTTTCAGTCTTGGCTCCGCCCTTAGGCTTGCCTTTCTTTTTGAAACTGGCAGTTTTATTCACCAGCAACTTTTGCTGATTCTGCAGTCCTATCTCATTTGTTTTGAGCATCGCTTCATAAAGCGAGGTAAGGATCAAATCAGTACCAGGTGTCTTTGGAAAATTAATTCCCCTTTCAGCATAACTATCGTAACAGTTTGCTAGTCTGACACTATGCTCATCAACTAGAGATTTCTTATTTATATTGCATTCTTTCATGGCCTCAGTTATCTCATGAACTTTGGCCGAATCCTGTTTGTGATACAGAACATCTAGTGCCTCGATAATCTCGAAGGTACTAAGTCGTTCAAAACGGTTCTGTAGCACAGGATCCATGCAAGATAACATAAGATTTTTAACAACACTGAAATCATCCTTTCGTGAGATAAACACGTTGATGATATCCTGAGCCATTTCTGGCGTAGGCGAATCACCTCGAGGTTGATCAAGCACATAGTCTTTCTTAGTGCTCTTGAGGACAATCCTCAGGGTACGAACCCAGTCCGCATAGTTGTTTCCAGTTTCAGCTAACTTCACTCTCTCTAACATCGGGGCTAAGAAGAACGTGGTGTTGCGAGCCATTTGATCTACAACGATAAACACAAGTTTCACTTAGACTTCGTTCATAATGATTTTTGCACTAGTGAATAAACAAATTTATTCTAAAGTGCGCTCCCACTCAAATCAATATCTCTCAAAATTGATTATGAGTGATTCAAGATCCGTATTTAAATTCCACGCCATTGATGGGAACATCACTGATGATGGGAACTTCAATCGGTAGGCCAACTTGCCGATCACATCTCAATGTGATTCTTGTTCATCTTTCGATGCGTGTGTTCCGAGCTCAGGACTTTCCTGCCTGAACGTCAAGACAACCAAGTGATCTCGCTGTGAGGTCTCAACTCACCCGCCTCACACTTCTCTAATCGTTTGTACTCATGGAAACATGACGCACTCCGAAAAGATAGGTGCCGTGACAGTGCTACACTTGGGAGAACACTAACTACTTGATATTTTAAGTGAGAGATCACCCTAATAAAAAGCGACTACCGCGCAATCAAGAAGGGTGCATCATAAGGGATAAACATCTAAGGAAATTCATAATAGCATGATATGGTATAGCCCTTTCTGACGGAGAAGTCTTTAATTTCTTCGTCTTCGGCATTTGCGTTGGTGTTCACCTTCGCGAAGATTGCCACCACCTTGTCGATGCACCAGATAATATTGATATCTCTATAGCTAATAAAATAAGTGCATTACTTAAGGTTGACACGCAGGTCATTAAAGTGACAATCATATGGCTCTAGCCATCATGCCAAATCATGACACGCAGGTCATGTTAGTAAATTTACATCATATAGTCATCTCATACATAATCGAATTAATATGAGCACTGCTATACCACATCACATGCACATCCTGCAAAACCAAGTTAGACGCCTCTAATCGGTTTATGCAAAAATTTATTTTACGTGGCTTCTAAGGTTTTGACTTAAACCGCAGCTATCAACGTTTATCATCAAGTATAATTATTCAAGTCGCTAGATTAACATCGCGGGGTGTATGAAGCACGAGATAATAAAATCTCGAGCCCCATACTAAACTTCGTCATACGCATGACCCCCGTGCAGATCATATCTGCATTGCCCTTTCGTCTGCGAAATTTCATCTTTCTTTTGACTATGGTGGAACCCAAAGAACTGATAGCACTTCATTGATCAATCAGGATCGCGGATTGCCAGAACTTTGTCAAATTCCATCATGCTGTCTCGAGATCAGAAATACGCAAATTCTAGGGAAGCAACAAGAACATCGGGTAACAGATTTCATTTGCTACCCGCATAAATAATTTTCAGCAATAGATCTCATCTACTACAAAATTATATTATGCAATACCCATACATCTTCATGTATTCTAGATCGTAACCTGCATCTACGCATAGCACGGCTCTTGATGCCACTGTAGGGGAACGCGGCAGAAAACAAAAAAATTCGGTACAACGAGCACGCCCAGGACCACTATGGAGACTTCATACAGGGTTTGATCTGATCATTACCGACTCGTAGCGCAGCGGAAGTAGAGTCGATGTAGATCGTCGGTGCAGATCCCCGCAGCTAGGATTTACAACCTCCCAACCGCGAGGATGTACTCCCTCGTCGGACAGCCCTTCGGGAGGCGGTCGGACAGTCCCTCGGACGATGTCACGGACAGCCCTTCGGGAGGACCCTCGAAGCTCGAACGGTAACTCGGACAGCCCTTCGGGAGGACCCTCGAACAGCCCCTCGGGCAAAAGAGCGAAACTACGACCTCTCTACAGGGTTGCACACATCCGGTGTCAGCTATCCGGCAGGGCTTCGCCGTACAGAACTAGTTCCTGCCGGAACCCAGACAGCCTTTCGGCTCTACGAAACTATTTCATGGGAGGGAGAGAGAGAGCCAGACAAAGCATGGCATGTGTATGAGAGCAAGGGATGAGTGTGGAGAGCACCTCTCCACCTCTATTTATAGGAAAGCCAAGGGGTAGGATTGGCACAAAAAATACCAAAGTACCCCCACTTTATGTCACACATAAAGAGAATAAAAGGCAAAAAATAATTGCATGTGGAGCTCCATGGAGGAGCTCCACCTTGGCCGGCCACCCTCATGCCCCCCCAAGGGGGTTCCTTAGTACCTAAGTCTTTCTAGAGGCCTTTTGGGAAAAATCCCAAAAGGTGGCTTTTCAAAAATTAACCATAAAGTGATTTTCACTATTCACGGAACCAATTTTCCGCGACCATTAAATCCAAAAATATTTCTGTGGGTCTTAGAATAATTCCAGTACCCACTAAAATGATTTTGGATGCGTTCCGGAACAATTCCGGATTAGTGATTTTCATCTGCGAAAAGCAACCAAACCGGTTCCGGCAGCTCCGGAACATTTCCGGTTTTTATCCCGGAAAAATCCCAGAAGTTTCCAGAACAATTCTGGCACCCTCCAAGAATTTCCAGGCGTGTGCCAAAACCAATTTGACTTAATGGTATTCCCCGAAACAACTTTTCAGTTTTACCGAAACTATTCCGGTGTTCTCTCCGGAACGTTTCCGTTGTCTCCGAAACTTTTCCGGTGACTTTCTCTCAGACTTCCTGTCTAGTATTCAACAGATATATGACCCTTAAGCGTGTGACCCTATAGGTTCGGTGAAGTATAGACATGACCCGGAACACTTTCCGATCAATGATCAACATCGGAGCCGTGGTCACCCATATTGACCCCTATATCCACACGAATGAATATTCGAGTGAACCTCCAGTTGCCGTGTGCTATTCCTGTTGCTTCGCGATATGTTACAAACACCCGAGGTGAGATTTTCTGCATCCCTGTGGATCAACAACTTGTCCACTATGCCAGTTACCTCGTTACCGGTTTTGTTCTCTTTTCTCGTCTCCGTGTTCCGGCATCCCAGTGATCAAATCACAAGTGTCTGGCCAGACGATGATGGATACCGTAACACCGAGAGGGCCCGAGAATATCTCTCCATCGTCGGAGGAGCAAATCCCAATCTCTAGCTATCTCGTTTCTTGTCATACTTTTCCGTGAACCCGTAAGCCGCCGTAATAGCCACCCAGTTACGGATGACGTTTAACAAACCCCAAAGTTCACGAAGCAAGCACGAAGGAACTCGATACTCTCATAGTCTAAGGAATTATGCAAACATTAACTATCTCTGTGTTATTAACCATTAACTTGTGACGAATGTATCTCATAGCATAACATCAATTCGGGTCGATTCAACACAAGTGTTCCACTAACATTGTGCCCTCAAAATTGTCGGCATAGCCATGCCCATGATCAGGAAAACAAGATCATTATGCAATACTTGAGCTAGTCTTAGAGGCATGACTCCCTCCGAGCCTCGTGGATATTGTAGACTCGAGAATCATTGCAGTTATAGCATGAAATATAAACATTCATTACAAACTCGGAGATACAAAATAACTGTTATTACTGCCTCTAGGGCATATCTCCTACACACACTCCCGCTATGGAGATTATATAGTTAAATCTGCATACCATTTGGCAAGGTCGTCTCACTTCCATAACATGCGCAGCTCAAGTGGCAGAGGTGTTCAGTCGAGTCTTACTACAGAGGAGAAGAGTTGTAAAGCCCTCTGGAAGGCGATTGCCCTAGGGAAGATGCAGATTGTGCTGTGGAGGTTAGCCCACAATTGTTTATCTACAGACCACCAGTTGTTGCACTGCCATACTTTTTCAAATGGGGGATGCTTCTTTTGCAGGAGGGAAGAATACACAGAGCACTTGTTTTTGTTCTTTCAATTAGCGAGAAAAGTTTGGCCTGAGGTAAAATAGAGGTATCATTTTCACTTGTGCCGTAAGAGTTTTGTTAACATCAAGCAGTGGGTCTTTAATTTTTTTGCAGAGGGTTACACCTGTTGAAGCGACTGCTTTGGTGGTTACTATTTGGCACATATGGGAGGCGAGAAATGATGTCAGGAACAATGGTGTGATCCTGCATCCTCGTCATGTGGCCGGAAAAAGTATTGCTCACGTGAAATTGATTTGCATAATTGCTTTAAAACTATCGAAGCTAATAGGCGTGTTCATCCAAACCCTCCAGTGTCTCGATGGGTTCCGCCGCCAGCAGACACACTGTTTGTAAATGTTGATGCTACACTATTCCAGAATTTGTGACGGATGTGAGTGAGCATGCATGGTGATCCGGAACCGCAACAGATTGTGCTTGTTGGTCTGCCATGATCGCATAGAGGAGGTTACCACGCCAGAACTAGTTGAGGTGTTAGCGTTTTTGCTCTCACTCGTCAAGAAGGTTTTCAGAAGGCCATCTTCGCTTCGGACCATCTTTTCGTCATCTAGAGAGTTCTTTCTCAGACAGCAGATCGTTCGTACATTGGGCCAACAATCACCGACATCAAGCTTTTGGCGGCCAATTTTTCGCCTTGATCCTTTAGCCATGTTAGTCGTTTGTCGAATATCGTGGCTCATACATAAGCGTAACTGTGCTTTTCTTCTGGTGATTCTATCGTGTGCAACGTATCTCCGTGTTGCATCCGGAAAACTCTTTGTAATGATATTTTGTGAACAATAAAGAGCGGCATTTTCTCTCTAAAAAAAATCGCCTGGCCGCGGTTCTGAAACAAGAGTCGTCACGAGAGCGACGCATCCCGTGTCGACGTCCACAGGGGGTGAGACGGTCCGTCATCGCCGGTTATATTGGAAGGAGAAACGTACACAACACCGCCGATCAAATGCATCGCTTCAAGGAAGTATAACCATCAAAGCCGGTCGCGTGTGGACTGTGGAGATTCCCATCAGGTTCCGCACAGCGTTCCAGTACATCGCTAAGCCGGCGGGTGACTTTTGCACCAGTGCCAACCTGCGCCTGCTCGGTCGCCGGAGTCGCCATGCCTTGCCACCACAAACGAAATCACAGCTCAGCCAGTCAAACCACACCCCGGCAAGAGTCTCGCACGTTCCGGCGCCCGAGCAGACGCAGACGGAAGTTTCCCTCAAAGCTCACACGAAAGCCAACATAAATGCTTCCCGAAGAAACAAAAAAACAAGCGCGCGGCAGCGACGCGCGCGCGCGTCGTGTCCACGCACGCGCACCGGCGCACCGCCCCGCCACGACCGCCACCGTCCCGTGCGCCGTGCGTCACGACTACATAAGGGGCGTGGACCTGCCCGCAAGCACGGACGCGCGCGGTCACGTAGCGGTGGCGGAAAGGATGGATCGCCGCCGCGGGAGCGCGCTGCGGAAGCGGCCGTCGGCGATAGACGCGACGCGCGCCGAGGCGGAGAGGGGCGGCGGCGGGAGCGAGACGGGCGAGGGCGAAGAGCCGGTGAGCCCGACGGGGCAGCTGTTCCGGGAGCCGCACTTCAGCTGCTACATCGTGTCGGTGTTCGGCCTCGGCGCGCGGGTCGACCTGGCCGCCGTGCGCGCAGGGCTCGAGGCCACCCTCGCGCGCCACCCCCGCTTCTGCAGCGTCCAGGTACGCACGCGTGCTCGCTCCATCGTTCCGTCTTGATTCATTCATGAACCACCATGGTTTTGATGCGCCGTGGGTAGAATGCTCAGTTCGTTTGGTGATTCGCATAATCGCCCCCGACCGATCGTGTTGCACCGGCGTTCACTTGGAGATTAGAGTACAGAGTACTGAATGCGTACTGTTCCTCGTTCCCAAGTTCTATTGCTGCTTCAGCCGACCCAAGCACTGAGTGTGTACAGAAGAAAGCGAGTGCTAACAGCTAGCACTAATGAGCTAGCGTTCTTTGTTGAACTTTTCCTGTTGGTTCGGAAGTTCAATATTGACCTTTGGATACAGTTGCCGAGTTGGGCTTCTCGGTAATAACTTGTGATAGTTCAGTGTATTAATTGGTCCTGCAATCTGCAGTACTCTCTGCAGTAGTATCATGTGTTCTGCATGATGTGATTTTCATTCTGTACCTCGACTGATCCAATCAAGTACGAGCTTGGCAGGCTCCCATTTGTTCGCTCGCGCATAGTTCAATCACTGTATCTGATTAACGTGTACAGTAGTAAGATTAACCAAACCAAACCTCATTTCTGAAAGAACTAACTGCGTGCTAGCAGGGAAAACCCAAAGTAAACACAAAAATCCAGTACTCTTCTTATGCATCACATCGCATGCCATGCGTGCAGGTGATGAACGAGCTGGAGGAGGACGCGAGGCCCAAGTGGGTCCGGACCACGGTGAACCTCGACGACCACGTCATCGTCCCGGACCTGGAGCCCACCGCCACGTCGGCGGACTCTGACAGGGCCCTGGAGCAGTACGTGTCGTCTCTGTCCACGCTCGCCATGGACCACTCCCGCCCGCTCTGGGAGCTGCACGTCCTCGACTTCCCCACCTCCGACGCCGCCGCCGCCGTCGTGCTCCGCGTGCACCACTCCGTCGGCGACGGCGTCTCGCTGCTGTCCCTCTTCATCGCCTGCACCCGCCGCGCCGCCGACCAGGACGCGCTGCCGGAACTGCCGACCACCGGCGCCGCCCGCCGCGCCGCCGACCAGGACGCGCTGCCGGAGCTGCCGACCACCGGCGCCGCCCGCCGCGCCGGCCCCGTGTACGCCCTGCCTTCGCGCCCGCGCCACTCGCCGTCGTCATGGGGCGCCCTGGCGGTCCTCGCCGCGTGGGTCGTGTCGTTGCTCGTGCTCGCGTGGCACACGGTGGTGGACGTTCTGTGCTTCTCCGCGACGGCGACGTCGATGTTGCGCGACCCACCGACGCTGTTCAAGGGCGCGGAGGGCGTGGAGTTCCGGCCCAAGCGCTTCGTGAACCGCACGCTCAGCCTCGACGACGTCAAGTACGTCAAGAACACCATGAACTGCGTACGTGGATCCTCAAGTCCTGGCTACACATTCGATTATTCTTTTTCTCCGAAAGATGAGTCAGGCGATTAACTCGCTGAATTGCGATTTCTCCGCAGACTGTAAACGATGTGCTGCTTGGGGTGACCTCTGCGGCATTGTCTCGGTTTTATTTTCGGAAAACAGGTGAGGGCGAGCTCAAGCTCAAGTAATTTTCGGAAAACGGAGTACTTTGTAATTAACCAGACTTGAATAAATTTCAGGGGAAAGTGGTAGAAAGAGCATCAAGGTGCGGTCCACTCTTCTTGTTAACCTGAGGAAGACTCCCGGTCTACATGTAAGCACGGCGGCGAGCATCCATCCATGTCCTCACTGATAATTTGTGCTTAGTCGTGTATGTCCTCATCATTGATTAATGTGTGTTGCGGCCGCGTAGGCACTGGCTACGATGATGGAGTCCGGCAAGGACAACGGCGCGGAGTGGGGGAATCGGCTTGGCTACATGATACTCCCGTTCCACATAGCCATGCACGACGACGACCCTCTCGAGTACGTCCGGAAGGCCACCAAGGTTGCGCGCAGGAAGAAGAGCTCAATGGAGTCGGTCTTCACCTACTGGAGCGCGTCCATGATAATGAAAATCTTTGGAATCAAGGTGCGAACATGCAGTGCTGATCCATCATAAACATTTACCATGCTTATTCTGTATTGGGCTTTTAGCTTATATACTCAAGGGTCAAGGCTAAGCCGCTAACTGAACATTATACAGGCAGCAGCATCTCTGTGCTACGGCATGATGAGGAACACCACCCTGTCCTTCTCCAACATGGCCGGTCCAACCGAGCAGGTGGTGTTCTACGGCCACCCAATCGTCTACATCGCCCCCAGCGTCTATGGGCACCCACATGTAAGTTGTTCTCAAGCTTGCCGATAGGGTTCATTGTTTTCCGGATTAATTTGCTGGCTCGGTAAATGTCTTCAGTTATTTCATAGAATACCAACGGGTCGTTTAATTTTGTCTGGAAATGTGATGTCCGTCGACTATTAATCATTTGGTTTGGTTTTGATGTGTAATACAGGCACTGACCATGCATTATCAGAGTTACATGAACATTATCAAGCTAGTACTAGCAGTAGAGGAGGAACAGTTTCCGGATGCTCATGAGCTTCTGGATGACTTCGCCGAGTCTCTCAAGCTCATTCGGGAGGCAGCTTCAGGAAAAAACACAAGACACACATAGGATGTTGCTCAGTAGAATGTAGATAGGGGGAGATGGATGCGTACACAAATTTCCAAAGATTCTCGACGTATTACTACAATGGTAGGGCTCGACCATAGATTTCTAAATGTTCTTGATGTAGTATTCTTCCATTGGTAACGACTAGGACATATGCCCGTGCGTTGCAACGGAAGAAAGAATTAGTGTCAGCGGAGCACCTGATATACGTCGCACATAAACTATCTCAACTGAAGGTGCATTTCTTTTACAGAATAATGTAAATGTGATCCCTCTTTGTTCTTGCAGAAGTAAAGTGCATACTTTCTGAACCAACTACAGCTGATGCTTTCTGCTATACGTTCAGCACAAGCAACAATTGTCCTCTCTCTTGTGCGAGCCATCTCCCACTTTTGGCACCAGTTTTTGGCCGAAAGAAAACTGAAACAAACACCACTACAATTGACTAGAGATGGCGCTTTACTGTTCTGAGACAATACTCCATATTCCTCATCCATATGCTGACTTACACAATATAATCATATAAAAAAGAAACCTTGATGATGCATTATATCAGCAAAACATGGAGATAAATTAAGCTCAATCTTGACCAACCATATATATACTGAAAATGAAAACTCAAATCAAATACAACTGGGGTTGCTTTTCTGTTACCATGAGAACTAAAATACTTTGTATTATTCAGTCATCAAAACAATTTTATATTCTTTATTATTCAGTTATCAAAACAATTCTCTAGTCTGTGGACGAAAAGGTTTTCATGATATCGGTCTACAAACTAAACCAAACATAATTCTTTTCTAGGGGGCCAACCAGAAAAGTAAAATACATTACTTGTGGTGGTGGTAGTTGAACAATGATGCCATGAATAGATGGATCTTCACTGAATCTTGACGCTAAAGCCACCGCCTCATCTTCTGTGCAGTTCAGAGGGAACTCCGACAACAAAGACTTTATCCCGACTTCCTCGCAACCCTTCACTTTAATATAGCTGAATAATATGGCTGCTGAGTGCCTAACCAATATGGTTTTAAAATCTCAAAGTAATGGTTTGTTGGTTGGTTTGGCCCCTGATTTAATTGAGAATGGTGTGGCGGTGTTGCAATATGTGGATGATACTATTCTTTGCATACAACATGACCTTGAGAAAATGATTAATTTGAAACTGCTCCTATATCTGTTTGAGATGATGTCTTCAATTACGATAAGAGTGCAGATTTATGCTTTAGGAGCTGATAACAATATAATGGCTTTATATTCTAAATTGTTTGGTTGTAAGGTGGGAAATTTACCTATGAAATAGCTAGGGGTACCTGTTAGTTTTTCTGCCGTTAAATCTTTGGACTGGGATTTTGTTGTTGATAAGATGCTAAAAATGTTGGATACATGGATTGGTAGTACTGCCTCCTCTGGGGGGCGTTTAACTCTTGTTAATTTCGGTCTTTCTGGCATTCCTTCGTTTGTCATGTCTATGTTCCTTCTCGCCCTGATAAGATGCTAAAAAAGTTGGATGCAGGGGTTCGAGGTCGAGCACCTGTAGCAGGTTTCCTGGTAGCTGCCCCAACTCACCCTCTCTTTCCTAGTTTCCTTTGCTCGTTGGTTATTGGTAGTTAAAAAACTGGTTGTATCGGTGTGACTGATACTGTTATCTTTCTGTTGAGCGATTAATGGATAACAGGATGCCCGGTTGAAAAAAAACCCTTCACTTTAAATCACACATGGGATTAACAGTCCCTTCTATCACCTACAAATACAATAGCTAATCTAGGAACATGTCCAGCTGCCTTTTTCATTTGATGAACTTCTTCAGCAATTTGTAACCTTATGTCCACAGCAATTGAATTGCCATCAATAATGTTGCCGTGGATGCGCAATCAAGTATGAAAGCAATAAAAGTGCAACTCAGTGTTGACACCAGATTTTGGCATGGTCAAAAACTTAATTAAGATGATCTCAAATGGAAAAGTTCTCAACATGTGAAAGTTCCGTATCGTCAAAATGTGAAACTTCCATGTTTGGGTCATCACCATCCGATCTCATCTAAAAGGCCGAAACTGTGCTTGAAGTACTAAGATTTTGGCACTCAGAGTACTGTTGGGCCAATTACGCCCTCAAGACGGCCTAATATGAGAAAACTTTCTACATGAATTGTCTTCGTCTCGTCGAAGCGGTCGATTTTGATATAAAAATCGTCCCAATCAGAGTTCGTATGCAAAAGTTAGAGGCAACACTCTGCGGACCGGTCCTGAGTGGAAAAGTGACGCGAGGGACCAGACACCCACCTAGGTGGTGTCTGATGGGTCGCGTGAGTTATTCGGCCTTTGCCGGCTGAATGAAGCTTGCCGGCGAAAAGCTTGCCGGCCGAGTGAAAAGCTTGCCGGCGTGAAAAGCTTGCCGGTTTTGAGTGCTTGCCGGTTTTGAGAGCTTGCCGGTTTTGAGTGCTTGCCGGTTTCGAATGCTTGCCGGTTTTGGATGCTTGCCGGTTTTGAGTGCTTGCCGGTTTCGAATGCTTGCCGGTTTTGAGTGCTTGCCGGTTTTGCGAGCTTGCCGGTTTTGAATGCTTGCCGGTTTTGAGAGCTTGCTGGTTTTGAAAGGCTTGCCGGTTTGAGTGAAAATCCAAACAGAAGATGAAGATGGGCTCAAAAGATTATCTAGATGACCTCGGATGGAAAAGTGTTCTACACGGAAGTTGTGCGTATCGTCGAAACGGTCAACTTTACTTTTGGATTCATCATCATCTGAGATAGTATATGGCCTGCAAAGTTGCTACAAGACTCGGACAGTCCAGAAAACTACATGACCGAGACCGACTGAAAGTTAAAGATGGTCTTGTAGGGTATTAAAGATGGCCTTATTTGGAAAAGTGATCAACAGAAGAGTTGTTCGTCTCATCAAGGCGCACAAATTCGGTATTTGGATCATCTCAATCGGAGGTCATATGCAAATTCCATGACTCGCGCAAGGAGCAACACAGAAGTTTTGCCAGATTCAGACTAAATCCGAGTTAGACTAGAACCAGGACTCTAGGACGTGAATTGATGTAATTTTCTTGTAAGGAAAGCCTAGATGAATCCTTTACTTGTACGGGAAGTCCAGCCGCCTCTTATATATGTTGGGGGTGACGGCCGATTGAACAACACACAATCGAACAAATCAATATACTACTTTTTCATCTACGTTTTATCTCTCCATCGTTTTCTCTCTCTCGTTCTTCACTGTTCTTCAAGTTTGAGAGCTGCGAATCCCGAGGCTCTAGGGGCGAGCGAATCGATCTAGAGCAGCCCATAGCCGCCGCACTCCCTGACGGGGTCCCTCCCGGGCGTGTGGGGTTTCGGGTCTTCAAAAGCGTCTGCCGGCTATCCTGGGTATCGCGCTACCGGTCGGACCTCCTTTGACGTGAGCTGCGGTGCATCACCCCCGGCGTCGAGGGTACACGTGGCGTGTTCGTGTGTCAACACACTTTTTGGCGACTCTGCTGGGGACTGAAGGTCAATCATCATCATCATCATCATCATCCATCATGTCTGATCTTCCCAAGCCATCTGAGGTAGACGCCGGTAACATCATTAAGCCCAGTCTTGATGAGCTATCGGCCGACCATCGCCAAATCTATGAGGAATACAAGAAGGCACGTGAAGAGAAGGAGCTGCAGGAATTTCTTGGAAACTTCAAGAAGGATCGCCAAGGCAATATCACTCCGATTGGAGATATCAAGCTCCCTCCTCTTCATGACGGGCAGGTTAAACCCTCTGTAAGTACTACCTTTTCTCCTGAGCAGTGGGCTGAGATTGAGAGTCGTATTGCTGATGGTAATAATCTGGTTTATCAATCTTTCTTAAAAAATACCAATGCTCAGAAAAATATGCCTCAATCATCTAGTGGTAATATTGGTGTGCCTACTAGCATAGAAAGCCCTAATCTGTCTTTACCACTTTCATCGGTGCCTCCCATGCCGATGACTTATTATACTACCCAAACAAATCAGATTGTGGCTGCACCCATTAATCCTATCATGAGTATGCCAAGTTCGGTGGCAACACCGAACCAAACCCTGCCTATAGGTGCAAACGCTGCTAGGCCACAACCGAACTATGGTTCGGCTTACATGCCACCATTCCTACCGACAGCTAGCAATCCTACTCCACCTATGCCACTGCAGCAAGTTTCATCGTCTACTACGGACGATGCTCTAGCTAATTTTAGAGAAGAGATGGCTAAGATGCTTCAGGAAAATTTTGGTGTTGAATTACCTAGGAATCGGATTTACCAAAAACCGTATCCCGAGTACTTTGATGCAATCTAGTGCCCTCCGGGATATAAAATTCCAGATTTTGTTAAGTTCAATGAAGAAGGCATGAAAACCACATGGGAGCATGTTAGTCAATATTTGGCACAATTAGGTGAAGCAGGCTCACTAAATGAATTGAAAGTGCGTTTATTTCCTTTATCATTGACTGGCACTGCATTTTCATGGTTTTCTTCTTTGCCGCATGGTTCTATTCGTGTATGGTCACAGCTAGAACCGAAATTTCATGATCATTTTTATAGCGGTGATAATGAACTTAAGCTGTCACATCTTACATCGGTTAAGCAAAAGCATGATGAATCGGTCTCCGATTACGTCAAGAGATTTAGAGAGACAAAAAACCGGTGTTATAGTTTGGTGATAACTGAGAGAGTCTTGGCAGACCTCGTGCTTAGTGGTTTAAAAACTCACATTAGAGAGAAGCTGGAAGGTTATGAGTTTTTAAATATCAACCAAGTCTTATAGAGGGCTTTGGCTCAGGAAAGCCGAAGCAAAGATCTGAAAGAAGTGCATAGATATAAAGCTGATCGTCCTAAGATGAATATGGTTGAATATGACAGTGATCACTCGGACAATAAGGGTGATATTTATGCTACTGAATTTGTTTGGCCGTCTAAGGCCAAACCATTTACTTGCAATGATCTGAAACCGATTCATAAGAATCGTGATGAAGAGATGAAATTTACTTTTAACATTGCAAAGTGTGATAAAATATTTGATGCTTTGTTGCAAGTTAAGATTATTAGGATATCTCATACTTTACCGCCGTTTGAAGAGCTAAAACGGCGTGCTTATTGCAAGTATCATAATTCTTTTTCTCATGCTACTAACGATTGCAATGTTTTTCGACGATAGATACAATCGGCCATTAATGACGGACGATTGAGCTTTTCTGAGATGCAAGTTGATAAGCAGCTCTTTCCAATGAATACCATGGATTTGGAGGGGGAAAAGTTGCTCATTCAGCCGGAGACAGCCGAATCTGCTAACAAGTCTAATGTTGTCATAGGTGAGCCCAGGAAAAGCAAGGATGATAGCAAGGTCTTGGGGAGACAGGTTGTGCTTGACAAGCAACCCGATGGCAAGGAAATAATCAAAATCACCATCAAGAATCCTACACTCGGGGGGCAACCACAAGTGCAAGAGAACACTCATGTCAAATTTGTTAAGCCCAAGAGTCCAGAGGTTGGCAAGTGGAAGACAAATGAAGCTAAAGTGCAGTGCAAGAAAATCAAGCCAACTTTTGATATCTTGCTGTCCAAATATGCCAATCAAGCAGCCGGTTCTAGCTCTAACCGGTCATCAAATTTGAAGCGCTCAAGGTCACCTCCGAGGCTAGAATTTCAGCATCATGCAAGGCCATATGGGTCATGGGCACCAGGGCCATGGATGGAGCCACCCCCCTATGCACCATACCACATGGGAAACTTCAATGGAGGATGGGGGCAGCCCCCAATGGCCCTTTATGCATTTCATCCGGGGTGGGCAGAACCAAGAAGGCTCGTTCGTGAGAGGCTTTCTTACTCTACACGAGGCCATTTGAACAAAGGTGTCAATCGGCCAATACAAGATAATCAAGAAGGGGTCAGCAAGCAAGTGTGGCGTGCTAAATCACCAAGTGCTGCAGCAGTCGAGTCTAGAAAAAGCAAGGAAAATATTAATGCCGACTCACTCACCTTGGGTACTGAAACATTCACCATACAGTAGCCGACTGTGCATAGCAACCCGACTGAGCCGATACTTGCTATCGCGCCAAAACACTCGACTAATGACAATGAAGCAAGTACCAGCCAAGTGAAGCTAAGAGATCCTAAATACACTCAGCCAAAGTGGTGTCCTCCAGGGCTAATGAAGATACAGAAGAGGAAACTGCAAAGGTTGAGGAGTCAAGAGATGGCAGAACAGGAGGCCGAGAAACAAAGGGATAAATTGTTCAATGACACTCAGCCCATGTTACCTACAAAACAAGTATGGATGCCCAAACAAATGAAAAATGCAGCAGCTCCTATGTCCATCACAGCAGCACCTACACCACCAAAGGAGGACGATGCGAACACTATTACATCGTCTGCGACACCTATCACTTCTCTTTCACTCGGACAAATTTCAGAATTGGTGGATACACTTGAAGAAGGAGATGAGATGGTGGATTATGAGCCTACACCGGTCCACGAAGGTATGTGAAAGGATCGATACGGTCGACTAGAGGGGGGGGGTGAATAGGAGACTACAAATTTTAATCTTTCTTGTAAATTTTAAGGTTTAGCGGATAAATAGGGTTCACTAGATATGCAACTAGGTGAACACAACCTATATGACAAGCAAACTCCAAGCTAAATATGCTAGGCAACAACCTAATTAGCAAGCCAACAAGCATACAACGCAAAGTAAAGTGCGGGAAAGGATTAACCACAAGTGAGACGAGGACGCGGATTTTATCCCGAAGTTCACTCTTCCTTGGGGAAGAGCTACTCTCCGTTTAGAGCGGTGCCGGAGCCAAAGCTTGCGGAACGCCACCGAAGGCTCACCGTAATCTCTTTCGAGTCACCCCCAACGGATGAGCCTCGAATCACTCGGGGTTGGTCTTGAAGGCGACCACCACACCTTTAAAAACTTCTCCGGAGCACACCACAAGCAAGGAAGCTTCCAGAGGAAACTCTAACCGCCTAGGAGCCCAAGCTCCAAGAGTAACAAGTCATGGTGAATGAATATTGCGGGGAACGCGATTTGGTTTGGTCAAAGTGTAGATCGGGTCTTGCTCTCCCAATCCCCAAAGTTTCAACAAGTTTGGGTGGAGGGATTGAGAGTATTGAGCAAAATGAGGTGGAGCAATGGTGGAGCTCAACAAGACATTAGAGTTGATAGTTGGAGGTGGAAGAAGGGGACTTATATAGTGTTCTTGGCCGGGTGGGGATTTCTGCCCGTTGGGCCCCGTGCGCACGGGGTGTCCAGAGACTTTCCAACCACCCCGTGCGCACGGGGGTCCAGGACCCCGTGCGCACGGGGTGTCCAGAGAGTTTCGTGGCACCCCCGTGCGCACGGGGATCAGAGACCCCGTGCGCACGGGGTGTCCAGAAACTTTCTGACCACCCCGTGCGCACGGGGGTCAGAGACCCTGTGCACACGGGGTGTCCAGAGGGTTTCTGATGAAACTCACATGACACCTCGGCAAAGCACAAAAAGTGGAATCTTAGTGGAGGTGTAGGAGGGCTGGTGTATATGTTTTGGAGGCATTCCCACACGACACTTATTCCACGATGACCCCTCTTGATAGTGCGGTTTTTCCTACGACTCAAATCGAACCAAAACGAAAACCTTCGAGTCGCCGGTAAACCACGCCTTTGATCTTTTTGAATTGAGGGGGTCACACAACTCCATAATAATCTTCATGGAACCAATATCCTGAGATAAACTTTAGCAACCGATATTAGTTCCTCTAACCACATTGTCATCACACCAAAATATACTTAAGTGCCATATGCACTTTCAATCTCCCCCTTTTTGGTGCATTGATGACAACATGGTTAGGACATGGCAACAAAGATATAACAATGAGAAAGCCATGAGACAATAGTTGATCACGAGAGCTCCCCCTATATGTGTGCAAGGATAAAAGGAGATGCTTGACTATGCATCAAGCACACACACGAGGCTCCCCCTAGATCAATATTGTCAAGGCATGTGATCAACAGAAATAACCTACACGGTGCCTAGATCACATGCAAGTGTGGTGAGCAGACAAAGAGAGACTATAACATAAAGTAACTTGATCAAACTCCACAAGATAGACAAATAAGCATAGATAAACTCCATAAAGTAGATAGTCTCTCACATGGACTAGGTAGCTCACGACCACACAACGAAAGGAAAAAAAAAGTATCTCAAGCCAAATAAACACCACCAAAAAAACGAGGCCTTGAGATCTCAACCCAACTGAAACCAACTCAATAGCAAACGCTCCTAATAGAACACTTCTCCCCCTTTGTCATCAAGACAACAAAAAGGGAAAAGGCGATGCTAACGAGACCCTAGACAAGAGGAGGCGCGCTCGAAGCATCATCATCTTCATCAAAGTGCCATCCCGCCATGGGAAAGGAAAGAGCTATGGCCTCACTGTCAATGTCCTCAGACCCTGGATCAACCTGCTCCCCTGCTGCAGCATGCTCAGCCTTCTTCTGCCGCCTCTCAAGCTTGCCCCTGTTGGTCTCCTTGATCTGACGGCGCTGGATAGACTGACACATCTTGAACATGTTGCTCACGGTCTTCAGAAGAGACTTCTTCTCCTCCCTGGATAAACTGGCATCAGCAGCAACCTGCTTCCCTTTGCCACGCGGAATCCGTGCATGGGATGAACAACCCTCAGTGTAGGTAGCACGATCCTCAGGCCTGGGGTTGCGCCCCTTCTTGGAAGGCGCATATGGTGGAGGAGCAGTCGGAAGCCAGTTGGCATCACGCTTCGGAAAGGAGGTGCGGTACTTAGCAATGTACCTGGCGGGGCAGACAGACTCAATCAAAGCCTGGATGAACGGAGCATAGATGCATGACTTGTTCTCCTGAACACACTGCCTGATCTCAAAGAACATGAAGTCTAGAACATCCACTTTCTTCCTGTCACGAAGGTAGACAAAGATGTCCAACATGGAGCTCCTCAGATTGTGGGAGTCCCCGGTCTTAGGATTAAGTGTGTACCTAAGAATGTGACGCATAGTATCATAGGTTGGCTTCAAGTGTTTGATAGAACCGGTGGTGAAGGCCTTCTCTGGCTTGTATGCAAAAGCAATCTCATCCTTGTCTCTTCCTGTCTCACGAGCACGACCATACTCAGGATGCTCCTCAGCAAAGAACTGATACAGAATGATGTCAGAGAACTTAGCCATGGTGGCCTCACACTCATATGTGCCAGGCATCCAAGTCAAAGTGCGAGCCCCATCATTGTGGAAGTATACGGTGGCAAAGAACTACATCACAAGATCTTCATTGAACGGATGGTGGAAGGCGACGAACGGGATCAAACCAAGCCTCCCAAGAGCATCATACACACCGGGATAGATATGAGCATTGTCCCGAAGAGCCTCCACATTGATTTGTTTGTGGGGGGCAAACTTGTTCTTCTTGGTCATGATCAGCTCAGAGAACACACGGTGCTGAAAATCATTCTTGAATCTTGGGTCAACTCCTGGATCAGTGTTTGGCACATAGGGGAAATCCTGCCTGCGAGCCCAAAGTTCTGGCGTGGTCCACTGAGAGAGAGGAAGATTCTTGACGTTGTGACCTCCTGGGAGAACATGTTCCTCTGGGCTCTCATCTCCTTCCTCCTCATCATCATCAGCAAATGCATCTGCTGGCTCTTCCTCATAGTGAGCGTCATCCTGAGAATCATACTCATCCTCGGAATCATCAGAGGCTTCGATCACCGGCTTCTTCGACGCAGTAGGACGAGCACGATTAGCAGTCATAGAACTCTGGCCTATCCCATCTGATGGCTGACGAATAGCAACAACCAAATGATCTTCACCTGCCTTACTGCGCTTGCGACGAGCGGCCGCCACTTTGTCAGCGGAGTCTAAAAAAACACAACCAACCAAACAACATACGCAAAACGAATGAGTGCAAGTGCTCGAAGAACTGACAAACGAGTGATGTTCACAAAAGTTTTACAAACGTTTACGAGTAGTTACCCCTCTTTTTATGCTTCCGTAAATGTTCTCGGTGAGATGTTGAAGATGCTTTAGCTTGGCGGCCATTTTTTTGCTCCTTGAGTGCAAGCTCTTCTTCACTTGGTTTTGAACTTGATGAAGAAGATTGACCTTGAGAATTGTGTAGCCTTGGAGACACCCTTTTCTTCACAACCTTAAGTTCTTGTTCGTTCGGAAGTGACGATGTGGGAGACACTTGAGGTTGTGGTTGATCATGATCTTGATCTCAAACTTGAGCTTGATCTTGAGCTTCAATAATTGCTTCTTCGCCATTTGGTTGAGCTTGCTCTTGATCTTGCTCGGGAACATGAGGGACTTGTTCTTGTTCTTGGATAGGTTCATGATCTCCCGTAGCATCTTGCACTTGAGGTGGCGGTGATGACTTCCCTTGTGGTGAATCCACAAGAGGGGCTGTTATTCCTTCTTCTACTTGGACTTGGGGTGTTTCTTGTGGACGAATGTGACCTATCCCCATAGTCCTTATAGATTGTGAAGGAGCCTCATCACCTACAACACAAGGAACAATTTGCTCCGCACGGGAACCGTTATCTTCATCAAACTCCACATTTACCGTTTCCTCAATACACCCGGTGGATTTGTTGAGAACTCGGTAAGCGTGAGAGTTTGACGAATATCCAACAAATATGCCCTCATAAGTTTTAGGCTCAAACTTTGCTAAACGGGATTTTTTGTTTAGAATGAAACACTTACAACCGAATACTCGAAAGTATTTGACGTTAGGCTTTCTCCCGATTAGGAGTTCATATGGGGTCTTGTTCTTGAGCTTGCGAAGATAGAGCCGGTTTGAAGCATGACACGCGGTGTTGATGGCTTCGGCCCAAAGCTTGTATGGAGACTTGTACTCGTCAAGCATGGTCCTAGCCATCTCAATGAGAGTCCGGGTCTTCCTCTCCGCAACACCATTTTGTTGAGGAGTGTATGGCGCGGCATATTGGTGCTTGATCCCCTCATCACTCAAGAACTCGTCCATCGTATAATTCTTGAACTCGGTGCCGTTGTCACTTCAAATTGCCTTGATCTCACAATTATGTTGACATTGAGCTTATTTGGCAAAGTTGATGAAGGTGTCTTGTGTTTCATCTTTCGTCTTGAGAAAGAACACCCATGTATATCTTGTATAGTCATCGACAATGACAAGGCAAGACCTCCTCCCTCCCATGCTATCATAAGATGGAGGCCCAAAGAGATCCAAGTGAATGAGCTCGAGAGGCCTCAAGGTGGTAATGATAGTCTTCACCTTATGTGATTTTTCATGTAGTTTTCTGTCAATGCAAGCACTACAAGGACGATCTTTGGCAAAAGACACATCAGTTAGTCCAAGGATGTGCTCCCCCTTTACGAGAGCTTGTAAATTTCTCATGCCAACGTGGGCTAGCCGTCGGTGCCATAGCCACCCCACGTCGGCCTTGGCCATTAGGCATGTTGCAAGATGAGTTTTCTCTTTTGAGAAATCAACCACGTAAAGGTTGTCTTCAACATGCCCAACAAAGACCACTTTGAGATTGCTCCTCTTAAAGACGGTCACATGAAATTCACCAAAATGAGAATCATAACCGGCACGAGCCAATTGAATTGTTGAAAGTAGATTATAGTGAAGGGATTGAACAAGCATGACATTCTTAAGTGATGTATCACTAGAGATTACCACCTTGCCCAAACCCAATACCTTGCCCTTGCTATTGTCGCCAAAGGTGATGTTTGAAGAAGCCTTGAGCGAATCAACGAACTCCACAAGCATCTCCCTCTCTCCGGTTATATGATTGGTGCATCCACTATCGATCACCCATTGTGTTCCACCGGAGGTATAGTCCTACATTAATCAAGCTTTGATTTTAGGTCCCCATTTTGCAATGGGTCCTAGAGAGTTAGCAACAAGGGTCTTAGGAACCCAAATAGTCCAAGCATAATCATCATAGTTAGTGCCAACAAATTTAGCAAAGGTGTAACCATCATCTCCTCTCATGAGGACATAAGATGGGTTGTTCTTGCCGGCAAAATCTTTGGGAATGGCCTTGTCCCTAGTGACCTTGCCATCCCTAACATTCCCTTTTCTCTTCTCCAACTCCTTGTGCCCTTTGTGCACAAATACTACCTTTTGTTGAGGAGGAGTAGGACCGATCTTCTTCTTGTGGCTCTTCTTCGGGTTCTTCTTTTTCTTAGAAGAGGGGTCAAACCCAATTCCCTCCTTGGCAACACATTCCTTTTGGTTGCTCAAGAGGTCATTGAGGTTTTTCTCCCCTTGAATGCACGACACAAGCCCTTTCTCAATTTGGGCTTTCAACTTCTTATTTTCCTCTTGGAGAGAGGTGCAATCATGAGCAAAGTTAGTCGTACAAGATTAATCATTTAAATCAATATGAGGGACGGAAGTAAGAGCCTTAATGGTTGTAGCTTTAAGTTGAGCATAAGACTCGGTGAGGGCAATGAGGTCACCTTTGACAACCTTGGAACTAGTCACAAAGAGCTCATGTTCCTCAACAAGTCTCGTGTGATCAACTAGAAGCTTTTCAACCCTTACTTTAAGGGCATCTTTGTTCTCAAGAGCAAGTTGCAAAGCATCATTGGTTTTAACAAAGTCAATTTCATGAGAAGACAAGGCTTCCTCAAGTGATGCTCTCATGACACTCTCTTCATGTAGTTCGTGCTCGAGGAGTTCGACTCTCTCTTTTTCCTCTATGAGGAGGGTTTCAACGTTCTCAATAAAGTCATCGCGTTCGGCAAGTGACTTAAGGAGATCACCAAAACGAGCACGAGCTTCACCATGAAGAGTTTTCATGAAAGCCATCAAGGATTCCTCATCATTATCCACACCATCATCACACTCATCCTCCACTATCTCACATGAGACATTGGAAGTGTGGATGGAGGGTTTTAGAGATTTGGACTTTGTTTTTACCTCTTTGGCCATGAGGCAACGATGAGTGAAAGGCTTTTCCTCGTTGGGAGAGCTGAAGAGGCCGGTGGTGGAGGAGGTAGTAGTGGCATGCATGGCAATAGCGGCCATGCCCACATGATCATCATCACCGTCATCTTCATCTCCGAACATGTACTCCTCATGAACAAGAGCCTTGTCATCTTTCCTCTTGGTGAACTTCTTCTTCTTGAGCACAAGCTTCTCGGACTTGTCTTCACGTCTCTCATATGGACAATCATGCACAAAATGTCTTGGGCTATCACAGTTGTAGCATTTCCTTCGTCCGAACGATCTTCCTTGAAGGTTCTTCCCTTTGTTTGCCATGGTCCCGGAATATTTCTTTACCAAGAGAGCCACGTCTTCCGCAAAGTCATTTGCCAGGCATGAGGTGTCAACATCTTCCTCACAAGTCTCTTCAACAACTTCTTCATCCCTTGAGGGTTGATGAAAGCACATTTGCTCCCTTGGTGGTTTTGGTAATTCATAACAACATATATCTCATTGAACTAATGTCCATTCAAGTTAAAGATTTCAGGATGTTCAATGATTGACATGGCATGGACTAGAGACGTGGACCCCTCAAAATGCTAAGGACAAGGATTGGCAAAAGATCAAGACTCTACATTTTTGGTTTAGTGATCCAAGATCACATTGAGTCCATAGGAAAGCCAATACTATTAAAAGGGGATGAGGTGTTGCTTAATGGTCTTTTTGCTCAAGTGCTTAGTGACAGTACTCCTAAACCCTCAACCACTCTCTCTACCCAAATATGTCCAAAACCCCATTCCAACTCGGCCCCACCGAAATTTCCTATTCGGAGCCACCGAGTTCACCTAGACTTAGCCACTGCCAAAACCCTAACAAATCGGATCCACCGAAATGGATCTCGGTCCCACCGAGATGGCCTTGCCAACTCTCTATGATCATTTGCACCTACTTCGGTCTCACCGAGTTTTGCAAATCGGTCTCACCGAGATGGCTTGCCAACTCTCTGTTGCCTTATTGCTTCACTTCGGTCCTACCGAGTTGATGCAATCGGTGCCACTGAGATGAGGTTTGCCCTAGCCATTGCACTTCGGTCCATCCGAGTTGTTCGTATCGGTCCCACCGAGATTCCTAAAGTTCATATCTTTTTACACAGTTCGGTGCTACCGAGATGATCGTTTCGGTGCCACCGAGTTGGGTCAAAAGTGTGTAACGGTTGGATTTTGCGTGGAGGCTATATATACCCCTCCACCACCTCCTTCTCAGCATGGAGAGCCATCAGAACGTGCCTACACTTCCACCATACATTTTCTGAGAGAGAACCACCTACTCATGTGTTGAGATCAAGCTAATCCATTCCTACCTTTTGAATCTTGATTTCTAGCCTTTCCCAAGTTGCTTTCCACTCAAATCCTTCTTCCACCATAACCAAATCTGTGAGGAGTTGTTTGAGTGCTGGGAAGACTATCATTTGAAGCACAAGAGCAAGGAGTTCATCAACAACACACCGTCTATTACCTTTTGGAGAGTGGTGTCTCCTAGATTGGTTAGGTGTCACTTGGGAGCCTCCGACATGATGTGGAGTTGAACCAAGGAGTTTGTAAGGGCAAGGAGATCGCCTACTTCGTGAAGATCTACCCCGAGTGAGGCTAGTCCTTCGTGGACGTAAGCCATGGTGGAATAGACAAGGTTGCTTCTTTGTGGACCCTTCGTGGGTGGAGCCCTTCGTGGACTCGCGCAGCCGTTACCCTTCGTGGGTTGAAGTCTCCATCAACGTGGACGTACGATAGCACCACCTATCGGAACCACGCCAAAAACCACCATGTCTTCATTGCGTTTGAAATCTCCGATCCCCTCCTTTACTTACATATGCAATTGTTTACTTTCCGCTGCTATACTCTTAGAATTGCATGTGTAGGGTGATGCTTGACATGTATTATTGCTAAAATCTGCCTACAATTAAAATTGGGAAAAGGCTAGGTTTTATTTGGTCAAGTAGTCTAATCACCCCCCCTCTAGACATACTTTCGATCCTACAGTTGAGCAATTACTTTCTTGGCCTTCAAAGCAAGATTTGAGTTCTTGGTTGCTTGAGCAATGGCAAAGGTCTTCTTGGACTTGGTCTCCAAAAGAATATGAGTTGAGAAGGTGGATACAACTTGTGTCGCGGTTAACTTGTGGTAGTCCGGGCGTTGATGTATCATCATCACCATGGTATGTTCCGTGAGGACTATAGCATCTATGAACTTGTCCTTAATGAAATCATCATTTGCCCAAGTGCACCCAAAGGTTCTTAAGTTGAGCACAAGAGACTTTAGCCTTCAGTACACCTCTTCCATGGTTTCACCCTCATTCCTCACAAATAGATTGACTTCTTGTTTGAGCAAGGCTAATTGAGATCTTCGAATTGCTTCATCACCTTCGAGAGCCTCCTCAAGACAATCCCAAATTTCCTTGGCGGTTTTGAGAAGAGCAATGGAGTCACTATAGTCATCTGTCACTGCGGTGCGCAACATGTTGTGGGCGGTAGCATTGAGTTGATCATCAACCGCTTCTCTTGGAGTGAGATTCATGGGATCTTTGGGAGAAAATCCGTTGACCACAATCCACCATAGTTGCGTAGAGACACTGCGTATGTGAGACTCCATATCTAGCTTCCACTTAGCAAACGCATTAGCTTTCAAAGGGGGCGGAGGCCCAACAGGATTAATGCGAGGGTGTTGCAAAGGTTGGGGTGAGTAAAAGGGTTCCACGTCATTGTACTTGGGAACTTGAGTGCGAGCCGGGGATGCCAGGGGTTCTCTCGAATCATCCGCATCGTGAACCGCATTGGGATCAAATGAGTTTGAGGCGGATGTCGAGGACTTTAAGCGAGCATCAATTTCCTCCTTGACCGAGGATCGAACTTCTTTCAACATAGCGGTTTTGAGGTCCGCAAACATCGAAAGAATGTCGGCCACGGTCAAGGGGGCACCCGAGTTAATGGGGGCGGCGGGAGCAACGACCGGAGCACCGAGTGCTCCGGCCGCGGCGGTGGGTAGGTTTTGACCATCCTCCGCAAGAGATGCGTCACCACCCTCATTCCCTAGATCGGCCATATCCTCTAAGGTTGTAAAACTTTATATTAGAGCACGAGGCTCTGATACCAATTGAAAGGATCGATACGGTCGACTAGAGGGGGGGTGAATAGGAGACTACAAATTTTAATCTTTCTTGTAAATTTTAAGGTTTAGCGGATAAATAGGGTTCACTAGATATGAAACTAGGTGAACACAACCTATATGACAAGCAAACTCCAAGCTAAATATGTTAGGCAACAACCTAATTAGCAAGCCAACAACCATACAGTGCAAAGTAAAGTGCGGGAAAGGATTAACCACAAGTGAGACGAGGACACGGATTTTATCCCGAAGTTCACTCTTCCTTGGGGAAGAGCTACTCTCCGTTTAGAGCGGTGCCGGAGCCAAAGCTTGCGGAACGCCACCGAAGGCTCACCGTAATCTCTTTCGAGTCACCCCCAACAGATGAGCCTCGAATCACTCGGGGTTGGTCTTGAAGGCGACCACCACTCCTTTACAAACTTCTCCGGAGCACACCACAAGCAAGGAAGCTTTCGGAGGAACCTCTAACCGCCTAGGAGCCCAAGCTCCAAGAGTAACAAGTCATGGTGAATGAATATTGCGGGGAACGCGATTTGGTTTGGTCAAAGTGTAGATCGGGTCTTGCTCTCCCAATCCCCAAAGTTTCAACAAGTTTGGGTGGAGGGATTGAGAGTATTGAGCAAAATGAGGTGTAGCAATGGTGGAGCTCAACAAGACATTAGGGTTGATAGTTGAAGGTGGAAGAAGGGGACTTATATAGTGTTCTTGGCCGGGTGGGGATTTCTGCCCGTTGGGCCCCGTGCGCACGGGCTAAGTTAGCCCCGTGCGCATGGGCTAAGTCAGCCCCGTGCGCACGGGGTGTCCAGAGAGTTTCGTGGCACCCCCGTGCGCACGGGGGTCAGAGACCCCGTGCGCACGGGGTGTCCAGAAACTTTCTGACCACCCCGTGCGCACGGGGGTCAGAGACCCCGTGCACACGGGGTGTCCAGAGGGTTTCTGATGAAACTCACAGGACACCTCGGCAAAGCACAAAAAGTGGAATCTTAGTGGAGGTGTAGGAGGGCTGGTGTATATGTTTTGGAGGCATTCCCACACGACACTTATTCCACGATGACCTCTCTTGATAGTGCGGTTTTTCCTACAACTCAAATCGAACCAAAACGAAACCTTTGAGTCGCCGGTAAACCACGCCTTTGATCTTTTTGAATTGAGGGGGTCACACAACTCCATAATAATCTTCATGGAACCAATATCCTAAGATAAACTTTAGCAACCGATATTAGTTCCTCTAACCACATTGTCATCACACCAAAATATACGTAAGTGCCATATGCACTTTCAGTATGTGTTGGGGATATTCCCCATGGTTTGACCCGGCCAGGAGGAATGACCCGGCCCATCACTTGGCGGCTCATGGGTCACCTCGCTTACCGGGTCGACTGGGACGACAAGGCCTAAGGCCTAGTGTGCAACCCGGCAGAAGGCCGGCTCACGAAGAAGCTTGGAGGGCCGGCTCGCAGAGAAGGTCCAAGAAGAGGAAAGTTCCCTGACAAGGGAAGCAAGACCTGGCAAGGGAAGCAAGACCCGGACCAGTATCCGGCTTGTAATAGAAAAGAGACTAGTTGTAGTCCTACTAGGACTCGACATGTAAGACGGCCCCTTCAACTTATATAAGGAGGGGCAAGGCACCCCAAGAGGGACAGGTCAAGATAGACAGACAAGATTTAGACAAGATCAAAGTAGAAGCTCTCGAAATTAGAGGTAGCGAAATAGCACCCTTGTAACCGAGATCATCATCATCATCAATAGCAATCAAGCAGGACGTAGGCTATTACCTTGATCGTGAGGGGCCGAACCTGGGTAAACTCGCGTCTCTCGATTCTGACCAACCCCTTCAAGCTTCCACCTTGTTGCGATAGCCTCACCACTAAGTCCTTTCACGAGGACATCTTGCCGTGACAAAACCACGACAGTTGGCGCCCACCGTGGGGCCGCGCACGGTGGTGTTATGTTCTTGGAGGGTGCTCTCCTAGGGATCTCGAAGTTCGTGATTGGCCGGATGAAGAAAGACCGGCACAGAAAGAATCTACATCAACTCAGAGTTCATCAGTTGAGATTGAAAAAGTTTCAACGGTGGCTAAAATCAGATCAGAATCAAAAAGTTTCTTCGGCCGCGGCGTACATCAGCTATGGGTAATTTATCGTATCAAATTAGGCAGCAGCTGCGGACTCCGGGTCACGGCTGCCTTGAGGAATCCCGCAAGATGACAAATCCCCGAGGTAATTTCCACATCGAGCCGGCCACGGCTATACTGTCACGCGGTCGTGACCTACCGAAGCCAAGTCCAATAGGTACACCACGATAGAAGTTCTCAAATACACAAGTTCCAAAGCCCTGCTAAGGTTCCCTGTAACAGCACATGCGTCCGACGGGTGATCAAACCAGCCGCAGCCCCAACAGTGGAGTTCATCAAAAGGAGTACAGTACATGGACATGCATCATAAAATCAATACGGACTCAGCAACCACAGCCTCGCCTCGCGGCCTGCGCCAGTCAAACAAATATCCTCCACAGCTACATCTGCCGCTGCCAATAAAGTGGGCTCCTTCCTGATCTGCTAGCAACAAGATGTGAGGACTCCAGCTACAGGAATCAAAGTGAAGAAACAAACACTATGGCGTGATTCCCTAGGTCTGATGGGAAGCTACTACCGTTGGAAAACAAGGAAATTACTACTATACATCTCACGGGAGGTCCAGTACTAGTACTATTCATCATATGAATTAGCACAGGTCCCAAAGGTTCTATTATCTCACGAGGATGTAATGCCAAAGGATCATCAGTGCTACATTTACGTACATCCAAGAAATTATCAAGATGGATGAGGAGAAGCGCGAGCCTCCGCCCGCACCAAAACGGTTAAAAAAAGGGTTAGCAACGTCTGGAGTGGATGCAGAATTTTCCAAAGCCGGCTACGACCCAAGAAAGAATACAGAGCAGTTAAAAAAAAGAGGAAAAAAGAAGAAAGCCACGACCCGGAAGCGGATATGGCCACAGACTCGGACGTTGCCGGCCCGCCTCCGCCGCCGTGGCTCACCTCGCCGCCGCGCCTCCACCGCCACGGCCTCGCCACTGCTGCTCCCTGCCTCATCAAGCCAGCAACTGCCTCTGCCCGACCAGCCGGCCATGCGAATGCTACTACTGACGACCCGGCCGCCATGAACCGACCGCTTTTGCCTGGCAAGCCGACCGCCGCGGTCTTCGCCAGATAGCTTTGCATCTGCAGTTTGGGTGAACCGGCCGTCTCCCTGCACAATATCAGGTGGCGTTATATCGTGAATACGGAGCTCACGCCAACATCATCATGCGCCAGCATCCGTCCATACCGCACTGCTCAACGGACACGCGTGCAAGCCGCTGCCCCCGCGGTCCGGTCTACATCAACACACCAGGGCCGCGCCCGCTTGCCTGAGCTGCCCAACGGACGCGTGCAAGCCGCCACCCCCGTGGTCTGGTCTACATCAACATGCCGAGGCCGTGACCGCCCGTATGAGCCGCCTAACGGACGCGCGCAGGCCGCCGCCCCTGCAGTCCAGTCTACTCCGACAAGCTCGAGCAAAAAGAAATATATATCTATTATCAGCCTCCACACGCGCCGGTTTGCCCAATGGATAGGCGCATTGGCCTGCCATCCCCACAGTCCGGTCTGCTTCAGCACATCAAAGAAACAGGAGAGTCGGCCAGACGAACCGTCTCTAGAGAAGCTAGGTGAGCCGGTCACCGATTGAGCCGGCAATTCAAAGTCAGCAAAGAAAAAAAAATGGTCCTGGAGGAGCCAGGAGAGCCAGACCAAGAGAGAATAGCAAGGAATGGGTCAAGAGGCGTATGAGCTCAATTTGGGAAAAAAACGGGTTTGTTGAACGACATATGCTGAGGACACACAACGAGCATCGCAAAGATCATCAACTCACCACACGCCTCTGGCTTCAATAAATTTCATCTTTCAGCTGTCAACTCTACGCCGGCTTATGCCACAGCCAATTATGAAGAATCTCAAGCCAACTCCTCGAGTCGACTTAAGACTCGGAGGCCACACAGATATGACTTGGCAAATTTGGCCGGTTTTAACAAATACAAGAACCCCAGGTCATTGAAGGGAAGACAACCCGGTCCCGGGGACTGCTGTCTTGTTGGCGAAAAATTAAAGGTTGCCAAAGAGGACTAGCTGCCATGATGCGCGGTTCAAACATAGGTATCCTGCCATATTGGCAAAACATAAAAAAAACACGGGGTTACCAAAGAAGACTAGTCGCCATGATGCGCAGTCTAAACATGGGTATCCTGTTCTATAATGATCAATGGAATAAAGCCGGCTTATCTGGACCCCAGATGTTTTGCAGTAGTAGCATTGTCTCCTGTATATCCTATGCTGAGCTTTTCCATGATCATATGGTTACTTGGGGGCTTCCAACTCATTGAGTTTAGCTTACAAAACCCTTTTAACCCGGCGAAAAGCCAAAATATACTTGGTTAAACCTGCCTGTTAGCAAGATGCTACTCCGAAAAGGTGACCCGACGTACGCCTGATGAGTCAATCACAGAGGTGACCCTGAATTCATCAGAGTTAAAACGTTAGTTGGTCACGTGAGAGCCGGCTTTCAGAGAGCTAGGACAAAACAAAAAAGGCTAAAAAGCCTGCTTCCACAGGAAGCGAAACCAAGACTCGAGCCTCGAAAGCCGGTCTTATGTCGTGCCTCGAAAGCCGACATTTTTATACTCTGTTACCATGTACATTGCATCATCATACAATGCATATCTATATTCATTTATGTTGCAGGAACCGGTCTATTGGCCGAGTTAACCATTTGCAGTTATAATTTTTTTAAGTCAATTACTCTGACGCCTATATGGCCTTTGTTATAATACCAATGGCTATCAAGCCAGCTTCAACATGCAGCACCAATAACTGGCCTTGAAAGCCGACACTTTTTTCCATGTTTATTCAAACTTGGTTCATATTGATTTTATATCATATGATTTGTTATAATAACAATTCATTGTCTTGTCAAAACATATATATTAATTTCCTGTATCGCAGGAACAGGTCTTCAAACCGGGTTACATTGTAACTCCGCAGGAACAAACAGATCTTTGATAGCCAAAATGGCCAGGTCTTCATCATGGTTTATCATAACCAGCACTAAATGATTGAGGTTTTCAAAGCTGGCTCAGAGAGATGGCTATTCTTTCTAAATCCAAACGCGGCTTATAATAAGGAGCATGGTATAATAAATTACCAGTGGCAATTCACAAATTGGATTATTGCAATTTTGCGAAGAAGAACAAAATTTACGCAAGGATATCATGGCAAAGATCATGGCAACCGGCTTTATTAAAGGCAATGAAATATGAAGTGTTATGCAAGGCAGCACCCTTGATGGATTTAGCAACAAGTTCAACATTGATATGCAAAGCACTCAGCAACATCATCCAGACAGTGGATATGATTTTATTTTACAATGGAAGGAAAAGTCCCGAGTCACCGCAGGCACACGACCCGACACTTGGGGGCTACATTATTCAAATCAAGATTACATTCAATATGAAAGTCTCATGTCGCTGCAAGCATGCACCATGTCACTTGGGGGCTAATGCATTGTCATTTTAAACTACTTTCATTGAAGACCCGGCTCACTATTAATAGTGACCCGACCCTTGGGGGCTACAGTCATTGACTCTACAGATAGCTCAAGTTCCAGGTTGATGAGGACAGCTGACCTGGCCCTTGGGGGCTACACTATTTGCAGCTATATATCTACAACATTGAAGATTAAGTTCAAGTCCCAAGTTGCTGCAGGCAAGACAACCCGGTACTTGGGGGCTACATTGGCTGAGTTTTATGAGCATAAGACAATTACAAGTCCCAAGTTGCTGCAGGCAAGACAACCCGACACTTGGGGGCTACAGCGTTCAGTTGTTTCAACAGATCATAAGGTCCAAATTGAAGACCCGGCCCATCACATACTGATGAGCCGGCCCTTGGGGCCTACACATGTGAAATGCAATACATTCAGTTTATGACTGGCGACTCAGATGAACAACCCGGATTTCTTCAAAGTTGCAACATTTATATTTAAGCAAGACTTAAACTATCACTACGTTCTACTCTTAAGACTTGGGGGCTACAGGTAATATGGATATAAGGGAGGAACACCTTCAAGTTTTCAGTTTTGAGCGAACTGGGTCTCATATTCTTGGTGGAGAAATTTACAAAGTTTATCTCCTCTAAGCTACTCATAGAAAGGCCCGGAAAACCGGCAATTATTTCATCCATAATTCAACATTTACTACGTCAAACGACCCGGCAAGCATTCCGTGTCTCAGGAAGATGACATTCCACAAGCTAAAGCAATTGAAAACCGGCTCAATAACGGATGGGTTATTATTCCCAATATTTTCCTGCAAAGGACACGCACTAGCAAGTTGATTGTGAAGCCGGCTTGTTGATATGAAGAAGAAACTCGGATTTTTCAGAAGTTGGTTCATTGAATAAAGGCGGCCTTTTGAGCAAGCCGTTTTCTCTTGACGTATTAATTATTCCTGTTTTCAAGAGCTTAGCATGAATAAATTCAAAGCTAACCTGGGGGCTAATGTTGGGGATGTTCCCCATGGTTTGACCCGGCCAGGAGGAATGACCCGGCCCATCACTTGGCAGCTCATGGGTCACCTCGCTTACCGGGTCGACCGGGACGACAAGGCCTAAGGCCCAATGTGCAACCCGGCAAAAGGCCGGCTCATGGAGAGGCTTGGAGGGCCGGCTCACAGAGAAGGTCCAAGAAGAGGAAAGTTCCCTGACAAGGGAAGCAAGACCTGGCAAGGGAAGCAAGACCCGGACCAGTATCCGGCTTGTAATAGAAAAGAGACTAGTTGTAGTCCTACTAGGACTCTACATGTAAGACGACCCCTTCAACTTATATAAGGAGGGGCAAGGCACCCCAAGAGGGATAGGTCAAGATAGACAGACAAGTTTTAGACAAGATCAAAGTAGAAGCTCTCGAGATTAGAGGTAGCGAAATAGCACCCTTGTAACCGAGATCATCATCATCATCAATAGCAATCAAGCATGACGTAGGCTATTACCTCGATCGTGAGGGGCCGAACCTGGGTAAACTCGCGTCTCTCGATTCCGACCATCCCCTTCAAGCTTCCACCTTGTTGCGATAGCCTCACCACTAAGTCCTTTCAAGAGGACATCTTGCCGTGACAAAACCACGACAATATATGGATATCAATATGGTGTATTACTTACCCGCTGAATTTCGTGCTGTAGATGAAGAAGGGGAGGTGGCTCAGCTGGATTTTGGCCCTAAGAATGCAATATTTGAGAAGCCAAAAGAGCCAGTGACACACTTGAAACCGTTGTACCTTAGAGGTCATATTAATGGATCGCCACTTATTCGGATGCTTGTTGATGGTGGTGATGTGGTGAATCTCATGCCCTATTCGGTCTTAAAGAAATTGGGTTTGCCCGATGAAGAATTGATCAAGACCAATATGGTGCTTAATGGATTTGAAGGCAAAGAGAAAACCGAAGCCAAAGGTGTGATGTACGTGGAGCTTACAGTTGGAAGCAAAACTTTGGCTACTACGTTCTTTGTCGCCGAGGTGCAAGGTAACTACAAAGTCATACTAGGCCGTGATTGGGTTCATGCAAACCAGTGCGTGTCATCTACTATGCAACAGTTTTTAATCCAGTGGGTTGATGATGAAGTGGAAGTCATTCATGCAGATAACTCGGCCTGCGTTGCTTTGGCCGATGCATCGGTAGATTGGCAACACCCCAATGTTACTTGCTTGACGGGGCGCGACCTATCAGAGTTTGATTTTCTTAGTGCTACAAAAAATGGTTTTGTGCATGTTTCTTTAAAGCCGGTTGGTGACAATCAGCTCCAAAGTATAATGTATTTAAATGGATCCTAATTCTGAGTGGTTACAGAAGCGACTTACAGAATATCGGTCCAAAGAGAACGATATGTATGAGTCTATAGAGGAGTTAGATGATATGGATAAACTTGGACAAGGTTTTACATCGGCCGATCCGTTAGAAGAGATAGATATTGGGGATGGTTCAGTTCCTAGGCCGACATTTGTAAACAAAAATTTGAAAGTCGATTGTAAAGCTAAGTTAATCGAGCTATTGAAAGAATATCTTTGTTGCTTTGCATGGGAATATCATGAAATGCCATGTTTAAGCCGAGAGCTAGTGGAGCATCGGTTACCTATAAAGGCCGGTTTTAGACCGTACAAACAATCTACCAGAAAGTTTAATCCAAAAACATATGACTAGATCAAGGAAGAGATCGGTCGTTTGCTTAAAGCTAATTTTATTAGACCATGCAGGTATGCCGAGTGGATTTCTAATATTGTACCAGTGGAGAAGAAAGGCTCCGACAAATTGAGGGTGTGCATTGATTTCAGAGATTTGAATAGAGCTACACCCAAAGATGAGTATCCCATGCCCATAGCTAATATGCTTATTAATGATGCTTCTGGACATAAGGTCATTAGCTTTCTTGATGGTAATGCGGGGTATAACCAGATTTTTATGGCCGAAGAGGACATGTCCAAAACGGCTTTTTGGTGCCCCGGTTTCCTTGGTTTATTTGAGTGGACGGTGAAGACTTTTGGATTAAAGAATGCCGTCGCCACATATCAAAGGGCTATGAATTTAATTTTTCATGATTTACTCGGTGTTATACTTGAAGTCTATATTGATGATATTGTTGTCAAATCGGATGCTTTTGAGTCTCACTTAGCCGATTTGCGTTTAGCTTTTGAAAGAATGAAGAAATATGGACTGAAAATGAATCCTTTGAAGTGTGCATTTGGCGTGTCGGCTGGCAAGTTTTTGGGTTTCATTATTCATGAAGATGGCGTGGAGATTGATCCAAAAAAGATAGAAGCTATACAGAAAGTGGAGGCTCCAACATGCAAAAGAGATATGCAAAAGTTCGTTGGCAAAGTCAATTATTTGAGGAGGTTCATAGCTAATTTTTCAGGGAAGGTTGATGCATTCTCTCCTATCCTTCGGTTAAAGAATGATGTTGATTTTACTTGGGGGGCAAAGCAGCAAGACGCATTTGATATGATCAAAAGATATTTGTGCACTCCTCCGGTGATGAGAGCACCTAAGCACAAGGAACCCTTCAGGCTTTACATTGCAGCAGAGGAAGGTGTTATTGGTGCTGTTTTGACTCAAGAGACCGAAGGAAAGGAGCATGCTATCACTTATTTGAGCCAACGCTTATTAGACGCCGAGACGAGGTATACATTTATTGAAAAATTATGCCTATGCTTATATTATGCTTGCACAAAGTTAAGACATTATCTAGTGCCTAGGACTTGCATAATAGCTTGTCAAACCGATGTTGTCAAATACATGTTACATAGGCCAATTCTTAGTGGTAGAATTGGCAAGTGGGATTATGCTTTAATTGAATATAATTTGGCCTATGAATCTCTGAAATCCATGAAAGGACAAATCATTGCTAATTTTATTGTTGAGCATCAGATTAATGACAAGCATGATGTTGATATAAACCTTGTCTCATTAGTACCATGGAGATTATATTTTGATGGTTCACTTTGTAGCAATGGCCAAGGTGTTGGTATTGTTTATATATCTCCTCATCGTGCTGTTTTTGAAGCCTCATGCCGCTTAGAATATTTTTGCACAAACAATCAGGCCGAATATGAAGCATTGTTATTCGGCCTAGAGATGTTGTTGGCTATAGGTGCTACACATATTGAGGCTTTTGGTGATTCGTTATTAGTAGTGCAACAAATATCCAGAGTCTTTCAATGTTTTGATGAATCACTTAATGTTTATCTTGATAAATGTCTAGATATAATTTCTACTCTAGATTATTTTAGCATTGCTCATATATCTAGGCATGATAATTGGAGAGCAAATGAATTGGCACAGCAGGCATCCGGCTATCATGTTGATCATGGCATGTTTCATATTTCTCAAAAGCCGATGTCTAGCCTTGTAAGTGTAGAGGCCGAACCAGAGCCCACTGCTTCAGCCACTAACATGCAATCTAGTGCAGGTGAAAATCAAGACTAGAGGAAGCCCATTATTGAATATCTGTGCAATCTGAGTGAAAGGGTGGATAGGACCATTCGGCGTATGGCTTTCAAATATACAATGAGAGATGATGATCTCTACCGCCGAACTGTTGATGATGTTCTTTTAAAATGCTTGGACGAAGACCAAGCAAGAGTTGCTATGGGAGAAGTCCATGAAGGAATTTGTGGCACTCATCAGTCGGCCCCCAAGATGAAATGGTTATTGAGACGTGCTGGGTTTTATTGGCCGACTATGATCAAAGATTGCTTCAGGTATTATAAAGGCTGTGAAGCTTGTCAAAAGTTTGGTGATATTCAATTGGCTCCTGCTACTATGTTACATCCTATTATCAAGCCGTGGCCTTTTAGAGGTTGGGGTTTAGACTTCATTGGAGAAATTCACCCGTCTTCCTCAAAGGGGCATTGGTTCGTATTGGTGGCAACCGATTATTTCACTAAATGATCTGAAGAAGTACCTCTCAAGAACATGAAACATACGAAGGTAATTCAATTCATAACAGAGCACATTATTCATAGATTCAGCATTCCTCAAACATTAACTACAGATCAAGGTTCATCTTTCATGTCACATCAAGTTAGAGAATTTGCCGAATCTTATAACATAAAGATGCTCAATTCCTCTCCATATTATGCCCAAACTAATGGACAAGCTGAGTCTCGCAACAAAATATTAAGCAAGCTCATCAAGAAAAAGATTGAAGATAATCCAAGGAAATGGCATGAGTTGTTGTTCGAAGCTTTGTGGGCGCATAGAATCTCAAGGCATGGCGCCACAAAGGTAACTCCGTATGAGCTAGTATATGGTCAAGAGGCCGTTTTGCCAGTGGAAATAAATCTGAATGCTTTGAGAATAGCCAAACAAAATGATTTATCGGCAGTGGATTTTTATAACTTGATGATGGACAATATTGATGAGGTTGCCGATAAACGTTTGGTTGCTTTAAAGGCCATAGAGAGAGACAAGTTGAGGGTGGCAAAGGCTTACAATAAAAAGGTCAAGTTGAAGAACTTTCAAGTTGGCGATCTCGTGTGGAAAGTGATCCTGCCGATTGGTTCAAGAGATAGAAAATTCGGGAAGTGGTCTCCGAGCTGGGAAGGTCCTTTTAAGATTACAAGAGTAGTTCTCGGAAACTCATATTTGGTGGAATCCATACAAGGGGCATTGTTACCTCGAGCTCTCAATGGCAAGTATCTAAAGAAGTACCACCCGAGTGTGTGGCAAGAAGCCTAAGTAGCCAATGGCCGATATACGGTTATCGCCCTTAGCATAAAACATGGCCGATACATGCTTATCGCCCTAAGAAAATTTAAAATGGCCGATGGAGTGTTGACATCGTCCTTAGAATAAGCACAATGCAAATTATTTTTCGGCATAGAAGTTTTGCCCAAAAACAGGGGGGCATGTGTTGACACCAGATTTTGGCATGGTCAAAAACTTAATTAAGATGACCTCAAATGGAAAGGTTCTCAACATGTGAAAGTTCCGTATCGTCAAAATGTGAAACTTTCATGTTTGGGTCATCACCATCCGATCTCATAGAAAAGGCCGAAACTGTGCTTGAAGTACTAAGATTTTGGCACTCAGAGTACTGTTCGGCCAATTACGCCCTCAAGACGGCCTAATATGAGAAAACTGTCTACATGAATTGTCTTCGTCTCGTCGAAAAGGTCGATTTTGATATAAAAATCGTCCCAATCCGAGTTTGTATGCAAAAGTTAGAGGCAACGCTCTGCGGACCGGTCTTGAGTGGAAAAGTGACGCGAGGGACCAGACACCCACCTAGGTGGTGTCTGATGGGTCGCGTGAGTTATTCAGCCTTTGCCGGCTGAATGAAGCTTGCCGGCAAAAAGCTTGCCAGCCGAGTGAAAAGCTTGCTGGCGTGAAAAGCTTGCCGGTTTTGAGTGCTTGCCGGTTTTGAGAGCTTCCCAGTTTTGAGTGCTTGCCGGTTTTGGAATGTTGCCGGTTTCGGGTGCTTGCCGGTTTTGGATGCTTGCCGGTTTTGGGTGCTTGCCGGTTTTGAGTGCTTGCCGGTTGTGTGTGCTTGCCGGTTTTGGGTGCTTGCCGGTTTTGGGTGCTTGCCGGTTTTGAAAGGCTTGCCGGTTTGAGTGAAAATCCAAACAGAAGCTGAAGATGGGCTCAAAAGGTTATCTAGATGACCTCGGATGGAAAAGTGTTCTACACGGAAGTTGTGCATATCGTCGAAACGGTCAACTTTGCTATTGGATTCATCATCATCTGAGATAATATATGGCCTGCAAAGTTGCTACAAGACTCGGACAGTCCAGAAAACTGCATGACCGAGACCGACTGGACGTTAAAGATGGTCCCGTAGGGTATTGAAGATGACCTTATTTGGAAAAGTGATCAACAGAAGAGTTGTTCATCTCATCGAGGCGCACAAATTTGGTATTTCGATCATCTCAATCAGAGGTCATATGCAAATTCCACGACTCGCGCAAGGAGCAAGACAAAAGTTTTGCCAGATTCAGACTAAATCCGAGTTAGACTAGAACCAGGACACTAGGACGTGAATTGATGTAATTTTCTTGTAAGGAAAGCCTAGATGAATCCTTTACTTGTACAAGAAGTCCAGCCACCTCTTACATATGTTGGGGGTGACGGCCGATTGAACAACACACAATCGAACAAATCAATATACTACTTTTTCATCTACGTTTTATCTCTCCATCGTTTTTCTCTCTCGTTCTTCGCTGTTCTTCAAGTTTGAGAGCTGCAAATCCCGAGACTCTAGGGGCGAGCGAATCGATCGAGAGCAGCCCATAGCCACTGCACTCCCTAACGGGGTCCCTCCCGGGCGTGTGGGGTTTCAGGTCTTCAAAAGCGTCTGCCGGCTATCCTGCGTATCGCGCTGCCGGTCGGACCTCCTTTGACGTGAGCTGCGGTGCATCACCCCCGGCGTCGAGGGTACACGTGACGTGTTCGTGTGTCAACACTCAGAATCACAAATCATTAGCATGAGATTTTGAACTACACTGAGATAGGTCTATGGAAAACAACCATGAATTCACCCCATGCTTGTCATGGATGGCACACTCGCTTTTATTCTATGTACTACACATCACAATATGCATCATACCAGTTATTCAGATATCCCTGATTTGATATAAAACTTGTTATAGGCTAGAAAACACCTATTTGCTAGCAGCAGGGAACATAGTGATAGTTCAGATCACCATTTGTTCAGAATGTGCATTGTTCACCCTCACTTCAAGTCTTCTAAATCTTGTAGCAAGTCCGGATACATTGCTTCATCATTGTGGCACTGCCCCGACCTTGTAAAATAGTTTGCTACTTTCATGAGTCATAACTCACGACTATGAAAGGTAAAACCAATAACTACAATTATATGTCAATCCACTCAATGCATTTAGAGAGAAAGAGAGTGAGAGTAGCTATCCCCCAGTAGTAACCAAATAAATCCACAATAAGAGAATGATATCCTTACAACACCTTTCTCTGAAGAGGAAGTGAGAGCTGCGGTGTTTCAAATGGAACACAACTAAGCTGCTAGCCCTGATGGCTTCCCCGCAGAGTTCTATCAGAACTTCTGGGATGTCATCAAGACTGCCTAGTGGAGCTATTTAGTTTTCTTCACGCTGGTCAACTTGACCTCAAGCTTAATTTTGGCGGATTTTTTTGTTGCCAAAGATTAAGGAGGCTGACTGGATCTAGTAGTGCATACTGATTTGCCTCCTTAATGCCCGCTTGAAAATCTCCACAAAAATTGTTGCTGATAGACTAAACACGGTTGTTGACTATACCAAATGGCTTTCATGCAAGGAAGGAACATACTTGATGGAGTAGTTGTCTTCCATGAGACCATTCATAAGATGCACCGGAAAGACATGAGTCGGGTAATATTCAATATTGACTTTGAAAAGGCTTACGATAATGTCAAATGTTCATTTCTCTAGAAAGCCCTAAGAATGAAAGGTTTTCCTGAGAAATGTCGTGAGTGGATCCAAAATTTCATTTCTGGAGGTAGCATGGCAATTAAAGTCAATGATGGCGTAGGACATTACTTTGAGATAGAAAAGGACTACGTCAGGGTGACTCATTAGCTCCAATGTCATTTAACATTTTTGCTAACATGCTGGCTATCCTGATCGAACGCACCAAACAAGTCGGGCAAATTGCAGGAGTAGTGCTACATCTTGTGGATGGGGCCTCTATATCTTGCAATATACTGATGACATGGTTCTTTTTATGGAACATGACTTGGATAAGTTTAGGAACCTGAAACTCCTACTTACATCTTAAAGTTAAGCTCCATAAAAGTGAATTGTTCTATTTCAGAGAAGCCAAAGAGGTGGCTACACAATACAATGACATGTTTGGTTGTGCACAAGGCCAATTCCGATTAAATCTCTGGGAATTCCGATTCATTATCGACGTCTCTAACGCGGAGTGAAAACATGGTCAGGAGCATTTGGAGAAACAGTTGGGCAATTGGAACAGCAAGTTGCTCTCCGTTGGAGGACGCTTGTTTTTGATCAGTTCCGTTCTCACAAACATGGTTCTCTACATGCTCTCATTTTTTCAACTTCCAAAGTGGGTCTTACAAAGGCTGGATTATTTCAGATCCAGATTCTTTTGGAAAGGAGATAGCAAAAAAAATACATGCTAACCAAACAAAGCGTGGTTTGTTGATGAAAGGACAAGGAAGTTTTAGGCATTCTGGACCTCCAGGTCAAGAATGATGTATTACTTAGTAAAAGGTTGTTCAAGCTTCTTACTGAGGATGGCGTTTGGCAAACCCTGCTATGCAATAAGTTTCTAGGCCAAAAAGCAGTGTCTCTATCATTTTGAAAGTCCGGGATTCACATTTTTGTGCTGGTCTAATGGTGGGAAATAAACATCCTTTCGCTTTTGATCTTTCGCCATAAAGGACAATTCGGGATACATTTATAGGAGGATACGTGGCTAGGAAATGCCACCCTCCGGGATCAGTATCCAACACCGTACTGCATTGTTCGCGATAAGGATGATACTCTTGCGCTCCCCGCCGGATATGTCATTCAGGCGGAATTTAATCGCCCCCGTCCTATGTCATGGCATCATTTCTTATCACATTTGGATTCGATTAACTTGACACAAAGACGAGACGTGTTTCACTGGAATGTAACTACATCAGGGTCCTTCATCATCTGACTATATGTACCGTGTTCTCATGCACTTAGATATTCTAGTGCAAAATAATAAAATAGTTGGAAATCAAAGTTACCACTATAAGTCAAGATTTTCATGTGGTATCTTCAGAGTGGAGTTGTTCTAACTAAAGAAAACCTCACTCGTCGCAACTGACATGGAAGTAAGAAGTGTAGCTTTTGTACTCATGACGAGATAATCAAACACCTCTTCTTTCAATGTAAGGTTGCACATTCTACATAGTCGGTCATCCAAATAGTGTGCAATTTGTATCCAACCTCAAGCGTTGTCAATATATATGGTCACTGACTTGACAACATACCAAATAGGTTTAGCACACTAATAAGGGTGAGAGCATCTGCCTTATGATGAGTGTATATTTTATGCTCATCACACCATTGTTTAAACCGGTTTATTCATAAAATCTGAGATATTCCCTCCAATATTGGCACTAATGACTAATGAATGCAAGAGATTGCGAAATCCTCTCTTTATTTTGTTTCGACAGTAAAAGGGCTATGTATGGTGAAAATCAATCGTATACATTGAAAGGATCAAAATGGAGATAGAAGAAATCAAGTGGGAGGCGCACCAGCGCTCGTACCAGGTGCCAACAGCACCGTGTCTCAAGTGGCTCCGTTTGACCTAATCTCTGGCCTATAAATTCTCTAAAATCCAGAAACCCCCGAAGCGAGACCCGAAACAATTTTATCGCTGCCTCAAGCCTCTATTCTTCCGCGATCTCTTCTGGAGGACTTTTCCGGTACTCTGCCGGAGGGGGAAATCATTGGGGAGGCAATCTTCATCGACCTTGCTGCCTCCATGATGATATGTGTGTTCCTTCAGAACCTACGGGTTCATCGCAGTAGCTAGATGGTTTTCTCTCTCTCTCTCTCTCTCTCTCTCTCTCTCTCTCTCTCTTTTGATCTTCAATACAATGATCTCTTCTGAGATCTATTCGATGTAATTCTTGCGGTGTGTTTGTTGGGATCCGATGAATTGTAGGTTTATGATTAGATTATTCATTGAAACTATTTGAGTCTTCTGAGATTTAATCTATGTGTGATTTTATAGCTATGTATGCTTTCCGATCTATGAGTCTTCTTTGGCCAATTGGATGAGTAGATCTTCAGAGGGAGTGGTGCATAGTAGCGGGTTCAATCTTGCGGTTAGCCTTACTCTGTGACAGGAGGAGCCAGGGCACATATTGTATTGTTGCTATTAAGGATAAAATGACAGGGTTCGAACATATTGCTTGGTCTTACTTTGTCTACATTATGTTTTCTTGCTTAACACATTACTCTGTTTGTATGAACTTAATACTTTGAGGTGCATGTTGGATAGCGGTCTTGGGGTGGAGTAATAGTAGTAGATGCAGTTAGATTAACAGTCTACTTGTCACGGACGTAATGCCTATATATGAATCATGCCACGAAGAATCACAATCATAACTATGCGCAATTCTCTCAATTGCCCAACAATAATTTGTTTACCCACCAATACTATGCCTACGAGAGAGATGCCTCTAGTGAACCTATGGCCCCGGGTCAATTTTCCAATATTAGTATAGATCCTATAATTGCTCGCTATTTTTATTTCTTTTATTTTATTTTATTTTATTTTATTACCTATCACTATTAGATTTAATCCTTGCAGTTGGCGAGAACAAGGGGATTGACAACCCCCTTGCCTTCGTTGGGTGCAAGCATTTGCTTTGCGTGTGTGCATATACTGTTCACGTTGATTGTGTGTCGTCTCCTTCTGGTTCGATAAATCTTGGTTCTTAACTAAGGGAAATACTATCTGCTACTATGCTACTTCACTCTTCCTCTTCAGGGAAGCCCAACAACTCTACAGAGAGTAGCAGACACATACCTGATTCGCAAAGAGCAGACGACATAACCTCCATCTCCGCACGAGAAGCCATTCAGAAACCCTAGCCGCCGCCATTTCCCATCTCATCTCCATAGCCACCATCATCTTCACCACCGCAATAATCCATCTCCAAGTTAGCCATACTTGTAATTGTGTATCGCATCTGACAACCATTGTAAGACATATTATGAATAAACTTTCATCTGGATGTCTTCTTCAATGACGTCTTCATGCGATCCGATCGCCATGTTTGAGTAATTCAGTAAGGCTTGTCTCTCTTGCGTTCTTCGTCCCTGCAGGTACCCAGGATCACAGAGTTTGAGTTACAAGGAGGCTAGGAGAAGGGAGAACGTGCGGCACTATTCTGAACACCAGTGACAGAAGGGTTTAGTACGGGACCGTAGATCCAATCTCTGGGGATACATGAGGTGTAGTCATTAAACGCCCAATGCTTTTGTCTGATTCATCTTAATTACTGAGGTAACCCAACGCGAGGGATAAGGCCTACGGTTGGACAACGGACTCTTGATGCTGGGCGTGTTTCCGGTCAAGACATAATTCAGACACATCCCCTACTTTGAGTCATTGCAAGCACATCTTAACGGGCGTCTACCAGAGCACAAATTAAGATCATGATGATCCTGATCACAAACATATGGTTGTAAGAATCAAGTCCTCATTGACGAGGACATATACTAGGGATGGGGTAACATGCCTAACCTATAGACCCTACCCTAGGACTCCACACGCCTTATACTGGGCCCTAGGGCCAGATCAGCAACCAAGAGTTCTGCAAACTGACATTCACTCGAAGTTCAATAAACCACTCGGAAAGCAGGAGAGCACTCGATCGTCTATTTCACTCGGAACACCTGACAATCACTCGACCAGAGAAGACCAGGAGGCTCCACTAGCGCAACGGTCAGGACGTGCGCTCGCTCGTATTAATTGTAATCAATGCGCCCGTTACCTGGCGCCCTTAAACCCCTCTTTAACCCCTGGTAATGGCGGCATTCATGGGAGGGCCGGCGGACGCTATATAAGCCACCCCCCAGCTCCATTCCAAGGGTTCGCATCTTCTGTAAACATACACTCAATCATACAGCTCCAGAGCGGCAAGACGTAGGGTGGTTACCTCCACCGCGAGGGGCCTGAACTCGTAAATCCGAGTGTAATAACTGCGCCGTAGCTAGGCTCTGCCCTCTAATTCGTACCCCCATACACTACTGTTAGACTTGCACCCACGACAGTTGGCGCCCACCATGGGGCCGGCGTCTAGCGACTTCCGGCGTAGTTGCATTTTTCCGATCATCACCATGGTTTCTGGCGGCGGACTGACTCTGGGCGGCGAGATTCGTTTCGGCGTCCTCAGCTTCATTGCCGACGATTCGGCGTGGCTCCGAGAAGCCCCGCAGGATGCCGAGGCATTACCCGTCCGCGGTGCGGCGCACTTCTGCGCGAGTGCCTTCGGCGTCCTCCTTCGACAACCGTCGACTCCGTACCAGTTGGCGTCTTCACTCTCCACCAGCTGTTGTCGCAAGCGCTCCGGACGCTCTCGGCTTCAGCGGTGGATCAAGCACGTGGTGGCCCTTTAGGCTGCAGCCCCGCAGATCACGGCAATCGAGCCTGATGAACCTGTCTTCGATCTGTTCACCTCCGTGCATGAGCACTCAAAAAGCTTATCCGAGTGCGAGAGCAGCGATCCCGCTGCAGAGGTGCTGATGGCCGATTCCCCGCCCAGTCCGTCTGGGTACGGCTGCGGCGGTGCGGAGAACAGTGACCCATCGCGCGCTGATTTTGGCGGCGGCGGAGACCGTCATGACGACGAGTACATCCCCCAACCTCTCACTCGGAAGCAGAGAGAGGAACAGCAGCGCAGGACTGAGCAGGCCCTTCAGACGCCATCGTTGGGACGACCCCCGAGGCTCAGGCTTTGGAGGCCGTGTGCCAGGCCAACTTGGCTGAGCGCAATCGTCTGGAAGCGCTCCAGAAGTCACTCGACGATCGCGCCCGCAGGCAGCACCAGCCCAGTTCTAGTCGGCGGCAGCGGCAGTTGTTCTCAAATGACCAGCAGCAGAATTTCCAGGTATTTCGCACCCCCGTTCAGAATCTGGCGGCGGCCACTCGGATAGCAGATTCCATTGAGCCGTCCCGATCGGAAGCGGGAGAGGGTCTTCGGCAGATCCGGGCCCTGCTCAAGCCAGCTGAGGAGCAGAATTCAGCAGTGTCCCAGTCGCGCAACAGGATTCACAGCAGATCTGTCAGGGCTGACACCGTTCAGTCGGCCCACAGCCCAGTGTCTCCAAGGAGAAACAGACACTCGCCTCCGCGGCGAAACGACCAAGACTAGTACTCGGAGCATGGTCGCAGTCAGAATACGCCTCCGCGGCGTCAAGATGATCGTCGCTGTATGCAGTCGCCCCCTCCGCGGGATGGCTCGTACGCGCCCCAGCCGTATGATGCCAGGCGCCCTTACGGCAATGATCGAAGGGCCAGCCCTCCCCACCATGGTGACGGTTATCGCCAGAGAGAGCCAGTCGACTATCGTGACCCACAGTTCAACGCGAGATCCGTTCTCGCCCAGAACCTGGTCGACAGAGGCAGAGCTCTGAGAGAGAACTTGGACAGAGATCGTCCGAGTGGAAGTGGAGCATTCATCTCCGGGCCCGTGTGTTTCAGCAGAGCAATCAGGGCCGCCAAGATTCCGCCTAACTTCAGATTGGCGGCTGGAGTAAGCAAGTTCACTGGTGAGTCCAAGCCAGAAACTTGGTTAGAGGATTACCGAGTGGCTGTGCAGATTGGAGGTGGTAATGACTATGTAGCTATGAAGCATTTGCCCTTGATGCTGGAAGGGTCCGCCCGTGCCTGGCTCAACCAGCTCACTCCGGCCAACATATACTGCTGGGAAGATTTGGCCCGAGTGTTCATTAAAACATTCAAGGGCACGTGCAAACGCCCGGCTGGTCTGACTGAGCTGCAGCATTGTGTGCAAAAACCGAATGAAACTTTGAGAGAGTACATCCAGCGCTGGACGACCCTGCATCATGTGGTCGAGAACGTCACCGAGCACCAAGCCGTCTGTGCCTTCAAGGAAGGAGTTAGATATCGAGAGCTTATCCGGAAATTTGGTCGGTCGGGATCCTTGACCATGAGCCGAATGATGGAGATTGCCACTCGGTACGCCAACGGAGAAGAGGAAGACCGTCTTCGTAATGACAAGGGGAAAATCAGTGAGCCCAACCCCGGAAACAATAATCCTAGTCGGAAGCCGAAGCGCAAGGCTGACGGTTCGGTTCAGGCCGAGGCTGCCGCTCTGGCCGGTCAAGCCAAGAACAAGGGAAAAGCTAAGGAGAAGTGGATCCCGAAGAAAAAGAGAGATCAGTCGGGCCAATACGTCCTCGATTTGCCGTGTCACATCCACACCAGAAAAGATGAGGAGGGCAATCTAATATTGCCCAAGCATACCACTCGACAGTGCAGGTTGCTGATACAGCAGTTTCGAGAAGGTCCATCGAGTGATAAGAGCCCGGATGATGCTGATGGTGAAGACAAAGAAGAAGCTTTTCCGAGTGTCAACGCAACCCTGATGATCTTTGCAGATGTAGAGAGCAGGAGTCGACTGAAAGTCATCAACCAGGAAGTAAACATGGCTATGCCAGCAATGACGAAGTTTCTGAACTGGTCGAAGACTCCGATTACCTTTGATCAGTCGGACCACCCGGCCTACATTGCTACCCCTGGGTGCCAGGCGCTGGTGGTCGATCCAGTCGTAGGAGGCATTCGGTTGCGCAAGGTCCTCATGGACGGTGGAAGCGGACTGAACATACTCTATGCTGACACTCTGAAGGCGATGGGCATTCCGATGTCACGTCTCAGTGAAAGCAGTATGCAGTTCCACGGAGTGATCCCTGGCAAGAAAGCAAAGTCACTTGGGCAGATTGCCCTGGATGTAGTCTTTGGAGACGACTAGAATTTCAGGAAGGAAAGGCTTACCTTCGAAGTGGTCGACTTCCGCAGCGCCTATCATGCCATTCTCGGTCGGCCAACCTATGCACGTTTCATGGGCCGCCCATGTTATGTGTACCTTAAGCTGAAGATGCCCGGCCCCAAAGGCGTGATCACAGTGACTGGCAGTCAGCAACGCGCGGAAGAATGTTTGCAGCAGGGGTCCAAGATCGCTGATGAACAGATGGCCATGGTGGAGTTGGAGGAGTACAAGAAAAATGCCGATCCGAGTGATCTGCTGCGCTCCAAGAAGCCAGCTGCAGAATCTGCATTTCAGTCGGCTAGCGACACGAAGCCTGTACACATCCACCCGGAAGATCCCAATGTTGCTCCCACCAACATCTCAACGACACTCGACAGCAAATAGGAAGAAGCGCTCATCCAGTTCCTCCGTGAGAACTGGGACATCTTCGCATGGAAACCATCCGACATGCCGGGTGTACCCAGGGAGCTGGCTGAGCACCGTTTGCGAGTCGACCTGAAGGCAAAACCTGTGAAGGAGCACCTTCGTCGCTTTGCTACACAGAAGAGGAAGGCCATTGGCGAAGAAGTTGCTCAGCTCCTGGCAGCCGAGTACATCCGTGAGGTGTACCACTCTGAGTGGCTCGCCAACGTCGTCATGGTCCCTAAGAAGGATAACTCTCTCCGAATGTGCATTGATTTCAAGCACATCAATCGGGTCTGCCCCAAGGATCATTTCCCGCTCCCCCGCATAGATCAAATCGTAGATTCCACTACGGGTTGTGAGCGACTGTCTTTTTTGGATGCGTACTCCGGGTACCACCAGATTCGACTGTATGGGCCAGATGAAATAAAAACAGCTTTTATCACCCCATTCGGGTGTTTCTGCTATATCACCATGCCATTCGGTCTCAAGAATGCCGGTGCCACTTTTATGCGCATGGTCCAAAAGTGTTTGCAAAAATAGATCAGTCGGAATATTGAGGCGTGCATGGATGATATCGTGGTCAAGTCCAGAAAAGGTTCCGACCTGCTAGCTGACTTAGCTGAAACTTTCGCAAATCTGCGGAAGTATGATATCAAGCTAAATCTAGCAAAGTGCACTTTCGGAGTTCCTGGGAGCAAACTACTTGATTTCCTCATTTCCGAATGAGGGATAGATGCCAATCCTGAGAAGATCGGGGTGATTGTATGAATGAAACGTCCTGAACGGCTTCATGATGTACAGAAGCTCACGGGCGGCCTTGCAGCTCTGAGCCAATTCATCTCCCGTCTCGGTGAGAAGGCACTGCCCCTATACCGATTGATGAAGAAATCTGATTCGTTCGAGTGGACTGCTGAAGCACAAGCAGCGTTTGTTGAGCTCAAAGCCCTGCTTTCCACCCAGCCAATGCTCGCCGCTCCAAACAGCAACGAGCCGTTGCTCCTGTACATTGCGGCCACTGGTCAGGTTGTCGGGGCAAAACTTACAAAGTTCAGCGCCCAGTTTATTACATTTCTGAAGTCCTGACTCCGTCCAAGCAGAGATATCCTCATTACCAGAAGCTTGTCTACGGCATTTACATGACCGCGAAGAAGGTAGCCCACTACTTCCAAGAGCACACCATGTCAGTCGTCAGCGACGCCCCGCTGTCTGAGATCATGAACAATCGGGATGCGACTGGTCAAGTGGCGAAGTGGGCTATCGAGCTCCTGCCCCTGGACATCAAGTTTGAGGCGAAAAAGGCGATCAAGTCCTAGGCATTGGTCGATTTGTTGGCCGAGTGGACAGAACAGCAGCAACCGACTCAGAGTCACCCAGAACACTGGACCATGTTCTTTGACGGTTCCAAGATGCTGAACGGTTCAGGAGCTGGAGTTGTTCTAGTATCTCCGAAGGGCGATCGACTCAGATATGTTCTGCAGATTCACTTCGATTCCTCCAACATTGAGGCCGAGTACGAAGCGCTCCTTTATGGTTTACGTATGGCCATCTCACTCGGCGTCCGGCGCCTGATGGTCTACGGGGACTCGGATCTAGTTGTGAACCAAGTGATGAAGGAGTGGGATATCAGAAGCCCTACTATGACAGGATATTGCAACGCGATGAGAAAGTTGGAGAAGAAATTTGAGGGTCTGGAGCTGCATCACATCCCCCAAGCCAAGAATCAGGAGGCAGACGATCTGGCAAAGATCGGGTCCACTCGGAAATCCATACCTAGCAATGTGTTCCTCGAGCATTTACGTTCTCCGACGGTGAAAGAAGATCCCTTCACGGAAGAGCCCCCGCAAGTGGTCGGTCCGTCCGATCCGACTGAAGTCGAGGTCCCGGCAGTCATTGATTTGGTCATGGAGGTCCTAGCAATCACGCCCGAGTGGACAGTGCCTTACATTGCATACCTGCTCAGGCAGGAACTTCCAGAAGATGAAGCCGAGGCCCGCCAGATTGTTCGCAGGTCCAAAGCTTTTACAGTGATGGGTGATCAGTTATACAGAAAGAGCGTCACCGGTGTGACTCAACGTTGCATCTCTCCGGAGGAAGGTCGATTGATTCTGGAGGAGATTCACTCGGGAACTTGCGGACACCACGCGTCCTCTCGAGCAATCGTGGCTAAAGCTTACCGAGCCGGCTTCTTTTGGCCACGTGCCAATGAAGCTGCGCAGGAAATAGTCCAACACTACGCCGGGTGCCAGTTCTATGCAAACTTATCGCACAAGCCTGCGTCTGCTCTGAAGACCATCCCACTCGTCTGGCCATTTGCGGTCTGGGGGCTTGACATGGTGGGACCCCTCCAGACAGGGGCGAGTGGATTCACCCACTTGCTGGTCACAGTCGACAAATTCACCAAATGGATTGAGGCCAAACCCATCAAGAAGCTAGACTCGCGTACAGCGATCAAATTTATGAAGGAGATAGTCTTCAGATATGGCGTGCCCCACATCATTATCACCGACAATGGCTCGAACTTCGACTCGGAAGAGTTCAGGGCATTCTGTGCCGCCCAAGGCACCCGAGTCGACTATGCATCTGTGGTGCACCCGCAGGCGAATGGACAAGCTGAGAGAGCAAACGGACTGATACTTCAGGATTTAAAGCTGCGACTCATGCACGATTTGGAACATGCAGCTGGAGCCTGGGTGACCGAGTTGCCATCAGCTCTTTGGGGCCTGAGGACGACCCCCAATCGGTCTACCAATCGTACTCCTTTCTTCATGGTGTACGGAGCTGAAGCCGTCTTGCCGAGTGACCTGCTCCACAATTCGCCTCGAGTGGAACTATACTCCGAAGCTGAAGCTGAGCAGGCGCGACAAGACGTTGTTGATCTCCTGGAAGAGGAAAGAGAGATGCCTCTTATCCGCTCGGCCACTTATCAGCAAGATCTATGACGTTTTCACAGCAGGCAAGTCAGAAGTCGGACCTTTTAGGAAGGAGATCTTGTGCTCCGAGTGGATCAGCAGCGACCTCACAAAGCTTGCTCCTATGTGGGAAGGTCCTTTTGTCGTTTCAAAGGTTCTACACAACGGAGCATATCACCTGTACAACATTCAGAAGCAAGCAGACGAGCCCCGTGCTTGGAATGCGGATTTGCTGCGACGATTTTATACCTGATGTTGAGATGTAATAAAAGCACTCGAGTGATGTTTGATGAATAAAAAGCATGACTTTTCTAGTTCTACATTGAGTTCACTCGTATGCATTTTCTGGCTTACAACCCCCAGTGGGTGTTCGCCCTTCAACTTAGCTGCGAACCAGCTTTCGCCTAAGTTAAAAACCTACTCCGAGTGAAGAGCGTCCCTCTCACTCGGGGGCTTGGCCGCGAACCAGCTTTCGCCCAAGTTAAAACGATACTCCGAGTGAAGAGCGACCCTCTCACTCGGGGGCTTGGCTACGAACCAGCTTTCGCCCAAGTTAAAACGATACTCCGAGTGAAGAGCGACCCTCTCACTCGGAGGCTTGGCTGCGAACCAGCTTTCGCTCGAGTTAAAACGATACTCCGAGTGAAGAGCGACCCTCTCACTCGGGGGCTTGGCTGCGAACCAGCTTTCGCCCAAGTTAAAACGATACTCCGAGTGAAGAGCGTCCCTTTCACTCGGGGACTTGGCTGCGAACCAGCTTTCGCCCAAGTTAAAACGATACTCCGAGTGAAGAGCGACCCTCTCACTCGGAGGCTTGGCTGCGAACCAGCTTTCGCCCAAGTTAAAACGATACTCCGAGTGAAGAGCGACCCTCTCACTCGGGGGCTTGGCTGCGAACCAGCTTTCGCCCAAGTTAAAACGATACTCCGAGTGTAGAGCCTCCCTCTCACTCGGGGACTTGGCTGCGAACCAGCTTTTACCCAAGTTAAAACACTACTCCGAGTGTAGAGCGTCCCTCCCGCTCGGGGACTTGGCTGCGAACCAGCTTTCGCCCAAGTTAAAACGCTACTCCGAGTGAAGAGCTTCCCTCTCACTCGGGGACTTGGCTACGAACCAGCTTTCGCCCAAGTTAAAACACTACTCCGAGTGAAGAGCTTCCCTCTCACTCGGGGGCTTGGCTACGAACCAGCTTTCGCCCAAGTTAAAACGCTACTCCGAGTGAAGAGCGTCCCTCTCACTCGGGGGCTTGGCTGCGAACTAGCTTTCGCCCAAGTTAAAGCGCTACTCCGAGTGAAGGGCGTCCCTCTCACTCGGGGGCTCAACTGCGAACCAGCTTTCGCCCAAGTTAAAATGCTACTCTGAGTGAAGAGCGTCCCTCTCACTCGGAGGCTTGGCTGTGAACCAACTTTCGCCCAAGTTAAAGCGCTACTCCGAGTGAAGGGCATCCCTCTCACTCGGGGACTCGGCTGCGAACCAGCTTTCGCCCAAGTTAAAACGCTACTCCGAGTGAAGAGCGTCCCTCTCACTCGGAGGTTTAGCTGCGAACCAGCTTTCGCCCAAGTTAAAAACGCTGCTCCGAGTGAAGGGCGTCCCTCTCACTCGGGAGCTTGGCAGCGAACCAGCTTTCGCCCAAGTTAAAAACGCTCCTCCGAGTGAAGGGCGTCCCTCTCACTCGGGGGCTTGGCTGCGAACCAGCTTTCGCCCAAGTTAAAACGTTACTCCGAATGAAGAGCGTAACTCTCACTCGGAGGCTTAGCTGCGAACCAGCTTTCGCCTAAGTTAAAACCCATTTCAAAGTCTCGAAAGACTAGAAGGAAAGCATTCGAATAACTTCAGAAGTTCAAAAGAGAATACGAGTACGCGGGCCCAAAGCCCAAAAGATTTTAACGAATACAGTTCCACTCGGCATACCGAGGCTAATGGATAGGACTTAAAGTTTTCTCATGCCCCTGTGGGGCTGGCCGGCTCAACGAAGGAGTCCAGGTCGATGCCGTCTGCGATCCGAGTGGCTGCTTCGATGAATGTCTCCATGAAGTCCTCAAACTTGAGTTTCTTCGTGTTGGCAACTTGGAGAGTCTTCAGCTTCTCTTCCTTGGCGTCCTTGCAGTGCACACGGACGAGGGAGCGCGCCACGTCGGCTTCGCAGCGGGCAACCGATTTCTTCCACGCTTGCACTCGGTTGGGAATCTCATTGAGGCGAGTCATCATCGCTTCCAGATCGGTGTCAAGGGTGTCTTCTAGCTACAACTCCTTGCCGATCCTTCCGAGTGCGCCACGCAGGCGGATGATGTACCCCTGAACATCTTTGATGCGAGACTCAAGCCGCAAGATGCCCAAGGCAGCCTTGTCACCAACGAGTGACCTAGAAGGATCCAGATCCCTCTCGATCCTGTCAGTCTCCAGCTCAAAGTCTCGGCAGTACTCTGTGAACGGGAAAAGAGGAAGATTGAAGATCAGCATGCATGAAGTTCATTCGGAAACAAATCAAAATTCACTCGGGTGCTACGGGTTACCTGCAAGCTTGGTGTACATCTCCTCTGCGAACTCTTCAATGTACTTTTCCAGAGCATTCTTCTTCTCGATCAGCTGGGTGATCTTCTCGTTCAGAGTCTTCTTCTCTTGCTCGTAGACTTCCGCCTGGGCCTTGAGCTTGTTGTCCCACTCGGCCTTCTACTTCTTGAGCTCGGCCACCTCCTTCTCCGCCTCCTTGACGGTGGCCTTCAGCGACGTGTTCTCTGCTTCAAGCTTCTCGAGTGAGGCCAGCTTCTCTTCGGCGGCCTTGGTCTTTTCCTTCGCCACTTTCTGTGCTCCCGCCAGCTCGTTGTCCTTATTCTCGAGTGCCTGCTTCATAGTTTCTAAAGAAACAGAGGTTCTGAGCCGCACTTGGAGTCGATGGTTTTCACTACGCACATCTGTTCGAGTGAAGTCACTCGGTTCAAAGAATGGAAAGAGATGAAAGTAGAGCGCTCAGTAATTAAAGCTTACCTCCCATGGTCTTGAGCTCTGCTTGAGCGCGCGCTGTGTTCCTCCTCTCCACCTCCAAATCTAGTCAGAGCTGGGCCGTCTCCTTCTCCATTGCCATGTACTGAGTCCCAAGCTCGCAAGTTTTCTGAAATACAAGTGAGAACAGATCAGTTAATGTTAAGGAATATTTCGAATGCTCAGAGTTCAGCACTCCTGGAAGGAACAAGCTTGACCAGTACCAGATCCTGAAGTACCCTTGGTCAGGGAGGAACAAGCTTGACCAGTACCAGAACTTGAAGTACCCTCTAAAGTGATTTCTAAGTTCTAAGACTCCCACCGACTGCCCGCAGTCGACGGCAGTCTCAGGGACTACACCCAGTGGGTGCACTCAACGTGCCCCCACTGGAGCGGTATCCACTTGGAACGGTCCGCCCAATCCGAGTGACGGCCAAGCAAAAAAAAAAAACAACAACAACAGAACAGGGTCTAAACTCTAAGACTCCCGCCGACTGCCCGCAGGCGACGGCAGTCTCGGAGACTACACCCAGTGGGTGCACTCAGCGTGCCCCCACTGGAAAGTGACTCATGTTAAGCTAAAAAAAGAGAAGAAGAAGTTCTAAGACTCCCGCCGACTGCCCGCAGTCGACGGCAGTCTCGGGGACTACACCCAGTGGGTGCACTCAGCGTGCCCCCACTGGAGCGGTATCCACTCGGAACGGTCCGCCCGATCCGAGTGATGGCCAAACACACAAGCAGAAAAAAAAAAGTTCTAAGACTCCCGCCGACTGCCCGCAGTCGACGGCAGTCTCGGGGACTACACCCAGTGGGTGCACTCAGCGTGCCCCCACTGGAGCGGTACCCACTCGGAACGATCCGCCCGATCCGAGCGACGGCCAAAAGAAAAAACACCCAGTGGGTGTACCAGATATTTTCCGACTGAAATTCCTACTGAAGAAAAACGACTTGGAGATCAACTTACAAGAGCACTTACTCGAACGTTCTCCTAGAGAGCGGCACTGGCATCGTACGCCAGCTTCCCAGCTGCGCACATCTCCTTGAGCCGTTGGCTCATCAGCTCCGCTTGGATCATCGCCTCCTTGCTGGCTCCAGTTTGGTCCTCCGGCACCTTGTACAGACTGAAGATATTGACGGGAGGAGTTGGAACCGAAGCCAGAGCAGTCGACGGAGCCGCGGCAGAACCAGCTCCAGCCTGAGAAGAACCCAGCCCCAGAGGCACGGTCACGGCAGGTGCAGGGGGAACTTGAGGCGCTTTGCTCGGCGGCGTCTTCCGTGTGGTGGTCTGAGAAGCAGTCGGATCTGCGGTCCCCTTCTCGGTGTCCTTCCGTGGCGGCTCTTCGTCGTCGTCCCCGACGTGGATGACCTCTGCAAGCGCTACGTTCACTCGACACAATCAGCCCCAGTTCACAATTCAATCAGATGAAGACATTTCAGTCGAATGACTCGGCTTCGGTGCGGTCCCCATCAATCTGCATGGGAGACGTCGTCGAGGTTGCAGCACTGGTTCATAAGATTCGCTCGGTCAGAAGGATCCCGAAAGCTGACAAAGACAGAAAAGAAATGCTTGGCACTTACGTTGAGGCGACGGGCACGGTGACCTTGATCCTTGGCAGAGCCTTCCGAGGCTTGGGGGAAGCAATCTTGAGCTACTTGGCGGCCTTCTCCGTCGGGTCCAGTGTCGGCGTCCGAGTGCGCTTCGGGGCCTTCGCACTCAGAGCCGCCGCCTTCCCCAAGTCAACACTCGGATCGTGAGTCTGTTTAGAGCGGCGCTCAGAGCGCAACTCTGGAGACTGGGAAGACTCGCCCTCGTCACTCCCTTCTGATTCGTCGCTTTCGTCCACACTGTCTTCTGCATAACTGTCCTCGGCGCTGCCATGTTCACTGTCCACGCCCCCAACGAGGTGTTCTCCATTCGGCACCGGCGAAAGCATCTTCTGGAACTCCTGCAAGACACAAAGATCAGAGACAGCCGGTTCAGTCAGATTACTCAGTTCACTCGGAGAATTTGCGCATAAGTAATTCACTCGGAAGTGCATGTCATACCTCCAACGGTTGGTTATTGGCGTTGTAGGGCGGGATCCGTCTCGACCCCTGCGGATTGTCGCGCGCGCCTGTGATGCACCTGATCCACTGTTCCACCGTTTTCTCCTCGACATCTTCTGGATGCACTCGGGTTGAGTCGTTGGCTCCAGTATAGCGCCACATGGGGTGAGCCCGCTCTTGCAGCGGTTGGATCCTCCGACTGAGGAAGACCTCCAGAAGATCCAGGCCAGTCACTCCGCCCTGAATCAGACCGACCACGGCACTCACCAGGATCCCCACGTCAGTCTTCTCCCCCTTATCAATCGTCGGCGAGGGAGGGGTCTTGACTCTTTCAGTCATGTAAGGGGGAAGACCAGTCGACGAGCCAGAGCAGGGCAGGTCATTGCAGTAGAACCAGGTCGACTGCCAACCCCTAACCGAATCGGGAAAAGACATGGATGGGAATGCACTCTTACCCCTCATCTGGATACCTAAGCCACCGCACATCTGGGTCACGTGAGTCCTCTCTCCATCGGGGTCAGCCTTTTTAACCGATTGAGATCGACACGTGAAGATGTGTTTGAACAATCCCTAGTGCGGCTGGCAGCCTAAAAAATTCTCACACAAGGAAACGAATGCAGCAAGGTACACTATGGCATTTGGAGGCAGGTGGTGGAGCTGAGCACCGAAGAAGTTCAAAAATCCACGGAAAAAGGGGTGGGGTGGCATGGAGAAACCTCGTTCCACGTGTGTGGTGAGGAGCACTCGCTCCCCAGGGCGCGGCGCGGGCTCGGTCTTCCCTTCCTCCGGCAGCCTCCACGTCCCGTCGCGGATCAGCACGTCCACGACGAGCCCGCTGATGTCGTCGACCGTGGTGGTCAGCGGAAGCCAGTCGCCTTGGATCCACCCGCGCGGGGGCGCAGCTCGGGAGCTCGACGCCTTCCTCCCCTTCGCCGCCTTCTTCGCCTTCTCAAGCTTCGCCGTCTTGTCCTTCGCCATCGCCGCCGAGCTCTCCAGCGACCAAAGGAAATTCATGCTGAGTGGATTGCTGGGGAGGAGATTGGGCGGGCTGAGAGAGATGGGGAAAAGGGGGTTCGTCCTCTCTCCCTCTCCGACGCAGCGGCCTCTTATGCCGTCATCCGTTCCGCTCCCCAATCCTCTTCCGCGAGTCTCGGGCCCGCAGATCTCCTCAAATCTCGCTGGCGGAGTTGCAGCTGTACGTAGCGAAAAGTGGGGCGAAAATCGAGGCGTCACGCCCCACTTTCCCCATTCACCGCGTCGCAACCGTTTGCGCGCGCTCGTCGCCGATTTCAAATCCCGCAAGATCCGGATTCCAGCGATCTGATTGCTCGCCTTTGGAGACATTCCATAAACGCTCGGACCTGTTCCATCACCCGACGCGTAATGACCCGTTTCACTCGGATGGAGACTACTCATTTCATTCGGATGGAGACTTTCACTCGGACATCATATGGACCGCAATCTGTCAAGGTGCCGCGTGAAAACAAGGCCGTCTAATGACCAGTGAGAGTCCTTGAGCGCCCCTGCAGCACTCAACTCACCTGGGAATTCGCCTTGACTCATCCGCTTAACCTCGACCGATTCGGGGGCTAATGACGAGGACATATACTAGGGATGGGGTAACAGGCCTGACCTACAGACCCTACCCTAGGACTCCACACGCCTTATACTGGGCCCCAGGGCCAGATCAGCAACCAAGAGTTCTACAAACTGACATTCACTCGGAGTTCAATAAACCACTCGGAAAGCAGGAGAGCACTCGACCGTCTATTTCACTCGGAACACCTGACAGTCACTCGACCAGAGAAGACCAGGAGGCTCCAGTAGCGCAACGGTCAGGACGTGCGCTCGCTCGTATTAATTGTAATCAATGCGCCCGTTACCTGGCGCCCTTAAACCCCTCTTTAACCCCTGGTAATGGCGGCATTCATGGGAGGGCCGGCGGACGCTATATAAGCCACCCCCCAGCTCCATTCCAATGGTTCGCATCTTCTGTAAACATACACTCAATCATACAGCTCCAGAGCGCCGAGACGTAGGGTCGTTACCTCCACCGCGAGGGGCCTGAACTCGTAAATCCGAGTGTAACAACTGCGCCGTAGCTAGGCTCTGCCCTCTAATTCGTACCCCCATACACTACTGTCAGACTTGCACCCACGACACTCATACTCATGCTTGTTTTTATTATAAGTGTTTTCAATAGCAACTTGATTACGATCCGATCTAAAAACTGGAATTTAATACTCTCGCCAAAACTTGGTAGAAACCCTTGTCACAAATACACATTCTCTCGTGGGTTCGATAACTCAGGGTCACTCCTTAGGGAAAGAGGCTGGGAACCTTTCCGCTATCCTTTACTGGATCACCAAAAGGACTCATCACCTTATTATGGTCGTTTTGCCTGTAGAAATGATTTTGTGTTTAATGACAAGTTTTCTTCACCTATACAGATTATTTTTCATTGTATACACTGGCTTCATACGTGGTCTATGCTTCACCGAACGGAAATTCAACCGTCCTTCAAGATAGTGTGTACGTGTTTGGCAGTGGCAGAGCTTGTTGAGGACATGGGTGTCTGTACACCCATTATTTCGGCAAACACTTGTGTGCTAAGCTATAATTCAGATACAAAACACCGTACATCAAGAAATTAGAGAAAAATTGAGTAAAACTTACGTTGCCTTACGTACAAAAATTGTTAGGATGTTGGCTCCGACACTGGCGGTTGGCATGAATGGTCTATAGGAGGTTTTTACTTACCATGGATGACAACATAATCTTCGGATGGGCCAACCAGCCCCCTCGACATAGACACAATGTTGGTGCAATATGATTTTACCACTGTCAATATGCCGTTTTCTTTACTTATGTCAGACTGTCAGTTTAGCCTGTGTGCATCTGAACTATGCAGATGCCGGATGTCGCTCATTTTGCGTTGTATCCTTTGTTGCTACATTTTAAGTTAATAAAAGCGCTCTTTACTGGGAAAAAAAAAACCTTCTTTTTTCGAGCTAAAAGATATACCAGGAAGAAAATGGATTTTTATAAGCATTTAGCTTGGTTTTTGTGTTTCCGCTTCCCTGCCTCCTTAAGGCTCTCCATTAAGGGCTTACTCTCCATGCAACATGCACACTTGCCGGTGATACCTTGTTAATCAACTCACACTAGCTCACACCGACAGAGAAGGCATCAGTCGCGCTCTAACCTTACAAAGTGTATATATATTATTAAAAACACACAGTTGATGTGTTTGTTGGATCGTGTACAGTAGCGGGCTGGAGATTAACATACATGATGGTCCCGAGCTCCGTCGTCGTGTGCTACACAAAGGCTCAAGAAAATCATCAGTATGTTTGCTTGTTTATTTTCTTCTAATTAACTTGTTTTGTGGTTTTGCGACGCGTTTCAGCGCTTTGACAGTTGGGGTCAGAACGTGCTTGCACGTATACGAAGTTTTTTTTTGTTTTTTGCAGTCAATAAGATAAGAACCCATTTGTTTGCAAGACCAAACACGAGATACACAACAATTCCGCAAAAACTCATACGAGAAAATCTCTTACTGTGACGACCGATCCAATACATCGCGGCTACGGCGTTCCGCTCTCTTTCATGAACCGCATGAGGGAATGGATCGAGGCCGCCCGTTAAAAAAAGGCCAAGAGGCAGAGAAGCGGCGCATGCGCACACATGGGGATGGCATTTTTGCCACCCTCGAATTGTGGTTGTGGCTTGGTTCCAGATCCAGTGGCAGTGCAGGGCTCGTCACAAGACAAAAGCTCGCTGCCGCTGCCTCCAGGCCCAGCTCACCAGCAAGGAATATCTTAAGCATACAATCACAAGCTGCATCCGTCCAGTTGCAGTCGCCACCCACTACCACCACCACCACCAGAGCTATCAACACATAACACATCAAGGAGCCAGAGGACAAAAAAGAATCGGCACTTGGTTGGCTTTCCAGCTTAGTAATTCAGCTTGCCGTCCGGTTACTGGCACCCTGGTGATACAGATCGAGGTACCACGACTAGACCTTTCACGGCGTCGGTGGATCGGCTGGTAGCAATGGCGCGCGCGTTCGGCGTCGGCGCTGCGATGCTCGTCGCCGCGCTCGCCGCCGTGTCGGTCTTCTTCGCGCCGGCAGTGACGGCGCAGACGGGCAGCTGCGACGACGCGCTGCCGGCCGAGCTCGTCGGCAACTACTCCGGGATGGCCTGCAGCCCCGTCTGGAACAACTTCGTGCTCCGGGTAAGTGCCACTGCCGCAGCGAGCTAGTAGGCTGCAGATCCGGGGTGATCTTGGGGGGACAGGGAGCGTTCTTAATTTCCTCTAACCGAACCGATTCTGCCGTCTCTTCCAGTACGCGCAGGACGGGAACAACGTGCTGCGGGTGGTGCTCTCGGCGATGTACAGCTCCGGGTGGGTGGGGATGGCCTTCTCCAAGGACGGCCTGATGGTGGGCTCGAGCGCCATGGTCGGGTGGGTCGGCAAGAAGGGGCAGTCCCACGTCAAGCAGTTTGCCCTCAACGGCAAAGCGTCCTCCATGGTCGTCGCTGACAGGGGCTTCCTCATGTCCAACGACCACGAACACACTGTCCTCGTCAAGCAGGCCAAGATCTACCTCGCCTTCCAGCTCAAGTTCGACTCGCAGCTCAAGCAGCAGCAGGTGCTCTTCGCCTTCGGCTCTGCCATCCCTGTCAACGACCGCCTGGCCGTGCACCAGGACAAGACGTCCATGACCTTTGATTTCACCACAGGTGAGTTGTGTTCCATCGCGCCTGCTAACCATCTAATGCAAACTTGCCTTACCGAATGGAAATACAAATAGATTTTACTTTGTCACCTCGTGTATGATTAATGCACATCTCATTACAAGTATGTTTGAAACTGTTGCTTCAGTAAATTTAATCAGCTAAGAGTTTTTGTTGTCTAGTACAGTACCTGACAAATTGTAACTAAATTGTAAAAAGTTGCCTGTGACAGTTCAGTGTGATCGATCTGTGCTGATCGAATCGGATACCATATCTTTGACAAATCAATTGAGGAGGGCATTTTAACCATTAGTGCAGTGACGACTCCAGTCACCAAGTCATTATTTTCTTGAAAACAATTTGGCACTTGTTTGCAGGCAGCTCTTCAGGCTCCTCCTTCCCGAGTGGCCTAAAAAGGACTCATGGGGCACTCAACCTGTTCGCTTGGGGTGTCCTCCTGCCTATCGGTGCCATTATCGCTCGGTACTGCAGGGGTTGGGACCCTCTGTGGTTCTACCTTCATGGCGGCATTCAGTTCGTCGGCTTCATCCTCGGTCTGGCCGGTGTTGTGGCTGGAGTATCACTGTACGGCAAGATCCAAGCAGATGTTCCAGCACATAGAGGCCTTGGCATATTTGTGCTTGTGCTGGGTATCCTCCAGGTATGTGATGTCTGCTTCCCACTTGCAATAATCATGTCACCTTCATTGTTTATGAAACAAAGTTAAAAAAAAACTGCTCTAAGAACTAATGCCATGGAAAATGTGAGCAGTAAAATCTTGTCAACTGAAGGCATTATATATGGATCTGAATGTATGTGTAACTTTTCAGATTCTTGCATTCTTCCTACGGCCCAACAAAGACTCGAAGTACCGGAAATACTGGAACTGGTATCACCATTGGGTAGGCAGGCTTGTGCTCTTCTTTGCAGCAGTCAACATTGTCTTGGGGATCAAAGTTGGAGGCGCGGGTAACTCGTGGAAGATCGGCTATGGTTTCAACCTGGCCATCCTTCTGATCACCATTATCACCCTGGAAGTCCTAGTGTGGACAAGGTGGAAAAACAACAGCGGTCCTACGACGACATACTAACTATGCTTGACTAGGGTTCTTGTATTGTGAGCTGCTGAAGGCCCTATTATGTTCATTCATTTTCTTCTTGCTATGCTGTTGCTGTAAGCATGTAATCTATTCTGCAGGATCATTTAGCAAGGATCTGCAAGACTAGTCTATCGGTGATGTGTTTTGGAGTACTACTCCAATGTTGTTTTTTCCAATGCGCGATGAAGAGAGAATAGTGATACCTTTCCTTGTTCAGCTAATTTAGGGGCATGTCTCGCGCTAGGGGTAGGCATAAAAATCCACAAACCGAAGATCGAACCGATACTGAAACAAAAAAACGAAGTTACTTCGTTTTTTTGTTAGTACAGATTTTTTTGGTTTTTAGATCTGCTAACCAATTATATTTCGACCAGTTTGGTTTTTCTCACGCGATTTTATTTCCGTCCGTTTCGTTGTTTTACGGTTAACCAAAAACCGAGTATGGCTGAGATACAGCTAATGAACTACCCAAAGTCAGCAAAACGTGAGCGAAGTGAGATTTGAAAATCCGACCTCCTGGTTTCTCTCCACCTGCGGTAAACAACCAGGACATATCGCACCCCTTGTCAACTACTACTTCTTCTTGTTGTTGTGCGTCAAATGTAACGCTAAAAAAACCACGGCGTCTTCTAGGCTCTTTTCTTTTTTTCGGTTTTGTTCGGCTGGTTTTCCTCAGGGTTTTTCTTTTTTTTTCCCTTTAAAAAAATTGTCATAAAGAAGGAGTATGGAGCCGGTAGTGGGAATCGAACCCGCAACCCCAAGGTTGAGCCTGACCATTTTCTCAAAACATGTGAAGTTTTTTCAAATTCGCAAGCTTTTTTTCAAAACACGTGAACCTTTTTTTTGATGGGCAAACTTTTTTCAAATGCATGAACATATTCACAATTTTTTTTCCAATTTTTCTAAAAAAGTCAAATTTAATGAACTCTTTTTCAAATTCATGAACTTGTTTTCAAATTCGTGAACGTTATCTTTCAAATCGATGAACATTTTTTCAAAAATAATGATTTTTTCTCAATTCCGTGAACTTTTTTCAAAAATTATGAACTTTTTAAAATTCATGAAAATTTTAAAATCATGAACTTTTAAAATTTTTAAACTTGTGCAAATTTGTGATTTTTTTTCCATTCATGAAATTTTTTGAAAATTCATGAAGCCTTTTCCAAATTCATATACTTTGTTCAAATTCACATCTTCTTTTGCTAATTGATGAACATTTTTTCAAATCCGTATTTTTTAAAATTTATAACCCTTTTCCAAGTTCATGAACTTTTCAAATTAATAGGGAAAACCGAAACCCTTTTTTAAAAACCAGCAAGTTTATTTCACATGTGCTAGTATAGAAAAAAAAACTAGCAAACAAACCCACCTAGCGAAGTAGCACCGCCTCGAGCGATCGAAACAACAGCGGTGTGGAGCGAGCTATGGGCCACGATCTGCTAGCGGCGTGCACGAGCGCCAGTCCGTGTATCGGCGCTGAAGACGCCTACGAGGAGCTCCCACTGCGCGCACACATACGACCCCAGTTCCACGCCTTAAGCGATTGGTTTAGGCTATTTCACCAACCGGAGCACACCCCTCATCCGCCCTGGGCCGGTCCATTTTACATTTTTTCTTATCTTAGTACTAACCGCGGTAACCAAGTTGGGCACCTTTCTGTTGTTTGTAGTTTACTTATTTTTTCTTCTTCTTCAAATATAACGCTAAAAACGCAGCGGTTTTCCTGTTAGTTTGTTTTTCGGTTTTGCTTGGCCGGTTTTTCTTCTTCCTTTTTCCTTTTTTCTTTCTTTTCTTTTCCAAAATTCACGAACTTTTTTGGAAATCGTGAACATTTTCTTAAATTCGGGAAGTTTTTTTTCTAATCCGTGAACTTTTTCCCAAATCTATGATTTTTTTTCAAATGCATGAATGTTTTTCAAATCCACAGACTCATGTCAAGTTTTACAAACTTTTTTGTCAAAACCCGTGAACTTTTTTCCAAATTTCTGAACTTTTATTTGAAAATCTGTGAACTTTTTCTAAATTCATGAACTGTTTTTTCAAAACGCGCGAACCTTTTTCATATAATCAATGAAATTTTTTCAAACCCATGATATTTTTTTCAAAATCCATGAACTTTTTTTCAAAAATCAATGAACTTTAAAAATCCACACACTTTTTACAAATTCGTGAACCTTTTTCAAATCCGTGTTTTTTTTTCAAAATCGCCGTGAACTTTTCGGAATTCATGATATTTTTTCAAAATCGCAAATTTCTTTTTGAAATTCATGGACTTTTTTTGATTTCATGAACTTTTTCAAATCCATGGACTTTTGTGAATTATTGTACTTTTTTGAATTTTTTACATTTTTTCCAAAAAGTCAACGATTGATTGGTCAACTGGTCAACCGTGGCCGAGAGAACGAAGGTGACCCTAGGACGAGCGACAATGTAGCGATGATACTGGGTCGGCCTAGAATGCTGGCGCGTGGGCGCTGGTTCTACTAGCCGGCACTTAAGGCGTCGACTAGGAGGTTTCCACGTATGACAGGGAACTTCCACTCATGTGGGCTGTGTAGACCACCAAGGGCCAAACTTGTTTGAGTTTTTGGTTCAGGCCGTGCGCCCAGGCTCGGCCGCCCAGCTTTTCTGCTCATAGCATGCACCCTAACTTTAGTCCCACACCGCCGGGCTAGAGAAGAGGAAGCACATAATTCAGCTACATAAAGAGATGGGGTGATATAGGAAATAGCGAAGCATGTGAACAGCTTGTTCCATGTAAACTGAACACCACACTGAATAAACCGGTTAACCGAAATGTTGGATAGCCAATTTTCATTGTTACTAGGCAAGTGTTTGTGCGTTGCAATGTAGATATACATCTTCTTTTAGCGGTATTATTGGTTTTTGTTACCATTATAAACCATTCTTGTTCTTGTTCATTGACCACTATTTTCGCCTCCGGGCGTATCTAGCTCCAACTCACTTTCACCTCCACTCCGATTGAATTTTAAAGATGCTACCGTGCGTTTGTGTTATATTTCTCATTGTGCTTGTATTACACATTGTGCTTGTATTAGTACATTCTTGTGCATTTGTATTATATTTAGCATTGTGTTTGTATTAGTACATTCTCATTGAAGGATACAACCCAAGTCGTTGCTTTATTTTGAAAAGAAAGACCAGTGAAATAGCATTGCATTATACAATGCAAAAATAAAGAAAACACTGGTCACCCACATTAATAAAGGACCCTGATAAGTGCCACACGCCCTTCTAGCCACCCATTGTGACACGTCAGCCTTTTTATTTTTTCCACACATGCATGCAAAAAGGGAAGAAAACATATGATGTCAGCAGGAATCTTTTGGGTTTTCAAACTTTAAAATGTTTTATCTCTTAAATGACAAATCCGATTGAAAATCCATTTTCACCATTAAATCCGTCGCTACGAGAACTTCAAAACTAGATCCCATATCAATATGTTTCGACAATATTTTTTGGTGGTCAAAAGTTGCCATGTCTATTGCTCATAAATTGCCATGTTTTTACACTGAGTTGCCATGATATATTTCAACTACGTTTTCTTCTACGTTTAAAGTAAATTTGACATGTTATAAAAAAAGAAATTAAGAAACTAAACTTGTCATGGTGAATTACTAAAATTTGCCATGATCCATGAAATAATTTTGACATGGTTCATAATTTAAAAGAAATCCGTCGTCAGTTACTTTAAAAATGCATGGTCAATGACTCAAATTTGCCATGAACCAGAAACTAAAATTGCCATGGTGAATTACTTCAATTTGCCATGATACATGCACAAAAATTTGCCATGGTTCATACAAAAAATATTTTTCATGATCAAAATACTAGAATTGCCATGGTCAAAATACTAAAATTGCCATGATCTATAAACTAAAATTGCCATCATGAATTACTAAAAATTGCCATGATCCATGAATTAAATTTTCCATGGTTAATTACTAAAAATTGCCATGGTCAATTAATAAAATTTGTCGTGAAAAATAGTTGAAATACAATGATAGTTTTAAATCTAGAAGAAAAAAAATAGATGAAACATATCATGGCAACTTTAGTGTAAACACTATGGCAACTTCCGTGTAACATCATGACAACTTTTGGCCTAAAAAAAAATCGTCGAAACATATCAATATGGGATCTAGTTTTGAAGATCTCGTCGAGACGGATTTAATGATGAAAACAGTTTTTTAATCGGATTTTTTTATTTAAGAGATAAAACATTTTATGTCCGAAAAACCAAAAAGATTCTGCTGATGTCATCTGTTTGATGTGGCAAAATGGATGGTAATCGGGGGGGGGGGGGGGGGGTTGGACCATGTTGCTTCGTGCCACACGTGTGACACTTATCATTTGGGTTAATAAATTGTACTTCTACAAATCCTTCCCTGAAAAAAATTCTTCTAGAAATCCTAGAATTCCCACATGACCACTCAAGCAACCCTACATTTTATTTTATTTTGGAACGTAGGTGACCTAAAATTCTCTCAAAGGAAAATATTATTTATTTATAATAAGTGTCCTAGTTTGTTCAACCTGTGTCTATTAATTTCATATAGATTTTTTGCGAAAGATGTACAATTTTTCATCCGTATGAGTACATGAAGGACACGAACAACACAAAACCCAACTTCAAAATCAAGCACGTCCGTGCATGCTAAAACATTTGTGAAGGATTTAAATATATTTAGGGATATGAGTGCATGAAAAAAGGGAAAAAAAGTGCACGGTGGGTGAATCGATCATGCGTCCGAGTATTTTCCTTGTTTGAGGGAGGGGGGAGGCGCCACTTGTCGCAACCCAGGTGTTTTCCTTTTTTCATACATTAGTTTATTCAAAATATTTTAGTTCTTCAACCGTGCGTCCAAATCCCGAACCATCTTCACCGTTGGATTTCTTACGTCGAGATCTTCGAAACTAGATATCATGTTAATAGTTTTTGACGAACTTTTTTTACAGAAAAAAAATAAAAAACGAATGCCGGAAAAGGACGAAAACGGAAAAATGGTTCGCGTACAAAAAACAAATACAAAAACCCAGAGGCCAGGAAGCACGGTTGCGGTTTTTCATAATTTGTTTTAGCACAGTCTATGATTTTCCCTTTTCCGGAGAAGCACAGTTGTGGTTCTCGCGAACGCAAAAGTGTGCTTCGACGTGAAGCAAATCTGTGATTCTCGTGGAATCACATTTTTTTCCGAAGCTTCTCGCAAAAGCAAATCTGTGCTTCTCAATGCGTGAAAGGATCGAGAGGTCGTCCAGAGGGGGGTGAACAGGAGATTACAACTTTTAATCTTAACTTCCAATTTTAGGGCAATGTGGATAAAGTAAAAAAAAATAGATGCAACTATGTGAGAATAACCTATATGGCAAGCAAGCTCAAGTCACGATATGCTCGGCAACAATCTAATTAGCAAGCTAACAAGCATACAACACAAGTAAAGGTACGGGAAACCACAAGTGAGTCAAGGACACTGATTTTATCCCAAATGTAACACTGTTTGGTGAGATCTAGATCTACATATCCACCAATTCATCTCTCCTCTAAGTGTGGTGAACCCTTTGATCTAGATCTTGGAGTTCTTTGGTGTTCTCCTCTTTTGTTCTTCCTCTCATATTCCTCCATAGCATTACTTGTTGTGGTGGGATTTGGGAGAGAAGGACTTGAGCACTTCGTGTGCTCTTGCCATTGCATTTGGTGCATCGGTCTAAGTTCTCCACGATGATTCATGGAAGTGGAAGTTGTGAAGCTTTTTACTCTTGGGTGCTTGGTTCCCTAGATCAGCTTGTTCCTCTTGGGTGCTTGTGCGCCCTATATGGTTGGTGTTGTTGCGAAGCTCAATCACTGTGGTGTAAAGCTTCGGGCAAGCTTTGGGAGCCTCCAATTAAGTTGTGGAGATTGCTTCTGGCAATTTGTACGGTTTCGGTGACCGCCATCAAGGGTCTCCAATTGTACGAGTTCGGCGACCGCTCTCAAGGGTCCCTTAGCGGAGTCACGACACCTTGCATTGTGCGATTGTGGCGCTTGTGGAGCATTGTGCCTCCACACCGCTCTAATAGAGATTAACATCCGCAATGGTGTGAACTTCGGGATAGATCGTCGCCTCCACTTGCCTCGGTTATCTCTTACCCGAGCCCTTTTCGTATGCACTTACTTTGTGATAGCTATCGTGCTTTAAGTTATATATCTTGCTATCACATAGTTGTTTATCTTGTTTAGCTTACAACATAGTTGAGCCAAGTGTATTTAGGTTTTGCGCTTGATAAACTAAACGCTAGTTTTATTCCCCATTTATTCAAGCCTAAACTGTAATTGTTTTTAAACTGCCTATTCACCCCCGCCTAGGCGACATCGACGTCCTTTCAGTGGGTCCTAAGGAACTACTCACACTTCACCATGGAGGCAGCAAGGTTGATGAAGAGGCCTCCCGTGGTGGCTTTCCCCTCTGGCAGAGCACCGGAATAGGGCTCTAGATGGGTTTCTTCTGAGGGTTTCAGGGATTATAGTATTTATAGGCGGAAGAATTAGGTCAAACGGAGGCTCGGGTGCCCCATATGGGTAGGTGGCACAGCCAGGGGCCGCGCCATGCATCCATGTGGCTGGCTCGTGGGTCCCCTCAATCTCTCCCAATGCTTCTAGGATCCTTTGTTGTCCAGAAAAATTGTCAAAAATTGGCATCGTATTTGGACCTTCCTAGATATGGATTTTCCGCAAAACCAAATACAAGCAAAAAAAACAGAAACTGGCACTAGGCACTAAATTATAGGTTAGTCCAGAAAAATAATATATAAAGGTAGAAAATGATAATAAAAGTATATAGATAAATGATAATATAATAGCATTAAACAATCAAAATTTATAGATACGTTGGAGACGTATCATTAGGCAGGCCCTGTTGACTCACACACATCCATGAAGTTTTGAAGTTAAGAAGGGAAAAAAAATCACAAGTAGACAATCTGCGAAATAAAATGAATATTACATAAAGCATATCCGTCAACAAATTCAGAAAAGCCGTGTTGGCCATACGCGTGCTGGGTAAAATCGTGCGCGGTGCATTCTCTTGGTAGCGGGGTTTGGTGAGGGCTATTGGTCCGTGGTTTCATTCAGATGCGGATGGAATTTTTGTACCCGACCTCTTATCGTTGTTGTCCCTGGCCGACTAGCGTGTTCTGGAATGGCTACCATGCTTTTGGAAGGCGCTAGATTTGTCAGGTTTGCGTGCTTTGGAATAGGTATGCGTGCTTCCTTGACCGGACGGCATAATATTGTTGTGTGGTCTGTGGGTTTTGTTGACGGTTGGTGCCCCTAATTTCGGTCTGGTCTGTTCCTTTTTGCCCAGCTCGCGACAGTGTGGAGTTCTGGTCGTTTCATAGAGTTGTCATTTTTTATAGGACTGTGAGTGGTTGCTCTCATAGCTGTTGTTGTATTAGTTGCTTCTCTTCTTGGTTGCAGATGATTTTTGCGCCCATGACTACAGTTAGTCTCTTCAAATAGCTAACTTGACTTCCATTTTATGTTTCACCATGGCTGCAGTTGGTCTCTTCAAATAGCTCACTTGACTTTGATTTTATGTTTCACATAGTTCGCTTAACTATTGGGTTGTAGTTCGTCTCTGCGCCAATTGGCGCAATGGGTCATCGAGACATTGATACAGACAGGCAAGTCATGTCTGACTAGCAAGGGTGGTTAGACCACTATCCAGACAGAAAGGACTACCTGGACCGTAAGAACGGGTGGCTAAGCCATCGTTGCTCCAAAGAGTGTGTGCCCAGGAGCTTGAATAGACCCCGATGCATGACACGCATAGAAGGATGGGTCGACTCGGGTAATCCCAACTCAGATCGCCCGAGTATCAGCACGACGGGGTAACCAACCTCCAGATTCACCTCCCAAGGTCTGCTCTTTGGCTTATATTTCAATTTACATTTGTTCATTTGCATCTGATAATTTATATTGTTCCCGTGTGTCTGGATGGTGTGGTTCAAAATGCCTGCCCCTATTCGGTAAGGTTTCCTTATACTCATGTGGTTAGGGGTCAAGGCGGCTGGTTTTGATGACCGGGGCATTTGCCGAGGTGTGTGTAGTCGGGCCTCCTGCCAACTCGGTTGTTAGGTTGACCTGGCCAGTACTCTTTCCGACCATCTGTTTATTCATGGAAACTACGGCGTAAAGGGACGTGCCTCAACGAACCGATGATGGCGCCATTCATAAAAAGACTTACAGATAGTTCATTGATAACTCACAAGTATAGGGGATCGTTTGTAGCCTTTTTCGATAAGTAAGAGTGTCGAACCCAACGAGGAGCTAAAGGTAGAATTAATATTCTCTCAAGTTCTATCGACCACCGATACAACTCTACGCACACCACGTTTGCTTTACCTAGAAACAAGTAATAAAACTAGAAGTACTTTGTAGGTGTGGCGGAATAAGTTTGCAAGATAATAAAGAATGTGAAAATAAAAGTTAGGTGATGTTCTAATAAAAGAACAGTTAAGTTAGTATAGCGAGTGTGGAAAAGTGGTGGTAGGATTTGCGAAATTGTCCTAGGCAATTGATAACTAGATCGGAAATCACTATTGCAATTTTATATGAGGGAGAGGCATGAGCTAACATACTTTCCGTACTTGGATCATATGAACTTATGATTGGACCTCTAGCAAGCATCCGCAACTACTAGAAATCATTAAGGTAAACCCAACCATAGCATTAAGTAACAAGCCCCCTTTACTCCCATACGCAACAACCTACTTACCCGAGTTTGTGTTTCTGTCGCTCACGCAACCCTGACAATAAGTAAATTATGAACATATTACAACACCCTACATCGGGAATCCCCCACGTGTGCGCAGCACGGAAGACACTATAGGACAGCACCAAAATAGAACATACAACTCAAACTAATCAAGATCATCAATCAAACCATAGGACAAAAAGAATCTACTCAAACATCATAGGATGTCAACACATCATTGGATAATAATATGTAGCATAAAGAACCATGTTCAAGTAGAGATTACAGCGTGAAAAGAAGGGTTACACCGCTGTAAGGAGAGGGAGAGAGTTTTTGTTGACGGCGGCGAAGTTGTTGATGAAGATTGCCATCACGATGATTCCCCCGGTGGCACTCCGGCACCACCGGGAGAGAGTAGGGAGAGATCCCCCCTCCTTCTTCCACCTTAGCCTTCTCTTTCCTCCTCTGGTCCTTGGTCTCCCCGGCCCCTGAGGGGCGGGAGCCCCTCTAGATTGGATCTCTCTCACTGTTTCTCTTCTGTTTCTCGTCCCTGTTTCTGGCCGAAAACCGTTTCTTATATTCCCGGATATCCGTAACTCCGATCGGGCTGAAATTTTAACACGATTTTTTCCCGATATAAGCTTCCTTGCGGCCGAAGAAGGGCTCCAGCCGACTTACGAGGTGACCACAAGACAACACCCCATGTCCTGGGGGTGGGGCGGGTCCTGTTGTCTTGTGGAGGTTGTGGGCCTCCGTTTGCATTGATTCTTCCTCTCAAAAATCACATATATTCCAAAAAAATTCTTCGTAAAATTTTATCGCGTTTGGACTTCGTTTGATATGGATTTTCTACGAAACAAAAAACATGCAAAAAACAGGAACTTGCACTGGGCACTGGATCAATATGTTAGTCCAAGAAATAATATAAATTGTTGCCAAAAGTGTGTGGAAATTGTAGAATAATAGCATGAAATAATAAAAAAAATTATAGATACGACGGAGACGTGTCAGCACCCCCAAGCTTAATTCCTGCTCGTCCTCGAGTAGGTAAATGATAAAACAAGATAATTTTTTATGTGGAATGCTACCTAACATAATCTTGATCAAATAATCTAATCATGGCATGAATATTAGGATATGAGTGTTTTAAGGCAATAGTCTATCAATTTGATATTGAAACAATAATACAAAACATGCACGTAATTCATCATTGCCTTTCATAATAATGGAGCTTAAAGGAAATAGCCTCTATACGCTTAGTTGTGGTAAGCATGACACGCTCGTTCTTCCCTTCATAGATATATCAAATCAAGAGTACCCCGGTGCCAAACCAAGCAATTATATCATACTTTTTCACGCGCTTCATCATTTTCAACTACACTCAATACCTGAGTGTGAGCCATGGACTTAGCACTTTTGGTGGAATAGAGAATGATGGTAGGGGTTCAAGGGAAAAATAGAGAAAGTATCCCATCAACTCGGCGGATCGTTAGGCAATGGAGACGCCTTTCAATCGATATCGATGCGAGGAGTAGGGATTGCCATGCAACAGATGCACTAGAGCTATAAGTGTATGAAAGCTCCCTATGAAACTAAGTGGGTGTGCATCCAACTTGCTTGCTCATGAAGACCTCGGGCATTTGAGGAAGCCCGTCATCGGAATATACAAGCCAAGTTCTATAATGTAAAATTCCCACTAGTATATGAAAGTGACAACTCATGGAGACTCTTTTTATGAAGAACATGGTGCTACTTTGAAGCACAAGTGTAGTAAAAGGATAGTAGCATGCCCCTTCTCTCTTTTTCTCTCATTTTTTTGTTTTCTCTCTTTTTGGGCTCTTTTTGGCCTCTTTTTTTAGAACAGTCTCAGGGACCTCATCCCCACTTTTTCGAGGACTCATTAGTCTCCACCATTCTTTTCCTCACTAGGGCAATGCTCTAATAATGATGATCATCACACTTTTATTTACTTACAACTCGATAAACTGAAAAAGATGACTACATATGAATGCCTCTGGCAGTGTACCAGGATGTGCAATGATTTGGCGTAACATGTATAACAATGATGAACGGCGGCTGCGCCACAAATATCATGTCAACTCTACATGATCGTGCAAAGCAAAATGACAATGAATGCTCAAGTCATGTGAATAGTAACAATGGAAGTTGCATGGCAATATATCTCGAAATGGCTATGGAAATGCCATAATAGGTAGGTATGGTGGCTATTTTGAGGAAGGATATAATGAGGCTTATGTGTGATAGAGCGTATCATATCACGGGATTTGGATGCACCGGCGAAGTTTGCACCAAGTCTCAAGGTGAGAACATGCAATGCACGGTACCGAAGAGGCTAGCAAAATATGGATAGGTGGGAATGCTTAAGTCCACAAACTCACATTAGTCATAAAGAACTCAGATACATATTGTGAAAATTTCAAAGCCCTCTAAGCAAAGTATTATTCGCATGCCCCTAGGGAGGAGGTTGGGAGGAGTTAACCATCGCGCGCCCCCGATTTAGACAACACAAAGGATCAATCAATGATAAAATATGCTCTGACCTCACTGCTAATGTCAGTGGCCACCACTTTACATGCATGAGGATTTACTTGCGTAAAGACTACTTCCCTTAACACCATTATTAATACTCAACTTTAATTATTTTACTAGCATGCCCCCATATTACCACCTCAATATCTTAAAACTATTGCAAGGAATCAAACTTATCATATTCAGTGATCTACAAGTTTTATGTAGGATTTTATGACTAACCATGTGAATGACCAATTCCTGTTAACTCTCTAAATGTGAATGACCAATTCCTGTTAACTCTCTAAATAGATATAAGTGAAGCATTAGAGTTTAATTCTTTCTACATAAGACTCTGCCAAGCTCTAATAAATATAAGTGAAGCAAAAGATCATTCTACAAATAACGGTTTTCCAAATGTAGAGAAATGAGCATCCAACCTTCAAACGATATAAGTAAAGCACATGAAGCATTCTATAAAGCCATACTCAAAAGATATAAGTGAAGTGCAAAGAGCATTCTATAAATCAACCAAGGACTATCTCATACCAGCATGGTGCATAACTAAAATAAAAATAAAAAGCACATGACGCTCCAGGAATTTACGCATATCATGTGAACAAAACTAAAACCGAGACATACCGATAATTGTTGAGAAAGAAAGATGGGATGCCTTCCGGAGCATCCCCAAGATTAGACGATTGAGTCTCCTTGAATATTTACTTGGGGTGCCTTGGGCATCCCCAAGCTTGAACTCTTGCCTCTCCTTATTCTTCTCATATCGATGCCTCCTCGGCCTTCGAACACTTCATCCACACAAAACTTAAGGGAACTTTTATTAGAGGAGTTAGTACATATAACATCAAATACCATCATGTCCTACTATAACAATATTGTATAATTATAATTCAAACATTAACTAATGTATGCTAACACAATTCTAATGCTCCCACATTAATGGGGCTTGGAAAAATTGCAAACACAAGCAGATAAACAAACTATAACAGCAATCTGTGAAAACATGACAGTCTGTAAAGATGCAGATGAAAAATATACTTCTGTAACTCTAAAAATTCTGAAACATCAGGAAGTAATAAGAAAATTGCATAGCAGTACTGTGTAAAAATTTCAGAATTTTTGCACGTTCCAGTAAAATACCAAAATTCAAACACTACAACAAAAGTTTCTATTTTTGCACAACACATACCAAACAAGCAATTTAAACACCCTAAAGGTAAATCTTGGCACATTATTTTTATAATACAATGGATTTGTACAAGGGGATAATTATTTTTGTTGAAAATTTTATGTAATTAAGATTCACAAAGTTTCCATGGGCATGAACAAAGTTCAAGGCTAGCCCCCACTTCCACGTTGCTCATCTGTCCCACTTTCACTTTTCTTTTTGAAAAAGTTTTAGGTTCCCCTCTATATTTTTTTGTTTTTAAACTTTTTAAATGCACACAACAGAATAATATGACTCTCTAAAATTTCTGGGTTGTCTCCCAGACAGCACTTTCTTTAAAGCAATTAAGCTAGGCATAAAGTGCTCAAGTAATTGATCCACCCGGATCCCAAGGTATATCAAAGCCAATTTTAAGTAACAATGATTTATAATTCAGTAGTGAGCATAAAGCAACATATAGCACATAACAACGGAGTCTAACTCTCGTCCTATGCATCGGCATGTCACAAAAGAACAATTCATGCACACAAAGTAAAGGCCAATGCATAGTATAAACAGTTTCTTGCAATTTTATCGTACTAGTAACATAGAGAGGTGGAGACGTGGTTCCTCTAACATAATAATTGCAAGTAGGAGTAGCAAGCACATGCATATTATATTCATCAAAATTATCATGTGCAATAGTAAAATGAAACCTATCAAGATAATCCTTAATAAGAGCAAACTTCTCCGATATAGTGTAGTTGGGAGAATTCAAAAAGATAATAGGACTATCATGCGTTGGTGCAATAGCAACAATTTCATTTTTAACATAAGGAACTATAGCAAGTTCATCTCCATAAGCATAAATCATACTGGCATCATGGCCACAAGCATATCAAGCATCAAGTTCATCAAAAAGGGATATTTCAAATGAATCAACGGGATCGTAGCATTCATCACTACAAAAAAAACACTTCTGTGATGATACGTCTTTGTCACAGTAGGTCACGTTTTCTGTCATGCATGTACATCCGTGACGATTTTATGACAGAATCAAGATAGTCATACATGTGTCGTCGTAGAAGTGTTCCATGACAATACTGAAATTATCATCACGTAAGTGTCCACTTCCATGACGATAAATGTCGCGTCATGGAAGTGTTTTCGTCAAGGGTAACTGACACATGGCATCCACCATAACGGGTCTTTGTTAAGCTATCGGGTGTGGGTTTGGATCTGATAACCCGTTATCTGCCCGAACCATTGGCGATTTTCCATGTGTAAAATTCTCATTCGCCAACGGAACCACGTGTCAGCTCGGCGTTGGTACAGATGTCATCCATTCATTGGACGAGAGACGCCTATGATACGTCGACACATGGCATGGCCCAATAGTGGCCCATTTAGGTTAAAAAGGCCGGCCCGTTTGACTTGGTCAAAAGTTATCGGGCCAGCCCATGGAAAGCCTGTTAACGGCCTGTTCGCATACAGCCCATTACGGCGCGAGTACTCACGGCCCGTTATGGCCTTTCAAAATTCGGCCCAGTAGCGTCATGTGGGTCGCCCCATATGATTCCAGCCCATTGTCACTTTTGGCCCATCTATGGCCCGTGATGTCTTTCGGCCCATATGAGGCCTTTTGTATCTCTGGGCCCATTGACGGCCCATGGTGATTCTGGTCCATCATGAACAGTAAACTACTTTGAGCCCATTAACGGCCCATGATTCAGTTGGGCCGTTCCAGCCCGTGTTTTCTTTCGGCCTTCTAAGGGCCAATAAATTCTTGGGCTCATTTCCGGCCCTCGATTACTTACGGTCCTTTACTGGCCTGTTATGCTAATGGGCCAAATTCAGCCCGTGGTAAAAATCGGTTCGTTTGTGGCCCATTAACCCGTTGGGCCATTTTCATCCTCTCATGTAATCTGGCCCATTAACGAACCGTCATGCCTGTTGATAGAATTAAACTTGTGCTATCTTCTGGCTTGTTAACGGCCCGTTATGGTCTGGGACCATGAATGGACGGTTACAATTTTGGTCCGTTTACGGTCCATATTGTGGTCTGGATTTGGCCCACGAACAGTACGGTCCATGGATCCTACAGCGCGTAGGAGGCCCATGGATCCTACGGCCCGTAGGAGGCCCATGAATCCTACGACCCGTAGGAGGCCCATGGTTACCACGGCCCGTATGTGGCCCATGGTTATTGCGGCCACTAGCAAACCGAAGAAAAAGAACTGCAGTGACTACAAGCAAACAAATAAACAAGACTATAAGTAAATAAATAAGCTAGCAACTAACGCTAGGCTATTACGGCGATTACACACATTACATCCACTGGGCATCAAAGTTTGCCACCAGTGCAAATATAGGGAACAACAAAGCAGCATATTACAAACACTGGGTGTCTAAGTTGGCCACCAGTGCAAATAAATGCGGCAACAAAACAAGTCCAAAAATGAAACCACTTCAGAAGAGCTCAAGAAACGATATCCTGGGCACCCACCATTCTGACAAGAAGCTTAGCAAGCTTATTAGCTTTCTCTTGTTTGGCGCTAAAATCCTCCAACTCTTGCTGTTGCACCAGAAAGTGTGCATCTGAATTCTGCAGGGACTTCCTCAGTCCTTCGGCTTCTTTGTTGCAGCACAGCTGATCGTTGTCTTTCAAATTGTAGTTAAGACTCAAGAAGCTGAACTGATTCAGGCAGCGAGTTCGAAGAGCTTCTGCCAGCGGTAGTGGCCAGTAACTCGAACACTACATCAAGGCAGGACTTTGGGGTTGTCTCACTGTCTTCAAGATAGTTTTTATCAGCTTTCTTGGAGACCAACATGGTTGTCTCACTATCTTGAACCTTATCTGCATTACTTCCTTTACCATTGCATAATGAGGTACTCTTCTCCAATATTCTGTCGGCATTCTAAAAGAGGAACAAGTAGACACATCACAGGTTTAGCATGTAGTATATGAAATCATTTTGGTAAACCAGTCTAGTAGTAATGTTGACAGGATTATACTAACTTATCTTCTATTGCAAGGTAGTACATAATAATAGCATGAAACAAACATATATCTATGTACTATGGTCACTGTATTGTCTATATCATCCTAGTTTATGTTGCCAAATCAAGATAGAGACACAGTTCAAATCATATCTGTTTAAGACAAAGCAGCATAGACAGAATATAAGTGTGGGAAACTACACAGCACTAACAACACTTGTAATGTGCATGACATGAGAACATAACTGTTTATACAATTGAAACTGAAATCAACATAGAGCAAGAAGTTACAATAGTAAACCAGTTAAAGAAATAGGTTTAAAACATACCTTTTGCGCCATTGGAGTTTCAATTGGATCCTTCAAATTAGAAATTACTTGGTATGAGTAAATACAGTGTTGCAAGAGCAAAGGAGTATGCACCATAGCTACGGAATCTGACCTGAGAACAGTTGTTCTTCTGCTTTAAGCGTGGAGTTTGGGTTCGCTGTGGTGGTCCTCGTGCTTTGGGCACTGCAGTTGCCTTACTAACTGCTCGTGTGTGGGTGCTCTGTGGTGGAGATGGTGCTGTGTCAACTAGAAGTGGGTTACTATCTGCTGGGGTTGGGGTTAGATGGGGTGTAGCTGGTTCTCTATCCAACGGGGTAGGGGTACAATCTGCAAGAGTGTCGGTTATGTGTGGTGGGGCTGGTTCTTGGTCAAGTACAACTGTGGTTCTATCTGCATCGACGGGTAGCACCGTCTTTTGTGAAGACCGTGTTTTTACTCCCTTAGATACTTCCATCACCCCTTCCAATTCAAATGGTTGATAAACAAGAAAAGAAATGGAATGTACAAACATTGTATGATAGACAGATGCAGTAATTCACATATATGTTGTCTAACCAAACAGGACAGCATGACACAATTTCATATATATGATGGCTAACTAAACAGGATACCATGACACAATTTCAGATATATGATGGATAACTAAACAGGATAGAATGACATAATTAAACATATGATGACTATCTAAATAGGATGACATGACATAACTATCTGATGTCTTTATAAAATAGGTTGGCATGAAATAATTCACATACATGTTGTCTAAGTATACAGGATGTCATGATATAATTCACATATATGATTGATATACTAAGCAGCTGGCACTCACATATATGATCTCTAAACTAAGCAGATGACATTGAATATTGTGTATGTGATGTCTAAACTAAGCAATGCAAGACACCATATGCATGATATAAGAAATATAACCGTCGCAAGTTAGAGCATACACCTCAGGGGGGATATAGGACTGGTCATCTGTCTCTGAATCCTCCTCTGAGGAACTACCTGTAACCAGCGAGATATCTGCTTCAATAGGTAGCATGGTCTGCTTTGAAGACCTTGTTTCCACTCCAGATTTTTCCATAACTGACTGAAATGGCTGATGCACAGGAAGAGTAGTTCAATATACAAACATTGTCGACAAATGGAATACGTAATTAAAAAAATGGATGGCATGACATAATTCACATATATGATGCCTGGCTACAAAGGATGGCATTGCATAATTCACATATATGATGCCTGGCTAAAAAAGATGGCATTGCATAATTCACATATATGATATAGAAACTAAACAGGTGGCATTCACACAAAGCATGTCTAATCTAAGCAAATGGCATAGCAATGCAAGACACCACATGCATGATATGAGCAATATAACCATGCCAAGTTAGAGCATACACCTCAGGGGGGGGATAGGACTGGTCATCTGTCTCTGAATCCTCCTCTGAGGAGCTATCTGTAACCAGCAAGATATCTGCTTCGACAGGTAGCACTGACTGCTCTGAAGACCTTGTTTTCACTCCAGATTTTTCCATCACAGACTCAAATGGCTGATGCACAGGAAGAGTAGATGAATGTACAAACATTGTCGACAAATGGAATACATGATGGAAAAAATAGTATGGCATGATATAATTCACATATATGATGATTGGCTAAATAGGATGGCATTGCATGATTCACAAATATGATGCCTGGCTAAACAAGATGGCACTGCATAATTCACATATATGATATAGAAACCAAACAGGTGGCATTCACACAAAGCATGTCTAGTGGAATGAATGCGTCTAGTGTTTGGGTTCGCCGTCCGGCTTAAATAAATGTGCTCCATCACGTGTACCCGCGCGTGTAGAAATTGTACACATACGGGTCTGTTTAGGGTGCGTCACGTAATTCGCATGTGTGTGAGATTCTGAGAGATGGAGTGTGTGTGCGCGCCTCTACTCTTCGGATATGTACTCCACCTTTTGCAATGGGATATAAATATTATAATGGTACGTTAGCTTGTGATTTACCTGACCATATTAATGTGATTGTGTAAATAAAAAATTGTCAATTCCTGCTCTTGATTTGCATTATATTTTGATGCGAAGTTTGCTAACTAAATTAAAGTGGAATTTGTCCATGTTATAAGTAAATTAAGGTGATTAATAATCATATGGGGAAGGTTGGACGAAAGGTGTGGTAGGAGCAAATACTCCACCTAGAGCATGTGTGTGTGTCTAGTCGTATAGAGCGACGGTGTGTGTGAAAGAGAGAAGAGAGAGGAGTGTGTGTGTGTGTTGATACGTCTCCAACATATATATAATTTTTGATTGTTTCATGCTATTATATTATCAATCTTGGATGCTTTATATGCATTTATATGCTATTTTATATCATTTTTTGGGACTAACCTATTAACTCAGTGCCCAGTGCCAGTTCCTGTTTTTTGCTTGTTTTTGGCTTTTCAGAAAATCAATATCAAACGAAGTCCAAATGGAATACAATCTTTAAAATGATTTTTTCTAGACCAGAAGGGACCCTAGAAGGTTTGGGAGGAGGCTAGAAGAGATACGAGAGAGCCACAAGCTCACAGGGCGCGCCCCCCTGAGCTTGTGGGCCCCACAAAGCGCCGTTTTACCTAATTCCAAGCCTATAAATTCACATATATTCATGCTATTATATTATCAATCCTGGATACTTTATATGCTTTATATGCAATTTTGTATCATTTTTGGGAACTACCTATTAACTCAGTGTACAGTTGCTAGTTGCTGTTTTTTGCCTGTTTTTTGGTTTTTCAGGAAATCAATACCAAACAAAGTCCAAATGGAAATAAAACTTTAAAATGATTCTCTGTGGACCAGAAGGGACCCAAGAAGCTTCGGGAGGAGGCCAGAAGACGTACGGGAGAGCCACGAGCTCACGTGGCGCGCCCCTAGGGGGCGCCACCCGAGCTCGTGGGTCCCACGCAACTCCGTTTGACCTAATTCCACTTCTATAAATTCCCAAATATTCCAAAACCAACAAAGAGCCACCCGAAATAACTTTTCCGCCGCCGCAAGCTTCTGTTCTTCTGCAATTCCATCTGGAGGCCTTTTCCAGCGATCTGCCGGAGGGTGAATCGATCATGGAGGGCTTCTACATCAACCTTGCTGCCCTTCCGATGATGTGTGAGTAGTTTACCACAGACCTACGGGTCCATAGCTAGTACCTAGATGGCTTCTTCTCTCTCTTTGATCTTCAATACAAAGTTTTCCATGATCTCCATGGAGTTCTATCCGATGTAATCTTCTTTTGCGGTGTGTTTGTTGGGATCCGATGAATTATGGGTTTATGATCAGATTATTCATTGAAAGTAATTGAGTCTTTGTTGTACTTTATTATGCATAATTGTTATAGCTTTGTATTTCTCTCCAATCTATTCGTTTGGTTTGGCCAACTAGATTGATTTATCTTCAGTGGGAGAGGTGCTTTGTGATGGGTTCAATCTTGCGGTGTCCTCACCCAGTGACAGTAGGGGTAGCGAGGCACGTATTTGTATTGTTGCCATTAAGGATAAAACGACGGGGTTTATTCATAGGGATTTCTATTTCTGTGCCCCTGGTTGCTTAGTTGTGCTCAGTTTTGCCCAGCACAACTAATTTTGCTCACTTTTGCCCTCCCCCCTCCACCACCAGTTCACAAAAGCCCGAACGTTGCACTGCCGTCCGGTCAAAGCCTTTGACCGTTACCTCCCGACTAGTTTTTTTGGTATCCTCCTACCTAGTGGGGCCTCCTGATATCGTGAGAGGTGGGGCGGAGGCAGCTTACTACAGGTGGGTCTCTCTCTTACCTCATTTCAAACAGCCAATACCCGAGCCGTTCCCCACACCGCCGCCGCCACCACCGCCGCCGCCGGACCATCCGCTGATAGCCGGGGGGGCGGCCGTAGAAGGGCTGAACCGCACGACCCCCAACCCCTACCCATCCAGCCCACCACCGTCGCCCAATCTAGCCTATAATCGACAAGAACTCTCGCCCACGGTGCACTGACCCGTCGTGTTTCTTGCCCCAGGCATGTAGTGGTTCGAGGGGATCTGGAGGGTGGACCTGCGGCAGCAGCTTGAGCAGCAATGTCGATGGACACCGGCGTCCGTCCCATCGACCGTGGGGAGGATTGGGTCGAACCAGGAGCAGAAGGGAACTCATGGATCCCGGCTAGGTAAGCCTCGAACCCCTTTGCAATGTGTGATCTAACTCCTAGCATTTGACCAATGGGCGCGTGAATTGTTGCCTACTTGACTGAATTATTGCCTACCTAACTGTAGGATTGATCGAGAGCTTGCCTTTTGGCTCACAGTTAGAATGGAAACTAGCATTCTGCGAGGTACAAAAGCACATCGTTTGTCTAGATTTTGGTATCCAAAGGTGGTAGAAACAATTATTTCGTTTAAAGATTTATGCATATCCCTCTGTTTTGATTATCCCTAGAGCCAAGCCTATGTTGTTGAACTGAAATATTTTGATAGTAGTGAGCAAAAATTTGTGCCACTAACTTGCGACGAGCATGTAGAAAATATTTTTGCTATGAATGCTCCCAGCCATTTTGGAAAAATTCAAATCGACGTGTTCCAACCTCCAAATAAATTGGAAAAGGGAAAGGGTGCGGCCCCTGATAACTCTGCTAATAGTGAACGGCCCCTCACTCCTCGTAGGTCAGGACCGGCTAAACCTACTTGAAAGCGCAACTTTACTCCCAGAGGGGGTGAATGGGAGATTTTTAGATATTCGTCAAACTCCGAAGATTTTGACAAAAATCAGAGTGACGAAATAGAAACAGGGGCGAAACTAGATCGACACAGATATAAGTAGCATGCATATGAAATACATACAAGTGAAGAACATGTGATCATATAGGCAGACATGCATGAGGAAGATGAACTGAAGAAATGAAAAACAACATGATGAAAGTCTTCAGTTCAAATTCTTCAGGAAAGTAAAGCACAAGTTCTTCAGCAGCGGAATTGCGTAGAGGTAAAGGGTGAGAAATTTGAAACCAGTTAGGCTCGGTGAAGACACAGCTATTTGGTAGACCAGTTCCAGTTGTTGTATCAACTGTACGTCTGGTTGAGGCGGCTGAGTCTTACCTCGGAGGACACTTAGTCCTCATCGTATTCCTCTTGAGCTAAGGTCACTTAGACCTCGCCAAATCACTCGTGGTAAGTCTTCAAGGTAGACTTCCAAAACCTTCACAGACTTGTTCACCGGCACGCCACAATTACTCTTGGGTGCTCAGAACATGATGCCTAACCGTCTGGAAGAATGACAATCTACAAAGGTAACAAGCGTCGGATCACACAGATCAACTTCTTCAGTGATGCTCAATCACTTTGGCTCTGGTTGGGTTTTTCCTCACTTGGGTTCTCACAAAGTCGTCAGAGGAAGGGTTGCTCTCAAATGACAAGTATCAATCTCTCTCTAGAGTAGCCAACCAACTAGTGGTTGTGGGGGGTGGCTATTTACAGCCAGGGGCAACCCGACATGAATTGTCATAAATGCCCTTCTCAGACATGACCGTTGTCAGGATAAGAATCCACTCAACAGCTGGCACGTAGCGCAGCAACGGTCGGAAAATTGAAATCTCAATTTCGTTGGGGCACTCATTTTCCTCATGATAGGCAGATCGCACTGGCGAAATCCTAACTCCTCAGCCTGACCTAATTCATCAGCGACCAGATGAACTGCGTCACTGTCGCTAGCAAATTCGTCAGCTGTTCCGGAGATTTCCAATTGCTTCACTCGAAGCGGCTGTAGTGTGTATAGGTTTGAGCATCGCTTTGAAGTATGATAAATGTTTCACCTAGACCCCCTTTAATAGTACGATTTTTCCTATCACTACAGGAATCAGCTGATTTGCCGTCTGCCATGGCAGACGGCAAAGGACCAGAAAGCTGACGGCAAAGGTCTTTGCCGTCAGCCGCAGACGGCAAACATGGCCGGCACTGTAAGTTACGGTAAAGAGCTTCTTTGCCGTCTGTTTTCAAACAGCGGACGGCAAAGACATTTGCCGTCAGCTTTCCTGGTCAAGCAGACGGCAAAGAAAGTTGACGGCAAAGGATAGACGTTAGCCACGTTAGGTGTCTAACGGGAGGCTTTGCCGTCTGCCGACTGACGGCAAATGTGCCCTTCACTTTGCCGTCTGCTTCATGACGTCATCAGACCCGTCACCCTCCCCGCTCTTTGTCGTCTGCCGCTGCCACCTCTTTGCCGTCTGCCACAGATGGCAAACCACGCCATCCTTTGCCGTGTGCCACAGACGGCAAAGTGACCAAATGGGTCAGCCCCCAGTGCTCCCAGGTTGCACAAGTTGCTGCCACGTGGTCACTTTGTCGTCTTCGGCAGACGGCAAAGAGCCCTTTGCCTTCGGTGGCAGACGGCAAAGAGCCTGCATTGCCTCTTTTTATTCTGTTTTTTCTTATATCCAAGCATTTTCACAGCAAATATATGATATATATATATATATATATATATATATATATATATATTTCACAGGGCAAGTTTCACAGCAAACATATGAGATATCCAACACATAAGTTTCATCCATACATACATAGCAAGTTCCACATACATAGTTCCATCCATACATATTACAATAGTTTCATCCATATAGCAAGTTCCACATTGTTCAAAGGTAAAAAATCAAAACAGAAAGTAAAAAAGAAGCACTCCATCAATGCAAGCTTCCGTGAAGTGAATGAAATCTGCAAAATGGGAAATAAGAAAGTTAGAAGAAGAAGACTAGAAGAAGAAGAAGAAGACTAGAAGAAGAAGAAGACTAGAAGAAGAAGATGAAGAAGAAGAAGAAGAAGAAGAATAAGAAAGTAAAAAAGAATCACTCCATCAATGCGAGCTTACCAAGGTTATCATGCCATTTATGAGCTAAGTAAGCTAAGTATATGACATTTATGAGCTTACCAAGGTTATCATGCCATTTTTTACCTAAGTAAGCTAAGTATATGACATTTATGAGATTAGCAAGGTTATCATGTCATTTATGAGCTAAGTAAGCTAAGTATATGACATTTATGAGCTTAGCAAGGTTATCATGCCATTTATGAGCTAAGTAAGCTACTTATGTCATAAATGAACTAAATAAGCTAAGTATAGGTCATTATTGAGCTAACCTAGGTAATTATGCCATTTTTGAGTTAACTAAGCATATTATGCCATTTTTGACATAAGTAAGCTATGTATAGGTCATTATTGAGCTAACCTAGGTAACTAAGCATATTAGAGCTAACTTAGAGCTAACTTAGGTCATTTTGGAGCTAACTTAGGTAAATGGATCATTTTGGAGCTAGCTTATTATGTCATTTTGGACGAAAATAAGCTAAGTATATGACATTTATGAGGTTACCAAGGTTGTTATGCCATTTTTGACCTAAGTAAGCTAATTATGCCATTTTTGACATAAGTAAGCTAAGTATATGTCATTATTGAGCAAACCTAGGTAACTAAGCATATTAGAGCTAACTTAGGTCATTTTAGAGCTAACTTAGGTAAAATGGAACATTTTGGAGCTAAGTAAGCTTATTATGTCATTTTGGAGGAAAATAAGCTAAGTTTAGGTCATTATGGTAAGCATATTGGAGGAAATAAAGCTAAGTCTAGGTCATTATGGTAAGCATATTGGAGGAAATAAAGCTAAGTCTAGGTCATTATGCATTTGTTAAGCAAAACACTAGATAAAACTTACCGTCATCATGGAGCTGAAGCACCGGGGGTGCTCGTGCCGGTAGCACCTGGAGAAGGATCGTGCGATGCTTGCCTGGAGTTACGCTGCACCAAAGATCATTTGCAATGTCTCGTTAGCATGATGACACTCAAATGTTAAGACTAGTAACTAATGACCATTCAAATGAAACTCACTGTGGTCCCCGGAGCAATGACTGGCATCGGCGGAGGGGTCTGACCGGTCTTCTCGCACACAGACTGCACATTTGGTTTTGACGAGTCAGTCATATTAGTTAGTAATGAAACGAACATTAAGTGCATGATTTGGCTAATATGCAGAAGAAACTTACCACGAGGAGCTCGTACATGGCCCGGTTCGCCATGTCATTCCGTGCCCTCTCCTCCTCCAACATCCTAGCCGTCCTCTCCTCCAACTCCCGCTCCTTCTCCGCCGCCTGCCGGTCCCTCTCCTGCAGAAGCGCCGGGGTTTTCTCTCTCTCTTTCTGAATAGCAGCCTGCAACACCACTCCTCGTTAGCATTGTAATCATCGAGCAGACGCAAACACAATGTAATGGAGAGGAAAGAAATCTGAGTCCGTATAACTAACCTCGATGGCGAGCTCCATTGGCCATGGACGAGGCCTTATCTGAGGGGCGGAGCTCGTTTGGCGTGCCTTGATCTCCGGGAGAGTGCTAGGACAACGTATAAGTCCATCTCCAATGGCTATCGAGCCATGGGACCTCCCGCCACCAGATATCATCACCAGCTCTGGATCAATGGGACCCTGGCTCGGGTTAAAGTCCTCCCCTTTCCTCGCCTTCCCCTCATCTCTGTACCTCACGAGCTTGTTGTGCGAGGAGATGTTGGTGAAGCTCTCTGGATGATTGAGGTCAGACGCAGAGAATGCCTTGACCTTCTTGTACGAGGCAGTATGGGCCATGGCATAGAGGTCATACACCTCTGGCACCTCCGCCTTATTGTATCGCCCCTAAAAGAGAGGAACAGAGTAAATTAGTAATTAAAGGGCTCAAGCTAGCATGAAGAATGAATTGCATGAATCATGAAGCAAACCACATACCCAGTTTCGTCCGAACTGATATAAGTTGGCACTGCCTTGATGGTGTGGCACACCTTCCATTTGGGCACGCCGGTTCTTGGCATTGTTGTGGAGGGCTAGCCATTGGTCTGAGCACCACTCATCGACCAACACCTCCCAACAATCCATCTGATCCGCACACCATCTCGGGGGCACCTAAGTTAGTAAAGAGAAACTTGAGCGCTACGCCTACGAATCAAATCAAGGAAACTAAGTACAAGGCCTTAAGAATAGGTAATTACCATCATGTACTGCTCCTTCTTCAGAAACTTTTCATGGCACGCCTGCTTGGTCTTCTTAATACCACGCGAGGCATAGTAGTCTCAAACAGCCTGCACTCGAGCCTCATGCCGTAAGTTTTGTAGTAGGCGCTTGCACGCGGCATCGATAACCTGTGCCGCGGCCTCCTCGTATCCCTCCTCACACCTGTAGAAGGTCTGCAATCAAACGAGACAACATTGATTAGTACAATAACTAGCTATTTGAAGATTTTTAATTGTGTAAAGGAGAAATTACCCAAAACTTTCTGATCACCATCTCTGCCCTCGTGTGGCACAAGACACCGTTGATCATCTCCTCCGGCGGGGCCGGGGCAGCCAAGTAGTGCTCCCAGCTCAATCCTAGCTGTGGAACCTGACCCTCACCGGGCAACGTGACAAACCCCGGGAAGTTTTGCCGGCAAAGCACACCAAGGACGGTGTTGGGCCTGCGGACATCCGGAGCGTGGTCCCAACCCCTGCAGTATGACAAGGCCAACGCATTAGATATTTGAAGAAACGTGAAGGCAAAAGGTACAAAAAGAGTAAATGCACTTACCTCTCCCCATCAGGGAAAATCAACCACCTCTGCTCGCGGGTCGCCGGCACGGTCGGGAGCCATGTACAACCACGCTGGTAGACGGTGGCCCCCTCAACCACCTCGCCCTCGCTATCAGCCAAATCCCCGCCACCATCAGCATGGCCACTCGGCCCCGCAGGCGGATCCGGCCAGGTACCCCATCCGGACGTCTCCCGGGACGTAGCCTGGTCCGGTGTCTCGTGGGCCAAAGTCTCGTCGGCCGAAGGCCCGTCGACCCGAGGCTCGTGGACCGGAGTCCGCGTAGCCACCTCCTCGGACAGGTCCACCCTAGCAGTCATGTGCTCGGGTGAATCAGCTGGGGGTGGCGGCGAGGAAGGCGTACGAGCCTGCCTACCTCCTCTCCCGCGGCCACATCTTGATCTACCTCCTCTCTTCTTCCCTCCCCGACCTCGTCCCCCGGTGGGCACCGACGCCGACGAAGAAGGGCCCGGCGGTGTCCCCATACTGTCCAACAACGCTCGGCGGAGAGGTACGGGTGGAATGGAACCCCTCCCACCACGCGCCGACGAAGAAGGAGCCTCGGAGCGCTCTGGACCCGCGCCCACCATCTTTCAACACCTGCCATGACAAAGAGTAAACGAAATTAGTACAACATAAAAAATTTTAATACCGACATGAATAATAAAAAATGGAATACCTAACATGAACTAATTAATAATATATATGTACATAATAATAATTGAATACCTGACATGAACTAATATTAATCTTCATCGTCTATATATGCTCCGGGGTCAATTAATGCATCATCATCATCACTATCAGTAATGACGTGCTCATCATCATCAATAAATGCATCAACATGTGGAAGGCCTCCTTTACGTAATTGGTCAAGCATTGACAGGTCATCCGCAGTAGTAACCTCTTCTTGTTCCGGCTCTTCTTGTTCTGGCTCTTCTTGTTCCGGCTCAGGGGTGAAGTCGGATTCACTGTCGCTGTCTACTTCAATGTTCTGGGGTGAAGTAGAGCGGTTCTTGAAACGTTTTTTGGAAAGACATGTTTCTTGGAAGAATTCTCCTTCATATGTGTCTGGGTTAATGTGAGGTTCATAATCCTCTTCATTGGGGGGAGTTGGTCTAACATGTGGCGGCACTTCATAAACGACATCCCAACCATTGAGATTTGGATCACTTTGACAGGCCCACGGTAGATAGAAAACTTGGGTTGCCTGTTGAGCCGTAATATAGACATCGGGAACATCCAAATGGGTGCTTTGTTTGATTTCGACTAGCCCTATATGTTCATGAGTCCTTCTAGTCTCCTTCGGCTGGAACCAAAAACATTTGAAGACTACGACGTTCGGTGGGTTTGCACCATAGAATAGAAGTTCATAAATTGCTTCAACTCTTCCATAATACTCGGTATCTCCTTCGCCGATAGCTGAGACACAACAATTTGTAAACTTTCGGTCGGCCATAGATAGCTCTTTGTCATAGGTACGAAAGTGATACCCGTTGATGTCGTATTTGTCAAATGAACGGACCTTATAGTCAAAACCATTAGCGACTTGTCTCAATTCGGCGTCCATAGACTCTGAATTAGCCTACAAGTTTAATACGAAAGGATTGTTGCATTAGCCGCAATTTTGACGAAGAAATGAAATGGTCTAATGGAAATTACCGTTTGTTTGAACCAAGAGATGAAACCGGGATAGCCGCCTCCATGCTTTGCCAGAAGCTCATACTCTTCGACGGAATCCTTTTGGATCACCGCTCCATACGAGAATTTGGCGACGTATCGACTGTATCAAATATCCGGGAATAAGTGCAGTTCAAAGGAATTAGAAGTTGCGAAACAATGTACCGAGAACTTACTCGATGTACGGCCGCACTTCTGTTAGGTTGTTGAAGATATACAACGAAATGGTCCACCATTCTTCGACATCCAACGGTATTGGTTTCGAAGCACCGGCTGGTGCGAGCTTCCCTTTGAATAGGCTGAGGTTGGATCCACCCTTTTTAGGGTCGCCAGCATTGTACCGAGGCTTCGGATTATGCAAATGACGATTTTTGGCTTCGTAGTGTGCTGTCATGAAGTTTGCCGCCTCCTCAGTAATGAATGCCTCGGCCATCGATGCTTCAATTCTACGTTTATTTTTACATTTTGCTCGAAGCGTCTTCTGCATCCTCTCAGTTGCGTAGCACCAACGATTCTGCACGGGCCCCCCCAATCGTGCCTCGGTCGGGAGATGCAAAATCAAATGCTGCATTGGATTAAAGAAGCCCGGTGGGAAGATCTTCTCTAACTTGCAGGTCAACTCCGACGCCAACTCTTCCATTTCGTCTAACAAGCCAGGCGATAGTTCTTTCGCACAAAGAACACGGAAGAAATAGCTCAGCTCTGCCAGTACTAGCCATTCATCCTCAGGGATAAAGCCACGCAACATCACCGGCATTACCCGCTCAAGCCATATGTGCCAATCATGACTCTTGAGACCAAATATTTTCAATTTTTCAAGACTCGCTCCCCTCTTTAAATTCGCTGCATACCCATCGGGGAACATCAACTCCTTTTTCACCCACAGGATAATTTCCCTCAAATCTGGCCTTCCAAGATTGAACCATGCCTTTGGCTTCGTCCAGTTCTGCTTTCCTTTCGGTTGTCGCATGTTTTGTAACGGTCTATCACATAGAGCCTCCTGATCGACTCTAGCCTTAGGATTATCCTTTGACTTCCCCTCTATGCCGAACAATGTACCAAAGAGGGCCTCGGCGACATTCTTTTCAGTGTGCATCACGTCGATGTTGTGTGGGCAAAGGAGGTCTGTGAAGTAAGGCAGATCCCACAAGCATGTCTTGTGAGTCCAGGCGTGTTCCGAATTATACCCCTTGAAATACCCTAGACGCTCTGGATCCGGCTCGAGAGCGTTTAACTGATCCAGGGTCTATTGGCCTGTCAACGCAGGTGGTGCAGAGTTTTTGACAACTCTACCTTTGATGAATTTCTTCTTGTCTTTTCTGAACTTATGGCGAGGATCCAGGAACTGTCAATGCAAGTCGAAGCAAGAATACTTGCGACCCGCATCCAGCCAACGAAACTCAAGAGCTGCCTTGCATGTGGGGCACGGGAACCTTCCATGCACACACCAGCCAACGAATAGCGCATACGCCGGCAAGTCATGCATCGAGTACATGTACCACACATGCATTAGGAAGTTTTTTTTGTAGCGGCGTCGTATGTCTTGATCCCATTATCCCAAGCTTCTTGCAATTCATCCTTAAGCGGCTGCATGTACACATTCATACTCTTCCCCAGATAGTTGGGCCCCAAAATTATCAACGTCAGGAAAATGTTCTTTCTTTGCATAATCTGTCCGGGGGGGGGGGAGATTGAGTGGAATGACAAATACAGGCCAACAACTGTATTGGGCTGCCATCATACCAAACACATTGAACCCATCCGTGCTGATGGCGACTCGAGGATGCCTTGGATCTGCCGCTTTATCATGATGTATTGCATCGAAGTGCTTCCACGCAAAAGCGTCCGATGTGTGTACCAACATCTGATTCCCATCTTCATCTAGTTCGGCTCTTTTGCCCAATTTGTGCCATGTCATCTGTCTGTCCGTCTCTTCGACCATGAAAAGACGTTGAAGTCTTGGTATGATTGGCATATACCGAAGAACATTAACTGGGATTTTTGTCTGACTCTTCTCACCCATACCGTTGTCTACCACAACATACCTGGAAGACTTGCAAATGGGACAATAGTTCAAGTCCGCATACTCAAGCCTAAATAAGGCACATCCATTCTCACAGGCATCTATCTTCTCATAGGGCATCTTAAGTACACGGAGGATTTTGTCCGACTGGTACAGGTTTGCAGGCATTACATGGCCTTTGGGTAGAAAGCGTCCAAATAGTGTCATCATCGCGTCGTAGCATTCTCTGCCCAGGTTGAATTGAGCCTTCAGAGCCATTACTTGTGCGATGGCATCTAGCTGACAAAGCCCAGTGTGCTCGTGGAGAGGACGTTTTGAAGACTCCAACATATCATTGAAGGCCTTTGCAGATTCCTCCATCTCATCGTCCGAATCCCGAGCATCATCAAAGCCTTCCACCATGTCTTCGATCCCGGTACCATGCTCGTCGATGCGACGACAGCCCACCTCAGCTCTAGCACGTTGGGCAGACTCACCATGAAATGTCTAGAACGTATAAGCAGGCGTAAAACCCCACTTCTGCAGGTGTTTACTCATTTCAAGCTCTGTCCTCTTATTGTAGTTGTCGCACCGGACACAGGGGCACCAGGGTTTTCTCTGGCCATTTGCAAATGCCGCTCTCACAAACCCCTTTGTTTTTGTTAACCATTCATCGGTCCTGTATTTCTGACTAGTGTGACCGGTGTACATCCACGCACGATCACTCATCTTGCCTAGCTACTGGACACACAAGAAATATATACATAATTCATCAAACCATATTCATCAGTTAATGGAGTTTGTCAGTTTTATTACGTCCATGCAACCTAGACGCTAATAGGTAAAGATAGGTCCTAATCCCACCCGAGTATGTGTAGATTGGGTTCGTTTTCCCATGCTATGCTCCGGATCCGACGCAAAATTTTGGCAGCACCTCCCCGCTGTTCTCCTGATACACGTCTCGGCAATAAGCAGAGAGGATGTGTACCCGGAGAACAACAGGGAGGCACTGATGAAATTCTGCATCGGATCCGGAGCAGAGCATATGGGAAAACGAACCCAATCTACACATACTCGGGCTGTCCATGGATAACGTTGGACAATTCGAAAGAATCATGGTAATAAATATGCAAATGCATGCATATTTATAGATGTAACCCTTTCGAACGGGAGACACATACTCCTAATGGGGCAGTCCATACGTCGTTTCCTTAGGACTCCATCTATCCCCCTCCCACCGATCCCCCTCCCATAGATTTTTTTTCTATCCCTATAAAAACCGGTGGAGAAAACCCGTTGTTAAAAAAATCATGTATTTTGCTCCCACGCTTGGTCCACCTCCTCCTCCCGTTTCGCTTCGTCCGCATCCCCGTACGAAAAAACCAGAGCCCCGCACACACCCACCCCACCAAAACCAATGTCCACCTCTCGCACGCGCATATGCGGGCCGCCGTAGACTCCCTTTTCCTCCTTGCCACCGCCACCCTGTGCCCTAGCCGCGCCGCCACCTGCTCCGCCCGCGCCCCGACGCCTCAGCTACGTCCGCCGCCGCCAACGCCGGTCCTTATTCATCTGCCGCGTCAGGTTGGCCACGACGAGGAGATGGACGCGACCGCGTCGTCCCATCGACCCCGGGGCAGCACGTCATCTACCTCAATCAAGACAATGGCGCCGCCTCAGGCCGATTCCCCTCGCTGGGAGGTGCGTGCCGACGCTTCCCTGTCACTTCTTGACCTTGCTCTCTTTGTGTCTCCTCTTATTTATAATTATAGTAAAGTTTCAGGTGTTTTTGGGAAATCATGGGCACACAATCGCCTGTATACCTCTTACTGTTGGTTTGTGTGCCTACGAGCTGGTAAATTCCCTCCTCCGATTGTACCAGAACAAATCAATGAATTGTTTTTATATGTATTATTACTCACCTAATATGTAGCACCACTCAGTTTTAAAAATTTGGAATTCTGAGATGCCAGGTTTTAAGAACATCCAGGGCACATCTTTTCTTGGAATGCAGTTGGTTCGGTGGTGGTCATCTGAGATGTCAGGTTAGCATAAGCTGGCCCTTGTTCTTTTTTGTTTGAACCAGATTTGCTGGTTCCTAATTTTTCAGGCATGTGTTGCGCTGTATTGATGTTGGTCTTGTTCTGTTTACAGTGACACCTGAAGATGTATCAAAATCTGTCGTACAAAATAAAGGAGCACTCAGGAGTCAGGACGACGACTTCCATCTTGGCCTGTATGATGCTGGTTCGGCCGTGGCTTCTGATATCTCAGGTTAGCTCAAAATGTTCTGTTTCTTCTTGGGTTATAACATTTGCTGATCCTTCATTAGATTCCTCTGTTCTTGCAGGGTGTGTGTCCTGATATGTTGGGTTTGCTGTGATTTGGATGCGGCTAGCTACACAGCGTCCGCCGGCCATGTGTGTGACATGCATGCTAGGTAATCTTGACTCCGGTGCGGCGGTGCCGGAACCGCCTCCGCTGGGTACGACCGCCGTGGCTATGCTTGAAGTCAGAATCACCACGATGACTGTAGTTGCCTTACTTAGATCAGAACGGCAGCCACGGTGTATGTTCAGGCCTTTACTATCATCATCTGAATTTGGGATCATGTGCATCTGCAAGAGAAAGAGCCTGAGAGCCTAAGAGGGTAGTACAACATCTCTACTCCTAATGGGGCAGTCCGTACGTCGTTTCGTTAGAACTCCATCTATCCCCCTCCCATCGATCCCCCTCCCATAGATTTTTTTCTATCCCTATAAAAACCGGTGGAGAAAACCCGTTGTTAAAAAAATCATGTATTTTGCTCCCACGCTTGGTCCACCTCCTCCTCCCGTTTCGCTTCGTCCGCATCCCCGTACGAAAAAACCAGAGCTCCGCACACACCCACCCCACCAAAACCAATGTCCACCTAAGGCCGGCAATCGGTCCGTCCCTTGGGTGACGGGTAGGTCTTGTGAGGCGATTGGGGAGGCGACCGTGTGGTGGCTCCCAGATCCATGCTTTGACCTTGTCCCGCCGCCGCCCTAGCCACGCCGCCGCCCACGCCCAAGCCAGCCGCCGCCCGCCGCCATCACCGCTGCCACCCCCCGCCGCCCCCGCCCTACGCCGCCGCTACCCCGTCGCCTCCGCCCCAGCCCCCGCCCCCGTCCCGCCCCCATCCCGCCCCGCCCCGTCGTAGGTCTCGTCCAGAATCCCTCCAGATTTCTGGCTAAGTTCGGTTTCCCTCACTGACCATGGAGAGAGTGGAAGGGCTGATGAAGAGTTTGAAGCTGTCTGATTTGGAGAGCAAGGGGAGGAAGATCGTATGGAGTGGGGGAGGCAAGGTTGGAGTGGCTGAGCCCCAGGCAGTGGCAAAACTAATGTCGGATAAGCCAGGGAACGCAGAAGGGATGGCTAATGCCCTTGGTGGGATTTGGTGCCCGATGAGGGGCCTGTATTGCAGGGATCTGGGTGATAACATTTTCCTGTTTACTTTCCACCAGCACTCGGGGAAGAGGAGAGCCCTGGACGAAGGACCCTGGATGTTTGGGAAGTCGCTGTTGGTGATTGAAGATTTTGATCCGAGCAAAAGCACCAAGGAGTATGAGTTCAAACGAGTGCCGATTTGGGTGAGGGTCTTCGATCTGCCACTGGGAATGATGTGTCGCGATGCAGGGTTGGCTATTGGGGAGATTATTGGCGAAGCTTTGGAAGTAGATGCGGGAGCAGACGGTATGGCTGCAGGGAAGTACCTGAGAATTAAGGTGCGCATGGACATATCGAGGCCAATTATGAGAGCGTTTGTGCTCGATGTGGGGGATGATAAGGATAAGGAGGAGAAGATATTAACTGCGGAGGAAAAGAAGAAGGAGGAAGAAAATTGGAGGCGTTTCGAGTACGAATTTCTACCAGATTTTTGTTATATATGTGGCAAGCTTGACCATGTGGAGAATGGCTGCTCAGTAAGACTGAAAAAGGGGGAGGTCAAGCAGTTCGGGCCTTGGCTTAAAGCATCCATACCCAGGGCTACAAACAAAGTGAGCAGGGGGAGCTGGAGTGATGGCAGAGGAAGGTATGATGGGCGTAGCAGTGGGAGCGGCAAGAGCCTTGGCTGGGGTTATAACAGGAGCAAATCGGGTAGCGACAGTGATAGTTGGAGGACAGGAAAGACCGGTGCTCGGCATCACATATCTGAGCATGGATCCCAGGAGGTGACGAGCCCGTTGAAAAATTCGAATGAGCATATGCAGATAGAGGTGAAGGATAAAGAACATAACAACGAGGGGCAGGAAAAGACCAACAAAAAACAACTGATCTTTGGTTCTGGAGGAGACCAGAATGAACCCACGGAAGATGGGTTGGGGAGGAGTGGCTTGGGAATGGAACATAGTGCTTCTGGATTACCAACAGCAGCTATTGCAGAGAAGGAGATAGGGGGTTCTGGCGAGGCTGTTGGTGCAACTAGAGGGTTGAAGAAGGGTGAAAGTGAGGGGTATGCAGGGGGGAAACTAACAAAGGACACAGAGAAGGGCAAGGACGGTGGCAAAGGGGGAGCAAGTTCAGGAGGCGAGAACGTAAAAGTGGGAAGGATGACAACACCGTGCTGGTTGTAAATGTGGGTGCAAAGAGGGGTGGAGTTGACATGGAGTGGGAGGGAGAGGAGGATGAGAGTGCTAAGAGGTACAAGGCTGAGGCTGGCATGACCAACACCGTTGAAGCGGGGCTGTCGAAACAGCCCTGCAGCCACCAATGAAGGTTATCGCTTGGAACTGCCGGGGGCTTGGGAACCCAACGGCAGTTCGAGGCCTTCTGGAGCTCCAGAGGGTTGAAGAGCCTGACATCCTCTTCCTATCCGAAACAAAGATGAGGGAGAAGGAGATTGACTTTCTTCGGTGGCGTTTGAATCTGGTGAACATGGTGGCGGTGGATAGTGTGGGGCGTAGTGGCGGTTTGGCGATGTTCTGGAGGAGGGGTGTGGAGGTACAGCTGAGATGGAAGGGGAGATACCATATTGATGCGGATGTAGTAAATGAGGATGGGAGCAAGTGGAGATTGACGGGAGTTTATGGCGAATCAAAAGCAGGAGAGAAGGAAAACACTTGGAGGCTCCTTAGAGCTCTCCACGGGCAGTCAAACCTACCATGGCTCTGCCTAGGAGACTTCAACGAGATCCTCTTTGGGGGTGAGAAGGAAGGAGGGCCGGCTCGGGCCCATGGATGTATGAAAGCCTTTCGAAGATGCCTTGAACACTGTCGGTTGGAGGACCTTGGGTTTCTTGGAGATCCTTTCACTTGGAGAAATAACTGGACGGATGCGGAGGGCTATACGCGGGAGCGACTGGACCGGGCAGTGGCGAACGGGGAGTGGCGGTGTATGTTCCCTCTGCATAAAATTATCAATGGTGATCCAAGACATTCTGACCACTGTTCAATCATTGCTGAGCTTAACGAACAAAGTCTGTAGACGACTGCTGGCCAGGGTCCAAAGTGCTTCAGATTTGAGGTGAGGTGGCTCCAAGAAGAGGGATGTGGCAAGGTGGTGGAGGAGGCGTGGAATGAAGCTTTTCAGGAGGGGGCTAGGTCGGTGGGGGAGGCGGTGAGAAGGGTGGGTGCAAGATTGCTGAAGTGGGACAGGGAGGTGCTGGGGGAGTTGAAACACAGAATTAAGAATGTCAAAAAGGATCTTGAACGTTGTAGACGTGGAGGAATTGACCAGCACAATATTTCCCGGGAGCATTTACTCCGGTATAAGTTGAGCCGCCTCGAGAGCCAACACAACCTGTACTGGCAGCAAAGAGCACATGTAAACTGGCTGCTGTATGGTGACCGAAACACGGGTTTCTTTCATGCCCATGCGTCGGAGAGGCGGAGGAAGAATTGGATCAGGAGGCTGAAGAAGGATGATGGAAGTGTAGTGGAGAGGGAGGAAGCTATAGGACCTTTTATATCTAACTACTACAAAAGTTTGTTCGTATCTTCTGCAGGAACACCAAATGACGATATTTTAAAGCATGTGCCCGTGTCAGTGACCCCGGCAATGAATGATATCCTCACCAAACCTTTTACCGGAGAGGAAGTGGAAAGTGCTCTCGCTGCAATTGGTGATTTAAAAGCCCCAGGACCTGACGGTATGCCGGCTGTTTTCTATAAGAAGTTTTGGCAGAAGGTTGGGCCCAAGGTAAAAGAAGAAGTGCTTGGTGTTCTTAATGGTAATCCTATGCCAGAGGGGTGGAATGAGACTACAATAGTGCTGATCCCCAAAGATAAGAACCCAGAATCTCTATCACAATATCGCCCAATCAGTCTTTGTAATGTCCTGTACAAGCTCATTTCGAAAGTTTTGGCAAATCGTTTGAAGGTGATACTGCCGGACCTAATTTCCCCAACTCAATCTGCTTTCGTTCCTGGGCGCATGATTACCGATAATGTGTTGCTCGCCTATGAGATCACCCACCTAATGCATCACAAGAAGGGCAGCAAACAAGGGTTTGTGGCCGTGAAGCTAGACATGAGCAAGGCATATGATAGGGTGGAGTGGAGTTTCCTCGAAGGAATGATGGACACGATGGGTTTTGCTCCTGCCTGGGTGAATTTGGTTATGAAATGTGTGAGGTCTGTCTCCTATCGTGTTAAGTATAACAATAAGGTAACCGAGGCTTTCTTTCCACAGAGGGGTTTGCGACAAGGAGACCCTTTGTCACCATACCTGTTTATCCTCTGCGCGGAAGCTTTCTCGGTGTTGCTGAAGCAAGCGGAGGCGGATCAGACCATTGAGGGAGTTAAAATATGTCCTGGCGCTCCGAGCATAAACCATTTGTTCTTCGCTGATGACTCCTTGATAGTGATGAAAGCTACAGCAGCAAGTGTAGCCCGGCTCCAGGAGATTCTTGCATTATATGAGGCCCAGTCTGGACAGAAAATAAACAGAGAGAAGTCTTCGGCCTTTTTCAGTAAGAAGACTAGCACTACAAATAAGCAGCAAGTACTCAATGTTCTGGGTATCCCATCTGAATCACAGAACGAAAGGTACCTTGGTTTGCCGGTTCACTTGGGAGCAGCAAAGAGTAAGGAATTTGAGTACATAAAGGAGAGCATATGGAGAAGAATTCAGGGATGGATTGAGAGGCTCTTATCCAAGGCAGGGAAGGAGACACTAATTAAGGCAGTGGCACAGGCCATTCCCACTTATGCTATGTCCTGTTTCGACTTGACAAAAAGCTTATGTGACGAAATCAGTGCAATGATCAGTAGGTATTGGTCGAACCAACAAGATGGAGTGCACAAGTGCCATTGGATCAGCTAGGATAAGCTTATGAGAGGGAAAAGGAAGGGTGGCCTTGGTTTACGGGATTTGCATATCTTCAACATGGCCATGCTTGCCCGGCAGGTGTGGAGGCTCATAGAAAACCCAGAGTCGTTGTGTGCAATAGTGCTGAAAGCAAAGTACCACCCGATCTGCTCCATTTTGGAAGCACAAGAATCACAGGGCATGTCCTACACATGGCGGAGCATATTAAGGGGACGTGAGCTGTTCAAGGAAGGGGCCATTTGGCGTATTGGCGATGGTCAGCAGGTCAATGTCTGGACTGATCCTTGGCTCCCAAGGGGAACTACTCGAAAACCGGTCACACATCAGGGGCAAGCTATCATAACCAAGGTACACGAACTGATTGATCCGGTGATGGAAAACTGGGACGTTGAGCTTGTGACTGAATTGTTTACGCCGGATGATGCAAAAACCATCCTTGCTATTCCCTTGAGATCCGGGATGGAGGATTTTCTATCATGGCACTATGATAAAAAAGGGGTCTTCTCGGTCAAGTCGGCGTATCAGCTTGGGGTGAGTCTTAAAGAAGCAAGAGAGCACCAGGATGCTGGATCTTCCAGCGCACAGGCTTTGACATCAGGAAAATGGCAACATATATGGAATTTGAACCTCCCGGGGAAAGTGCGAATGTTCATGTGGCGGCTGGCTCATAATAGCCTTCCCACAAAACTTAACATCAAGCGCAGGCATATTGAACTTGACACTCGATGCCCGATGTGCGCTAGACTGGACGAGAATGGAGGTCACATTTTTCTGAGATGCAAGATGGTAAAAGCAGTTTGGAGGGAGCAGAATTTAGAAGATGTCAGGCTTCAGTTATGCCAATGCCGAAGCTCCTTTGATGTGATTCATGAGGTATGTTTGCTTCCAGTTGAGAAAAAGCTCCGTGTAGCGGTGCTAATGTGGGATTGGTGGACTACCAGGAACAAAACAAATGCAGGCGAGAAACAACGATCATCAGCGGAAGTGAGTGCTCTGATCTCTAAACATCTTCTGGATTTTGCAAGTGGGCAATCCCAGTCCCCTCCTCAAGCTCCACTGTCAAGTTCTCAATCATCGTGGAAACCACCTACCTCTGAAACTGTCAAGATTAACCTGGACACTGCTTACCGAGTGGAGTCAGGCTGCGGTGCTTGGGGCTTTGTGGCTCGCGATGAAACAGGAAGCTTCCTTGCAACTGCTGCAGGCAAGCTGGAACATGTGCAAAGTCCCCTGCAACCTGAGGCAACGGCATGCCTGAAGGCCATTGAGGGTGCTGCTGATATGGGTGCTCAACGGGTCATTTTTGAATCAGATTGCCTCACTCTAATCAGGCGATTATGACACGGTTGAGCTGGGTGTTCTCTTCAGGGAAGCTAGGAGCGTCCGCCGGCCTGTATGATGCTGGTTCGGCCGTGGCCTCTGATATCTCAGGTTAGCTCAAAATGTTCAGTTTTTTCTTGGGTTATAACATTTGCTGATCCTTCATTAGATTCCTCTGTTCTTGCAGGGTGTGTGTCCTGATATGTTGGGTTTGCTGTGATTTGGATGCGGCTAGCTACACAGCGTCCGCCGGCCATGTGTGTGACATGCATGCTAGGTAATCTTGACTCCGGTGCGGCGGTGCCGGAACCGCCTCCGCTGGGTACGACCGCCGTGGCTATGCTTGAAGTCAGAATCACCACGACGACTGTAGTTGCCTTACTTAGATCAGAACGGCAGCCACGGTGTATGTTCAGGCCTTTACTATCGTCATCTGAATTTGGGATCATGTGCATCTGCAAGAGAAAGAGCCTGAGAGCCTAAGAGGGTAGTACAACATCTCTAGTCCTAATGGGGCAGTCCGTACGTCGTTTCGCTAGGACTCCATCTATCCCCCTCCCACCGATCCCCCTCCCATAGATTTTTTTTCTATCCCTATAAAAACCGGTGGAGAAAACCCGTTGTTAAAAAAATCATGTATTTTGCTCCCACGCTTGATCCACCTCCTCCTCCCGTTTCGCTTTGTCCGCATCCCCGTACGAAAAAACCAGAGCCCCGCACACACCCACCCCACCAAAACCAATGTCCACCTCTCGCACGCGCATATGCGGGCCGCCGTAGACTCCCTTTTCCTCCTTGCCACCGCCACCCTGTGCCCTAGCCGCGCCGCCACCTGCTCCGCCCGCGCCCCGACGCCTCAGCCACGTCCGCCGCCGCCAACGCCGGTCCCTATTCATCTGCCGCGTCAGGTTGGCCACGACGAGGAGATGGACGCGACCGCGTCGTCCCATCGACCCCGGGGCAGCACGTCATCTACCTCAATCAAGACAATGGCGCCGCCTCAGGCCGATTCCCCTCGCCGGGAGGTGCATGCCGACGCATCCCTGTCACTTCTTGACCTTGCTCTCTTTGTGTCTCCTCTTATTTATAATTGTAGTAAAGTTTCAGGTGTTTTTGGGAAATCATGGGCACACAATCGCCTGTATACCTCTTACTGTTGGTTTGTGTGCCTACGAGCTGGTAAATTCCCTCCTCCGATTGTACCAGAACAAATCAATGAATTGTTTTTATATGTATTATTACTCACCTAATATGTAGCACCACTCAGTTTTAAAAATTTGGAATTCTGAGATGCCAGGTTTAAAGAACATCCAGGGCACATCTTTTCTTGGAATGCAGTTGGTTCGGTGGTGGTCATCTGAGATGTCAGGTTAGCATAAGCTGGCCCTTGTTCTTTTTTGTTTGAACCAGATTTGCTGGTTCCCAATTTTTCAGGCATGTGTTGCGCTGTATTGATGTTGGTCTTGTTCTGTTCACAGTGACACCTGAAGATGTATCAAAATCTGTCGTACAAAATAAAGGAGCACTCAGGAGTCAGGACGACGACTTCCATCTTGGCATGTATGATGCTGGTTCGGCCGTGGCCTCTGATATCTCAGGTTAGCTCAAAATGTTCTGTTTCTTCTTGGGTTATAACATTTGCTGATCCTTCATTAGATTCCTCTGTTCTTGCAGGGTGTGTGTCCTGATATGTTGGGTTTGCTGTGATTTGGATGCGGCTAGCTACACAGCGTCCGCCGGCCATGTGTGTGACATGCATGCTAGGTAATCTTGACTCCGGTGCAGCGGTGCCGGAACCGCCTCCGCTGGGTACGACCGCCGTGGCTATGCTTGAAGTCAGAATCACCACGATGACTGTAGTTGCCTTACTTAGATCAGAACGGCAGCCACGGTGTATGTTCAGGCCTTTACTATCGTCATCTGAATTTGGGATCATGTGCATCTGCAAGAGAAAGAGCCTGAGAGCCTAAGAGGGTAGTACAACATTACGAACAAGTTGATTTTTATCCATGGAATTGATCTGATGCGAAGCTGATGCCACATAAAAGGTTAACGGAGTTCTTATCTCGAATACGTCATGATGTTACAGTTCAATTATTTTTCACCTCTCTAGCCACTATGCACGGAAGGTGTTTGCTAATTTGCACAATGATCTTTTCTGATAAAATATGCCAATATTACATTCATTTTTTTTCAGTTTTTTTAGTGATGTCCTCTTATTAATCCCTGCTATAATCAAATCAGACTACATAAAAAGTTTTTCCGCAATCTTCGCAAGTATGTATTTGTTCATCTAAGTATCTAACTACAGGGAGACTTATGACAATTGTACCCTGCATTTTTTGGCATTAGTACAAGTGTTCTGCTGCATTATTCAACTATGCACGATGAAGCTGATATAGGGTATGGACTAGACAGTTTATTCTGTTTTTTTTTCAAGAAGGTATGCAGATTGGGCATCAAAATAGATGACAAACGATGACATTCTGCACCTTAGTCCGTGGACAACTTAAAAGTTGATTTATACTTTCTATTTTACTAGCAAAAGAGCCCGTGCGTTGCAACGGGAGAGAAAACATAACACACGCTCTTAACCCAACAACCATCACTCGAGACCACAACAGGTCCATCTCCTTTATTTTAGCGAGGCGTCATATTTGTGTTGCCGCTTATCCTCCTTCTCACCCTCGCCGCCGGTACGAAAGAAAAAACGGATCGTGCGCTATAAATTATAAGTTTGCTTTCAAAACAATATTTAAAAAATATTTAACAGGTAAAATTAACATCATATTCAGATTTCACACATTTTTCTAATCAAATTTCATATATAACATGTTAAAATCGGAGTTACGGTTTAAAAGATAGGGATAATTTAGAAAATCATTTGTTTGACTTAAATATCTTTCAAAATAATATTTAAAAATACTTAACAGGTAAAAATAATCTCATATTCATATTCTACATATTTTTCTAATCAAATTTCATATATAACATGTTCAAATCGGAGTTACGGTTTAAAAGATATGGATGATTTAGAAAAGCATTTGTTTAACTTAAATATGATTCACGGATGAATTACGTAAAAGATCAGGGGGGTTTTCAAAAAATGTAAAATAACGGTTCGGGTGTGACTTAAATCCGGACCGCGGGTTGATTTCAAGAAAACACAGGGGCTTTTGTGTAAAATACGAAAAAACTATTCGTTTTTACTTAAAACAGGGACTGCGGGTTGATTTCTGATAAACCGAGGGACTTTTTCGCAAAATCGCTAGCGACGACGGACAACCAGAAACCCAATTTTCTTTATTATTAGGTAAAGATATTGATGTGATCGCCAGCAAGAACAATGTTTTGACTGAATTTGTTTCATTAAAGATGTCCTTTTATTTGTGTGAAGTTGTTCAGACTTGTCTTTGAATGTTTATTTTAGTTGGGTAAAAAAGCATTATGAGTAAAAAAAAATTGAGCTGATTATGAGTAATGTTTGGTTCCATGCAGGACCAAGGAAGGAACAAGAAGCAAATTATAACACTTCAGTTCATGGTCTAGGAGCAGGAAAGCACACTTCCATCTTTGTGATATTCTCGTATGCATAATACTAACACTACGAACAGAATCTCGCGATTATGTAGATGGGTCATCAGTAATGGTTAGTAATTCATACTTTTGCTTCACCTTTCAGTTAAAGTATTTGTTGCCCAAGTGAGCATCATATTACAGGAATTTTGTAATTCATTTAGCTATAGGTGTGTTTTACTATCTCAGTACATGGATCAGATTTTGAGGTCTTACTTGATAATACTCTCAGTTAAGTTTATCACCAACTATGTTGAACCACATTTAAATTATACTCCCTCCATTTCTAAATATAAGCCTTTTTAGAGATTAGAATATGAACTGCATACGGAGGGAGTATTTGTTTGTTCAGATGATTCCATATACTGCATTTTGTTCGCATAATATATCACCGAGCATGTATTTGTCATAACTGAGCACTGCGACGAATCTGATATTTACCTCAGGAGGGTAAGAAAAAATATAATTAATGACAAGGTATTAGCATAATCTAGACATTATTTTAGGGTATGTTTTGAAGTAAATGGTGGAAATGTCTGTATATTTTTCTCCCAACATGTTATGGTCATCTTGTTTCTATGCATATAAAATTTCATGGCCAGCTTCTTAGCTTAGCAACTGATGGTTGGCTCTCCTATCTACTCCCTCCGTTTCTAAATATAAGTCTTTGTAGAGATTCCACTATGGACTACATACGGAGCAAAATAAATGAATCTACACTCTAAAATACATCTATATACATCCGTATGTGGTTCATAGTGGAATCTCTACAAAGACTTATATTTAGGAACAGAGGGAGTAACTGTCTAGCCTGCTTTGACCAGGTGATGTAGATATCCAAGAAATCATGTGACCATCTCCCGCTGTTTAATATTATATTTGGCCATTCTGCTATTTGTGTGTGCCTGCACCCTGCAGTATATGGTTCCTCTCATGTTCATTATGGCAGTGAAATTCTAGCTACGACAAGGTATTATTCTGAGGCCAGCTTATTTCCTATTTGATGTTTGGTGAATAGTTCTTCTTCATGCTTTCAGTAGCATTTCACTAATTATCCTTATAGAGACTCGCTAGGAAATATGCCCGTGCGTTGCAACGGGAGAAAAATATATCCCCGCACCCACTTACTAAATAATACATTATGCAAGGTTGTGCACATGTGGTAGAGTTTAAGAACTTTCGAAACATATGACAGGAGGACATATAAGGACTTCTAATAGGTCATTCGGAAAATTAAAACCTTGATGGTGATATCACGACTTTATTTCTTAAGCCGCCACACCGAAATATTCTTTGGCCCAGGAACTCCATGGTCCATGCTCGCATTGTCATGGCCCACGTAGTGTGTTCCATGACCACTAAAACTATGAAATCGGCCCAGATAGAGCTATGCATGGAGGCAAATTAGACTGTCTTAATCTGCTTGGAGTAGTCTAAAGCTACATGTCGCCCACCTCTTTGTGTATACCACTAAGTGTAAGTATTGGTCCAACCATTGTAAGTGTGTTTCTTCAGATAGAAAGGGAGAGAGATGATAAACACTGATTGTCATGAAGCGGGCGACAATACAGTTTAATAAATCAGACAGATATAATAACCTTTGAGAGAAAAATACGATCTCGACGCACGTGAGGCTATGTGAGTGACAGCGAGCTAGACGCTTTCCTGGAGGTGGAGAAGCTGGCCGGAGGCATCAGTCATGCTGGCCTCTATCTCGATGGTGCCAACGTGTAGCTGAGCCCTGGCCGGAGTTGAAACAAGATCCGTCTCCAGCTAATGAACTATGATCTCCATGCCGTCCAAGTGTGATGAAGCTGGATCGGATCACCAGGGACACACATTATTTACAAAACAAAATCAAGTTCATAGGTATTTATATGCAATATACGTTTTATAAGCATCGGGAGCCAAGACCATATTTCTCCGCATGTCAGCGTCCTTGAGCAATTTCTGCAAGTCAGCAGCAAGTGCAGCCTGCTCGCTCCAAAGCTTCACCAAGACATCTGCCACCGTCGTATCCACCGTCCTCTCCATGATCCAAAGTAGACGCTTCACATGTAGGATGGCTCATGGCTGAGTGTAGGTTTAACTTCGGTATTGCCTCTCGTTGGTCGTTGTCCATAGTAATCGTGAAGTCCGGGCTGGCGTACTTCACCAGGAGATCCTTGGCATGGTGTCAATCCTGGACAGTGATGACTCGACGAGCATCTTGTGCGTGCAGTCACGGGAGGGATAATCCTTGAGGATTATGGCGGCGAACGCCTTGGTGGCAGCAGGGACAGTGTGGCCGTGGATGGCAGAATGGGTCAAATCGTGGAGCATCGCCTCCAACTCCGAGGGCGACTTGGTGGAAGGGGGGCTTGGCAAGGAGTTCAGCAGCCTCGTCGCCGAGGGAGAGGGTATATGTCAGGGACCGCTAGAGACGATGAGATCGCTATCTACAGTTCAGTTCCTCGAGCCGAAGCTTGACCTAAAAAAGCGAACGTGTGGTGAGCTTTTTTCGCTTGGCCCATGTGCTTGAGAAGAAAAGAAAAAAAGATCGAACGCTAGGGCCAGATTGGAGAGGCGATCGATCAAGGAAAGGCTTGACGTACATTTTTTTAGATATAGGAAGAGAAAAGGAGAAGGAGACGGAGTGCTAATTGAATTACAAAATCATACGATCGTACTTATACAGAGTACTAATTGGGATAGATCAGAGGATACGTTAGACATGTCTTTTTTTGTGGAAATACGTTAGACGTGTCTTCGTTGGCTTCTGTTTCCAGTTTTCTTCTCGTACTATGGGAGGAAGTGTGGAGTTTTTCCTTCCAAATTGTTACGTAGATCTACTTTTAAATCTTAGCCGTCAATCTTTTATGGTCAACACAAAATTAACGGATATAAAAGGATGCCGTATGGAGAACTATGAAAGGATCCTTCTTTTAATATTATAGGTATAGATTTGGATGGTTTAAGGAAAGGATCTTATTTCTCAATAGCAAACTGCACTGGGACATCTTGGACCTATTCTGCACATTTTTGAGCTAGGTGAGTTGGACAGCATGTCATCGGGGGAAACCAACACTTCCTTCCAATCTGTGGGCTAAATTTGTTATCACCATATGTTTAAAATTTTGTGTCAGCCCTGAACTTTTGAGGAATTGTTAGATATGTTGGTGAACGGGCAGGCGGCGCTAGACAGGGCAGGGCAAGAGAGCACGAGGGAGAATGTCGAAGGGGGCAACATAAATGGGAGTTCACCGTTATGCTGATGTGGCCAGCAACTAGAGCATGGATACAAGACCTCCATCGGCGTCTATGGACATGAGAGCAGAGGAGAAGTGATGACCGACATATGAGGATGGGCTCCTAGACGATAGTTATCATAACATATACTCAGTATATAGTCAAAAACCGTATGCCACATATACGTTGTGAATTAGTATGATATTTGATCAATATATGTATTTCTAAAAAAAATCGTGGCAACACACGGGCATTCAACTATAACTTCAACTTCAAGGGCGAACTTGTTGTTTTAGTCTTTATTTAAGCAATTAATGTGAAAAATAACCATCTCTCTATCTAATTACCAATTGATCAGTGAATGGGATAAGTCGAGAGTAAAAAAATGGTATCAGGTAATAACTGCATAAATTAATCCCATGACAAGTATAACTACATGAACCTTGGCAAGGCACAGGCAGCCAACTATAGATCATATTGGCAAACAGACTAATCTAAATTCTCGAGGAATTCGACGTAGGTCTTGCAAATCAAACAGCAAAAAAAAGTGTGCAAACCACAAAGGTGTAGTAGTCTACATTTCTAACAGAAGTGTCGAACTTCAGTTAAATTATATTATAGCTGAAGATGGAGTAGTTTCTGTACTTGTATATACATGTATTGACCAATATGTACATCAAAATCTTCTAGAACATCCACATTGAAGAAGATTCATCCCTGTATGATCATATTGCTTTCGCTTCCTTCATCAACAAGGCAAAGGCATGGGACAAAATATTTTGTAACTGAACTAAACAGAACAAAAAAATCACCGATCCTCCATTACCTGTGAGAAAGAATTGGTCTGTAAAGGGAACAAACTCATCTGTGGATAGGAGATCTACTACGACGAGTAGGTCGCAACCTTCTTGGTGGACTCCTCATCCAAATATGACCACGACCACCATCTGATCTAACATAGGTCCCGCACTATCACCATTTGATTCCGAATGCCTGAGTCAGTCCAAGTACCTAAACTAGAGGGAGCAACTGAACAAGGGTCTTCCCGAAGCCAGTGCGGGAGCCAAGCATGCCACTGGTGCCGGCGAGCACGTGAGGCACATCGACAACGCACTGCATCTCGGTCGTCTTAGAGATGCCTGCCTCTGGTGTCACGGCCAACACCTCATCCTCTTGCCGGCCCTCCACTGCGGACATCGAACAGTACATGACGCATCGCTCCTGCGCCTCCCCATACACCAGCGTGGGAGGGACGCAAGCTGGTTGAAAACAATCCAAGCCGAAGGAGGACATTTGCATCTGTGCCGACACCACCGGTGGGTGGGGGGGTGGGGGGGGGGGTTGGCTGCGTGGGGGAGAACATCTTCATCTCCCTATGACATTGTTGTTGAGAGGGTTCAAAAACTCATCGAGATACATACACTTTAAACGAAGTGCATTTTCATTAATTGCAGAATTTTAGGTCACTGTCTTTTTTATACACGTTGAACTCATGCAGTGTGTTTATATATGGGACGAGAAAATATGTATTAGAACCGATATTTATAGCAATACAATCATAAGTCGCATGCAACATCCACGTGATGAATTACAGTTTATTTGAATGGTACTATCTCTATATATAATTTTTTTGGCCCGTGGCAACGCACGGGCATTATACTAGTATGTATGGTGGGGCACTCCTTGCCTGTTTATTTCGACCGTCGGTGACGGTCGTTACTCCCATCCCTTGCTGCGTTACCAAGGTCTCACAGCAAGAGATGAGGAGCCACGACCACCTACGACAACAGCCGGTGTCTTTCCTCTTATAACATCTCTCATCTCTCAATGTTATTTCGACCGTCGGTGACGGTCGGTCTTTTCGTCCTCCCCCTGCTTTACCAAGGTCTCAGAGGGGGAGGACGAGAAAGACCGACCACCTACGAACAGCCGGTATCCTTCCTTCAAGAGCATCTCATCTCTCACTCTCATCTCTTTCAAAAGGAAGCACCATCAGAATGAAAGTCAACACACTACATACCAAATAGCGATGCATACTTATGGGCCCTAAACCCTACTCTAGAAGACAATATTTTACCATAGCATGCAGCAACAGCAAATCAGCAGCATCAGCAAGCAGCAACACCACAACAGCAACAACAACAAGCAATTAAAGTAAGCACTAGCTATAGCACCAGCAGCAAGCAGCAGTACTAGCACCAGCAGCAAACATGCAACAACAGTCAAGCACTAGCACCAACTATTCAGTGAACTAGCAACAACAGCAAAGCAATAGCAGTATATATGCAATAACAACAAGCAGTAGCCTCAAGCACCAGCAGCACCAGAGTAGGAGGAGCTCACCAGCCAACATAGTAGGTTTTGTAGAATATTGAGAATTATAGATAATTACATTGATCTCTTATCCACATTATGATGTAGGGTGGAACCCTAATGGTGTCGATCTTTCACGATTGGAGCGGATCCCGTGAGGAACACGAAGAACACGAGAGGGGAAAACGAGAGAAACACTCAAATCAACACGATCCAATCACACATGCACTAGATCCACATACACATAGTAGGGGTACAAGATCCAAAACCAACAAAGGAGGATACACGGTAGCTAGTTCGTCCCGATCCGCGAAGGAGTCGAGGTCTTGAATCCGGAGTGGATCTTCTCACATGGCTCGCATGGAGGTCTTGATCTCCATGGGAGAGGTACGGATGAGCAAAGCTCTATCTCAAAGAGCTATCTACTTTGCTGACCCTAAAACGGAGGTAGGAGACGAGTATTTATAGTCTAGGTGGACGAAGGGGTACATGGGCCTCGGCCCAGAGTCACTGCGCGCAGGCAGGCCGGAAGTTCCGGGCAGGGCCGGAGGTTCTGGAGGCCGGAAGATCCGGGCAGGTTCCGGCGAGGGTCCGGGCTACACAGAGAGTTGGCACAGCGCGAGGAGCTGCTGGAGTCCATGGGCCGGAAGGTCCGGGCGGTCCGGAAGTTCCGGGGGCCGGAAGTTCCGGGCGAGGGTCCGGGCTGGTTCCGGGCTGAACAGAGAGTTTGCACGCCGAGGCTTGGCCTTGATCGCCAGGGGCCGGAAGTTTCGGGTCGGCCGGAAGTTCCGGGCTCCGGAGGTTCCGGGAGATGGCCGGAAGGTCCGGGCTGGACAGAGACTTTGCACCAGCCTTGACGTTCGCCGTTTCTCCTCCTTCGGGTTGTTCGATGTACCTGATCACACACAGCGTTTCTGCTTGAGGTAGCGACCATATCTCGTTCGTATGCAGGGAAGACTCGAGAAGGAGAGATGTCACCTCGGATTGAATGGCACGTGCGCGAGCTCTAGTCATGGGTCCAGTTGGTGCAGCGTCCATGGGGATGACCGTGGGATGCTCCGCATCACATTAGCTTACAAAATACATTTCTAACATTAATTATATAAGCTACTGCCTCTGTAAACAAAACTAGATGACATTTTAGTCTAGTGACAATGTTATTGCTTGCTCTTCTCTACAATGTCATCTGCCACAATGTCATCTAGTTTTTTTTTGCGGGAACACATTGTCACTAAGTATTTTAAGACATTGTAATTATCTATAACATTGTCTACAGAAGAGCAAAGCAATAACATTATCTATAACATTGTAATTATCTAGTTTTTTTTTCTGTTCTTTTTCTTCTTCTTCTTCCTTTCCTTTTTCCTCTTCTTCTTCTCCTCCTCTCCTCTTTTTTCTTTTTCTTCTTCTTCTTCTTCTTCTTCTTCTTCTTCTTCTTCTTTTTTCTTTTCCTCCTCCTCTTCTTCTTCTTCTTCCTTTCCTTTTTCCTCTTCTTCTTCTCCTCCTCTCCTCTTTTCTTCTTCTTCTTCTTCTTCTTCTTCTTCTTTTTTCTTCTCCTCCTCCTCCTCTTTTTCTTCTTCTTCTTCTTCTTCTTCTTCTTCTTCTTCTTCTTCTTCTTCTTCTTCTTCTTCTTCTTCTTCTTCTTCTTCTTCTTCTTCTTCTTCTTCTTCTTCTTCTTCTTTTTTCTTCTTTTCCTTTTTTTTCTATTTACCTAAACATCTAATTTTCTTACTGCAAAAACAGAAAAAAAAACTAAAAAAATAGAGGGGCAGGAGGGGGGAGCTCACCAGAGGGGGGGCAGGGAGGGGGCGGTGATGGGGCGGCAGGGAGGGGCGGCGACGGGGCGGCAGGGAGGGGCGGCGGGGCGGCGACGGGGCGGCAGGGAGGGCCGGGCTTCGGGGGCGGCGGGGCGGCGACGGGGCGGCAGGGAGGGGCGGCGACGGGGCGGGGTGGCAGGGAGGGGGCGGCGACGGGGCGGCGACGGCGGATGAGAGAGAGAGAGAGAGAGGCGCGCGGGAGTGGGGGTTTCGGGCGGGGTGCACAGCCGTTAAGTAAACCCCACCTTTGCCGTCTGCTGGCAGACGGCAAAGAACTCTTTGCCGTTAGCTAGCCAGCGCCGTGACCCTATGGGCCCCACCCTCACCTCTTTGCCGTCTGCCTAGCCCTTCTTTGCCGTCTGCTAGCAGACGGCAAAGAGGTGGCAAACAGCAAAGAAGATGCCCTAGCCAACGCCGTGCCACGGGGGGCCCAGCAGTCTCTTTGCCGTCTACCATTGGCCTCTTTGCCGTCAGCTGGCAGACGGCAAAGAGACAGCTGACGGCAAAGACCCTCTTTGCCATCAGCTGGTTCTTTGCCGTCTGCTTTGCCAAAGCAGATGGCAAAGACACTATTTGCCGTCAGCTGGCAGACGGCAAAGAGGGGACAGATGGCAAAATGCCAGATTCCAGTAGTGTATGACTCAAATAAGAAGAAAAAGAAACTATGAAAACAAAGTCTTCAAGCTTCAAAGTCTTCATATCAATTTCTTCAAAGGGCCGCACCAATTCTTCACTTGAAGAAATACATTTTTAGGGGTCGACTTCTGTGGGTTAAACCAAGTCTTCAGGGACTATTTCACCTATGCATACTCACAAACACATTAGTCCCTTAACCTATTTGTATTCTAAAAGATCGTGGATGTCGCCTAGAGGGGGGGGGGGGGTGAATAGGCGCTTTAAAATAATTACGGTTTAGGCTTGAACAAATGCGGAATAAAACTAGCGGTTAATTTGTCAAGCACAAAACCTATAACTACTAGGCTCACCTATGTGCACCAACAACTTATGCTAAGCAAGATAAACAACTAAGTGATAGCAAGATATATAACATGAAACACTATGGCTATCACAAAGTAAAGTGCATAAGTAAAGGGCTCGGGTAAGAGATAACCGAGGCACGCGGAGACGATGATGTATCCCAAAGTTTGGAGCGGTGTGGAGGCACAATGCTCCCCAAGAAGCCACTAGGGCCACCGTAATCTCCTCACGCCCTCGCACAATGCAAGATGCCGTGATTCCACTAAGGGACCCTTGAGGGCGGTCACCGAACCCGTACAAATGGCAACCCTTTGTGGCGGTCACCGAACCCGTACACTTTTGCAACCCTTGGGGGCGGTCACTGGTACCCGTCAAATTGCTCGGGGCAATCTCCACAACCTAAGTGGAGACCCCGACGCTTGCCGGAGCTTTACACCACAATGATTGAGCTCCGACAACACCAACCATCTAGGGCACCAAAGCACCCAAGAGGAACAAGCTCTAGGGTGCCCAAACACCCAAGAGTAACAAGCTTCTCAACTTCACTTCCACGTATCACCGTGGAGAACTCAAACCGATGCACCAAATGCAATGGCAAGGGCACACGGAGTGCCCAAGTCCTTCTCTCCCAAATCCCACCAAAGCAACTAATGCTAGGGAGGAAAATGAGAGGAAGAATGAAGAAGAGAACATGAAGAACTCTAAGATCTAGATCCAAGGGGTTCCCCTCACATAGAGGAGAAAGTGATTGGTGGAGATGTGGATCTAGATCTCCTCTCTCTTTTCCCTCAAAAACTAGCAAGAATCCATGGAGGGATTGAGAGATAGCAAGATCGATGAAGGTCAACAATGGGGGGGGGGGGCAAACATGAGCTCAAAGGATAACATCCATTGGGGAAGAAGACCCCCTTTTATAGGTGGGGAAAAATCCAACCGTTATGCACACAACCCGCACCCAAGCGGTACTACCGCTGGAGAAACAGGGGAAAGACGAAGAGCAGAGACATGAGCGGTAGTGGCAACGGAAGTAGGCGTGGTACTACCGCTTATAAGCGGTACTAACGCTCCTACTGCCGCTTCTACTGCCGCTCGTCCAACCGGGCCAAAAAGGACTCAACGGTAGTATGCCAGAGGGATTACCGCTGGACTATTGCTAGTTGTAGCTTGCGTTGGTATTTTCTCGAAGAGGAAGGGATGATACAGCACAGTAGAGATAAGTATTTCCCTCAGTTATGAAACCAAGGTCATCGAACCAGTAGGAGAATCACACAACACCTCGTTAGCAGCACCTGCACACAAACAACAAATCCTTGCACCCAACGCAAACGAGAGGTTGTCAATCTCTCGGCGGTCAATTTCAAGATTAAATTGTATGTGATAGATAGATAGATTGAAACAAAAATACAAAATAAAATAAATAAAAGAAAATGGCAGCAATATTTTTAGGGTTTTAGTAATATGATTTAGATAGACCCGGGGGCCATAGGTTTCACTAGAGGCTTCTCTCAAGAAAATAGCATACGGTGGGTAGACAAATTACTGTTGGGCAATTGATAGAAAAGCAAATAATCATGACGATATCCAAGGCAATGATCATGTATATAGGCATCACGTCCAATACAAGTAGACCGACTCCTGCCTACATCTACTACTATTACTCCAAACATCGACCGCTATCCAGCATGCATCTAGTGTATTAAGTCCATAAAGAACGGAGTAACGCCGTAAGAACGATGACATGATGTAGACAAGATAAACTCACGTATGAATAAACCCCATCTTTTTACCCTTAATAGCAACGATACATACGTGTCATGTCCCTTTCTATCACTGGGATTGAGCACCGCAAGATCGAACCCATTACAAAGCACCTCTTCCCATGGCAAGATAAATCAACTCAGTTGGCCAAACCAAATCAATAGATCGGAGAAGAAATACGAGGCTATAATAATCATGCATAAAAGAGTGCAGCAAAGACTCAAATAGTATTCATGATAATCTGATCATAAACTCACAATTCATCGGATCCCAACAAACACACCGCAAAAAGTGATTACATCGGATAGAACTCCAAGAACATCGAGGAGAACATTGTATTGAAGATCAAAAAGAGAGAAGAAGCCATCTAGCTACTGCCTATGGACCCGAAGGTTTAGGTTAACTACTCACGCATCATCGGAAGGGCAGCAAGGTTGATGTAGAACCCCTCTGTGATCGATTCCCCCTCCGGCAGATTACCGGAGAAGGACCCTAGATGGGATCTCTCTGGAACAGAAACTTACGGCGGCGGAAAAAGTATTTCATGGACTCTCCTGAGGGTTTCTGATTTTTCCTGATTTTATAGTGGTGGAATTAGGTCAAACGGAGCAAAGGGGGGCCCACGAGGCACCAGGGCGCGCCTGGGGGGGGGGGGGGGGGGGGGGCAGACGCGCCCTGCTGGCTCATGGCCACCTCCTGGGTCTTCTGGCCCTCTCCCGAAGCTTCTAGTGTTTATCTTGTCCAATAAAAAATCTCAAAAAAGTTTCGTGGCATTTGGACTTCGTTTGGTATTGATTTTCTGTAAAACAAAAACAGGGCAGAAAACAGCAACTGGCACTGGGCACTAAGTTAATAGGTTAGTCTCCAAAAATGATATATAATTGCTGTAAATGATTGTAAAAACATCCAAGATTGATAATATAACAGCATGGAACAATAAAAAATTATAGATACGTTGGAGACATATCAGCATCCCCAAGCTTAATTCCTGCTCGTCCTCGAGTAGGTAAATGATAAAAACATAATTTTTGATGTGGAATGCTGCCTAACATATTCATCACATATTCTTTTCTTTTGTAGCCTGGACATTGGACTTGAATGATTCAAAGCAATAGTCTATAATTTGACTTGAAAATATAAATACTCAAGCATGCTAACAAGCAACCATGTTTTTCAAAATATCAACGCTAAAGAAAGTTATCCCTAGCCCATTATGCTCAATCATTGATCCATTCATGAAACACACTCAAATATTAGCTACACACAATGCACAAGTATGACAATAGTGCTCTCTAGTTGGTGCTTTATAAGAGAAGATGGAGACTCAAAGTAAAAATAAAAATGCCATAAAAGTAAATAGATAGGCCCTTCGCAGAGGGAAGCAGAGATTTGCTAATGTGCCAGAGCTGAAAGCTTAAATTAAAGAGATAAAAATATTTTGAGAGGCATGCTTTTCCTGTCAACGAAAACGACCGAGAATTCCCAATATTTTCCATGCTAGACACATCATAGGTGGTTCCCAAACAGAAAGTAAAGTTCATTTCCTTTCCATCATTTCTTTCACAATCCATGGCTAGCCGTATCCATGGGTGCCCTCCATACCATCACTTTCCAAGGAATTTTGTTGTTATTAATTTTGATTTCATTGTGGGACTGGGCATCCCTATTACCAACCATTCTCTCATGCAATGACAAGTGAATAAACACTCATCGTGAGAATAACACACCTAGCATGGAAAATAATGGCCACCCCCTGCCGCTTCATGAGCAGTACGGGCACACAAAATGGAAAAATTATTTTGAAAATTAGAGTTGGCACATGCAAATTTACTTGGAACGGCATTGAAATACCGCATATAGGTAGATATAGTGGACTCATTTGGCACAACTTGGGTTTAAGGATTTTGGATGCACAAGCAGTATTTCCGCTTAGTACAAATGAAGGCTAGCAAAAGATTGAGAAGCAACCAACCAAAAAACGAAAACGGTCATAAACATGCATTGAACATAACTAACACCAAATAATGCACCATAAGTAGGATATAATTTCGTTGCATAACTATTGACTTAACATGCATGCATAGGGAATCACAAACCTTAACACTAATATTCTTACTAAATCACAATTACTCACTAACATGACTCACATATTATCATTTCCATATCGCAAAACTATTGCAAGGAATCACACTTATCATATCCAATGATCTATATGAAAGTTTTTATTTATATCCCTCTTGAATATTCATCACTTTGGGACCAAATTTATATCTTGTGCAAATTACCGTTACTATTATTAACTCTCAAAAAGATTTAAGTGAAGCATGAGAGTACAAATATTTCTTCAAAATTTCAATCTTATCAATTCTCAAAATAATATAAGTGAAGCATGAGAATTCATTTCTTCAAAATTTCAATCAACTCTAAAAATAATATAAGTGAAGCATGAGAGTTTATTTCTTCAAAATATAGCACCACCGTGCTCAAAAAGATTTAAGTGAAGCACTAGAGCAACTGCCTAGCTCAAAAAATTTAAGTGAAGCACATAGAGTATTCTAACAAATGATGATGATCGTGTGGCTCTCTCAAGATAGGTGTGTTAAGCAAGGATGATTGTGACAAACTAAAAAGCAAACAAAGCAAAGACTCATATAATACACGACGCTCCAAGCAAAACTCATATCATATGACGAATAAAAATATAGCTCCAAGTAAAATTACCGATGGTTGGTAGAAGAAAGAGGGGATGCCTTCCGGGGCATCCCCAAGCTTAGACGCCTGAGTCTTCCTAGAATATTACCTTGGGGTGCCTCGGGCATCCCCAATCTTAGGCTTTTGCTACGCCTTATTCCTTCATCCATCGTGATCTCACCCAAAACTTGAAAACTTCAATCACACAAAACTCAACAAAACCTTCGTGAGATCCATTAGCATAACAAAATAAATCACTACTTTAAGTACTGTTGCAAACCCATTCATATTTTATTTTTGCATTATACCTACTGTACTATAACTTCACCATGGCTTATACCCCCCGATACAATCCATAGATTCATCAAAACAAGCAAGTAGTGCATCAAAAACAGAATCTGTCAAAAACAGAACAACCTGCAGCAATCTATTTAAAAGACATACTTCTGTAACTCCAAAAATTCTGAAAACTTAGGATAACGTGGGAAATTCATATACCAATACTGTGTAAAAATTTCAGATTTTTATGACACTGCAGTGCAGAAACAAAATTCGGGCACTGGATGCAAAACTTTCTGTTTTCCAAACAGCATCAATTATATTATCTTCCAAATCATCTTAAAGGCTTTACTTGGCACAAACACTAATTAAAAACACAAAAACACATTCATACCAGTAGCATAAATGTGAAAACACACAATAACAGAAAAAAATTATTTTATTCATTGGGTTGCCTCCCAACAAGCGCTATTGTTTTATGCCCCTAGCTAGGCATAATGCCTAATTTCAAGTATTGTCATCTTTCAAGTTGATTCCATAAGTGGCCCTCATAATTGATTCATATGGTGCTTTAATTATTTTCCTAGGAAAATGTTCCATACCCTTTTTTAATAGAAATTGAAATTTTATATTCCCTTCTTTCATATCAATAACGGCACCTATAGTTCGTAAGAACGGTCTACCAAGTATTATGGGGCAAGAAGAATTGTATTCAATATCAAGAACAATAAAATCAATGGGCACATAATTTCTATTTGCAAGAATAAGAACATCATTAATTTTACCCATTGGTTTTTTAATGGTGGAATCCGCAAGGTGCAAATTAAGAGAACATTCATCTATATTGGTGAGACCTAGCACATCACATAGAGATTTTGGAATTGTGGAAACGCTAGCACCCAAATCACATAAAACATTGCACTCATAATTTTTAATTTTAACTTTAATGGTGGGTTCCCATTCATCATATAATTTTCTAGGAATTGAAACTTCTAGTTCTAACTTTTCTTCTAACGCTTTCATCATAGCTTCTACGATGTGTTTAGTAAAACCCTTGTTTTCCTCACAAGCGTTGGGTGAATTTAACAAGGATTGTAACAAAGAAATGCACTCAATCAAAGAATAATTATCATAATTAAAATCTTTGTAATCCAAGAGAGTGGGCACATTGCTATTTAAAGTTTTTACCTCTCCAAACCCACTTTTAGCAATCTTCTTATCAAGATTTTCACCCTCCAAATTATGGGGACGCTCTTTAGCTAAAGTTGACTCTTCTTCAGTCCCCTTTTCATAAAGTTTTATATTGCTAAACAAAGAATCAATAGATGAAACACCAATCATTTTAATATCCTCATCATTACTACGATAAAAATCGGGAGGAATCGCTTTTTCCAAAAATTCTCGTTTAGCTTTTAGCATGCCGGTTCTTTTCTTACTCTCGTCCATGGAAACATATAAAGCTTTAATTGATTCACTAATATAAATTTTGGGTGGCAAAATTTTAGTCTTAAGATTTTCCACATCATGAATAATTCTATCAATGCTCCTAGACATATCATCAAGTTTACTCAATTTTTCTTCTATCGTAGTGTTGAAAACTTTTTGAGCATTAATAAATTATTTAATATTACTTTCAAGATCAGAGGGCATTCTATTATTATCATTATAAGAATTACCATAGGGATTGCCATAATTATTAGAGGAATTTCCAGGAAACGGTCTAGCATTGAAATTACCTCTATACGCATTATTATTAAAAAAAAAATCGCGAGACAAAGTTCACATCTACGGGATCATTATTTTGCTCAATCAAAGTGGACAAAGGCACATCATTAGGATCAATAGGAGCATTTTTGCTAGCAACCAATTTCATAAGCGCATCAACTTTATCACTCAAAGTATTAATTTCTTCAATAGAATTCACCTTTTTACTAGTAGGAGTTCTTTCAGTTGTGAATAATTTGCCATAATATTATCAAGAAATTTAGTAGCTTCACCCAAAGTAATTTCCATAAAAGTACCACCCGCAGCGGAATCTAAAAGATTTCTAGAGACAAAATTCAATCCCGCATAATTTTTTTGTATGATCATCCATAAATTTAAACCATGAGTAGGGCAATTTCTTATCATTAATTTCATCCTATCCCAAGATTGGGCAACATGTTCATGATCAAGTTGCTTAAAATTCATAATTTGATTTCTAAGAGAAATAATTTTCGCGGGAGGAAAATACTTAGTAATAAAAGCATCTTTACACCTATCCCAAGAGTTGATACTATTTCGTGGTAAAGAAGAAAACCAAATTTTTGAACGATCCCGCAACGAGAATGGGAATAATTTTAATTTCACAATATCATTATCCACATCTTTTTTCTTTTGCATGTCACACAATTCTACGAAAGTGTTAAGATGAGATGTGGTATCTTCATTAGGACTACCGGAAAATTGATCATTCATGACAAGATTTAGCAAAGCGGCATTAATATCACAAGTCTACGCACTAGCGGCGGGAGGAGCAATCGGAGTACTAATAAAATCATTATTATTAGTATTGGAAAAATCACACAATTTTGTATTTTCTTGAGACATCGTGACTACGCAAACAAGATAGCAAACAAGCAAACAAGAAAAAGCAAACGAAAAAATATTTTTGTATTTTTGTAAAAACGTTTTAGAAGTGGGGGAGATGAAAACGAGAGGCAAATGGCAAATAAAAGAAATGCAAGGAGATGAGATTTTATGCAAAGGTACTTGATAGATGTTGATGATGTCTCCCCGGCAACGGCGCCAGAAATTCTTCCTGCTACTTGTAGCTTGCGTTGGTATTTCCCCGAAGAGGAAGGGATGATGCAGCACAGTAGAGATAAGTATTTCCCTCAGTTATGAAACCAAGGTTATCGAACCAGTAGGAGAATCATGCAACACCTCGTTAGCAGCACCTGCACACAAACAACAAATCCTTGCACCCAACGCAAACGAGAGGTTGTCAATCTCTCGGCGGTCAATTGCAAGATTAAATTGTATGTGATAGATAGATAGATTGAAACAAAAATACAAAATAAAATAAATAAAAGAAAATGGCAGCAATATTTTTAGGGTTTTAGTAAAATGATTTAGATAGACCCGGGGGCCATAGGTTTCATTAGAGGCTTCTCTCAAGAAAATAGCATACGGTGGGTAGACAAATTACTGTTGGGCAATTTATAGAAAAGCAAATAATCATGACAATATCCAAGGCAATGATCATGTATATAGGCATCACGTCCAATACAAGTAGACCGACTCCTGCCTGCATCTACTACTATTAATCCACACATCGACCGCTATCCAGCATGCATCTAGTGTATTAAGTCCATAAAGAACGGAGTAACGCCTTAAGAACGATGACATGATGTAGACAAGATAAACTCACGTATGAATAAACCCCATCTTTTTACCCTTAATAGCAATGATACATACGTGGCATGTCCCTTTCTGTCACTGGGATTGAGCACCGCAAGATCGAACCCATTACAAAGCACCTCTTCCCATGGCAAGATAAATCAACTCAGTTGGCCAAACCAAATCAATAGATCGGAGAAGAAATACGATGCTATAATAATCATGCATAAAAGAGTGTAGCAAAGACTCAAATAATATTCATGGATAATCTGATCATAAACTCACAATTCATCGGATCCCAACAAACACACCGCAAAAAGTGATTACATCGGATAGAACTCCAAGAACATCGAGGAGAACATTGTATTGAAGATCAAAAAGAGAGAAGAAGCCATCTAGCTACTGCCTATGGACCCAAAGGTCTGTGGTAAACTACTCACGCATCATCGGAAGGGTAGCAAGGTTGATGTAGAACCCCTCCGTGATCGATTCCCCCTCCGGCAGATTACCGGAGAAGGACCCTAGATGGGATCTCTCTGGAATAGAAATTTACGGCGGCGGAAAAAGTATTTCGTGGACTCTCCTGAGGGTTTCTGATTTTTACTGAATTTATAGTGGTGGAATTAGGTCAAACGGAGCAAAGGAGGCACCAGGGCGCGCCTGCCCCCCCCCAGGCGCGCCCTGGTGGCTCGTGGCCACCTCCTGGGTCTTCTGGCCCTCTTCCGAAGCTTCTAGTGTTTATCTTGTCCAATAAAAAATCTCCAAAAAGTTTCGTGGCATTTGGACTTCGTTTGGTATTGATTTTCTGTAAAACAAAAACAGGGCAGAAAACAGCAACTGGCACTGGGCACTAAGTTAATAGGTTAGTCTCCAAAAATGATATATAATTGCTGTAAATGATTATTAAAACATCCAAGATTGATAATATAACAGCATGGAACAATCAAAAATTATAGATACGTTGGAGACGTATCAACTACCGCTGAACCCGACACGAAAAATCGAGACCCGAGAAGGAGCGGTAGTACGCGTGGTACTGGCAGCGGTACTATCGCCTATAAGCGGTACTGCCGCTGCCAGGAGCGGTACTACCACTGGCAGCTCTCCAACCACCCAACTGCGACACAGAAAACTGTCCAGAAACTAGAACTGCCACAACTTCTGCATACGAACTCCGAATCCAGCAAACTCAAGCTTGTTGGTTATATTAAGAAGTGGCAGAAGAAAAGAGCCTAAAGATATAGAGGTGTGAAACATCCATCGGTGAAGAACCGGCAAAAAACTCCATCATCGAAAACATCATAGAAGATGCATGCCAACTCCGTTTTCGATGGGCTTGAGCTTGTCAAGAAGGTGACCAAAAGTTCAACGACTTACAAAGCAAAAATGCCAAATAAGAACCAAGAAAGATGATGCAAGGATGCAATGGTTTGAGCTCTCTACGAACGTTACGATCAAGCTACTTACTTGAGAGCCCCCCTTGATAGTACGGCAATCGATCCTATAACCCGGTCTCCCAACTACCACCATGAGACCGGTAAAATAGAAAACCTATCAAGGGCAAACCTTTGCCTTGCACATAGTCCACTTGAGCTAGATGATGACGATCTTGACCTCCTCAAGTTGGACCACCTTTCTTGATTGCGTTGGCTCGATGAAGACTAGTTGATTGCTCCCCCATACTCCACTATGGGTGAGCCCCTCTTCGGCACATCTTCACATGTCAATTCTCACCACAATGGACGGCAAGCTTCAAGCATGTCATCTCTTTGTGATGCTCCACTTGAACTTGCACACCGCAATCATGATGACGATCATCGCCAGTTGATGTCATCCTCCATGGGTTATATGATATCTTCCTTTTGATGCACGCCCATGGAAACACACCTAACCCCTCAAAGACACTTGTATCTTTCCAACTCTCTTCATTAAGATGTTGTCTTGAAGGTAAACATGAATGTTCACACAATCTTCTTCTTCAAGACATGCTTGCAATAGGCTCAACTCTCACCTGACCAATCTTTGGATAAATCCTTGCATAGCACCTTGGTCAACACATATTCTACTTCTAATAACCTTGAAACCAACAAATGGTCTTCAAGCAATGCCTATGGACAAACCATTCAAATATAACTCAAGGCAACCATTAGTCCATAGAGATTGTCATCAATTACCGAAACCAAACATGGGGGCACCACATGTTCTTTCATCTTCAATACTCCAAAACCATTAAGGGGGCACTTGATGCACTTACAATCTCCCCCTTTTTGGTGATTGATGACAAATCAATTAAGTTTTCAACGGGAGTAAATAATGGAAGTGTAAGTACAGAATGTGAAGACATTGGTTACATGATATAGAGGAACTCGCCCTGAAGATGTGCATATGAAGAATTTGCTTTTGATTGCAAATGCACATGGCAGGTTGAAATTGTGGAGATCTCCCCCTATATCTTGGAAACCAATCATGCATGATCATAAGATATTGAAGAATTTAAATGCATGATGAAAATCGGTGTCTGAAGAATTGAAACATGCATGCACATATATCATTGACAAATTATAGCATAAGCACGCATGCAGATAAACGTATCAGAAAAGGTCAGACCACCAACTATTTTTAAGTTACAACTCATCAACGGAGCGAACCAAATAAAACCAAGAGTTGCAACTTAGCGAAAAATAGCCCAGTATAAAACCCGCTTGAAGACTAACTCTCAAATTTCTCCCGTTTGTCATCAAATGACCAAAAGGAGACAAAACTGAGGACTAACACTCCCGAAGAAGATCATCTTGATGAACGTGGAGGAGCGTCAGCGTTGTTGTCGGGGTTGCGCGGTGAAGTGGGGCCTGCTGCAGTGTCTTCGACGACTTCATTTTCATCAGTAGCTCTAGAAGGATACACTGAGCTTGGAACCATCCGAGGAACTTGAACTTTCTTGAACTTCTTCTTGGGAGGGTTGGCCCAATCGAAGTCTTGTTGGAATTCCATCTCTACAAGTTCTTCAGGGGTCTTCAAATGTGAAAGAATGGCCCAGCTTCTATCAAAGATCTCATGGGCATAGTAGTGATTCTTGCGAACTGAGTTCTGCGTCACAGTCATATTTGCTAGAATTGCTGCAAGCTGACGCTTTACCCAGTTATGATTCCTGTCCACTTTCTGATGAAGACTAATAAGAAGCTCACGATCAGTCATGACTCGTGGAGCTTCACCTTGAGGTGTTTGCTGCGAAGCATTAGCATCGGTGTCTTGGCTGGAAGCGTCATCTCCTGTGGACTGCGATATAGGTGGACGAAATTGCCCATCAAGAGGACGAATTCCTTCATCAATTACTGCTTTGCCTTTGCCAGGAACTGAAGTAATCGTACTCTGAAGAATTTCAACATCTGGCATATAGCAGAGATGATTCTGACAGTCAGCCCTGTAGTTGATTGAAGACCTTGTTTTGATGAATTTCATAATCCAAGGTGCATACGGCTTCAAATCAAACGGAGATTGTGCAACTGTGGCCAAAGTCCCCATGAAGAAATCATGGATATTGATTGGAATACCATGGATGATGTTGAGTAGCAAGTTCTTCATGATTCCCACAACTTCTTCAGTCTCAGAATTGTGGCCTTTGATTGGACTGAGGGTTTTGGCCAGAATGCGATATATAGTCCGTGGCACATACAACAAATCTTTCACTAAGAAGGTGGTTCTATAGGAGCTTCTCCTGCAGCCAAAGGCTTCATTAGCACTTGCATCAGATGGTTGGGTAGCTTAGGTTCTTCATAGATTCTTCTGGCTTCATCTGAGGGTAGTTCAACTGGAAGGGCTCGAAGTAATTCATCAGTAGGAGCCTTATAGTGCGTGTTCTCACTCATCTAGTCGAGAGCCCATGAATGAATGTCGTCGACATCACCAGAAAGATGCAGAGTGGCATAGAATTGAAGAATGAGCTCTTCATTCCAATCACAGATGTCAGTGACAAAGTTGAGCAGCTCAGCATCGTGAAGAATAGCCAAAACTGTCTTGAAACACGGTAGTGATTCCATATCCACATGAGGAATATGGCGATGCGGGAAGATCTTGTTCTTGTCAAACAAAAGAGATGCATAGTAATTCTGTTGTGTCTTCGTCCAAAATCGCTGACGCCTAATCTTTGCAGAATCATAAGGAGATTCACCTATGAAGAAATTCTTCTCCTCAAAGAAGGCAGCACTATCAAATTTTGGTCTTCTGATGCTTTTGCCAACTTTAGGCATTGAGGGTACTGGCTGAAGATTAATCTTCTTTGGCCTCACATCAAAGATGGGTCTGGGAGAGCCCGTTGAATTATTGGGATCAGTGATGGCCAAAGACTTGGCAACTTCCTCAGCTGTTGCAAATGGAACTGTGTCAGAATCTGCTGAGGGAGCCGGCTCTTCTTGTTGAGGGGGTGGAGGTGCAACTTCATCAGTGTTCATTGGTTGCACATTTTCTTTAGCTGATGCAGCTAGAATTTCTTTAGTGATGGTCCGAAGGTATGGTTGATGTCCTTCAGAACCAGTATGAACTTCCTCAGTGACAGCTGGTGACTGAGGTACTTGAGTTAGTGGCGTGGTGAGGGGTGTGTTCGGATGAGCAACATCCCAGAAGTCATCATGTATAACTGGCATTAGGAGCCCACATCCACGTCCTCATCAGTTTCTTCATCGCTTCCAGTTGAAGCAGCAGTTTCTTCAGTATCTTGGACTGGCTATGGTTTTCGCGATGATACCATATGAAGTGAAGAGTTTTCTTCAACTTCAATTTCCTCATCCACCTGCTCTGTGGAAGCAGTAGAGTGGGTAGTCTCTTCATCAAAAGGTGGGATAACATATTCCACACCATAGGGAACAATCTGAAAGTCTTCCGTGTTCCGTGTCGGGGGCGTTGATGAAATTGGGATAGCATCAATAGGCGCAGTTGAAGACACTAGTGCCGTCTTCAACTTCTTCACTGTCTCAGTGGAAGGAGGTGCTGATGCTTTTCTCTTCTCAGCAGCCTTTGTTTTCTTCACTTCTGATGCATAAGGAAGTGTGATAAGCTTCACAGATGAAGTCAGTTCAGGCGTTGCTGCTGAGGAACTTGGTGGTACATTTTCTTTAGGCGCAACTTATGCAGTCGCCCTGGCAGTTTCTTCAGGCGCAACTTCTTCAGTTTCCCTGGCTTGGACTTGCGGAGGAGATGAAGGCGCAGTCTCACTGGCCCGAGGAGCTTGAGGTGGAGCTGTGGAACTTGATGGATGACTTGATGGAGGCGCTTGACCATGCTTGGCAGCCTCTCTCTTGTTGTGGTCATCAACCACTTGCTTGGTTGCGTTGATGAATCTATCATGCACACCACAGCAATGGTTGGCTTGTTGTTCATATTCATCAGACAGCTTTTGAATCTCAAACTAAAGTGCGACAAGCTGCTGAGGAGATATGGTCAGTATGCTTTTCTTCAATCTTTCTCCTTCTGAAGCTTTTGCTTTCTCATAAGTTTGGCCTGCTCAATCTTGTGCTTCTCTGACAGAATGAATGCAGCTAGTACATGGCTTGGACTAGGAGGCAGATCGAGGTCATCAAGAGGTGTGTCAGGTTTCTTGCACCATATTTCAATGAAATCCAAAATCTTCTTAGGATCAAGAAGAAGTGGAACAGTAGTGTTTTTGGCACGAGCAGCTTCCTCAATCCTTCTTTGAACGAACTCAGTGAGTTCATCTTCATCAGCCATGTCGTTTTCATCAACTTGAGGCACTACGACCTTGCTTCTGGGGCTGGCCCTTGTACCTCGGCCTGCAGTGCCCTTCTTCTTCAGCATAGGTGTGTTTGAAGAGATATGCCCAGATGCTGAGGCACTTGATGCAGCCAATGTGGCCATTTGAAAGCCTTTAGTGCGCTCGCAAGATGCGAGCACAACTGGTGTTGAAGCTTTTGCAGCAGCCATTAAAGAACTTGTGGCTGGTGGAGGCACAGATGAACTTGGAGCAGAAGGTGCCTTGGGTGCTGAGGCCTTTGAAGATGACGGCTTTGGCTCTGAGGGCTTAGCTGAAGATTTTGGGACCGAATACTTGGGCCGTGAGGGCATGTCAGTTGAAGGTTTCGGCTTCTGAGCCGGCTTTTTCTTCATGGCCTTCTTGGGTGCACTACCACTTGAGCCTGCACCAGCATCTGCTGATGCCTTTGAAGCCCTGTTGAATTCTTCAACAGCCTTCTAAGCCTTCTTCTGTAATTTGGCTTGATACTCGGCCCATTCCTCAGGAAATTCTTCACCTCTCTTGATACTTGTGGGGTCAGCCATTTGACCAGGAGCCAGAGGTGGCCTTTTGCACGGTGGCTTCACAGCAAATTCCTTCATGAATTTTAGAGTTACATATATGTAATCCCTCCATTCATAAGCCCACCTGCGTTTGATTTTCTGTAAGCGCGTCTTGCGCTGCTTGTCAGTTTCTTTCCCATGAATTGCCTCATCTGGCGTACAGTACCCTGCATATAATTCATCAAGAATCTCAAATGCAGTATGTTCTTCTTTTATCTTGCCTCCCTTCTGAGGCTTTTAGCCATCTGCCATTTTCTTCAACCGAGGGTTTTGAGCTTTTGAAGTTTCTGAAGATGTTTGAAGATTTTCCTCAAGCAACGCTGCAAATGAATTAAGTTGATGAGAACCTAGAGATTCGTCGATAGACATGCATACCTGTGAACAGAGTATAGTTGCGAGGAAATTGGGAGGAGTCACATGCGTTCTCAAAAGTTTTTCAAAACAAATCCAGTTGAGGAAATTGACCTTTTTCGTCTTGAAGAAATTCACTAAGTGTTCTTGACTTAGGTTCCAGAGTTGTACAGATTTGTGGAATTTGCACAATTGAGGAATCTAATTGTTAAGCATGACTTAGATGAAATAACCAAGACTGGTGATGTCTACTACACAACTTATTCTTGTAGACTCGTGTTGGGCCTCCAAGCGTAGAGTTTTGTAGGACATTACCAATTTTCCCTCAAGTGGATGACCTAAGGTTTATCAATTCGTGGGAGGCATAGGATGAAGATGGTCTCTCTCAAACAACCCTACAACCAAATACAAGAAATCTCTTGTGTCCCCAACACACCCAATACAATGGCAAATTGTATAGGTGCACTAGTTCGGCGAAGAGATGGTGATACAAGTGTAGTATGGATAGTAGATATAGGTTTTTGTAATCTGAAAATATAAAAACAGCAAGGTAGCAAGTGATAAAAGTAAGCACAAACGGTATTGCAATGCTTAAAAACAAGGCCTAGGGTTCATACTTTCACTAGTGCAATCTCTCAACAGTGCTAACATAGTTGAATCATATAACAATCCCTCAACGTGCGACAAAGAATCACTCCAAAGTTCTTATCTAGCGGAGAACATAAGATGAAATTGTTGTAGGGTACGAAACCACCTCAAAGTTATATTTTCCGATCAATCTATTGAGCCATCCCTATAAGTGTCACAAACAACCCTAGAGTTCGTACTAAAATAACACCATATGATACGCATCAACCAACTCTAATCTCACCTAGATACTCCAATGTCACCACAAGTATCCGTGAGTTGATTATTCGATATGCATCAAACAACTTCAGATTCATAATATTTAATCCAACACAAAGAACTTCAAAGAGTGCCCCAAGATTTCTACCGGAGAAAGTAGGACGAAAACGTGCATCAACCCCTATGCATAGATTACCCCAATGTCACCTCGGGAATCCGCGAGTTGAGTGCCAAAACATACATCAAGTGAATCAATATAATACCCCATTGTCACCACAGGTATTCATATGCAAGACATACATCAAGGGTTCTCAAATCCAACAAAGTATTCAATCCGATAATAGTGAAACCTCAAAGGTAAAAACTCAATTCCTCACAACAAGATAGAGAGGGAGAAACACCATATGATCCAACTATATTAGCAAAGCTCGCGGTACATCAAGATCGTGCCAAATCAAGAACACGAGAGAGAGATCAAACACATAGCTACTTGTTCATACCCCTAGCCTCGAGGGTGAACTATTCCCTTCTCGTCATGGAGACCACCGAGATGATGAAGATGGCCTCCGGTGATGATTTCCCCCTCCGGCAGGGTGCCGGAACAGGGCTCCAGATGGTATTTCGAAGGTACAGAGGCTTGCGGCGGCGGAGTCAAAGTTCTAGGGTTATTTCTGGGGGTTTTGGTATTTATAAGAATTTTTGGCATTGGAATCACGCGAAGAGGGGCCACAGGGGGCCCACGAGGCACCAGGGCGCGCCCAGGTGGCTTGTGGGGCCCCTGTGGGTCTTCTGCTGCTCCCCCAAAGCTTCCTGGGTCTATTTCCTTTCAGAAAAAATTGTCAAAAAGTTTCGCTGCAATTGGACTTCATTTGATATGGATTTTCTGGAAAACCAAAAACAAGCAGAAAACAGCAACCGGCACTGGGCACTAGGTCAATATGTTGGTCCATAAAAATCATATAAAAGCCATATAAAAGTGCACCAAAATCATACAAAACTATAATAAACATGGCATGAATACTTCATAAATTATAGATACGTTGGAGACGTATCAACTGACCAGAAGGAAGTGCTGAAGAATTGGAAAGAAGTGGTAAAAACAACACTTGAAAAATTTTGGGCAGTAAAAAGATCAAACTTGGGTAGTAAAAATAACTTTTAATTACCCCAAGGATGAACTTGATGAACTGGACGACGAGTTCAAGGAAATCGTTAGCTCAGATCCTTCGTGCCCTAACTTGGCAACGAAAGACAGCTACGGCGGCGGCGGAGGTGAAGAAATCTGCGGCTGGCACGAGTACGACGTCGAGGCAGTGAAGCTCTTCTTCTCCGGCGGTGATGAATTCCAGCAGCAGCGCTAGGGTTCGGGAGTGAGAGCGACAGGGGCACGATAAGAGAAGTGAGATAAGGTTGACGGGTAAATGCCTTTATATAGGTGCGGTGAAAACCGGGCGGTCCGAAGATTTTGGACGGATAAGCCCCTGGCAATTCGCATCTCACCGACACGCGTCACACATGCATTTTGAGTGCGCTTATCCATGCGTCGGATGCGCGGGATTAAGTTACTATGGCAACCGCCAAAAATTCGAATAGAAAATTTTAAAATGTGTTCGCAATTTCTTCAGCTGACAAGGACATAGTGAAGACTTTGAACGGTGTCAATTAGAACGCATATGAAGAGATTGTGAACAGAGTGGTTTGAGTTTAGCATAGAGGGGAGCGGGTCCGATCACATTCACATAGACGAAAAAACAACTTGAAGAATTAGCAATATGTGAATGCTGTTGAGGACATGAAAAACTCAGATAAATATATATTGGAAGAATTAGCTCAAACAATGGAGAAGAACCTCAAATGACGAATTTGAAAAAGTTTGACGAAATTGCAAATGACGAAAAACTCAAATTGAAGAACGTCAAGAAGAGGGTGGTGGCGTTACCCACCGTATAAGAATTTTGATGATTTCAAACACCGCGTACAATTGTCGTAGGGTTCTGAGAATCAAATTCTTCATTAATTTCTTCACACTTAGAGGGTTAGTCTTCATTGATTGAAGAAAAACATTACTTCGTGTGTTGAACATCAAAGTCATCAAGAATGCATAATCGTTAGGATGTGTGTCCTTTTCAAAGGAAATTTGAAGATTCTAAGATGTTTAGCTCACACCGCAACATGCAAAACCTTCTCTCATCCAAGGGCTTAGTGAAGATATCTGCAAGCTGGTCTTCTGTCTTCACGTGGTTGATGACGATGTCTCCCTTCAACACATGATCATGAAGAAAATGGTGACAAATCTGAATGTGCTTCGTCCTAGCGTGTTGCACTGGGTTCTGGGCGATCTTGATGGCACTCTCATTGTCGCAGTAGAGTGGCACTTTCTTCACGTTGACTCCATAGTCCTTGAGGGTTTGCTTCATCCATAGTAGCTGTGAGCAGCAGGCGCCAGCGGCAATGTACTCAGCCTCGCTATTGAAAGTGAGACGTTGTTCTACTTCTTCGAGGACCAACAGACAAGAGATCGTCTGAGGAAATGGATGTGCCTGATGTTGACTTGCGATCCACATGATCTCCAGCATAATCAGAATCAGAAAATCCAGCAAGATCAAGTGATGAGCCCTTGGGATACCATAATCCAAGCATTGGTGTGTGAGCTAAATAACGAAGAATTCATTTCACAGTCTGATGGTGTGATTCCTTCGGTGATGCTTGAAAGCGGGCACACATGCAAACGTTAAGCTTAATATTTGGTCTAGATGCACATAGGTAAAGCAACGAACCAATGATGGAGCGATATACCTTTTGATCACAATCTTTACCATTTTCGTCAGTGCAGAGTTGACCATTTGTTGGCATTGGTATCTTGAGGCCTTTGCAGTCTTGCATGCTAAATTTCTTCAGGCAATCCTTGAGATATTTCTCCTGAGAAATGAAGATGCCATTGGGTTGTTGCCGAATTTGAAGCCCGAGGAAGAATTTCAACTCCCCCATCATAGACATTTGATATTCTTCACGCATCATATATGCAAATTCGTCACTGTATCGCTTGTTAGTGCAACCAAAGATAATATCATCAACATATATTTGGCATATGAACCGTTCACCATCATAAGATTTAGTGAAAAGAGTAGGATCAAGTGAACCGGGTTTGAAACCCTTTTTCTTCAGGAACTCCTTCAGTGTATCATACCAAGCCCTCGGGGCTTGCTTGAGGCCATAGAGAGCCGTGTTGAGTCTGAAGACTTTGTCTGGATGCTTTGGGTCCTCAAAACCTGGTGGTTGAGCAACATATACTTCTTCCTCAAACTTACCATTGAGGAATGCACTTTTCACATCCATTTGATATAAAAGGATATCATGATGGTTAGCATATGCAAGCAGTATACGAATGGCTTCAGGCCTAGCAACAGGCGCAAATGTTTCATCGAAATCAATACCCTCAACCTGTGTGTAGCCTTGAGCTACCAGACGGGCCTTATTCCTCACCACTTGGCCATTTTCATCTTGTTTGTTGCGGTAGATCCATTTGGTGCCTATGACATTGTGCTTGCATGGATCGGGACACTTGACAAGCTCCCACACATTGTTGAGCTCGAATTGATGCAATTCATCTTGCATGGCTTGAATCCATTCAGGTTTGAGAAATGCTTCATCAACTTTGGTGGGCTCTGAAATAGAGACAAAAGCGTAATGCCCACAAAAGTTAGCTAGATGTGAAGCTCTTGAGCGAGTGAGGGGACCAGGTGCATTGATGTTGCCGAGGATCTTCTCAATCTGCACTTCATTCGCCACTCGTGGATGTACTAGATGAGGGCCTTGCTGTTGTTGTTGCTGCTGCTGTGCAGAATCCTCAGCATCATTCTCTTCAGTATTAGCAGTTTCTTGACGACGAGGGATCACTACTTCTTCATCAGCTATTTCTTCACTGGGCACAATCTCACTGGTGCCCATCAGCTTGATAGATTCCTCAGGAGGCATTTCATCTAGCACAGGAGGCAGGTGCTCTCTTTGCGAGCCGTTAGTTTCATTGAACTGCACATCTACAGTTTCGACAACCTTGTTGTGATAAGTGTTGAAGACTCTGTAGGTGTGCGAGTCCTTTCCGTAACCAATCATAAAAGCCTCATGTGCTTTTGGTGCAAATTTAGAACTGTGATGAGGATCTCTAATCCAACATTTAGCCAGTGAGGAGCTCATATGAAGTTTTCTTGAGGAATTTGTGAAGATATACCCGGTTGATGATGTGACATGCAGTGTCAATTGCTTCAGGCCAGAATCGACGAGGGGTCTTGTATTCATCAAGCATTGTGCGAGCCATCTCGATGAGTGTCCTGTTCTTGCGCTCCATGACTCCATTCTGCTGAGGCATGTAGGGAGCAGAGAGCTCATGAGTGATACCAAGTTCATCAAGATAGTCATCAAGTCCTGTGTTCTTGAACTCGGTGCCGTTGTCGCTCCTAATGTGCTTGATCTTGAGACCATAATTCGTCATGGCCCGATTGGAGAATCGTTTGAAGACATCCTGAACTTCAGTCTTGAAGAAAATGATGTGCACCCAGGTGTAACGAGAGTAGTCGTTAACAATGACGAAACCGTAGAGAGATGCTGCATTGGTTAGTGTGGCATAATGGGTAGGACCAAACAAATCCATATGAAGTAATTCAAAGGGACGAGTAGTGGTCATGATTGTCTTAGCCGCATGCTTGGATCTGGTCATGTTTCCAGACTCACAAGCACCACACAGATGATCTTTGATGAATTTGATGCCTTCGACGCTAATGATGTGCTTCTTCTTGATGAGTGTGCTCAGATTCCTCATGCCAGCGTGTCCAAGATGTCGATGCCATAGCCAGCACTCTGAGGCTTTTGCCAGTAGACATGTGGTAGGCTGAGGACCTAGGGAGAAATCTACAATATACAAATCACCTTTCCTAAAGCCTTCGAAGACTTTGGATTCATCAGATTCCATCAGCACAATACATCTATATTTGCCAAAGATGACAATCATATCAAGATCACAAAGCATTGAGACGGACATGAGGTTGTATCCGAGGGACTCGACAAGCATCACCTTTTCCATGTGTCGATCCTTCGAGATAGCAACCTTAATTACCTAGACCCAATACCTTGCTTTTTCCTTTATCGGCGTATGTGATATGCTTCATATGAGACAGAGTAAGGGGAGCATCAGTGGGTAAATTCCTATCACCAGTCATGTGATTCATGCAGCCACTATCCAGGACCCATTCAGTGGCTGTGGGTGTGTCATCATGTAGAAGCATTAGTCTGACTTACAAATTCATATACTTGAAAGTGAAGAATATGATGATCAATTTCGTCAGACAATTTCATCAAGGAATATTAACTAGCAGCATAAGGGATGTGTGAAATGAATATTCATTTCATCATGATTAGCCTGCATCCCAACATGCATTTTGTCGGGTGTTCAGCAAATTCATCAGGCATATTAGTTGTCTGAAGACCTGACCCTGCAGAAGAGATTAGTTCTTCTTCTTAACCACCCACATCTGAATGGGTGGCTGAGAAGCAATGTAACGAAGTGCATTAATGGAGAACTTAGGCATTGAAGAATATGCATTTCTCTTCACAGGAGGGTTATAGTAATTGAATGAATAAGCAGAGAAATTCTTCGAAGTTTTGTGAACATAGTGGTTCGAAGAATAATGCTCATATTCATCAAAACGATGTTTGTTCCCCTGTGAAACAAAGGCATTAGTACGACCATAAGTAGGTCTGCGTCCATTTGATGACTTTGATCCCTGTGAAGAATTTGGCCTGGGATGTTTCTTCTTCATCAGTGGTGTCATGATGACATTCACCTGAAGATTGTTCAGAAGGCTTTTGGGAACCCAGATTTTCTTCACAGGTGGACCGTTCCTGCAGTTAGTACCAACAAATCTGGCAAATACTTCACCATTCTAATTCTTGAACAACCTATAGTTGGAGTCAAATGACTCGTCAGAGGGATATGAAGTATCACAAGTATAGCCAGACAAAGTAGATGGGTCTATTGGTGGTCCTTTTGCAGCAACCCATGTGGTTTTGGGAATTTGCTTTTTTTGAGCACGTCACACAGGGTTTGATGCCCTTTGAGGATTTTGTACATGCCAGTGACATACAATTCCTTCAGCCCTGCATTTTCGTCAGTATCACTGGTGGCATCCTCAGATGAGGGGTTAGTGGCCACAGAAGAAGTTGAAGCAATTGAAAGTACTGAAGCATTTGAACATTCAGCTGAAGAATTTGCAATATCACTTTCAAGGCATTTTAGGCATGGTGCAACAAATTCTTCTTGAGCGGTACTGATCTGTTGAGCGAGTGAATCGTTCTCTTTTTGAAGATCATCATGAGATGCTCTCAGCTTCTCGAGATCTTGCTTCCTTCGAAGAAATTCATAGGACAGCTTCTCGTGTTCGGCTGAGAGGGACACATGACGACTTTCAAGTTCATCATACTATGACTTAAGCCGTCTGATATCCTCAGACAAGGCTTGACTACGATCCATTTCCTCGTCCAACAGGTCCTCACTTTTGTCTAGTAGTTTTTAAATTTTTTCCATAGCATGTTGTTGCTCAGTTGCAATTTTAGCAAGTTTCTTATAGCTTGGTTTAGATTCACACGCAAAGTCGTCATCACTTGAGGTTTCAAAGTAAGCTTCTCATGAGGTTACCTTTGCACTCTTGCCATGAAGCAATAGGTGGGAGTGTAGTCATCAGCACAATCATCATTGTTGGTGGAGACACCATTGTCTTCAGGGTTGAAGATGGACTTGCTGACGTACTCAGTAGCGTGGGCAAGGCTCGCCACACCAGAGTCTGACTCCTCCTCAGATTCCTCAGCTTCCTCACGATCAGATTCTTCATCAGAATCCATTTCCTTCCCAATGAATGCACGAGCTCTGCTGGAACTGCCTTTCTTGCGAGATGAAGATTTTGATGAAGACTTTGAGGATTTATTCTTTTTGCCATCAGAGTCATCATCCCTGCTCTTCCTCTTCTTCTTTAGCCATAGAGGGCAGTTGGCGATGTAGTGGCCTGGCTTCTTGCATTTTTGACAGGTTCTCTAGTTGTAGTCTCGAGTAGACGCTTCTCCAGTGTTCTTCAAGTCATACTTTGAAGACTTTCCAAAGCGATTTTTCTTGGAAAACTTCTGGAACTTCTTCACAAGCATTGCCAGTTCTCTGCCAATTTCCTCATTGCCATCAGAATTGCTCCCATATTCCTCTTCTTCTTTAGATGAAGAAACTGTCTTGGCTTTTGATTTTGCCTTCAGAGCGCGAGGACGTCCATAGCTGGGACCATACGTATCTCTCTTCTCTGCTTGCTGAAATTCATGAGTGTTGAGCCTTTCAAGAATATCAGCCGGGTCAAGTGACTTGTAGTCAGGGTGCTCTTGAATCATCAGTGCCAAGGTGTCGAAGGAACTGTCCAGAGACCTCATCAATTTATTCACCACCTCATGATCGGTGATGTCAGCAGCACCAAGAGCCAGAAGCTCATTGGAGAAATCAGTAAGGCGGTCGAGGGTTTCCTGCACATTCTCATTGTCTAGCCTCTTGAAGCGATTGAAGAGATTGTGGAGAACATCAACTCGAGAGTCACGTTGAGTGGAGACCCCCTCGTTGACCTTGGAAAGCCTATCCCAGATAAGCTTTGAAGTTTCCAAAGCACTCACTCGACCATACTATCCTTTGTTCAGATGCCCACATATGATATTCTTCGCTTGAGAGTCGAGTTGCTTGAATCTCTTCACATCAGTGGCGTTGATGCTTGGTGCCACAGTAGGCACTCCATTCTTGACGACAAACTAGAGATCGTTGTCAATTGCCTCAAGATGCATACGCATCTTGTTCTTCCAGTAGGGATAGTCCGTGCCATCGAAGATGGGGCACGCAGCGGATACCTTGATCATACCTGCGGTCGACATAACTAAAATTCCAGGTGGTTAAACCAAAATCACACAGAACAAGGGAGTACCTTGCTCTAATACCAATTGAAAGTGCAGGTTTACTCCCAGAGGGGGGTGAATGGGAGATTTTTAGATATTCGTCAAACTCCAAAGATTTTGACGAAAATCAGAGTGACGAAATAGAAACAGAGGCGAAACTAGATCGACACAGATACAAGTAGCATGCATATGAAATACATACAAGTGAAGAACATGTGATCATACAGGCAGACATGCATGAGGAAGATAAACTGAAGAAATGAAAAACAATATGATGAAAGTCTTCAGTTCAAATTCTTCAAAAAAGTAAAGCACAAGTTCTTCAGCAGCGGAAATACGTAGAGGTAAAGGGTGAGGAATTTGAAACCAGTTATGCTCGGTGAAGACACAGCGATTTGGTAGACCAGTTCTAGTTGTTGTATCAACTGTACGTCTGGTTGAGGCGGCCGAGTCTTACCTCGGAGGACACTCAGTCCTCACTAAATTCCTCTTGAGCTAAGTTCACTTAGACCTCACCCAATCACTCGTGGTAAGTCTTCAAGGTAGACTTACAAAACCTTCACAGACTTGTTCACCGGCACGCCACAATTACTCTTGGGTGCTCAGAAGATGATGCCTAACCATCTGGAAGAATGTCAGTCTTCAAAGGTAACAAGCGTCGGATCACACAGATCAACTTCTTCAGTGATGCTCAATCACTTTGGCTCTGGTTGGGTTTTTCCTCACTTGGGTTCTCACAAAGTCGTCAGAGGAAGGGTTGCTCTCAAATGACAAGTGTCAATCTCTCTCTAGAGCAGCCAACCAACTAGTGGTTGTGGGGGTGGCTATTTATAGCCAGGGGCAACCCGACATGAATTGTCATAAATGCCCTTCTCTGACATGACCGTTGTCAGGATAAGAATCCACTCGACAGCTGGAACGCGGCACAACAACGGTCGGAAAATTGAACTCTCAATTTCGTTGGGGCACTCATTTTCCTCACGATAGGCAGATCGCACCGACGAAATCCTAACTCCTCAGCCTGACCTAATTCATGAGCGACCAGATGAACTGCATCACTGTCGCTAGCAAAATCGTCAGCTGTTCCGGAGATTTCCAATTGCTTCACTCGAAGCGGCTGTAGTGTGCATAGGTTTGAGCATCGCTTCGAAGTATGATACATGTTTCACCTAGACCCCCTTTAACAGTACGGTTTTTCCTATGACTCAAATAAGAAGAAAAAGAAACTATGAAAACAAAGTCTTCAAGCTTCAAAGTTTTCACATCAATTTCTTCAAAGGGCCGCACCAATTCTTCACTTGAAGAAATACATTTTTAGGGGCCGACTTCCGTGGGTTAAACCAAGTCTTCAGGGACTATTTCACTTGTGCATACTCACAAACACATTAGTCCCTTCACCTATTTGTCTTCAATACTCCAAAACCACTAAGGGGGCACTTGATGCACTTACACTACTGGCAGTGAAAGCCAGGCGAGTGCTGCAGTGGATGTTGAAAATGATGCACAGCCCGACGAGGTAGTGCCTCGAAACGACGACGAGTATGAGAGGATGTACCCCGAATTGGTTGATGAATTCAGCAAACAAGCAATGGAGGATGAATACCAGGAGGAGCCAAGCAGCCTTGCTAGATTTGATGACACTGATAATGAAGAGAAGGAAGAGAATGCTGACATGTTGGTGCCAGAAGAATACGCTGGTGAGGAGACATGCCAACAATTGAGTGGGACATGAATGATCCTAAGCTTACTCCAGGAACAATATTCAAATCGATGATGGACTGTCGGAATGCACTGACTACATACTGCATTCTCACTCAAAATGATTTTGTGATTGACAATAGTGAACCCAGAAGGTTGACGGTTCACTGTCCATATGAGAGGTGTAGGTGGAGGTTGCATGCCTCTCATATGCATACAAGTAAATATATTCAGGTATTTAATTTTGCACAGAACATTAGTTTCAGTGATGTTTGATCCCTTTTGTTTGATACACTTGTTTCATTGAATTTCAGGTCAAACTGGACCCACAAAAGCACACTTGCCCACCTGGAGGGGGGAAGGTCCAAACAACAAAATTAGCAAAAACTAGGTGGGTGGCAGATGCAATCATGGATATGCTTAGAGAGACACCAACACTTGGTCCTACAGCACTACACAAGTTGTTGTTTGACAAGTTTGAGATGAACATACCGTACATGAGGATTTTTTATGCAAAGGCAATGGCTCTTGACAGAATTAATGATCCATGGAATGAAAGTTTTGCTTTGTTGTACACCTACAAAGCTGAAGTGGAGATGGCAAGTCCAGGCAGTGTTGTAGAGCTTGACAAGCATATCGTACAGTACAAAATTAGGGGGAAGACATTTGAGAAGGAATGTTTCAGGAGGGCTTTTGTTTGTTTCAAGGCTTGCTGGAAGGGGTTTCTGGACGGTTGCACGCCTTATTTGGCTGTGGATGCAACATCTTTGAATGGAAGATTTAGGGGACAGCTAGTAGCTGCTTATGCAGTTGTTGCACACAATTGGCTTTTCCCAGTGGTATATGGTGTGTTGGAGATGGAGTCGGAGGAAAGTTGGGTGTGGTTTTTGAAGAATTTGCGCAACATTATAGGGCAGCCACCAGGATTGGCTATACACACAGATGCTTGCAAGGGTTTAGAGACTGTGGTAGGTGTAGTTTTCCCTGGAGTTGAGCATAGGGAATGTATGAGACACCAAGCTACTAATTTTACAAAGAAATTCAGGGGTAAAGTGTATGATGAGAACCTATGGCCACCATCATACTCTTGCAGCTTGAGGAAACTTGAGCACCACTTGAGAGCTTTGTATGCTGAAAATTCTGCTGTGCGGGAATACATGGAAGCGCATCATGGAATGGTGTGGTCAAGAAGCAAATTCAATGAAATATGCAAGGTAGACTATGTGACCAATAACCTTGCCAAGTGTTTCAATTCAAAAATTAAGTCAGTGAAAGGGCTTATGTTGTGGCAAGCATTTGACAAGATTAGGCAGATGATCATGATAAAGATGGATTGGCATAGAAGAATTGCAGATACACAATATGTTGGATATGTCATAATCCCGTCTGTGATAAAGGCACTGCATGCTAGGGCATGAGGATTGAGGATGAAATGCATTAGACGATCAACACACGAGGCTGAGGTAACATATACTGACACTAAAAATAGGGAATGGAGGTACCCAGTGGATTTAAGTAGTAAGACATGCAACTATAGACAATGGCAGATCCGTGGGCAGCCATGCATACATGCCCTATTTTTCATGACACTCATCGGGGGTGAAATTGGTGAGGTTGATCAGTATGTGTCTCAATACTTCTTTGTTGTGAAGTTTAAGGCAACATATGCTGAGAACATGCCTGCATTGTTGGGAAAAGACCAATGGACCATCATCGATCCAGGTTTTAAGCTTCACGCTCCAGTTTTAGTTAGACCACCAGGAAGGCCGAGGAAGAACAGGATAAGATCAAGTGCAGAGGGAGGTACACGTAGGAGGCTGATACGTCCATTTTGCATCATGTTTTGCTACTGTTATTTATAGTGTTTTTGATCAATATAACACTTTGTGGAGCAATTCTAATCCCTTTTCTCTCTTAATATGCAAGATTTACACAAGGAGGGAGAATGCCGGCAGCTGGAATTCTGGACCTGAAAAAGCTATGTCAGAGATGCCTATTCTGCACATCTCCAAATGAGCTGAAATTTTCTAGAGATTTATTTTGGAATAAATAAAAAATACTGGAAGCAAGAAGTACCAGAGGGGGCCACCCAGGTGCCCACGAGGCACCAGGGCGCGCCACCCCCCCCCCAGGCACGCCCTGGTACCTCGTGGAGCCCCTGGTACACTTCTGGCCCCCATTTTCTGGTATATAAGTGCATTTGACCTAAAAAAATTAGAGAGAAGACTTTTGGGATGGTGCACCGCCGTCTCGAGGTGGAACTTGGGCAGGAGCACTTTTGCTCTCCGGCGGAGAGATTCTACCGGGGATACTTCCCTCCGGGAGGGGGAAATCGTCGCCATCGACATCACCAGCGATCCTCTCATCGTGGGAGGACCAATCCTCGTCAACATCTTCACCAGCACCATCTCATCTCAAACCCTAGTTCATCTCTTGTATTCAATCTTTGTCTCAAAACCTCAGATTGGTACCTGTGGGTTGCTAGTAGTGTTGATTACATCTTGTAGTTGATGCTAGTTGGTTTATTTGGTGGAAGATTATATGTTCAGATCTATTATGCTATTCAATACCTCTCTGATCTTGGATATGAACATGATTTGTGAGTAGTTACTTTTGTTCTTGAGGACAAGGGAGAAGTCTTGTCATAAGTAATCATGTGAATTTGGTATTCGTTCGATATTTTGATGATGTCTATGTTGTTGATTCCCTTAGTGGTGTCGTGTGAACGTTGACTACATGACACTTCACCATCTTTGGGCCTAAGGGAATGCATTGTGGAGTAGTAATTAGATGATGGGTTGCTAGAGTGACAGAAGCTTAAACCCTAGTTTATGCGCTATTCCGTAAGGGGCTGATTTGGATCCATATGTTTAATGCTATGGTTAGAGTTATCTTAATTCTTCTTTCGTAGTTGCGGATGCTTGCGAGAGGGGGTAATCATAAGTGGGAGGCTTGTTCAAGTAAGAACAGCACCCAAGCACCGGTCCACCCACATATCAAATTATCAAAGTAGCGAACGCGAATCAAACAAACATGATGAAAGTGACTAGATGAAGTTCCCATGTGTCCTCGAGATCGCTTTACTTACTATAAGAGATCGTTCCGGCTTGTCCTTTGCTACAAAAAGGATTGGGCCAACTTGCTGCACTCTTTGTTACTATTGCTACTTGTCACTTGTTACAAATTATCTTGCTATCAAACTACTCGTTACCGATAATTTCAGTGCTTGCAGGAAACACCTTGCTGAAAACCGCTTGTCATTTCCTTCTGCTCCTCGTTGGGTTTGACACTCTTACTTATCGAAAGGACTACGATCGATCCCCTATACTTGTGGGTCATCAAGACTCTTTTCTGGCGTTGTTGCCGGGGAGTGAAGCGCCTTTGGTGAGTGGAATTTGGTAAGGAAACATTTATATTACGTGCTGAAATTTACTGTCACTTGTCACTATGGAAAGTAATCGTTTGAGGGGTTTGTTCGGTGTATCTTCACCTCGACCGGAAACAAAAATAGTTGCTCCTTAACCTACTGCACCTACTGAAAATATTTATTATGAGATTCCTCTGGGTATGATAGAGAAACTGCTAGCTAATCCTTATGCAGGAGATGGAACAATACATCCTGATATGCACTTAATCTATGTGGATGAAATTTGTGGATTGTTTAAGCTTGCAGGTTTATCCGGAGATGGAGTTAAGAAGAAAGTATTCCCTTTATCTTTGGAGGGTAAGGCATTAATGTGGTATAGGCTATGTGATGGTACTGATACATGGAACTGGAACCGATTGAAATTAGAATTCCATCAGAAATTTTATCCTATGCACTTGGTTCATCGTGATCGGAATTATATATATATAACTTTTGGCCTTGTGAAGGAGAAAGCATCACTCAAGCTTGGTGGAGGCTTAAGTATATGATGTACACATGCCCCAATCCTGAGCTCTCAAAAGAAATTATCTTACAGAATTTTTATGCTCGGCTTTCTCATGATAATCAAACCACGCTCGATTCTTCTTCGACTGGCTCCTTTATGAAGAAAACTATTGAATTCATATGGGATCTTCAGGAAAGAATTAAACGCAACTCTGAAGATTGGGAACTCGACAAAGGTAATGAGTCAGGTGTAATACTTGAGTTCAATTGTGTTAAATCTTTTATGGCCACCGATGATTTTCATAAGTTTAGCACTAAATATGGACTTGACTCTGAGATAGTAGCTTCCTTTTGTGAATCATTTGCTACTCATGTTGATCTCCCTAAGGAGAAGTGGTTTAAATATCATCCCCCTGTTAAAGAAAAGATTGAGGAACCCGTTAGTGTTAAAGAAGAAACAATTATTTACCATGTTGATCCAGTTGTGCCTACTTCTTATATTGAGAAACCACCTTTTCCTGTTAGGATTAAGGAACGTGCTAAAGTTTCAACTATGGTTAACAAAAGTAATATTAGAGCACCTAGACCCTCTGAACAAATTAAAGTTGAACCTGATGTTGCTATGGTTAAAGATCTCTTACTCAATAATATAGATGGGCATGTTATTTACTTTTGTGATGAGGCTGCTAGAATTGCTAAACCCGTTAGAAATGAACGAGATAAGTTAGACAAGAACAAGCCCGTAGTTGGCATGCCCGTTATTTCTGTTAAGATTGGAGATCATTGCTATCATGGTTTGTGTGATATGGGTGCTAGTGTGAGCGCTATCCCGTTTACCTTATACCAAGAAGTAATGAATAATATTGCACCTGTTGAAATAGAGGACATTGATCTTACTATTAAGCTTGGAAACAGAGATACCATTACACCACTTGGGATTGTTAGAGATGTTGAAGTCTTGTGTGGAAAGATAAAATACCCTACTGATTTTCTAGTCCTAGATTCTCCACAAGATGACTTTTGTCCCATTATATTTGGTAGACCTTTATTGAACACTGTTAATGCTAAGATTGATTGCGCTAAAGAAACTGTCAGTCTTGATTTCGGTGGTACATTTCATGAGTTTAATTTCTCCAAGTTTCATAGACAACCTCATGATAAAGAATTGCCTAGTAAAGATGAAATTATTGGTCTTGCTTCTATTGCCGTACCTCCTACTAATCCGTTAGAACAATATTTGCTAGACCATGAAAACGATATGCTTATGAATGAAAGAACCAAAATAGATAAGATGTTCTTTGATCAACCACCTATCCTTAAACATAATTTGCCTGTTGAAACTCTTGGAGGCCCTCCTCCACCTAAGGGTGATCCTGTGTTTGAATTGAAGCAATTGCCCGATACATTGAAATATGCTTATCTTGATGAAAAAAAGATATATCCTGTTATTATTAGTGCTAACCTTTCAGCGCATGAAGAAAAGAGATTACTAAAAACTCTAAGGAAGCACCGAGCTGCCATTGGATATACTCTTGATGATCTTAAGGGCATTAGTCCCACTCTATGTCAGCACAAAATTAATATGGAGCCTGATGCCAAACCGGTTGTCGACCACCAACGACGATTAAATCCTAAGATGAAAGAGGTGGTAAGAACCGAAATATTAAAACTTCTAGAAGCAGGTATAATCTATCCCATAGCTGATAGTAGATGGGTAAGTCCCGTTCATTGTGTCCCTAAGAAAGGAGGTATTACCGTTGTTCCCAATGATAAAAATGAACTCATTCCACAAAGAATTGTAACTGGTTATAGGATGGTAATTGATTTTAGAAAATTAAACAAAGCTACTAGAAAAGATCATTATCCTTTACCTTTTATTGATCAAATGTTAGAAAGATTGTCTAAGCATACACACTTTTGTTTTCTAGATGGTTATTCCGGTTTTTCTCAAATACCCGTATCACAACCCGATCAAGAGAAAACCACCTTCACTTGTCCTTTTGGAACTTATGCTTATAGACGTATGCCTTTTGGTTTATGCAATGCACCTGCTAGCTTTCAAAGATGTATGACTGCTATATTCTCTGACTTTTGTGAAAAGATTGCTGAGGTTTTCATGGATGATTTTTCCGTTTACGGAACTTCTTTTGATGATTGCTTAAGTAACCTTGATCGAGTTTTGCAGAGATGTGAAGAAACTAATCTTGTCTTGAATTGGGAGAAGTGCCACTTTATGGTGAATGAAGGCATTGTCTTGGGGCATAAAATTTCTGAAAGAGGTATTGAAGTTGATAAAGCTAAGGTTGATGCTATTGAGAAAATGCCATGCCCTAAAGATATTAAAGGTATAAGAAGTTTCCTTGGTCATGCTGGTTTCTATAGGAGATTTATTAAAGACTTCTCTAAAATTTATAGGCCTCTTACCAATCTTTTGCAAAAAGATGTTCCATTTGTTTTTGATGATGATTGTCTAGAAGCTTTTGAAACACTTAAGAAGGCCTTAACCACTGCACCTATTGTCCAACCACCTGATTGGAACTTACCTTTTGAAATTATGTGTGATGCTAGTGATTATGATGTTGGTGCTGTTCTAGGACAAAGAGTTGATAAGAAATTAAATGTTATCCATTATGCTAGTAAAACTCTAGACAGTGCCCAAAGAAATTATGCTACTACTGAAAAAGAATTTTTAGCAGTTGTGTTTGCATGTGATAAATTCAGATCTTACATAGTTGATTATAAAGTAACTATTCACACCGATCATGCTGCTATTAAATATCTCATGGAAAAGAAGGATGCTAAACCTAGACTCATTAGGTGGGTTCTATTGCTACAAGAATTTGACTTGCATATTACTGGTAGAAAGGGAGCTGAGAATCCCGTAGCAGATAATTTGTCTAGAATGGAAAATATTCTTGATGACCCACTACCTATTAATGATGATTTTCCTGATGAACAATTAGCTGTCATAAATGCTTCTCGTAATACTCCATGGTATGCAGACTATGCTAATTACATTCTATACATACCACCTAGTTTCACATACCAACAAAAGAAAAAGTTCTTCTTTGATTTAAGACATTACTTTTGGGATGACCCACATCTTTATAAAGAAGGAGTAGATGGTATTATTAGACGTTGTATACCTGAGCATGAACAGGAACAAATCCTACGGAAGTGTCATTCTGAAGCTTACGGAGGACACCATGCGGGAGACAGAACTGCACACAAGGTATTGCAATCTGGTTTTTATTGGCCTACTCTTTTCAAGGATGCTCGTAAGTTCATCCTATCTTGTGATGAATGTCAAAGAATTGGTAATGTTGGTAGACGTCAGGAAATGCCTATGAATTATTCACTTGCTGTTGAACCATTTGATGTTTGGGGATTTAATTATATGGGACCTTTTCCTAAATCCAATGGGTATACACATATTTTAGTTGCTGTTGATTACGTTACTAAGTGGGTAGAAGATATTCCAACTAGTAGTGCTGATCATAACACTTCTATTAAAATGTTTAAATAAGTTATCTTCCCAAGGTTCGGAGTCCCTAGATATTTAATGACTGATGGTGGTTCACATTTTATTCATGGAGCATTCCGTAAATTGCTTGCTAAATATGATGTCAACCATAGAATTGCATCTCTATATCACCTTCAAACTAGTGGTCAAGTTGAATTGAGCAACAGAGAAATAAAATTAATTCTACAGAAAACAGTTAATAGATCTAGAAAGAATTGGTCTAAGAAACTTAACGATGCATTATGGGCTTATAGAACTGCTTATAAAAATCCTATGGGTATGTCTCCTTATAAAATGGTTTATGAAAAGCATGTCATTTACCTCTTGAGTTAGAACATAAAGCATATTGGGCAATTAAAGAACTGAATTATGATTTTGAACTTGCCGGTGAAAAGAGGTTATTTGATATTAGCTCATTAGATGAATGGAGAACCCAAACTTATGAAAATGCCAGATTGTTCAAAGAAAAAGTAAAAAGATGGCATGATAGAAGAATTCAAAAACGGGAATTTAAAGTAGGTGAGCAAGTTCTATTGTACAATTCTCATTTGAAATTCTTTGCAGGAAAACTTCTCTCCAAATGAGAAGGACCGTATATCATCGAAGAAGTTTATCGCTCCGGAGCCATCAAAATAAATAACTCCGAAGGCACTAATCCGAGAGTAGTGAATGGGCAAAGAATTAAGCACTATATTTCAGGTACCCCCATTAATGTTGAAACTAATATTATTGAAATAATTACATCGGAGGAATACATAAGAGAGACCTTCTGAAACACTCCAGAACCCTGAAAAGGAAGAGGTATGTGATACGGTAAGTAAAACGACTCCAAAAATTCCATAAAAATATTTTCTGCCAGTTTTGGAATATTTAGAAAAATAAAAAAATTAGAAACAACCAGGGGGGCCCACCTGGTGCGCACGAGGCACCAGGGCGCGCCACGCCCCCAGGCGCGCCCTGGTACCTAGTGGGCCCCACGTGAGCCTTCTCGACTCCGTTTTTCTTCTGGATTACTTGTTTTGCAAGATAAAAAATCTTTATACATACTCTTAGACGTTTTGACCATCGTACCACAGAAATCTTCTCTGTTCTTGTTTCGTGCTATTTTTCTGACAGATCTAAATCGTCATGGCCCCCCAAAAGCTCTGTGCCAAGCACCGCATTGTGCAACCATCGCCGGGCAAACGCCCCTACAGCGAGGTTTACTACGAGTTGTCATCGGGAGAAGAAGACAATGGCAAGGAGGAGAAGGTCGAGGAAGTTGTAGGAGCCCAGGCTCCGGGAGAAGGGCAAGCCATCCCCATGGAGGAGACCGTAGAGAAGGGAGATATCCTTCAACCATTATATGATCATCTCTCCCCATCTGTAATTGAAGCCCTGAGAGCCTTTGAAATAGTTAGTGCTCAGAATACATCTCTCACTCGTGAAGTTATTTTGTTGGAGGAGCAAAACATCGCCCTTTGGAGCATCAACCACAGATTGATGTATCTGCTTGAGTTGAAAGACAAGCTTGCCACTTCACCATCACCACCATCACCGAAGAAGGGGACTTGAGCGCATGGGTATGGGCACTCCCCTTGGCTTCTGCCAAGCTTGGGGGAGGTGCCCTGGTATCGTATCACCATCACTTTCATTATCTTTTCCTATTATTAGTTCGATCCTTAGTTATTTCGTGATCTAGTTGAATAAAAGTTTAGTATGATCTATTTTCGAGTGTTAGTTTCATGATCTATCTATCTATGTAATCGAGTTGAGAGTTATATAATAAAGAGTAGTTTGAGTTTTTGCTTCTTTACTTTCATGTTCCAATCTTAGCAATGAAAATAATGAAAAAGATCATATGCTAATCTTATGGAAAGTAATGACATTACATAAAGAAAAGTATAAGTGGTAAAATTTATTGGAAGTTAACAAGCATAGTATTAGTCAATGATGCAATTCATGAAAAAGTTAATAAGGGAAGAGAAGATTCACATGAAAATATACTATCTTGGACATCTTTTATGATTGTGAGCCCCCATTAAGTATTTTATGTCAAATTGTTGACGTTGGACAAGGAAGACAACGTAATGAATTATGTTTGTTCACATTCACATAGAAGTTATATTGTTATAGATCCTCCAACATGTGGTGCTTGCCCAATATCTTTGCTAGCCAAAAATCTGCACCAAGTAGAGATACTACTTGTGCATCCAAAACCCTTAAACCCAGTTTCATGTCATGAGAGTCCACTATATCTACCTATGGATTGAATAAGATCCTTCAAGTAAGTTGTCATCGGTGCAAAAAGCAATAAAAATTGCCACTAAATATGTATGAAACTTTTATTGTAAGGGAAAATAAACTTTGTACGAACTTGTGATGGCAAAGAAATAAAAGCGACAGACTGCATAATAAAGGTTGCCATCATAAGGGGCAATGTAAAGTGACGTTCCTTTGCATTAAGAGCTTGTGCATCCAACAACAAAAAGCGCATGACAACCTCTGCTTCCCTCTGCGAAGGGCCTATCCTTTACTTTTATGTAATTACCTTTTATGCAAGAGTCAATAGTGTTCTCCTCTACTTTCTTTTTATTTTTCTCTTTTGCAAGCATCGTGTCGTGTGAACGTTGACTACATGACACTTCACCATCTTTGGGCCTAAGGGAATGCATTGTGGAGTAGTAATTAGATGATGGGTTGCTAGAGTGACAGAAGCTTAAACCCTAGTTTATGCGCTATTCCGTAAGGGGCTGATTTGGATCCATATGTTTAAAGCTATGGTTAGAGTTATCTTAATTCTTCTTTCGTAGTTGCGGATGCTTGCGAGAGGGGGTAATCATAAGTGGGAGGCTTGTTCAAGTAAGAACAGCACCCAAGCACCGGTCCACCCACATATCAAATTATCAAAGTAGCGAACGCGAATCAAACAAACATGATGAAAGTGACTAGATGAAGTTCCCATGTGTCCTCGAGATCGCTTTACTTACTATAAGAGATCGTTCCGGCTTGTCCTTTGCTACAAAAAGGATTGGGTCAACTTGCTGCACTCTTTGTTACAATTGCTACTTGTCACTTGTAACAAATTATCTTGCTATCAAACTACTCGTTACCGCTAATTTCAGTGTTTGCAGGAAACACCTTGCTGAAAACCGCTTGTCATTTCCTTTTGCTCCTCGTTGGGTTCGACACTCTTACTTTTCGAAAGGTCTACGATTGATCCCCTATACTTGTGGGTCATCAGAGGCGCAAGTGCAAAAGATGTGGAGGACTAGTCCACATTGCTAGGATTTGTACCAATCCAATGGATCCATCATTTGGAGAGGATGATCAATGGGGCGCCGAAAATGCAGAGGATCATGAAGCGCTAGAAGAATGGGCGGAGACAAGCAGCCGTAGAACAACTAGAAGAACTAGAACAAACACAACTTGAGCCACTTGAGCTATCTTTTTTTGCAAGTACAACTTGGTATGTGTGCCTTCTCTTTATGCATTTGTTCTCATTTTTTAAGGGAAACAAATTTTAATGTTCTCAATATCAACAGCTCTAGGATAAGTACATAGAAGAATATAACAAAGGCAAAGAAAGGGACTAAAAGGAACATAGCACAAGTTGATTTGACATCAACTGAAGGAGAACCAACTGTTGAAGCCACATCTTATGATGACTTTCAAAGAATGGCTCTCGATGGTTTCAAGCGCTAGAAGCCAAAGAAAGATCAGTTCAACCTGTGGCACTTGAAGCTGTTTGCCCATTGGCCATCACATGTTCTGTTACTCGAAGTACTCCTTCACCACCTCCACCGCCAGAACCTGTTGTGAAGACCAAAAGAACAAAGTCAGTGAATCTACCTAGTAACCCAACAAGGAAAACAAGGAGCAAGGTGGTGAATCCAGCAAGAAACACAAGGAGCCAGAAAAGGATTGGAATTTGAGTTTGAACTTTGAAATGATGAGAAATTGAGTTTGAACTTTGAAATGATGTGAACTTGAGCTTGAACTTTGTAATGTTGTGTACCTTTCGATGTTCTGAACTTGAGTTTGAACTTTGTAATGTTGTGAATTTGGATTTCAGTAGGAACAATTTGATATTTGTCATTTTGTGTGATGTAATGCTACTTTTGTGAAGTACTTTGAAGACGTCTCTTTTGGGGCATGTAAAATGTGCTCCAAATGAGCTCCAAAGCTAGTATAGACAGCCCAATTTCTAAGCAATTTTTTTACCTTCTCTAAATGAGCTAAAAGGAAAACCTTGACGTCTAGTTTGCAAATATAGGGTTCATGCCCAATATGGGATTGTTTGGACAAACTATGCTATGTTTAACCCTAAACCCTAGCTCATTTCCCTTAAAAACCATGCAACCTTGTTGGTGATAGCTAAATTATGTGAAGGGAATTTCATGAAAATATCCGTAGATGTGGTTTCTTATTTTTCCTAACAACCTAGTAACATAAAACAATGATGTGCGCGAGTTTCATATTTTTTTTTTAATTTAGTAATGCTCAACCCTAATCACTGAAACCCTTTCAAAACCCCTCAAACCCCTCCCGAAACCCCTAAAACCCCTCTCAAAACCCCGCACCATCCGAGCCATTGGATCACTGTTCGGGGACGGTTTGGATCACGCGCTAGGGTTAGACATGGTTGATCCGCGAGAGGTGACCTGATTGGCTGGATTCGGTAGGGTGTTCCATGGCCCACCTGGCAGCGGCAGAAGAGGGACAAGCGACAGATAAGCCACTAAATCTCACTCACGCCGCCGCATTTCACCCTTTCCCCCCTCTCTATATTCGAACCCTAAATCCCGGTCGGCGACGGCGAGTTCGACCTCCTCCTCAACCCCCCACCCCCATCCTCCTCGCTGCCTTGTGTCGGTTGCATGGATCTGGATGGATCTGGGCGGGGCATCGCGGTGAGGATCACCACGGATCTGAGCAGGGCGTCGCGGTGAGGATTGCTACTTGTATTCTACGTTGGTATTTTCCCAAAGAGGAGAGGATGATGCAGTACAGTAGAGATAAGTATTTCCCTCAGTTAAGAACCAAGGTTATCAATCCAGTAGGAGAACCAAGCAAAATTCCGTTAAGCGCACCTGCACACACAAGAGCAAACACTTGCACCCAACGCAAATAAGAGGGTTTTCAATCCTCTTAGCAGTTATTTGCAAGGATTAAATCTTATCGAGGTAAATAGATAAACTAAAATACTAAACAGAATAAAAGTAAATAAATTGCAGCAAGGTATTTTTAGGTTTTTAATATATGATAAAGTAGACCGGGGACCATAGTTTTCACTAGAGGCTTCTCTCCCGAACACATAGCATACGGTGGGTAAACAAATTACTGTTGGGCAATTGATAGAAAAGCAAATAATTACGACGGATTCATGGCAATGATCATGTATATGGGCATCACGTCCGAGACAAGTAGACCGACTCCAGCCTGCATCTACTACTATTACTCCACCCATCGACCGCTATCCAGCATGCATCTAGGGTATTAAGTATGAAACAGAGTAACGCCTTAAGCAAGATGACATGATGTAGACAAAGTAAACTCAAGCAATATGATTAAACCCCATCTTTTTATCCTTAATGGCAACAATACAAATACGTGTCATGTCCCCTTCTATCACTAGGATTGAGTACCGCAAGATTGAACCCATCACAAAGCACCTCTCCCATTACAAGATAAATCAATCTAGTAGACCAAACCAAATCAATAGATCGGAGAGAAATACAAAGCTATAACAATCATGCATAAAAGAGTTCAGAGAATACTCAAATGTTTCTCATGAATAATCTCATCATAAAATCAAAATTCATCGCATCCCCACAAACACACCGCAAAAGAAGATTACATCGGATAGAACTCCAAGAACATCGAGGAGAACATGGTATTGAAGATCAAAGAGAGAGAAGAAGCCATCTAGCTACTAGCTATGGACCCGTAGGTCTGTGGTAAACTACTCACACATCATCGGAAGGGCAACAAGGTTGATGTAGAAGCCCTCCATGATCGATTCCCCTCCGGCAGAGTACCGGAAAAGGCCTCCAGATGGGATCGCGGAAGAACAGAGGCTTGCGGCAGTGGAAAGGTTTTCTCTTCTATCTCTCTGTTGGTTTGGGAATATTTGTGAATTTATAGCGAAGAAATTAGGTCAAGAGGTGCCACGAGGGGCCCACAAGCCTGGGGGGCGCGGCCACCCCCTGGGGCGCGCCCTCCAGGCTTGTCGCCTCCTCGTGACTCTTCTGGTCTTCTCCCGAAGCTTCCTGGGTCTCTTCTGGTCCAGAAAAAATTAATCCAAAGTTTTTTTCTCGTTTGGACACGTTTTGATAATGATTTTCTAAAAAGGCAAAAACAAGCAGAAAACAACAACTGGCACTTGGCACTGGGTTAATAGGTTAGTCCCAAAAAATGATATATAATGGCATATAATTGCATATAAAACATCCAAGATTGATACTATAATAGCATGGAACAATCAAAAATTAAAGATACATTGGAGACGTATCAAGCATCCCCAAGCTTAATTCCTGCTCGTGCTCGAGTAGGTAAATGATAAAAACAGAATTTTTGATGTGGAATGCTACCTATCATGTTTCATCATGTAATCTTTCTCTTACGGTATGAATAATAAGATCTGAATGATTCAAAGCAATAGTCTATAATTTGATATAAAGACATCAATACTCAGGCATACTAATAAACAATCATGTCTTTCAAAATAAAAATGCTAAAGAACGTTATCCCTACAAAATCATACAATCCTGTCATGCTCCATCTTCTTAACACAAAGTATTTATCATGCACTACCCTGATGACAAGCCGAGCAATTGGTTCATAGTTTTTAACGCGCTTCAGCTTTTTCAACTCCCACGCAATACATGAGCGCAAGCCATGGATATAGCACTATGGGTGGAATAGAGTGTGGTGGTAGAGATACATAAGAGAAGTCAAAAATAAGAAGATAGTCTCACATCGATGAGGCTAATCAATGGGCTATGGAGATGCCCATCAATTGATGTCAATGCGAGGAGTAGGGATTGACATGCAACGGATGCACTAAGAGCTATAAGTGTATGAAAGCTCAACATGAAAACTAAGTGGGTGTGCATCCAACTTGCTTGCTCATGAAGACCTCGGGTATTTGAGGAAGCCCATCATCGGAATTTACAAGCCAGGTTCTATAATGAAAAATTCCCACTAGTATATGAAAGTGACAAAATAGGAGACTCTCTATATGAAAAACATGGTGCTACTCTGAAGCACAAGTGTGGAAAAAGGATAGTAACATTGCCCCTTCTCTATTTTTCTCTCATTTTTTTCATGGCTCTTTTTCGCCTCTTTTTTTTTGTCCGGAGTCTCATCCTGAATTGTGGGGGAATCATGGTCACCATCATCCTTTCCACACTGGGACAATGCTCAAATAATGATGATCATCACACTTTTATTTACTTACAACTCAATATTACAACTCGATACTAGAACAAAAATATGACTCTATATGAATGCCTCTGGCAGTGTACCAGGATGTGCAATGATGCTAGCGTAACATGTATAAAAATGATGAACGGTGGCTGAGCCACAAATACTATGTCAACTATATGATCATGCAAAGCAATATGACAATGATGATGTGTGTCATAAAAACGGAACGGTGGAAGTTGCATGGCAATATATCTCGGAATGGCTATGGAAATGCCATGATAGGAAGGTATGGTGGCTGTTTTGAGGAAGATATAAAGAGGCTTATGTGTGATAGAGCGTATCATATCACGGGGTTTGGATGCACCGGCGAAGTTTGCACCAACTCTTGATGTGAGAAAGGGTAATGCACGGTACCGAAGAGGCTAGCAAATTGCGGAAGGGTGAGAGTGCGTATAATCCATAGACTCACATTAGTCATAAAGAACTCACATACTTATTGCGAAAGTTTATTAGCTCTCGAAGCAAAGTACTACTACGCATGCCCCTAGAGGGATAGATTGGTAGGACAAGGTCCATCGCTTGTCCCCGACCGCCACTCATAAGGTAGACAATCAACAATAAATCATGCTCCAACTTCTTAGCATAACGACAGATCATACGTGCATGCTTCGGGAATCACAAACCTTAACACCAATATTCTTACTAAACCACAATCATCTACTAATACCTCCCACATATTACCATCTTAATATTGCAAAACTATTGCAAGGAATCAAACTTATCATATTCAGTGATCTACATGAAAGTTTTTATTATATCCCTCTTGAATACCTATCATATCAGGACCAAATTCATAACCCGTGCATATTACCATTGCTAATCATGAGACTCTCAAAAATATATAAGTGAAGCATGAGAGTGCAAATATTTCTTTAAAATATAATCACCGCCGTGCTCTAAAAGATATAAGTGAAGCACTAGAGCAACTGCCTAGCTCAAAAGATATAAGTGAAGCACATAGAGTATTCTAACAAATCACGAATAATGTGTGTCCCTCTCAAAAAGGTGTGTTCAGTAAAGATGATTGTGACAAACTAAAAACCAAACAAACTATATCACAAGACGCTCCAAGTAAAACACATATCATGTGATGAATAAAAATAAAGCTCCAAGTGAGTTACCGATAGATTGTAGACAAAAGAGGGGATGACTTCCGGGGCATCCCCAAGCTTAGATGCTTGAGTCTTCCTTGAATATTACCTAGGGGTGACTTGGGCATCCCCAAGATTAGGCTCTTGCAGCTCCTTATTCCTTTGTCCATCGCAGTCTCACCCAAAACTTGAAAACTTCAGCACACAAAACTCAACAGAAACCTCGTGAGATCCGTTAGTATAACAAACAAATCTTAAACTTTTGGTACTGTTGTAAATTGATTCATATTTAATATTGGCATAATGCTACTGTACTCCAACTTCTCCATGACTCATATCCCCCGATACGATCCATAGATTCATCAAAATAAGCAAACTATGCAACAAAAACAGAATCTGTCTAAAACAGAACAGTCTGTAAAGATCTGAATTATCGTCATACTTATGTAAGTCCAAAAATTCTTAAAAATTAGGAAAACGTGGGTAATTCATGTATCAATACTGTGTAAAAAATTCAGAAGGTTTTGACACTCCAGCGAAAAAACAACATTCCAGCACTGGACACAAAAGTTTCTGTTTTCCAACAGCATCTATCATACTATCTTCCAAATCATCCCAAAGGCATTACTTGGCACAAACACTAATTAAAACATAAAAATACAATCATAACAGAAGCTATAATTGTGCAAACACTCAAAAGCAGAAGGTAAAAGCAAAATTTTATTTTATTCATTGGGTTGCCTCCCAACAAGCGCTATTGTTTTATGCCCCTAGCTAGGCATAATGCATAGTTTCAAGTGTTGTCATCCTTAGTCTTGATATCCTTAGGTGTATGATTTTTAGGAGGTTTTTCAAAAACAATGGGGAACACATCATCAACCAAAATTTTAGGGTCATTAAGATTGCTCTCGTCAAACTCTTGTTGGTTCCCTTTTACAATCCAAGAGTACTTCTGATTAATTCCATTAAAAACTTGTTGGATGATCTGTATGGGAGGAACTTCCTTTTTAGTATTCTCATCAAAAGCATGGTGATCATGGAAAACATATCTCAACATATATTCCTCATTATATAAAATTTCATCTATTACAGGATTTTTTTGGCTCATATTATAGAAATCAAAGATCTCTCTAGCTTCTCGAACTATGTAATCAAACTCATTCATAAGGATAAGAGTAGCTATCTTTTTAGCTTTAGGGTTATTTATCACCGGCAACTCATTAACAATCTTTGCAAGGTAGGGTGAGTGTGGATAAATCTTCTCTCAAGTTTAAGAATGAGTGCGGAGATAGCTTCCCCATAACTATTGGTTCTTTTTAGAATTGGAGTGTCATTACAAACCAAAGTTCCCGTGCAATTAAAGAACTCTTGAATAATGTTTTTCCCTATGACATTTCCACTTCCTACTACAAAAAATTTTGAGTCTAAATTTGAGGGAATTTCTATCTTAGGGATTTTAGCATCCTCGCCTTTTTCAATAACAAAATCAGACATGGTGGCAATTTCAACCAAAGCAAGCAAACTAGCAAACTAGCAAATAAAAATATTTTTGTGTTTTTAAAAAAAAATAGAAGTGGGGGAGATGAAAACAAGAGGCAAAGGCAAATAAAAGGCAAATAAAGTAAATGCAAGTGGATGATAGTTTGTGCGAATGTACTTGGTAATTTTGATGATGTCTCCCCGGCAACGGCGCCAGAAATTCTTCCTGCAACTTGTAGTCTGCATTGGTATTTCCCCGAAGAGGAGAGGATGATGTAGTACAGTAGAGATAAGTACTTCCCTTAGTTAAGAACCAAGGTTATCAATCTAGTAGGAGAACCAAGCAAAATTCCGTTAAGCGCACCTGCACACACAAGAGCAAACACTTGCACCCAACGCAAATAAGAGGGTTGTCAATCCTCTTAGCGGTTATTTGCAAGGATTAAATCTTATCAAGGTAAATAGATAAACTAAAATACTAAACAGAATAAAAGTAAATAAATTGCAGCAAGGTATTTTTAGGTTTTTAATATATGATAAAGTAGACCGGGGGCCATAGTTTTCACTAGAGGCTTCTCTCTCGAACACATAGCATACGGTGGGTAAACAAATTACTATTGGGCAATTGATAGAAAAGAGAATAATTAGGACGGATTCATGGCAATGATCATGTATATAGGCATCACGTCCGAGACAAGTAGACCGACTCTTGCCTGCATCTACTACTATTACTCCACCCATCGACTGCTATCCAACATGCATCTAGGGTATTAAGTATGAAACAGAGTAACGCCTTAAGCAAGATAACATGATGTAGACAAAGTAAACTCAAGAAATATGATTAAACCCCATCTTTTTATCCTTAATGGAAAAAATAGAAATACGTGTCATGTCCCCTTCTGTCACTGGGATTGTGCACCGCAAGATTGAACCCATCACAAAGCACCTCTCCCATTGCAAGATAAATCAATCTAGTAGGCCAAACCAAATCAATAGATCGGAGAGAAATACAAAGCTATAACAATCATGCATAAAAGAGTTCAGAGAAGACTCAAATATTTCTTATGAATAATCTGATCATAAACTCACAATTCATCGGATCCCAACAAACACACCGCAAAAGAAGATTACATCAGATAGAAATCCAAGAACATCGAGGAGAACATGGTATTGAAGATCAAAGAGAGAGAAGAAGCCATCTAGCTACTAGCTATGGACCCGTAGGTCTGTGGTAAACTACTCACACATCATCGGAAGGGCAGCAAGGTTGATGTAGAAGCCCTCCGTGATCGATTCCCCCTACGGCAGAGTACTGGAAAAGGCCTCCAGATGGGATCACGGAAGAACAGAGGCTTGCGGCGGCGGAAAGGTTTTCTCTTCTGTCTCTCTGTTGGTTTGGGAATATTTGTGAATTTATAGCGAAGGAATTAGGTCAAGATGTGCCATGAGGGGCCCACAAGCCTGGGGGGCGCGGCCACCCCCTGGGACGCGCCCTCCAGGCTTGTCGCCTCCTCGTGACTCTTCTGGTCTTCTCCCAAAGCTTCCTGGGTCTCTTCTGGTCCAGAAAAAATTAATCCAAAGTTTTTTTCTCATTTGGACACTTTTTGATAATGATTTTCTGAAAAGGCAAAAACAAGCAGAAAACAACAACTGGCACTGGGCACTGGGTTAATAGGTTAGTCCCAAAAAATGATATATAATGCATATAATTACATATAAAACATCCAAGATTGATACTATAATAGCATGGAACAATCAAAAATTATAGATACGTTGGAGACTAGTCTCCAACGTATCTATAATTTTTTATTGTTCCATGCTGTTATATTATCAATCTTGGATGTTTTTATATACATTTACAGCAATTATATATCAATTTTTGGGACTAACCTATTAACTTAGTGCCATGTGTCGGTTGTTGTTTTCTGCCGGTTTTTGGTTTTACAGAATATCAATACCAAACGAAGTCCAAATGCCACGAAACATTTTAGAGATTTTTTTCTGGACATAACCAACACTAGAAGCTTCGGGAGAAGGCCAGAAGCCCCAAGAGGTGGCCACGAGTCACCAGGGCGCGCCTGGGGGGGCAGGCATGCCCTGGTGCCTCGTGGGCCCACCTCTGCCCCTTTTGACCTAATTCCACCACTATAAATTCCCAAATATCGAGAAACCAACAGAGGAGTCCACGAAATACTTTTTCCGCTGCCGCAAGTTTCTGTTCTCGAGAGATCCCATCTGGAGGCCTTTTCCGGTGCTCCGTCGGAGGGGGAATCGATCACGGAGGGGCTCTACATCAACCTTGCTGCCCTTCCGATGATGCGTGAGTAGTTTACCACAGACCTTCGGGTCCATAGTTAGTAGCTAGATGGCTTCTTCTCTCGTTTTGATCTTCAATACAATGTTCTCCTCGATGTTCTTGGAGTTCTATCCGATGTAATCACTTTTTGCGGTGTGTTTGTTGGGATTCGATGAATTGTGAGTTTATGATCAGATTATCCATGAATATTATTTGAGTCTTCTCTGATCTCTTTTATGCATGATTATTATAGCTTCATATTTCTTCTCTGATCTATTGATTTCGTTTGGCCAACTAGATTGATTTATCTTGCCATGGGAAGAGGTGCTTTGTAATGGGTTCGATCTTGCGGTGCTCAATCCCAGTGACAGAAAGGGACATGGCACGTATGTATCACTGCAATTAAAGGTTAAAAGATGGGGTTTATTCATGCATGAATTTACTTTGTCTACATCATGTCATCTTGCTTAAAGCGTTACTCCGTTCTTTATGGACTTAATACACTAGATGCATGCTGGATAGTGGTCGATGTGTGGAGTAATAGTAGTAGATGCAGGCAGGAGTCGGTCTACTTGTCTCGGACATGATGCCTATATACATGATCATTGCCTTGGATATCATCATGATTATTTGCTTTTCTATCAATTGCCCAACAGTAATTTGTTTACCCACCGTATGCTATTTTCTTGTGAGAAGCCTCTAGTGAAAACTATGGCCCCCGGGTCTATCTAAATCATATATTAAAAACCCTAAAAATACCTTGCTGCACTTTTATTTTATTTATTTTATTTTGTATTTTTGTTTCAATCTATCTATCTATCACATACAATTTAATCTTGTAATTAACCGCCGAGGGATTGACAACCCCTTGTTTGCGTTGGGTGCAAGGATTTGTTGTTTTGTGTGCAGGTGCTGCTAACGAGGTGTTGCGTGATTCTCCTACTGGATTGATAACCTTGGTTTCATAACTGAGGGAAATACTTATCTCTACTGTACAGCATCTCCCTTCCTCTTCAGGGAATTACCAACGCAGCTCACAAGTAGCAGAGACGTATCAAGGATCTCCGCGGATCTGAGCGTTTGGCGCCGGTAAGAATGTTAGAGTATTTTGGGGTTAGATTTGGTACATGCCTAGTTTTTTGAGCTAGTTTATCACCACTGCTACTACACATTTAGCTAGGTTTTCACCAATGCCACTGCACATTGAGCTAGTTTTTTACCAATGCCACTGCACATTGAGCTAGTTTATCACCACCGCTACTACACAATGAGCTGCTCCATGATCTGCTTTTTGACCATTGACATTTTTGTTTAATTTCATAGGTCTGCACAAAGCCAGGACATGTCTAGTTCTAGCGTCAACAACACTACAAGGTACATCCACGAGGAATCCTCCTCTTCCCCAATACCTTACAGAGAAAAGTTGCTGCAATATTGGCCAGATGTACCTTGTTGGTGCAAGGAGAAGGCTTCCAGGTGGATTTCTTGGAGCGATTCCAACCCAGGGCGGAGATATTACTGCTGCACAAGAGTTTGGGTGATTTCTATTTCTTCTCATTTCCCAAGTTTTTTGGTCATTAAATGAAAATATAATCTTGACTCTAAATAGTGTTAACATCATAGGTTGGTGGCTGTAAGTTCTTCGAATGGGCTGATCCAGAAGTGCCCGAGTTCTTGAAGCAACACTTGATTGATTTGCGTGACTTGGTGCGTCGGCTCAAAAGAGAAAAGGATCCCCAAGTTCTTACTGAATTACAGGCCTTTGCCTTCAATTCAAGTCCTTGTATGACTCTTGCTTTCTCCTCTCCATCCATTTGCAGCTCCTCTACCACATGATCAAATATGGCCAGACCAGTCTCTAGTTTCAACTTATCGTTGTGAGCAATTCTCCTTTCTTCCGCAATAGTACGCTTTAGCTCAACAATCAATCTGTTTTTACTGGCTAATTCAACACCCAAATTAGCCACCACCTCCTCCAATGCCATCTTCTCTCTACCCCACTGGATTGACTCATCTTGGTATGCAATATACCAAGGATCATCAGCCTGCCTCTTAAACTATAATAATCCATCCAAAAGTAAATTAACACTACAAATTAAACAAGGGATCATTCAGAAAGGCCGTGAGCGCTAACTACCTGAACCTCCTCTGAATCTGGTGTAGGTGAGCGTGGCCAAGACATGATCGAATCACCACCCTTGCCGCTGTAACCACTGCGACCGGACATTTACCGCGACGGCGCCCCTGAAATTAGGTGTTCAGACGAGATTAAGGGAAAGGGTTTAGAAGCTCTTGAATAAGGCGGATCAGGATCTGAGAGCTCACTAAGAAATGTCGCGCGGCTGTCGGTGGTTGTCTTTGACGGTAGAGCAAATCCAGATGGCGGGGAGTGGGGGTGTGGCAGCGGCAGCTCTGCGTGCGGTATGTTGGCCTGGAGGGACAATGCGGGCAGAGAAATATTGCTGGTGCCATGGCGGACGTGCACCGCCGCAGGCCGCTGGTCGGCGCCGGAATCATATCCGGCGATGCGGGCAAGCTGCGGCCATCGCTATGGCTACTCTGTGGGGATCGTGCTCGGGGCTGTGCGCGGTCGGCCGTTGACAAATGATAGAGAGAATATACCCCACCTGTCATATGCAACATCGGTCCACCTGTCATAAGCTGCCTCGGCCCCACCTGTCATAAGCTGCCTCGGCCCCACAAGTCAGGATCTTACCGTGTCTGCACTGTGGGGAGATAGTGGCCAGACCCCACCTGCCAGGGTATCAAGCGGCCCCACATGTCATAAGTTGCCTCGACCCCACATGTCTGGATTCTACCAAGACAACACTGTGGGGAGAGAGTGGCCCGAACCCACCTGCAAGGGTATCATGCGGCCGCACATGTCATAAGTTGCCTCGACCCCACATGTCAGGATTCTACCGCGTCAGCACTATGGTGAGAGAGAGTGGACCGACCCCACCTGTCAGGATATCACACAGCCCCACTAGTCAGGAGGTAACGATCAAAGGCTATGACCGGATGGTAGTGCTCCGTTTGGGCTTTTGTGAGCGGGTGGTGGAGGGGGGGAGGGCAAAAGTGAGCAGTGTTAGTTGGGCGGGGCAAAACTGAGGAGAACTAAGCAACCAGGGGCACGAAAATAGAAATCCCTTATTCATATTGCTTGAGTTTATTCTGTCTACATCATGTCATCTTGCTTAAAGCGTTACTCTGTTTGTTATGAACTTAATACCATAGATGCATGCTGGATAGCAGTCGATTGGTGGAGTAATAGTAGTAGATGCATGCAAGAGTCGGTCTACTTGTCACGGACGTGATGCCTATATACATGATCATTGCCATGAATAACATCATAACTATGCGCTTTTCTATCAATTGCCCAACAGTAATTTGTTTACCAACTGTATGCTATTTTCCGAGAGAGAAGCCTCTAGTGAAAACTATGGCCCCCGGGTCTACCTTTTATTATATTAGAAAAAACTAATTTCCTTTGCTGCAATTTATTTACTTTGCAATTTATACTTCTACCACTACCAGTTTTGATCCTTGCAAATAACGAGTACAAGGTGATTGACAACCCTCTTGCCCACGGTGGGTGCAAGTATCTGTCTGTTTGTGTGCAGGTGCTGTTTGACTAGGATTTGCTTGGTTATTGGTTCGATAACCTTGATTCTCACTGAGGGAAATACTATCCGCTACTATATTGCTTCACCCTTCCTCTTCGGGGAGAATCCCAGCGTAGCTCACAAGTAGAAGAAAGAATTTCTGGCGCCGTTGCCGGGGAGACATCATCAAATTCCTATAGGTCCCTTCACACAACTTATCATTTATTTGTTTTACCATTTTATTTGCTTTTAATTAGTCTCGTTAAAAAATATAAAATATAAAAATATTTTACTTTTCTTGTTTGTTCTACTTGCTCGTTGCTATGGCTAGTGCTTCACTTGTTGCTTGCACCACTGAGAATGAAGTTTTAAATTTTAAGCAAAGGGGAGGAGAAAGTTTAAAAGATGCTTGGTATAGGATTTGCAATGTCAAAATCGATCTACTCGTAAGCAATCCACTACCGTTCTTCTTCGCAATATTTATGTGGGTGTGACTACTTGGTATAGATTTGTGCTAGACACTACTACCGGCGGTAACTTTTTGAGTAGTCACCCTATGGATGCTTTCAATGCTATGGGAAATTTAGTAGGATCACCACCTATCACTGTTAATGAGACAGCATTGACTTTGGAACATGTTATGCGAAGGTTAGAAGTGATTGAAAATAAAATGCCCACTATTGAACATATTGAGAATTTAGACAAAAAGGTCCACAATCAAGTCACTCAATTTGGTTCAAAGGTAGGAACCACATTAAAGATGCTAAAGGAAAAGGAACCAATAATTAATGATAGAATGGAACAAAGTCCCGCTAGAATTGATAAGTTGGAAGAAATTATTAATAATTTGGGTTCAGCTTTTTCTTCCATAAAAACAATTGACAGGACTCCTCCAAATAAGAATTCCAAGTTTATGTATGTTCCTAAAAATAAAGGTGCTTCATCTAGTAACAGAAACGAAGATATTAAAATGATTAGCGTGCACCCCAACTTCAATGATATGATTAAGGAACCTATTGTTACAAACAAATTCCTTAACTTTGTTCCTAGAAGTGTTATTATTAAAGATATGTGTTCCAACCCTCCTAGGAAACATGGATGTATAATTGAGGAATTGGAAACGAAGGATGACAATACTTGAAAGAATGCATTATGCCTAGCTAGGGGCATAAAACAACAGCGCTTGTTGGGAGGCAACCCAATATTTATCTTTATTGCAATTTTATTTTTTCTTGAGTCACACAATTATATCTAATGTAATGATTGTGTTTTATTTTAATTAGTGTTTGTGCCAAGTAATGCCTTTGGGATGATTTGAATGATAGTATAATTGATGCTGTTTGAAAACAGAAAGTTTTGTGCCCAGTAGTTGATTTTTAGTTTACTACTGAAATGACAGAAAAATCTGAAATTTTTACACAGTATTGGGATACAAATGTTTTACGTTGCCCCAATTTTTCAGAATTGTTGGCGTTACATAAGTATGGATAAATATTCTGTCATTGTGTACTATTCTGTTTTAGACAGATTCTGTTTTTATTGCATAGTGTGCTTGTCTTAATGAAACTATGGATTATATCGGGGGGTATAAGTCATGGAGAAGTTAGAATACAGTACGTATTATGCAAGAACAATTATGAATGAGTTTATAACAGTACCTAAAGTGGATGATTGATTTATTATACTAACGGATCTCACAAAGTTTCTGTTGAGTTTTGTGTGCTGAAGTTTTTAAGTTTTGGGTGAGATCATGATGGATGAAGGAATAAGGAGTGGAAAGACCCTAAGCTTGGGGATGCCCAAGGCACCCCAAGGTAATATTCAAGGAAGACCCAAGCGCCTAAGCTTGGGGATGCCCCGGATGGCATCCCCTCTTTCGTCTATAATCTATCGGTAACTTACTTGGAGCTATATTTTTATTCATCACATGATATGAGTTTTACTTGGAGCGTCTTGTGCTATAGTTTTGTTTTACTTTTAGTTTGCCACAATCATTGTTTGCTGGACACACCTTTTTGAGAGGGACACACATTTATCGTGATTTGTTTGAATACTCTATATGCTTCACTTATATCTTTTGAGCTAGGTTGTTGCTCTTGTGCTTCACTTATACTTGTTAGAGCACGGAGGTGGTTATATTTTATAGAAATGATTGTACTCTCATGCTTCACATAAATCTTTTTGAGAGTCTTAAATATGAAGTGGTAATGTGCACGAGTTATGAGATTAGACCAAAAAGGATAGGTATTCAAGAGTGATAGAATAAAAACTTTCATGTAGATCACTAAATATGAAACGTATGTTTTAATTATATTGATGTAGTAATAGGAAAGGGTATTAGTTCATGATCATTGGTTAGTAAAAATATCAAGATTAAAGCTTGTTATACACTACTCATTTATGTGTCCGCTATGGCATGGAGGGGATGTTTGAGCATTTTTATGTCTGATTGAAATCCTTGTGTGCTGTCATAATAGGGGGTGCGTGATGGTTAACTCCTACCAACCTCCTCCCTAGGGGCATGCGAGTAGTACTTTGCTTCGAAGGCTAATAAAACTTTCATGATAAGTATATGAGTTCTTTATGACTAATGTGAGTTCATGGACAATTACGCACTCCTATCTTTCCGTAATTTGCTAGCCTCTTCGGTACCGTGCATTGCCCTTTCTCACCTCGAGAGTCGGTGCAAACTTCGCCGGTGCATCCAAACCCCGTGATATGATACGCTCTATCACACATAAGCCTCCTTATATCTTCCTCAAAACAGCCACCATACCTACCTATCATGGCATTTCCATAGCCATTCTGAGATATATTGCCATGCAACTTCCACCATTCTATGTTATGACATGTGTGTTCATCATCATATTGTTTTGCATGATCATATAGAGCTGACATGATATTTGTGGCAAAGCCACTGTTCATCATTATTATACATGTTACGCTAGATCATTGCACATACTGGTACACTGCCAGAGGCATTCATATAGAGTCATCGTTGATCAGTTATCGAGTTGTAAGTAAATAAAAGTGTGATGATCATCATTATTAGAGCATTGTCCCAGTGAGGAAAGGATGATGGAGACGATGATTCCCCCACAAGTCAGGATGAGACTCCGGAAGAAAAAAAAGAGAAAGAGGCCAAAAGAGCCCAACAAAAAAAAATGAAAATAAGAGAAAAAGAGAGAAGGGGCAATGCTACTATCCTTTTACCACACTTGTGTTGCAGAGTAGCTCCATGTTCTTCATATAAAGAGTCTCCTAAGATATCACTTTCATATACTAGTGGGAATTTTTCATTATAGAACTTGGCTTGTATATTCCGATGATGGGCTTCCTCAAATGCCCGAGGTCTTCATGAGCAAGCAAGTTGGATGCAGACCCACTTAGTTTCCATTGAGCTTTCATACACTTATAGCTCTTAGTGCATCCGTTGCATGACAATCTCTACTCCTCACATTGATATCGATTGATGGGCTTCTCCATTGCCTATTGATCCGCCGAGTTGATGCGAGCCTTTCTTCCTTTTTGACTTCTCCTATATAACTTTACCACCGCATTCTATTCCACCTATAGTGCTAATGTCCATGTCTCACACTCATGTATTGAGTGGAGATGAAAATGCTGAAGCACGTTAAAAGTATGATACAATTGCCTGGTTTGACACCGGGGTGCTCGTGATTTATATTTATGTGGTGAAGATGGAGTCATGCCATGCTTACATAATTTAATGAGTAGGGATAACATTCTTTGAGCATCGTATATTTTGAAATTTTAATGATCATGTTCTTGTATTCATGGATATTATGATGTTGATATCAATTACTTCATCGTTTCTCAATATTTACACCATAAGAGAGATTACATGATAAACATGCTAGGGAGCATTCAACATCAAAAATTCTATTTTTATCATTTACCTACTCGAGGACGAGCAGGAATTAAGCTTGGGGATGCTGATACGTCTCCAACGTATCTATAATTTTTTATTGTTTCATGCTATTATATTATCAATCTTGGATACTTTATATGCTTTATACGCAAATTTATATCATTTTTGGGAACTAACCTATTAACTCAGTGCCAAGTGCCAGTTGTTGTTTTTTGCCTATTTTTTGGTTTTTCAGGAAATCAATACCAAATAAAGTCCAAATGGAAATAAAACTTTAAAATGATTTTTTCTGGACCAGAAGGGACCCTAGAAGCTTTGGGAGGAGGCCAGAAGATGTATGGGAGAGCCACAACCTCACGTGGCACGCCCCTGGGGGGCGCGCCACCCGAGCTCGTGGGTCCCACGCAACTTTGTTTGACCTAATTCCACTTCTATAAATTCCCAAATATTCCAAAACCAACAGAGAGCCACCCGAAATAACTTTTCCGCCGCAAGCTTCTGTTCTTCCATGATCCCATCTCGAGGCCTTTTCCGGCGATCTACCGCCGGGGGAATCGATCACGGAGGGCTTCTACATCAACCTTGCTGCCCTTCCGATGATGTGTGAGTAGTTTACCATAGAGCTACAGGTCCATAGCTAGTACCTAGATGGCTTCTTCTCTCTCTTTGATCTTCAATACAAAGTTCTTCGTGATCTCCATGGAGTTCTATCCGTTGTAATCTTCTTTTGCAGTGTGTTTGTTGGGATCCGATGAATTGTGGGTTTATGATCAGATTATTCATTGAAAGTAATTGAGTCTTTGATGTACTTTATTATGCATAATTGTTATAGCTTTGTATTTCTGTCTGATCTATCCGTTTGGTTTGGCCAACTAGATTGATTTATCTTCAGTGGGAGAGGTGCTTTGTGATGGGTTCAATCTTGCGGTGTCCTCACCCAGTGACAGTAGGGGTAGCGAGGCACGTATTTGTATTGTTTCCATTAAGGATAAAACGACGGGGTTTATTCATATTGCTTGAGTTTATTCTGTCTACATCATGTCATCTTGCTTAAAGCGTTACTCTATTTGTTATGAACTTAATACCATAGATGCATGCTGGATAGCGGTCGATTGGTGGAGTAATAGTAGTAGATGCAGGCTGGAGTCGCTCTACTTGTCACGGACGTGATGCCTATATAAATGATCATTGCCATGAATAACATCATAACTATGCGCTTTTCTATCAATTGCCCAACAGTAATTTGTTTACCAACTGTATGCTATTTTCCGAGAGAGAAGCCTCTAGTGAAAACTATGGCCCCCGGGTCTACCTTTTATTATATTAGAAAACCCTAATTTCCTTTGCTACAATTTATTTACTTTGCAATTTATACTTCTACCACTACCAGTTTTGATCCTTGCAAATAACGAGTACAAGGGGATTGGCAACCCTCTTGCCCGCGTTGGGTGCAAGTATTTGTCTGTTTGTGTGGAGGTGCTGTTTGACTAGGATTTGCTTGGTTCTCCTATTGGTTCGATAACTTTGGTTCTCACTGAGGGAAATACTATCCGCTACTATATTGCTTCACCCTTCCTCTTCGGGGAGAATCCCAACGCAGCTCACAAGTAGCATGTGTGTGAAATGGAGTCTTCGGTAGGGAAAGTAATTAAGTGTGTGTGGCTTCATCATAGAGAGGTGATGTGTATGGCAGAGACCTCCAACTAGGGGGGTGCGAGAGATAAGAGGCCCGGAGAGAGGGAAGAGAAGGCGTGTGCGCGTGAGAGGGATGGACATCGAGATAACACGTTTGTTTGAGAGACACCGAGAAAGAGTACTGTCAATAGTGCATGTAGGTGGGAATTAAACAAAGGGATGGTCTTATTGGTTTCAGGGATAGAGGGAGGTAGTGAGAGAGAGAGAGAGAGATAGCTAGAGGGAGATAGATAAGTGTGAGTGTGTGTTTTAGAGAAGAGACCCATCCAGACGGAAGTCATGTGCACGAAAGAAGAGAGAGATTCGAGGCGGTTTGGGGCTGGGGGTGGGGGTAATTAACTACGTATGGAGAGAGATGAGACCTAGAATGTGCATGTGCGAGAGGTATATATACATTATACGTGGATAGAGGGTGTGTGTGTGCGCGCGCGCATGATCGAGATAAAAGAGAGGAGACATAAGTCATAAGATCAAGGATGGGAGAGATGGATCGATATCACAATATGCATGCATGTGAGATGTGGAGGGAAGAAGGCTCGATGATGGAGCGTGTGTTGTTGTCTTTAAGAGAGAGTGACATGAGGTGGAGCATGCATATATGGCCAGCACAGAGAGCGAGACACAATGTGTGTGCAAAAGAGATCGGCGCATGCATGTGAGATGTGGAGGGAAGAAGGCTCGATGTTGGAGCGTGTGTTTTTGTCTTTAAGGGAGAGTGACGTGAGTTGGAGTATGCATATATGGCCAGCAGAGAGAGCGAGACACAATGTGTGTGCAAAAGAGATCGACCTATAGATGCATGTAGAGAGAAAGAGATATAGTGTGCATGATAGGAAGCGAGAGTGCGTCCGAGAAAGAAGGTTGATGGAGAAAGAGAGAGAGAGATGGAGAGAGAGATCGCTAGCTAGAGGGAGGTCGGCTAGTGTGTGTGTTAGAGATAAGAGTCGAGTGGATTGGAAGGGTGAGTTCTGTGTGTGTGAGAGAGATAGAGAGAGGGTGCATGTGAGCGACATACAAACGAATATTAGAGAGAAATGAGACCCCGGGAGACGGAGTTTGTGTTTGTGAGAGGGAAAGATATTTCAGAGGGAGAGTCATAGCTAGAGAGACATAGGGAGCGCGAGATATCCCTAGGAAGAGAGGGTGTGTGTGAGCGGCATACACAAGAATAGTGGAGAGGAATGAGGCCCCGGGAGACTGAGTTTGTGTTTGTGAGAGAGATAGATATTTAAGAGGGAGAGTTGTAGCTATAGAGACATAGGGAGCGCGAGACATCTCTAGGGAGAGAGGGTGTGTGTGAGCGGCATACAGAGGAATAGTACAGAGAAATGAGACCCCGGGAGACGGAGTTTGTGTTTGTGGGAGAGAAAGAGATTTTAGAGGGAGAATCATAGTTAGAGAGACATAGGAGGGAGCAAGATATACCTAGAGAGAGATAGTGAAGGTCGAGGGAGAGAGTACTGTTAGTGTGTGACGAAGAAAATAGACTGCTATCCAGAGAGATATATACAAGGAGCACGAGAGATACCCGAGGGATAGTGAAGGCGTACGGGTATATATATATATATATATATATATATATATATATATATATATATATATATATATATATATATATATATATATATATATATATATATATACAGCCCGTCTATTCTGCCAATATTGGCAGAATAGCTATTTTGCCCACATCCGAACTGCACGCTCAACGGGAGGGCACTGCACTTTCTGAAGCAAAGGTACTGCAATACAAACACTAGTGAACTTCTCGTCGAAAAAAACTACACGTGGTGTTTTTTCGGTACTGTTTTCGATCCAGTTTTTAAACCGTTTGTCGGAACGAGGCGTGTAATATACCGTTGGAAAGCTATGGATTAGACGCAACTTCGCCATATAGAAATCTTTTCGAGATTCGTCACCGTTCAAGAGCAGTTTCTAAAATGGTGCGGCGCACGACGGGTGGCAGCGAGCATATTTTCGCGATTTCTTCTAAACCGCTTGTCGGAATTAAGCAAATGATACGCCGTTGGAAAGATATCATCGAGGCGCAAATTTTTAATATATATTACATTTTCTAATTCGTTACGGTTTAATAGCAGTTTCAAATCTAGTAAGTCGTGGAATTCCGTTTTCTCAAATTTTTTGCAATTTTCGGTACTGTTTTCGCTCCAGTTTTTTAACCGTTTGTCGAAACGAGGTGTGTGATACGCCGTTGGAAAGCTACGTACGAGGCGCAACTTTCATATGTAGAAATGTTTTTGAGATTCCTTACGGTTTTAAATTAATTTTGAAAATGGTGCGACGGACGACGGGTGCCAGCGGCCGTTTTTTCGCGAATTTTTACAAACCGCTGATCGAAATGATTCAAATGATATGCCGTTGGAAAGATATCGACAAGGCGCAACTTTTTCATGTAGAAAAGTCTCTCTAATTCCTTTCGGTTTAAGAGCAGTTTTGAATTTACCGAAATGCGGACACTCTGTTTTTCGCGGCACCAAAATCGACGAGTGAACTTCATCGTACAAAAACCGCACTGCTTCATACTAAAAACCGCACTGCATCCGACAGGTGAGCGAGCTGCTTGATTTTCTTTTTGTCGAACGTAAATTTTCCCAGGAGAGGAAGTGAAGTAAGCTTCAATTCGGACGTAAGTGAACCGCAACACTATCGAGTAGTGAACCGCATTACTTTTATTTGCCGTTTCCGTCATATTTTTCTCACACTTACGAGATGATCAGCATCAGAAGGCGAACCGCACTGCTTCAGATGAAAGATCGCACTGCATCAATCGGGCAAGTGAACCGCATATTTTTTTTTCTTTCTTTTTTCTAGCTTTTTAAATTTTGCATGAGGACTACATGATCGAGGCTAGAGAACTGCATTGTTCGGTCGGAGAAAGCGAACCGCAAGGCAGAAATAAAAGGAAGCGAACTTCTTGCAATGTTATTTTTCATTTTTGGATCTGCATTTTTTCGCATATTACTTTTCTCAAAACAAAAAGAACTGCATAGGACAGAGGAGCGAACCTCTCAAAAAAACAAAAAATCTCTATACCAGGACAAACTAAGCTGCATTTTTCATGGGGGTGCAGTCCATTTTGTCTCCTGCCGTCGACATACAACACCGATGTTTCTGCACTGCACGAACACACATGCCGCACTGCATGGGAAGTGCCCGCCGAACCGCTCGCCAAAGCGAGTGAACTGCAAAATTACTCCCAAAAAAATCACCGCGGCAACCTCGCGCGATGCCCGATCTGCACTACACATGGAATCGCAGTGCACTGCATTTCCATGCCCGCGCTGCTCTAGGAGCAGAGTTGGAAGACGGGGACAGAGGCAGCCCGCCGAATCTCGCGGGGGGGAGTGCTGGCATGCTGTGAGCACCCACGTAGTGGACTGCACGGGCGCCCTTGGATCCACCGCGCCGGCGATGTGCTACCGACGCCAGAGGCAGAGCCACGGCTGCGGGTGCTTCCTCTGCCACGGCCCAGAAGCAAACCACATGTCCCCGGCATGAGTGCACGCCCGCGGACCGTGACTCCACATGCCGCGGACTGCACAACCACGCCGCTGAACTGCAAAACAGGGGAAAGTAATCTGCAGAACGGATCCACCTAAACTACACTTGTGAGGAATCTGAAAAACAATTGAGGAAAGTAATCTGCAGCATGGATCCACCTGAACTACACAGCGGCGTCAGCCGATCTACAAAACAGGGGCAGTGACGTAGTTGAGCACCACCCGTGCACGCCAGTGAGCCGAACTACACGGCGCGGCGATCTGAACCGGAGCTCTCGCGTGGTTTTGGCGGAGACAACGCCTGGACATGGATATCCCTGCCTCCTCCCGATCTGCAGGTGGTGGAGCGCTGGACTGCATGCCGCACCGGGCCGCACTGCACCAGGGCTGACCGCGCCACCTGGAAGCCGCAATCCGGCCGGATCTGGCACAGAGGGTCGGCAAGGTAAGGTGGACGAGCTTGAAGAGAGGGCTGGCTAGGGGCAGGATGGGCGTCGTCGACTGTAGAGGTCGATCCACGGCGACCTCCGGTGCAGACACCCTCACAAACCTCTCGTGGCCGCGGTCGCCGTTGTCTACTCCGGTGACGGGCCGCCGCGGAGGCGCATCGGTTGGTCGCGGGGAAGGTGGATCCGGCTGCGGGGGAGGAGTAGTGTGAGGCCCGCGGAGGTAGGACGACTGGAAGTCGGGGGGCGCGGCGAACCTCCTCTGCCTACTGGATCCCTCCACGGCCACCCCCGGCTGGATCTCGCAGCGGCCTCCCACCTGCCGGCGGCGTGGGGATCCGGCAGGTGGCTCGGGGAGCCCTGGCGGCGTGGGGATCCGACTGGTGGTTCGGGGAGCCCTTGCGGCGTGTGAATCCGGCAGTCCCACTTGCCGGCGGCGGAAGGAGGTGGGAGGAGGAGGTGTTGGGCGGCTGTGGATGGGGAAGAAGGTGGATTGGGTCGGGGGTGGTGGTTGACCGGGGGGGAGAAGGTGTATGTGGTTTGGGGGCGGGGTGGTGGGGATTTGTTTTTTGTTTTACGCGGTTCGTTTCATTTTTGCTGCGAGGTTCGATCGGGACGTGGACGCAGTTTGTGTTTGGTGGCAGAATAAGGCTAGAGTTGGTAGAATAAGGTCTTAAGGGGGTTGGTAGAATAGACCCACCCTATATATATATATATATATATATATATATATATATATATATATATATATATATATATATATAAGGCATCAGTGATAGCTATATGAGATGAATATCTGGATTAAATGGGATTCAAATATTTGAACTAGAGATCAGGACATCAATAATATCAGAACAAAAATTGGTCTATCAAACATGCATATTCATTTGAATTTGGGGACACATGTAATGTTATTTAATTTATCAATATTAGTGATCCATAGATTTTTTTTAGTTAGAGACAATGCATGCCTTATGCAATTCATGTCTAAATGGGATTACACTATATGCTGCGTGTGTCAAACACATTATATGTGGTTTCAAATATTTGAATTCAACTTAAGGTTGATTCAACCTTATGAATTTGAGATCATGGCATTTGTAAACCATATTTATATATAAAGGGTGTTGTTCTTTTGAAAGTGTGTGTGTGTGTGTGTGTGTATATATATATATATATATATATATATATATATATATATATATATATAAATGATGTATATAGATTTGTATTCGAATACAAAATAGATCCTGCGTGGAAAAAAAAGAATACAAAATGGATTCGGATTGAGTTGGCACGGTAAATGTGCAAGCTTATTCTCCTAAAATTTGAATGAAGCGGCAAAACACCCAGTCCATCCTCGGCCGTAACCGCCCGAAACCAAATTTTGGGAGATGGAAATTACTGCCTATCCCTGACAGGCAAAACCTGCAGGCTCGATTTCTATAGGTCTCGATAGGGGTAGGTTTGTAATTTCACTCAAACGTGACATAACCGCCTCGCACCCTGATTCATACATGGTGGGCGCCAAAACACAGTCTCTCCTCGGCCGAAATCGCCTCTCACCCTGATTCATACACGGTGGGCACCAACAGTGGGCGCCAAAACAAACTCTCCTCGGCCGAAATCGCTCTCGGCAAATATTCGGGGTATGCGAGATTACCGTCCTATCCCCAACCGACCAATATCGCTCTGATGTCTGAATTTTAAACGGGCGCTAAGTTTGTAACTTTCCCCGCATCTGAGACAAGCGTGTCCCAAAGATATGGTTCCCCCTACCTCTCTCCCTCCATTTCCCCATTCGTACTCCGTGGGCGCCAAAACACCCTCTCCACCCCAGCCTCCTCCGTCCGCCACCCCTTCCACCGCCATCCTCCTCCACCATGCCGGAGCTGATACCCCGATGTCATCGTCCATTACAAGAGATCGACGTCTCTCATCCACAGCTCCGGACTAGGATCCTTGCATCGCATCCTCTCGCTTCATCTGCGCCGTCGTCCACCTTGCCGGGGCTGCTCCTACGACCGACTCGTCCACCGCGCTGGGACATATCCCCCCCCCCACCGCCACCGTCTGCCCTGCCAGATCCGCTTCCATGCCGCCGACAGCCATCGCAACCGCAGCACCCTCAACATCTTAGCAGATGCCTACACGGCGCCGCAACATAGGTGGTACTCTTTCATATCTGCTTAAGTTATTTATCTCCGCCAGAAAATAGATCGCCACTGCTTTACTGTGATTTCTTGTCCATCACTTAGGATCTTACTTCTTAGTTGAAAGCAAACATTGGTTGCGAAGTAGCCTTTGTCCCCTTTGCACCTTCAGATCCACCATGACATGCTCAACACTATACTCGCAATGCTTATGGTTTTCCCCTTTTATATTCACTACCATCATCCTAGGTGCTAGTATGCTCCAAAGCTTAGTTGTTCGAATACGAATCTGATATGATGCTGATATTACTAAAATAGAGACACATTTAATTGGTCAGCTAATGTTCCTACTTTAGTTACGAAAAGCATGTGTGCCACATATAGAGAGACAACAGGGAATTGCATTTCTTTGTGCGCTCTGGTTCATCATGGGTGGGCAACGAACATTGTATTATCCAAAAATCTGCTTTCTCTTCTTTAACATGTTCCTCTTCTGTTCTTCTTTAATAAGTATAGTAGTACAGTATGTTCCTTGTCGGGAAGAGGAGCAGGGACATTTGCAGTCCACAGGTCTATTGGGTCGCTTCTGATCGATGCTTTCAACTCTTCGAGTTGGTCTGCCATAATATTCAGGAAATGCTGGGAGCTGTGTCGCCTTTGAGAGTCTAGACTGATAGTAACAGTAGTGCGCCTTCAGTTGAAGAGAGCTGCCCTGTAGGGGATCCAAAGCCTTTCTAGCCGTACCGGCAATACAAGCCCATATTTTCCAGCTAGTTCCACTTTCCCGATTTTACTCGTGATGCATAGGGTTTTCCTCTTTTATTTACACTATGATCTGTGTAGGTGCTTTGTGTCGTACTAGCAGCACTCCACCCTTCAAGCTAAACAACACACCACTCATAATTCCAAAGCTAAGTTGTTCAAATATGAATGTGATATGATACTGATATTAGTTAACAGACACACATTTAATTGGACAGCGAATGTTCCCACTTGAGTTTCCAAATGCACATGGCCACATATAGAGAGACAACAGGGAATTGCATTTCTTTGTGCGCTCTGGTTCATCATGAGTGGGCAACGAACATTGTATAGAAAGAAGCGGAATCTCCATAATATGCTTCCTCTTCTATTCTTTAACATGTTCCTCTTCTGTTCTTTAATAAGTATAGTATGTTCCTTGTCAGGAAGGGGAGCAGGGACATCTGTAGTAGACAGGTCTATTGGGCCGCTTCTGCTAGATGCTTTCAGCACTTCGAGTTGGTCTGCCATAATATCCAGGAAATGTTGGGAGCAGTGTGGCTTTTGAGAGACTAGACTGATAGTAACAGTAGTGCGCCTTCAGTTGAATAGAGCTGGCCTGTAGGGTATTGAAATGCTTTCGATTATAGTAGCAGTAATACAAACCCATATTTTCCAGCCAGTTCCACTTTCCCGGTTTATTTATGATGTTTCTGGTTTCCCCCTTTTATCTACACTACGATCTGCCTAGATGCTTTGTGTCTTACTAGCGGCACTCCATCCTTCAAGCTAAACTACATGGCACTCATAATTCCAAATCTTAGTTATTCAAAATGCGAATCTGATACAATACAAATACTAATAAAATAGAGACACATTTAATTGGTTAGCTAATGTTACTACATGAGTTTTGAAATGCATGTGCGCCACATATAGAGACATGAGGGGATACTATTTCTCTGTGCGCTCTCGTCATCATGGTTTGGCAATAAACGTTGTATACAATATATTTTGAACCTATCATCTGCCAACTATAATTACTTCTATAGCTCCCAACAGGGAGCCTAGTTTTCTGAGTAGTAGTGCCAGATTATATTAATGTACACACCAAATTACAGCACACATGGGCTTTCTCATCAGAATTCCAGAGATATCACAAGGGTTTACAGGGAGCCCCTATTGTATTAGAATATCCTATACATTTCAAAGATAATCTCACTACTATTTATGTTTTCATGCATATCAGATATTGAACATGATCACAATGAATATGAGAATGCGCGCATCAGAAGAATACTGCAGAACAGTGCAATGGCTAACAAACTTGGCATCAAGGGATTGAGTTCCATTCTGGATGGAATGAAACCCACACGCTCCCCACCTACAGATTCGTGTTCAGAATATGATCCTAATGACTATTCTGAGCTCGTGGAGCCAAAGGCAGATTGCCTATCCTGTTCACCCATCAATGTGCATGTTCTAATTTGGCAACGTTTTATTGGTATCACATATGCTGCATGGTGTCTTGCATTTCTTCTACTTTGTTGCACCACCATCTGCTTAGTTTACTCATCATATATGTGAAGATGCCATGCCCATCCATTATCAATACCTATTCCATCTGTCATCATACCATGTTTTTCCATTCAAATGATGTCCTTGTGTATCAGACATCCAATAGGAAGAGGGTGATTGCAGAACCTAAAGGAGTACAAAAAAAGTCTTTGAAAAAGCTGGTGGTACCGGAGAAATCAGATAGCACCCCACTTATATTGGCGATAGAACGAGCGCCACAAAACCTAGGCCCGACTCCAGCAGACTGTACCCATACTCCACTGGCCATACCACTAGCCCCACCACACAGGAACCGCACTCCAGCAAAAGGTATGCCGATTTCAGTTGCCATAGCACCAGCCGTACCACAGAAAAATCCCAGTCCAGCAAAAACTACACCAAATCCACATGCCAAAGACCTATTCCAACTGCAGAGAGCACCAATACCCACAGATTGGAATCCCATTCCAGTTATTACCAGTTTAATAGACAATGCTTTCAATGTTGTTAGGAACCACGTGCGTATCTTCCCATCATGGGAAGATTATAGTGAAGACAAGCACCATTTTCACATCTTCCTGTCCCACTTATGTGTAAGTGCTATTATTCATGGTGATCACTGTCTTGTTTTCTGCTGATTGAACACTGCTACTTGTGAGCTGCATTGGGATTTCCTCGAAGAGGAGAGGATGATGCAGCACAGTAGAGATAAGTATTTCCCTCAGTTAAGAACCAAGGTTATCAATCCAGTAGGAGAACCACACATAACCTCGTTAGCAGCACCTACACACACAAAAGCAAATACTTGCACCCAACGCGAACAAGAGGGTTGTCAATCCCCTTGGCGGTTACTAGCAAGGATTAATTTTGATAGTGATACATAGATAAAATAAATTGCAAAAAAAATAAAGGAAATAAAATTGCAACAAGGTATTTTAGGATTTTATATATGATAAAAGTAGACCCGGGGGCCATAGTTTTCACTAGAGGCTTCTCTCTTGAACACATAGCACACGGTGGGTAAACAAATTACTGTTGGGAAATTGATAGAAAAGCGCATAGTTATGACGGATTCATGGCAATGATCCTGTATATAGGCATCACGTTCGAGACAAGTAGATTGACTCCCGCCTGCATCTACTACTATTACTCCACCCATCGACCGCTATCCATCATGCATCTAGGGTATTAAGTTAATGAAAACAGACTAACTCCTTAAGCAAGATGACATGATGTAGACAAAGTAAACTCAAACAATATGAATAAACCCCATCGTTTTATCCTTAATGGCAACAATACAAATACGTGTCTTGTCCCCTACTTTGTCACTGGGATATAGAACACCGCAAGATTGAACCCATTACAAAGCACCTCTCCCATTGCAAGATAAATCAATCTAGTTGGCCAAACCAAACGGATAGATCAGAGAGAAATACAAAGCTATAACAATCATACATAAATAAGTTCAAAAAAGACTCAAATATTTCTCATGAATAATCTGATAATAAACCCACAATTCATTGGATCCCAACAAACACACCGCAAAATAAGATTACATCGGATAGAACTCCTAGAAGATCGAGGAGAACATTGTATTAAAGATCAAAGAGAGAGAAGAAGCCATCTAGCTACTAGCTATGGACCCGTAGGTCTGTGGTAAACTACTCACACATCATCGGAAGGGCAGCAAGGTTGATGTAGAAGCCCTCCGTGATCGATTCCCCCTCCGGCAGAGTGCCGGAAAAGGCCTCCAGATGGGATCGCGGAATAACAGAAGCTTGCAGCGGCAGAAAAGTTATTTCGTGGGGCTCTTTGTTGGTTTCCCAATATTTGAGAATTTATAGATGTGGAATTAGGTCAAAAGGAGCCATGAGGGGCCCACAAGGCATTAGGGCGCGCCCCTGGGGCTGCGCCCTGTTGCCTTGTGGCCTCCTCGTGAGGCTTCTGGCCTCCTCCCGAAGCTTCTAGGGTCTCTTTTGTCCAGAAAAAAATCATCAAAAAGTTTTGTGGCATTTGGGCTTCGTTTGGTACTGATTTCCTGAAAAACCAAAAACAAGCAGAAAACAGCAATTGGCACTGGGAACTAGGTTAATAGGTTAGTCCCAAAAAATGATATAAAATAGCATAGTATTGCATATAAAACATCCAAGATTGATACTATAATGGCATGGAACAATAAAAAATTATAGATACGCTGGAGACGTATCAAGCATCCCCAAGCATTATTCCTGCTCGTCCTCGAGTAGGTAAATGATAAAAACAGATTTTTTTATGTGGAATGCTACCTAACATGTTCATCATGTAATCTCTTCTTTTACGGTATGAATATTAAGAAACGAGTGATTCAAAGCAATAGTCTATAATTTGATATAAAGACATCAATACTCAGGCATACTAACAAACAATCATGTCTTTCAAAATAAAAATGCTAAAGAAAGTTATCCCTACAAAATCATATAATCATGTCATGCTCCATCTTCTTAACATAAAGTATTTATCATGCACAACCCCAGAGACAATCAAGCAATTGGTTCATACTTTTTAACGCGCTTCAGATTTTTCAACCCCCACGCAATACGAGCGCAAGCCATGGACATAGCACTATGGGTGGAATAGAATATGATGATAGAGATTAATAAGGGGAAGTCAAAAAAAGGAATATAGTCTCACATCGACGCGGCTTGATATGTCTCCAACGTATCTATAATTTTTGATTGTTCCATGCTATTATAGTATCAATTTTGGATGTTTTATATACATTTACAAGCAATTATATATCATTTTTTGGGAATAACCTATTAACTTAGTGCCCAATGCCAGTTGCTGTTTTTTGCCTGTTTTTGGTTTTTCAGAATATCAGTACCAAACGAAGTCCAAATGCCACGAAACTTTTTGGAGATTTTTTTCTGGACATAAGAGACACTAGAAGATTTGGGAGAGGGCCAGAAGAAAGAGGAGGTAGCCACGAGCCACCAGGGCGCGCCCCAGGGGGGTGGCGCGCCCTGGTGCCTTGTGGGCCCACCTCTGCTCCGTTTGACCTAATTCCACCTCTATAAATACTCTAAAATTGGGAAACCAACAAAGGATTCCATGTAATACTTTTTCCGCCGCCGCAAGTTCCTGTTCTCGATAGATCCCATCTAGAGGCCTTTTCCGGCACTCTGCCGGAGGGGGATTCGATCACGGAGGGGCTCTCCATCAACCTTGCTACCCTTCCGATGATTCGTGAGTAGTTTACCACAGACCTTCGGGTCCATAGTTAGTATCTAGATGGCTTCTTCTCTCTTTTTGATCTTCAATACAATGTTCTCCTCGATGTTCTTGGAGTTCTATCCGATGTAATCACTTTTTGCGGTGTGTTTGTTGGGATCCGATGAATTGTGAGTTTATGATCAGATTATCCATGAATATTATTTGAGTTTTCTTTGAACTCTTTTATGCATGATTGTTATAGCTTCGTATTTTTCTCCGATCTATTGATTTGGTTTGGCCAACTAGATTGATTTATCTTGCAATGGGAGAGGTGCTTTGTAATGGGTTCGATCTTGCGGTGCTCAATCCCAGTGCCAGAAAGGGACATGACACGTATGTATTGTTGCTATTAAAAGTAAAAAGATGGGGTTTATTCATGCGTGAGTTTACTTTGTCTACATCATGTTATCTTGCTTAAGGCGTTACTCCGTTCTTTATGAACTTAATACTCTAGATGCATGCTGGATAGCGGTCGATGTGTGGAGTAATAGTAGTAGATGCGGAATCGTTTCGGTCTACTTGTCTCGAACATGATGCCTATATACATGATCATTGCCTTGGATATCGTCATGATTATTTGCTTTTCTATCAATTGCCCAACAGTAATTTGCTCACCCACCGTATGCTATTTTCAAGAGAGAAGCCTCTAGTGAAAACTATGGCCCCCGTGTCTACCTTTATCATATATTGAAAATCCTAAAAATACTATGCTGCAATTTTATTTTATTTATTTTATTTTGTATTTTTGTTCGATCTATCTATCTATCACCATACAATTTAATCTTGCAATTAACCGCCAAGGGATTGACAACCCCTTGTTTGCGTTGGGTGCGAGGATTTGTTATTTTGTGTGCAGGTGCTGCTAACGAGTTGTTGCGTGATTCTCCTACTGGATTGATAACCTTGGTTTCATAACTGAGGTAAATACTTATCTCTATTGTACTGCATCATCCCCTCCTCTTCGGGGAAATCCCAACGCAACTCACAAGTAGCACGGCTAATCAACGGGCTATGGAGATGCCCATCAATTAATGTCATTGAGAAGAGTAGGGATTGCCATGCAATGGATGCACTAGGAGCTATAAGTGTATGAAAGCTCAAAATAAAAACTAAGTGGGTGTGCATCCAACTTGCTTGCTCATGAAGACCTCGGGCATTTGAGGAAGCCCATCATCGGAATATACAAGCCAAGTTCTATAATGAAAAATTCCCACTAATATATGAAAGTGACAACATAGGAGACTCTCTATATGAAAAACATGGTGCTACTTTGAAGCACAAGTATGGAAAAGGATAGTAACATTGCCCCTTCTCTCTTTTCCTCTCATTTCTTTTTTTTGTGTGGGCTCTTTTTGGCCTCTTTTTTTATTATTATTTCCTCACTGGGACAATGCTCTAAAAATGATGATCATCACACTTCTATTTACTTACAACTCAAAATTACAAGTCGATACTAAAACAAATATGACTCTATATGCATGCCTCTGGCAGTGTACCAGGATGTGCAATGATGCTAGCGTAACATGTATGAAAATGATGAACGGTGGCTAAGCCACGAATACTATGTCAGCTATATGATCATGCAAAGCAATATGACAATGATGATGTGTGTCATATAAACGGAACGGTGGAAGTTGCATGATAATATATCTCGGAATGGCTATGGAAATGCCATCATAGGTAGGTATGGTGGCTGTTTTTTAGGAAGATATAAAGAGGCTTATGTGTGATAGAGCATATCATATCACGGGGTTTGGATGCACCGGCGAAGTTTGAACTGACTCTCGAGGTGAGAAAGAGCAATGCACGGTACCGAAGTGGCTAGCAAATTGCGGAAAGGTGAGAGTGTGTATAATCCATGGACTCACATTAGTCATAAAGAACTCACATACTTATTGCGAAAGTTTATTAGCCCTCGAAGCAAAGTACTACTACGCATTCCCCTAGGGGGGAGGTTGGTAGGAGTTAACCATCGCGAGCCCCTGACCGCCACGCAGAGGAAGACAATACATAATAAATCATGCTCCAACTTCTTAGCATAACGACAGACCATACGTGCATTCTTTGGGAATCACAAACCTTAACACCAATATTCTTACTAAACCACAATTATCTACTAGTACCTCCCACATATTACCATCTTAATATCGCAAAACTATTGCACGGAATCAAACTTATCATATTCAGTGATCTACATGAAAGTTTTTATTATATCCTTCTTGAATACCTATCATATTATAACCAAATTCATAACCCGTGCATATTACCATTACTATTTATTAGACTCTCAAAATGTTATAAGTGAAGCGTGAGAGTGCAACTATTTCTTTAAAATATAACCACCGCCATTCTCTAAAAGATATAAGTGAAGCACTAGAGCAACTGCCTAGCTCAAAAGATATAAGTGAAGCACATAGAGCATTCTAACAAATCATGAATAATGCATGGCCCTCTTAAAAAGGTGTGTTCAGAAAAGATGATTGTGGCAAACTAAAAACCAAACAAAGAAAAGAAAACTATGGCACAAGACGCTCCAAGTAAAACACATATCATGTGATGAATAAAAATATAGCTCCAAGTGATATACTGATAGATTGTAGACGAAAGAGGGGATGCCATCCGGGGCATCCCCAAGCTTAGACGCTATCCATCATGCATCTAGGGTATTAAGTTAATGAAAACAGAGTAACGCCTTAAGCAAGATGACATGATGTAGACAAAGTAAACTCAAACAATATGAATAAACCCCATCGTTTTATCCTTAATGGCAACAATACAAATACATGTCTTGTCCCCTACTTTGTCACTGGGATATAGAACACCGCAAGATTGAACCCATTACAAAGCACATCTCCCATTGCAAGATAAATCAATCTAGTTGGACAAACCAAACGGATAGATCGGAGAGAAATACAAAGCTATAACAATCATGCATAAATAAGTTCAGAAAAGACTCAAATATTTCTCATGAATAATCTGATCATAAACCCACAATTCATCGGATCCCAACAAACACACCGCAAAAGAAGATTACATCGGATAGAACTCCAAGAAGATCGAGGAGAACATTGTATTAAAGATCAAAGAGAGAGAAGAAGCCATATAGCTACTAGCTATGGACCCGTGGTCTGTGGTAAACTACTCACACATCATCGGGAGGGCAGCAAGGTTGATGTAGAAGCCCTCCGTGATCGATTCCCCCTCTGGTAGAGTGCTAGAAAAGGCCTCCAGATGGAATTGCGGAAGAACAGAAGCTTGCGGCGGCAGAAAAGTTATTTCATGGGGCTCTCTGTTGGTTTCCCAATATTTGAGAATTTATAGAGGTGCAATTAGGTCAAAAGGAGCCACGAGGGGCCCACAAGGCATCAGGGCTCCCCCCCTAGGGCCGCGCCTTGTTGCCTTGTGGCCTCCTCGTGAGGCTTCTGGCCTCCTCCCGAAGTTTCTAGGGTCTCTTTTGTCTAAAAAAAATCGTCAAAAAGTTTTGTGGCATTTGGACTTCGTTTGGTACTAATTTCCTGAAAAACCAAAAAAAAGCAGAAAACAGCAACTGGCACTGGGCACTAGGTTAATAGGTTAGTCCCAAAAAATGATATAAAATAGCATATTATTGCATATAAAACATCCAAGATTGATACTATAATAGCATGGAACAATAAAAAATTATAGATACGTTGGAGACGTCTCAAGCATCCCCAAGCTTTATTCCTGCTCATCCTCGAGTAGGTAAATGATAAAAACAGAATTTTTTATGTGGAATGCTACCTAACATGTTCATCATGTAATCTCTTCTTTTACGGTATGAATATTAAGAAACGAGTGATTCAAAGCAATAGTCTATAATTTGATATAAAGACATCAATACTCAGGCATACTAACAAACAATCATGTCTTTCAAAATAAAAATGCTAAAGAAAGTTATCCCTACAAAATCATATAATCATGTCATGCTCCATCTTCTTAACATAAAGTATTTATCATGCACAACCCCGGAGACAATCAGGCAATTGGTTCATACTTTTTAACGCGCTTCAACTTTTTCAACCCCCACGCAATACATGAGCGCAAGCCATGGACATAACACTATGGGTGGAATAGAATATGATGATAGAGATTAATAAGGGGAAGTCAAAAAAAGGAAGATAGTCTCACATCGACGCGGCTAATCAACGGGCTATGGAGATGCCCATCAATTGATGTCAATGAGAGGAGTTGGGATTGCCATGCAACGGATGCACTAGCCGAGGGACAATCTGGTTAGTCATGACAAGCAAAGCTTGCTTGCGCTTTTCAAGGACGCGTTGCAGTAGTATCGGTGTTACCTGAGGAAAACACACTTTGATGGCAAGTCTATAAACAAAATTTCGATGAAGTCTCCTGTGCTAAATTTACAGGACATTGAATGGAAAAACCTTGTTATGCACTGGTCTCGTCCCCAGGATGAGGTACTGTCTATGATATCACATGACGATTTGAACTCCTACATTTCAGCATGTACCTTACCGATCTCTTTTGCAGGAAAACTGCTCAAAGAAGAATAACGGTTTGAAATGGATGACAGGATATCGCAACTATGTTGCTCGCTGCTTTGCTCTTGTTAGTACCTGTTGTCCTGTATCGCTGTACTTACATTCATACCTGGTTGATTATGTGACATATGTGTGCATGATAGCTTGCTTATCCACTATTCGCTCCAAATTATCATATCTATATTAATGCCTACATTAATGTACAATAAACCCAATGCTTATGAAGAAGTTTAGCTCTGCATTGTTCTTGTAAGTACCTGTTGTCCATTATCACTGTACTTATATTGACAGCTAGTTGTTCATGTACCATCAATCTGTAGCTTATTTTCCCTTGCCCTCCATTTTCTACACATTATCAGATCTATATTTACTCTTACCAGAATGTTGAATAAAACCAATGCTACTGAAGAAGTTTAGCTCTGCATTGCTCTTGTCAGTACTGTCATGAACCGGTCCTTGAATGGGGCCCGAATCTCTGCGCTTACTGTGTCAGTCCCTGGATCAATAGCTGACACGCACAGTCGACGATGAAATACCGATAATACATCATGTGTCAAGTATTACATCGTAGATCCAGTGCTTTACAATACACACCTTCTTAGCTCATAGGCTAGCTTACAGTACAATCATGCAGCGTAGTGGTGCGGCTGGGTTTCTTTGCGCGAAAATAGTTTCCCTATCTTTTATAGTAGTGGTCTATTCTAGTAATAATATGACACTCCCGGTAAACCCCGGTCTTTGTCTATAGGCACTCCCGGTAAACCCCGGTCGTAACCCGAATAAGCATTTGAGCATGTGGGTTCCTCGGTAATCCCCGGCTGCCCCAAGCCTTTCTGCAGAGACCCTGGTAACCCCAGTCCCCTGAGATCGGCTCCACACTTCCCTTTGGTTCAACCCATTGATTTTATTTAAGAAGAGGTGATGAGATCAAACTGACAATTCTCGGATGAGTTGCTCAAAAGTTGTCCATAACCGGGGACACGGCTAATCATGATCAGTTTTATACACTCTGCAGAGGTTTGTGTACTTTACCCATGATTCCCGATCACACCCTTAAGCCAATAAACTTCACTTGTGATGTAGCCAGGTAGACCAAGACGAGACTTTTGGGAAGTAGTCACCCCCTCAAAAAAGGCAGACCCAGTCCAGGTTTCTACTGCAAGATCTACATTTGCTGGTCTACCGCAGGAGGGTTCCCACAACTTACTTGGTCCAGACAGAGCCCATATTGTCTCATGGTTACACATGGAAGATATTCAACTTTGAACTCGTACAATCCCTTTGAGCCTGGGCGGTCGCCCACAAAACACGCGACCACCAAAGCAATACCGAAGCACCGCCCAGATGATTCATTAATTAAGTAGTAGTTAAGTAGTCAACCATCTGGTTGTATGGTAGAATAATATAGGTGTTTCCCAATCCACGATATAGCGGCTAAGCAACTACTCGTTGGTTACAAGGTTGGGGTATAAAAGGACCTATATCATTCTACTAGGTTCTGTCAAGCATAAAGTAGAAATCCTATAGGGAATTCCTAGTTGAAAACACTACGATGCATGAAAACACAAGTTATGATCAAAGATTCCACTTGCATGTATTGACGATTCTTCAATCTCACAATCTTGATCATGTTACTCTTTGCTCTCCGTACAATCTAATGTAAATAAAGAGCAATCATAAACAACCATACAATGCAATCAACATATAACAAGTGTTGTGCATGGTGTCAGTGACATTGTGCTTTGAGATCATGTGTCAAGGTTAACTCATAAGAGTTTGGAAAACAACATAGTGGTTATTAATTTGAATACATGTGACATAAGGGTTCACATGCAAGTATCAATTAAGGGTTCATCATATAAGAAGTATGTGATGTCAAGTTGTGTTTGTCATATTCTGGAAGGAATGTTGACAACAGAGTCATGGTCTATGAATCTTGGATACCCAAGTTCATGTTCAATTCAAACTTGTTGACCTTTCATGAGCTTGAATACGCTAGGGTCTGTAAATGATAACTTGGTCTGGTTTCCTATCCAAGTTGGGTTCGGGTTAGGGTTCATCTCATTTGAATACAAATTGAATTGAGTTCAAAATTTGATTCGGTTCTACTAAGTCAAATTGGATTATGAACTATTTCATACTTGGTTAAGATAGTTCACTTTAATTCAAATACAATTATTGTTTTCCCTAAAGTCAAATATAAACCCAATATGATTACTAATGTTCATTATTTAATTCAAGTTCAACTGAAGACAATGTGAGTCCAAGATAATTACTATAATTTATTTATTTGATTTTAGTTTAACTAAAGTCAAATATAAATCCAATTGATTTCCAAAGTTTATTTGCTCAATTTGGTACAACTAAAGTCAAGTACCAAACCAATGTGGTTGCTAAGGTTTTATTCATTTGATATTTAGTTGAAATTAAAGTCAACTGTGAATCCAATTGATTTACTAAAGTGCAAATTGTTTTAGACTTTATTTAATTTAATTTGAGCTCCTCTTTCCATATAGTCAAATATTAACTCCAAAATATTTACTAGGTTCAATTTAATTCACTAAACCATATTGCATTAGTTTTATTTAAATTGAACCTAGGATTTCAATGTTATATTCAAACTATGTTTGAATTTAATTCAAATGTTATTTGCATTACCTAAAGTCAAATAATAATCCAGAAATAGTTACTAAGTTCATATAATAGTTTCTGAACTCATTTGCATCACAATTGTTTCATTAAGCAATTTTATTTCAAAGTTAAACCTAATTAGGTTTAATTTATATTAGTTTTTTAGCCTATATTGTATTCTATTCAAAATATATTTTTAAATTATTCAAATTTGAACTAAAGTGTTCTGGACAGAAACTATATTTCAATAGTTCAAGTTGCAAAAGAATCATTTAATTTGTATTTATAAAATGCAAGTTATGCCAAATTTGAGTTTGAATTCATTATGTTTGAATTTGAATTTTAAATTATTCAAACATGAAATGTTTCTAGACAGGGTGAAAGTAGATTTCATAAGGATCATTTTGCAAAAAGTTTCACTCAATAAAAGTTGTGAGTGTTTTAAGTTTAGAGGGTTTTCTGCAAAATTGCCATTTAATTCAATTTAACAGAAAATGGTTTCGGATAATGTATTGGATAAGGTGGACACGTGGCAGCACGTGAGTTGCTGATACCGATTCATGTTTAAGTGTTCTGTGTGCACCGTTGGATCTAGATGGACGGTGCATATTAGATGGAGGGGGTCCTCACCGGAGCTAGGTCACCGGAGGGACTCGCCGGAGACGTTGGGAAGGTGGCGCTGGCTCGGGTGTGGACAGAGACGATGTTCCAGGGGTCGCCGGAGACGGTGGAGACCACAGGTGGACGCGGGCGATGGAGACAAGGTCGATGGTGGCATCGGTGAGGCTCGGGGATGACGAAGATGACCGGAGCAAGCTCGCCGGAGATGGACGAGGCGGCGGAGTTCTTTAGTTCCAAATCAAGGGCCTGGGAACGAACAAGAGGGGTCACGAGATGCGCACGGTTGCGGCGAAGATGATGGACACGGTGGGACGCGCGGGCGGTGGCTTACCTCGCCAGAGTCAATGGCGGGGCGGTGGTGAGGTTCGGGCGATGACGAAGTCGACCCTCCAGAGGGCCTCGGGTGTGCGGACGATGTCTAGGGGATTCGCCGGCGTGCGGTGGTTGCGGTAGTGCAAGTAGTGGGTCGAGGCGGTGGTTGTGGTGGCCGAATTTTGGCCGGAGACGGCTAGGTCAGTGGCGGAGCTCGAGGGTCCGCGGCGGGGCAGCCTGCCGGCGTTGGGCTCGATTGAGTGGGGAAAACGAGGAGGGGGTCGGGGGGATTTATAGGAGACGGCCACAGGGACGGACGTGGCATGAGTGCACGTGAACATGGGATCGTGGGCGCGGGCGTGCTCGGGGTCGTGGGGGAGCGACGTGGGCGGTTGGCGCAAGGTGGGGGACGACATGCGGGGCCCGCTGTCAGTGGCTCAGGGAGAGAGACGGGCGCGTGCGGGGCTGGTTGGCTGGGCTGGCTAGCTGGGCTGCGGCCTGGCTGGCTGGCTGGTCCAGTTGGGCTTTTCTCCTTTTCTTTTATTTCTGTTTCTGTTTTTCTTCTGTTTTCTTTTTCTGTCTTTTGTTTTGCCTCCGTCTTTTTCAAATGAATTTGAGTTTGAATTATCTCCCAACAGGGATTATTTTCTAAATTCCAAAAGGAATATATAGGAATGTTTGAACATTTTGTTTGGACAAAATGGACATATAATTCCTGCACTTATATTTTCCTTTTTGAATTTGAATTTGGTTTCAGAACCAAATGTGTTTCAAATTCATTTCAGAAAATTGGCAAAGGGTCTAGAATATTATTTGGACTTATGTAATTCATTTCCTGCCAAATAAAATACAAAACCATTTTTGAATAATTCCCTTTGGCTTTTTAATTGATTCCAAGACAAATCAAATTCAATTCTTGGAGAATTATTTTGGCTTGAATATTACTTGGGACTTATTATGGATAGCCTTATGCCCAAATAATATTTCAAAATGGTTTGGGTTCCTACAAAGCTAGCTAGGGTTTTCAACTATCTGCATTGGGATTTTATACCTTCTAGGCAAATAGTCAAGCAATCAAAGTCAATCACAATCAAATCCTAGGCACTCATGGGTATTACCTAGAAAAATTTTAATTCCCTGTGAAATTTTTAACATACCAGATTTGGGAAAAATCTGGGATTTGACAAGTACCTTTTTGCCTGTACCACTATACTTACATTTATAGCTAGTTGATTATGTAGCATCACTGTGCATCTTAGCTTAAATATTCTCCATTTGTTCCTATATTATCACATCTGTATTTACGCTTGACAAAATGTAACACCCTGGATTTTGCCTTTTTCTTTCATTTGTATTTATTGAATATTTTATTTGGCATTTGAGTTTTTTTCAGTCAATTCTTTTGGACTTACCACTTGGATTTATTTTTGATTTTCTTCCAAGTGGGTTCTACCATCCATAAACCCTTCCTAGACCTCATCCCTCCCACCATAATGCCATTGGGTATTTTTATTTAATGGCATTATATTATTTTTCCCTCTAAAAATGCCCCTTTTCCCAATAAGCTATGAAGCAACCCTCATTTTTATTGCTCCAAAAATTCCAAGAAAATTCCCAAATATTCTTTGGATCATGCCTCACCTCCCTATGCAAAAATATCCCATGGTCATTTGGAAATTTTCAGCCAAGGAAAATATTTTTGCTTCTGGTCAGAATGAGCACTTCGTGAAGCAAGTACATTTTTCCTTGATCTGTTGGGGCTGAAATTTTTACCACATGGCTACCTTCCTAAGAGATGCTTAGCCACCAAATTTCAGCTCTAAACTCCTAGCCGTTTGTCCCCAGCATTTGGCACAAGTTTATGTCCAGAAAGTTTGTAGCTTGCTCTAGTCACCTCCACTGCGCCAAATGGCAAGCCAAGAGCATTTCCAGGCACCGCGTTGAAGGGACTACATGGGTGACATGGTGTGGCAGCGCCGAAAGCACCCCGCGTGCCAGTGCACGCGGTGACCGCGTGAGAGCGCGGTGCATTGCATGCGCTCGCCACGCTCTGTGCATCGGGGCCCTCTGCCGCCGCCCGTTCGCCCTCCCCTCGACACCGCACCATGTCCCAGCTCACCTGAAGCTCCCCGTGCGCCACCTAAGCCTCACCTTGCTCCTCCCCGACGCCGGCAAGCCGCTCGCCGGAAACGGCCGAGCGCTACACGGCGGAACAGTGGGCGCGCATGCTCCGGGTTCTCCGCGTAGTGCGCACCACTATGCCCGCACGCATGCACCGCGTAGCCTGTGCACCACTGCTCCTCCCCACGCCGAGCCCAAGCTTATCTCCTCCTCTCCTCTTCTGCAGCTCGTCACCGGCGGGCACCCGAACACGAGCGAGCTCCATCTATAAATAGAAGCACCCCCGAGTCGTTCTAGTCATCCCCCTCATCTTCTCTGGCCACAAAACACTCCCCCACGAGCCCGGCAAGGCCGGGAGGGCCTCCTGCCGCCGTTGATCGCCGGAATCCGCCGCAGATCCCCGTTGAGCGTGGACTCATCCTAGCCTCTCCCAGCTCCATCCACTGCTTCCTCCGAGACCGTGGTGACCTCTTGAGCTCGACGGTGTCGCTAGCTCGCCAGATTGTCGCCGGAATCGCCGAGTCCGAGAAGCTCCGCCGCTGCCGTCTCTAGAGAAGAAGCTTCCGACGTCGTCCGTCCACCCCCGCTGTCACTTCGGGTACGTACGTGCTCGCCGTGCTACCCTGAGTCCATCCTACCCAACTTCGGCGACCGCCGTGGCTTCCTCGTCGGAGTATCACCAGCGACCGCGCCGCCTCCACTGTTCCCTCCCTCTCTCTCATTTAACCCTGATGGTGGGACCCCCCTGTCAGCCTCTCTCTCTCTCTCTCTCCCGAAGCGGTATAAGTGGAGGCATATTCATCGAATACGTCTTCGACGTGGCCGCTTCTGGAATTTCGCTTAAATCATTTAAATAAATAGTTTGACCATCTTCTGACCTCAACTTTGACCAGCTATTACTTTTATTCTATAAGTCCAATTGAGTTGATTCTTTTTGCTACTGGTTTGTATTGAGCCAAAGTTTATGTATGCCAAATTTCAGAATTTTTCTTGCTGTTGAGAATTTCTGGTGAAATAAAAAGTGTTATGTGACATTTTCTTTTTGCATTTAAAATATTTTCAGAAGCTCCAAGTTGTGTTGGAGAAGATCAGGAGTATTGTGACACTCCTCTGAACCAAGGCAAGCCACAACATTCATATGAAAGGATGGCATTGCAATGACATTGGTTTATTTGAATTAAATTCATCATTTAATTCACTATTAAAATGATTTGCCATATAGAACTTATTGCATAAAATTTGTTCTTGTCATTTTGATAGTATGAAGTAGGGTACATGTTTTCTTGCTAAGTGTGCAGTAGGAATCATGTCATATACTCTTATGGTAACATGATGCATTCATTATTCATGATCGTGACCCGTGCATCCATTCACACTATGGCTCGAATCTTTTTTTTTTCAAGTTAAACTTGATGCTAATTCAACTTGAACATGCTATTGATCGAGTCATGGTGCCACCGAATCGAGCTCACCAGTGCAACCACACTTGCCTGGATGGGGAGGCCCTAATGCGGTCTATTGTCATGCCTCTCGCCGGTGCCTCCTACTTGGGAAGGTTGTGCTCTGGCGCTACCCTGGCCCGGTAGGCAGTCATAACCTTGAGTGTCCGTGTTAATGGTACCGAGGTCCCCGTTTGGGACGATGTTCATGTTTGGCCACGACGGTGGCGGCCACAAAGGTGGCGGGTGTCACGAGTTGACATCGGGGCAACCCAGGACATAGCCCAAAGGGGAGTTTGTCGGAGTGGCCGGGAGAGTGTCATGCAATAGATTGGTTTTGTCGGAATGTCGTTGGTCCACCCGAATGGGAGCACGAGGCCATGAGTTCCGTAGTGTGGGTACAGTGTACTAACCTCTGCAGAGTGTATAATCTATTGATAGTCGTGTCCTTGGATATGGACATAGTTCGTAGTAGGTCACACCGTGGGTCAACAGATATAATTAACTTGCACACTAAAACTCACAAGATGGCACATGCAGAAGTAGTGATCGATTGAGGATCACAATGAAAGGTATGGATGTGATCAAGTGAGGATCACGTTTGTAAGTTATGAACGGTGGTTACGTGGTAACCCCGAAATGGTAAGTTGGTCCCTGGGACCATGGCAATGTTTCACGCACACCTCATGTTGGGTAGTATCATGCGCATGCATTCAACTTGTTAAATGCCTTGTTGTTGTTTCTCGTACTTGTTTTGTTTGCTGTGAGCTTGCAAGTACATTCAAAGTACTCACCTGACTTATCATGCCAGATGCAGGAAAAGCCGTGCATGGTGTGGACGTCGAGCAGTATGTCGCACTCTAGGCCGTGTCCCAGCAGTGTCCCTGTGGAGTGGAGTTCCGCTACCTCGTTAATCCACTGCCGCGTAGTAGATTCGTTTATCATCAAGGCCCCTGAGATGTCTACTAAATAATGTACATAAGTGCAGCCGCACCGTGTGTGCCACTTGGCCTCGCTTATCATGTAATATGTGAACCTATGTTTCCGCTAAGAGATCAATAAAGCGGTTGTTTTCTGTACCAAGTTGTTGTGTATTGCCAGAAGACTTGATCTCTGGGCTGGCAATGCAAGGTAAACCGGTTGCTCTGAGCCGGGGAGTCACAACGCTTGGTATCAGAGCCACGCTGACTGTAGGAAGCCCCAGATAACCGACGCGCTAGAAAACGGTAGTTTTAACCTCTGTAGCGATCTGAGGATTGACTCTGCACTTGGGTGTTGCATTGCATGCATATAGTCTACTGTTAATACAGATCAGCTAATATTGTGAGTGTAGATGGCACCAGTCCCTTATCCGTACCAGCCTGAGCCGGCACCTTCCACCTTTCCGCACCTGCTTAGCAATGTGTGGCGCCGACTCTACCCCGACGGTGATGACCCCGTGTACCAGGTGTACCGAGAGCAGCTTGCCGATGGTGTTTACGAGTATCACGCGGAGGTCGTCATGCACAACAGTACTGTGGTGGGCACTTACACTCGCTCCACCAAGGGCGGAACTGCTTCTACACCCGACCAGGCGGTCTGGTTTGCAGCATTCGAGGCTCTCACTGACTTGCGCTATAACGAGATCCCGATGCAGACTCACCCAGGTTTCTACTTCTATCCGTCCCTGTTTGAGTCAGGACAGATCCGCTTCCCTTACATTGATCCGGAGTGTGACCGGTCAGCTAGCCACCTGTCTCGTTACATAACGGCAGGATACTTTCTGATCGTCAGCCTAGCCCAGGAGCTGAACCGCGTTCGAGACGAGCTAACTGCCGCTCGATCTGCCTTCGCTCCACCTTTACTTATCCATACATCACTTGTTCCTCCAGTTACCTTACCTACACCTACACCAGTGACTCCCACACCTTCTTAGAGTAACTCAGGTACTTCAGTAGTGACTCCCCATGAGTCCCTAGCCCAGTGGGCTATGCTTCTCGCTACCCCAGCCGCTCCGATGCTACGGAGCCACCCTGCTCCAGACCCTGAGGGAGAGCCGTCCCGTCAGCGTCGTCGTGTTTCCTTTGCTCCGGAGGTGTCCCTTATCAGTTCTGATTCGGAGTCCGACACCGAGGAGACACCAGCCGGACCGTCAGAGTGCCAGTGCGATCGCTGTCGTCGCGAGTAGACAAGCATGATGTGGTGTTTGGTTGTAGTAGTACTATCCATGTTGTTGTCCTGTTATGTATGCTGGATGATGTATTGTATAATTATGTTGCTTTCTGTTATTCGCTTTGGTTTCTTCTCGATTTCTCTTCCGGGTTTGTTGCTTCACCTTCCTATTTTTTCCCTTATGGATGTTGCTCATCTCGATGCTTCGTATTGGGAAACATATATAGGATGACAAGGTGTGGCAGTAACTATCATGGTGGCGACGATACTCCAGTTCGTCGATCCGCCAGGCAAGCAGGACATTCTCCAGAACCATATCAGCCCCCACCTCCTCCACCTCAAGCACCCACAACAGAGCAGATTATGTGAATGTTTGAAGAAAAGAGGAACCAAGATCTGATGGAGTTCCTGAGAAGCATGCAGACTATGGCTGGGCAGAATAATCACAATGGTAATCACTCCAAGCTGTCAGACTTTCAGAGGACCAAACCGCCAAGTTTCAGTCAAGCAGTGGATCCGATGGAAGCCGATGACTAGTTGAGGACCATTGAGAAAAAGCTAGAAATTACTCGCACTGAAGATGCTGACAAGGTACCCTTTGCCACTCATTATCTGGAAGAACCAGCTGCTATATGGTGGGACAATGCCAAAGTTATGTGGCCTGCTGAAGACGAGATTGCATGGGATAAATTCAAAGATAAATTCCGCAAGTATCACATTCCCGCCGGTATCTTTAAGGTCAAGCAGTGAGAATTCCTCACCCTTACACAAGGGACCTCGACTGTAAGTGAGTATTTAAACAAGTTCAATCACTTGGCCCGTTATTCCACACATGATGTGGCCACCGAAGAACGGAAGATAGATCGGTTCCTCGGAGGACTCAACCTTACCCTCCGATGTGCACTCAGTATGTTGGATTTCCCCGACTTCCAAACTTTGGTGAACAAGGCACTCATTGCAGAAAGGGAACACAAACTGGTTAATGATCATAAGACTGCCTATGAAGACCGCAAATGCAAGTTTGAACCCAAGAAGGAAGGGCAAGATTTTCAGAAGGTTCGCACTTGGCAGCAACCCCAGTTCGAGTTCAAGCCAACCTGGCAGCAGGGGAACATCAAGAATGAAAGTCAGATCAAGACTGTGGTCGCCAAGCCAAACAAGGAAGACTGTCAGCGTAACAATGCATGTTACTCATGTGGACAAACAGGGCATTACACTAGGCAGTGCCCCAAGAACGGGAAGTCGCCAACCAACCTGAAGTCTCAAGTCAATTATGTGGGGCCACTCCCCAAACGGAAATATATTTAAGGGCGAGTTCATCACATCTCCGCCGAAGAAGCCTCTGAAGTTCCCGATGTGGTTATTGGTATGTTTCCTATTAATGACATACCTGCAACAATTTTATTCGATTCTAGGGCTTCCCATTCTTTTATTTCACAGAGTTTTGTTGCCCAACATCGCCTTTCCTATACTCTTTTGGACAACGTTATGGTGGTACAATCCCCCGGATCCAGGCTCAGGACAAATATTGTATGCCGAGGGTTGAAAATATCAATCAATGGAGTCATCTTCCCCGCATCCCTAGTATCCATTGAATCTCCAACATTGGACATTATTTTGGGGATGGATTGGTTGACAAGACACCAGGTCTGTATCAACTGCGCAACAAGAGAAGTCACGCTAATAAATCCCTCGGGCCAGTCTGCTTGATTCTTTGCCGGTCGAGCCATGCCCAAGAAGGGGTTGGTTTATGCAGCAATTGCTACAGAGATGAATCTAGTCCCAGTGGTCTGTGAATTCCCAGATGTGTTTCCAGATGAATTACCAGGCATGCCACCTGATCGAGAGCTTGAATTTTCAATCGAGCTTGTGCCCGGGACAACACCAATTTACAAGAAATACTATCGAATACCTTCATCCGAATTAGTGGAGTTGAAAAAGCAATTAGATGAGATGCTACAAAAAGGATATATTTGCCCCAGTTCATCTCCTTGGGGTGCACCTGCAATATTTGTGGGCAAGAAGGACGGCAGTCTCCGGATGTGTGTTGACTATCACGCTCTCAATGATGTCACAATCAAGAATAAATACCCGCTGCCCAGGATCGATGATTTGTTTGATCAACTCAGTGGAGCTCAAGTGTTCTCCAAGATCGATTTGCGCACCGGGTATCACCAGCTGAAGATCAGAAAAGAAGATATCCCCAAGACATCATTCACTACACGATACGGGTTGTACGAGTATATGGTCATGTCCTTTGGGCTGACCAACGCTCCTGCATTTTTCATGCACATGATGAACAAGGTGTTCATGGACTTCTTGGACAAGTTTGTAGTGGTGTTCATTGATGACATCCTCATATATTCCAAAAGTGAAGAAGAGCACAAGCAGCATCTCTGAGCAGTGTTGGAGCGACTGCGCGCTCATCAACTCTACGCCAAGTTTAGCAAATGTGAATTTCGGCTTAAAGAAGTGGGATTCCTTGGGCATACTCTTTCCGCTCAAGGAGTGGCCGTGGATCAAAGCAAAGTCAAAGAAGTCTTGAATTGGAAGACACCTATGTCAGTGACAGAAATCAGAAGTTTCTTGGGTCTGGCAGGTTATTACCAACGCTTCATTGAAGGATTCTCAAAGATTGCCAAGCCAATGACTGAACTACTCAAGAAGAATCAGAAGTTTATATGGACGGAAGCATGTGAGAATAGTTTCAATGAGCTAAAGACCCGTTTGACCACCGCTCTAGTGTTGACTCTACCAGATATCTACCGGAGCTTTGACATCTATTGCGATGCATCCAGGCGTGGCATTGGGTGTGTACTTATGCAAGACGGAAAGGTCATGGCCTATGCATCAAGACAACTCTGACCGCATGAGGAGAATTACCCTACCCATGACTTGGAGATGGCAGCTGTGGTCCATGCCTTAAAAATTTGGAGACATTACATCATTGGAAAGAGATGCCAAATCTACACCGACCATAAGAGTCTCAAGTATATATTCACGCAACCGGACCTGAACCTCCGACAAAGAAGATGGCTTGAGTTGGTAAAAGATTATGACCTGGGTATCAACTACCACCCAGGAAAAGCAAATGTGGTCGCCGATGCTCTCAGTCGCAAACCAGCTACAACACACTCGTTAATCAAGCGCCTGCACCCAGCACTTCAAGAAGAAATAGCTCAGCTCAATATGATCATGTGTGATGCAACTTGCTCGGTTACCTTGGAAGTAGCCCCTACTCTGGAAGACGAAATCCGAAAGGCTCAACCTGGTGACCCCATGTTACTCAAGATAATGGCCCAAGTACAAGAAGGGAAGACGCTAGATTTCAACATGGATGACAATGGTACACTACGATTTCGAGATCGAGTCTGTGTACCGGACCTCGGGGAATTAAAGCAACAGATTCTAAAGGAAGCTCACGAGTCCTCATACTCTATTCATCCCGGAGGCACCAAAATGTATCAAGACTTGAAGCAAACATTCTGGTGGGAAGGTATGAAGAAAGATATCGCCTATTACGTCGCCTGTTGCGATATATGCAACAAGGTGAAGGCTGAACACCAGAAACCCGCCGGTCTACTTCAACCCTTACCCGTTCCGCAATGGAAATGGGATGATATCTGCATGGACTTCATTGTGGGGTTACCAAGGACACCACGAGGTAATAATGCCATATGGGTCGTGGTCGACATGCTCACCAAGGCGGCCCACTTTATTCCAATAAGGACCACCTACCATGCAGATCAACTTGCTCAACTTTACATATCCAGGATTGTCAGTCTGCATGGGATACCCAGGACTATCACTTCAGACCGAGGATCTTTGTTTACCTCGGCATTCTGGCTACGTCTACACCAAGCCTTGGGAACCGCTTTGAAGCATAGCACCGCTTATCACCCTCAGACAGATGGACAGACAGAGCGAGTAAATCAAAACTTGGAAGACATGCTTCGGGCATGCACTCTTGCTCATGGACCCAAATGGGAAGACAGCCTGCCGTACGCTGAGTTTTCTTACAACAACGACTACCAGACTAGCCTCAAGATGTCACCCTTTGAGGCTCTACAAGGACGTAAGTGTCGCACCCCGCTGAACTGGTCTCTGACAAGAGACAGCCGAATCTTCGGGACTGACTTGATGATGGAAGCAGAAAAGCAAGTTAAAGAAATTCGAGACAGACTGCAAGTGGCAAAATCTCGTCAGAAGAGTTACTATGACTCAAAGCATAGGCAGATCAGCTTCGAACCAGGTGAATATGCATATCTCTGAGTTACCCCCATGAAAGGAGTCAAAACGTTTCATACTCGGGGAAAGCTCGCACCAAGGTACATCGGTCCGTTTCCAGTTATGACTAGAGTGGGCAAAGTGGCTTATCAGTTAGAATTGCCTCCCGAGCTATCTGAGGTTCATGATGTGTTCCACATGTCTCAGCTACGGAAATGCATCGCACCACCCGCAAAACAGACGGATATGACCGAACTAGAGCATGCCAAAGATTTGACATATGAGGAGAAACCCTTGAGAATCCTGGGAGAGATGGACAGAGTCACCCGCAGCAAAACTATAAAGTTTTACAAGGTCCAATGGGAGCACCACACTCAGGAAGAGGCCACCTGGGAAAGAGAGGATTACTTAAGGATTGCATACCCATATTTGTTTCCTGAGCAACCGAATCTCGAGGACGAGATTCATCCTAAGGGAGGGAGGTTTGTAACACCCTGGATTTTGCCTTTTTCTTTCATTTGGATTTATTGAATATTTTATTTGGCATTTGAATTTTTTTCAATCAATTCTTTTAGACTTACCACTTGGATTTATTTTTGATTTTCTTCCAAGTGGGTTCTACCATCCATAAACCCTTCCTAGACCTCATCCCTCTCACCATAATGCCATTGGGTATTTTTATTTAATGGCATTATATTCTTTTTCCCTCTGAAAATGCCCCTTTTCCCAATAAGCTATGAAGCAACCCTCATTTTTATTGCTCCAAAAATTCCAAGAAAATTCCCAAATATTCTTTGGATCATGTCTCACCTCCCTATGCAAAAATATCCCATGGTCATTTGGAAATTTTCAGCCAAGGAAAATATTTTTGCTTCTGGTCAGAATGAGCACTTTGTGAAGCAAGTACATTTTTCCTTGATCTGTTGGGGCTGAAATTTTTACCACGTGACTACCTTCCTAAGAGATGTTTAGCCACCAAATTTCAGCTCTAAACTCCGAGCCATTTGTCCCTAGCATTTGGCACAAGTTTCTGTCCAGAAACTTTGTAGCTTGCTCTAGTCACCTCCACTGCGCCAGATGGCAAGCCAAGAGCATTTCCAGGCACCGCGTTGAAGGGACTACACGGGTGACATGGTGTCGCGGCGCCGAAAGCACCCCGTGTGCCAGTGCACGTGGTGACCGTGTGAGAGCGCGGTGCATTGCATGCGCTCGCCGCGCTCTGTGCATCGGGGCCCTCTGCCGCCGCCCGTTAGCCCTCCCCTCGACACCGCATCGTGTCCCAGCTCACCTGAAGCTCCCCGTGCACCACCTAAGCCTCGCCCTGCTCCTCCCCGACGCCGACAAGCTGCTCGCCGGAAACGGCCGAGCGCTACATGGCGGGACAGTGGGCGCACATGCTCCGGGTTATCCGCGTAGTGCGCGCCACTATGCCCGCACGCGTGCACCGCGTAGCCTGTGCACCACTGCTCCTCCCCACGCCGAGCCCAAGCTTATCTCCTCCTCTCCTCTTCTGCAGCTCGTCGCTGGCGGGCACCCGAACACGGGCGAGCTCCATCTACAAATAGAAGCACCCCCGAGTCGTCCTAGTCATCCCCCTCACCTTCTCTAGCCACAAAACACTCCCACACGAGCGTGGCAAGGCCGGGAGGGCCTCCTGCCGCCGTTGATCGCCGGAATCCGCCGCGGATCCCCCTCGAGCATGCACTCATCCTAGCCTCTCCCAGCTCCATCCACTGCTTCCCCCAAGACCGTGCTGACCTCCTGAGCTCGACGGTGCCGCTAGCACGCCGGATTGTCGCTGGAATCACCGAGTCCGAGAAGCTCCGCCACCGCCGTCTCTGGAGAAGAAACTTCCAATGTCGTCCGTCCACCCCCGCCATCACTTCGGGTACGTACATGCTCGCCGTGCTACCCTGAGTCCATCTCGCCCAACTCCAGCGACTGTCGTGGCCTCCTCGCCGAAGTATCACCGGCGACCGCACCGCCTCCATTGTTCCCTCCCTCTCGCTCATTTAACCCTGACGGTGGGACCCCCCTGTCAGCCTCTCTCTCTCTCCCGAAGCGGTATAAGTGGAGGCATATTTGCCGAATACGTCTCCGACGTGGCCGCTTCTGGAATATCGTTTAAATCATTTAAATAAATAGTTTGACCAGCTTCTGACCTCAACTTTGACCAGCTATAACTTTTATTATATAAGTCCAATTGAGTTGATTCTTTTTGCTACTGGTTTGTATTGAGCCAAAGTTTATGTATGCCAAATTTCAGAATTTTTCTTTCTGTTGAGAATTTTTGGTGAAATAAAAAGTGTTGTGTGACATTTTCTTTTTTGCATTTAAAATATTTTCAGAAGCTCCTAGTTGTGTTGGAGAAGACCAGGAGTATTGTGACACTCCTCTGAACCAAGGCAAGCCACAACATTCATATGCAAGGATGGCATTGCAATAACATTGGTTTATTTGAATTAAATTCATCATTTAATTCACTATTAAAATGATTTGCCATATAGAACTTATTGCATAAAATTTGTTCTTGTCATTTTGATAGTATGCAGTAGGGTACACGTTTTCTTGCTAAGTGTGCAGTAGGAATCATGTCATATACTCTTATGGTAACATGATGCATTCGTTATTCATGATCGTGACCCGTGCAACCATTCACACTATGGCTCGAATCTTTTTTTTTCAAGTTAAACTTGATGCTAATCCAACTTGAACATGTTGTTGATCGACTCATGGTGCCACCGAATCGAGATCACCAGTGCAACCACACTTGCCTGGATGGGGAGGCCCTAATGCGGTCTATTGTCATGCCTCTCGTCGGTGCCTCCTATGTGGGAAGGTTGTGCTCTGGCGCTACCCTGGTCCGGTAGGCAGTCATAACCTTGAGTGCCCGTGTTTATGGTACCGAGGTCCCCATTTGTGATGATGTTCATGTTTGGCCACGACGGTGGCAGCCACAAAGGTGGCGGGTGTCACGAGTTGACATCGGGGCAACCCAGGACATAGCCCAAAGGGGAATTTGTCGGAGTGGCCGGGAGAGTGTCATGCAATAGATTGGTTTTGTCGGAATGTCATTGGTCCACCCGAATGGGAGCACGAGGCCATGAGTTCTGTAGTGTGGGTACAGTGTACTAACCTCTGCAGAGTGTATAATCTATCGATAGCCGCATCCTCGGATATGGACACAGTTCGTAGTAGGTCACACCGTGGGTCAACAGATATAATTAACTTGCACACTAAAACTCACAAGATGGCACATGCAGAAGTAGTGATCGATTGAGGATCACAATGAAAGGTATGGATGTCATCAAGTGAGGATCACGTTGGTAAGTTATGAACGGTGGTTACGTGGTAACCTCGAAATGGTAAGTTGGTCCCTGGGACCATGGCAATGTTTCACACACACCTCATGTTGGGTAGTATCATGCACATGCATTTAACAAGTTAAATGCCTTGTTGTTTTTTGTCGTACTTGTTTTGTTTGCTGTGAGCTTGCGAGTACATTCAAAGTACTCACCTGGCTTATCATGCCAGATGCAGGAGAAGTCGTGCATGGTGTGGACGTCGAGCAGTATGTCGCGCTCTAGGCCGTGTCCCAGCAGTGTCCCTGTGGAGTGGAGTTCTGCTACCTCGTTGTTCCGCTGCCGCATAGTAGATTCCCTTATCATCGAGGCCCCTGAGATGTCTACTAAATAATGTACATAAGTGTAGCCGCACCATGTGTGCCGCTTGGCCTCACTTATCATGTAATATGCGAAAAGATCTGCTGGAGGGGGGCCACCACGGAGCCACGAGCTCAGGTGGCGCCCCCCCTAGGGCACGCCACGTGAGCTTGTGGGTCCCACATACCTCCGTTTGCCCTAATTCCAAGTCCATAAGTATCGTCTCGCGAAGAAAAAAAATCAAAGAGATGGAATCATCACGTTTTATGATATGGAGCCTCCGCCACCTCCTGTTCTTCATCGAGAGGGCTGATCTGGAGTCCGTTCGGGGCTCCGGAGAGGGGGATTCACTGTCGTCGTCATCATCAACCCTTCTTCATCAACAATTCCATGATGCTCACCGCCGGGAGTGAGTAATTTCTTTGTAGGCTTGCTGGACGGTGATGGAGTTGGATGAAATTTATCATGTAATCGAGTCAATTTGTTAGGGCTTGATCCCTAGTATCCACTATGTTCTGAGATTGATGTTGCTATGACTTTGCTATGCTTAATGCTTGTCACTAGGGCCCGAGTGCCATGATTTCAGATCTGGACCTATTATGTTTTCACGAATATAAGTGTGTTTTGGATCCTATCTAGCAAACTGTATGCACCTATTATGTGTTATGATCCGCAGACCCCAAGGTGACAATAATTGGAATTCACTCTGGTGATGACCGTAGTATGAGTAGTTCATGTATTCACTATGTGTTAATGCTTTGTTACGGTTCTCTATTAAAAGGAGGCCTTAATATCCCTTAGTTTTCCTTATGGACCCCGCTACCATGGGAGGGTAGGACAAAAGATGTCATACAAGTTCTTACTATAAGCATGTATGACTATATATGGAATACATGCCTACATTGAATTAATGAATTGGAGCTATATTGTGAATCACTCTAGGTTGTGACTGTTACATGATGAATGTCATCCAACACAAATATCCATCACTGATCCAATGCATACACTTTCCTCATATTGATCTTTGCTAAGTTACTATTGTTGCTACTACTGTTACACTTGCTACAAAATTGCTACTGTTCCTGTTGCTGTTACTATCAAAACTATCAAACTACTGTGCTACTAAATACTTTGCTACAGATATTTAGCTCTCTAGGTGTGGTTGAATTGACAACTCAACTGCTAAGGCTTATAAATATTCTTTGGCTCCCCTTGTGTCGAATCAATAAATTTGGTGAAATACTACCCGCGAAGACTGTCTCGATCCCCTATACTTCTGGGTTATCAAGACCTTTTTCTGGCGCTGTTACCGGGGAGCATAGCTCTATTTATTAAGTTCACTTGGGAGTCGGATATTTGGTTTTCACTTTGGCGAATCTGAAAGACACTAAGACCAAGATCATACCCTCTAAGACGAGGGGGGGTAAGGAACTGCCATCTAGCTATGCACTTGATTCACCATCTGTTTTAAGTAGGCTTGCGACACCACCACCTGCTATTCATTCTGATATGTCGCCAGTTATTGATGATACTACTTCTGTTATAAATGAAACTTGTGATGATGCTAGTACTCTGCTTGATAAAGTTGTGCCACTAGGTGAATTTCTTGATGAACAAATTGCTAAATCTAAAGAACTTGAGAATACTGAAACTGGTGAAAATTATGATTCACTGACTATACCTAGCTCTCCTAGATATGAAATGCCTAATATACCTAAGGGTTATATTATGGAAGGGGAGATTGCTAGAGAATTTCTTGCTTGTAATGATAGAGAGGATCTTAAGAAATTACTGAGTAAGCTGAAAGAAAAGGCTATGATAGAAAGAATGAAATATGACCCTAATTTTGCTACTTCTCCTACCTTTGTTACTGATAAGGATTATGAATTCTCTATTGATCATGAATTAATTACTTTGGTAGAATCCAATCCTTTTCATGGTTATGAATTTGAAACTGTTGTGGCACATCTTACTAAATTAAATGACATTGCCACCCTATTTGCTCATGAGGAAAAAATTCGCTATTACCATATTCTTAAGTTGTTCCCTTTCTCATTAAAGGGTGATGCAAAAGAATGGTTCAATACCCTTGCTCCTGGTTTTGTTCGTAGTCCCCAGGATATGATATATTACTTCTCTGAAAAATATTTTCCTGCTCATAAGAAACAAGCTCCCTTACAGGAAATTTACATCTTTGTGCAATTTAAAGAAGAGAATCTCCCTCAAGCTTGGGGGAGGCTTCTCCAATTACTTAATGCTTTGCCTGATCATCCTCTTAAGAAAAATGAAATACTTGATATCTTTTATAATGGACTAACCGATGCTTCTAGGGATTACCTAGATAGTTGTGCTGGTTGTGTTTTCAGGGAATGAACTGTTGAACAGGCTCAATAATTACTAGATAATATATTGAGGAATGTTGATGATTGCACACTTCCTAGACCACCACCTACACCAACTCTGAAGAAGAGAGGTATTCTATTCCCCAGTCCAGAAGATATGCAAGAAGCAAAGAACTCTATGAAAGAAAAGGGTATTAAATCTGAAGATGTTAAAAATCTACCACCTATTGAAGAAATACATGGACTCGATATCTCGACACGGGTAGTACAGGTAAATTCTCTTTGTAAATTTGATGAAGGTGATATTCCATACAATAAATCTCCTGGTCAATGCTTGGATGAATTTGATAACTTTGTTGTGAAGCAAGAAAAGTTTAATAGATATGTAAGCAATCAACTAAAATGAAATGCTATTATGATTGAACACTTGAGTGATTTGATGTTTAGAACTGCTAATGACATTAAAGCCTTATGTAAACATGCATCTATGGTTCATACTTAGCTAGAACAAGTCTCTAAGTCACAAAATGATTTGCTTGATGAGATGAATAATAAAATGAATGATCATGCTATTAGAGTAGTTACTAGAGATGGTAAAATGACTCAGGATCCTCTATATCCTGAAGGTCATCCTAAAAGAATTGAGCAAGATTCTCAGAGAATTAATAATGAAGTACCTAGTTCATCTAAGAAGAAGAAAAAAAAAAGGATAGAACTTTGCATGCTTCTAGTGAACCTGTTGTAGAAAAACCTTCTGAGAATCCTAATAATGTTTCTATTTATGATGCTGAGACACAGTCTGGTAATGAACATTTGCGTAGTGATAATGATAATGATCATAATGATGCTCAACCAGACAATAGTAAAGAATCTGATAATGATGTGGAAATAGAACCTGCAGTTGATCTTGATAACCCACCTCCTAAAAATAAAAGATATGATAAAAGGGATTTCATTGCTAGGAAACATGGTAAAGAAAGAGAACCGTGGGTTCAAAAACCCATGCCATTCCCTAGTAAAGCTGTGAAATATAGAGATGAGGAGGCATTTAATCGTTTTGTTGAAATGCTTAGACCTGTGTTTTTGCGAACACCTTTGACTGATATTTTGAAAATGCCTCCATATTCCAAATATATGAAAGATATTATCACTAATAAAAGAAAGATATCGGAAGCTAAAATTTCCACCATGCTTGCAAATTATTCTTTTGATGGAAAAGTACCTCAGAAATTAGGAGACCCAGGAATACCTACTATACCATGCTCCATTGAAAGAAATTATGTCAAAACTGCTTTATGTGATTTAGGAGGTGGTGTTAGTGTTATGCCTTTCTCTTTATATAGAAGACTTGATTTGAGAAAGCTTACACCTACTAAAATATCCTTGCAAATGGCTGATAAATCAAATGCTATACCCATTGGAATTTGTGACGATTTCCCCGTTGTAGTTGCTAATGTTACTATCCTCACAGACTTTGTTATTATTGATATGCCCAAGGACGACAACATGTCGATTATCCTTGGTAGACCCTTTTTGAATACTGCAAGGACTGTTATTGATTGCAATAAAATCAAGGTCACTTTTCATGTCAATGGTAATGAGCAGACGGTATATTATCCGAAGAAACAACACCAAATGAATAGTATCAACTCTATTGATAAAATTAGGACAATCACTACTAGAGGTTTCAAATTTCCTCTTCCTACTCCCAAAAAGAAATATCAAACTCTCATTGTCGGGGAGATGCATATCCCCGTTGAGGTAACCTAGTGTTATACGAAAATTCTTCGGTTTCATGTTACTCGGAAGTAGTTTGTTAATAAGACTTGATCAACCTTATTAATGGATTCTTTTTGAGGGGCATGTAGTTGAAAATTTTAGTGAGCACAACCTAGTGTACTTATAGTTTGCTCTCTGTTATTTAAAGTTTAATAAAGTAGAATGCCATGTTTACTCTATTTTCTGAATTATCCGTGCAATAAAAAATGTCCCGAAAATAAAAGTCCTCGGAATGGCCTGAAAATTTAGTATGGTTTTTTCCAGAATATTTAAGACTTTTTGCTCTGAACACACCCCAGGGGGGTGCACCTGTGAACCACGAGCTCACACGGCACGCCCACCCCCCTGGGCGCGCCACCTGAGCTAGGGGGTCCCACAGGGGGCCCCTCACTTAGTGCACCAGCCCACTGCCTTCTCCTACCTCCAGAAAAAATCAAACAGGCTCTCTAGCACGTGTTCTTGCGCATTTTCGTGTGATTTTCGATCTCTTTGCTCGGAGCTCCATTTTCGAAACTGTTCAGAGGAATCGCTCCTTGGTATGTAACTCCTCCAATGGTCCAGTTTTTGTTCTAGTGGATTATGTTTTGCATACTTTGTTGTTGTTGGTGACCATGTATATGAGCTTGCATGTTGAATTTGTACGGTTATAAGTAGTTTTGATGCATGATATAGCCTCTGGAAACTTGTGGGAGTAGTTGCTATCAATTTTGTTGAGTTTCATTCACTTTTATTTTGGGGACTAAAAAATTTTAGAATTTTTTCAGAGGAAAGAAAATGTTTAAGAGAATGTTGAGGGGTTCCTCGAGCCGAAGTTCCGAGGAAACTCCGAAGGACAAACCCAAATACAACCTTCCTCGTACAGCTGAGGTGAGGCCGTGTGAATGGTCGTGCAATACTTTCTTAAGAGATGCGGGCATTCAAGAAGACTTCTATTATTTAAAAAATAATGCCGGGCTCACTCCATTCCTGGAAGATAAGTGTGATCAGTACTCTCTCCTCACCAACACCTTTGTGCAAAATTTCTACTTTTATGCTACGAGAGAGACGCCCACCGTAGCATTTCATCTCTATGATATCCCCTATGAAATGCCACTTGATCGATTCTGCCGCATATGCAAGATTCCTAATGAGGGCAGACCTCTAGAGCCACATCCTAGGGACATTGAGAGTTTCATTTCTGAGGTTACTGTGGGGGATACGAGAGCAGTCTCTGGGGCCAGAGTAGCTAGTTTACATTTTCCTGTTTTACGCTACTTTTCATTATTTGCCAGGAGGTGTCTAACTGGTAGGTGGGGGAGTGGAACGCTTAGCTTTCTTGATCTTGCTATATTGCGTTGTGCACTTTATGGTGACATGACTTTTAGTTTGGGAGCTATTATTGCGCAGCGGTTACACACTAACCGCTCTAAGGGTGTCATCTATGGTGGTATTTATGTTTCTCGTCTAGCTAGACACATTGAGCTTCCTATCAGACACAAGGATGAGCTTTTACCCATGAAATATCTTGATTACGATAGCATGGTTGAGCATAATTTTATTGATGCCAGTAGGATTCGATTTCGATATAACTTGGTATTTAGTCAGGGTACCCGTGAGATTATTACTTTGCCTGCACCTGCTTTGTTCGATCTTTCCAGGGGCAGGTACACTATTATGCCCGAGGATATTTATGGCTATTGGGGTCTGACACCGCCACCTGCACTAGCACCAGTTCAGGCACCGTTCTACCAATGGGAGCCTCAGCAGCCACAGTGGGACCCTCAGGAGCCTCAGTATTACCCTGGATCAGATGATTTCCAGTCGTGGCCATAGACCAAGTTAGGCCAAAAGCCTAAGCTTGGGGGAGTACGTATTCCCACCGACATTTCATTCATCACATATTCATTCTAGTTGTCGGTGTTCATCCTTTTTCATTGTATATCCATGTTACGCTTTATTTTGCTTTCTTTTGTGTGTTTGCAAAACTTTGGAAATCCAAAAACATTTCTCGCTTCTTTTCGGTTTTTCTTTTTTCCTTAGTTAGTTCGTAGTAGTAAAAGAAAACCTAAAAATATTTCTCATTTCTTCTTTTGCTTGTTGGGAGTTCTCCCGTGTAAGTAGTTTTTATCGCTTTTCGTTTTTCTTTCTTCGTTTGCTTTCTTCAGAAAACCAAAAACTCCAAAAATATTTTAGTGTGTTTCTCTGAATTTCTTTTCTTTCCTTTGAGTCATCGTATGGAGAAGACTATGCTAGAATTGTTGAGTGGCTCTCATATGCTTTATTGTTGATCTAACAAAGAGCCAATATTATCTTGTCTTCTCCTTTGAATAAACTGTTTGCAGATTTCAGCTTAGTCCACGGCACACTTGCAGTATTATTATTTTCACATCATTCAGTCATGCAAGTGAAAGACAATAATGACGATGATTTGATGAAGTGACTGTGGCGAAGAAAAACTGGTATGAACTCTTCTTGTTTTTGTTTTTGTAAATATGTTTAACTCAGTAGGCCTGATTCAGCATATTATGGGTAAACATGTTTGTGATGACAATTAGAGATTATAGTTGCTCATGCCATGCTTAAGTAGCTAGGAGTGGATAATGATTTATCTTGAATGTCAACATGCATTAAAATGATTGTGATATAGTATGTTAGGATGGTATCCTCCTCTAAAGAATTCAAGTGGCTTGACTTAGCACATGTTCACACATGTAGTTGAATCAAAACCAATGTAGCCTTCATGATATTTATATTCAGGGTGTTTATATCCTACTCATGCTCATGGTCAATGTTAAATATTTGCAATGCATGATAATGACCGTTGTCACTCTCTAGTTGGTCGCTTCTAAATCTATTTGCTAGCCTTCGCCTGTATTAAGCGGGAATACTGCTTATGCATCCAAATTCATGAAAACCCAAAATTGTTCCATATGAGTCCACCATATCTACCTATATGCGGTATTAACCTGCCGTTCCAAGTAAATTTGCATGTGACATCTCTATTCCTTCAAATAAACATCTATTTTGTGTGCTCGTACCGCTCATGGAGCGACGGCGCGGTCAATATCTTCCATGCTAAGCGGGTTACTCTCACGACGAGAGTTTATTCACTCATCTTGCACGAGAGAAGCTGGTACTTGGGATGCCCAGTCCTGTTAAACAAAAATAAAAGAAAAATATAATAAACAAAACTCCCCCTGGAAAGTTGGTTGTTTGGAGGGCACCCGAGGATTCGGCTAGCCATGGCTTGTGTTTGTATGGTTGAGGGGGAGTAAAATCTTTACCTTTCTACTTGGGAAACGCCGATAATGTGTTTAGCATGGAAGATATCAAAATTCTTTGTCGTAACATTGACAGGAAAAACACACCTCTCAAAATGTATTCATCTCTGTTTTAGCTTCGAGCTCTGGCATCGCTGCAAATCTCTGCTTCCCTCTGCAAAGGGCCTTTCTATTTACTTTCATGTTATTTACTTTGAGTCATCACCTTCTCATTCAAGCACCAACTTTGAGAACGTTATTATCATTCTTAGTTTAATATGCATTGTGTCTACTTAATTTTGGAAATGAGCATGACTGGATCTCTTCTACCCTGAATTACAATGTTTAGTCGCAGCTTGAACTTCGGAGGTGCTCTGCATTTATGTTTTGCGGTCACAGAAAGGGCTGGCGAGATACCATGTTATCAGATTATATCATGATTGTTTTGACAAATTGTTGGCATCTGAGATATGTTATTATAGCTTGCTAGTTGATTATGTTATTGTCATGAGTAAATGTGAGATCTAAGTGTTATCATTCATATGGTTATTTCATAATCTTTGCTGAAAACTTGAATACTAGTTAAGCATATATACAGCAACAGAACAAAAGAGTTTGTAAAAGTTTTTCTTTGTCACTTTCAGTTTGTGAACTGAATTGCTTGAGCACAAGCAATGAGTTAAGCTTGGGGAAGTTGATACGTCCCAAACGTATCTACTTTTCCAAACACTTTTGCTCTTGTTTTGGACTCTAATTTGCATGATTTGAATGAAACTAACCTGGACTGGCGCTATTTTCAGCAGAACTACCATGGTGTTATTTTTGTGCAGAAATAAAATTTCTCGGATTAGGCTGAAAATTGACGGAGAATTTTTGTGGAATATATAAAAAATATTGGCGAAAAGATCTGCTAGAGGGGGGGCCACCATAGAGCCACGAGCTCAGGTGGCGCCACCCTAGGGTGCGCCACGTGAGCTCGTGGGTCCCACAGACCTCCGTTTGCCCTAATTCCAAGTCCATAAGTACCGTCTCACGGAGAAAAAAAAATCAGAGACAAGGAATCATCGCATTTTATGATACGGAGCCGCTGGCACCTTCGGTTCTTCATCGGGAGGGCTGATCTGGAGTCCGTTCGGGGCTCCGGAGAGGGGGATTCGCCGTCACCGTCATCATCAACCCTTCTTCATCAACAATTCCATGATGCTCACCGCTGGGAGTGAGTAATTCCTTCGTAGGCTTGTTGGACGGTGATGGAGTTGGATGAGATTTCTCATGTAATCGAGTCAATTTTGTTAGGGCTTGATCCCTAGTATCCACTATGTTCTGAGATTGATGTTGCTATGACTTTGCTATGCTTAATGCTTGTCACTAGGGTCCGAGTGCCATGATTTCAGATCTGAACCTATTATGTTTTCACGAATATAAGTGTGTTTTGGATCCTATCTTGCAAGTTGTATGCACCTATTTATGTGTTATGATCCGCAGACCCCAAGGTGACAATAATTGGGATTCACTTCGGTGATGACCGTAGTATGAGTTCATGTATTCACTATGTGTTAATGCTTTATTCTGGTTCTCTATTAAAAGGAGGCCTTAATATCCCTTAGTTTTTCTTATGGACCCCGCTGCCACGGGAAGGTAGGGCAAAAGATGTCATACAAGTTCTTATTATAAGCACGTATGACTATATACGGAATACATGCCTACATTGAATTAATGAATTGGAGCTATTGTGAATCGCTCTAGGTTGTGACTGTTACATGATGAATGTCATCCAACACAAATATCCATCGCTGATCCAATGCCTACGCTTTGCTCATATTGATCTTTGCTAAGTTACTATCATTGCTACTGCTGTTACACTTGCTACAAAATTGCTACCGTTACTGTTACTATCAAAACTATCAAACTAATGTGCTACTAAATACTTTGCTGCAGATATTTAGCTCTCTAGGTGTGGCTGAATTGGCAACTCAACTTTAAGGCTTATAAATATTCTTTGGCTCTCCTTGTGTCGAATCAATAAATTGGGTGAAATACTACCCGCGAAGACTTTCTCGATCCCCTATACTTGTGGGTTATCAGTAAACTACGTGAATTGCCCGCCCATCAGCATGGACAAGGGCTTTATAGAGCCGGTCTTCACTACTAATGTAAGTTTGTCCTTCTCGAGCCTTCAAACTTTGTTGGCATAACTGCAGCTGCTGTTTATTTTTCGTGTTTGCATCAAATTGCATGTTTAAAGTTTATAATGAAGAACTTCATAAACATAAGTTTGTCCTTCTCAATTTCAATGTTTAGTTGTGCAACCAAGTTCCTTGTTCATACCATGTAAATTAAACTAAACAGGGCAAGTGATCTTCTTTAGAGTGCATGCATGCTTGTGTTTTTGATTTGTATTCCAATGGTGTGGTGAAACTACCCACTCCAGAATAATGTCATATCCTGCTATGTCTTAACTATGAGCAATGACATATTATGTTAATGTTATTTAAATCGTGTCTCTTTATTTGCCATTCCGAAATGGGATAAATTGACAGTAGACTGGCCATTGATGCTTATGCATTCTTTAGCACTGCATGTATGCTTGTGTTCTTGATCTGTAATCTAGTGGTGTGATGAAGCTGGCCACTCCTTCACAATGCCATTTCCTGCCATGTCTTAACTATGAACAATGCCATATGATGTTAATGCTATTTTAAACCGTTTCTCTTTATTTGCCAATAAGAAATGGGATGAATTGACATCACTGATGCTTATACGTGCAAAACCTATTATCTATTATCTTGTTTCTCTTTCAGAGTGATATCTCTGACGCTAGGAAGAACTGCCACAATGATAGTGAGATGAACCCATTGCTTGTCCCTCTAACATATATTGTAGGGAAGAAGGCAACACATCTTGGAGATAGCGATACAACCTCAAAGTCATGTCTTGATGTAGTGTTGAAGTTACTCGCTAATAGCAGTGACACAAGCTCGATGAAGTCGCCACCTGAATATGTTCGACTTCTTCAGTCTCAACTTCAAGCAGAAAGACGTGGCTCAGCTCAACTCCTATTGGAACTCCAATCTCTATGGAAGATCAATGAGAAGTACAATGCGTCCATTGATGCTATGCAGCTAGAGTTGGAGGATATAAGCGTCAAACAAGCGCAGTCTCAACAGCTTGCTCAGCTGCTTGCGCTGCAGCTGCCGTGCAGAGCTAACCTTTCTTAACTGTGTTGAAGTGCTGTCGGTTCTGTATATTATTTTGTCGGCGCGTTTATTTGCAATGGTGGCGACCTTTGATGCCCAGTGTATGTAATATGTTGTGTGGTTGTGCTTTATTATCACTGGTGGTGAACATTGATGCCTAGTGGATATAATATCCCATTATTTCTTTATTGTATAGTCTAGGTTTATTCTTAGTCACTATGCTATAATTTATTTACTGTATATGCTATTGTCGCTAGGCCTTAAGCTTCGACGGAGATCAATGGGACAAAACGTTATCGGTCCGTCAGTGGCATATTTAAAAAAATTAGACTACGCATATGGGCCGGCCCGCAACTCTATATATGGGTCGAAACATGGGCCCACAATCATCCCAGGCCGTTAGCAGGCCTGAACGTAAACCGGGCCCAAGTAGTTTCGGACCTTTAACAGGCTGAGTGAACCGCGGGCCTTAGTTGGGCCAGAAAATACCATGGGCTTTTAACAGGCTGAAAATTAGATTGGGCCTGAATTGTGTCAAATAATTCATCGGCCGACAGCAGGCCGAAATATACCTTGGCCCATGATTGGTCCAATTATATGACGGGCTGTTAACAGGCCAAAATCTATCTCGAGGCATGGTTGGCCCAATCACATTATGGGATGCAAGCAGGCCGGATGCAAAGCGGGCCATAATTAGGCCCAATTATATCACGAGCCTTTAACAGGCTGATAGTCAGAGTGGGCTGAAATTTATCCACGGAGACCACGGGCCGTTAAGAGGCCGAAAGTCACTTGTACTAGAAATGGGCCCAAATGCCGCATGGGCCATTAAGAGACCGAAAGTCACTTGTACCAGAAATGGGCCCAAATGCCGCACGAGCCGTTAAATGGCCAAAAGTTAAACCGGGCCAAAAACGGCCCAATTTCACGAAGGGCCGCTAACAGGCCGAAATAATCATCGAGCCGAACTGGGCCAAACTGTTCAATGGGCCTTTAACATGCCGTAATACAAACCAGACCTTCAATGGGTCCAAAACACAGTGCACTGATAACGGGCCATATCTGATATGGGCTGTAATTTGGCCCAAAACATTGCAGGCTGTTAATGGGCCGGCCCACTAGTATCTGACAAAATCTTGTTGGCCTTTGGCTGGGCCGACCCGTTTAACCTGAATGGGCCACTGTTGGGCCGTGCCACGTGTCGATGTATCATAGGCATCTCTCGTCCAATGAATGGATGACATCTATCGCTATTGGAAATATGCCCTAGAGGCAATAATAAATTGGTTATTATCATATTTCCTTGTTCATGATAAATGTTTATTATTCATGCTAGAATTGTATTGACCTGAAACTTAAATACATGTGTGAATACATAAACAACACCGTGTCCCTAGTAGGCCTCTACTAGACTAGCTCGTTGATCAAAGATGGTTAAGGTTTCCTAACCATAGACATGAGTTGTCATTTGATAATGGGATCACATCATTAGGACAATGATGTGATGGACAGACCCAACCACAGGCTTAGCATCATATCGTATCACTTAGTTTATTTGCTACAACTTTCTTCATGTCAAGTATTTGTTCCTTAGACCATGAGATCATGCCACTCCCGGACACCAGAGGAATACTTTGTGTGCTATCAAACGTTACTTTGTAACTGGGTGATCATAAAGGTGCTCCACAGGTATCTCCGAAGGTGTCTGTTGGGTTGCATGGATCGAGACTGGGATTTGTCACTCCGTGTGATGGAGAGATATCTCTGGGCCCTCTCGGTAGTACAACATCACAAGAAGCTTCATGTGACTAATGAGTTTAGTCATGGCATCTTGTATTACGAAACGAGTAAAGAGACTTGCCGGTAACGAGATTGAACTAGGTATGGAGATACCGACGATCGAATCTCGGGCAAGTAACATATCGCCGGACAAAGGGAATTGCATACGAGATTAACTGAATTCTCGACATCGTGGTTCAACCGATAAAGATCTTCATTGGACATGTGGGAATCAATATGGGCATCCAGGTCCCACTATTGGTTATTGACCAGAGGGTGTCTCGTTCATGTCTGCATGTTCCCGAACCCGTAGGGTCGCACGCTTAACGTTCGTAGCGCTAGGGAAGTATTGAGATATTAATAGTGGAAAGACCGAAGGTTGTTCGGAGTCCCAAATGGGATCCAAGATATCATGAGGAGCTCCGGATTAGTCCGGAGGTAAAGATTTATATATGGGAAGTCATGTTTTGGCCATCAGAAAAGTTTCGGGTTTTGCCGGCAGTGTGTTGGGAGCACCGAAAGGGGTCCGGGGGTCCACCAGGGGGGGTCCACCAACCTCGGGGACCCACGTGGGTTGTAGGGGGGAGCCCGGGTCTAGTTGGGCTAGGCGCACCAGCCCCCCACCAGGCCCATGCGCCAAAGGGGTGCAAACCCTAGGGGTGGGAGGTGCCCCCCTTGGCTTGGGGGGCAAACCACCCCCTAGGGCCGCCGCCCCCTCCCTTGCAGGAGGGGCTAGGGCCGACACCCCCTCCCCCTCACCCCTATATATACTGGGGAGGGGCGCGGGGGGCTGGACCCTTCCACCTTTGCCCGTTGTCTCTCCCAACTCCTCCCATCACCCCTCTGGTACGTGCTTGGCGAAGCCCTGCCGGAGTTCCGCTCCTGCCACCACCACCACGCCGCCGCGCTGGTTCCGATCTCATCTACCTCCTCTCCCTCACTTGCTGGATCAAGAAGGAGAGGACGCCATCGAGCTGAATGTGTGCTAATCTCAGAGGTGCCGTCCGTTCGGCACTAGATCGGATTGGATCGCGATTGGATCGTGAAGAGTACGACTACATCAACCGCGATACATACGCTAACGCTTTCGGTCCACAAGGGTAGGTAGACAATTCTCCTCTTGTTGCTTTGCATATCCTAGATTAGATCTTGGGTGTTCGTAGGATTTTTTTTATTTTCATGCTTCGTTCCCCATCAGTGGCATCATGAGCTAGGTCTATGCGTAGATGTATTTGCACGAGTAGAACACAAAGAAGTTGTGGGTGTTGATGTTCAAATTGCTAACTTCCTTTGTCTTATTTAGATTCAGCGATATTGTGGGATGAAGCGGCTTGGACCAACCTTACTTGTCCTCGCACAAGAGACCGGTTCCACTGACTGACATGCAACTTGTATTGCATAAAAGTGGCTTTGCGGGTGTTTGTCTCTCCCACCTTAGTTGAATCTGATTTAACAACGGCGGTCCTTGTAGAAGGTTAAAAGTCAACTTGTATATCACCGTTGTGGTTATGCATAGATAAGAATGGTTCTTATAGTTTGCCCTAGCAACCACGTAAAAATTGCAACAACAATTAGAGGACGTCTAACTTGTTTTGCAGGGCATGTTGTGATGTGATATGGACAAAACGTGATGTCATATATGTTGATGTATGAGATGATCATGTTTTCTAATAGGTTCATGACTTGCATGTCGATGAGTACGGCAACTGGCAGGAGCCATAGGGTTGTCTTTCATTTATTGTATGACCTGCGTGTCAATCTTTAAACGCCATGTAATTGCTTTACTTTATCGCTGAAGATAAATCAATCTAGTTGGCCAAACCAAACAGATATATCGGAGAGAAATACAAAGCTATAACAATCACACATAATAAAGTTCATAAAAGACTCAATTACTTTCAATGAATAATCTGATCATAAACCCACAATTCATCGGATCCCAACAAACACACCGCAAAAGAAGATTACATCGAATCGATCTCTGAAGAGAACATTGTATTGAAGATCAAAGAGAGAGAGAGAGAGAGAGAAAGCCATCTAGCTACTAGCTATGGACCCATAGGTCATGTGGGAACTACTCACACATCATCGGAAGGGCAGCAAGGTTGATGAAGAACCCCTCCGTGATCGATTCCCCCTCCGGTAGAGTACCGGCGGAGGCCTCCAGACGGGATCACGGGAGAATAGACGCTTGCGGCGGCGGAATCTCGCTCTGGGGGTTTTGGAATATTTGGGAATTTATAGGCTTTGAATTAGGTCAATTGGACCTACGAGGGGCCCACAAGCTCAGGTGGCGCGCCCCCTGGGGGCGCGCCGTGTGAGCTTCTGGCTCTCTCGTATGTCTTCTGGACTCCTCCCGATGTTCCCAGGGTCTCTTCTGGTCGAGAAAAAATCACCGTAAAGTTTCATCGTGTTTGGACTTCGTTTGGTATAGTTTTTCTGTGAAATAATAAAATAGGCAAAAACAGAAACAAGAACTGGGCACTAGGTTAATAGGTTAGTTCCCTAAAATGATATAAAATTGCATATAAAGCATACAAGATTGATAATATAATTGCATGAAACAATCAAAAATTATAGATACGTTGGAGACATATCACCCACCGGGGGCCCACCTGGCCCAGAACAGAAGGGAAGCCCTAAAGGAGCGCCAGAGACCTTCGTGCCCTCGACTAAGGGCGGCGGTGCCCAGATCGCATCTACTGCCATGTAAACCCTAGACCTCCCTACCAATATAAAGGAAGGTCGGGAACCCCTCTAGATCATCTATTCTCAGATAGACAAACTCTCGATAGCAATCTCATACACCATTGTAACCCCTCGCACGAGGTACCCCTCCATCATGAATAACGAAAGCAGACATGATGTAGGGTATAACTCTACAGAGGCCCAAACCTGGATAAACCCTCTGTGCGACCTCTGAACTAAGACTTCTAGCTGCGCTTGGACCCCTACAGAAGGATATGACGGTATTTTGCACCGTCATCGAGAACTTCTTGCATTCACGGAATTGTGCATGAACTCTAAACCAAAAGGTTGATCCTTTTTGCTCGGCGCCGATCTTGGGATCTTGTCCAATGTCCTTCCAAAAATCGCAAATGAGCTTGCTTCATCAATTGTGTATTCCTTCGTTCGAATGCTTTGTTGTCTCTTCTTTTGCGCATTGGCTTGATGAGTGAGCTCATCAACAAACAAAGGCTCCCCTCGATGTCCACGTCATATTCTTCCTCTTGGCCATTGTCGTCTCGCAATTCTTGGCCTTGCGTGAAGGTGTCGGCCATGCCCTCTTGGCCTTGCGTGAAGCGCCCGTGATCGTCTTGGCTTTGGGTCTCATCGGGATCAAAGCCCCGGCCACCTTCGCCACCCTCTAAAATGATGTTGTCCATGATGAAATCATTGGCCGGGTCATCTTGTGTTGATGTCGGCATTTAGTGGAGTAGTTGGCGGGCGTCGGGGCGGTTGCAAGCGGGGATCTCACGCGGCCCCTTCCTTTGCCCCTCGCTGGATGACCCGCCGGCCACAGGTGTGGCGTTGAGGTCGATGGATGTGGGTGCGGGCTGTCCGCCCTCACACTCCCTTCTGGCGACGTGGACAAGAGGGTGGCTTGCGGGTCATGTTGGGGATGGAAGTCGGGCGTCTGCGGCTGTAGGATCGAAAGTATGTCTAGAGGGAGGGGGTGATTAGACTACTTGACCAAATAAAATCTATCATTTTCCCAATTTTAGTTGTGAGCAGATTTTAGCAAGTATATCAAGTCAAGCAACACCCTACACATGCAATTCTAAGAGTATAGCAGCAGAAAGTAAAACATTGCATATGTAAGTAAAGGAGGGGATTGGAGATTTCAAACGCAATGAAGACACGATGATTTTTGGTGTGGTTCCGATAGGTGGTGCTATCGTACGTCCACGTTGATGGAGACTTCAACCCACGAAGGGTAACGGCTGCGCGAGTCCATGGAGGGCTCCACCCACAAAGGGTCCACGAAGAAGCAACCTTGTCTATTCCACCATGGCTTACGTCCACGAAGGGCTAACCTCACTCGGGGTAGATCTTCACGAAGTAGGCCATCTCCTTGCCCTTACAAACTCCTTGGTTCAACTCCACATGATCTTGGAGGCTCCCAAGTGACACCTAACCAATCTAGGAGACACCACTCTCCAAAAGGTAATAGATGGTGTGTTGATGATGAACTCCTTGCTCTTGTGCTTCAAGTGATAGTCTCCCCAACACTCAAACAACTCCTCATAGATTTGGATTTGGTGGAAGAAGGATTTGAGTGGAAAGCAACTTGGGAAGGCTAGAAATCAAGGTTCAAATGGTAGGATTGGAATATCTTGATCTCAACACATGAGTAGGTGGTTTTCTCTCAGAAAATGTATGGTAGAAATGTAAGCACATTCTGATGGATCTCTTACTTGGTAAGAGGGTGGTGGAGGGGTATATATAGCCTTCACACGAAATCCAACCGTCACACACTTTTGACCAAACTCGGTGGCATCGATTTGAAATCTCGGTGAGACCGACCTGTGCAAAAGATATGAACTTTTGAAGTTTCGGTGAGACCGAATGGAAACAACTCGGAGCGACCGATGTGCAATGGTAGGGCAAACCTCGTTTCGGTGGCACCGATTGCAACATCTTGGTGAGACCGAAATAATTGCAACAAGGCAACAGAAAGTTGGTCAAGCCATCTCGGTGGCACCGATTGCAAACTCGGTTAGACCGAAATAATTGCAACAGATGACAGAGAGTTGGCCAGGCCATCTCGGTGGGACCGAGATCCATATCGGTGGATCCGATTTGTTAGGGTTTGGCTTGTGGCACTGTCTTGATGAACTCGGTGGGTCCGGATGAGTAGGATTCGGTGGAACCGAGTTAGACTTTGGAAATTAGGACAGGTTTGGATGGAGAAAGTGGCTAAGGGTTGTGGAGCAACATCACTAAGCACTTGAGCAAATAGATCATTATCAAAACCTCATCCCCTTTTAATAGTATTGGCTTTCCTATGGACTCAATGTGATCTTGGATCACTAAACCAAAAATGAAGAGTCTTGAGCTTTTGCCAATGTATGTCCTTAGCATTTTGAGGGGTCCACATTCCTTAGTCCTTGCCATGCCAATCATTGAACTTCCTGAAATCTTTCACATGAGTGTTTATTAGTTCAATGAGATATATGTTGTAATGAATTACCAAAACCACCAAGGGAGCAAATGCACTTTCAATCTCCCCCTTTTTGGTAATTGATGAAAATATATAGATCAAAGCTTCGATAGAGGATATAATCAATGAATAGTACCGTCACTTTGAGAAGTAGGTGATAAGCAAGAGCTCCCCCTAAATTTGTGCATTATTTAGAATTTGCGTTTGAATGCAAATGCACAATCGATTAGGATCATGGGTTACTCTTCCATGTCACATACAACTTGGTGGAGCGCACAAAAGTGATATGAATGGAATAATAAGCACGCATCACCAAAACACATGTGAATGATCATACATAGATAGATATAAAGATAGCCAATGTGCATAACATGTAGCATAGTATGATCAAACACACAAACAACCAACATAGTCTCAAGCATAAGGAACAAAGTAGCAAGCACACACTCAAATACTCTCAAAAGAAATCAAACGAAGCAAAAGACAAGACACTCTCTCTCGAAGCCTAATGATCTATACATATTCTCCCCTTTGGCAACAAGTATCAAAAAGCTTGAATAGGTATAGAGCTAGTCGTCACTCTGGGCACTATCTCCGGCAGCTCCTGGAGGTGAAGATCTCTGGCCGGCAGCTCCGGTGTGCGTAGACGGTGTTGAGATCACTGTGTCTACAAAAGCTTTAGCTGAAGTCTGCTGTGCTGGTGGAGTGGACACTGGAGGTGGAACTGATGGAGTAGCAGCTGGTGCAGAAACTGTAGTTCTCACATCTGCAGTGGGTACAGCAGCAGACCTTGGTGCCCTAGGCACTATCTGAAACCTGTTGGTGGTAGGAATCTCATCACCACTGTCAGACTCTCTGACTCTATCCACATCTCTCTGAAGTGTCTCTACTGTGGTTTGGATCTCTGTGACTTTGACATCAAGACCATAAAACTTTGTTTCCACAATCCGCTCTAAGCTTGCCTGATTCTTGACAAGGTTGGCCAGACTTTGTTCAATCCTCTGGGTAGCTTCTAGCAGATAAGTCATTTGATCCAACTTGGTCTTGAGCTGAGCTGTAGATGAGCTAGGGGCTGATGCTTCCTTTGCTGCTTTGGCTGCTTTAGCTGCTTTCATCTTTGCTTGTGCCTCAGCAGAAGTAGGGTGAGATGGATCCATCACCACTACATTATCCTCAAACTCAGGAAACAGTGGAAGGTGCTCTCTGTCAAGAAGATATGTACTCGTTCTAACCTTGGAATTGATGAGCAATTGAATGTGCGGAGCAAAACCACATGACCTCTTTTGGTCAGCTGTTGTCCTCTTTATGGTCTCAACAATTAGACTCATAACCTTGAATTTCTGAGGTACATCAAACAGGTGCAGCATGTTGATGGAGTGGCCACGAATCATCTTGTCATCTCCAGATTTGGGCATCAAAGTGTGCCTCAAGATGGTGTTGGTGGTGGCCAAACCAGGTAGTAAATGCTTTACTAACCCTAGCTTGTGTGTCTCGAGATCGTTCTCAGGTATAGGCTTGTACATATTCTGCATGGAATTGTGATCTTTCTTGGGCTTGGCATAAACATCAATATCATCCTCTTCTTCCTTAGGGGCTTCAAGAAGGGCAGCCCACTTAGTGATGGAAGACTGGTATCTCACACCTTCAGTCATCCACACTATCTTCCCATCTGGATAGAAATGTGTTGTGGAATAAAATTGCATAATCATCTCATCACTCCATGATGTAAGCTTTCTTCCTATGAAAGTATCAACTCCAGCTAGCTTGAAACTCTCATTCACATGAGGAAAGTTGTCCTCATTCTCATCAATGTATTCCCACTTGACCCATCTCATGTCACTAACTATTGGTTTCTTGTCTAGCAGCACTGTCTCATAGAAGTCTTGTTGCTCTCTAGTGTGAAACATATAGTCACAAGATGTTCTTCTCCTGATAGAGTAAGGATCACTTTCTCTCCATTTCCTCAGACCATTGTCCCTTCTTGCCTTCGTATCCTCTGCAATAGGATGAGTGTCATCATGATCAGGCAACTTGGGCCTTAGCTTCTTGAGCACTAGTGGCTCATCATCAACTTCAGCTTCTGGCACTGGGGCCTTGTTCTTCTCTTTAGCAGAAACATCTCTTGTGGTTCTCTTAGGTCTGGTTGTTGTAGCTTTTTTAGTCTTGGAGGAGGTGTTGGATTGCATTGCACTTGCCATAAGCTTTTGTTGCTTTGCAGGAGGTGGATTTGCTGGTTCTTCATCATCAGTAGCATCATCTCTTCTCATGGAGGTTGGTTTGAAGATCACATGGGCAGTTTGTTTCCTCTCTCTCTCTTCTTGCCTGCAACTTTTGCTTTTGAGCCACTTAGCTCCTCAAGAATGAGTTTCATTCCTTTCTTGGCTGCAGATGATTCTGACATCTTTCTAGTAACTCCTCTTTCTTTTCTTGTGCCATATTCCTTGGCAACAACAGCTAGCTTCTTCTTCTTGGAGGTAGCCTCCTCAGCTGCAAAATCCTCATCATCATCATCTGAATTTCTCTTTTTTCTGGATCTGGTAGCAGCCTTGGGCAATTCAGGAGAGCTCCTTTCTCCTTCATAATAACTTTCCTCTGGGCTTGACCCTGCACCCAGCTCTGCTGATCTCTCTGACATGTTCTGGCTATCACTTGCTTCAGACATCTTGCAAACAGTCCCTGTGAATAGTTGGGTATGGGCAGAGTAGATGAGTCATCACAAAAAGACAGTTGGTTTTTGAAAATGTGAGTTCAAATCTTAGTTTCAACTTTTCACAGAAGGGATTTCGGATCCTCCGAGTTGATCATTTCGGTCATACCGAAGCACTCAGCAGAAACTTGGCACACAGTTTCGGTCAGACCAATTTGTGTCTCGGTGTCTCCGATATGCTAGGGTTTCACATAAACTTACTTTCGGTCTCACCGATTCGTACAACTCGGTGGCACCGAGGGGTACTAGTGCAATGGCTAAAGCCAAATCGGTGACTCCGAAAGTTTCAATTCGGTTGGTCCGAGATGCATTCTACGAAAACTTAAACCTAAATTTTTTGCTCGAATCTATTCTAAGGATTTTTATATGAGGAAAGAACAGTGCATACTGTGGCATGAATCATGGCGAAAACCCTAGAGCATAGAATCAGAAGTTGAAGCACAAGGGGATTGGATTTTACCCTAACTTGGCTCAAACCCTCTATGGCGACAACGGAGGGAGAGATTCTCGTTGACGGCGATGGAATCCAACGGTGAAGGCGTGCTGGATGCAAAGGTGACAGTCCGGACACCTGGCGACGGCAGCAGTGGGGCGTGGGTTCGAAGGGGTTTGAGAAATTTCAATCGAACGGACCCGCTGCATATATATACCCACTGGCTGTCGGTGGCTCCGATTTGAAGTGAATCGGTGGCACCGAGACGAGCAACTGCTTGCAGTTAGGCGTATCGGTGGCTCCGAGACAGTTCATGTCGGTTGCATCGAGATAGAAAATCTAATCAGTCTAAATGGTTTCGGTGAGACCGAATGAGAGTGGGTTGGTCTAACTGAAAATCATTCAGAAGGTTTTAGAGTTCAGTCCTTTGTAGATTGGTGACTCCGAGTGTGCCTCACCCGGAGGGTCCGAAAAAGACTTGTTCAATTTTTGTGATATAGCAAGAATAGAATTTGAGACAAGAAAGAATAGATAGCTAGAGAAGGTTCCTAGGCATTCTTGTACATCCACTTGGCCAGTAAAACCAAGACAATCAAAACAACAAATGGATGATTCTTGAATGAAGAAAATTATGCATTACAACATGCTCACACAATAAGATAGCAAATGAAATATGTGTCAAACATGCACAACCAATTCTAGCATCTATCAAGCAATGGGCGATGACATAGTCATCTATATATGAGTATATTGACTTAGGAGTCAAATGAGAACATTTGATCATAGGTCATACTCATCGTTTAAGCACAAGTGGGGTTACCACTTTTACATAAAGCATCAATGTGTTCACACCATTAGAGTTGCTTTGGCTCAAGTCTTAGAGCAAAGCTCCCCCTAGATGTGATATCCCCCAAAGGAGGGATGAACTAACCTTGGGTTTTGTCGATGATGACATCATGTAGATGTTGAAGATGTGGATGCTCAATGTTGATGTAGACCATCAAGAGTTGGGAGCAATCCTTGGAGTTTTGCACTTTCAATACCTACATGGGTTAGTCCCACACAAGGAACATACAAAGATATCCATAGAAATAGAGTGAAATGCACATATGATGATGTCCATGAATGTATTGAATACCTTGTCCCTTGCCTTACCAACAAGAGGGTTTGTGACTCCATGAACTAGTGCAAAATGTTGAAGTTGGTTGCACAAGTTCTTGCCATAAATGAATGTGAGTGAAATTTGTTGGCGGAGTCACCCTCAAGAACTTTCTAGTTCTTCTTCTTTGGGACCCACATCAATTTGATGGGAATCCTTGGAGTTGTAGTAGCACTTGATGAAGTAGAACTTGATGAAGTCTTGGGAACCCACTTGACCAAGGCTTGAGGTGCTTCTTCAAATGAGTCAATCTCCTCTTGAAGCTTGTCCTTGCCTTTTAGCTTGTGGTCTTATGGTGGAAGATCATCTTGAGCTTGTGTTCCCTTGAAGGAAGTAGGATCATACTTCTCTTGTTGAGGAACAAACTTCATCTTGGGGTATTGATCTTCTTCTCACTCAACTCTATTGGCATTGAACTTTCGTTCAAAATCAACACCTTGGTTCTTCCGGTGCCTTCCTTCCTCGCGTACAATTTACTCAAATTGCTTACTCCCGGCAAGGCTCTTGTAGACACCTTTTTCTATAATTCCTTTCAATAGATTGTTTTCTTGCTCAAGTGTAACTTGGCTAAGAGAATCATTAGTGGAATCAATAGAACTACTAGAAGCAACAACATTGGATTTAACATTGTTATTGTTACTACTAGAGGTAGAACCCTTTTTACCCTTGTTACTAGTTTGCTTAGATTTAACTTGTGGCATGAAAGTAGACAAGAGTAAATGTTTGGCAAGATATGAAGAACACTTCTTTCGAAGATCATCAATGATAGCTTTAAGAAACTCATGCTCTTGCTCTAAATTTAGCTTCTCGAAGCGTAGCTTCTCATGAGTTCTTAGAAGCTCTCTATGATCCTCTTGAGTTGTTTCATGAGCTAACTTAAGAGCATTTAGTTCTTTAGTTGGATGCTCAATCTCCTTCATAGCATTGTCATTCATTTCCTCTTGACTATGGTTACTAGCATTTTCATTGTAGCTCACATCACTAGTCTTATCAACAAGAAAATCATCATCACCAAGCAAGTCATCATCATCACTATTGAAGTCAAAGTATTCGGGGTGTAATGCCTTGGGGCCATTTGCCATGAAGCATCTTCCAATTCCTTCATTTGGTGAATCAAATAGATCATAGGAGTTGGATGACACAAGAGCAAGTCCAGCAACACCTTCATCTTGACTATAGTCGGAGTTGGAGTGATAGCTTCTCTCGGAGTGGTTGTCGGAGTCGGAGACGGAAATCCATTCACCAACATGAGCTTGATGTCTTATTCTTGTGTAGCTCTTGGATGACTTGTCCTTCCTTTCCGAATCCTTGCTTCTTCGAGAGGATCTTCGTTCATAACGATCATCTCTACTCCTTCTCTCCTTGTGAGGTGATTCATCTCTTCTATGTCTTCCTCTTGGTGATTCGTCTCTTTTCTTGTGAGGTGTCGTACACTCATTGGAATAGTGTCCGGGTCTTCCACAATTGTAGCAATTTCAGTCACGACTTGATTATCTTCTCTCATAGTGTCTTGAGCTAGAGCTTCTTTCTTTTCCTTTGTTCTTGTAAAACTTGTTAAACCTTTTCACCATTAGGCTTATCTCTTCATTGGATACTAGCTTGTCGCTTGAAGTTGTGGGAGCATCGGTTGAGGCTTTGTAAGCACCACTTGATTTGTTGTGTAGCTCCTCTTTGTCCTTGAGTGACATCTCATGAGCAACAATCCTTCCAATGACTTCCGTGGGCTTGAGATCTTTGTAATTTGGCATCATTTGGATCAATGTGCACACGGTATCATATTTTCCATCCAAAGCTCTAAGGATCTTCTTGATGATGAACTTGTCGGTCATCTCTTCACTTCCTAAGCCGGCAATCTCATTTGTGATGAGAGCAAGCCTAGAGTACATTTCAGCGACTCCTTCACCATCCTTCATCTTGAACTTGTCAAGTTGACTTTGAAGCACATCCAACTTAGATTCCTTGACGGACTCGTTACCCTCGTGCATATCAACCAAAGTATCCCAAATTTTCATTGCATTCTCGAGACAGCTGATCTTGTTGAACTCCTTGGGGCACAAACCGTTGAAGAGAATGTTGCAAGCTTGAGCATTGTATTGTAACATCTTTAATTCTTCCGCGGTTGCTTCACGATCCGGTTCCTTACCATCCTCAAAGAATTCACCTTGCAAGCCAACACGAACAACAGCCCAAATGGCGGGGTAATGACCAAGAATATGCATTTTCATCTTATGCTTCCAACTAGCAAAGTTTGTACCATCAAAATATGGACCTCTACGGTGATAGTTACCCTCACTAGACGCCATAATCTCCTAGGTTGTGAAACCAATGCAATGGAGACCAAAGCTCTGATACCACTTGTAGGATCGAAAGTATGTCTAGAGGGGGGTGATTAGACTACTTGATCAAATAAAATCTATCCTTTTCCCAATTTTAGTTGTGGGCAGATTTTAGCAAGTATATCAAGTCAAGCAACACCCTACACATGCAATTCTAAGAGTATAGCAACGGAAAGTAAAACATTGCACATGTAAGTAAAGGAGGGGATTGGAGATTTCAAACGCAATGAAGACACGATGATTTTTGGCGTGGTTCTGATAGGTGGTGCTATCGTACGTCCACGTTGATGGAGACTTCAACCCACGAAGGGTAACGGCTGCGCGAGTCCACGGAGGGCTCCACCCACAAAGGGTCCACGAAGAAGCAAACTTGTCTATTCCACCATGGCTTACGTCCACGAAGGACTAGCCTCATGTGACAGCCCGAGACCGACGCTTCAGATGCCTTCCAATTATTTCGTTGTCGCCGTGTGATTTATTTGGCTTGTTGCATTGCATCATGTCATCATGCGCATTGCATCCGCATGTTTTTCAAAGACTTGCTCCCGTTGCCTTCGTTGATCGTTCCGAGACCAACCGGGTTTTTCGATTCCCTCCTATCTGACTGCCTTGTCTTCATTGACTTCTCTCAGACCCCTCGCAACATTGTCCAAAAACTTGCCCGAACCCAAACCGCCCGGTCATGACCGGTGGGTCCGGATCAATCCCGAAATACCCAAACATCTTTGGTTCTTTGTTTTGACCACTCGTTAGACCCGGAGCCGTCCGATGGCGATCGGACGCCCGGAAACCCCCTCCTTTTATCTCTTCCGTATAAATAGTGGACAACCCTAAATTTTCGGGAGCTTGTCCCATCCCCGTCCCATCGCGCCGCCACTCTCTCCAAATCCCCCTCGGAATCCATCCCACCCAACCAGCGCAGCGCAGCCTCCACCTACCAATCCATCGATCCATTCAACCACCTCCTCACCTGTCTCCTGGACAAGTCCGGCCGGCCACAGCCCCGCTCTAGATCGAGAGGAGCCCGACCCTAAGCTGCCTCTTCTGCCTCGTTCCTGATGCCATTCACGCCGAGCTCCCGAGGAGACGGCCAAGCCCTGAGCTCCTCCTACCCCCACACCTCCCCGCCTCGCCGTCGGCGACCGAAACCTCGCCGGAGCTCCACCAAGACCCCGACCAACCCAGGCTAGTGCCGTCGCTCCCCCTGCCTTCTCTCTTTTCCTCTCTCTCTCTAATCTCTCTCCATCTCCTCCGGCAGCGCCGCCGTGCCTGCACCACCTCGCATGGGACGGCCTCGTCTTTGCGCCGCACGAACCTTCTGCATTGACCACTCCATCGCCGTCCCCTGCATCGAGCTGCTGCTCGAGTTTGAATCGCTAGCAGCCGCCGGTAGCAGCCATCTCCGGTGAGCCACGTCACCATTTGCCCTGCTTTCTCCTTCCTCCCTTTCTATCCTTGCTCCTCCATCTCTCTCAGGGCTCTCTGTCTTTTCGTCCACAGGGAACATCCATGGCGCCGAAGCACCTGCCCCGTCCGCCTCGTCTCCTCCTGTCGCCGGAGAACGCATCCCCATGGCCAGGACGGGTCCTCCTCGGATCCGTGCTCACACGCGCCAAGTTCGCTGCCTGCCGTGCCAAGTCCCACTTCTCCCTGTGCTAAGCCACCGACGTCGTGCTCCTTCCATCCTCGTCAATGAGCGAGGCGCACGTCCTCGTTGACCCTGCCGCACTGCGCCCCTGAAGCCGCCCCAGCAGGCCTGCCTCCTCCTCAACTGGGCCAAGCCCATGGTGAGCCAGGCCCGATCTCCTCTATTGTGCGCCCTAGGCGATGCTTTGCTATTGTCGCGCCCACTATTTCGGCCCAGTAGTGTTTTGATAACCCACAAGTATAGGGGATCGCAACAGTTTTCGAGGGTAGAGTATTCAACCCAAATTTATTGACTCGACACAAGGGGAGCCAAAGAATATTTGCAAGTATTGGCAGTTGAGTTGTCAATTCAACCACACCTGGAGACTAAATATCTGCAGCGGAGTGATCAGCAGCACAGTAGTATGATAGTTTGATAGCAGGAGCAATAATAGTAACAGTAGCAGTAATGGTAGCAACAGTAGTTTTGTAGCAATTGTGATAGCAGTAGCAACAGTAGTAACTTAGCAAAGAACAATATGTGAAAAACTCGTAGGCATTGGATCGGTGACTATGTTGGATAACATTCATGATGTAATAGTCATAACCTAGGGTGACACAGAACTAGCTCCAATTCATCGATGTAATGTAGGCATGTATTCCGTATATAGTCATACGTGCTTGCGATAAGAACTTGCATGACATCTTTTGTCCTACCCTCCCGTGGCAGCGGAGTCCATAAGGAAACTAAGGGATATTAAGGCCTCCTTTTAATAGAGAACCGGAACAAAGCATTAACACATAGGGAATACATGAACTCCTCAAACTACGGCAATCATCGGAAAGAATCCCAATTATTGTCACCTTGGGGTATGCGGATCATAACACGTAGCAGGTGCGTATAACTTCCAAGATCGGATCAAGAACACAAATATATTCATGAAAATATAAAGGGTTCAGATCTGAAATCATGGCACTCGGGCCCTAGTGACAAGCATTAAGCATTGCAAAGTCATAGCAACATCAATCTCAGAACATAGTGGATACTAGGGATCAAGCCCTAACAAAACTAACTCGATTACATGATAAATCTCATCCAACTCATCACCGTCCAGCAAGCCTACGAAGGAATTACTCACTCCCGGTGGTGAGCATCATAAAATTGGTGATGAAGGATGGTTGATGATGACGATGCCGGAAGATCCCCCTCTCCGGAGCCCCAAACGGACTCCAGATCTGGCCTCCCGTTGAAGAACAGGAGGTGGCGGCGGCTCTGTATCATGAAACGCAATAAAACTTCCTCTCCTTTTTTTCCTCTGGAATTGTGAATTTATAGGCCATAGATTAGGGTCAGCGGAGCCACGTGGGCCCCACGAGCCACTAGGGCGCGCCTGGGGGGTGGCACGCCCTGGTGCCTCGTGGGCACTGGGTGGCCCCCCTCCAATGGGTCTTGGTTCCCGTATTTTTTATTTATTCCATAAAAAATCTCCAAAAAGTTTCATCCAATTCCAAGAACTTTTATTTCTGCACAAAAAACAACACCATGGTAGTTCTGCTGAAAACATCGTCAGTCCGGGTTAGTTCCATTCAAATCATGCAAATTAGGGGCCAAAACAAGAGCAAAAGTGTTTGAAAACGTAGATACGATGGAGACGTATCAACTCCCCCAAGCTTAACTCATTGCTTGTCCTCAAGCAATTCAGTTGACAAACTGAAAGTGATAAAGACATTAGTGGCGGTTCCCAAGCGGTAATGTAAAGTTTACTCCCCCTCCACCAACAAACACAAGCCATGGCTAGCCGAATCCTCGGGTGCCCTCCATACCAACAACTTTCTAGGGGAGTTTGTTTTATTATTTTGCAATTTTAATAATGGTACTGGGCATCCCGATTACCAGCCCCTCTCGTGCAAGGACGAGTGAATAAACACTCATCATGAGAATAACCCGCTTAGCATGGAAGATACTGACCGCCCCCTGTCGCTCCATGAGCGGTACGGGCACACAAAACAGATGTTCATTTGAATATTTAGAGGTGGCACATGCAAATTTACTTAGAACGGCAGAGTAATACCGCATATGGGTAGATATAGTGGACTCATCTGGAATAACTTTAGTTTAGGGGTTTTGATGCACAAGCAGTATTCCCGCTTAGTACAGGCGAAGGCTAGCAAATAGGTTGAGAAGCGACCAGCTAGAGAGCGAAAATGGTCATAAACTTGCATTATGAATAATCAACATTGAATACTAGCATGAGTAGGATATAAGCACCATGAACATAAATATCATGAAGGCTATGTTGGTTTTGAATCAACTACATGCGTGAACATGTGCCAAGTCAAGCCACTTGAAACATTCAGAGGAGGATACCATATCATCATACTACATCACAATCATTTTAATGCATGTTGACACTCAAGATAAATCATTATCCACTCCTAGCTACTTAAGCATGGCATGAGCAACTATAATCTCTAATTGTCATCATAAACATGTTTAATCATAACATGCTGAATCATGGATACTGAGTTAAACATTATTACAAAAACAAAGAACAAGTTGAGTTCATACCCGCTTTTCCTTGCCACAGTCACTTCATCAAATCATCGTCATTATTGCCTTTCACTTGCACGACCGAATGATATGAAAATAAAAATAGTGCAAGTGTGCCGTGGACTAAGCTGGAATCTGCAAGCATTTTATTCAAAGGAGAAGACAAGGTAATATGGGCTCTTTGTTAGATCAACAATAATGCATATGAGAGCCACTCAACATTTTCATCGCGGTCTTCTCCTTACAATGACTCAACAAAAGAAAAGAATTTCAGAGAAACACACTAAAATATTTTTGGAGTTTTTAGTTTTTCTGAAGAAAACAAATAAAGAAAGAAAAGAAAAAAATGAAAAACGAGAAAAACTATTTACACGGGAGAACTCCCAACAAACAAAAGAAGAAATGGGAAATCTTTTTGGGTTTTCTTTTAACACTACAACTAATTAAACTAGAAAAGAAAAAAAAACCGAAAAGAAACGAGAAATGTTTTTGGATTTTCTCAAAGTTTTTCAAACACACAAGAAGAAAACGAAAAAAATAAAACTAACATGGATTATACAATGAAAAAGTATGAACACCGACAACTAGAATGAAATGTGTAATCATGAATGAAATGTCGGTGAGAGATACGTACTCCCCCAAGCTTAGGCTTTTGCCTAGCTTGGTCTACGGCCATCCGTAGTAGCCATCCGGTCCCATATGAAACTCCTGAGGAGGCGGCACCCGAGCGTCCCAATCCTGGGCCTCCTCCTCTGCCGCTGCCAGTGCGTTCCGGTAAGCAACTATGTCCGGTGGCATAACAGTATATCCATTCCTGGCATGAGAATCAAACAAAGCAGGTGCAGGCAACGGAATAATATCACGAGTATCCTCGCTAAAAACCAAGTTATAACGAATGTGGTGAGGAGGTTCAGGAGCATCAAGAAAGTGGTGGCCCCTCATGGACTAGTGATCTAAGTAAACTCTGGGCCACAAGTAATCATGAGGGCGTGTTAAGATTAAAATGTCTCGCTAAGCGAGTAGCATAAATACCACAATGAAAAAAAATTCCTAGTCCTATTAGTGTGCAAGCGGCGTGCAATGATGGCTCCCAGGTTATAAGTGTTATCATTAGGCAATGCGCGGCGTAAAATGACAAAGTCAGGTGCACATAGCGCAATACCCTGCTCCCTAGCAGTCAAGCATTTCCCTATGAATAAAGCAAAGTAGTGAACAGAGGGAAATTGCAAGCTAGTGGCTCGGTCTTTCGACACGCCCCTTTCCTCTCCCACAGTTAAAGTGTGGAGGAAACCCTCAAACTCCTCCGGTCGAGGCTCTCTGATTTCCCCATCAAAGGGAATCAAACATATCTCACAAAATTCAGCTAGAGGTATCTGATAATGTTCCGCATATAAATCAAAACGCACCTCAGGGGGTTCGAGCCTACTCAGAAAATGAAAGTTTTGCACAAAGGAATTTGTAAGGATGTGGTGCTGGTCACACTCATCTGCGAGGAAGTCAATCAGTCCGGCATTTGCAATGAATTACGCGAACTCTTGGTAGAATCCGGCTTCATTCATGAAGGCATTGTGCGGCCATTCGCACGGCCGAACCTCCGTCCAACGCGGGATGTTGAGGTCGCTGTCCGAGGAGTCCCCAAGGACTCCCTTGGCGTTCCGCTTCGAAGAACTCCTCCGGAAGATATTCATTTTCCTAAGAACAATTTTCTAAAAAAATTTGGGCCACAAAATGATATCAATAAAACTTCACAAGATTGATAGCAACTACTCATATGGATGTCTAGAGGCTATATCAAGCATTCAAACTACTTGGAACTCAAAGAATTCAACATGCAAGCTCATTTTCAGTAGCACCAAGAGCAGCTAGTTATGCAAAATATAATCCACTAGAGCAAAAACTAATTGGAGCAATGGAGGAGTCACATACCAAGGAGCAATCTCCCAAAACAGTTTCGAAAACGGAGCTCCGAGCAAAGAGATCGAAAATTTCAGGTTTGGGAGCAAGAACACGAGAGAGAGAGAGAGCTATCAGGAATTTTTGCTAGAGGTAAGAGACGAAGTGGGCTCAAGGGATAAGTGAGGGGGTCCCTGTGGGGCCCACGAGCCACCTGGGAGCGCTAGGGGGTGGCGCGCCCTGGTGCCTCGTGGACACCTGGGGCACCCCCCTGGTATGATTCCATTGCCAAAAATTCTTAAATATTATATAAAAATTCATATCAAAATTTTATTGCATTCTGAGCACTTTTATTTCTGGGCCATTTTTTATTGCACGGATAAATCAGAAAACAGGATAATCATGGCATTTTATTTTATTTAACTAAAAAATAACAGAAAACAAAAAGTGGGTACAGAAGGTTGTGCTTACTAAATTCATCGACCACATGCCTCTCAAAAAGAATCCATTAATAAGGTTGATCAAGTCTTATTAACAAACCATTTCTGAGTGACATGAAACCGAAGAATTTTCGTACAACACTAGGTTACCTCAACGGGGATATGCATCTCCCCAATAATAAGAGTTTCATATTTCTTTTTAACAATAGGAAGAGGGAGTTGAAAACTTCCAATAGTAATTGTCGGAGTCTCTTTAATAACATGAATACCATTTACTTGAAATTGTTTCTTCGGAAAGTGCACCATATGTTCATTACCATTGATATGAAAAGTGACCATGCTTTCGTTGCAATCAATAACAGCCCCTGCAGTATTCAAAAAGGGTCTACCGAGGATAATCGACATGCTGTCGTCCTCGAGCATATCAAGTATAACAAAGTCTGTTAAAATAGTAACATTTGCAACTACAACGGGCACATCCTCACAAACACCGATAGGTATGGCAGTTGATTTGTCAGCCATTTGCAATGATATTTCAGTGGGGGTGAGTTTATTCAAATCAAGTCTTTTATATAAAGAGAAAGGCATAACACTAACACCAGCTCCTAAATCACACAAAGCAGTTTTGACATAATTTCGTTTAATGGAGCATGGTATAGTTGGTATTCCCGGATCTCCTAGTTTCTTAGGTACTCCATCCTTAAAAGAATAATTTGCAAGCATGGTAGAAATCTCAGCTTTAGGTATCTTTCTTTTATTTGTGACAATATCTTTCATATATTTAGCATAAGGGGGCATCTTTAAAATATCAATCAAACGAGTGCGCAAAAAGACTGGCCTAAGCATTTCAGCAAAGCGCTCAAATTCTTCCTCATCCTTTTTCTTAGATGGTTTAGGAGGAAAGGGAATGGGTTTTTGAACCCATGGTTCTCTTTCTTTACCATGTTTTCTAGCAACGAAATCTCTTTTATCATAACGTTTATTTTTAGAAGGTGGGTTATCAAGATCAACAGCAGGTTCTATTTCAACATCATTATCCGGTTCTTTATCATTATCTGGTTGGGCATCCACATGAGCATCATCATTATTATTGTCATCGGGTGGTTGTTCATTACCAGATTGTGTTTCAGCATCAGAAATAGAAACATCATTACTATCCTCCAAGGGTTTTTCTACCTCGGGCTTACTAGAAGTATGCAAAGTCCTATCATTTTTATTTTTATTTTTAGATGAACTAGGTGCATCAACATTAATTCTTTGAGAGTCTTGCTCAATTCTTTTTGGGTGACCTTCAGGATAAAGTGGCTCCTGAGTCATTCTACCTCCTCTAGTCATTACTCTAACAGCATGATCATTCATATTGTTATTCATTTCATTGAGCAATTCACTTTGAGATTTAGCAACTTGTTCTAATTGAGTTTGAACCATAGATGCATGTTTACTCACACCTTTAACATCATTAGCAATTCTAAATAACAAGTCACTCAAGCGATCAATCATGTATGCATTTTGTTTCAATTGTTTCATAACATTTGCATTGAAGTGATCTTGCTTAATAATATAATTATCAAATTCATACAAGCATTGACTAGGAGGTTTGTTATAAGGAATATCACCTTCATCAAACTTTATAAAAGAATTTACCTCTACTACCTGCGGCGGTGTGTCAAGACCATGTATTTCTTCAATAGGTGGTAGATTCTTAACATCTTCAGCTTTAATACCTTTTTCCTTCATACATTTCTTTGCTTCTTGCATATCTTCAGGACTGAGATATAAAATATCCCTCTTCATCGGAGTAGGTTTAGGCGGTGGTTCAGGAAGTGTCCAATCATTATCATTCTTCAATATATTATTCAATAGTTCCTCAGCTTGTTCAATAGTCCGTTCCCTGAAAACACAACTCGCACAACTATCTAGGTAATCCCTAGAAGCATCGGTTAGTCCATTATAGAAGATATCAAGTATTTCATTTTTCTTAAGCGGATGATCAGGCAAAGCATTAAGTAATTGGAGAAGCCTCCCCCAAGCTTGAGGGAGATTCTCTTCTTCAATTTGCACAAAGTTAAATATTTCCTGTAAAGCAGCTTGTTTCTTATGAGCAGGAAAATATTTTTTGGAGAAGTAATAAATCATATCCTGGGGACTACGCACACAACCATGAGCAAGAGTATTATACCATTCCTTAGCATCACCCTTTAATGAGAAAGGAAACAACTTAAGAATATAGTAATAGCGAATTTTTTCCTCATGAGCAAATAGGGTGGCTATATCATTTAATTTAGTAAGATGTGCCACAACTGTTTCAGTTTCATAACCATGAAAAGGATCAGATTCAACCAAAGCAATTAACTCGAGATCGACAGAGAATTCATAATCCTTATCAGTAACAAATATGGGAGAGGTAGCAAACTTAGGATCATATTTCATTCTCTCCCTCATAGATTTTTCTTTCATTTCAACAAGCAATTTTATAACTTCATCTCTATCATTACAAGCAAGAATGGCTCTAGCCGTCTCCCTATCAAAGCAATGTTCCTCAGGTGTTTCAACTCTAGTAGGAGAGCTAGGCATAATAGGTGCATCAAAATTCTCAAGAGTTTCAACATTTTCAATTTCTTTAGCATTAGCAAGTTGTTCAGCAAGAAATTCACCAAGTGGCACAGCATTATCAAGCCTAGTACTAGCATCATCATGAGTATCATTCATAGCAGAAGTGGTATCATCAATAACTTGCGACATATCAGAATTAATAGCATGTGGTGGTGTTGCAAGCTTACTCAAAACAGAAGGTGAATCAAGTGCAGAGCTAGATGGCAATTCCTTACCTCCCCTCGTCTTAGAGGGAACGATCTTGGTCTTAGCGTCTTTTAGATTCATCATAGTGATCAACAGATATAAATCCCAAGTGACTCAGCAAATAAAGCTATGCTCCCCGGCAACGGCGCCAGAAAAAGGTCTTGATAACCCACAAGTATAGGGGATCGCAACAGTTTTCGAGGGTAGAGTATTCAACCCAAATTTATTGATTCGACACAAGGGGAGCCAAAGAATATTTGCAAGTATTAGCAGTTGAGTTGTCAATTCAACCACACCTGGAAACTAAATATCTGCAGCGGAGTGATCAGCAGCACAGTAGTATGATAGTTTGATAGCAGCAGCAATAATAGTAACAGTAGCAGTAACGGTAGCAGCAGTAGTTTTGTATCAATTGTGACAGCAGTAGCAACAGTAGTAACTTAGCAAAGAACAATATGTGAAAAACTCGTAGGCATTGGATCGGTGACTATGTTGGATAACATTCATCATGTAAGAGTCATAACCTAGGGCGACACAGAACTAGCTCCAATTCATCGATGTAATGTAGGCATGTATTCCGTATATAGTCATACGTGCTTGCAATAAGAGCTTGCATGACATCTTTTGTCCTACCCTCCTGTGGCAGCGGGGTCCATAAGGAAACTAAGGGATATTAAGGCCTCCTTTTAATAGAGAACCGGAACAAAGCATTAACACATAGTGAATACATGAACTCCTCAAACTATGGCAATCACCGGAAACAATCCCAATTATTGTCACCTTGGGGTATGCGGATCATAACACGTAGCATGTGTGTATAACTTGCAAGATCGGACCAAGAACACAAATATATTCATGAAAACATAAAGGGTTCAGATCTGAAATCATGGCACTCAGGCCCTAGTGACAAGCATTAAGCATAGCAAAGTCATAGCAACATCAATCTCAGAACATAGTGGATAATAGGGATCAAACCCTAACAAAACTAACTCGATTACATGATAAATCTCATCCAACTCATCACTGTCCAGCAAGCTGATAACCCACAAGTATAGGGGATCAATTGTTGCTTTTTCGATAAATAAGAGTGTCGAACCCAACGAGGAGCTAAAGGTAGAATTAATATTCCCTTCAAGTTCTATCGACCACCGATACAACTCTACGCGCACTTAACGTTCGCTTTACCTAGAACAGATATGAAACTATTTTGTAGATGATAGGATAGGTTTGCAAGAATAAAACAAGAAGTACTTTGCGAGAATAAAACTACAAATAATTTGGAAGATAATAAAAGTTAGTTGTTTAGTAGAAAGCTTTTGTAACACAAGAGAAAGATTTGTCCATAGGCAATCGATAACTAGACCGGTAATCATTGTTGCAATTTTATATGAGGGAGAGGCATGAGCTAACATACTTTCCGTACTTGGATCATATGCACTTATGATTGGAACTCTAGCAAGCATCCGCAACTACCAAAGATCATTAAGGTAAAACCCAACCATAGCATTAAGTATCAAGTCCTCTTTACTCCCATACGCAACAACCCCCTTACTCGGGTGTAAGCTTCTGTCACTCTAGCCGCCCACCATAAGAGAATTATTAACGTATTGCAAACCCTATAGCGGGAATCCCCCACGTGTGCGCGGCACGGAAGGCACCATAGGACAGCACCAAAATAAAACGTACAACTTAAACCAATCACGATCATCAATCAACCCATAGGACAAAACGAATCTACTCAAATATCATAGGATGACCACAAATCATTGGATAATAATATGTAGCATTAAGTACCATGTTTAAGTAGAGAATTACAGCGGGAATTGAGAGGTGACACCGCTGCATAGAGGGGGAGAGAGTTGGTGTTGACGGCGGCGAAGTTGTTGGTGTAGATCGCCGTCATGATGGTTCCCCCGGCGGCGTTCCGGCGCCACCGGGAGAGAGGGGGAGAGAACCCCCCCTCCTTCTTCTTCCTTGGCCTCCCCCCTAGATGGGAGGAGAGTTTCCCCTCTGGTCCATGGCTGCCATGGCGGCGGAGGGGCAGGAGCCCCTTCTAGATTGGATCTCTCTCCCTGTTCTCTTCTGTTTCGCGTTCCAATTTTATGGCCCTTCACCGTTTCTTAAACTCCCGGAGATCCGTAACTCCGATTGCGCTGAAATTTTAACACAATTTTTTTCCAGATATTAGCTTCCTTGCGCCCGAAGAATAGCACCAACCGACCTACGAGGGCCTCACGAGGCACCACGGCGCGTCGGACCCCCCCTGGCGCGCCCTGGTGCCTCGTGGGGCCCACGAGCACCGCCTTGCGTTGATTCCACCTCCCAAAAATCACATATATTCGAAAATAATTCTCCGTGAAATTTTATTGCATTTGGACTTCGTTTGATATGGATATTCTGCGAAACAAAAAACAAGCAGAAAATAGGAACTGGCACTGGGCACTGGATCAATATGTTAGTCCCAAAAATAATATAAAATGTTGCCAAAAATATGTGAAAGTGGTATAATATTGGCATGAAACAATCAAAAATTATAGATAGGATGGAGACGTATCAGCATCCCCAAGCTTAATTCATGCTCGTCCTCGAGTAGGTAAATGATAAAAAAGATATTTTTTTATGTGGAATGCCACCTAGCAAAATCTTGATCATATAATTTAATCATGGCATGAATATTAAGACACGAGTGATTCAAAGCAATAGTCTATAATTTGACATAAAGACATCAATACTCAAGCATACTAACAAACAACCATGTCTTTCAAAATATCAAGGGACAATTGCATTTTTATCCCTAGTTGGTTCCTACCCACGGGTTTTGCCCTTACTTTTCGAGCTTGCTCAGTTTTGCCCTTACTTTTTCTATCGAGGTCCCTCGAATGCCCTTTGACCGTTTGACTAATACTTTAAAAATTCATAACAAATTCATATGAACTCAGAAAAATGCAAATAAGATATCAAAATGTTCAGATAAACATTACCTTTATGTGCATATCATTTGCATTCAGGACAAAAGCGTCGTTTAAACTACCCGAGGTAATTAATGTTATTAACATTATTAAAAATAGAAAGGTATAAACAATACTTTTACATGAATAAAAATTACATGCAAATGTAGGTGATGTTTTCTGAACATCCTGATATCTTATTTGCATTTTTCTGAGTTCGTATCAACTTGTTATGAATGTTCTAACGACTTTGACCATTATTTGGAAACTTTATAACAAGTTGATATGAACTCAGAAAAATGCAAATAAGATATCAGGATGTTCAGAAAACATCACCTACATTTGCATGTAATTTTTATTCATGAAAAAATTATTTTTTATACCTTTTTATTTTTAATAATGTTAATAACATTAATAACCTCGTCTAGTTTAAACGGTGCTTTTGTCCTGAATGCAAATCATATGCACAAAAAGGTAATGTTTATCTGAACATTTTGATATCTTATTTGCATTTTTTTCGAGTTCATATGAATTTGTTATGAATTTTCAAAGTATTGGTCAGACGGTCAAAGGGCATTCGAGGGACCTCGACGGAAAAAGTAAGGGCAAAACTGAGCAAGCTCGAAAAGTAAGGGCAAAACCCGTGGGTAGGAACCAACTAGGGATAAAAATGCAATTGTCCCAAATATCAATGCTAAAGAAAGTTATCCCTAGCCCATTATGCTCAGTCATTGATCCATTCATGAAACACACTCAACATTAACTACACCCAATGCACAAGTATGACAATAGTGCTCTCCAGTTGGTGCTTTATAAGAGAAGATGGAGACTCAATAAAAATAAAAATGCATAAAAGTAAATAGATAGGCCCTTCGCAGAGGGAAGCAGAGATTTGCAAATGTGCCAGAGCTCAAAGCTTAAATTAGAGAGATAAAATTGTTTTTGAGAGGCATGCTTTTCCTGTCAACGAAAAACGACTGAGAATTCCCAATATCTTCCATGCTAGACACATCATAGGCGGTTCCCAAACAGAAAATAAAGTTTATTTCCTTTCCATCATTCTTTCACAATCCTTGGCTAGCCGTATCCACGGGTGCCCTCCATACCAACACTTTCCAAGGAATTTTGTTGTTATTAATTTTTGATTCATTGTGGGACTGGGCATCCCTATTACCAGCCACTCTCTCGTGCAATGACAAGTGAATAAACACTCATCATGAGAATAACACACCTAGCATGGAAAATATTGGCCACCCCCTGCCGCTTCATGAGCGGTACGGGCACACAAAACGGAAAATTATTTTGAAAATTAGAGTTGACACATGCAAATTTACTTGGAACGGCATGGAAATACCGCATATAGGTAGATATGGTGGACTCATTTGGCACAACTTGGGTTTAAGGAGTTTGGATGCACAAGCAGTATTCCCGCTTAGTACAAATGAAGGCTAGCAAATAGATTGAGAAGAAACCAACCAGAAAACAAAAATGGTCATAAGCATGCATTGAGAATAACTAACACTGAATAATGCACCATAAGTAGGATATAACTTCGTTGCATAACTATTGACTTTACGTGCATGCATAGGGAATCACAAACCTTAACACCAATATTCTTACTAAATCACAATTACTCACTAGCATAACTCACATATTATCATCTCCATATCGCAAAACTATTGCAAGGAATCAAGCTTATCATATTCAGTGATCTACAAGTTTTATGTAGGATTTTATGACTAACCATGTGAATGACCAATTCCTGTTGACTCTCTAAACAGATATAAGTGAAGCATGAGAATTTAATTCTTTCTACAAAAGACTTGCCCACGCTCTAACAAATATAAGTGAAGAAAAAGATCATTCTACAAATAACGGTTTTCTATATGAAGAGAAATAGGCATCCAAACTTCAAATGATATAAGTGGAGCACATGAAGCATTCTATAAAGCCATACTCAAAAGATATAAGTGGAGTGCAAAGAGCATTCTATAAATCAACCAAGGACTATCTCATACTAGCATGGTGCATAAAAGAAAAGGGAAAAATAAACACAAAAGACGCTCCAAGAATTTACGCATATCATGTGAACAAAACAAAAACCGAGACATACCGATAATTGTCGAATAAAGATGGGATGCCTTCCGGGGCATCCCCAAGCTTAGACGCTTGAGTATCCTTGAATATTTACTTGGGGTGCCTTGGGCATCCCCAAGCTTGAGCTCTTAACTCTCCTCATTCTTCTCATATCAATACCTCCTCGATCTTCGAACACTTCATCCACACAAAACTTAACAAAACCTTCGTGAGATCCGTTAGTATAATAAAGCAAATCACTGCTTTAAGTACTATTGCAAACCCATTCATATTTTATTTTTGCATTATACCTACTGTATTCTAACTTCCCCATGGCTTATACCTTCCGATACAATCCATAGTTTCATCAAAACAAGCAAAACAATGCATCAAAAACAGAACAGTCTGTAGTAATTTGAACATTGACCATACTTCTGTAACTCCAAAAATTCTGAAAATTAGGAAAAAATAAAAAAATTGCATAGCAGTAGTGTGTAAAAATTTCAGAATTTTTACACAATCCAGTATAAAATGTAAATTCACGCACTACAGAAAAAGTTTCTGTTTTTGCACCGCACACACCAAACAAGCAATTTAAACATCCTAACGGTAAATCTTGGCATGTTATTTTTATAATACAATGGATTTGTACAAGGGGATAATTATTTTTGTTGAAAAGTTTCTGCAATTCAAGATTTGCAAAGTTTCCATGGGCATGAACAAAGTTCAAGGAGCTCCCCCACTTCAACGGTGCTCGTCTTTCTTACTTTCACTTTTCTTTTTGAAAAAGTTTTAGGCTCCCCTCTATATTTTTTGTTTTTAAACTTTATAAAAGCACTCAATAGAAATAAATGACTCTCTAAAACTTACGGGTTGTCTCCCTGGCAGCGCTTTCTTTAAAGCCATTAAGTTAGGCATAAAGTGCTCAAGTAATCGATCCACCCAGATCCCAAGGTATATCAAAGCCAATTTTAATTAACAATGATTTGTAATTTAGTAGTGAGCACCAAGCAACATATATCATGCAATGACGAAGTCTAACTCTCTTCCTATGCATCGGCATGTCATAAAAGAACAATTCATGCACACATAATAAAGGCCGATACATAGCATAAGCAGTTTCTTTCAATCTTATCGTATTGCAAACATAGAGGGGCGGAGATGTAGTTCCTCTCTCATAATAGTTGCAAGTAGGAGCAGCAAGCACATGCATATTATATTCATCAAAATTATCATGTGTAGTAGTAAAACGCAACCCATCAATATAATCCTTAATAAGAGCAAACTTCTCCGATATAGTGTAGTTGGGAGAATTCAAAAAGATAATAGGACTATCATGTGTGGGTGCAATAGCAACAATTTCATTCTTAACATAAGGAACTATAGCAATTTCATCTCCATAAGCATAATTCAAATTGGCATCATGGCCACAATCATAGCAAGCATCAATTTCATCAAAAAGGGATATTTCAAACGAATCCAATGGATCATAGCAATTATCATAGCATTCATCCTTCGGTAAGCACAAAGGGAAATTAAACAATGTATGAGATAAAGAGTTACTCTCATCAGAAGGTGGGCATGGGTGATCAATCCGCTCTTCCTCCTTTTGTTCTTCGCTCTCCTCCTCAATTTTTTCATCTAATGAGCTCACAGTGTCATCAATTTCTTCTTCCATAGGAGCCTGCAAAATATTAGTCTCTTCTTGGACAGCAGAGGTGTCCTCAATATATTCTTTAACATAAACATTAGAAGCATAGTTTTCATGGCAATATTTAAGTATGGCAAAAAATTTAGATTTGTAAAGAGTAGCATCATACTTTTCAATCAAAGAAGCAATTTCCTAAGCACCCTTAAAAGCAACAAATTCTTCAATTTGTTCAATATCATAGTAACTATAAACACCTTTAGCATAAGAAGATATGATTCCATTATCACTAAACTCACATTGGTAGGGAAGGTGTTTCTTAGGGTCTTCAGAACAACAAGTAAAATCATGTATTTCACATAAATCCCAAGCATAGCAATTCAAAGTATTAATATGATGCCATAAGAGTTTCCCTTTTTGAGACAAGCAGTGTCGCACAAAATAAGCATGCTCATTTAATGATTTTCCCTCAACTAAGCTAGTTGAGTTTTTAGCACGAGCACATAGGGATCGAAGATGATCCAAGTAGAAAGCTTCAGCAGTATGATAGATTTTGGGTGGTTCTTCAACCATTGGTTTAGCAGGTACAACTAATTTTTTTGGTATTTTATGTTTCCTACCCATAACTAAAGATAGAAAACAAGAGCACAAAATAAAAACTACTTAGTGATAAAGCAAACAAGCACACACGAGAATATCAACCCCCACGCTATTGCTCCCCGGCAACGGCGCCAGAAAAAGGTCTTGATAACCCACAAGTATAGGGGATCAATTGTAGCTTTTTTGATAAATAAGAGTGTCGAACCCAACGAGGCGCTAAAGGTAGAATTAATATTCCCTTCAAGTTCTATCGACCACCGATACAACTCTACGCGCACTTAACGTTCGCTTTACCTAGAACAAGTATGAAACTATTTTGTAGATGATAGGATAGGTTTGCAAGAATAAAACTAGAAGTACTTTGCGAGAATAAAACTATGAATAATTTGCAAGATAATAAAAGTTAGTTGTTTAGTATAAAGCCATTGTAACACAAGAGAAAGATTTGTCCATAGGCAATCGATAACTATTCCGGTAATCATTGTTGCAATTTTTATATGAGGGAGAGGCATGAGCTAACATACTTTCCGTACTTGGATCATATGCACTTATGATTGGAACTCTAGCAAGCATCCGCAACTACCAAAGATCATTAAGGTAAAACCCAACCATAGCATTAAGTATCAAGTCCTCTTTACTCCCATACGCAACAACCCCCTTACTCGGGTGTAAGCTTCTGTCACTCGAGCCGCCCACCATAAGAGAATTATGAACGTATTGCAAACCCTACAGAGGGAATCCCCCACGTGTGCGCGGCACGGAACGCACCATAGGACAGCACCAAAATAAAACGTACAACTCAAACCAATCACGATCATCAATCAACCCATAGGACAAAACGAATCTACTCAAACATCATAGGATGGCCACAAATCATTGGATAATAATATGTAGCATTAAGCACCATGTTTAAGTAGAGAATTACAGCGGGAATTGAGAGGTTACACTGCTGCATAGAGGGGGAGAGAGTTGGTGTTGACGGCGGTGAAGTTGTTGGTGTAGATCGCCGTCACGATGGTTCCCCCGGCGGCGTTCCGGCGCCACCGGGAGAGAGGGGGAGAGAGCCCCCCTCCTTCTTCTTCTTCCTTGGCCTCACCCCTAGATGGGAGGAGAGTTTACCCTCTGGTCCATGGCTGCCATGGCGGCGGAGGGGCAGGAGCCCCTCCTAGATTGGATCTCTCTCCCTGTTCTCTTCTGTTTCGTGTTCCTGTTTTCTGGCCCTTCACCGTTTCTTAAATTCTCGGAGATCCGTAACTCCGATTGCGCTGACATTTTAACATGATTTTTTTCCGGATATTAGCTTCCTTGCACCCGAAGAATAGCACCAACCGACCTACGAAGGCCTCACGAGGCACCACGGCGCGCCGGACCCCCCTGGCATGCCCTGGTGCCTCGTGGGGCCCACGAGCACCGCCTTGCGTTGATTCCACCTCCCAAAAATCACATATATTCTAAAATAATTCTCCGTGAAATTTTATTGCATTTGGACTTCGTTTGATATGGATATTCTATGAAACAAAAAACAAGCAGAAAACAGGAACTGGCACTGGGCACTGGATCAATATGTTAGTCCCAAAAATAATATAAAATGTTGCCAAAAATATGTGAAAGTGGTAGAATATTGGCATGAAACAATAAAAAATTATAGATACGACGGAGACGTATCACAAGCCTACAAAGGAATTACTCACTCCCGGTGGTGAGCATCATGAAATTGGTGATGAAGGATGGTTGATGATGACGATGCCGGAAGATCCCCCTCTCCGGAGCCCCAAATGGACTCCAAATCTGGCCTCCCGATGAAGAAAAAGAGGTGGCGGTGGCTCCGTATTGTGAAACGCAATAAAACATCTTCTCCTATTTTTTCCTCTGGAATTGTGAATTTATAGGCCAGAGATTAGGGTCAGCGGAGCCACGTGGGCCCCACGAGCCACCAGGGCGCGTCTGGGGGGTGGCGCACCCTCTTGCCTCGTGGGCACTGGGTGGCCCCCCTCCAATGGGTCTTGGTTCCCGTATTTTTTATTTATTCCATAAAAAATCTCCAAAAAGTTTCATCCAATTCCAAGAACTTTTATTTCTGCACAAAAAACAACACCATGGTAGTTCTGCTGAAAACAGCGTCAGTCCGGGTTAGTTCCATTCAAATCATGCAAATTAGGGGCCAAAACAAGAGCAAAAGTATTTGGAAAAGTAGATACGATGGAGACGTATCATGTTTTTTCCCTGCGCTGCGAATTTGTCTATTTCCAAAAAACTGCATATTTAAAGAACTGCCACTGTTTTGAAATGTTAATTATAAAACATCCATGCATCCAAATAAAACATGTCATACATGAAACTTGGGTAGAATTTCATGTAGTTTCGCAATATCCAACTTTCATAGATGTTAAAAATGTTTAAAATTGCTGTTTGCATTAATTTGCATAAATGACTTGTTAAAATGGTTTATTTCATAACTAAATAACCGTAGCTCCGAATTAAATAAACTTTATATGTAAATGGGGTAGAAAAATGTGTAGATTATCATGGTGCACTTTCTTTTGCTGTTTAACAACATTAAAATGGTGTTTTATTCAAAACAGTACCAAATCCGAAATTTGCATATGGGGATTTTTTGGAAATTGTTGTTTGTTGTTTCCGGCCTCATTTAAATTGCCTAGATAGGTAGATTAATTATGCTTCACCTCTTGCCATGTTTAACAACATTTAACCTTGTCATGTGCATAAACGGGAGTGAACTAAATAATTGTTTGTGGAGTTTCATCCATATGCAACCCGTTGCATATTGAGCTTCACTTAATGTCCAGTATTTGAATTGTTGCACTTTGCCATGCCATGCCTCATTAAACCGGACATGCATCATACTTGATTGTGCCTCATGCCATGATTATGCTTGTGTGTTTATCATGTTGTTTTCTTGTTTCCGGTTGTGCTTCTCCTCGATAGTTCCTGTTTCGTTGGGATTATGAGATTCGTTTGACTGCGCTTGTTCGTCTACTTCATGGACTCGATATTCTTCCGAGCGGGATTTCAGGCAAGATGATCATGACCTTGGATATCTCTACTATCTTTGCTTGCTAGTTGTCTCGTTACTATCGCTATGTCGCGCTTCTTACCACATATATGTCAGCCTCCTATATACCATGATACAGCCTCTAACCTTCCACCATCCCAGCAAACCGTTGTTTGGCTATGTTACCGCATTGCTCAGCCCCTTTCTTATAGCGTTGCTAGTTGCAGGTGCTATTGCAGGTTGTTCCATTTTGGGACATGGATATCATGGGATATCATAATATCTCTTATTTAATTAATGCATCTATATACTTGGTTGTGTGTGGAAGGATCGGCCTTTTGCCTGGTGTTTTGTTCCACTCACGCCGCCCTAATTTCCGTAATACCGGTGTTATATTCCTTGATTAGCATTCCTAACATGCTCAGGGATTATGGGACCCTCTTGACAGTTCGCTTTGAATAAACGCTTCCAGTAAGGCCCAACTTTGGTTTTAACATTTGCCAACATAATAATACTGAATTAAATAATTAATTTTGCATAGGGCGTCATGAACCCGAGGATTCTTAATTCAACATAATACAGGTGGGCCGGTGCTGATGGTGCTGGTCTGAACTAGAGCACCGTGCGGGCTACCTAGGGCAACTCGGGACGTCAGTTACTATACGCTTCGCTCATCCGGTCGTGGCCTGTGACGAGATACGCGCGGCTACTATCAGGGTATCGGCACGCCAGGAGGTCTTGCTGGACTTGTTTACCATTGTCGAAATGTCTTGTGCACCGGGAACTCCGAGGATCCTTCTGGCTGACTCGAGGTTGATCGGGTTTTTCTTGAGGTTGAGGTTTTCCCACCGCAGCTTGTGTTGGTTTGTGATGGACCAGGTTGGAACACCCCTGCAGGGTTAAATCTTTCGGAGAGCCGTGCCCGCGGTTATGTGGCGACTTGGAAATTTATAACCTCCGGTTGTAGAGAACTTGGCACTAAATCTAATTAAAATACATCAACCGCGTGCGTAACCGTGATCGTCTCTTTTCGAGGGAGTTCGGGAAGAGAACATGGTGGGGTTATGTTTGACTCGTAAGTAGGTGTTCAGGATCACTTCTTGATCATTACTAGTTTGCGCCCGCTTATACGTAGTGACTCTTCTTAATCTTGTACTTGTAAGTTGGCCACTTAAACATGCTTAGTGCTTGCTGCAACCTCACCACTTATCCATTCCATACCCACTAAGCTTTGATTTTCTTGCTACCCATGGTTATGGGATTGCTGAGTCCTCGTGGCTCACAGTTTACTACAATAACAGGTGCAGGTACAGGTAAAGCGATGATTTGACGTGAGAGCGATGCTTGTTCTATTTGGAGTTCTTCTTCTGCTTCTCCTCCTTCATCGATCATAGGATGGGTCCCGGTTGGCAGCCTGGGACTAGCAGGGTGGACGTTGTTCTTTTTTTCGTTTGATTTCATCCGTAGTCGGATCCTGCTCTTCTATATGTTGTTTGCTATGTTCTGTTGTATTGATGTATTCATGTTGTAGCTTGTGGCGAGTGTAAGCCTCTATCTGGTATTCTCATCTATTCAGTACATGGTATGATGTAACGATATCCACCTTGCAAAGCGTCTCCGATATGCGCGTATATCCTTAGCGGGACTTCCGAGTCCCTTGAGGATAGGACCGCATATTGGGCGTGACAAGTTGGTATCAGAGCCGCTACCGATCGTAGGAGCCCCCTTGATTGATCGAACCGTTGACGAGTCTAGAAGAAAACTATTTTGAATCCTAGCTATATATCGGAGAGTAGGAATTCTTTTTACTCCTTATCCCCTTCGTCGCTCTGGTGAGGAATTGTGACATAGGTGTTTTGATTCTACTACTCTTCTCACTCAATTTTTTTTAGGATCACGCGGGTATTTTTGGAATCGTTGCGATATCGGTGTAACAGAATTTTGTTCTTGGTGCCTCCTGACCGTATGGATTGGACCCGGGGATTTGAGCTCCAAGGGGTTCTTGTCACATTCGCTATCGTTTCAGTTCCTGAATACCAGAGGACGCCGACATTGAAAGACTCTTCTATCTTGTTTGTGGTGAGATAACCCCGACGTCACCCAGTACTGGGGAGATAGTTCGGGAGTACTGCCACGGCTAGCATAGCGGATGTTTTTTCGAATGTCTGGGGTAGACGAATTTGTGAAGTTTCTCGGTTGTGTGTTAAGGGTTGCGGATGCAGTTGCAGCTGATTAGGTTGTTGTTTGATATGAGTAGGTTCCTGGACCCGCAACCTGATCGCATAACCAAGAAGTTTCGGGAGTTCTTAGGTGTGAATTCAAGTAGTTACCTAGGATATCATTCCGACAGATGCATGATATGAGATTGGGGTTCGACATCTAGTGGTCCGCCTGCTCACGGTCGTTTTTACAGCGGTGCTCGTTGCATCTTAAAGAACCCTTGTAGCTTTGCTACGGTTCGGGGACGCTTCGTAGTCTCGTACACTACCTTGTACGGATGGCCACTGTAAGATCGAGCCCGTGTGGGCCCCACCACAAAAATTTCGGACGAAATCTCTATCATAGGTTTGTTCCGGCTTATTCTGCAAGCCAAATCCTTTGTTTTGTTTTGAGTTGCGGTATTCGAGTTGCTTCGAAGTCAAGTGTGAATTCCATATCCTTCCGGCGTTCTCATATTTTTATGGGAGTGCTAATCCTTTAATCGTTCAAGATTTTTATGTCAATTCCTTTTCAACCGGTGTGCTCCTCTTCAAGTTAATTCAATCCGCTCCATCATTTGCAAGACCAATTCTCAGTTTTCTCAACGGTGTTCGTTTCACCCGTTCCAAGTTATCTTTATTTTTCCCACCCTCCCACCCTTTTTCTTCGCGGAGTCAGAGATGTCAAATCAAGTATACATTTTATTCATGTGAAGTCTCTTCATTCTTTTTTTCTACAATGTTCTTATCCGGTGATTTCTCGTGAAGATGCTCAGGAGCTACAAGTTCATCATTCTTCGTTCTCGTTTTCTTCTCCGGTGCAGTCAATTCAAGCTTCGGTTGATCATACCCCTTTCGTTGGTTCAAATATTTTTTCCATGTTGGAAGTTCTTATCCAAGGCTCTTATTTATTCACATCTCTCTATTCATATCCGGACAGTAGAAGATATCTCAGAAGATTCGTGTTTCCATTCTAAATCCGTTCAAGCTAATTCGAGGTTGTTATCTCATTCAAGCCATTTAAATCTTACCGGTGCATTATCTATTTCTAAGCAATCGTCTCAACGGTGTTTCTTTTGAGTGGGCCCTAACCCACAGGTCTTTTCCCAGGATCTTACCTGGCTCCTCTAATTTTTCCCGAAGTTATTCTCAAATTCTTTCAAGTGTGACGTAAGAATGAATTTTCATCAGTCAATTGTCTTCTTCAAGATTTCCTCCAAATCATTTCATTTTGATCCCAATCTTACTCTTTTCATTGCTCCGGAGTGTCTCAATAATTTTGGTGGTGTTCCTCGTCGTCATTCTCAGCTTTGAAGACTGAAGAAGAGTTTCTCCTAACCATATCCGTTCTCTTGAATATTCATGATTCAAGCATGTTTCTATCCTCTTAAATTGTTTCGATCGTGAGAAATTCTTTTCATATCCATCTGAAGCATTTCATGAGTTCTTTCCATTTTCGATCCTCCTAAGGCCATCATTTCAGAATTCTTCATTCTCAACGTTCTTCTCCCGTTCTCAATTCTTCCGGTGCGTCATTCAAATATTCTCTAATAAGCTCGTGATCTCTTTGTTCTCTTGTATCTAAATTCCCTCAAGTATCTTCGTTCGTTTTCTAATTCTTCCCGGCGATTCGTTCTTTTTCATTTCTTACGGTGGTTCGTTCAAGATTCCTCTTCCTTTGTTATCGTATCAATTCATTTGTCCTTTCCAAAATTCTACCGGTGGTTCGTTGAAGACCTTCCCAAGGTTGCGCAATATCTCTTCTCAATCCTTTTCAAAAGAATAAGTAGTATAACAAATCCATTGCTTGTCATCAATTTAAGTTGATGGAGGATAAACATACAGTAAATCTTATTCTTGTTTTCCTCGAGGTGATTTAGTTCTTTCTTCTGGAGTTCGTTCATGATATCAAATTCTCGGTTCCAAGTGTTTCATCTTTTCTTTTCCAGAGTTCAAAGTTTTTCCCATTATCTCATCATGAAGCTCCATCTAAATCATCACAAGGCTTCATCTTGTTCTTTGCAACCTTCCTTTCGTTTTGATCATCTTGTTATCCATCCGGAGTTCTTCGAGAGTTTCTTCATGGTGGTTCATCAAGGATTTAATTAATTCTCAAAGTGTTTTGGCATGATTATTGTTGGAGGTCAAGTATTCTTCGTCTTGCATTTCAAAGTGCAAATCCTTTATACCTTGTCTTTTGAGGTGGTCTTCTGTCATTCTTGACAATTTTCCTTCGTGTTTCATGATTCACAAGTTGTCAGGAATGAGATATGTTAAACCCATCATTTTCTCTTCGCCCAGGAGATCTTTTCAACCCATCAATCTCTTTGTTGGAATTATCTTGGTATAGATTTCACCTAAAGCCTATCCTAAGGATTGGTGCTATTGTGGTGCTTATCAATGATCCAAGTTTCTCCTTCTCTTCTCGGTGAAAGAGGTTTTCATCTCTTCGAGATCTCAAGCAATCAATTCTTTCCGTTAGTGGCAGGTTTTCACCTCAAATGTTGAGATGTTTTCCATAAGCCCACAACAAGCTTATTCTTTTCGTTGTTGATTTTCCAACAACTCCGTTCATTCTTTCGCTGTAAGGATGCTTTTCAAATTCAATTGTGGGAGAAGTTGTCATTTTCTTCTCCGTTCTTTTCTTTCCAATGATCTAGCTTCTATTCTTTCGTTTCGGAGGCATTGTGGTGTTTCTCTCTTTGACCCATTATCTCGTTTCGCCAAGATCATGTTCTTTCCTTGCTTATCCATTTTACCGAAGTGTTGTGCCCTCTTTTCAAGTCCTTTTGTTCTTATCAAGCTTTTCTTATCTTTTCTACCGAAGTGCTGCCCAAATTCTTTTTTGTTCTCATTCCTTATCTATCTCGTTTCAACCAGAGTGGTTTCGAATTCTTGCTTGTTCCTCAAGCCATTCTTCAACTCTTTGCAACCTTCGAGGTTTGTTTGTTTCACTCGTTTGTCCAAGAAGCAACTTTGTTTTACCTCTTACACATTCTCTTCCTCTTCTCATTCTTAGATCTCGGGGCAAGATCTCTTGTAAGTGGGGGAGTGTTGTGACAGCCTGAGACCGACGCTTCAGATGCCTTGCATTGCATGATGTCATCATGCACATTGCATCCGCATGTTTTTCAAAGACTTGCATCCGTTCGTAGTTGCATGTTCTCCCTGTTGCTTTCGTTGACCGTTCCGAGACCAACCGGGTTTTTTGATTCCCTCCTGTCTGACTGCCTTGTCTTCGTTGACTTCTCTCATACCCCTCGCAACATTGTCCGAAAACTTGCCCGAACCCTAACCGCCCGGTCGTGACCGGTGGGTCCGGATCAATCCCGAAATACCCAAACATCTTCGGTTATTTGTTTTGACCACTCGTTAGACCCGGAGCCGTTCGATGGCGATCGGACGCCCTGAAACCCCCTCCTTTTATCTCTTCCGTATAAATAGTGGACAACCCTAAATTTTCGGGAGCTTGTCCCATCCCCGTCCCATCGCGCCGCCACTCTCTCCAAATCCCCCTCGGGATCCATCCCACCCAACCAGCGCAGCGCAGCCTCCACCTACCAATCCATCGATCCATTCAACCACCTCCTAACCAGTCTCCTGGACAAGTCCGGTCGGCCACAACCCCGCTCTGGATCGAGAGGAGCCCGACCCCGAGCTGCCTCCTCTGCCTCGTTCCTGATGTCGTTCGCGCCGACCTCCCGAGGAGACGGCCAAGCCCCGAGCTCCTCCTACCCCCGCACCTCCCCGCCTCGCCGTCGGCGACCGAAACCTTGCCGGAGCTCCACCAGGACCCCGACCAACCCAAGCCAGTGACGTCACTCCCCCTGCCTTCTCTCTTTTCCTCTCTCTCTCTAATCTCTCTGCATCTCCTCCGGCAGCGCTGCCGTTCCTGCACCACCTCACGCGGGACGGCCTCGTCTCTGCGCCGCGCGAACCTTCTGCATCGACCACTCCATCACCGTCCCCTGCATCGAGCTGCTGCTCGAGTTCGAATCGCTAGCTGCCGCCGGCAGCAGCCATCTCCGGTGACCCACGTCGTCGTTTGCCCTGCTTTCTCCTTCCTTCCTTTCTCTCCTTGCTCCTCCATCTCTCTCAGGGCTCTCTATCTTTTCGTCCACAGGGAACATCCATGGCGCCGAAGCACCTGCCCCGTTCGCCTCGTCTCCTCCCGTCGCCGGAGAACGCATCCCCACGGCCGGGACGGGTCCTCCTCGAGTTCCCTTCCTCGGATCCGTGCTCGCCCGCGCCAAGTTCGCTGCCTGCCGCGCCAAGTCCCGCTTCTCCCTGCGCTAAGCCGCCGACGCCGTGCTCCTTCCATCCTCGTCAACGAGCGAGGCGCGCGTCCTCGTTGACCCAGCCGCAGCGCGCCCCTGAAGCTGCCCCAGCAGGCCTGCCTCCTCCTCGACTGGGCCAACCTCATGGTGAGCCAGGCCCGATCTCCTCTATTGTGCGCCCTAGGTGATGCTTTGCTATTGTCGCGCCCACTGTTTCGGCCCAGTAGTGTTTTTTCCCGTGCGCTGCGAATTTGTCAATTCCAAAAAACTGCATATTTAAAGAACTGCCATTGTTTTGAAATGTTAATAATAAAATATCCATGCATCCAAATAAAACATGTCATATATGAAACTTGGATAGAATTTCATATAGTTTCACAATATCCAACTTTCATCCATGTTAAAAATGTTTAAAAATGATGTTTGCATTAATTTGCATAAATGACTTGTTAAAATGGTTTATTTCATAACTAAATAATCGTACCTCCGAATTAAATAAAATTTATATGTAAATGGGGTAGAAAAATGTGTAGATTATCATGGTGTACTTTCTTTTGCTGTTTAACAAAATTAAAATGGTGTTTTATTCAGAACAGTACCAAATTCGAAATTTGCATATGGGGATTTTCCGGAATTGTTGTTTGTTGTTTCCGGCCTCATTTAAATTGCCTAGATAGGTAGATTAATTATGCTTCACCTCTTGCCATGTTTAACAACATTTAACCTTGTCATGTGCATAAACGGGAGTGAACTAAATAATTGTTCGTGGAGTTTCGCCAATATGCAACCCGTTGCATATTGAGCTTCACTTAATGTGTAGTATTTGAATTGTTGCACTTTGCCATGCCATGCCTCATTAAACTGGACATGCATCATACTTGATTGTGCATCATGCCATGATTATGCTTGTGTGTTTATCGTGTTGTTTTCTTCTTTCCAGTTGTGCTTCTCCTCGATAGTTCCTGTTTCGTTGCGATTATGAAATTCGTTCGACTGCGCTTGTTCGTCTACTTTATGGACTCGATCTTCTTCCGAGCGGGATTTCAGGCAAGATGATCATGACCTTGGATATCTCTACTATCTTTGCTTGCTAGTTGTCTCGTTGCTATCGCTATGTCGCGCTTCCTACCACATATATGTCAGCCTTCTATATGCCATGATACAGCCTCTAACCTTCAACGATCCCAGCAAACCGTTGTTTGGCTATGTTACCACATTGCTCAGCCCCTTTCTTATAGCGTTGCTAGTTGCAGGTTATTCCATGTTGGGACATGGATATCATGGGATATCACAATATCTCTTATTTAATTAATGCATCTATATACTTGGTTGTGTGTGGAAGGCTAGGCCTTTTGCCTGGTGTTTTGTTCCACTCACGCTGCCCTAGTTTCCGTAATACCGGTGTTATATTCCCTTATTAGCGTTCCTAACATGCTCAGGGGTTATGGGACCCTCTTGACAGTTCGCTTTGAATAAACGCTTCCAGCAAGGCCCAACTTTGGTTTTAACATTTGCCAACATAATAATACTGAATTAAATAATTAATTTTGCATAGGGCGTCATGAACCCGAGGATTCTTAATTCAACATAATACAGGTGGGCCGGTGCTGATGGTGCTGGTCTGAACTAGAGCACCGTGCGGGCTACCTAGGGCAACTCGGGATGTCAGTTACTATACGCTTCGCTCATCCGGTCGTGGCCTGTGCCGAGATACGCGCGGCTACTATCAGGGTATCGGCACGCCAGGAGGTCTTGCTGGACTTGTTTACCATTGTCGAAATGTCTTGTGCACCGGGAACTCCGAGGATCCTTCTGGCTGACTCGAGGTTGATCGGGTTTTTCTTGAGGTTGAGGTTTTCCCACCGCAGCTTGTGTTGGTTTGTGATGGACCAGGTTGGAACACCCCTGCAGGGTTAAATCTTTCGGAGAGCCGTGCCCGCGGTTATGTGGCGACTTGGAAATTTATAACCTCCGGTTGTAGAGAACTTGGCACTAAATCTAATTAAAATACATCAACCGCGTGCGTAACCGTGATCGTCTCTTTTCGAGGGAGTTCGGGAAGAGAACACAGTGGGGTTATGTTTGACTCATAAGTAGGTGTTCAGGATCACTTCTTGATCATTACTAGTTTGTGCCCACTTATACGTAGTGACTCTTCTTAATCTTGTACTTGTAAGTTGGCCACTTAAACATGCTTAGTGCTTGCTGCAACCTCACCACTTATCCATTCCATACCCATTAAGCTTTGATTTTCTTGCTACCCATGGTTATGGGATTGCTGAGTCCTCGTGGCTCATAGTTTACTACAACAACAGGTGCAGGTACAGGTAAAGTGATGATTTGACGTGAGAGCGATGCTTGTTCTATTTGGAGTTCTTCTTCTGATTCTCCTCCTTCATCGATCATAGGATGGGTCCCGGTTGGCAGCCTGGGACTAGCAGGGTGGACGTTGTTCTTCTTTTTCATTTGATTTCATCCGTAGTCGGATCCTACTCTTCTATATGTTGTTTGCTATGTTCTGTTGTATTGATGTATTCATGTTGTAGCTTGTGGCGAGTATAAGCCTCTATCTGGTATTCTCATCTATTCAGTACATGGTATGATGTAATGATATCCACCTTGCAAAGCGTCTCCGATATGCGCTTCTATCCTTAGCGGGGCTTCCGAGTCCCTTGAGGATAGGACCGCATATTGGGCGTGACAAGTTGGTATCAGAGCCGCTACCGACCGCAGGAGCCCCCTTGATTGATCGAACCGTTGACGAGTCTAGAAGAAAACTATTATGAATCCTAGCTATATATCGGAGAGTAGGAATTCTTTTTACTCCTTATCCCCTTCGTCGCTCTGGTGAGGAATTGTGACATAGGTGTTTTGATTCTACTACTCTTCTCACTCAATTTTTTTTAGGATCACGCGGGTATTTTCGAAATCGTTGCGATATCGGTGTAACAGAATTTTGTTCTTGGTGCCTCCTGACCGTATGGATTGGACCCGGGGATTTGAGCTCCAAGGGGTTCTTGTCACATTCGCTATCGTTTCAGTTCCTGAATACCAGAGGACGCCGACATTGAAAGACTCTTCTATCTTGTTTGTGGTGAGATAACCCCGACGTCACCCAGTACTGGGGAGATAGTTCGGGAGTACTGCCACGGCTAGCATAGCGGATGTTTTTTCGAATGTCTGGGGTAGACGAATTTGCGAAGTTTCTCGGCTGTGTGTTAAGGGTTGCGGATGCAGTTGCAGCTGATTAGGTTGTTGTTTGATATGAGTAGGTTCCTGGACCCGCAACCTGATCGCATAACCAAGAAGTTTCGGGAGTTCTTAGGTGTGAATTCAAGTAGTTACCTAGGATATCATTCCGACAGATGCATGATATGAGATTGGCGTTCGACGTCTAGTGGTCCGCCTGCTCACGGTCGTTTTTACAGCGGTGCTCGTTGCATCTTAAAGAACCCTTGTAGCTTTGCTACGGTTCGGGGACGCTTCGTAGTCTCGTACACTACCTTGTACGGATGGCCACTGTAAGATCGAGCCCGTGTGGGCCCCACCACAAAAATTTCGGACGAAATCTCTATCATAGGTTTGTTCCGGCTTATTCTGCAAGCCAAATCCTTTGTTTTGTTTTGAGTTGCGGTATTCGAGTTGCTTCGAAGTCAAGTGTGAATTCCATATCCTTCCGGCGTTCTCATATTTTTATGGGAGTGCTAATCCTTTAATCGTTCGAGATTTTTATGTTAATTCCTTTTCAACCTGTGTGCTCCTCTTCAAGTTAATTCAATCCGCTCCATCATTTGCAAGACCAATTCTCAGTTTTCTCAACGGTGTTCGTTTCACCCGTTCCAAGTTATCTTTATTTTTCCCACCCTCCCACCCTTTTTCTTCGCGGAGTCAGAGATCTCAAATCAAGTATACATTTTATTCATGTGAAGTCTCTTCATTCTTTTTTTCTGCAATGTTCTTATCCGGTGATTTCTCGTGAAGATGCTCAGGAGCTACAAGTTCATCATTCTTCGTTCTCGTTTTCTTCTCCGGTGCAGTCAATTCAAGCTTCGGTTGATCATACCCCTTTCGTTTGTTCAAATATTTTTCCCATGTTGGAAGTTCTTATCCAAGGCTCTTATTTATTCACATCTCTCTATTCATATCCGGACAGTAGAAGATATCTCAGAAGATTCGTGTTTCCATTCTAAATCCGTTCAAGCTAATTCGAGGTTGTTATCTCATTCAAGCCATTTAAATCTTACCGGTGCATTATCTATTTCTAAGCAATCGTCTCAACGGTGTTTCTTTTGAGTGGGCCCTAACCCACAGGTCTTTTCCCAGGATCTTACCTGGCTCCTCTAATTTTTCCCGAAGTTATTCTCAAATTCTTTCAAGTGTGACGTAAGAATGAATTTTCATCAGTCAATTGTCTTCTTCGAGATTTCCTCCAAATCATTTCATTTTGATCCCAATCTTACTCTTTTCATTGCTCCGGAGTGTCTCAATAATTTTGGTGGTGTTCCTCGTCGTCATTCTCAGCTTTGAAGACTGAAGAAGAGTTTCTCCTAACCATATCCGTTCTCTTGAATATTCATGATTCAAGCATGTTTCTATCCTCTTAAATTGTTTCGATCGTGAGAAATTCTTTTCATATCCATCTGAAGCATTTCATGAGTTCTTTCCATTTTCGATCCTCCTAAGGCCATCATTTCAGAATTTTTCATTCTCAACGTTCTTCTCCCGTTCTCAATTCTTCCGGTGCGTCATTCAAATATTCTCTAATAAGCTCGTGATCTCTTTGTTCTCTTGTATCTAAATTCCCTCAAGTATCTTCGTTCGTTTTCTAATTCTTCCCGGCGAGTCGTTCTTTTTCATTTCTTACGGTGGTTCGTTCAAGATTCCTCTTCCTTTGTTATCGTATCAATTCATTTGTCCTTTCCAAAATTCTACCGATGGTTCGTTGAAGACCTTCCCAAGGTTGCGCAATATCTCTTCTCAATCCTTTTCAAAAGAATAAGTAGTATAACAAATCCATTGCTTGTCATCAATTTAAGTTGATGGAGGATAAACATACAGTAAATCTTATTCTTGTTTTCCTCGAGGTGATTTAGTTCTTTCTTCCGGAGTTCGTTCATGATATCAAATTCTCGGTTCCAAGTGTTTCATCTTTTCTTTTCCGGAGTTCAATGTTTTTCCCATTATCTCATCATGAAGCTCCATCTAAATCATCACAAGGCTTCATCTTGTTCTTTGCAACCTTCCTTTCGTTTTGACCATCTTGTTATCCAACCGGAGTTCTTCGAGACTTTCTTCATGGTGGTTTATCAAGGATTTAATTAATTCTCGAAGTGTTTTGGCAAGATTCTTGTTGGAGCTCAAGTATTCTTCGTCTTGCATTTCAAAGTGAAAATACTTTATACCTTGTTTTTTGAGGTGGTCTTCTGTCATTCTTGATAATTTTCCTTCGTGTTTCATGATTCACAAGTTGTCAGGAATGAGATATGTTAAACCCATCATTTTCTCTTCGCCCAGGAGATCTTTTCAACCCATCAATCTCTTCGTTGGAATTATCTTGGTATAGATTTCCCCTAAAGCCTATCCTAAGGATTGGTGCTATTGTGGTGCTTATCAATGATCCAAGTTTCTCCTTCTCTTCTCGGTGAAAGAGGTTTTCATCTCTTCGAGATCTCAAGCAATCAATTCTTTCCGTTAGTGGCAGGTTTTCACCTCAAATGTTGAGATGTTTTCCATAAGCCCACACCAAGCTTATTCTTTTCGTTGTTGATTTTCCAACAACTCCGTTCATTCTTTCGCTGTAAGGATGCTTTTCAAATTCAATTGTGGGAGAAGTTGTCATTTTCTTCTCCGTTCTTTTCTTTCCAATGATCTAGCTTCTATTCTTTCGTTCCGGAGGAATTTGGTGTTTCTCTCTTTGACCCATTATCTCGTTTCGCCAAGATCATGTTCTTTCCTTGCTTATCCGTTTTACCGAAGTGTTGTGCCCTCTTTTCAAGTCCTTTTCTTCTTATCAAGCTTTGCTTATCTTTTCTACCGAAGTGCTGCCCAAATTCTTTTTTGTTCTCATTCCTTATCTATCTCGTTTCAACCAGAGTGGTTTCGAATTCTTGCTTGTTCCTCAAGCCATTCTTCAACTCTTTGCAACCTTCGAGGTTTGTTGGTTTCACTCGTTTGTCCAAGAAGCAACTTTGTTTTACCTCTTCCACATTCTCTTCCTCTTCTCATTCTTAGATCTCCTGAGACCGACGCTTCAGATGCCTTCCAATTATTTCATTGTCGCCGTGTGATTTATTTGGCTTGTTGCATTGCATCATGTCATCATGCGCATTGCATCCACGTGTTTTTCAAAGACTTGCATCCGTTCGTAGTTGCCTGTTCTCCCTGTTGCCTTCGTTGACCATTTCGAGACCAACCGGGTTTTTCAATCCCCTCCTGTTTGTCTGCCTTGTCTTCGTTGACTTCTCTCATACCCCTCGCAACATTGTCCGAAAACTTGCCCGAACCCGAACCACCCGGTCGTGACCGGTGTGTCCGGATCAATCCCGAAATACCCAAACATCTTTGGTTCTTTGTTTCGACCACTCGTTAGACCCGGAGCTGTCCGATGGCGATCGGACGCCCTGAAACCCCCTCCTTTTATCTCTTCCGTATAAATAGTGGACAACCCTAAATTTTCGGGATCTTGTCCCATCCCCGTCCCATCGCGCCGCCACTCTCTCCAAATCCCCCTCGGGATCCATCCCACCAAACCAGCGCAGCGCAGCCTCCACCTACCAATCCATCGATCCATTCAACCACCTCCTAACCTGTCTCCTGGACAAGTCCGGCCGGCCACAGCCCCGCTCTGGATCGAGAGGAGCCCAACCCCGAGCTGCCTCCTCTGCCTCGTTCCTGATGCCGTTCGCGCCGAGCTCCCGAGGAGACGGCCAAGTCCCGAGCTGCTCCTACCCCCGCACCTCCCCGCCTCGCCGTCGGCGACCGAAACCTTGCCGGAGCTCCACCAGGACCCCGACCAACCCAGGCCAGTGCCATCGCTCCCCCTGCCTTCTCTCTTTTCCTCTCTCTCTCTCTCTAATCTCTATGCATCTCCTCCGGCAGCGCTGCCGTGCCTGCACCACCTCACGCGGGACGGCCTCGTCTCTGCGCCGCGCGAACCTTCTACATCGACCACTCCATCGCCGTCCCCTGCATCGAGCTGCTGCTCGAGTTCGAATCGCTAGCAGCCGCCGGCAGCAGCCATCTCCGGTGAGCCACGTCGCCGTTTGCCCTGCTTTCTCCTTCCTTCCTTTCTCTCCTTGCTCCTCCATCTCTCTCAGGGTTCTCTGTCTTTTCGTCCACAGGGAACATCCATGGCGTCGAAGCACCTGCCCCGTTCGCCTCGTCTCCTCCCGTCGCCGGAGAACGCATCCCCACGGCCGGGACGGGTCCTCCTCGAGTTCCCCTCCTCAGATCCGTGCTCGCCCGCGCCAAGTCCCGCTTCTCCCTGCGCTAAGCCGCCGAGGCCGTGCTCCTTCCATCCTCGTCAACGAGCGAGGCGATCGTCCTCGTTGACCCAGCCGCACCGCGCCCCTGCAGCTGCCCCAGCAGGCCTGCCTCCTCCTCGACTGGGCCAAGCCCATGGTGAGCCAGGCCCGATCTCCTCTATTGTGCGCACTAGGCGATGCTTTGCTATTGTCGCGCCCACTGTTTCTGCCCAGTAGTGTTTTTTCCCCTGCGCTGCGAATTTGTCTATTTCCAAAAAACTGCACATTTAAAGAACTGCCACTGTTTTGAAATGTTAATAATAAAATATCCATGCATCCAAATAAAACATGTCATATATGAAACTTGGATAGAATTTCATGTAGTTTCACAATATCCAACTTTCATCTAGTTAAAAATGTTTAAAATTGTTGTTTGCATTAATTTGCATAAATGACTAGTTAAAATGGTTTATTTCATAACTAAATAATCGTACCTCCGAATTAAATAAACTTTATATGTAAATGGGGTAGAAAAATGTGTAGATTATCATGGTGTACTTTCTTTTGCTGTTTAACAGCATTAAAATGGTGTTTTATTCAGAACAGTACCAAATTCGAAATTTGCATATGGGGATTTTCCGGAATTGTTGTTTGTTGTTTCCGGCGTCATTTAAATTGCCTAGATAGGTAGATTAATTATGCTTCACCTCTTGCCATGTTTAAAAACATTTAACCTTGTCATGTGCATAAACGGGAGTGAACTAAATAATTGTTTGTGGAGTTTCGTCAATATGCAACCCGTTGCATATTGAGCTTCACTTAATGTGTAGTATTTGAATTGTTGCACTTTGCCATGCCATGCCTCATTAAACCGGACATGCATCATACTTGATTGTGCATCATGCCATGATTATGCTTGTGTGTTTATCGTGTTGTTTTCTTCTTTCCGGTTGTGCTTCTCCTCGATAGTTCATGTCGTTGCGATTATGAGATTCATTCGACTGCGCTTGTTCGTCTACTTTATGGACTCGATCTTCTTCCGAGCGGGATTTCAGGCAAGATGGTCATGACCTTGGATATCTCTACTATCTTTGCTTGCTAGTTGTCTCGTTGCTATCGCTATGTCGCGCTTCCTACCACATATATGTCAGCCTCCTATATGCCATGATACAACCTCTAACCTTCCACCATCCTAGCAAACCGTTGTTTGGCTATGTTACCGCTTTGCTCAGCCCCTTTCTTATAGCGTTGCTAGTTGCAGGTGCTGTTGCAGGTTGTTCCATGTTGGGACATGGATATCATGGGATATCACAATATCTCTTATTTAATTAATGCATCTATATAGTTGGTTGTGTGTGGAAGGCTCGGCCTTTTGCCTGGTGTTTTGTTCCACTCACGCCGCCCTATTTTCCGTAATACCGGTGTTATGTTCCTTGATTAGCGTTCCTAACATGCTCAGGGGTTATGGGATCCTCTTGACAGTTCGCTTTGAATAAACGCTTCTAGCAAGGCCCAACTTTGGTTTTAACAGTTGCCTACATAATAATACTGAATTAAATAATTAATTTTGCATAGGGCGTCTTGAACCCGAGGATTCTTAATTCAACATAATACAGGTGGGCCAGTGCTGATGGTGCTGGTCCGAACTAGAGCACCGTGCGGGCTAACTGGGGCAACTCGGGACGTCAGTTACTATACGCTTCGCTCATCCGGTCGTGGCCTGAGACGAGATACGCGCGGCTACTATCAGGGTGTCGGCACGCCAGGAGGTCTTGCTGGACTTGTTTACCATTGTCGAAATGTCTTGTGCACCGGGAACTCCGAGGATCCTTTGGGCTGACTCGAGGTTGATCGGGTTTTTCTTGAGGTTGAGGTTTTCCCACCGCAGCTTGTGTTGGTTTGTGATGGACCAGGTTGGAACACCCCTGCAGGGTTAAATCTTTCGTTGAGCCGTGCCCGCGGTTATGTGACGACTTGGAAATTTATAACCTCCGGTTGTAGAGAACTTGGCACTAAATCTAATTAAAATACATCAACCGCGCGCGTAACCGTGATCGTCTCTTTTCGAGGGAGTTCATGAAGAGAACACGGTGGGGTTATGTTTGACTCGTAAGTAGGTGTTCAGGATCACTTCTTGATCATTACTAGTTTGCGCCCGCTTATACGTAGTGACTCTTCTTAATCTTATACTCGTAAGTTAGCCACTTAAACATGCTTAGTGCTTGCTGCAACCTCACCACTTAACCATTCCATACCCATTAAGCTTTGATAGTCTTGCTACCCATGGTTATGGGATTGCTGAGTCCTCGTGGCTCACAGTTTACTACAACAACAGGTGCAGGTACAGGTAAAGCGATGATTTGACGTGAGAGCGATGCTTGTTCTATTTGGTGTTCTTCTTCTGCTTCTTCTTCTTCATCGATCATAGGATGGGTCCCGGTTGGCAGCCTGGGACTTGCAGGGTGGACGTCGTTCTTCTTTTTTGTTTGATTTCATCCGTAGTCGGATCCTGCCCTTCTGTATGATGTTTGCTATGTTCTGTTGTATTGATGTATTCATGATGTAGCTTGTGGCGAGTGTAAGCCTCTATCTAGTATTCTCATCTATTTAGTACATGGTATGATGTAACGATATCCACCTTGCAAAGCGTCTCCGATATGCGCTTCTATCCTTAGCAGGGCTTCCGAGTCCCTTGAGGATAGGACCGCATATTGGGCGTGACACCTCACTCGGGGTAGATATTCACGAAGTAGGCGATCTACTTGCCCTTACAAACTCCTTGGTTCAACTCCACATGATCTTGGAGGCTCCCAAGTGACACCTAACCAATCTAGGAGACACCACTCTTCAAAAGGTAATAGATGGTGTGTTGATGGTGAACTCCTTACTCTTGTGCTTCAAGTGATAGTCTCCCCAACACTCAAACAACTCCTCACAGATTTGGATTTGGTGGAAGAAAGATTTGATTGGAAAGCAACTTGGGAAGGCTAGAAATCAAGGTTCAAATGGTAGGATTGGAATATCTTGATCTCAACACATGAGTAGGTGGTTTTCTCTCAAAAAATGTATGGTGGAAATGTAGGCACGTTCTGATGGCTCTCTTACTTGGTAAGAGGGAGGTGGAGGGGTATATATAGCCTTCACACGAAATCCAACCGTTACACACTTTTGACCAAACTCGGTGGCACCGATTTGAAATCTCGGTGAGACCGACCTGTGCAAAAGATATGGACTTTTGAAATTTCAGTGGGACCGAATGGAAACAACTTGGAGCGACCGGTGTGCAATGGTAGGGCAAACCTCGTTTCGGTGGCACCGATTGCAACATCTCAGTGAGACCGAAATAATTGCAACAAGGCAACAGAAAGTTGGTCAAGCCATCTCGGTGACACCGATTGCAAACTCGGTTAGACCGAAATAATTGCAACAGATGACAGAGAGTTGGCCAGACCATCTCGGTGGGACCGATATCCATATCGGTGGATCCGATTTGTTAGGGTTTGGCTTGTGGCACTGTCTTGATGAACTCAGTGGGTCCGGATGAGTAGGATTCGGTGGAACCGAGTTAGACTTTGGAAATTAGGACAGATTTGGATGGAGAAAGTGGCTGAGGGTTTTGGAGCAACATCACTAAGCACTTGAGCAAATAGATCATTATCAAAACCCCATCCCCTTTTAATAGTATTGGCTTTTCTATGGAATCAATGTGATCTTGGATCACTAAACCAAAAATGAAGAGTCTTGAGCTTTTGCCAATATATGTCCTTAGCATTTTGAGGGGTCCACATTCCTTAGTCCTTGCCATGCCAATCATTGAACTTTCTGAAATCTTTCACTTGAATGTTAATTAGTTCAATGAGATATATGTTGTAATGAATTATCAAAACCACCAAGGGAGCAAATGCACTTTCAGCAGCGTGGTGGAGGTAGTAGTGGCTAGAATGGCCGGCTCGGCGCGTCCATGGTTGAACCCTAGAATCACGAGGGCCTGCTGCGTGGCCTTGGCGATGAGGGCCTCATTCTCCGTGATGATCGCCTCCTGTTGCGCGGCGGTGGCGAGGGCGGGCGCGCTGGCGGCTTCCAGTTTGTCGACCTGTGCCTTCCTCCGGCCAGCCTTTTTCGCCGACTATATGGCCCGCTGCTCCGGCGTCTGCTCCTTCTTGGGCTGCTTCTTGCGGGTGGAGTGGGGCTTGCCGGCCACGTCGTCGACCGTGGAGGCGGGCACAGCGGTGTCGGCGTACGACACCTATGGGATCACTGGATCCCTTTACGGTTCGGCTGGGGAAAAGGTTTGCACAAAGAGCGGATCTAACGATCAACATAGATGATTTTTACCCAGGTTCGGGCCGCTGGGTAGCGTAAAACCCTACTCCTGCTTTGCTTTATTTTGGATGTTTTTATGCCCAAGCTCCAGGAGCGCTTGAAGATGAACAGTGAGTTCATCCAGCAGCTACGCATGCAGAATGGGCCTCTAAGAGTCGATCCCCCCTGTAGCTTCGCCTTGGGCCTCCTTTTATACGCTCAAAGGGGTCACCAACAGTGGCGAACAGCTAGTACAGAGGTGTAAAGTAGCTACAGTATTACATGATTACCACTGACATCTTAGGACAAACGCATTTAATGCCCTTACTTAGGTGTCCCTTACTTTCTCGGGGCTGGAAAAAGCTCCCGTCCCATCAGCACCGCTTAAGCCCATAACCGCTACTGCCATGACACGCACCCAGGCGGACAAGCCCTAAATGACAAGCTGGTCGCTGCGCTGGAGCGGTGGCAGGGTAGTGGGATCTTGCCGGGTGCGAATCCTTGCCGGGTGCGAAGCCTTGCCGGGTCTCTGCGAGCCTTCCCGGCAAGATCTTGCCAGGAAGCCAACCTTCGGCCTTCTGTCTTATGATCCTTAGCTCGAATGCCTTCTTGATAATCCTGCTCTTGTTCCCAGCTACTCCCCGGCAGGCCTTGCCGCTGGTATGGCTACAACTGCCCGTGCACAAGTATGGGGTACTAAAGGACCCAAACTTTAGTACACCGACAGGAGCCCCCTGGCCTAGGCCATACACGGGTGCGAGGCGTTGTTGGGCTAGGCCCAAATAGTGCATGGGCACGCGTGGCAGGAATTAACTGTCATAATCCTCTTATTATCCGCGCTCCCCCACGATGCGCATTAAATGCGGGACGTGGGATACGTGGGCGGAACGGCCGCAGTAGTGCGCTTGTAAAGAGGCAGCCCCGCGCCTTCCCCATAAAAAGGAATCCGCAGGGGCGCTGCTCATTTACCTCTCGTCCCTTCCAATCTGGGAACCACCCTCGTCTTCTTCCTTTAGCTTGGAACGGAGCTTCTCCCATCCATACGCCGCCTCCACGCCCCCATCATCCTTGGCCTCCATTTCCACAGCTGCCATGCCGCCCAAAGCGAGCAAGGGCAAGGCAGTGAAAGCCATCGATTCGGACGCAGAGGCGGAGAAGGTCGATCTAGTGGAGATGCGGAAGAAGCACGCCGTCTTCACCCCGACACTCGACGCACGCTCCGTGACCGAGCGGTACATGTGCATGTGGGGGAAGACGACGAAGGCTCACCCCGCCACTCGCGTGCTTCCAGCTTCTGTCAAGGGCGGTCCAGATAAATTCCCTTTCTTCGCTGCTTATTTTTACTGCGGACTCTGCCCTCCATTTTCCGATTTCTTCATCGACATCATGTACACATACGGCTTCCGCCTCTTGGATTTCACGCCGAATGCCGTGACATGCATGTCTGTCTTCGCTCATCTTTGTGAAAATTTTGTCGGAGTAGCCCCTAGCACAGCCCTCTTCCGCCACTACTTCATTCCCCATATCGAGACGGGAGATGCCCTCTCTGGTTCTATCACCTGGATTCCAAGGGCGTGGAATAAGGAGATATATCCAGACGGTCTCTACCGCAAGAAGTGGGAGGAATGGCGGTCTGAGTGGTGCTGGATTAAGGAGCGAGATCCTCAGCCGTTCTGTTCGCTCCGGCAAAAGAAGGTGGTCCGCGGCAATGACTGGAGCAGCCTCGATCCTCAAGACCAGAAGCTCACAATCGCAATCACCAGGATCAACCGTCTCAGGGCTGCCGGGCTCACGATAGAGATGGTTGGCGCTGACTTCCTCTGCCGCCGCATTGCTCCTCTACAGAACAAGGGGAGACCAGCCTAGGAGTTTCAGAATGCTGGAGATATCATGAGGCAGCGCCCTGGTTTGAACAACAACTTGACGTTCTTGCAGCACACAGCCCTCTGCCACAAGCTGTTCAGGCCTGACGGGAAGTATAGGTTGCCGGCTGGCGTAGTTCCTCTGTGCAACAACTCTGCCTTGAGCTCAATCATCGCCATGATGCCGGTGTGTAATGCTCATGGCCTTGACGGGACTTGGGACGAGCCATCTGCAGAGCGCGCACAGGAGTTCTTCGACAGCTTGTCGGAGAAAACCATCCGGGAAGAACCAAATTTCATCCGCCCCACCACCGATGAAGAAGTGGCATACATCGCCAGCAGGGCCGAGGAAGCGAATCTAGCCGCAGAGGCCGGCAGCTTTGGCTTCGCGGAAGAGGGAGTCAGCAACGCCGAAATAATGTCTGAAGAGACCCTTGCCGAGCAAGGGGAAGCTGCCGGGAAGCAGAGTGGCACGGTTGCCGGGAGCTCTTCTGTCGAAGATGCAGCCGAGGAACAGCCGCACGAGGAGCCCCCAGCTCCGGAGAAGAAGAAACGCGTTCTTCGGAAGGCCGCCTCTGGCGCCCCAGCACATCAGCCTCCCTCGAGCAGTGAGGTTCCCGGCAAGGGGACGGCCGGCAAGGCTGCGCAGCGGCAAGGAGCCCAACAGCAACCCGTGCGACGTACGACACGCTCGACCGCGGCAGCAACTGGTGCGGCGGGAGCATCTCATACGACGGCACCAACGGCTGGAGCGGTAGGATCATCTCAACCTGCTGCTTCTGCCGCAGCCAAGCGTCCCAGGACCCCTTCTCCACCTCCTCGCACGGACACAACAGCGGATGTTGACTTCGACATCTCCGCTTTCAGCCCGGAAAGAGAAGAGTAAGGATCCTTGCCGCACCTTTCGATTTCCGAATTCTTGGTTTTGATTAACTCATTTTGTCTTGCTTTGGCCTGTTCCCACAGAGATACGGAAACGTTGGCGCAAAGGATGGCAAAGAAGGCAAAGGCCTCGACGAGTGACGAGCCCTCGGCAAGCACAGCAGGTGCGCCAGGGCCTATCGTCATCAGCCCGGAGCCCTACCCTCGACGCAGCCCCCAACGCAGCCCCCAGCGTGAGTCCACTACTCATTTCCCGCTGGCGAGTGTTGGGGAAGATGTCTTCGCTACTGACATCGCCGGGCTTGTAGGAGAAGAACGGCAAAAAGGGGAGCCATTGGAGGCCGTCCCTGACGTGCTGCCTCCGTCGACCACGCCGCCCAGAGATGAGCCCTTGGCACAGGCTTCCACTGGCGAGCCCGTTCATGTTGAAGAGGAGCCGGCAAGCACAGATACCGGCAATCCTACATCGGCAACTAATGTTGCCGGGAAAGGAGAAGCCACCTCTCAACAGCTTAACACAGGTAAACCGTCTGCCTTAGTGCTCTTGTCATTCTTTCTTTATTTTTGTCTTCTTGAACTTCAACCTTGGTCTCGTCTTGTTTTCTCCCTTGGTTCTCAGATCTACCTTCGACGGAACGGATGGATGTTGACATTGTCGTCGAAGAGACCGCCAAGGATGCTGCCGCTGAGGCCGACAAGATCACAGCTGACGAGGCCGCCAAGGCCGCGCAGGAAGGAACCTTCAAGGAATCTGCTGAGGGATCCGGCAAGGAGACCAGCGACCGTACTGACGGCATCCCTGCCGCAGGAGCGCATGGTGCTACATTGGACGCGGAGCCCCCGGCTACCGGCGAGGCGGTTGTTGAGGATCAACCGTCAACATCCGACGCCCCTCCGCCAAGCAGATACCTCAAGGTCGGCGACAACCTGTTCGTCAGCATACCAGGGACGGCAAGCACCGAGGCACCAACCGAAGGAGAAACTTTGGATGGAGACATCACTGCCGCCACTGGGCTCAGGGTCACTGACGAGCCACGCGCCAGCAGCAGCAGATCCAGGGAAGAGCAGCTCCTCCAAGCCATGAGCGATAATTTTCAGCAGCTCCAAGCACTTCACCGCACCCGAAATGAGAGGCTGGACTCCAGGGCAGCAATTGTCGAAGCAACAGAGGCGGATTTCCAGAAGCGCGTTGCGGAGACGCAAGTCTGGTACACCGAGGCCTTTCAGGAGCTGGCGGCTGGCCGGGAGCAGCTGAATCAGAGTTGGAACGAGCTCCTCTTGAAGCAAGCTGACATCGAGAAGGCACAGGAGGAGGCCGCACAGCAGGCTGCCGCGGAGGAAGCTCGCCTAATGGAGCGCCGCATCGGGCTTGACGCTCATGAAGAAGAACTTGCCGCTCGCGAGGAGGCGCTCGCCGCCAAGCTCCGTGGCAAGGACGAAGAGGTCGAGCAGCTTGTCGCGTGGCGAACTCAGGAGCTGGAGCAGAAACACAAGGAGACGCTTGAAGTTCTGGCCATTGACCACGCCGGCAGGTTAAAGGAAGCCATCGATGCCGCCGAAACCGCAGAGGCCGCCAAGAACGAGCTGGGTGATAAGGTGAAGAGGCTGGAAGCGGATCTCGAGAGCCACGGCAAGGAGATCTCGACGCTCAAAGCCGAGAGAGAGAAGACTCTCTACAGCCTGGCGGAGATGCAAGCTGCCATGTCTGACAAAACCAAGGAGCTCGCCACAGCCAATGAATCTATCACCGATCTGAAACTAAAGCTGACGACGCTAGAGGAGTCCCTTGAGAGCAGCAAGGCTCGCGAGAGGGCCTTGACCAAAGATCTCCAGAGCGAGAAGAGCCTACTCAACAGCGCCGCCGCCACTTACAATGACTTTGAGAGAGGCGTGAAGATCTGGACTGAGCGCCTCGTTGACGTCGCGGAAAGGGTTGCCGCAGAGCTGTCCATCATGGGCTTGCATAACTTCAACCTTCCTGCTGACGACAGGGTGTCTTCGAGCGCCAAGCTGACCATGTTCTTTGAAGGCGTGGTCGATGCCCTCAAGCTGCTGCAGTCTGACCGAGCAACTCATCTGGCCAACGAATCCCGCAAACTCTGTCGGGCTGTCCTCTCCAAGGTGCTCGTCAAGGTGGTGCACAAGAATCCTGGCATCAACCTCACAAACGTGCTTGCCAGCTTGCCGGAGGATGCAGACCTCAAAGCCCTCGAACAGCTTGTCGCGCCCATCGTCGACAGGGTGAGCCACGTCAAGAGGGTCGAAGGCCAGCGCAGGGACTAGCCGCTTTGCTCTATTTTGCCACCACCATTCCATGCCAAAGACAATTTTATCTTAAGTTAGAATCGTGACGAACATTTTTGTAATATAACTCGCTATGTTTTGGATGAATGTATGCTACTCTCTCTTGTATGATTTCTTTCTTTGTATGGTACATGCCCTACGCTTATCGGGAACTTGCCGGTGCGCGCATCCCTGCCGCGAGCGCTTTGAGGAACGGATCCTTAGCAGCCTGCTGGAGGTGTCGCTACCGGCAAGATACCTTGACGTTTTCAGTGCAGCCACTTAAGTTCTTGAGCGGACTCGAAACAAAGTAAGGGCGCAGCCGATCGCGACAAGGTTCCTTCGCGTGCAGGTTTTCCATACAAAAGCCAAAATCGTTCAAGGGAAACAAGCCTACGATAAGAATTTGCTCAAAGGTTTTGCAACAACTTATCTTTTTGTTGCTGTACTCCTTATTGCAATATGTCAACTTGAACGTCGCCTGTAGGTATCCATACCATCATCCCCCCCGGTAAACTTGCAGGCGAGGGAACCTTCTGTCCTTTGAGAAAAAGAAAGAAGAGAAAATAGATATGGAACCTTGGCGGTTCATTAGTCGCTTACCGGAAGCAAGTGCAATACAACATCTCAGATAAGCATGCATATAGATAAACATGAAAATTGACAAGAATCGTAAAACACTTAAGTTTATTCGACTGTGCACAAGGTCTGCGCCTGGCTTTGTACAAAGGATCATATGCCTTGCCGGCAAAACTCGTACAAAAGGTGGTTGCCGGGGAGACCCGGCAACCGCGCCTCATGGGTAGAACTTACGAAGGTGTTCGATATTCCAGGAGTTGCTCACTGGAACGCCATCTTCGGTCTCCAGGCGGACTGCGCCGGCCCTGGTGACTCGTACTACCCGATAAGGGCCTTCCCACTTCGGCGTCAACTTGTTTGAATTCTTGGCCGACTGAACGCGCCGAAGAACAAGGTCGCCTTCCTCAAGGCTTCGGGCATTAACCTTGCGGCTGTGGTAGCGGCGCAAGGCTTGCTGGTAGCGTGCAGCTCGCACAGCAGCCCGAAGACGATCTTCCTCAAGGAGCGTGGCGTCATCTTGGCGCAGCTGCTCTTGCTCAAGCTCATCATAAGCGAGCACTCGAGGTGACCCGTATATGAGTTCCGTGGGGAGAACTGCTTCTGCCCCGTAGACTAGGGAGAAGGGTGTCTGGCCAGTAGCTCGATTTGGTGTCGTTCTGATTGACCAAAGAACCGCCGGCAACTCATCAATCCAGTTTCTTCCGCATTTGCGCAGCTTGTCGAAAGTTCTTGTTCTGAGACCTCGCGGCACTTCAGCATTTGCCCTCTCCGCTTGGCCGTTGCTCCTTGGGTGAGCAACAGAAGCAAAATAGATTTTGCCGCCAAGGTCTGGGACGTACTGCATGAAGGTGCGGCTCGTGAACTGTGTGCCATTGTCGGTGATGATCCTGTTCGGCACACCAAAACGGCACACTATTCCTCTGAAGAACTTGACGGCTGACTGTGCTGTCACCTTTCTCACTGCTTCCACTTCCGGCCACTTTGTGAACTTGTCGATAGCAACGTACAAGTACTCGAAGCCCCCGGCAGCGCGGGGAAAGGGGCCCAAGATGTTGAGCCCCCAGACCGAAAATGGCCAGGAGAGGGGGATTGTCTGAAGGGCTTGAGCTGGTTGATGCAATTTCTTCGAATGGAACTGGCACGCTTCACACTTGGTTACTAGTGCAATTGCATCCTGGAGAGCGGTGGGCCAAAAGAAACCTTGCCGGAATGCCTTACCGACAAGAGCTCTTGATCCTATGTGGGAGTCACATATGCCTCCATGTATCTCTGCCAACAGCTCCAGTCCATCCTCCCGAGGAATACACTTCAATTTCACACCGTTCGGTCTCTTTCTGTACAGAACGTTGTCCACGAACTGGTACATACTAGACTGACGGGCTACTTTCTCCGCTTCTTCCTGTTCTTCAGGGAGGTCTCCTGTCTGAAGGAACTGGACGATGTGTTGTGCCCATGCTGGAGCCTGTGGCTCGACAACAAGGACTAAAGGCATCTCTTCGGCCGCGGGAGCATTTGTCTCTACGGCAAGGGCCTGAGGCCCTGCCGGAGCCTGTTGCTCCCCGGCAAGCTTGGCGTCGTTCCCGGCAACTTCCTTGCCGGTGGCTTCTGGGAGCTCTGCCGGGAAGTACTAGCCGGAACTCAACTTCCTTCTTTTGTCTGGCCTCATCGATGGCGTTACGGATGGCTGAGTTAAGCGGAGCACAAAAGTTCCTGGTTCCACAGGCAACTTGAGGGCAGCATGCTTTGACAGGTCGTCAGCAATATCGTTCTCCGCACGGGGAACATGCTCTGTTTGCAAACCGTCAAAACGCTCCTCCAACTTCCTCACTTCATCTACATATGCTTCCATCAACGGGCTCTGATAGTCTTTGTTGACTTGCCTAACAACAAGCTGCGAGTCACCTCTGACGATGAGCTTCTTAATTCCGAGGTCCGCCGCGATCCTGAGACCGGCAAGTAGCCCTTCGTACTCAACAGTGTTGTTTGTTGATCTCTCCCGGGGAAAGTGCATCTGGATTACGTACTTGAGGTGCTCTCCGGTGGGTGCGACAAGCAGCACGCCAGCACCGGCGCCTTGCAGCGAGAAAGCCCCATCAAAGTACATAATCCATTCTCGATCTATTTCCTTGTCGGGGACAGCTGTCTCTCGAACTTCTTCGTCCGGCGTCGGCGTCCATTCTGCAATGAACTCCGCCAAGGCTCTGCTCTGAATGGTTGAAGTGCTTTCAAACTTGAGACCAAAGCTTGACAGCTCCAACGCCCACTCCACAATCCTGCCGGTCGCATCTGGGTTCCGTAGAATCCGCTGCAACGGGAAGCGAGTGACGATGGTGATTTCATGTGCTTGGAAATAATGGCGCAGCTTCCTCGAGGCCATAAGGAGGCCGAATAGCAATTTCTGCACGCCAGAATATCTTGACCTAGCCCCCTGCAAAAGGGAGCTGACAAAATAAACTAGGCGCTGCACCATCTTTTTCCCTTGCGCTGCTTCATTTGACTGCGCATATCCTGCTTTGTCGGCACCAGACTCTACCGGGGAGACCCCCTGCTTGCCGCTTGACGTGCTTGCCCCTGCCGCTGCTTCTTCGTCCACTTCTCTCTGCGCCACCAACGCATCACTAACCACTTGATTTGTCGCCGCTAGATATAGCAGCAACGGCTCTTGTGGTTTAGGCGCGACCAGTGTCGGCGGAGAGGAGAGGTACCTCTTCAAGTCCTGCAGCGCGGCCTCTGCTTCCGGAGTCCATTTCATTGGACCTGCCTTTTTCAAGATTTTGAAGAAAGGCAGGGCGCGCTCAGCGGACTTGGAGATGAACCTGCTCAGAGCAGCAACGCAGCCGGCAAGCCGACGCACATCTTTGACACGTCTTGGTGCTTCAATCTGCTCAATTGCCCTGATCTTGTCGGGATTTGCTTCGATCCCACGTTGAGACACAAAGAACCCGAGAAGCTTGCCGGATGGAACGCCAAACACACACTTCTCAGGATTGAGCTTCAGATTGATCTTGCGCAGATTTGCAAATGTCTCTTCTAGATCTTGTATGAGCGTTGCCTTGTCATTGGTTTTGACCACTATGTCATCCATATAAGCTTCCATATTTCTATGTAGCTGAGGCTCAAAACCAATCTGGACCGCCCTTGCAAATGTTGAACCAGCACTTTTCAACCCGAAAGGCATACGTATGAAGCAATACGTGCCACATGGGGTGATAAATGCGGTTTTCTCTTCGTCTTCCTTTGACATGAAGATCTGGTGATACCCTGAATAGGCATCAAGAAACGACAGCAAATCACAGCCAGCAGTGGAGTCCACAATCTGGTCGATGCGCGGCAAGGGAAAAGGATCTTTTGGACAGGCTTTATTGATATATGTATAGTCAATACACAGCCTCCATTTTTCATTCGCCTTGCGCACTACAACTGGATTGGCCAACCATGTTGGGTGGAGCACCCCTCTGACTAAGCCTGCCGCTTCCAGCTTTTTGATTTCTTCGGCGATAAATTCTTGCCGCTCCAAGGCTTGCTTCCTCACCTTTTGCTTGACGGGCCGCGCGTGAGGACAGACAGCAAGGTGGTGCTCGATTACCTCCCTGGGAACACCGGGGATATCAGATGGTTGCCATGCAAACACATCGACATTCGCCCGCAGGAAGGCAATGAGCGCGCTTTCCTATTTGTCATCGAGGGTGGAACTTATGGTGAAAGTTCCTCCCGTACCATCCTCCTTGGCGGGCACCTTCTTGGTCTCTGGTGGAGCTGCCTTGGATTTCTTGCTCTTGCCGGTGGAGCTCTCTGGCGCATCCTCAACGGGAGCGCAGCACTCCGAAGAGGCGCGCTTGCCGGAGTGTGTGCCAGAGGTCTTGCCGGTCTTCTTCTTCCCGGGAGCCTCGGCAGGAGCAGATGCCTTGGCGACAGGTGCTGCGGCTGCCTCCCGGTAGAGTTTGTCGGTGCAGATAAGCGCATCCTTCTTATCGGAGTGGATAGTGATGACGCTCATCGGCCCGGGCATCTTCAATGTGTTGTAGGCGTAATGTGATGCCGCCATGAACTTGGCCAGCGCCGGGCGACCAAGAATCCCATTATATGGTAACGGAATCTTGGCGACGTCGAAGACGATCTTCTCTGTCCTGAAGTTCAGCTCACTACCAAATGTCACTGGCAGCGTGATCTTGCCCTTCGGCCGACTCCTTCCTGGATTGATCCCTTGGAACGTGCCCGTTTCCTCGAGATCTTCGTCAGGAATTTGCAATTTCTTGATCACATCCGGCGAGAACAAGTTCAACCCGGCCCCACCGTCAACTAACATCTTTGTCACCTTGAGGTTGCGGATCGTTGGTGAGACCAACAACGGCAAACACCCGACCGCAGTTGTGCGATCAGGGTGATCCTCGGCGTCAAAGATGATAGGCGTGTGGGACCATTTCAGTGGTTTCCATGCATCGACCGAGGGCTCTGTCGCATTAATCTCACGCGCCCACTGTTTGAGTCGGCGGTGAGAGGAATGCAACGAGGCGCCTCCGTCAACGCACACGACCTCTATAGCTTTCTGGAACTCGTGCTCGCTGGAGTCGTCGTCCTCTTCACCATCATCGTCACCCCCCTGTTCCTTGTCACGGCCTCGAGCGGGCCTCTCCTTTTGTTGCTTGGCCTTGCCGCGGCGACCTCCTCGACCACCGCGCTTCTTGCCAGACCCCTCAGCACCATCCTGGGCCTTCTCCTTGTCGCGCCTCTCATACTCGGCCTTCTGCTTCTCGACAAGCTGCTCAACTTGCCGGCAGTTTTGGAGATCGTGGCCCTTGGTGCGATGGATCTTGCAGTATTGCTTGTCGGAGCCTTCCGGCTTGTCGGCAGCCGCCAAGGCCTGACATGCGGCACACCCGGCAACCTCCTTGCCGGGGCCATCAGTCTTTACCTTCTTGGTGGTGCCGGTGTCGCCGGATCCCTCGACGGCAAGCACGGCCTTGCCCTTGCGTTTCCTGTTACGTCGTCGGCCCTTCTTCGCCGAGGTGGTAGCGCCCTCGCCTTCAAAGTCGACCTCTACGCCGGCATCCTCGCCGGGGAGCCTCCTCCCTTCCTCGGCCCGAGCACATTTGTCGGCCAGAGCATAGAGCTCGGCGACATCCCTGACCTTGTTCATCGCCAGCTCTTCCCCCATCTTGCGGTTGCGCACATTCTGATGGAACGCACTGATAACGGCGGCAGGATGAAGGTCAGGGATGTTGTGCTCGATACGGCTGAATCTCTGTATGTACTTGCGCAAGGTTTCGCCCTCCTTCTGGGGGATGATATGTAGATCGCTTTCCTGGCCAGGAGCCTGGTGGCCTCCAGTGAAGGCGCCAACAAACTCATGACACAGATCTGCCCAGGAGGAAATGGAATTCTCCGGCAGATGCATCAACCATGACCTGACGTTGGGCTTGAGCACCAACGGGAAGTAGTTGGCGAATATCTTGTCGTCTCGAGCCCCGGCAGCCTGCACCGCAATGGTGTAGACGCTCAGGAACTCTGACGGGTGAGTCTTGCCGTCCTACTTCTCCGGCACCTCAGGTTTGAAGGTTCGGGAGTTGGGCCACTGGACTCGCCGCAGCTCGCGAGTACACGTTGGACAACCCACCTCGTAAGGCAGGCTACCAGAGTACCCCAGCGCAGGCTCGTCTACAGTGGGTCCCGCGCGCCTGTCAGATTGACGGCGCGCTTCCCGTTGCCGCTCGATGGTAGTTCGAGCGTCCTCCTTGTTCCTTTCCCGAAGAACTTGACGCTGATCGCGGTGAGCTCGCGGATCGGACGACGCCGTGGAATCGTCAACACGGACGTCGGTCCGCCGAGTTAGCGACCGCTGTTGTCGTAGCGGAGGGGAGCGCATCGTAGTCATACCGCCTCCGGTCTTCTCGTCATCAGCACGCATCGGCTCAGTGGACTGCGGCCGCGAAGGCTCAGCCTGCTGCGGCCTGTCGTCGTTAGCCAAGCCGATGAGGCTCTGGATGGCAGATCTCCATTCTTCCAGCTTCTCCGGAGCGGGAGGGAAGTCTAGGAGTAGCTGCGCCCGCGCCAACGCTTCTGCCGGTGTAGGCGGCGGCGAAAGATGCGAAGAACGTGAGGTGCTCTGACTCCTAACAGTGTTAGAAGGAGCTCCATCACGATCTTGCGTTCGCGCTCTGCTTCCACCGGCGTGTTGGCACGCATGCTGACCCCGCGCATCTTGGGAGTGATGCGCAGGGGTTTTTCCGTGGGGGTGCCCGGAACCACCGACGGCCGCGACGCGTGCGCCGGCGTGGGTGTCTTGGAAGGCGTCGTCCCGCCTTTGGAGTGCGCTGCGCCACCCGAAGGTAGCACGGCTCCGTCCTTAGACATGTTGTCGCCGCCGCTGCGAACGACGCCGCTCGCCTGGCTCTGGCCGCCAGAACGTCGTGGAGGCTCAGGACCTCCACCTCCTCCACCAGCGCCCACGCCGTCGCCTGTCTGTGAAGGTACGGGTGGACCGGACGCGGATGGACCAACCGCCATAGCGCCCTTCTTCTTGGGAGCCATGGCGATGAAGATGATCAAGAACTGGCGCGCTGACCGCTAGATCGGGTTCGCGCAACCTCTCCCCCTACCTGGCGCGCCAAAGATGTCGGTGTACGACACCTATGGGATCACTGGATCTCTTTACGGTTCGGCTGGGGAAAAGGTTTGCACAAAGAGCGGATCTAACGATCAACACAAATGTTTTTTACCCAGGTTCGGGCCGCTGGGTAGCGTAAAACCCTACTCCTGCTTTGCTTTATTGTGGATGTTTTTATGCCCAAGCTCCAGGAGCGCTTGAAGATGAACAGTGAGTTCGTCCAGTAGCTACGCATGCAGAATGGGCCTCTGAGAGTCGATCCCCCCTGTAGCTTCGCCTTGGGCCTCCTTTTATACGCTCAAAGGGGTCACCAACAGTGGCGAACAGCTAGTACAGAGGTGTAAAGTAGCTACAGTATTACATGATTACCACTGACATCTTAGGACAAACGCATTTAATGCCCTTACTTAGGTGTCCCTTACTTTCTCGGGGCTGGAAAAAGCTCCCGTCCCATCAGCACCGCTTAAGCCCATAACCGCTACTGCCATGACACGCACCCAGGCGGACAAGCCCTAAACGACAAGCTGGTCGCTGCGCTGGAGCGGTGGCAGGGTAGTGGGATCTTGCCGGGTGCGAATCCTTGCCGGGTGCGAAGCCTTGCCGGGTCTCTGCGAGCCTTCCCGGCAAGATCTTGCCAGGAAGCCAACCTTCGGCCTTCTGTCTTATGATCCTTAGCTCGAATGCCTTCTTGATAATCCTGCCCTTGTTCCCAGCTACTCCCCGACAGGCCTTGCCGCTGGTATGGCTACAACTGCCCGTGCACAAGTATGGGGTACTAAAGGACCCAAACTTTAGTACACCGACAAGCGGGGGCGGCGCGTCGGCCATGGCGAGAGGGCTAGAGGGCGGGAGGGTTTTGGGAGAGAAGTGGGAAATGAGGTGGATGCGCCACTGTGTGGCGGGCCAGTGGAGGACAAGGACGGGCATCGCGCGCGTCCGCGCCGAGGCAAACCCGACCCAAATTTGGACCGGAAATGGGTCGTGGGCGGGCAAAAAGCGAGCGCTCATCCGTTTGAATCGGCGCGTTGGGCCGCGGTTCGTGTCCGTTTCAACCCAAACAGATGCGCGGACAGAATGCGTCGGTGCATTGGGCCGCTGTTTGTGTAAGTTTCGACCCAAACAGACGCGCAGGGATAGAATGCGTCGGCGCGCTTGGAGTTGCGCTAACTCTGCAAATATAACCACTCTACGAGAGTTTGCTCTAAAAATTCGTCCCCGCGGCCAAACATTGCTGCCTGCTTTTGTTCGCTCCTCGGGTGCGGAAGCCGTGTGTGCCGATCACGACGACGATGCACAACCGCCTGCCTCCTCACGTCCCCCGTCCGCTCGCTGCCTATGCGGTATGGTCGTACCACCGTACCGTCCATGTGGTGATCCCATCGAACTTACATCATCCGTTCGTTCAAAACCAAATCGGCGCTCTCTAGTTAATGCGCACACTCATCTGGGAGACCCACCGGTCAGCGACGATATGCCAGGAGATCCACTCCCCGTAGACGTGGCACAACATAACGCAAATATAAGTGACTGCCATGTGGGGCTCGAATGACCAAGCTGTAGTAAATTTCTTTCTCAATTTAGTTTGCGGTGACGTCCGTTAGCGACGAGATCTCCCAGTGGCTTCAAGGGCAAGAGAGGAGGCCGCACGGATCTCCCCGGCCTTCGTAGACAAGAAACCCACGAATTTTCCACAAATCACAACGCTGCCACGGCCCACGCGGGGGCAGTTTGGGCATCCAGAGGCGGTGGCAGAACGGTGGATACGCAGCCCTACCCGAGGGCAAAAGGGGAACACCGCGAAAGATAAAGCCTCTATTTGGACCCCGGGCTCTGCTCCCATCGCCATTGCTGCTCTCTCTTCTTCCTCCTCTCACCCTCCCTCCTCGGCTCCTCTTCTTCTCACAATTTTTCCTGGAAATTTCGTGGCCGCCTCTTGTTCGTTCCGTGTAGACGAACGGGAGAGCTCAGCGGCAGGAGGAAGGAACCTGCCTCGAGCGGTTGGCCGGAGGCCAATTTTGATGCGTGGCCTCCTCGAGGTCCATGCGATTGGCAGGGACGCCGCGTCGACGAGCTCCTCGAAACTGAAAGCCGTTCCCGCATTGGACATGATGAGGTAGCCGGCAGATCTCCGGGCTCTCTCCCCTCTCCCTCTTCTTCGTCCTCTTCTTCCTTTCATCCGTGTCTGTTTGTGTTCAAATCGACGCCTGTGCTGTTTCAATCTTGCGTGCGTTTGATTTTTGGTTCCGGCTTCTGTTTTCCTTCGGTTGGTGATGTATTTCATCCATTCGCCTGTCGGCCGGAACTGGCCGGCCTTGTAAATTTCTCACCTTCATCATGCGTTTACTTTGTTGTTATAAAATCTGGCCGATGCTTCCGCCCTTCGTCGTCTAAGTTTCTGGATTTCACCTTCTTCTTGCGGTTTGGTTGATCTGTGCTTTGGTGTTTCGATTCTGAGTACGCCAATTTACGCGGTTGCTTTTGACTCGTGATGATCCGGTGTTCTTAATCTCTGTGTTTCGCAGTCTTCTGCTTGTACTCTGAATACTTTCTGGTCGTCTTCTCTGTTCGTTTCCGATGCTTATCCGGCTGTTCGGTCCGGATGACGAGCATCCCGCCGTTTCTTCTTCTCTGCATCTAAGGTTCTCTTCATGTGAAGATTGGAGTTCATGGTTCATGTCCGAAGTGTTTTCGTGTTCTTTTCGTCTACCACCCCGATTCTGCCTGCCGTTGAATTTTGCGGTCGTTTTGTGATCGATCCGCTGTGTTCTTCGTTTCATTTCATCGGCCACTCCAAGGCGGCCGATTTGCTACTTACATTTTGCAGCAGATCCCTTTGTCCGGTCAAATCGCTAATCTGCGTCGCTGCAGGTACCAAAGGCTCAGCCCGGACTGCCTTCCGCTCGCCAACGGTGGCGGCAGCGGCGGCGTCGCACGCAAGCCGGCCTCGAGATCTTTCAGAGACGACGAAGGCCCGGCCGCCGCCACCGACGGTTCCCGACTGGCCTCGTACCTCGCCGCCTCCCAGGCGGACTCCAAGCCGCCGGTGCGGGCGCGTGCACTGCAGCCGCCGTCGTCGTCGGCCGCGCGGAGCCCGGCGCGGGACCACGGCCACCACCACCCCTCCGACTCCTCCGACACGGCCTCCCCGAGCTCCACCAGCGCGGGCACAGGCGCGGTCGGCGGCGACGTGCTGCTCCAGTGGGGGCACAACAAGCGGTCCCGCTGCCGGCGCGACTCCTCCGCGGCGTCCTCGTCGGCGTCGGCGTCCTCGCAGCGCCGGCAGCCCCCCGTCAACGGCAAGATCCAGCGCCGCGCGTCGGCGCCGGCGGAGAAGCTGATGCCCCCTCCTCCCGCCACAATCACGCGGGGGTCCAACCTGAGGTCCTCGTCGTCCTTCCCACCCCGCGTCGCCGGAGGAGACGCCAACCACCAGCCTCCCCACCACAGCAGGTACGGCCTCGCGTCCCCGTCTCGTCTCACATATCCTGGGTGAGAGCCCGCTCCTCCCCTATTTCTCGCCGGTTTTACCCGGCGACCGCGACCTTTTTTCTGTTTCCGCTTCTGCCCCCGAGGAAAGCTACCGCCGCTACCGGGCCGCTTGGCCATCTTGTTCTTGTTGGAGTCGTGGGATCGTGGTGTTATTTATTCGCTTGGTGTTTTGGGCGTTCGGGTTTGGGGTCTCTTTTGGTTCTGTTGAGCTGTGCCGCCCGCCCACCCGTCTTTTAGCACCGCAACAAGACCTGTGGAGTTGGATGAAAGATTCCTTTCTTTTTTCCTCCAATTTGAAGTAGGTTTTCCTAATTTTCACCAATATTTTACATACCGCCTTGATGACTAGATGATCTGGATCGCTCCATCATTTCCTATTTTCGCGGTATTTATCTACGTTTTCAAAAGTGATTTTATTATTGTGGAAAGTTTTGTGTCTGGATCTGGACGGGTGGTAACTTTACCATCCCTGTCCCTTGACCAATCCGTGGACACAAGGTGATATAGGGGGCAGCAGCGCCCGTATTTGTCACACATTGCGTGATGCATGGGGGACCCAACTAGATTTCCATATCTGCTCAAATTCCTTGATGGCAGCAGCGCTCGCTCGTTAGCCAGGGCCAATTCCAGCTTCCGTTGATTGTTCGGCTGATCTAGTAGTCTAGTAGTAGCAGGTTCTTCGGTGTTAGCACGATGATGATATGAATTGAAGCATCAAGGGAAAGGGTGTACCACCGGTAGGGCAGACGGCTATCTCTTAAATATGTGTGCACATCTCAACCCCCCCCCCCCCTATCTTTTCTTTTCTGTATGTATGTATGGGCATCAACAGTAGTTGTAGCACCCCTGCAAGGGAAAAAAAGTTTGTTCTCGTAGGAGCAGCTTTGCTAGGTTTTGCATATATTGTATGCATCTCGTTGTGGCAAGAGTCTCCTTCTGGTACTAGTAGTAGTACCACCGATCCACCACCCTACCCACCCTTCTTCTCCTTTACCCCTCAGCCTCCCAACCACCGCAGCATCATCACCAGCAGCACCACGCCACCCCGATCCCATGATTGACGCCATGTTTTCTTCCTTTGGTTGCGCGATCAGGTCCGTTGAGGAGCGATCGGGCGGCGTGCACAAGCGGTCGTCGCCCGACAAGGCGCACCACCACAAGCCCCCCGCCGTGGAGCATCACATGGATTCCAAGAACGCCCACCACCACCACCACAACCACAGCAACAACGATTCGTCGCTGGTGTCCGCCAACGGCACCGGCGCCGGCGAGAAGCTGAGCGGGGAGCGGTTGGAGCTTCCCCGGATCTACATCTCGCTGTCCCGCAAGGAAAAGGAGGACGACTTCTTGGTGATGAAGGGCACCAAGCTGCCCCAGAGGCCCAAGAAGCGGGCCAAGAACGTGGACAAGTCGCTCCAAGTATGCATCTATCCTACCTTGTTATGCTCCTGTAAAACGGAATCCGATCAGATCTAGTATCCATGATAACTAACCTGTGTCTTGCTGCCTGTGCTGCAGTTCGTGTTTCCAGGGATGTGGCTCTCGGATTTGACCAAAGGCCGGTATGAGGTGCGAGAGAAGAAGTGTGTCAAGAAGGTATAACAATCAACCAATCAATCTCCTCTGCTGCAGCATTTTGACATGTTCAATTCACGCCACCTGGTTTTTTTTTTTTTTGTTTCTTCTGCGAAGAAAATAATATTTTTGAGATGGAAAAAAAAAGAACAAAGAAAAATTACTAGTGATTCAGGTAGGTTGATTGGTTGAGGGCATGTGATTGATGGGTTGCAATGCGAATTAAAGCTTTAAAGCGGGGTTAATTAGTTGCCCCTTTTCTTTTGGGAGGATGGTCACGTGGGACCCATGATGACCCGTGATGCTTCGTGTCCTCATTGATGACGGTGCCGAGTTATTTGGCCCCGCTTTATTGCTGTGGACGTGAGGATGCAACCGTGCTAGGCGATCTCTATTGCCCTAACCTCAAGAATCTTGTAGGTTAAGTAGATTGATCCATCTCCAAAAAAAAAAAAGGTTAACTAGATTCATCAACCTGCAAACTGCACTATCATGTGTGGTTTTCCCAAATTAAAGAGCCAAACCCGTCGAACAACTCAACTGCTACTACTACTAGTACTAGCCACAAAAGAAAAATCCCGAGGTCTCTTTGAGAATGGGGTCCACCTGTCAGCCTCAACTCGCCGTTGGCACTTGTGCCCTTGCAAATGGGCCGATCTAGTGGAAGGGGCCCATGCGGAGACATGTATCTGTCGCCTGCTAGGACCACATGATAGAGCTTGGAATCATAACCATGAAAAAGAGAATAAAAATGAAAGAAGTGAAAAATGTGGCGTTATCTTTCGATCGACTTGTGTGTTTTCCCTTGTGTCTGTTGGAATTAGCATCGCTGCAAGATTAATCTCTACGTCAATGGTAGTAGTAAACCAGGCACCAACCACGAATCTTGTAGTAGTATTCTGGAGAAAGGAATCTTGTAACATGAAACTCCACTGTTTAATCCCGAAAGACTGCATGGTTAGGTCGCGCTAGTAGTGTTAGATACTCCAGCTTATTATTTAAACACCTAGTATTAACAGTAGTATATTAGTATTACTCCCTCCGTTTTTATTTACGCTGCATATTAGATTTGATTGAAGTCAAAGTTTGACCAAGTTTATAGAAGAAAATATGAACATTTACAATAACAAATTTATATGATGTGAAAGTATATTCAATAATGAATGTAATTGTATTGATTTGTTATTGTACTCCCTCCGTAAAGAAATATAAGAGCGTTTAGATCACTAAACGCTCTTATATTTGTTTACAGAGGGAGTATATGTTAATATTTTTGTCTATAAAGTTTACAAAGTTTGACTTTGACCAAAGCTAATATGCGGAGTAAATAAAAACGGAGGAGTACTTACGTTTGTTTGTACAATGTCTCCCATGAAGGTTTCCCCTTGAACTCGGCACTAACAGAAATCTCTCTCTTTATCTGGAATACAGAGGCGAAGAGGGCTGAAAGGGATGGAGAGCATGGACAGCGACTCGGAGTGAAGAGCGCAGAGGAGACGAGACGGCCAAGGAAGATGGGGATGGCATGTGTGGCCGCCTGCGAGCGAGGGGTGTTAGGAGAAGAAACAAAACCGGTAGAGAGAGCTTAGCCGAAAGGAATGGACGTTACATTTGTAGATGGAGGAGGCTTAGCCGCAGCCCGCAGGCAAGAGTTCGCGTGCGTGCTCGCCTTGCAGACGACGATGATGATGATGCCAACCCAGGCTGTTTTTTTTTTTTTTTCCTTTTGCGGGGGTTTGGTTTGAAAATACTCCCATCATTTTTTTTGGGGGGGGGGGGGGGGGGGGGGTGGCTCGCGTGTTCTTCCTCGGGGGTTTATTTCGGAAAGGTATGACGGGGTGGGCCTTGCTTCAAACGACATGGGCCTAGCCCTTCCGCCGGTGTGAGTGATGATGATGCACGGCATGCGAAATGCTATGGTACCCCACAAAAAAAAACGCGAAATGCTATGGAAGAAGCGAGGCAAACTGACGTTCCATCGAGGCATCACGAGAAAATAAAAAGAAAAACAAGAGGCATCACCAAGACACTGGCTGGGCAACTGGTCCTCTGTTTTGTATTGCATTTCGTTGCCTTGTTTCTTCGCGAACGTCATTACTGTACTACCGTAGTGGTGGGGGCACTGGTCATAATGCATACGCTACCCGTGGCGGGTAGCACTGGCTTGTGGGCGGGTTTTTGTTTTGTTTTGTTTTGCGCAAAGCAGGTTGGGGGTTTGCGTGAAACGAGGAGCAACTGTTGCTCCCCTCAGCTCACCAACAGCTTTCTACCGGCTACCCCAATCCCAGGCGCTCTTGATGTGGCTCTTCGACTGTGCATCGTCTCTCCGCCTTCACTTGGGACGCGTTTGGTTGCTCGCATTTGGGCCAACCAGACTCACGTGGATGAAAATGAGCTGTTTGGTTGCCTGGGCTGCACCCATGTCTCGGCCCGCACGAAACTTAAAGCAGTCCCGGGCCAGGCCCGCGAGCTACTGCCGAATCGGCAGTTTCTCCACAGCCAGGCTGAGCGCGGCCACGCGTGGCTCTTCGCTGCACGCCTCGGGAAGCGTGGGAGACGGCCGGGACGTCTCATAACCCCCCCTCTCTCTCGTGTCATCGCCCACTCCCTTTCACATCACGCTTCCTTACTCTCCTCTCACCGCCCGTTGCTCTCCTCTCCTCTCCTCCGATGAGTCGCCTGCCGCCGCGCCATCCGCTGACCCCCATCCGTGCCGGCAACAACCGCATCCACGAGCAGTGGGTTGTCGGCTTGGCGAACTCCGGGGTCAATCTCATGCGGGCTCTGCGCGCGCTGTCTCCTGTCTGCGCCAGGCCGCCTCGTCTGGCCAATGCGGTGCCGGCCGCTCCGGCTCCGCCGCCGTTTCCGGACCTCGTGGTCCTGGGTTCGGTAGCGCCGCCGGAGGGGGCGGCCACCGCGCCGCTGCTCGGAACCCCTGTGGGTGGGGGGGGGGGTTTACCCCCATCCGAGGGTTTTCTCCAAGCAGCGCGGCAGGCCCATGGACGACGGCGCCCTCCCCCTCGACCGTGCGCGTGGCGACGAGCACCGGGTCAATGCCGACGACCGCGGCTCCTCCTCTTCTTCGCCCACCATCTCCTTCCCGCCGGGGTTTTCTCCCCGGCCGGCGTACGCTCGAGCTCCACCCGCTCCGATAAGAACCAAATTTCCCCTCTGCTCGTAGATTTGTAGATTAGGGTTTTCATCATTAGCATGCCAATGAATCGATAGGATTCGATTCGATCCCTTCTTGCGCGGTACTGTTCATAGGCAGGGTAGTGTTCATGCTTGTTCTGTGTTTGATGTGCATGCTTAGTAGTGTTCATAGGCATGCAAGATTGGTGTGTGCTTAGTGCTCATGATGTACAATGTTTTCATGGGCATGGTAGATAGGTGTTGTGTTTGATGTTCATGCTTAGTGCTCATGTGCATGTTATCTAGATTGGTGTGTGTTTGATGTTCCTGCTTAGTGTTCATGTGCATGTTATCTAGATTGGTGCGTGTTTGATGTTCATGCTTAGGGTTCATGGGCATGCTAGCTTTATTGGTGCTATCTTTGATGTTCCTTCTTAGTGTTCATGATGCTAGTTAGCTAGATAGGTGTTCATGATGCTTGTTCTGTGTTTGATGTTCATGCTTAGGGTTCGTGGGCATGCTAGCTAGATTGGTGCTGGAATGGGCATGCTATGTTGCATGATTTTGTTACGTGCATGGTTTTCATGGTAGGTAGGACCAATGTGTTTGCTACTTTAGGTACTAGTACAAATGTAGCATGCTGCCAATGCCCTGTTACTAATCCATGTCATCTTACCTGACAAGGTGATGAAGACGGAGTGGGACAGGGCCGGAAGAGGAGCCCATGTCGTCGCCGGCGCCAAGGCCGCCGTGGACTTCATCCCCACGAACCGCGGGCTCAAGAGGGTGAACCTTCCTGGCAGGGTCGCCTTCATGAGCCTGCCACGTTCAAGGGGACGAGCTCCTAGGACCGGCCACGAGAGGGGTCCCGAGAGCCGCTTCGCTTTTACGTGCAAATCAGGGACGAGGAGGATCTCCCCATGCTCGTCATCCCTCCCAAGTTCGTGGAGGTGATGAAGGAGTGGCTGGCGCTCAAGCTCCCGCGCGTCGTCAGGCTCTCGGCGAACAAGTGGTGCGAGTTCTGGGTTCAGGTCACGCAGTTCCAGGGGCAGATGGTGCTTGGCCGGGGCTGGCAGTACTTCTGTCGCCGCCACATGATCGTCCCCGGCGACCTCGTCGTGATGCGCATCTCCGGCCTAGGCCTCAAGGTCCAAATCTACAACCACGACAGCTCCATCGGGGTGCACGGTGTGCTGCAGCAGGCACAGCTGCATCGGTGACCTTGCTTACGCCCTCTGAACTTGTTAGTATGAACTTGTAGTTAGTTTGCTGCGGTGATGGGAGAACTTGCTGTGAACTTGTTAATATTTTGTCAGGGGTTAAGCAGCCTGTGGTGAAGCAGGGGGCATGGGATGCCCCTGCTGTCTTTAAACTTATGCCTGTTAGCAGTATGCCTATTTAGTTGCTTGTTTAACTAATGTTAGCTGTTGTTTACCTGCTAGTTTATGTGCGGTTAGTGCTCGGCCTGCTGTTGTGCCTAATGTGGTGGTAAGGCCACCGCATTTGAATGGGGTGAGCAGAACATAAACGTGTATGCAGCCAAACAGCTGTGGTTTGCATCTGCTCACCCCTTAAGCACAAATGCGGGCAACCAAACAGCCGGCCCTAAAGTGGCCATTGATGCAATGCAGGCAACCTGTGACGCCCCCGACTTAATCGTGCACTAAGCATACACGCAATGCACACGATCAAGCCTAAGGACTCACTTGAAGATATCACAACACAACTCTAAACACAAATAAAAGTCATACAAGCTTTATATTACAAGCCAGGGGCCCCGAGGGCTCGAATACATAAGCTCGAGTCATACAAGCATCAGCGGAAGCATCAGATATCTAAGTACAGACATAAAAGTTAAACAGATAAGCCTTAAGAAGGCTGGGCAAAACAACGACATAAGATCGAAAAGGCGCAGGCCTCCTGCCTGGGTGCCTCCTATCTACTCCTGGTCGTCGGTGGTCTCCACGTAGTAGTACTCTCCACCGGAGGGGTAGTAGTAGTCGTCGGCTGGGCCAGCTGGCTCCAGGGCTCTGTCATCTGGTCGCAGCAATCGGGTATGGGAAAAAGGGGAAGCAAAGCAACTGTGAGTACTCATCCAAAGTACTCGCAAGACTTACATCAGAACTATTCTACTTATGCATTGGTTTCAAAAGAAGGGCTGTATCTGTGGACTAGACTGCAGACATGCCAGAATAGAGAGAGAGAGAGCCTAGCCTATCGAAGACTAGCATCTTTAGCATCTTGCAGCATTAGAAGAGTGCAGATTAGTAACATAAGTATAGTAGTAGTAACAAGTATAACAGTAGCCATGCTCAGAGATCCTTCCTCGACTCCCTGCGAGAAAGCGATCCCGGAGCTAACATATTAATTAAGCATCTCAAGTATCCAGTTCTAGTTGTAGAAGATCGGGATACTGTCTGAGCGTCCGTTACCGTGGACATGGCTATTCGAATAGATATACTTCCCTGCAGGGGTGCACCAACTTACCCAACACGCTCGATTAACTCTGGCCGGACACACTTTTATCGGGTCATGCCCGGCCTCGGCTGATCGACACACCGTAGTCCTACCTAGGCTCAACAGAGAGACCATCACGCCGGTCTTACTCCTAAATGCGAAGGCGTCATGGGCCAATCATCCTTTGCAATCCTGCGCATTGCGAACGCGGCCGGGAGTATACCTAGCCCCCTTAATACAAGCGCAGGCTTTCCCAGTCCAACCCGGCGCGCGCCACTCAATTGCTGATGTCTGAGAGCTTTCGGAAGAATCGTACGACGCCGAGTGCCCATACTTATTCCCGCGTGGTGGTCGGTGCGAAAAGGCCAGAGGCCTTCTTAGATCACATATCCTAACCCGTTAGTGCTCTGGGAGCTCGCGGTGACAATCAGCGATCCACGATCTGTGGTCCCGTCGCCCCGTCTCGTGGACTTACGGCAAGAGCCAGGAATGCCCGGCCGTGCCACGTAATTATCTCGCGGGTACCCTCATGGTCAACCCGACTCCACATTACTCGCGGGTACCCCTCAGGGCCGACCCGCCTCCAACAAGGTACTGAAGTAAAAGTCATGGTAACCGTGTGTTTATCACATCAAGGGGGAATCCGAGGAATCACCCTCGTTGGAATCCTACTCGATGTAATCCGTTAAGGAGAACTAGGAGGAATCACCCTCGATGGTCCACACTTGAGGGGTTGCACGACAGAGTCATCATCGGGAAGGGGAGAGTGAGGAATCACCCTCTGCAATCACCACCGATGTGCTATACTACAGAGATATCATCAGGAGTGCAGTACAAGGTATCACCCTCGGCACTCGATAGTAGCTCTGCAGAGTCGTACAACTAAGGGGGTGTGCGGTGATGTGTCGGTCTCTGCCCATCGATCACAATGATCGAGGCATTGGTAACAAAGCGGGGCAACAGGGACAAGGGTGAGGGGTCACTGATGGATCACTAACCAACCTATACTAAGCAGTTTAGGATGACGGTAAAGTAACAACAGCAGGTTACAAAAACAGGCTATGCATCAGAATAGGAGCAATCAATTACAGTAGCAAATTCTAATGCAAGCATGGGAGAGAAATAATAGGCAATATTGGAATGATCAAGGGGTTTGCTTGCCTGGAAGCTCTGCTGAAAAGGTCTGGTCGTCAGGGGCGTAGTCGTACTCGACAGCAGCGTCGGTCTCAGGGTCTACCGGAGAGAAGAGGGGGAAGAAACAATAAATAAAAGCAAACAATGCAACACAGATGCAAGGCATGGCAGTATGCAGTGTTGGGGGTGACCTAATGCAATGCCACACGTTGCAGGCGGAGCGGGAAAATATCTGGGGATGTTTTCCCGACTTTGGGCATCTGTCAGACAGATGAATCGGAGGGGTAGGTTCCATGTTCACATGGTTGTGGGCATGTGACAGGTAAACGGAGGGCATATTCGGATTCTTCTCGTTTTTCTGATCAACTTTCATGTAGAAAACTTTTTCATCCGAGCTACAATTTATTTTCTATGATTTTTCGAAGTTTTAAATCATTTTCTAAAATTCCTGGAATTAATTTAAATATTAAATTCGAATTTAAACAATGCAATTACTTTTTATACTCAGACTGAGCCAGTCACAGTCAATGACATGTGGAGCCAGTCAAAGTCCAGTCAGCAGTTAGCTTTGACCATTGACTGGTTAAACTAACACGTGGGGCCCCTCTATCATAGACTGTATTATTTAAACAACAGATTAATCTAACTAATTAACTAATTAGCCAGTGGGACCCACTGTCACTGACTGTTTAATTAACATATTTAATTAACATTTTAATTAGCAGTTTTATTATTTATTAAAAACGTTTAAATAGTGCGGGGCCCGCATGTCAGTGACTGTGCGAGCCCGGTCAGCAGTTGACCTGGTCAACTGGGCCCACGGGACCCAGCTGCCAGTGACCCAGGACGTGCCACGTGGGCGCCACGCCAGCGCCGGCTGCCGGAGTAGCTCCGGCGAGCCCGAAACGCGGCGGCGAGCTTCGGGTTTTCGCCACAGGGGGGCAAATCGGGCGCGAGGGGTCGCGTTCGAACGGGGAGAGCGTGCCGCGTCTAATGGTGGTGGTGGCATCACCGGAGATGCGCCGGAGCGACGACGGCGAGCTCGCGCGCGGCGGCCGGAGTTCGGTCGCAACCGGGAACGCGGCTACGGGACGTTTACGAGCGCGCAAAGTAGCTGGGCGGCAGCAACAGCTCACCAGGAGCAGGCTAGGGCGAGCGGGCGAGGCCACAGGGGCTCGGGAGCACGGTGATTGCAGCAATGGCGGCGGGCAGAGCATGGCCATGGCGGCGAGCAGCAGTAGCAGTTAGGTGGGCAGCAGGGGAGAGGAGAGAAGAGCGGCCTCACCGCGTGGCACAAGGAAGGCCGTCGAGGGGTTTAGGAGCGCAGAGGGTGGCCGGAGTTGGAGGAGAGCGACGGCGGATCCGAGGTGGACGGCGACTCGATCCCGACGCGGTGGTACTCCCCGGCTCCAATGGCGAGGTGCAAACGACGAGGTCGAGGACGGCGATGATACTGGACACGCAGGGGCGGCGAGAAGAGCTCGGTGGCCGCGTGGTCTACGACGGACCGGCCATGGCGGCGCTCGGGCGAAGTGGGAGAGAGCGAGGGAGGGGAAGGAGTGGCACTAGGGCTTGTCCACGGGGGCGAGGAGGGTTCCTTATCCCCTCCAAAGGCTCTGTAGCGGCGCGTTGTCGTGCGTGGAGAGGGGGGGCGGCTGCGGGAATGCGCGCGCGCGACAGAGAGGAGAGAGGGTGAGCAGGAGGAGGAAGACGAGCGGGGGAGTTGGGCCGGGCCGGTTACTGTGGACTTGAAGCCCTCAAGCACAATAACCGCTAGCCCTTTTTCCTTTTTCTTTTTCCTGCTTTTCATTTCCTTCTGTTTTGCAAAAAGATAGGCCCCCAATTGACTTTTGTAAATGGTGGTACTAGTCCAAATAAATACTATGTATTATATAGTACTGCCACAAAAAGGTTTGAGGGCCCAATGATTTCATTTGAATTTGTATTGAATTTAAAAGAGTCAAAATGGTGCTGTTGGCCCTGTTTTCTTGATGTTAGAGCCATCTAGGAAATTTAGGTGATGTTGTTTTCCTGAACATAAATAGTTATGGAATATTTCCAAAATTATGAACTATTTAGTTTCCAAATTTGAACAACTTTTATTTTCACCTCATATTTGAATTTCAATTTGAGTTGGAATTTGAAATGAGATTGATTCCAATGTGATCAAGCATTGTAATTTTTGATGACTTGGCATAATCATGAGGATCACTGTAGCTCATTACATAGGGGTGTTACAATTCTCCTCCTCTAAAAGAAATTCTCGTCCCGAGAATTCAGGAGGTAGAAGGAAGAAGATCGGGGTATTCTTCACGAAGACGATCCTCATGTTCCCAAGTGGCTTCATCTTCAGTATGATTCGATCACTGCACTTTAAGGAACTTGGTTGTCTTCTGACGGGTCCGACGTTCAGCTTGATCCAGGATGCGGATCGGATGCTCTTTATAAGAGAGATCATCTTGCAATTCGAGCATCTCATGATCCACTGCACGGTGCGGATCCTTGAAGCAACGACGAAGTTGCGACACATGGAAGACATCGTGAAGGTGAGAGAACTACGGAGGCAATTCCAATTTATATGGCACCTGACCACCTCTGGCGAGAATGCGGAAAGGACCAATATAGCGAGGAGCTAACCTGCCCTTGATCCCAAACCGATGAGTGCCCTTCATAGGAGTGACACGCAGATAAGCTTGCCCACCAGGTTGATAGATCGATCCCTAGTGGTTACGATCATAGTTGCTCTTCTGACGAGACTGGGCCGCCTTGAGATTTTCCCGGACAATACTGACTTGCTCTTCAGCGTGTTGGATAATATCCGGACCAATGAGCGGCCGTTCCCCAGTTTCTGACCAATTCAGATGGGTACGACACTTACGTCCATACAATACCTCGAAGGGGGCCATCTTCAAGCTAGCTTGATAGCTGTTGTTGTACGAGAATTCAGCATACGGGAGAGATTCCTCCCACTTCTTGCCAAATGAAATGACACAAGCACGCAACATATCCTCAAGCACTTGATTAACTCGTTCAACTTGGCCTTGGGACTGGGGGTGATAAGCTGAGCTCCAGGTTATATGAGTTCCCATAGCTTCTTGGAAACTTGCCCAGAACTTTGAGGTGAAGAGGCTGCCACGGTCTGAACTGATCTCCTTGGGAATACCGTGGAGTGATACAATTCTGGAGATATATAAGTCTGCTAGCTGACTAGCAGTGATCGTCTCCTTGACTGGCAGAAAGTGTGCAACTTTGGAGAGTTGGTCGATGACGACAAGAATAGCATCATGACCCTTTTGTGACCTGGGAAGACCAGTAATGAGGTCCATTTGAACCTTGTCCCATTTCCATTCAGGGATAGGGAGAGGTTGCAGAATTCCAGCAGGCTTCTGATGTTCTGCTTTGACGCGACGGCAAACGTCATATTCGGCAACATAGCGAGCAATGTCTTGCTTCATTTTAGACCAGCATTACCTTTGACGGAGATCACGATACATCTTGGTGCTACCCGGATGAATAGACAGTGGGGTATCATGTGCCTCCTTCATAACCTTGTCTGTCATAAGCTCGAACCGAGGTACTACAATGCGATCTCTGAAGTACAAGGTTCCGTCTCCAGCAAGCGAGAAATCTCTGGACTTTTCAAGGTCAAGATCTCTTTTCATCTGATCAACTTCAGCATCCTTTGCTTGCGCAGACTTAACAGCTTTCTCAAGATTCAGCTGCAGAACAAGGGTATTAAGAGAACCCCGAGGAACAATATGAAGGTTCAACTTGCGAAGTTCTTCATGAAGGCGGGGTTGAGCTCGCTGAACCATGAGATTGTTGCAATAAGACTTGCGACTCAACGCATCGGCCATTACATTAGCCTTACCAGGGATATATGAAATACCCCAGTCATAATCCGTGATTGCTTCCATCCATCTCTGTTGACAGAGATTCAGATCCGGCTGAGTAAACAGATACTTCAGACTTTGATGATCAGTGTAGATCTCACATCGATTACCGAGAAGGTAATATCGCCATAGCTTCAATGCATATATCACTGCAGCAAGTTCAAGATCATGCACTGGGTAATTCTCTTTGTGAGGACGTAACTGTCGGGAGGCATAGGCAATCACTCTGCGTTCTTGCATCAGGACACAGCCTAATCCCTGACGAGAGGCGTCGCAATAGATCACGAAGTCCATGCGAGAATCCGGAGGAGCAAGCACTGGTGCGGAAGTCAGCTTGTCCTTGAGTGTCTGGAAACTTTCCTGACATTTATCTGTCCACTCAAAGTTGACGCCTTTGTGAAGCAGATTACTCAGAGGCTTGGCAATCTTAGAGAAGTTCTCGACAAAGCGACGGTAATAGCTTGCGAGTCCGAGAAAACTTCTGACTTGCTGGACATTCTTTGGGGGAGTCCAGTCAAGAATAGCCTGAACTCGTTCTGGGTTGACAGCAATACCATCCTTGGAAATCACATGTCCAAGGTAGGTCACTTCGGATAACCAGAATTCGCACTTGGAATACTTGGCATCTAGCTGATGTTCTCGAAGCTTTTTCAGAACCAGACGAAGATGTTCAGCATGTTCTTCCTTATTCTTGGAATATACCAGAATATTATCCAGATAAACCACGACGAATTTGTCGAGGTAATCCATGAAGATATAATCCATCAGGCGGGAGAATGTTGCTGGAGCATTAGTTAAGCCGAATGACATGACGGTGTACTCGTATGAACCATAGCGAGTAACGAAGGCAGTCTTGGGAATATCCTCTTCACGGACTCGGATCTGATGATAACCCAACCTCAAGTCGAGTTTAGAGAACACTGATGATCCAGCAAGTTGATCATACAGATCGTTGATTCGAGGAAGCGGATACTTATTTTGAATGGTGGCCTGGTTGATAGGTCAGTAATCTTGGACCAATCTGTTCGTACCATCTTTCTTCTTAACAAAGAGAGATGGTGCTCCCCAGGCAGAGGAACTTGGACGGATGAAGCCCTTGCGGAGTGATTTATCAATTTCCTCCTTAAGCTCAAGAAGTTCATGCGGCGGCATCTTATATGGACGCTTCGCAATAGGAGTTGTGCCTGGTTTCAAATCGATGACAAACTCGACAGCTCTAATAGGGGGCACTCCTGGAAGTTCTTCTAGGAATACATCTTGGAAATCGCGAACGACCGGGACGTTTTCGATTCCCTCAAGAGGAGAAGCGTTCAACGCATTCAGGGAATAAATCTGGGCTTCGGCATCTTGAATGAAATGAGCATGGTAGTTTACTAACTCGTTCGAGGGGTGCAGGAGTTGGACAACTTTAGTGGCACAATGGATAGAAGCAGTATGAGCTTTCAACCAATCCATTCCCAGCATGAGGTCAATATTGGAAGACTTCAAAAGAATGGGAGAGACATGGAATTTCAACCCTTCAATTTCAACGGTAACGTTGTGGCTAACCATGGTGGTTTGACATTGGCCCGCGGGAGTGTTTACCACTAGTGGGATGTTCATCTCCTCATATTTAATGCCATGCATGTATGCAAAAGTTTCTGATATGAATGAATGCAATGCTCCTGAATCAAATAAAACAGAAGCCGGTACTGAATTAATGAGAAGATTACCCAGCACAGTAGCAGGTTGATCTTGAGCTTCATTCAGATCAACATGGTAAGCTTGACCACGACCATAAGAAGGCCTGGCATTGTTATTGCGGGGCTGATTGTAACCACATCCATTTCCACGGGCAGCGGGGGGAGTGCAAGCTGATTCTGGTTCTGAGTGCAGTCTCTGGAACGGTGACCTGGACGGCCACACTTGAAGCAGAGCCCGTCTTCGGGACGGAGAGCAGGAGCTCGAAGTAGTGGAACTTGAGGTCTTGGCTGCCTCAGAGGTGGAGGAGGTAGACGAGGTGCAGCATACGACGGCCTTGGAGCAGGAACAGTCGGGCGGTACATGCTGTGAGGAACCCATATACGGCGCTTCTGCGAAGACGAGCCCGAAGATGAGCCCGCTTCTCAGGTGCGCTTGAGCACGTCCTTATGATCCTTCAGACCAGTCTCAACCTGGATGGCCTTGTTCACCAAGGTGGCGAAGTCGGCGAAATCTTGGACTATCAGTGCAAGCTTGATATCTGGGTTGAGCCCTTCGCGGAACTTCTCCTGTCTGCGAGCATCAGTAGCAATATCCTCTTCTGCATAGCGGGATAACTCAAGAAACTCGCACTGATAAGCTTCCACAGACTTGCTGCCCTGAGAGAGATTGCGAAACTCACGCTTCTTCCGGTCCATAACTCCTTGCGGAATGTAACGGGCACGGAAAGCAGCCTGGAATTCCACCCAAGTGATGATGGTTCCAGCGGGTAGGGTATGCCTGTGAGTGTCCCACCATTGGGCTGCGGGACCCTTTAGAAAGTAGGATGCAAAGATGACATAGCTGGCAGGGGCCACATTAGCAGACTCCATCTCGAAAGTGATGTCGCGGAGCCAGTCATCAGCGTCAAGCGGCTGAACTGAGTTGCAGAAGATAGTTGGATTAAGGCGCACAAACTCTTGCAAAGTTATTGCGGCTGGCTGCTGATTTGCATTCGGATGAGGAAACTGATCCATAAGTCCTTGCATGAACTGGCGGTGCATTTCAAATTGTTGCATCATTGCAGCCATATAGTCGGGCGGTGGTGGATTGTTGGCACCACGGCCGTGACCTGCAGGTCTAACCATCCTGCTAAAATTCAACAGGGGGTAGTTTAGCATCGAGCATTGCAATTGTATGGAATCGTTCATGAAGTAACACGCACAACAAAAGGAAGTGCAATAGATACAACAACATAGTCAAACATGACATACAGATCCATACATAGATTCGGTTACAAACCAGCGTTGCGACAACAGAAAGGAAAGCTAGACAACTAGGCGGCACGCAGGCACGCGGTGGAGGGATACAACAACGGGACATAGCGATAGCTACATCAACGTCGGAGAAAACCACTGAAGCCAGGCAGCTGCAAGTGACGACGCAGGGTGCCCTCGATGTAAGGATCCTGCGCTCCGTGAACACTCTAGTGCAGAACCTGGTCCCGAACTGGAAGAAGAGGACCACGTGGAGGAGTACAACCTCCAACAGCAGGCCACTCAAGACCTGGTGGCATCTCCGTCCTGCGCGGGTAAAGGATGTACTCTGGATGTATCCCTGCACTGACTGCTGGCAGCAACTGTGTCAGAGAGTCGTAAAGATGAGCACGAGTGGCGTACAACTCGACAGCAAGAGCTCGGGCAGTGCGATCCAGAGCCTGGGTGTACTGTACCAAAACCTGCGGGTCATAACGACATGGCACGTAAGGGGTACAGACAGCAGTGTAATATCCACTCTCATCCCCAGCGGGGGCATAAGGGGTATATCTGAAAGCAGTCTCCTCCAAGCGACTGTGCTCTCCACGGAGACAGGCAATAGCAGTATAGGCATCATCATGGACAGCCATGTCGACAGTCACTCCAACACCATGAAAGGTGTGCAACTCAGTGATGGAGTTGTTCTGCCGATCAAAGATACGAACCACAGCATGGTACTGCTCCTGGTTGAACTCGTGGTAATCCTCGTAAACAGTGTACTCGAGGTACCAGCGATATCCTAGCCTGGTCAAAAGGTCGACCAGAATAGCAGGGAACCCAGTCGCATCAATAGCCATAGTCTGGCGCATGAGCTGTCTTGCGGGACGCATCTGGAACAAAGGAGTGCAAGGTGTCAAAAGACAGTGTGAGAAGCATATGATAGCATTGGAAAGAAATGTTTGCAGATAATCCAGCTCTCCAAGTGAATGTGAACACGAGAACCTAATGTCAGAGTTAGTAAAAATCTTTAACCCGAAAAGAAGAGAGATCAGGATCCCAGAGTAAGGAAGAGGAATAAAAGATCCTAACACCACCCATTGGCGACGTGGGCCCGTAAGCCACACAGCCATGTTAGTAAAATCGTTTTTCAAAGACTAGACTCAACTTCGGCCAGGGAGTTGGAAAGGGGGTTCCTACAGGCAGTCGGCTCTGATACCAACTTGTGACGCCCCCGACTTAATCGTGCACTAATCATACACGCAATGCACACGATCAAGCCTAAGGACTCACTTGAAGATATCACAACACAACTCTAAACACAAATAAAAGTCATACAAGCTTTATATTACAAGCCAGGGGCCCCGAGGGCTCGAATATATAAGCTCGAGTCATACAAGCATCAGCGGAAGCATCAGATATCTGAGTACATACATAAAAGTTAAACAGCTATGCCTTAAGAAGGCTGGGCAAAACAACGACATAAGATCGAAAAGGCGCAGGCCTCCTGCCTGGGTGCCTCCTATCTACTCCTGGTCGTCGGTGGTCTCCACGTAGTAGTACTCTCCACCGGAGGGGTAGTAGTAGTCGTCGGCTGGGCCAGCTGGCTCCAGGGCTCTGTCATCTGGTCGCAGCAATCGGGTATGGGAAAAAGGGGAAGCAAAGCAACCGTGAGTACTCATCCAAAGTACTCGCACGCCGGTCTAACTCCTAAATGCGAAGGTGTCATGGGCCAATCATCCTTTGCAATCCTGCGCGTTGCGAACGCGGCCGGGAGCAGACCTAGCCCCCTTAATACAAGTGCAGGCTTTCCCAGTCCAACCCGGCGTGCGCCACTCAATTGCTGACGTCTGAGAGCTTTCGGAAGAATCGCACGACGTCGAGTGCCCATACTTATTCCCGCGTGGTGGTCGGTGCGAAAAGGCCAGAGGCCTACTCAGATCACATATCCTAACCCGTTAGTGCTCTGGGAGCTCGCGGTGACAATCAGTGATCCACGATCTGTGGTCCTGTCGCCCCGTCTCGTGGACTTATGACAAGGGCCAGGAATGCCCGGCCGTGCCACGTAATTATCTCGCGGGTACCCTCACGGTCAACCCGACTCCACATTACTCGCGGGTACCCCTCAGGGCCGACTTGCCTCCAACAAGGTACTGAAGTAAAAGTCATGGTAACCGTGTGTTTATCACATCAAGGGGGAATCCGAGGAATCACCCTCGTTGGAATCCTACTCGATGTAATCCGTCAAGGAGAACTAGGAGGAATCACCCTCGATGGTCCACACTTGAGGGGTTGCACGACAGAGTCATCATCGGGAAGGGGAGAGCGAGGAATCACCCTCTGCAATCACCACCGATGTGCTATACTATAGAGATATCATCAGGAGTGCAGTACGAGGTATCACCCTCGGCACTTGATAGTAGCCCTGCAGAGTCGTACAACTAAGGGGGTGTGCGGTGATGTGTCGGTCTCTGCCCATCGATCACAATGATCGAGGCACTGGTAACAAAGCGGGGCAACAGGGACAAGGGTGAGGAGTCACTGATGGATCACTAACCAACCTATACTAAGCAGCTTAGGATGACGGTAAAGTAACAACAGCAGGTTACAAAAATAGGCTATGCATCAGAATAGGAGCAATCAATTACAGTAGCAAATTCTAATGCAAACATGGGAGAGAAAGAATAGGCGATATTGGAATGATCAAGGGGTTTGCTTGCCTGGAAGCTCTGCTGAAAAGGTCTGGTCGTCAGGGGCGTAGTCGTACTCAGCAGCAGCGTCGGTCTCGGGGTCTATCGGAGAGAAGAGGGGGAAGAAACAATAAATAAAAGCAAACAATGCAACACAGATGCATGGCATGGCAGTATGCAGTGTTGGGGGTGACCTAATGCAATGCCACACGTTACAGGCGGAGCGGGAAAATATCTGGGGATGTTTTCGCGGCTTTGGGCATCTGTCAGACAGATGAACCGGAGGGGAAGGTTCCATGTTCACATGGTTGTGGGCATGTGGCAGGTAAACGGAGGGCATATTCGGATTCGTCTCGTTTTTCTGATCAATTTTCATGTAGAAAACTTTTTCATCCGAGCTACGGTTTATTTTCTATGATTTTTTGAAGTTTTAAATCATTTTCTGAAATTCCTAGAATTAATTTAAATATTAAATTCGAATTTAAACAGTGCAATTACTTTTTATACTCAGACTGAGCCAGCCATAGTCATTGACATGTGGGGCCAGTCAAAGTCCAGTCGGCAGTCAACTTTGACCATTGACTGGTCAAATTGACATGTGGGGCCCCTCTGTCGTAGACTGTATTATTTAAACAGCAGATTAATCTAACTAATTAACTAATTAGCCAGTGGGACCCACTGTCAGCGACTGCTTAATTAACATATTTAATTAACAGTTTAATTAGCATTTTTATTATTTATTAAAAACGTTTAAATAGTGCGGGGCCCGCATGTCAGTGACTGTGCGAGCCCAGTCAGCAGTTGACCTGGTCAACTGGGTCAACTGGGCCCACGGGACCTAGCTGCCAGTGACCCAGGACGTGCCACGTGGGCGCCACGCCAGCGCCGGCTGCCGGAGTAGCTCCGGCGAGCCCGAAACGTGGCGGCGAGCTTCGGGTTTTCGCCACAGGGGGCCAAATCGGGCGCGAGGGGTCGCGTTCGAATGGGGAGAGCGCGCCACGTCTAATGGTGGTGGTGGCATCACCGGAGATGCACCGGAGCGACGACGGCGAGCTCGCGCGCGGCGGCCGGAGTTCGGTCGCAACCGGGAACGCGGCTGCGGGACGTTTCCGAGCGCGCAAAGTAGCTGGGCGGCAGCAGCAGCTCACCAGGAGCAGGCTAGGGCGAGCGGGCGAGGCCACAGGGGCTCGGGAGCACGGTGATTGCAGCAATGGCGGCGGGCAGAGCACGGCCACGGCGGCGAGCAGCAGTAGCAGCTAGGTGGGCAGCAGGGGAGAGGGGAGAAGAGCGGCGCTCACCGCGTCGCACAAGGAAGGCTGTCGAGGGGTTTAGGAGCGCAGAGGGTGGCCGGAGTTGGAGGAGAGCGACGACGGATCCGAGGTGGACGGCGACTCGATCCCGACGCGGTGGTACTCCCCGGCTCCAATGGCGAGGTGCAAACGACGAAGTCGAGGACGGCGATGATACTGGACACGTAGGGGCGGCGAGAAGAGCTCGGTGGCCGCGTGGTCTACGACGGGCCGGCCATGGCGGCGCTCGGGCGAAGTAGGAGAGAGCGAGGGAGGGGAAGGAGTGGCGCTAGGGCTTGTCCACGGGGGCGAGGACGGTTCCTTATCCCCTCCAGAGGCTCTGTAGCGGCGCGTTGTCGTGCGAGGAGAGGGGGGGCCGGCTGCGGGAGTGCGCGCGCGCGCGACAGAGAGGAGAGAGGGTGAGCAGGAGGAGGGAGACGAGCGGGGGAGTTGGGCCAGGCCGGTTACTGTGGACTTGAAGCCCTCAAGCACAGTAACCGCTAGCCCTTTTTCCTTTTTCTTTTTCCTGCTTTTTATTTCCTTCTGTTTTGCAAAAAGATAGGCCCCCAATTGACTTTTGTAAATGGTGGTACTAGTCCAAATAAATACTATGTATTATATAGTACTGCCACAAAAAGGTTCGAGGGCCCAATGATTTCATTTGAATTTGTATTGCATTTAAAAGAGTCAAAATGGTGCTGTTGGCCCTGTTTTCTTGATGTTAGAGCCATCTAGGAAATTTAGGTGATGTTGTTTTCCTGAACATAAATAGTTATAGAATATTTCCAAAATTATGAACTATTTAGTTTCCAAATTTGAACAACTTTTATTTTCACCTCATATTTGAATTTCAATTTGAGTTGGAATTTGAAATGATATATGATTCCAATGTGATCAAGCATTGTAATTGATGATGACTTGGCATAATCATGAGGATCACAGTAGCTCATTACATAGGGGTGTTATAATTCTCCTCCTCTAAAAGAAATTCTCGTCCCGAGAATTCAGGAGGTAGAAGGAAGAAGATCGGGGTATTCTTCACGAAGACGATCCTCACGTTCCCAAGTGGCTTGATCTTCAGTATGATTCGACCACTGCACTTTAAGGAACTTGGTTGTCTTCTGACGGGTCCGGCGTTCAGCTTGATCCAGGATGTGGATCGGATGCTCTGTATAAGAGAGATCATCTTGCAATTCGAGCATCTCATGATCCACTGCACGGTGCGGATCCTTGAAGCAACGACGAAGTTGCGACACATGGAAGACATCGTGATGGTGAGAGAACTGCGGAGGCAATTCCAATTTATATGCCACCTGACCACGTCTGGCGAGAATGCGGAAAGGACCAATATAGCGAGGAGCTAACTTGCCCCTGATCCCAAACCGATGAGTGCCCTTCATAGGAGTGACACGCAGATAAGCTTGCTCACCAGGTTGATAGATCGATCCCTAGTGGTTACGATCATAGTTGCTCTTCTGGCGAGACTGGGCCGCCTTGAGATTTTCCCGGACAATACGGACTTGCTCTTCAGCGTGTTGGATAATATCCGGACCAATGAGCGGCCGTTCCCCAGTTTCTGACCAATTCAGAGGGGTTCGACACTTACGTCCATACAATACCTCGAAGAGGGCCATCTTCAAGCTAGCTTGATAGCTGTTGTTGTACGAGAATTCAGCATACGGGAGAGATTCCTCCCACTTCTTGCCAAATGAAATGACACAAGCACGCAGCATATCCTCAAGCACTTGATTAACTCGTTCAACTTGGCCTTGGGACTGGGGGTGATAAGCTGAGCTCCAGGTTATATGAGTTCCCATAGCTTCTTGGAAACTTGCCCAGAACTTTGAGGTGAAGAGGCTGCCACGGTCTGAACTGATCTCCTTGGGAATACCGTGGAGTGATACAATTCTGGAGATATATAAGTCTGCTAGCTGACTAGCAGTGATCGTCTCCTTGACTGGCAGAAAGTGTGCAACTTTGGAGAGTTGGTCGATGACGACAAGAATAGCATCATGACACTTTTGTGACCTGGGAAGACCAGTAATGAGGTCCATTTGAACTTTGTCCCATTTCCATTCAGGGATAGGGAGAGGTTGCAGAATTCCAGCAGGCTTCTGATGTTCTGCTTTGACGCGACGGCAAACGTCACATTCGGCAACATAGCGAGCAATGTCTTGCTTCATTTTAGACCACCAGTACCTTTGACGGAGATCACGATACATCTTGGTGCTACCCGGATGAATAGACAGTGGGGTATCATGTGCCTCCTTCATAACCTTGTCTGTCATAAGCTCGAACCGAGGTACTACAATGCGATCTCTGAAGTACAAGGTTCCGTCTTCAGCAAGCAAGAAATCTCTGGACTTTTCAAGGTCAAGATCTCTTTTCATCTGATCAACTTCGGCATCCTTTGCTTGCGCAGACTTAACAACTTTCTCAAGATTCGGCTGCAAAACAAGGATATTAAGAGAACCCTGAGGAACAATATGAAGGTTCAACATGCGAAGTTCTTCATGAGGCGGGGTTGAGCTCGCTGAACCATGAGATTGTTGCAATAAGACTTGCGACTCAACGCATCGGCCATTACATTAGCCTTACCAGGGGTATATGAAATACCGCAGTCATAGTCCGTGATTGCTTCCATCCATCTCTGTTGACGGAGATTCAGATCCGGCTGAGTAAACAGATACTTCAGACTTTGATGATTAGTGTAGATCTCACATCGATTGCCGAGAAGGTAATGTCGCCATAGCTTCAATGCATATATCACTGCAGCAAGTTCAAGATCATGCACTGGGTAATTCTCTTCGTTAGGACGTAACTGTCGGGAGGCATAGGCAATCACTCTGCGTTCTTGCATCAGGACACAGCCTAATCCCTGACGAGAGGCGTCGCAATAGAGGCGGCGAGCAGCAGTAGCAGCTAGGTGGGCATCAGGGGAGAGGGGAGAAGAGCGGCGCTCACCGCGTGGCACAAGGAAGGCCGTCGAGGGGTTTAGGAGCGCAGAGGGTGGCCGGAGTTGGAGGAAAGCGACGACGGATCCGAGGTGGACGGCGACTCGATCCCGACGCGGTGGTACTCCCCGGCTCCAATGGCGAGGTGCAAACGACGAGGTCGAGGACGGCGATGATACTGGACACGCAGGGGCGGCGAGAAGAGCTCGGTGGCCGCGTGGTCTACGACGGGCCGGCCATGGCGGTGCTCGGGCGAAGTGGGAGAGAGCGAGGGAGGGGAAGAAGTGGCGCTAGGGTTTGTCCACGGGGGCGAGAAGGGTTCCTTATCCCGTCCAGAGGCTCTGTAGCGGCGCGTTGTCGTGCGAGGAGAGGGGGGGCCGGCTACGGGAGTGCGCGCGCGCGCGACATAGAGGAGAGAGGGTGACCAGGAGGAGGGAGACGAGCGGGGGAGTTGGGCCGGGCCAGTTACTGTGGACTTGAAGCCCTCAAGCACAGTAACCGCTAGCCCTTTTTCCTTTTTCTTTTTCCTGCTTTTCATTTCCTTCTGTTTTGCAAAAAGATAGGCCCCCAATTGACTTTTGTAAATGGTGGTACAATCCAAATAAATACTATGTATTATATAGTACTGCCACAAAAAGGTTTGAGGGCCCAATGATTTCATTTGAATTTGTATTGCATTTAAAAGAGTCAAAATGATGATGTTGGCCCTGTTTTCTTGATGTTAGAGCCATCTAGGAAATTTAGGTGATGTTGTTTTCCTGAACATAAATAGTTATGGAATATTTTCAAAATTATGAACTATTTAGTTTCTAAATTTGAACAACTTTTATTTTCACCTCATATTTGAATTTCAATTTGAGTTGAAATTTGAAATGAGATTTGATTCCAATGTGATCAAGCATTGTAATTGATGATGACTTGGCATAATCATGAGGATCACTATAGCTCATTACATAGGGGTGTTACACAACCAAACAACATGCAGATATTGGTTTGTTATCTGTTTTTGCTGAACCAGGCTCTTATAAGATGTGGCTGAAATGCAGGCACTATTCACTGTAGGCAACCAAACACGCCCTTGCGTGGCTGTGGGGACTGCAACGCAGCCTCTTGCACGATGCTCACATAAACAAGTGTCAAGACGCACTTGCACGCCAAATACTAGCATCATATGTAGGCAAGTGTCGCCCTGTCGGTGCATCTGAACTTACTACTACTAACTGACAAGATACTGCAGCTGCAAGTCTCTTCCGCAAAAAAAAAAAAAGCTGCAAGTCTAGTACAGAAACGCAGGTGATCGATCCGGTGCCATTTAGCTCACGGTCACGGGAAACTCAGCATTATTTCTCGCTGGGGCTCGGTTCCTGTGGGGAAAAAATTCTTCATCCCAATTATCAAGCTGTTCCACGCGGGTAAACGGGTCGCTTGTGCTAGTACGCCGCAAGTGTAGGCGGCGGCCGGGGATTGTTTTGGCCACGCTATTCAGAGAGGCCGGCGATGGCCTTTGGCCACGTGTCCCGTTATCCGCCCAAATTATCTATATGGCGTGGTTTAGCGTATCGATTATTTCATTTTTATAAGGGGAAACGGTGTACTTTATTGATCAACAATGTTCATCGATTTTTCTTCTTCTTTTTTCTTGGCGAAATGTTCATCGATTTTGTTACAACGTCATGTGGCATATCTAGAGAAAGTGAAATTTTTGCTAAACTATCCGCTTCATAGTTTCTTCTCCTGGTTTCATATACAAAGTTGCATACCTCAAAGTCTCACTTTCCAACACTAAATTCTTGGACCAATTATATTTGAGTCATTAACTTGAACTCACTACTCAAATTTACTCCTAATTCCGTAGCCTTTAGGTGCCCTTATAGAAATGTCTTTTGTGTTGTTTTCGTCCCGTCAAAGGGCCTTGACCATTTTTGGGATTTGCTAAACATTTTTGCCCCTCTTTGCATAAGCCACTTACATGCGGAACCTAATCTAAAAAAATAAAAAGAAAAAAACTCGTTGTCACCTTCTATCCCACTTACAGGTGGACCCCACAAAAATAATTAAAATAAAACTCTCTTTCTCTCCCTCTCTCTCTCAACCCCTCTCTCCCACACACAACCCCACGATGCGGGCGTTTTAAGAGTCAGCGTCGGAGATGCCCTTAGCAGGCGCTAAGCATTTGAGCAACATTATGCCATGAGGTAATTTGTTGGGGACGGCGTGACGTTAGTCACTCCTTAACATTCTCTCTACATATTTTTTTAATGAAAAAAGAGGCAAATCTTTTGCCTCCCCTTTGAAAAAAAGGTAATATCACTGGGAGTCACTAAACTTGTGTTGGATGTACAGTTTGCTGCTAGATCTTTCAAAATACGGTTTTTTGGTCATCAAACTTGTCATTTGATGCAAATACGGTCACTCCGTTCGAACGCGTGCATATCCGCCGCTGACGTGGCATGCGTGGGTCCACTATCAGCGACCTACGCCGTTTCGGGGCGACGCGTGCGTGGCTTTTTTGCACAGACCCCCATAGAATTAATTTTATTTGCGCTGACTCCCCACCGCTTCGTCTCCCGATTGTTCTGAGGCGGAGGCGGAGGAGGCGGTTCGTCATGGCGGCCGTCGGAGGAGGAGATGGAGGACCCGCTTCGTCGACGTTCGGGTGAATCAACGCCGTCGTATGGTTAGTCTCTTCTCCCCTTTGTCTCGTTTCTCTCCTCTGCTCCCCGCTTTCTTTTCTATGACGACACAAGCCGAGGCAGGGTTCTTGTTTGGTGGTGCGATCACGATTGATTCCCTTTGTCTCGTTTCTCTCCTCTTGATTCATTCACGTATGCGTACTGAGTAAACGATCTTTGCCGTACGTATTAGCTTTGCAGGGTCTAGTTCCCCTGTTTGGCAATTCAAGCTAGGGTTTTTCTGGGGGTTAAGAACGAGGAAACTTTTATGTTTGAAAAAGTAAGATAAAAACAACATATCCATCGTTTTAGGCACAGATTCGTTAAGATGGTGATTGATCAATTTGTTCCGTAAGGTTGAGGGTACAGATGTTTACTGAATTTTTGTGAGACTGTATACACTGAATATGTCTGCAAATTAAGTTAAATGAATATGTTGCACATTATGTGATTGAAATTGTTAACTGAAAATGTTATGTGCACATTATGTGCTGTATTAGCAAATGATAAGTATCTGTTTTATTGGGACTTAACAGATTACTTAACTGAATTTGTCATCTGCCGCAGTTTTAACTGAATTAGGGCACTTAACCTGTTAACTGAATGTGTGCGCAGAATATGTTAACTGAATTTCTGCACTAAATATGTTATCTTAAATTATGTACTGAATTTTTTAGCTCATTTGTTAGGTGAATGCTAAGTAAAATGAGGCCTCAAGTAAAATTGAAGTGAGTTTGTGCACTTAATGTTTTATACTTGTAAACTGAATTTTTGTGCACTGAATTTTTGTTCAGTGATTATTGTTGACCCTGTTTAGCCTTGATGAACTGAATTTGTTACATTTTGACAATGCAGGGGATTCTGATGGTCTTTTTAGTGTTGAGATCCATCACAAGGGTTTTTCTTCTATGGCAGTGATAGTAACATGAGTTACATGGACTATGAGGATGCAATGCTACAAGTGGTAGCAATCCTCCTAGAGGAGCAATGGCTACTGATCCAGGCTTCTACAACTTGCTTTTTGGAGCTGATGGAGCCAGCAGCCAGCAACCACCACTTTTCATGCAGGCTGAAGAGGAGGTACTTGTGAGCCAAAATGCACCCCAAGGTGGTCTGTTTGATGAAGGCTGGCCTAATGACCTGCATGATTTCCTCTCTCTGTAGTTTAGGTGACCAAGTGATGAAGTTCATGAATGAACTTTTCTTTGGCATAGTTCATGAATGAACAGCTCCTTTTGCTGGGGTAAAAAAAAGAAAAAAGACCTTTTTCTGTTTAGGTTTGGAAGACAAATGAACTTGTTTTGGCTATATCTCTCCCTGTTAATTATGGATGATTTCCTTGTTGCAAATTATATATGTTCTGTTTTGAGCTATCTCTCTGCCTGGTAATAATCAGTATGTGCCTTGGTTGATATTTAGTATGCATATGTCTGGTTCATGATGATGGTCACTGTGTGCAAAAAGTTCATGGATAAATTCAGTACAAAGCTGTACAAATCTGTACTGCATTTTTGTTGTAAAATTCAGTACAGAGCTGTGTGCAACATAATTTTTTGTGATAATTTCATGGTTAAATTCAGTACCAAACTGTACTGCATTTTCGTTGTAATAATATTCACTACATATGTACTACCTTACTGCATTTTCGTTGTTAATGATGATGGTCACTGTATGCATTTCCTCTCTCTTTTGTATTGCCATGTCTCCCACCCGCGACGCATGCTATATAAGCACGTCAGAAAGTTCAGTAAGATTAGTGTGTTCAGCAAGTTCAGTTAACTTTAGTTCAGTCAGTTCAGTCAGTGCAAAAAAAATAATTCTCGGGGGGAGGGGAGGGGGGGGGGGGGGGGGGGGGGCTGTGCAAAAAGCCGCGCACGCGTCGCCCCGAAATGGCATAGGTCGCTGACAGTGGACCCGCGCATGCCACGTCAGCTGCGGATACGCACGCGTTCGAACGGAGTGACCGTATTTGCACCAAATGACAAGTTTGATGACCAAAAAACCGTATTTTAAAAGATCTAGAACCAAACTGCACATCCAATGCAAGTTTAGTGACCTCCAGGGATATTACCTCTTTGAAAAAGGTCTATTGATTAGCGTTCGGCTCGTGTTGGTTGGAACCGGAAGACTGCTTTGGACCAGCTCCTCTGTTTCTGGTTTGGCGCTCTGTTGAGCATTTGGGCAAAGAATGGGCCGGCCGCCGGCGGAGACGACGAGGGAGGAGGGAGCTCGCACGCAATCAAAGGACAGCATGGGGCATCACCTCCGTCCGCAGTCTCACTCGCCCCGTCAGTGACGTCACATGTTGCTGCCATCTCCCGGGGTTCGATGGCACCACTGCTGCTGCTGCTGCTTTCTAGTACTCGGCCGATCTGAAGCTCCAACTGATGTCTCGCCGTTGGTCACGGCCGCTCAAGTCAGTGTGCTAGTTTTGCCATCGGCCACAAGCATCATGCGAGAGTGTGTCGATGAACACTGCTTTCCTTCAGGCTTCGGTGCTGCCGCTGCAGAAAAAAATCATAACTTAGACGGCAGCGAGCGATTGGTTCTGTAGTCGTACATACTTCTGGACTTCTGGAGGTTTGTGCCTGTGGATCGACGAGACGAGGCCGGCGATGGCGCGCCCCAGCAAGCACGTACGGGCGTCACAGGACGCCACAAGGAGGAGAGGTTTTGGTGGTTAGTGATCCGCCGTCGCGCTCTTCCTTTCGAAATTCCAAGGATTGATTGATAACTAGAATGTTGCTCTCGCTACTTCACAAATCACAGGCCACTTGAGCAAACAATTGTGGGTGTCGTCCACTTGCCGTCACACTCTTTCGCTGGTTTTTTTTTAATTATTTTCGCTTTCTTTCTTTGTGCGCCTGTAACGGTTGTTGGGAATGATACGGACAGCAAGACGCGGCTTGCCTCGGCGCATTATTAAAGCGAGAGGAGGGTGGTGACTAGTAGCTGGTTGCTGCCGCTTCCCCCCGATCCCTGCGCTTCTTGCCCCCGCCACCGCTCTCTCCGAGTCGCTGCCGAGGAAGGCCCCGTGGAACCACCCAGAGCCCTGCCGCCACCGTACCCCGGCTGCGCACACAGGCTTTGCCCGGCGGCAGAATCCGGCAGCGGCGTGGAGAGAAAGATCGGACGGGGAGGACCAGAAAAACAGAATCGAGATCTCTTCCCGCCCGTCCTGCCGACGCGGGGGCAGTTTCCTTTTTTTAAGTGGGCAGCAGATAATATTTTGGTGCCTGTCCTTTTTTTTTGAAAGGTTTTTGGTGCTTGTCTTGGTCTTTCCACTGGCGTCAGTTGCAACAGCGAACAGTCCTGGTTGTTGATATCTCGAGCTAGTCATGCCAGTACGGTCTCTTGCTGAAGCTGGTCAGATCAAGAAGGCGGGAAAATCCAGAGAATTTTCTCAAGGTTTCACAGAAATCAAGCCCTGACTCTTACTACCAGGAGCGAGGGGATCCTGGTTTCCTTCCTATCAACTCCATGTGGCATGGTGAACCAACCTGTGATTGGATGGTTAGAGGGACAATGGTATCTCTAGCCCATCAAGGTTCAAATCCTGATGCTCGCATTATTTCTAGATTTATTTCAGGATTTCCGACGATGCGCTTTCAGTGGGAGGAGACGTTCCCTTATGCGTTCATAGGGGTGAGTGTATGCGCGTATGTACGAGCGCTTGTGTCTGTACTGTGTTAAAAAAAAAAACTCCATGTGGCATGATTTTGTCAAGACCAGTAAACTCAGGGCCGGTAGTTTCTCCGCAAATTCTGCGGGGTTGTTGCCCGCCTCTTTATTCTAATCATTGGACAAAGAGGAACACAAGGCCAACACTAACTACTGGACCAGGAGACTACGAGAAATATCACAACTCGAACAGGATCACCAATTCACCAAAAGTCCAAAAAAAACAAAAGTCCAAAAGTGTGTGTGTGTGTGTGCGCGCTCACAAGCCTCGCTCATCATCTTCATAGCATTTAGGTTCCGGTTCCATTTGCATAAAAACTGGTAATACGACTTCCTCATCAAGCCAAGATACAGATCGTTTGGCCTCCAGCGGAACCATCCCCTCAGCGGAAGACCAGACCATCTACAAGTTCACGCGCAAAACAAAAATACGAGTACTGCAGAAAAAGACGCAGAACTCAAACCGAGCCACTACAAACACACAAGAACTTAACCACAATCAGGTGGAACAGACAACGATCTCTCCACCATCTTCTTTCAAGCTCGGCGTCGGCGATGTTCAGCCGTCTCCACTCTGCAGTACCATGAGCCCCCCAACCTTCTCCTATGAAAGAATTGAACGCCAGCCAGGATTAGCAGTCTCGCTCCACTGCACCGCTGGCTTCGCAAACCCGTTGAGTAGTTTGAAAATACCTACTGGTACTGGTAGTATTACAGGGCTACACTCCATTGAAGCAAGGATCATTTCCGGCTTTCCAGATAGCACACACGTCTACCTAGAGCAAAAGCAACATTCTATTAATCCATGGAGGCATTTCATCACAAGAAAGGTACACTGGACAGGCTAAGCACATCTCACAATACTCCATATATTACTTACTTAGCTACATCAGTGATACTCCTTAGCACTACAAAAACATGCACCATCGAAAGAGTCCTTGCAGGCTTGAACTCATTTGATAGAGCTCGTGCTACCCGGATGCACCCATTTGATAGAGCACATTTATCCACATTTTAAGTTCGGTCGCAGCCCACAGGTGTCCCAGCTTCCTTTCGAATCAGTGCATCAACCACACGCAAATTAGGAGTGTGATGATAAAGCAGACAGAGGCAAAGTTGAGAACCTACAACTGTAAACACGACACTGTCATTACAGCAGGTCACGTATGCTTCTGAATGTTGCACCTGTATTTAGGTTTTCCAATCCAGTTAAGAATAAAATAAGGAGGACACTAATAATAAAGACTGCATATATAAAGAGAAAAACAGAAGAACTCTACTACACAGCAGTAAGAATTCAGTTGTCACACAGGTTCAAGCAACATTGCAACACAACTGAAATTAAATAAAACCATCTCAGTTCAGATAGGAAGTTTGAATAAAACTAACAGGAAATGGATAACATAACTGGAAAACGACTAAATTCAGATAAAGCAGCAGCTGTTGTCAGAACAAGGCTGTACTGCCATGCCTACATTCCATGTGAAAACTGAGATTGCAAGACAAAAGATGGGTATCCAATCGGCTTCCTTGATTCCAATTTAAACTGACATCTGGATGACACTCTTATGCTCCAGTTAACTCAACTTCAGCTAATCAAAGATAGAAGTAACAACTTGGCCTGAAATGCAAAGATTTATTTTAGAAACTAGAAACCAAAGCCACCCACCACAAAATATAACAAGTCACTGATCATCTGGAACTGGCATGGGTACATAAATGCATTTCCCCCACTATTACACATGGAAATGGAGAAATATTATATGATCATGATTCATGCATTCAAACATAACCAAATAAATAGAGCATTCTGCAAAACCATTCAGGCGAGGAGGAAAACTAATGGGAGTTAAGTTTGCCAACCAAACTGAATAACTGAAGAAGATATATAAAGTTAAATTTACAAGTCTTTGGTGCAAATTATGACCCAGTACAGAGTTGATAACAAATTACAAATCCTGAAAACCAACTGAAGCAACGTTTAAGAATTCAGGTGTTAACTACATAAAGCGATGGTGCCAGGTGAACTAACAAGAAAAAAACAGTTACTTGCCATAGTACCTATTTTCCCTCTCTACATAATTAATCATTTTTCATCTACAATATGTATACTCATATCATTGATTCTGGCAATATGGAGTGTCTGAGAAAACTGAACAATTACAAGTCAACAACCAAGTAGTTGCCTTCTGAATTAGAAACACTATAGGGTTATCCCAATAAACAAAATGTAGTTACAAGTTGATCTAGTCTTTTGCGTAATCAAGTCATAAATAGTGAAACTAGTTTTACACATGATGATGAGTTCTAGGGAAATTGGTTGGTGCCCAGGGGAGCCCCTTCTCAATAGGGTTAAGCAATGACACACCGTGACAATACTAACAAAATTTGTAAGCACCGAATTTAATATTACGGGAATTTTGAACTACTTTATCATGTACTAGCTTCATTAGGCATCAAATCATGATCTGGGTGAGCAATCTACACCTGTCATTAAATAGCTAATTCAATGGAAGGACAACCAACAGGAAATAAATATTATTAGCAGATCAAATAGGAGATTACCTACTCCATTGTCTCAAGCACCTTGAAATTTCTTATCATCATCTGGAGCAGGCAGAGGTGCCAACCGCATGAAGAAAGGAAACGCAGGACCTCTGTGAGGCTCAGTCGACTTGTTGCAGAAGAATTCCAGCTTTGTGGTGTTCAGATTTAGCACAAGCAGATATGAATGGGGCTTCCTTATGGACCAAAACTCCATGTACACATAGCCAGCCTTCATTGCCAGGATGCGCACCCGCTTCAACCACTCCTCAAGACGAAGCTTCTTCAAGTATCCAAACTCACTCAGCAACGAAACCTCCTTCTTGAGCATCCACTCAGCATTGCTGTCACGGACCCAGAGCTGCACGCACTGCTCTTTGCTGGACACAATGCAGAGCCCGCCGTGCTCCGCCATGTCCGCGACGCAGTACGATTCGCCAGGAGGGAATGGCGCCTTGATAACTGACCACACCATTGTTTCCATGTCCAGCACCAAGATCTTCTCGTCGTCCTTGCAGTACCGGGACTTCTTGGTGTCCGACCGCCAGTACACGTAGCGGCCCGCGGGCGTGCCGTCGGTGCTGCATGGAGTAAAGTTATACACCGCACGGTTCGTATCGGGCGACTCAAACATGTCCCATTCGCGGGTGCGGGAGGAGAAGACGGCGGAGCGTGAGCCGGCCCAGCGCTCCATGCCGATGACCCGGAACGAGGCGTCGGCATCGTCCGCCAAGATGGCGTAGCGGACGACGTGGGACGAATAGCGCCAGGCGTGGGGAGGGCGGGAGAAGACGGCCGTCCGGGCGAGGGGGTCATACACGGCGAGATCCAACCCATAGCGGCCGCGGGAAAGGAGGAGGAGGCCGCCGTCGCAGCCGCGGAGGCGCCACTCGTCGTAGTAGTCCCCTTCGTCGTCGTCGTCCGAATCTATGCCGGGGAGGTCTTCGAAGAAGAAGTCGCCGTCAACGGCGGCGGAGACCACATCGGGATTACGGGATTCGGCGCGGATGAGGCGGAGGTTAGGGCAGTGGTGAGGAACAGGCATGTCGCTGCGGTCGGTGAGGATGAAGCCGACGAGTGGGGGCCTGCGAAGGGACTCGAAGCGGCGGTAGATGGCTGGGACGCAGGCTACTCGGCTCCAGCTCTTGCAGGCGACGGCGGCGCTGGCGAGCGACGCCATGTCGGTGAGGCGGAGGAAGATCTCGCCCAGGAGATCATCGCCGAGGGCGGCCACCGGCGGCGCCGGCGAGGTCTTCATCTTCTTGGCGCTCTCGCTCCCGTTTCTCTCCCATGGTTCCATGTAGGAGTACTTATCGAGAGAATTCGCTTTTCATGGATCTGATTTCTCTCAGCCCCCTGTCTTATAAGGGGATTTTAGTTGTTGTAATTTTTGGCGCCCGAAATTTTACATTCGCGCCAAGCTGCTTTTCGCCAAAAAAAATTCTTTATTATGGAAAACAATTCACTTTATTTACTTTTCGCCACAGAAATGCGCCGAGATCTCCTTTTTTTTTCTTGATGGAAGAACATCGTTTGGAAGATAGTCCCACTGGCCCAGGCCTGCTTATTCACATCTTAGACAGATCTCCATAGCTAGTTGAAAATACGATATCCTTAAAAAAAAAAGACCCTATGGCTCAATCTATTTAAGAAGAAGCAAATTAGCCGATTAATTAATAAAAAATCAGACAGAAACTAGCACATCACACGCACAAGACAGGGCATTCGGGCAATCTGATTATCCACAAAGACCCACACACACCACCAACTGTCATCGTCATCACTTCTGCCTAAATAAACGACCTTGACTTTACCGTGGACAACCAACCAAGGACCCTCAGAGCAAGTACAATAGTGGGCTATAAGCTCGCTTACATGGCATTTTTGCTTATGTGGAGAAAAGAGACAAGCAAAAAGAAAGAGAGTGGGCTCTAATGCAATAGCCAGCCTCTTCACATGCTCCTAAGTAAAATGAGTAAATATGAGGAAAGAGAAAGAGAGAATGTGAAAAAAATCACTAGCCTTATAGCCAACCCTATTGTATGAGTGAATGATATTGCTATCTCTTGATGACATGGCAACCTTATATAGCCAGCTGCTAGCTATATTATTAACCATGCTCTCGCTGCAAGCAACACGAGATCTTTATCGATCTATGCCAAACAGTTGGCCAAAAAAGGTCGATGACTAGGCAGCTCTGACTTTTATGACAAGTTTTACATACCCATGTCTTTGTGGATGAGCATCTGTAGGACGTCCCATGCTTTTTCTCCGTCGAGAAGACAGCACTGGGAGTCCAGCCCGTGTCGAGTTAGAGGGAGGCGAGTCCTTGCCACATCAAAAACTCTGCCCGGCCACGGATACTCAGGTCAGGTACATCGTTTTTGCTCGGACAAATTAGCAAGAACAAAACCAAGGTTCATCCCATATAACGGATACAATCAAACCACACGGTAGTAGTGCAGCTAGTGAATAAGCATGAAACAGTCACAACTTACAGCTTATAGACGCAATTTCCCATGAGTAACAAGCACCATAAAATACCATCACGCTGCGGCTACTATTTTTCTTTGTTCTCCCTACAATCACCTTCCGTGTGATGGCAAGTACTCCCTCTGTAAACTAATATACAGAGGGAGTAGAAGTGAGTGTGGGAACGCATGGAGATTGCAAAGCCGAAGTTCCATTACAGGTACCATAACCTTTTGCCTCCGAGAGATAATCATATGACGCACGACTTACATCAACAGTGATGCTTCGACCCTAGCGGAAGAGTCTAGGAACGGATCGCTTTGGGATCTTCCCTTCAAGCTTCAATCTTCTGTATGCTTCTCTGATGTGGCAAGGTCTGATGGGTCCAGAATCTTTCCTTTCACTCATAACTATTCTAGCTGCAATATACAGGTTCAATTGTTTAGCATCATAATCCAAAACCAAGGAAACCATCCTACCAACAGTTTACTAACAAACAACAGGTGTTTCACATATTATACATATCCTGAACCGAGAAATAGAAATTACTTTTGGCAGGGATAACTACAGAAGGCCAACTATTAACATATAACAGCTCAAGAAACATAAAACACAGATTAGTTGCTTGTCATGCCAACACGTATGTAAAAACTTCAATGGTCCCACAAGGAACAAAGTAGATAAGCAAACTACTATGAACTTGCCTGTTTCAATGACCTCGCCGACAAACATCTTTGCTATTCCTGATACTACGATGGTTGTTGGCATAGATATCTTTTGACTGCCCGTGATACTCGCCAATAGCTGCAAAAATAAATAAATTAACAAGTCAATTCTAAATATCTAAGCACACACCGATTTGAACCACTGATGAGCAAATACATCAAACACTCGTCCCTGCCACCAGTGAGCATATTATAGACCTGGTGACTCCAGGTACATGGTCATCATCCAGTTTACAAAAATATTAGAATGATTCTAGTATTCTATAAGCATGTCCACTTAGCTGCCAATAACTCAATACCAAAAGATATTTTTCAAGTTTTTCTTTAATTTGAGGAATGTAAGGCAATATAATCATTGTTCCAAATATCAGCCAGTTAATCAGCATCTCGGTCAGTTAATTGCTACTTGGTGGGTCACCGAATAGTTGATTAACTAATTTATCAGCCGATTAACTAGAAAATTCGCCTATTTATCCCTACTCAGCACCCTACAGATATGGTACCAGTTACCGATATACTGAACACTGATTATAATCACTACAGACAAATGATAATGATATGCGTTCCTCCTCTCCGTCTACTCGGGCTACCTCACAGAGGCCGGCGAGGCCACGACGCCGGGCACTGTGACATGCGCGGGCGGCGGCTGACGCCGGGGAGGTGTTCGCGCATGCCGGGGCGCAGGTGGACTACGTGCTGGGGAGCAACCCGCGTGGGATCAGCTACTTTGTGTGGCGGCGCCGCCGGTCTCCGGCGGCGGAGGTGGTGGTCGTGGCGGCAGCGGCGGGCCTTGGCGTCCCAGGCGACCCAAGCGGAACGAAGACAACGGACAGAGAGAGAGAGAGAGAGAGAGAGCTAGGTTTGGATGTGTGCTGCTGAGTCAGCTTTTACTCTTTTTTTATGGGTGGGTCAACTTACTCGGTCAAGACCGGTCGACCAGCTCAAAACTGTGACTAGGGTCGTCTTTTGAACTCTGTGGTAAGTTAAGGGTGCAATTCGACCGGTTTCGAAGATGAGGGTTGTAAATCGAACCGAGTGGTTAGTTCAAGGTTGAAAAGTGGACTTGTAAGAGTATGATATACTAGTATGATTCCAAAAAGTCATTTGGCAAAGGAAACATGTATCAGAAAATAATAGGTGTGCTTTAACAGGCAGACATATGTATGACAACTCCAGCGAGACGTTAATGTATTCAAGAAAACAATCCACATTGTAGAGATTAACTCTACCATAAAAAAATCTCAAATAAATGCAAAGAATGAGGCTAACTGAGGCAGGTCGGCATGATACATGTACCAAATTCTTCAATTTATATGATTCAAGTTAACTTTGATAGAAGCAGTCTTACCTTTTTCATGTTAGATTTCTGGAATCCAGATCTCCGAAATGACTCGTACCGGTTCATCTGGTCTTCTGTAAATTGGGATAACAAAGCACTACAGATGGAAGCAGTCAGAACTTAATAAATTTCCATCTAGATGGAATATATGTGCTTTTCTATGTAATATGCAACATAATCGTAGAAGCAAAGAAAGGCCAATTTTTTAAAAAAGTTGAAGGTGGGGGACAAGTGATCTTTATTAAAAAAGTCAGGAGGTGGCAATCGGAGCATCACAGGAACCTGGAAAATGCCAATTTGCTATGTCATTATAATTATGCTGCAAACAATTGAGAACATCTTCCATTCCCAATTCATAAATCATCATCACTTGAACAGGTCCGGCCATCAGATTTACTAACTAGAAGAAGTTAAGAGGTGAATATTGCTAAAATACTAAAACGTTTGTTCAAACACCTGAATTCAATAGACAGCTACACGCTCCCTATTAGTAAATGAAATTTATTCGGTCAACTCGGGCCAAATTAGGGTACGCAGACTAGCTGATCCACAAACGCATATGTATTTTACCAGAGAAATAAGCTAGGCAAGTGAAATTTTCAACGAATTTCTATAACCAAAGAAACTAAAGCTAGGTCAAGGAAGGGATAGACAGGCACCAACTTCATCTTGGCGAGCTTGTCGGGATCGCTGGTGCCGGAGGGCAGCTTGTCGAGGTCGACCTCCATGGGGTCTTCCTCGTCGTCGTCGTCATCCTGCTCCTTATGGGCCCGAACCTTGGCCTTTGCCGCCGCCGGGGCGACGGAGGTCGAGGGCGCGGCTAGCGCCGAAGGCCGCGGCCGCGGCGGCGGGGCGCGTGAACCACCGGCGCCCGCGCTGCCGTCATAGTCCTCGGCGATGGTGTGGGGGACCGCTGTGGCAGGGTCCTCCTCGGGCGGCGCTGGCGAATCCGGCGGCGACTCCTGCTCCTCAACGGCCGCCTCGAAGGGGTCCTTCATGGGCTGCCGAGGAAACGGAAGACGATTCTGGAACTGCGAGTATCAGCGTGGCACCCGGCTCGAATCCTATTTAGCGCTTAAGGCGCCGGTTTTAGAGGCGCGGCTTTTTTTTTAGAGGCGCCGGTTTTAGAGGCGCGGCTATACTTCGCTCCACGCGAGTTCGATGGTGGCCTCGTCTGAAGGGATCGCCATACTGGGCCGGCCCCGGCGCGTGGGAGTCCACTACCTCGTTTTATTTTTTTACTTTTGTTCATACTTCTAAATATTCTAAACATATATATTACAAAAATACACTTTACATACTTTTTTTTTAAATAATGTATTTGAAAAATGTGAAAAATGTTAACTGTGTCTAGAAAAAATGTTTCCGATGTATACGAAAAATGTACAATGAGTATGGAAAAAAAATAGACATAAAAAACAAGTTTTCCAAAATGTCAATCATCTATTTGGAAAATGTTAAACATGTATATAAAAAATGTTCCTGATGTATATAAAAAATATATAATGTGTATGGAAAAGAGTAGACATCCAAAAACATCCAAAAACATATGTTTTCAAAAAATATTAACAATCTACTTCAAGAAATTTAAACGTGTACAAAAAAAGTTCCTGATGTATATGAAGAATGTAGAAGATGTATAAAAAAAATTGAACATAAATTATAAAAAATGTTGATCATGTATCAAAAAATTAATTCATATATTTAAAAAATGTTAAACATGTATTAAAACATGTTCCTGATCTATGTTGAACTAGTAAGCTACACGTGCCTCACACATGAGAGTTTAGATAACCAAAGTACGATCGAGTATTGATATATACTCCCTCCGTTCTTTTATCTAAAGTGTATTTGTTTTTTGATAAAATTCACAATGTAAGGTGCATTTTTCTAATTCCTCGCAATTCCGTTTATATCCCTTCAAAAAAAAGGAAAGTATATCTCTCCCGATTATATGTATCTCTCCTTGTAGAAAAAAAAGGAAAGAATCTCTCTCCTGATTGCGTGCATCTCTTCCTTTCCTAGTGTAATTGATTTACTTGCCGCTTACAAACAAATTAGCTAAGGATAATTTCGTCCTAAACTCTCTATAATTCTGTGCCTTGGTCACCGTGCCAAAAATAATACACCTTTCATAAAGGATCGGAGGGAGTACTACACAAAACATTTGCATTAAGCATACTAATAGCTAAGTACTCTATCTCAAAAGATAAAACCAAAACAAATATCATAAAGTAAAAAAGGACAATTCTTTTGGAAGGATTTTTTTGTCAAGTTAAATTATGGAAGATTCTAGAACAAGTGAGAAGTGTCTATTTTTGTGCATATTGTGCATAGTAAATATTAAAATAAAAAGAATGGCAATCCATTTAGTAGAGAAAAACTAGAGAATTAAAGTATGGAAGTGTCTAGAACAAAGAAGAAGTCTCTTTGTTTTGAGGTTTGTGCATATTATGCTTGGTGCTTATGGCCAGGCATGGAATCTACTAGACATCACACATGGCAGAATCTGGTGTATTGAAGAGAATATCTAATGGCCAACACTACTGGGATTTGCCATTTAACACCCGTTGGATCGGCTTCATCCAGCGAATAATATTGGAAGATATTCGTATACTATATAGTGGTATAGAAATGTACAATGTATAAGAAAAAAGTAGTCATCAAACATTATTTTTTTAATTGTTAATCATGTACTTAAAAAATGTTAAACATGTACAAAAAATATTCCTGTGTATACATAAAACGTGCAAATGTGTATGAGAAATGTAAACATGTGTTCAAGAAAAAACAAAGAAAAATGGTGAAAACCAAAGAAACGGAAGAAAGAAACAAAAGAAACACCTTAGAAACAAAGAACAAACAAAAGACCCGAAAAAAACCGTGAAAACCCATGAGGAAACAAAGAAAACCAAATAAAACCGAAGACAAACGAAGAAAATAGATGAAAACTAAGAAAGAGAAAAAACCAAAGAAAAACATAGAAGAAAATAAAATAAACAAACAAAAGAAAATCAAAGAGAAAAAGGAAACAAAAAAAACCAGAGAAAAACCGTGCAAAAAAGAAAACCAAGGGAAAAACATACGAAAACCAAAAAAGAGAGAAAAAGAAAGAAAAGGAAAGAAAGGAAAAATTAAAATCGGTGAAGAAATAAAAAACCCTGAAGAAAATAGAAAAAAATAGGCCAAAGCCGGAGAAGATACCCACACACAGAAAAAACAGAAGAAACCCATGAACGAAACTCAGCGGACCCGAATAAAACACATCGAATGAAAAAAAAACAGATGAAATGGTCGGACCGAGTAGCTACGAAGCTTCAGGCGAGACGGAAGGAGCACACGTACTAAGCAAGATATAGCTCCCGCGCGGTTTTAGGCCATTTCGCAAACCAGCGCACACCCCCTCCTTCCTATATGAGCTGGCCCAATTAGTTTTTCTTTCCACCGGTTCAGGTCCCGCAGTTACTTTTTGGGCGTTATTTCTTTCGTTTCTTCATTCGTGGTTTTCGATCGTTTTTTTCTTTCTCCATTCTTGTTTTCATTTTCTTTTTTGCCCTATTTCCCTTTTCTTTTATTTTTTTTCATTTTTTAAATTGGAAAACTTTTTAAAAATTCATGAACTTTTTTCCTAAACACATGCACTTTTCTTCAATTTTCTGATTTTTTTCCAAATCAGCGAACATTTTTCCAAATTCCGTGAACCTCTTTTCCAAAATCGATGAACTTTTTTCAAATCTGCGAACTTATTTCAAAATTCATGAACTTTTTTTTAAAATTTGTGAACTTTTCAAATGCATGAACTTTTTTTCAAAACATGTGAACTTTTCTTCAAATCTGCGAATGTTTTCTCGAATCCATGAACTTTTTTTCCCAAAATCCTTGAAGTTTTTTTTTCGAAATTATAATTTTGTTTTCTAAAATTGATGAACTTTTTCCACATCCGCGAACTTTTTTCTTAAATTCCGTGAACTGTTCTCAAATTCATGATTTTTTTCAAAAGCGATGAACCTTTTTCAAATCGATGAACTTTTCTCAAATCGGCGATTTTTTTTTTCTAAATACATGAACTTTCTTCAAATTCATGATTTTTCTAAAAAAATCGTGAACTTCATTCGGTTAGGTGAACTTTTTTGAATTCTTCTTTAAAAAACAAATAGTTAACGGTAAGCAGTCAATCAGTCAACTTCTACTAGCGAACTGGCGAGCAAGCATTGATCGCCTGCTTTTTTGGGCCGGCCCATGAGGGGGGCCGTGTGAGCGCCTTCTACTCTCCCTGGCGCTTAAGGTGCTGGGTAGGAGCTCTTGGCACCCGGTCCCTACCTGCCCGGATTTTGTTTTGCCTTGTGGGCAACAGTTTCTCGGAGTCATCACATGGATGGGCCTCCACCTCTATCGAACAATGAATAATAAATTGGTGAGCAAGAATGGTTGAAGCAGCCTTTACATGGGTCGTCCATGGTGCAGGGGAAATGAGAACAACTTGTAGGAGATATGCCCGAGAGGCAATAATAAATGTTATTATTTATCTCCATATTCCTAATTAGGTTTATATTCCATGTTATAACTGCTATGGTTCTCAAGTCTGCAATAACCACGAGGCTCAGAGGAAGACTCATATGCACGTGTGGAATAATAAACGGTAAAATGTATTCCTAGTCTGGCCTCTAAGACTAGCTCAAGTGTTGCATGATGGTTCTGCTTTCCTGATCATGGGCATGACTATGCTGGCAACTTTGAGGCACATTGTTAGAAGAACACTTGTGTTGAATCAACCTGAATTGATGTTATGCTATGAGATACATTCGTCACAAGTTAATGGTTAATAACACAGAGAAAGTTTACATTTGCATAATTCCTTAGACCATGAGAGTATCGAGTTTCTTCATGCTTGATTCATGAACTTTGGGGTTTGTTAAACGTCATCCGTAACTGGGTGGCTATTACGGCGGCTTACGGGTTCATGGGAAAGTATGTCAAGTAACTTGATAGCTCAAGATTGGGATTTGCTCCTCCGACGATGGAGAGATATCTCTGGGCTCTCTCGGTGTTACGATATCCACCATCGTCTGGCCAGACACAATGTGATTTGATCACAGGGATGTCGGAGCACGGGAACGAGAAAAGAGAACAAAACCGGTAACGAGGTAACTGGCATAGTGGACAAGTTGTTGATCCACGGGGATGCCGATAAGTCTCACCTCGGGTATTTGTAACATATCGCAAAGCAACAGGAATAGCACACGACAACAGGAGGTTCACTCAAATATTTATTCGTGTGGGTATAGGGGTCAATATGGGTGTCCACGGCTCCGATGTTGATCATTGATCGGAAAGAGTTCCGGTCATGTCTATACTTCACCGAACCTATAGGGTCACACGCTTAAGGGTCATCTATCTGCTGAATACTAGACAGGGAGTCTGAGAGAAAGTCACCGGAAAAGTTTCGGAGACAACGGAAAAGTTCTGGAGAGAGAACACCGGAATAGTTTCGGTAAAACCGAGAAGTTGTTTCGGAGTATACCATTAAGTCAAATTGGTTACGGCACACGCCTGGAAATTCTTGGAGGGTGCCAGAATTATTCTGGAAACTTCTGGGATTTTTCCGAGATAAAAACCGGAAATGTTCCGGAGCTGCCGGAACCGGTTTCGTTGCTTTTCGCACATGAAAATCACTAATCCGGAATTGTTTTGGAACGCGTCCAAAATCATTTTAGTGGGTACTGGAATTGTTCGAAGACCCACAGAAATATTTTCGGATTTAACGGTCGCGGAAAAATATTTCCGTGAATAGTGAAAGTGCTTTTTGGGCTACTTTATGGAAAGCCACCTTTTAGGGCTTTTACCAAAAGGCTTCTAGAAGGACTTGGGGGCTAAGGAAACCCCTTTGGGGGGGCCCACAATGGGGGTGGCCGGCCACATGGGTGGAGCTGCATGGAGCTCCACTTCCCTCCCCATTATGCCCTTTATGTGATTCTTTTTACATGGGCATTTTGGGTTTTTGTGAGCCACCCTACCCCTTGCATTTCCCTATAAATAGAGGTGGAGAGGGGCTCTCCACACTCACTCCAACTCTCTCACACAATGCCATGCAATGATCTGGCTTCTTCTCTCCCTCCCACGAAAAGAGTTTCGTAGAGCCGAAAGGCTGTCTGGGTTCCGGTGGGAACTAGTTCTGGACGGCGAAGCCCCGCCGGATAGAAGACACCGTATGTGTGCAACCCCGTAGAGAGGTCGTAGGTTCGATCTTTTTTCCCGAGGGGCTGTTCGAGAGTGCCTCCCGAAGGGCTGTCCGAGTGACCATCTGAGTTTTGAGGGTCCTCCCGGAGGGCTGTCCGCGACACCGTCTGAGGGACTGTCCGACCGCCTCCCGGAGGGCTGTCCGAGGGGCAGTCGAGGGAGTACATCCTCATGGTTGGGAGGTTGTAAATCCTAGCTGCAGGGATCTACACCAACGATCTACATCGACTCTACTTCCGCTGCGCAACGAGTCGGTAACGATCAGATCAAAACCTTGTATGCAGCCTTCATAGTGGTCCTGGGCTGGTGCGTAGGTCGGAAATTTTTTGTTTTCTGCTACGTTCCCGTACAGTGGCATCATGAGCCGTGCTATGCGTAGATGCAGGTTGCGATCTAGAATACATAGAGATGTATGGGTGTTGCATAATATAATTTTGTAGTAGATGAGATCTATTGCTGAAAATTATTTGTGCGGGTAGCAGATGAAATCTATTACCCGATGTTCTTGTTGCTTCCTTGGAATTTGCATATTTCTGATCTTGATAACGGCATGGTGGAGTTTCAAAGTTCTGGCAATCCGCGATCCTGATTGATCAACGAAGTGCTAACAGTTCATTAAATTCCACCATAGTTAAAAGAAAGATGAAATTTCGCAGACGAAAGGGCAATGCAGATATGATCTGCACGGGGGTCATGCGTATGACGAAGTTCAGTATAGGGCTCGAGATTTTATTATCTCGTGTTTCATACACCCCACAAAGTTAATCTAGCGACTTGAATTGTCATGCTTGATGATAAACGTTGGTAGCTGCGGTTTGTTTCGAAACCTTAGAAGCCACGTAAAATAAAATCTTGTATGAACCGATTAGAGGCGTCTAACTTGGTTTTGCAGGATGACCTAATATGTGCATGTGATGTGGTATAGCAGTGCTCATAATAATTTGATTATGTATGAGATGACTATATAATGTAAATTGACATGACCTGCGTGTCATGATTCGGCATGATGGCTGGAGCCATATGATTGTCACTTTAAATGACCTGTGTGTCAACCTTAAGTAATGCACTTATTTTATTAGCTATAGAGATAGCAATATTATCTGGTGCATCGACAAGGTGGTGGCAAACTTCGCGAAGGTGAACACCGACGCGAATGCCGAAGACGAAGAAATACAAGACTTCTCCGTCAGAAAGGGCTATACCATATCATGCTATTGTGAATTACCTGAGATGTTTATCCCTTTGATGCACCCTTCTTGATTGCGCGGTAGTCGCTTTTTATTAGGGTGATCTCTCACTAAAAATATCAAGTAGTTAGTGTTCTCCCAAGTGTAGCACCGTCACGGCACCTATCTCTTCGGGGTATCACATGGATGCATGGGTACGAACGATTAGAGAAGTGTGAGGCGGGTGAGTTGAGTCCTCACAGCGAGATCACTTGGTTGTCTTGACGTTCTGGCTTGATCGTCCTGAGCTCGGAACACGCCCATAGAAAGATGAACAAGAGTCACATAGAGATGTGATTGGCAAGTTGGCCTACTGATTGCAATTCTCGTCACTTGAGATGGATGCATCCTTGGCGTTGAATGGTAATATGGGTCTTGTATCACTCACAATCAATTATGAGAGATATTGATTTGAGTGGGAGCGCACTGTAGAATTAACTTGTTTAATTCTCAGTGCAATTAATTATGAACTTTGTCTAAAGTGAAATTTGCATAATAGTTATAGAATTATGGCTCGCGTTTCCACCCTCCCTATTTAAGTTGAATAGCTGTTAAATATCTGGTTAAAACTTTACGGTTGGTAACGTAATGTGAGGATTGTCCTCAAGAGTGCCGAGAAGGACTTTGTCCTATCGCATGCTTTTGGTATTCTCCCGCTAATGCTATGGATAATGTGACTCTCGTCCTTCGGTCCAAAAGCTAGAATTTCGTTACAGTTAAGTGCAATATGTTTGCTTCCATGAGACCCAAACTTCAAAAGTTTGGGATAGCTATGTGATATTCATGGAACTGAAAATTAGTTTCAGATACAGACAAAGGCTAGAAGATATGGGATATCCAAAGCAATGTTTGTTTTGCAAATTATTAGTAAAGTGTTTACTATGCATTTGACTGATAAGAGAGGGATCCAGAAGAACGTCTGTCATATGATGAAAGGTGAATAAAACAAACAACTTAAAGAGAAAGGAAATGTCCAAAGGGTGTTAGTGTGACTTACACACCTAGGAAGTCCAGGGCTAACGCCATTCTTAAAATTGGGTGCTTTTTCTGAGAGTAGGAGAAATACTAAAAGTTAAACTGTTAGAAGTATAAAGCCAAAAAGAAAAGAAGACTGGAATATCCAGCTCATGTATGAATGTCATACAAGCTATTGATGTATAAAAGGCTGGTCAAAAGAAATAGTTCTTGGGAATTATGATTAAACATGTTAATCACTAATTCTTGGGTATTGTGAGTTGATCACAGAGATACCCGCTCGATTGCATTCTGTTGCGACTCGGTGCAAGAACTACTACGGCCTAAAAGACTTGCCGGAGTGAGGTTTAGATACGCGCTGGGAATATAGTAAATGTTACTATACCTTCCATCGGTGTATTACCGTCTATATTTATTTTCATAATTCATTTTAGAGTTTTACACACTCTAGCCCATTGCATAAAGTATTTTGCAAGAGTGTTGTTCATAAGAGAACTTTTAATGTTCGGTGTTATGAATAACATAAGGGCCATAATTTCATTATGAATGAGATGTATGTTATGAATATTGATAATAATATATTACCTCTGTATTTACTTTCATATTTCATTTTAGAGTTTTATACACTCTAGCCCATTTGCATAATGTTTGTTGCAAGAGTGTTGTTCATGAAAGAACAATTGTTGTTCAGTATCATAAATAACAAAAGGGCCATGCTTCCATCGTGGATGGGATGTATGTTATGAATATTGATGGTAATATGATACATCCATAACACTGACGCTAAATGTCGCAAGACTAAAAGAATACCACATATGTGTGGCACTGCATTTGGTCACATTGGAGAAACCTGCATGAAAAATTCCATTATGATGGATTTTGAAGTAATTTGATTATGAATCATCTGACACTTGCAACTTTCCTCCGAAAAGTGAAGTGACTGAAATACCGTTCACAGGCCATAAGGAACGAGCAACGAACTTATTGGTGATCATACATTTTGATGTATGTAGTCCGATAGAGGTTATTGCTAGCAGTGGATTTGTCTATCTTCAAAAATGACTCAAGTAGATATATGGATATTTGCTTGATGTGACGTAAGTCTGGATATTTTGAAATCATTCGAAAGGTTTTCAAAATGAAGAAGAAATTATTGTAACAAGAAAATTATGTTTCTGTAATTGGATTGCGGAAAGAAATTTTGAGTTACAAGTTTAGCGAATGTCTGATGAGTTGTGAAATGAGTTTCATAACTTACACCTCCCGGAACACCACTGTGAGTGGGATGTCCATGAAGATGTAATCAAACCATTTATGACATGGTAAGATCAAAGATGATATCAATCAATTTGCCATTATCCCTTTAAAAAGTAATGCTTTAGAGACTGCGGCTTTTATACTGAAAAGAGCACCATCAAATCTATTGAAATGACGTCATGGTATGGTACACCCAACCATGTTATATCTTTTCTTAAAATTTGGAATATGGGGCTTGTGTAAAATATTTACAAACCTATTCCAAATCAGACAATTGCTACTTTGTAGGTTATCCCAAGTTATTGGGAATTCCTCCACCACTATACCGAGGCAAAAGGTTTTGCCACAAAGAACGGTATGCTTTTAAAGAGAATGGTTCTTGCAAAAAGGTGAGTGGGAGAACAGTGCAACTCGACGAGATAACAGTATCTTCGTCATCAGATCAAAGGAAAGGAACCTTGGAAGTGATTCCAGAGTTTCCTACTGCGACTAATACAGAAGCCTCTACATGAGATGTATGGACTTCGGTCGAACTTGCAGCTGAACCACGTAGGCAAAACTCGTGCAAACCTCTCAGGTGCGCATATGAGATATTGTTGTTTGACAACAATATACCTACGATAATCAAGGAAGCGATGATGGGCCCTGACTCCAGAATTGGCTAAAAGCCAATATAATCCAAGATAGTTTCCATATAAATGATTCAAGATTATATCTTGATAAACCCTTTGGAAGACTTGGAGTCTAACGAACATTAATGGAACTATAAACTGATGTGGATAAAAATGTTTTATCCATAAAGCTCGACTTGTTGCTTATAACAAATTCAAGGAATTAACTGCGATGAGATTGTCTCACCGTAGCGATGCTTAAAGTCGGTTCGGGTTAAACTAGCAATTAATACATATTTCAATGATGAGATATGAAACATGGATGCCAAAAGGATTTCCATGTGATGGAAATACTACCTAGGACTTGCATGTGATACAGTCCAAGGTATTTTGTCTATCCAGAGGATGCTGGTGAGTATGCAAACTTCAGAGTTCCAGCAATGGACAGAAGAGAGCAAAAATGGAGTTGGAATCTTCGTTTTTATGAAATAGTCAAAAGAGTTTGATTTCATCAATGGATAACGAAGATGCTTGTGGTTACAAGAAAGTAAGTGGGAGCATAATAATATTTCTAAATACCTTGTGTGCTTGACACATTGTTGATTGGAAATAATATAAATTTCTTGACACGAATTAGGACTTCATTGAGAAATAGTTTTTCAATGAAGTGCTTGGGCTAGGTAGCCTCGATATTAGGCATATTTATCTACGGAGATAGAATTGCCTAATAGGGCTAAGCCAAAATACATATTGACAAGATGCTATAACAGTCTAGCATTAAAAACGCCAAGGAGTGATTCTTGCCGAAGTCACATGGAAAGAGTTTTTGCAAGACTCGGTGTCCCAAAAACACTAATGAGCAAAAATACATGATGGAGATTCCACACACTTTCGTGTTTGGATTAATCATGTATTCCATGGTATGTAAGACAATCAGATATGTCCAATACTCCCAAGTTGTTGCGAGTATAGATACCAAAGTGATCAAAATGCTGATCATGGGACAACAGTGAAAAATGTCATTGTGTACTAAAGTAGCACTGATGACATATTTTCTCGCAACCAGAGATTATGAAGAGTTCGTTGTAAAAGGTTACATCGATACAGTCTTCGTCAATGCTCCATGCGATTTTCGATTTAAGTTAAGGGTTTTGTGTAATACACAATATGGTGACACAGTAAGTTAGAATTGTTTCAAAACAGGTTACTGTGGCGAATTTTATAACAAAGGCTAAGTATGTTGACGCTTTAGAAGCGACAAAGAAGATGTTGAGTCATATAGTTCATTCATGAACTTAGTATGGTTCCAAGATGGCTTTGGTCAATGGGACACTATTGCAGGTAGTTGCTCCATAGCTCAGTCTGAGGAATCAAGGTTTGACCTGTGATTCACATATATACAAAGCCAAGTCCACACAAAATATGAATTTTGTGAAAGCGTGAAAACGCGAGGATATGCAAAGATACACACGGAGCTGAAGTTGTCAGATCCGTTGGACATCAAGCTATACCACAAGCGAAGCATTTTTACACCGGTATGCCATAGGTGTGAAGTGCATTAGCATTGACTAGATTATTGACTCTAGTGCAGGTGGGAGTCTGTAGGAGATATGCCCTAGAGGCAATAATAAATGTTATTATTTATCTCCATGTTCCTAATTAGGTTTATATTCCGTGCTATAACTGCTATGGTTCTCGAGTCTGCAATAACCAGGAGGCTCGGAGGAAGACTCATATGCACGTGTGGAATAATAAATGGTAAAATGTATTCCTAGTCTGGCCTCTAAGACTAGCTCAAGTGTTGCATGATGGTTCTGTTTTCCTGATCATGGGCATGACTATGCTGGCAACTTTGAGGCACATTGTTAGAAGAACACTTGTGTTGAATCGACCTGAATTGATGTTATGCTATGAGATACATTCATCACAAGTTAATGGTTAATAACATAGAGAAAGTTTACGTTTGCATAATTCCTTAGACCATGAGAGTATCGAGTTTCTTCATGCTGGATTCATGAACTTTGGGGTTTGTTAAACGTCATCCGTAACTGGGTGGCTATTACGGCGGCTTACGGGTTCATGGGAAAGTATGTCAAGTAACTTGATAGCTCAAGATTGGGATTTGCTCCTCCGACGATGGAGAGATATCTCGGGGCCCTCTCGGTGTTACGGTATCCACCATCGTCTGGCCAAGCACAATGTGATTTGATCACAGGGATGCCGGAACACGGGAAAGAGAAAAGAGAACAAAACCGGTAACGAGGTAACTGGCATAGTGGACAAGTTGTTGATCCACGGGGATGCCGATAAGTCTCACCTCGGGTATTTGTAACATATCGCGAAGCAACAGGAATAGCACACGGCAACAGGAGGTTCACTCGAATATTTATTCGTGTGGGTATAGGGGTCAATATGGGTGTCCACGGCTCCGATGTTGATCATTGATAGGAAAGAGTTCCGGTCATGTCTATACTTCACCGAACCTATAGGGTCACACGCTTAAGGGTCATCTATCTGCTGAATACTAGACAGGGAGTCTGAGAGAAAGTCACCAAAAAAGTTTCGGGGACAACGGAAAAGTTTCGGAGAGAGAACACCAGAATAGTTTCGGTAAAACCAAAAAGTTGTTTCGGAGTATACCATTAAGTCAAATTAGTTACGACACACGCCTGGAAATTCTTGGAGGGTGCTAGAATTGTTCTGGAAACTTCTGGGATTTTTTCGGGATAAAAACCGGAAATGTTCCGGAGCTGCCGGAACCGGTTTGGTTGCTTTTCGCAGATGAAAATCACTAATCCGGAATTGTTTCAGTGCGCGTCCAAAATCATTTTAGTGGGTACTGGACTTTTTCTAAGACCCACATAAATATTTTCGGATTTAACGGTCGCGGAAAAATGTTTCCATGAATAGTGAAAGTGCTTTTTGGGCTACTTTATGGAAAGCCACCTTTTAGGGCTTTTACCAAAAGGCTTCTAGAAGGAATTGGGGGCTAAGGAAACCCCTTTGGGGGGCCCACAATGGGGGTGGCCGGCCACATGGGTGGAGCTCCACTTCCCTCCCCATTATGCCCTTTATGTGATTCTTTTTACATGGGCATTTTGGGTTTTTGTGAGCCACGCTACCCCTTGCATAACCCTATAAATAGAGGTGGGGAGGGGCTCTCCACACTCACTCCAACTCTCTCACACAATGCCATGCAATGATCTAGCTTCTTCTCTCCCTCCCACGAAAAGAGTTTCGTAGAGCCGAAAGGCTGTCTGGGTTCCGGTGGGAACTAGTTCTGGACGGCGAAGCCTTGCCGGATAGATGACACCGTATGTGTGCAACCCCGTAGAGAGGTCGTAGGTTCGATCTTTTTGCCCGAGGGGCTGTTCGAGAGTGCCTCCCGAAGGGCTGTCCGAGTGACCGCCCGAGTTTTGAGGGTCCTCCCGGAGGGCTGTCCGCGACACCGTCCGAGGGACTGTCCGACCGCCTCCCGGAGGGCTGTCCGAGGGGCAGTCGAGGGAGTACATCCTCGCGGTTGGGAGGTTGTAAATCCTAGCTGCGGGGATCTACACCAACGATCTACATCGACTCTACTTCCGCTGCGCTACGAGTCGGTAACGATCAGATCAAAACCTTGTATGCAGTCTTCATAGTGGTCCTGGGCTGGTGCGTAGGTCGGAAATTTTTTGTTTTCTGCTGCGTTCCCCTACACAACTAACTAACACTGCGTTTGGATGTCTCCATTGAAGCCATAGAAACTGTATTGGTATTCCACTAGCAGCAATGCAGGTGTTTGGCTGGACACCGAATCTGTATTGGAAACGAAGAGGCAATTCAGCCCGTTTTGGCTCCCACGTAAAACTCCCCCTACGATTCGGAGGCCTGCCGCTTCGATTTCGATCGAAATCACTCACTCCCGCAAAACATACCGTTTCACCCCCGCGACCACGAACAGAAGGAGAAAAAGAAAGGGAGAGAAGACAGAAGACGCAATAATGTGTAAATATGGTACTGCTATTGTACGTAATAATTTGTATGAGTGCACATTAGCATGAAGAACATAATATAAACTTTATGCTAATGTAACTATGCAATTCTAAAGTTTGTCACCCAAACATGATTTGGTATTGAAACCTCACAGGCATTTCAAGGGCCAATTCAGTGAACAACCAAACAGGCGAATTCGTATTCATGCCATTTCAGTTTCCTCATCGAATTGGATTTCAGTCCAATTCAATACGGAGGTCTTCAATACGGACATCCAAACGAAGCGTCACACCATCTGGGAGCGCGCCAAGTGATGCGCCTAGCTGCCGCCACGTGTTGTGTTGGACCCTCCTTTTGAATTTCATTTTTTTATTTTTCTACACACATTTTCGGGTTTTAGATATTTTTTTGTCTTTTTAGTTTTTGTATAGTTTTCTCTTGGTTTTGAAGGAAAAGATATTGTTTTTTTAGAAGCAGTGCTTTCTGCAAGAAGCACAACATGTGTTTCTCCCAGAAGCACAACCGTGCTTCCCCAAAAAAGGGAAAAGCATATATTTGCTTCCGCGTGAACCACACAACATGTGCTTCTCGAAAAGGGAAAGCATATATTTGCTTCCGCGTGAACCACACAACATGTGCTTCTTGAAAAGGGAAAAGCATTGTCCATGCTTCCGCGAAAGGCATAGTCTGTGCTTCCCTTGAAAAGCAGACAGTGCTCCAAAAAAATTGAAAATTGTTTTTTCATTTCCATTTATTTGTTTCCAGATTTTTCATTAAAAAGTCGTTGGAAACCTCTTAACATGGGATCCAATTTTGAAGATCTCAACGCGAAAAATCCAATGGCGAAAATAGTTCGGTATTTGGACACACGATTCAAGAGATAAAACCTTTTGAATTAATGAATCTATGATACCTGAAAACTCTCATGTTTTCCACAAATGGCGCACATGAAGTGAGCCACTTGTCATCTCCTGAGAAGGTGGGGAATGACATTTGTAAAGGGTAACCCTTATCTAGTGATTCCGGAAATCCTATCTGCAGCCAATCCTATTTGCGGCAAATAGTCATGGCTTCCCTAAAGCGAGCCTTCGGGCCGGCATTTTTCTGTTTTTTTGGGTATTTTTTTCTGTGTGTGAATTTTTGTTTTGGTTTTCTTTTTTATTTTTTTATTTTTATCTTTTCAGATTTGGTTTATCTTCTTTTATTTGCATATTTTTTTATAGTTTTTTTAATATGCATTGAACATATTATTTTCTAAATTGACAGTAAACATTTTTTTCATCTCTGTTAATACATCAAAACAATATTTTCTTAATACACGATGAACAAATAATTAATATATGATTAACATTTCTTGAATACACACTGGACATTTTTGTAATATACATTGAACAATTTTTTTTGTATATGTTGACTTTTAAAAATTATACGATGAACATTTTTTAATACACACTGAACATTTTTTAAAATATATGGTGAACTTTTTTCAGTATACGATGAACCTTTTTTAATATACACAAACATTTTTATAAAACACATACTCAACATATTTTGAAAAATGTTAAAAAATACAAAAAATGTTTGATATTTTGGATAAATGGTCAAAATTTCAAAACAAATATTCACAATGTTCAAAAACTGTTCATGTTTTCGAAAAAGATTCGTTTTTAAAATTATTCGGAAAAAACCTATTCGCAGTAAACGGTCGCTACGTGTCCGTCTTGCTACCATGGTGTTTGCTAAATGGGCCGGCCCATTCAGATCGCGCTTGTGCGAAGGTGCAACTGTTTGACGCACGCGGACGTCGTACAAGACCTCTCCGATCTGCCGCACACTACAACAAACGTTGACCACATGCAATTGGCCGGTCCATGCTCGCGACCGATTTTTTCTCATTTTTCTGTTTTGCTTTCCTTGGTGGGAGCACCTATCCCCGGGAACAGTTCACAAAAATGAAAAACAAACGGTTCATGACCATGGTCCTATCCCTAACCCTAGCCGCCACCGAGTCTCCTTCATGCTACCTCCTCGGCCTCCGTCCCCTCCTCCGTCTAGCGGTTTGTTGATGCCCATAGGAGAGGGGACCTGTCACTTCCGTTTTTCCCTAGTTCTCGTTTTCCCTAGTGCCATCAACAAGGTGGTGGTGACAATGAACCATTGCAATAAAGCCTCTTGGGCTTCTCCTTAACTCGACTATGTCTATCCGGCCTCTTTAGATTTTGGCAGTTGGTGTCAATCAAGAGAAGCAGCTGACTGGATCTTGTTGTGGTGACTTCGACCTCTTCTTTCAAGTTGTTCTACGACATGGCCTAGTTTCTCCAGCTCTCCGGACTGGCAATGAAGAGTTGCAAGCCCGCGTTACATAGGGTGATGCCCGACCAATATTCCTTCGACGGTTACTATATCCCTTTTTCTAGCGGCGAGTAACTATTGCGGTCTTCAAAGTCTAATATGGCAACGACATTTGCAGGGTCTCTTTCCTTATTGCTGATTGATATGTCTCAAACATATCTATAATTTTTTATTGTTTCATGTTATATATTATCATTTTATATACTTTTTATAGCAATTTATATTATGTTTCTGGACTAACCTATTAGTTTAGTGCCCAGTGCCATTTCATGTTTTCTACTTGTTTTTGGTTTCGCAGGAAATCAATATCTACGAAGGTCAAAATAAGTTGTCGATTTAACACGATTTTTTTAGGGTGACAAGAAACACAGGAAGATTCGAGAGAGATCGAGACGTGCACCAGGGGCCCACACAGGTAACCGGCGTGGCTAGGGGGTGGCCACGTCCCCTGCCCGTGTGGGCCCCACACTTACCGCCTTGACCTGATTCCACTGCCATAAATCCCTATAAATACCGAAACCATCCGTCGTGCCTCCAGAAGAATTTTACCGCCGCAGGAAGCCACTGTTCCATGGAGATCCCATCTGGAGGCCTTTTCCGGAGCTTTGCCGAAGGGGGAAGCCATTGCCGAGCCATCTTCATCAACCTTGCTGCCTCCATGACCATGTATGAGTAGTTCCACCAGGACCTACGGGTCCATCATAGTAGCTAGATGGTTCTCTCTCTTTTTGGATCTTCAATACCATGTTATCGTTCTTGATCGAGATCAATCCGATGTAATTTTTGTGGTGTGTTTGTTGGGACATGATGAATTATCACTTTGTGACCAGATTGTTTATTGAAATCAATTGAATCTTTTGAGATTTTTTTGCTGTATGATTAAATAGCTTGTATGCTCTCCGATCTATCTATCTTCTTTGGCAAAGTTCGATTGATTTATCATCACAGGGAGTTGTGCTTTGTAGTGAGTTCAATCTTGCGGTGCTCTAACTCAATGCCAATAAGGGCCAAGACACGTATTGTATTGTTACCACTAAGGATAAAACGACGATTTTTCTCTCTCATATTGATTAGCTTCATCATGTCTACATTATGTCATCTTGCTTAATGCGATACTTTGTTTCTTGCAAACTTAATACCTTGAGATGCATGCTGGATAGCGATTTAGGGGTGGAGTATTAGTAGTAGATGCAGTTGGATTAACGGTTTACTTATCATGGATGTAATGCCTATATGAGATTATGCCATAATAATCATAGCAAATGGCGAATGGAAATCCCCTGCAAATAACCCGCACATCTATCCTCTCTATGTTCAACTCCCCCTTTTTTTTCAACAAGTGGCAAAAAGGAAAGAGAGCACACAAGGAACTACTCGTTCGAAGAATCCTTAGAGCTCGAACTGTTCAGAGAAACAGAACGAGTGATGGTGGAGGCCGAGGCTTGAGTAGCAGCAAGGCTTTCGGCTTGGGCTTTGGGAGTAGCATCAGGCTTCTTCGTGCGCGGCTCATCAGGATGAAACACAAGGGTGCAGGCAGTGACTTCAATCTCGTCATCGGGCTCGACAAACAACAAGTCTGTTGAAGAAGATCTTTGTGGCAGCACTGGTGTTTGTCTTTGAATGCGAGGAACTTCAAACAGCTCAAGATAATCATAATCTTTATCAATGCCCTTGGCATGAAGTTGTTCTCTCATGTAGTGCTTGCGCAAAAGAGTCCATGAGCGCTTCTTCTGTTCTTTCTCCATCAAAAGAGCCCGACGAGCATAATAGTGTAGCAGGTTGATTTTAGTCATCCTGTGCACTTTCTCCTTTCTGCCAAGTTTGATGTGGCTCTCCAAGGACTGCTGAGTGTGAAGGCAAATCTCATAAAGAGAAGGATTTTCATCCTTTGGAATTTCAACAATGGCTTTCTTAACCTTCGGTTGTTGCACTGGAGCAGTTCCTTCAGCATCAACTGGTGCCTTGCCTTTGCCAATATCTTGACAATCTGAAGAGTGTCGCGAGCGGGCGGAATGAAAGTTTTCGGCATATTCAGACAGAAGAACTTCTTCCCAATGATTTGCTCAATGGCATACTGAATCCATGGAGCATATGGCTTCAAGGCTTGAGGGGAGTCCACAGCATAAGCCAGATTACGAATGAAAAGGTCGGGCAGATCGAACAAAATGCCAACAGATATAGCTTGAAGAGTATTTGCAACAATCCCGCCAATGGATTCAGGTCTGTTGGTGGGTGTGATAGAGTTGCACAGAATGCGAAAGATGACCTTATTCTCGTAGGTCAAATTCTTTGGATTGATCTTGGTGCAAGCATCTCCAACTTTCTCTGGATCCATCATCAGATGCAACCGGGCTTCAGTTGTCACCCAGAAATGCGATCGGTGTTCACGAGCTTCATCAAACTCAAAGCGAGGGAAATGCAGCATTGCAGTGAACTGTTCAACTGTGCATGTGATCTTTTCATTCTCAGTCATCCATTCGAGAACACAAGTGTTGCAGTCATTCAGGTTTCCCGAGATATACAAGGTGGCATAGAACTGCAAGATAACTTCTCAGTTCCACCCGTGGTTGAAATGGAGGAATCTCTTCAGGTGCACTTGTTCGAGCTGATCAATAATACCATGAAAACAAGGCAATTCTTCGAGTTCAGCGAATTCGAGAATCTTATGCTTGAAGATGCAATTCTTGAAGAACAGAATACGAGCATAATATACAACCTATTCCTGGGTCCAAAATCTGGGTGGCAAAGATGTCCTTTCTCCTTCATATGGACTAGTTCCAAATAATGCAAGTTTTGAGTGATGAAACCTTTCGCTGAAAGCTGGACCATTTGGGCCAGTCTCATTTGGGAACAATGGGAAGGTTTCCAATAGATTTGGCAGTGTATCTTCCATGTGCCTGACACGAACGTCATCAGGTGCACACACATTCTCATCAATGGGTTTAAGTGGTGCACCTACTTTCTTTGCCTTTTCTTTCGCTGATGGCTTCAAAGAACTTGAAGAACCATCGTTCTTTCTCGCTGGAACTCCTTCAGTGGATCCACTTGCTTTTGGCTCTAGGGCCTTTTCTTCAGCTTTCTATTCGGTACTTGGAGGCACAAGGGCCTTTTTCACAGGACTGGGATTAATAGAGGTTGGTGCAACTTCTGATGGGGAACGTTGCATGGAAAAGAAAAAAAATCCTACGAAACACCCAAGATCTAAACTATGGTGATGCTAGCAATGAGAGGGGAGTGTGTCTACATACCCTTGTAGACCGAAAGCATTAACAATCTAGAGATCGTGGTTGGCGTGGTCATACTCTTTCATGATCCAATCCGATCCAAGCGCCGAACGAACGGCACCTCCGAGATGTGCACACATACGGCTCGGTGACATCTCCTACTTCTTGATCCAGCAAGCGAGGGTGGAGAGGTGGATGTGATCTAGGCCAGCACGACGGCTTGGTGGTGGTGGTTGGTACTTGTAAACTGCGTTGGGATTTCCCTGAAGAGGAGGGGTGATGCAGCACGGTAGAGATAAGTATTTCCCTCACTGAGAACCAAGGTATCAATCTAGTAGGAGAACCACGTAGAACCTCGTGAACAACACCTACACACACAAAAGCAAATACTTGCACCCGACGCGGGCAAGAGGGTTGTCAATCCCCTTGAACTCGTTATTTGCAAGGATTAATTCTGATAGTGATAGATAGATAAAGTAAATTGCAAAATAAAATAAAGGAAATAAAATTGCAGCAAGGTATTTTTGGATTTTATATATGATAAAAGTAGACCCGGGGGCCATAGTTTTCACTAGAGGCTTCTCTCTCGAACGAATAGCATACAGTGGGTAGACAAATTACTGTTGGGCAATTGATAGAAAAGCGCATAGTTATGACGATATTCAAGGCAATGATCATGTATATAGGCATCACATCCGAGACAAGTAGACCGACTCCTGCCTGCATCTACTACTATTACTCCACCCATCGACCGCTATCCAGCATGTATCTAGGGTATTAAGTTAATGAAAACAGAGTAACGCCTTAAGCAAGATGACATGATGTAGACAAAGTAAACCCAATCAATATGAATAAACCCCGTCGTTTTATCCTTAATGGCAACAATACAAATACGTGTCTTGTCCCCTACTTTGTCACTGGGATATAGAACACCGCAAGATTGTGCCCATCACAAAGCACCTCTCCCATTGCAAGATAAATCAATCTAGTTGGCCAAACCAAATGGATAGATCGGAGAGAAATACAAAGCTATAACAATCATGCATAAAAGAATTCAGAAAAGACTCAAATATTTCTCATGAATAATCTGATCATAAACCCACAATTCATAGGATCCCAACAAACACACCAGAAAATAAGATTACATCGAATAGAACTCCAAGGAGATCGAGGAGAACATTGTATTGAAGATCAAAGAGAGAGAAGAAGCCATCTAGCCACTAGCTATGGACCCGTAGGTCTGTAGTAAACTACTCACACATCATCGGAGGGGTAACAAGGTTGATGTCACTACAAAAAAAAACCACATCCGTGACATTATGGCCCGAACGAAAACTTTTTCTGTCATGGTTGTGACACTTCTATGACAATAATTGTGACAAAAACACGTATCATCATAGATGTGGTGGCTCCTACTTCTATGACAAAAAATTATGACAGAAAATGGGCTTTTCGTCCTGGGCGGGCCGGAGACGCAGCCGCATGACATTCTTTGGGCCGTCCATGACGTAAAAAATCATGGTAGAAGTGAGGCTGAGGAAATTTTCGGGGAATTCCCGGTTACGGTGGGTGGTCGGGGCCGAGCGATGCAATGTGGTTTGCTCGTTTCTCTCATACGCGCGCGTGTGTGCGAGGCATTCTCTAACTAAACCCGAGCGAGGCGTTCGCTTACTGAACCCGAGCGATCGCACTAGCTACGTACTGAAGCCGATCGATCCCTTCGCTGCTAACTGAACCCGAGCGATTCCTTCGCTGCTAACTGAACCCGAGCGATTCCTTCGCTGCTAACTGAAGCCGGTCAAGCCCCCGTACGTGCGAGATGTAGCCGGTTGGGTTGCCTCTCGATGAACAGTGCCCGTTGCTGCCGCGCGCGCGATACATAGAACGAGTCGAGACGCATCGATCGAGCCCCTTGCGCGAGACATGGTGAGTAGACCTAGCCGGTTGGTTGGTTGTGGATGAACAGTTCCCGTTGCTGCCGCCCACTCATACGCCCCACCTTAGCCGGTGGGTTGGCTGTGGATGAACAGTACCCTGGCCGTGTGAAGGTGCACCTGGATGAACAAGACCCCGAGGAGGCCGCCACACCCCAGCCGGTTGGGGGTGGATGAACAGGACCCCGTGGAGGCTGGATGAACAGTAGCCGGTGGAGGCTGGAGGAAGTCGACGGTGGATGAACAGTAGCTGGTGGAGGCTGGAGGGAGGTCGACCATGGATGAACAGTAGCTCGTGGAGTCCTGTTTTGCGGTACGCCACACCCCTCCCGATGAACAGGACCCCCGTTTCGACCGTAGGCAGTTGGGGAGAAGTCCATTTCCTCCGTTTTGTGGTAGCCAGAGCCCTCCCGATCAACAGGACCCCGTTTCGACCGTAGGCGCTCGAACAAAAGTCCGTTTCCTCCGTTTTGCGGTACGCCAGGCCCCCAGCCGATGAACAGGACCCCGTTTCGACCGTAGGCGCTCGAACAGAAGGCTGTTTCCTCCGTTTTGCGGTACGCCAGACCCCGAGTCGATGAACAGGACCCCGTTTCGGCTGTTTTGTCCAAACCGGTTGGCTCCCGATGAATAGGACGCGTTCCGACCCAGCCGCTTGGCTCCCGATGAACACGACGTTGTTTCCTCTGTTCTGACCCAGTCGGTTGGCTGCCGATGCACAGGAGGCCGTTGCTGTCGTCCGTTGCCTCTCTCCATGTACACGAGCTCTGGCCGTACGTATGCGCGAGTACGCGTTCGAGACCCTGCCTGTATATGTACGTATGTGGCCGTATTTTTTGCTGTGAGGCTGTACGTACGTGTACACGATTTAGACGGGGCTGCCTGAACTGCTACGTCGGGGGCTCTACTACGACACGTGCCACTCCTTACACGCCCACGGTTCATCATTGCAGAAAGACCGATCGACCAGTATGTACGTACATGTTCGCGACCAGACAGACAACGCTACGTACGCTTCGACCGGGTGGGTCCCTGCTGTCAGGGAGGATAAGGAGGCACTTCCTTGCGTGCGAAGATATAGCAGGTGGGTCCCAGCTGTGAGGGGGAGGAATTATTTTTTTTGCGCGTAATAAGGAGGCTCTTCCTTGCGTGCGAAGATGTAGCTGGTGGGTCCAGCTGTCAGCCTCACCGCGTACAGTCCTTTTCCGATGGCTGTCGTTCATTGACCACGTTGACTACGCCGCGCCGAGAGCACCAAGGCGGTGGACGACGGCGAGGCCTAGGAAGGGAACGACGCGGAGCCGGGGAAGACGCGGTAGTGGATGCCCACGCGGATGGGAGTACGAGGGTTGACTGGTTCAGCTGCGGTGCGAGGCTGCCATCGACGAAGAATAACATGGGATGTGAGTGAGTAGAGGGAAGGCCTAGCCATCAGTGGGAGTAGGGTGGGGTGGTGAGGCCTGCGCGGCAGCACAGCCGGCCACGGGAGGTAGGAGCAGGCGGTCCCGCCGGCACTGGTTTGGGCGGCTCGAGCAAGAAGATCAGAGATTGAAGAAGCAACACGGCCGTTGGATTAGCATCCAACGGTCACTGCTGCTAGAATCGTTTGTTGACTAAGTTGACGAAGCCCTGCGTATGCGTCAACCTAGTAGGCCCACAAGTCAGCCTCCCAATCTGATGGGTCCCACTTGTCATTGGTAGGAATCGTTTTTTTCGCGTAATAAGGAGGCACTTCCTTCCGTGCGAAGATATGGCTGGTGGGTCCCAGTTGTCAGGGGGAGGAATCATTTTTTTTGCGTAATAAGGAGAAACTTGCTTGCGTGCGGCCATGGACCATGTGGGTCCCTACTGTCAGCCTCTCCACGTACATCCCTCTTCTAATGGTTGTCGTTTGTTGACCATGTTAACCACGCCGCGCCGAGAGCACCAACGCGGTGGACGACGGAGAGGCCCAGGAAGGGAACGGCCTGGAGCCAGCGAAGCCACAGCAGTGGATGCCCACGCTGAGGGGAGTACGAGGGTTGACTGGTTCGACTGCGGTGTGAGGCATGTGTCACTGGAGAATAACTGGAGGTGTGGGTGAGTAGAGGGATGGCCTGGCCAGCGGTGCGAGTAGGAGGGGGCGGTGAGGCCTGCGCGGCAGCACAACCGGCCACGGTAGGCGGGATCAGGCGGTCCCGCCGGCACTGGATGGGCGGCTGGAGCAAGAAGATCAGAGATTGAAGAAGTACGACGGCCGTTGGATTGAAATCCAACGGTCACTTCTGCTAGAATCGTTTGTTGACTAATATATAATAAGTAAAGAATTCTTGCATACGCGTCAACTTAATAGGCCCACAAGTCAGCCTCCCAATCTGTGGCGGACAGCATATAGCCCATTTGCTATTTTTTTAAATAATTTACAACTCATTTGCAAATTCTTATGCAATTTATTGCAGTCCATTTTCTTATTGTTGGCCAGGATCAGGGCTAAAAATTTAAACAAAATTTTGCATATTTCGGTGGGGTCCAAACTATTTTTAATCCCGAAATGTCAAGCCATATGTAAAGTAATTTCAAAATATATTTAAATTAGGTTAAAAACCAATGAAATATGAAATCTGAAAATGTGAAAAAATTAGAAATTTGAAAGTAATTGCCAATTTGTTGTGTGTTTTTATATTTATAGCCCATTTCATATTACTTTTAAGATTTGCAGCCGTCTTGAAAGATTTGCAGCCCAACAGGGCGGAGAAAAACAAGTTGGCCTGGGTTGGGTTGGCCTCGATTGGGTATTCATCAGAAAAAAAAACTGGGCTAGCCATTTTCACAAAGAAAAAAAATAGCTGGGCTGGTCATGTGGTAAATGTAAAATAGAAGCCTGGGCTAGATGGGCCACAGCCCAGTTGATACCCTGCTCTGTCTCAACAATAACAAAAAAAACTGCTACAGCTGCTAGGTCCCAGGTGTAAGCCACTCTTGTGCAGTTCTCTTGTCTATTGACTATATGCTGACAATGTCGTGGGTCCCAGATGTCAGCAGACCACTACGAGGAAGCATTTTCTTTTTTGCTTGTAACAATGAGGCACTTGCTTGCGTACGGCCATGGACATGGTGGGTCCCTACTGTCATCCTCTCCACGTACAGTCCTCTCCCGATTCCACTTGTTTGTTGACCATGTTGACAATGCCAGACGGCGGCGACGTGGCGACCGCACCAAGGCGCGCGGTGGACGACGGCGAGGCCTCGGACGGGAGCGAACATGAGCCGGGGAAGATGTGGCAGTGAAGTCGCGGGCAAAGGGGAGTACGAGGGTTGACTGGTTCGGGTGCTGGGTGGGGCTGACGTCGCCGTTAACGATTTAGGAGACAGTAGGGCGGCAATGCGTGTGTGGAGGCACAGCTAGCCATGGGAGGTGGGAGCAGGCGGCCCCACCGGCGCTGGTTTGTTTTGGCGGCTGGAGGAAGAAGAGATTGAAGAAACACGATAGGGTGTACAAGCAGTAGGAGTACTTAACAACGTTAACTGAAAGCAGCAGGAGCACTTAACAACCAGAGCTGAAAGCAGTATGAGTACTTATACAGGTTCAACCGTACAAGGCACGCCTCGAACAGTGCTACTTTGCCTACTGTTAATGAAGGGTGAGGCCACCAAGCCCCAGGACAAGGCCCAGGCGTCACCCAGCACATCCACAACTTTCTGAAAGTGGCTTCACCTCACAATGTGGTCAATAAACAGGATATTCGCTTCAGAGCCATGGAAAAGCATGAACATAACCTTCTGTCCTATTCTCCAAGATCGTCGGGCCTTCATGATTTGAGACCACCCCTGAATAATTATCTTTTCACCTCTAAGGAAAATGGAGTAGGTCGACATAAACATCATGTTGTCACCAAGCGCAAGTCTTAGTCGACCATGGCCAGGCATCTGTATAGGAACAATAAAACTGGGCAGTTCTGTTTCAAGAAGAACACAGCTGTAAAACTGTGTATAAGCAAGAGTTTATGAACAACATATATAACAGAAAACAGCTCGTACCATCAGTTTCTTGACACAGTTGGACATGTTCAACGCGTGCACTCAAGAAACTGCTCGTACCATCAGTTTCTTGACACAGTTGACACAGTTGGACATGTTTCCACCATTGAAATGCCCCACAAGGTCCTCAAGACGATCAATAAAGTGTAGGAATTGGTGGATGCCGTCCCAGTCGACTTCGGTGCCATCAATAACCATTGAGTTCTTATCAAATAACAGACGAGTAGTGTCCCGCACTTTGTAATAACATACGCGTGTCACCAATTATAAGAAATATTAGTTAGAAGTAGCATCATTGTGAGAGAAGGGAATCACAAATTGTTGCTACTTCTAAAGTCAAATTGTGATCAGTTAGACAGAACAGGTGGATTACAAAGTAAAAGAGGCCACATGCAAGAACCAGATACAAAACTAACATGGATGAACCACTGGAACGACATCGGGGTGGAAGGTCACATGGAAGATAAGACCAGGTTTCTGCTATTTCCATGAACATTGGTGTGCCAATTTTCAGTCCGTAACACTTGACAAAGTTTATCCAAGTTTGGCCATAAAAAAGGAGCTATCTTCTTGGTTAATGAACCCAACTATGAACTTATATCCATGGCATGTCTCTAATGTGACCATTATACTGGTGTATTCAGTTATGGCAAGGCCGACCTTCTTGAGTACATGTGTTCTGGCAGAGCAAGGGATGCACTGCATGAAAAATAATATGAGAACACAATTTATTCACTATCCAAATCTAGAATTAATTTCCTCTTTCATGTCAGTGTTCAGCATGGTACTAGTACCTTTTATTCAAATATAGCAATCCAAATTTCCAAATTAGTTGACAGCATGTTCAAAAACCCCAACCCTACCGGATAGAAAAGCTAGGAACATACCGTGCACTTTTTAAAATCCTGTGTTAGGATGAGAAGGAACAAGTCTGGCGTCTCGCCAAGGGCGCAGAAACCTGTAGGGTCCTCGCACTTTGGGCACTGCAAATGAAACACACTAGATTCAGTACGAAGAAAAATGCATCAACGGTGGCGGTTGCCATCCTAGGATTACCGGTGACAAAGGGACAAGGATTTATCAGGGATGGATGAAGATTTTGTACCTGGTTCTCCATGAGAAAACCCTAAGCAATTGCCGAGAGGTGGTTTTCTCTAAATAAGCAAACAAGGGAGAAGGGGATTCAGGTCGAGTGAAATAATGCTGCTTCGTCCGTCAAGCTTACTGCTAATGTTGGAAAGGTGGGGTTTTGTGATTTGACGGCTCATTGAGCATTACTGCGGCGCTACGACTGAGGTGAGTCTACCGTGCAGTTGTGCACTCTAATTTGGTGCATGGCACGTGGACCTTGTTGCTGGATGTCCCGCATATCAGCGAAATGAAGTAGAAAGGGGACATGAGTAACTAGTTACACATAAATATATTTTTGATAAGAGAGATACTCCCTCTGTAAAGAAATATAAAAATCTTTTATATCACCACTTTATAAATAAGAAAAATCAAGGGGAATATATATACATAAATATGGGGTTCGCATATATATACATATATATATATATATATATATGTTTTTTTTAGAATAAAATGCTCAGATTTTTTTTGAGACATATAAAATGGTCAGATAGGCTGACGGCTCTTGACTTTGGGCCACAGGCCAGTGGGCATGCATGTTTGGGGGCCCATGTGTTCTAAGTCAGCACATTTCAACCCATAAATATTGCATCCGATAGGGATGGCGCTGGTTTTAGATGTTGTCGCAAGGAGAAGACAGAAAATTGAATAAAGCACGACAGCTATTAGACTGAAATCGAACGACAGTTCCCAACCAGCAATCAGAGTTGCAATTCTTTCAGGATGTCCAACGTGATATACGCTAGTACTACTTATACACACAGGACACTTGTTTCACCATGGCATATATTACATCAAAAGCTCTCGGAGGATAGATCAGTTCGGCAGTTGCGTGCTGCTACTGAAGAATTTCAAAGTTGATTAGGACCAGATCTCCTTACAGAGAAACTTCGATTCTGATATCATCCCCAACCGCAAGATTTGATTGAGTTTTGAACCTTAACCATCCTTTAGCATCAATCATCATGCGACCATCCTTTCTACTTACGGTATATTGCGCAGGTTCATTCACACCAAGGCTGCGCATGGTAAGAGAAACTTGGCGACGGTCGCCTGGATTATTGAACGACTCCCTCATTGCTCTAGGAATTTTCTGTTTGCAAACAAGAGGACATACGCAAACAGTTAGATCAACACGGTGAATCATGTGAAACAACATGGAAAGACAAAAGAACGAAGCACTTGGGCTGCCAGTGCTAACCAAAGAGGTGGAGATGTCTGTTGCCGGTGCAAGTGCAAGTTCAAGTGTTGGTGCAGGTGCCGGAGCCGTTGCTGGTGCCTGTGGCGGTGCGACTGGTAGTGCCGCTGCTGCTGCCGGAGACGGTGCTCCTTCTGGAGCTGGTGCCGGTATCGGTGCCGGATCCTCTGGTACATCAGCCTGATCCGTTGACGCGGTCGGTGCCCAATCCTCTGCTAGATCAGACTGAGATGTTGCCACTGTCAGTGCTAGAGCCAGTGTTGGTTCCGTGAGACACCCCCGACTTAATCGTGCACTAATCATACACGCAAATGCACACGATCAAGCCTAAGGACTCACTTGAAGATATCACAACACAACTCTAAACACAAATAAAAGTCATACAAGCTTTATATTACAAGCCAGGGGCCTCGAGGGCTCGAATACATAAGCTCGATGTCATACAAGCATCAGCGGAAGCATTAGATATCTGAGTACAGACATAAAGTTAAACAGATAGGCCTTTAAGAAGGCGGGGAAAAATAAAAACACTGGATCGAAAGGCGCAGGCCTCCTGCCTGGGTGCCTCCTAACTACTCCTGGTCGTCGGAGGGCTCCTCGTAGTAGTAGTATCCGCCAGAGGGGTAGTAGTGGTAGTAGTCGTCAGCTGGGGCAGTTGGCTCCGGGGCTCCGTCATCTGGTCGCAATAATCGGGTATGGGAAAAGGGGAAGCAAAGCAACCGTGAGTACTCATCCAAAGTACTCGGCAAGACTTACATCAGAACTAATCTAGTTATGCATCATTATCAAAGGAAGGCTGTATATGTGGACTGGACTGCAGAAATGCCAGAATAGAGGGGAAGGCCTAGCCTATCGAGGACTAGCATCTTCAGTGTCTTGCAGCATAAGAAGAGTGCAGATTAGTACATAATTATAGCAGTAGCGATAAGTATAACAGTGGCCACGCCCAGAGATCCTTCCTCGACTCCCTGCGAGAAAGCGATCCCGGAGCTATCATATTACCCAGTTCTAATTGTAGTAGATCGGGATATTTTCCGAGCGTCCTGTTACCATGGACACAGCTATTCGAATAGATATACTTCCCTGCAGGGGTGCACCAACTTACCCAACACACTCGATTAACTCTGGCCGGACACACTTGCTCGGTCCATGCCCGGCCTCGGCTGATCGACACGTCGTAGCCCTACCTAGGCTCAACAGAGAGGCCAGCACGCCGGTCTACATCCTAAGCACTCAGGGGTCTTGGGCCCATCACCCTTTGCACTCCTGCGCATTGCGAACGCGGCCGGTGAGCAGACCTAGCCCCCTTAATACAAGCGCAGGCTTTCCCAGTTCAACCCGGCGCGCGCCGCTCAACTGCTGATGTCTGAAGAGCTTCGGCTGATACATACGACGCCGAGTACCCATATTATTCCCACATGCTGGTTAGCGCAAAAAGGCCAGAGGCCTACTCAGATTAAATATCCTAACCCATTAGTGCGTTGGGAGCGCGCGGTGACAAGCAGAGACTCACGATCATGTGACCCCGTCGCCTCGTCTCGTGGACTTACGGCATGGGCTAGGAATGCCCGGCCGTGCCACGTATTCAACCCTCGGGTACCCTCATGGTCAACCCGACTCCACATGTCTCGCGGGTACCCCTCGGGGCCGACCTGACTTTATCCTGTAACAGTAGTAAGCCAAAGTAACCGTGTGTCCATATCATCAAGAAGGAATCCGAGGAATCACCCTCGTTGGATTCCCACTCGAGGTTCCCGTCAAGGTGAACCCGGAGGAATCACCCTCGACGGTATTCACACTTGCGGGGTTGCACGACAGAAGCTTCACTGGAGGTGGTGAAAGAGGAATCACCATCGTTGACCCACGACCGGCTAGCTGTACTACAGAGACGACATCAGGAGTGAGATAAAAGGTATCACCCTCGGCACTCGATGATAACTCTGTAGAGTCGAGCAACTTAGGGGTTGTGCGGTGATGTGCTGGTCTCAGCCCGTTCGATCACATCGATCGGGGCACAGGTGCTAAAGCGGGGCAACTAGAGCAAGGAAGAGGGGTCACAGATGGTTCACTACCAACCTACACTAAGCATTTGGGATATCAGGTAAGTATCAACAGAAGTTACAAGAAACAGGCTATGCATCAGAATAGGATAAATCAACAACAGTAGCAAATTCTAATGCAAGCAGGAGGGAGAAAGAATAGGTGATATAGGCATGCGTCAAAGGGGGTTGCTTGCTTGGAAGCTCTGCGGCAACGGAGGGGTCGTCAGTGGTGTCGTTAGTCTCCGGAGCTGCGTCGGTCTCGGGGGCTATCGGATAAGAAGAGGGGAAAGAAACAATAAATAAAAGCAAACAGATGCAACACAATGCATGGCATGGTGGTATGCAGTGCTGGTGGTGACCTAATGCAATGCTACATGTCGCAGACGAAGCGGGAAAATATCTGGGATATTTTCCCGACGTTTAGACCGATTTTGGTATACTGAACCGTAGGGAAGGGTTCCATGTTCGGATAGATAGGAGTGATGGTCAAGCATTTTGACCACGTATTCAGATTCGTCTCATTTTTCTGATCAACTTTCATGTTGAAAACTTTTCGATCTGAGCTACGGTTGAATTTCTACGAATTTTCAAAGTTTTAAACTATTTTCTGAAAATCCTGGAATTATTTTAATTAATTAAATCGCATTATCCAGAATAGTGCACTAAAACGTCAGCATGACATCAGGAAGACATCAGCAAGTCAACCCAGCTGTTCCAGGTCAAACCTGACAGCTGGGTCCCACCAGTCAGTGACACAGTAGACTAAACAGAGTTAATTTAAACTAATTCAGTTAATTAGCAGGTGGGGCCTACTATCAGTGACACATTAGTTAACTAATTAACTTAATTAGGATTAACAGTTTAATTATTAGAAAACAGTTAATTAAACGAGCAGGGCCCACATGTCAGTGGGTGTAGCTGCCCAGTCAGCCGAGTTGACCAAGTCAACTAGGGCCCCTGGGCCCACTGGTTAGTGGCCCAGAGGCACCCACGTGGCAGCCACGTCGGCGTTGGCCGGCGGCAAGCCTCCGGCGACACGCAAACGCGGCGGAGCTCACGGGAACCCGCCGGAAAACGTGCTCCGGCGTCCATTCGGCTCGGGACTAGGCGCGTTCGAACGGGCGGAGTGAGGCGCGTCGAGTGGTGGTGGTTTCGTCGCCGGAGTCGACCGGAATCGACGACGGCGAGCACGCGGGCGGCGCCGGAGTTCGGCCGTTTTCGGATCCGGCGACGCACGGCACGGCAAGGCGCGCGACTGGTCGCATTTGGATTGCGTGGACGTGCTAAGCACGAATCCGTGCTCGTTTGAGCTCGACGGGCAGCGTGGCCACGACGATGAGCTCATCGGCGGCGGCCGGTACGGCCACGACGAGGATGGCGTCTATGCGCGCGGAAACAAAGGGGAAAATGGCGGGGAGGGAGCGGAGCTCACCATGCGGCTCAAGGAGGCCGGCGAAAGGCTTAGGAGCTGCCGGAGTTGCCGGATTCGACGAGGAAGCGCCGGCGACCGAGGAAGAAGAAGACGAGGCGGGACGGCGTTGCGGTGCTCCTCGGCTTGCGCGCGTGGGCGTGGACGACGTGGTCAACGACGGCGAAGACGACGGACAAGACGGCGAGGCGAGGCGAAGCCGGTGGCCGCGAGAATGACGACGATGGCGACGACGGCTCTCGGGCGAGCTCGTTTGCAGGCGAGAGAAGGCGAGAGAGGAGGGGGAAGTGGGTGAGGGCGACGAGGAGACCGAGCGTCATCGACCTTATCCACCCGCGGCGCCTGTAGTGTCGCGGTGTCGACGTTTCGCCCGTGCGCGCGCGCGCGTCCACGGCCGCGCCGACACGCGGGAGAGAGGCGGGAGGAGGAAGGAGAGAGAGAGTGGGCTGGGCCAGGCCGCACTGTTTAACTTAGGCCCAGCTGCACAGTAACGTTTCGGCCTTTTCCAATTTCCTTTTTATGTTTTCTTTTTTAGAGGGGTTTTGCAATATTTTGAGCTGTCAAATGACTTTGCAAAAATGTGAAACTTGGCCACATAATTACATTGCAATATACTGCATTGCCACAAAAAGTTTGGGCAATTTTGGAATCCATTTGAATTTTTCAAAAATGGAAATGGCATTTAAAGTACTGTTTTTGCACTGTTTTAATGCTCTAGCCCATTTTAGGAAAATAGGTGATGTTGTTTTTCTTAACATTAATTTGTTTTGGAATTTTTGCCACAACATGAACTATTTTCCAGCAATTTTTGAGCAACTTCAAATTTCACTTTGAATTTGAATTGAATTCAGTGGAGGAATTTGAAATGAGATATTATTCCAACATGATTATCATTGCAAATCACAGTAGCTTAGCATCATCATGATGGAGCACTGTTGCTCATTTACAGAGGTGTGTTACAATTCTCCTCCTCTAAAAGAAATTCTCGCCCCGAGAATTCAGGAGGTAGAAGGGAAAAGGTCGGGGTATTCCTCGCGATGACGATCCTCGCGTTCCCAAGTGGCTTCATCTTCTGTATGATTCGACGACTGCACTTTAAGGAACTTGGCAGTCTTCTGGCGGGTCCGACGTTCAGCTTGATCAAGAATGCGGATCGGATGCTCTTTATAAGATAGATCATCTTGCAAATCAAGCAATTCATGATCCACTGCCCGGTGCAGAGATTCCTTGAAGCAACGGCGAAGTTGCGACACATGGAAGACGTCATGGATGTGAGAGAATTGCGGCGGCAACTCCAGTTTATAAGCCACATGTCCACGTCTGGCGAGAATGCGGAAGGGGCCGATGTAGCGAGGAGCTAACTTGCCCTTGATTCCGAATCGATGAGTGCCCTTCATAGGTGTAACACGCAGATAAGGTTGCTCACCAGGTTGATAGATTGATCCCCAGTGTTTGCGATCATAATTGCTCTTCTGGCGAGCTTGAGCCGCCTTGAGATTCTCCCGGACTATACGGACTTGCTCTTCAGCGTGTTGAATAACATCCGGACCAATGAGCGGCCGTTCCCCAGTTTCTGACCAATTCAGAGGGGTTCGACACTTACGTCCATATAATACTTCGAAGGGGGCCATTTTCAAGCTTGCTTGATAGCTATTGTTGTAAGAGAATTTGGCATACGGGAGAGATTCCTCCCACTTCTTGCCAAATGATATAACACAAGCACGCAACATATCTTCAAGCACTTGATTAACTCGCTCGACTTGGCCTTGGGACTGGGGGTGATAAGCTGAACTCCAGGTAATATGAATTCCCATAGCTTGTTGGAAACTATTCCAGAAGTGTGAGGTGAAGAGGCTGCCACGGTCTAAACTGATCTCCTTCGGAATACCGTGGAGTGATACAATTCTGGAGATATATAACTCTACTAACTGACTAGCAGTGATCGTCTCCTTGACTGGCAGAAAGTGTGCAACCGTGGAGAGTTGGTCGACGATGACAAGAATAGCATCGTGACCTTTCTGGGACTTGGGAAGGCCAGTAATGAGATCCATTTGAACCTTATCCCATTTCCATAAAGGAATAGGAAGCGGTTGCAGAATTCCAGCAGGCTTTTGATGTTCGGCTTTAACGCGACGGCAAACGTCACATTCAGCAACATATCGAGCAATATCCTGCTTCATTCTAGACCACCAGTACCTTTGTCGGAGATCACGATACATCTTGGTGCTACCCGGATGAATAGACAGTGGAGTATCATGTGCCTCCTTCATGACTTTGTCGGTCATAAGCTCGAACCGAGGTACTACAATGCGGTCTCTGAAATACAAAGTTCCATCTTGAGCAAGCGAGAAATCTCTGTACTTTTCAAGGTGAAGATCTCTTTTCATCAGATCAACTTCAGCATCTTTAGCTTGCGCACGCTTAACAGCCTTCTCAAGATCTGGCTGTATATCAAGGGTATTAAGAGAACCCTGTGGAACAATGTGGAGGTTCAACTTGCGCAATTCTTCATAAAGATGAGGTTGAGCTCGCTGAATCATGAGGTTGTTGCAGTAGGACTTGCGACTTAAGGCATCAGCCATCACATTAGCCTTGCCAGGGGTATAAGAAATACTGCAATCATAGTCCGTAATCGTTTCCAACCATCGCTGTTGGCGGAGATTGAGATCCAGCTGAGTAAACAAATACTTCAGACTTTGATGATCAGTATAGATCTCACATCTATTACCAAGGAGGTAATGTCGCCATAGCTTCAATGCATATATCACTGCAGCAAGTTCAAGATCATGCACTGGATAATTCTCTTCGTGAGGACGCAACTGTCGCGAGGCATAACCAATTACTATGCGCTCTTGCATTAGGACACAGCCTAACCCTTGACGAGAGGCGTCACAATAGATCACAAAATCCTTGCGAGAATCCGGAGGAGCAAGCACTGAGCAGAGGTCAGCTTGTCCTTGAGGGTCTGGAAACTTTCCTGACATTTGTCTGTCCACTCAAACTTAACGCCCTTGTGAAGCAGATTAGTGAGAGGCTTGGCAATCTTTGAGAAGTTCTCGACAAAGCGACGACAATAACTTGCGAGTCCGAGAAAACTTCTGACTTGCTTGACATTCTTCGGAGGAGTCCAGTCAAAAATAGCCTAAACTCATTCTGGGTTAACAGCAATGCCATCCTTGGAAATCACATGTCCAAGGTAGGTCACTTCAGATAACCAGAATTCACACTTGGAATATTTGGCATATAACTGGTGCTCTCGAAGCTTCTCCAGAATAAGACGAAGATGTTCAGCGTGTTCTTCCTTATTCTTGGAATAAACCAGAATATCATCCAGATAAACCACGACGAATTTGTCGAGGTAATCCATGAAGATATAATTCATCAGGCGGGAGAACGTTGCTGGAGCATTGGTTAAGCCAAATGACATGACAGTGTACTCATAAGAGCCATAGCGGGTAACAAAGGCAGTCTTGGGGATATCCTCTTCACGGACGCGGATCTGATGATAACCCAACCTCAAGTCGAGTTTAGAGAACACTGATGATCCAGCAAGTTGGTCATACAGGTCATTGATCCGAGGAAGTGGATACTTGTTCTGAATGGTGGCTTGGTTGATAGGCCGGTAATCTTGGACCAATCGGTTTGTACCATCTTTCTTCTTGACAAAGAGAGAAGGTGCTCCCCAGGCAGAGGAACTTGGGCGAATGAAACCCTTGCGAAGTGATTTATCGATTTCCTTCTTAAGCTCAAGGAGTTCATGCGGAGGCATCTTATATGGACGCTTCGCAATAGGAGTTGTGCCTGGTTTTAGATCAATGACAAACTCGACAGCTCTGGCAGGGGGTACTCCTGGAAGTTCTTCGGGAATACATCTTGGAAGTCGCAAACGACTGGAACATTTTCTATCCCCTCAAGAGGAGAAGCGTTCAATGCATTCAGTGGATAAATCTGAGCCTCGGCACTTTGAACAACATGAGCATGGTAATTTACTAGCTCATCCAATGGGTGCAGGAGGTGTACAACTTTAGTGGCACAATTGATCAAGGCGGCGTGAGCCTTCAACCAATCCATTCCTAGAACGAGGTCAACTTTGGAAGACTTCAAAATAATGGGAAAAGCACAAAACTCCAACCCTTCAATATCAATGGTGACATCGGGGCTGAACATGGAGGCTTGGCATTGGCCCGCGGGAGTGCTTACCGCTAACGGATGGTGCAATTTTTCATATGTAAAGCCATGCATGAATGCAAACTCTTCTGATATGAAAGAATGTGATGCTCCTGAATCAAATAAAACAGATGCTGGTACTGAATTAACAAAGAGAGTACCCATCACAGTCTCTGGTTGATCTTGAGCTTCAGCCATGTTGACATGATAAGCCTGCCCACGACCATATGAAGGTCTGGCATTATAGTTGCGAGGCTGATTGTTGTCACGGCCATTACCACGGCCAGCAGAGGGAAGCATAAGCCGATTCTGACTCTGAGAGCAGTCTCTGGCACGGTGACCTGGATGGCCACACTTGAAACAGAGTCCATTGTCGGGACGTGGAGCAGGAGCTCGAGGCATAGGAGCTTGAGGTCTGAACTGCCTCGGAGGTGGAGGAGGCATACGAGGTGCCACATAGGATGGCCTTGGGACAGGTACAGCAGGACGGTACATGCTTTGAGGGATCCAAATGAGGCGCTTCTGGGAAGACGAGCCCGAAGATGAGCCCGCTTTACGGGTGCGCTTGAGAGCGTCCTTATTATCCTTGATACCAGTCTCAACCTGATAGCCTTGTTCACCAAGGTGGCGAAGTCAGCAAAGTCGTGGACTAGGAGTGCCATCTTGATTTCAGGGATGAGCCCTTCACGGAACTTTTCCTGTCTGCGGCCATCAGTAGCAATGTCCTCTTCAGCGTAACGGGATAGCTCCAGAAATTCCCGCTGATAAGCTTCCACAGACTTGCCGCCCTGAGAGAGATTACGGAACTCATGCTTCTTCCGGTCCATGACTCCTTGCGGAATGTATCGGGCACGGAAAGCAGCTTTGAACTCCATCCAGGTGATGATGGTTCCAGCAGCTAAGGTCTGCCGGTGAGTGTCCCACCATTGTGCTGCGGGTCCCTTCAGAAAGTAGGAGGCGAAAGTGACATAGTTGACAGGGGCCACATTTGCAGACTCAATCTCAAAAGCGATGTCACGGAGCCAGTCATCAGTGTCAAGGGGCTGAACTGAGTTGCGGAAAGTGGTTGGGTTCATACGCACAAACTCTTGCAAAGTGATTGCGGCTGGCGACTGGTTGGTATTGGGGCGGGGAAACTGATCCATCAGCCCTTGCATAAACTGGCGGTGCATTTCAAATTGTTGCATCATTGCAGCCATATAGTCGGGCAGTGGTGGATTGTTGGCACCACGGCCACGACCTGTGGGTCTAAACATCCTGCTAAAATTCAACAGGGGGTAGTTTAGCAACGAGCATTGCAGTAGTATGGATTCATTCATGAAGTAACACGCACAGCAAAACGAAGTGCAATAGATACATCAACATAGTCAACATGACATACAGATCCATACATAGGTTCGGTTACAAGCCAGCGTTACAGCAGCGAAAAGAAAAGCTAGACAACTAGGCGGCACGCAGGCACGCAGTGGAGGGATACAACAATGAGACATAGCGATATGCTACATCAACATCGGAGAAAACCACTGAAGCCAGGCAGCTGCAGGTGACGACGCTGGGAACCCTCGATATAAGGATCATGCGCTCTGTGAACACTCTGGTGCAGAACCTGGTCCCGAACTGGAAGAAGAGGACCACAGGGAGGGGTACGACCACCAACAGCAGGCCACTCAAGACCTGGTGGCATCTCCGTCCTGCGCGGGTAAAGAATGTACTCTGGGTGCATCCGTGCACTGACTGCTGGCAGCAACTATGTCAGAGCGTCGTAAATACGAGCATGAGTAGCGTGCAACTCGACAGCAAGAGCTCAAGCAGTGCGGTCCAGAGCCTGGGTGTACTGTACCAAAACCTGCGGGTCATAACGACGCGACACGTAGGGAGTACAAACAGCAGTGTAATATCCAGTCTCATCCCCAGCAGGAGCATACGGGATGTAACTGAAAGCAGTCTCCTCCAAGCGACTGTTGTGCTCACCACGAAGACGGGCAATAACAGTATAGGCAGCATCATGGACGGCCATATCAACAGTCACTCCAACACCATGAAAGGTGTGCAACTCAGTGATGGAGATGTCCTGCCGATCAAAGATGCGAACCACAGATGGTACTGCTCCTGGTTGAACTCACGGTAATCCTCGTAAACTGTGTACTCGGGATACCAACGATATCCTAGCCTGGTCAAGAGATCGACCAAAATGGCCGAAAACCCAGTCACATCAACAGCCATGGTCTGGCGTACTAGCTGTCTTGCGGGACGCATCTGAAATAAGGAGTGCAAGACGTCAAAAGACAGTGTGAGAAGCATATGATAACTTGGAAAGAAAAGGTTAAACAGACCAATGGAAAGGAAAAGGTGATTATCAGATTAACCAGACCAAAGGAAAGGATTAATTGCAGACAATCCAGCTCTCTGGGTGAATGTGATTATGAGAACCTAGTGTTAGAGTTAGCAAAATCATTTAACCCAAAAAGAAGAGAAATCGGAGTTCCCAGAGTATGGAAGAGGAATAAAAGATCCTAATACCTCCCATTGGCGACGTGGGCCCGTAAGCCACACAGCCATGTTAGTAAAACAGTTTTGCAAAGACTAGGCTCAACTTCGGCCAAGGAGTTGGAAAGGGGAATCCTACAGGCAGTCGGCTCTGATACCAACTTGTGACGCCCCCGACTTAATCGTGCACTAATCATACACGCAAATGCACATGATCAAGCCTAAGGACTCACTTGAAGATATCACCACACAACTCTAAACACAAACAAAAGTCATGCAAGCTTTATATTACAAGCCAGGGGCCTCGAGGGCTCGAATACATAAGCTCGATGTCATACAAGCATCTGCAGAAACATTAGATATCCGAGTACAGACATAAAGTTAAACAGATAGGCCTTTAAGAAGGCGGGGCAAAATAAAAACACTGGATCGAAAGGCACAGGCCTCCTGCCTGGGTGCCTCCTAACTACTCCTGGTCGTCGGAGGGCTCCTCGTAGTAGTAGTATCCGCCAGAGGGGTAGTAGTGGTAGTAGTCGTCGGCTGGGGCAGCTGGCTCCGGGGCTCCGTCATCTGGTCGCAATAATTGGGTATGGGAAAAGGGGAAGCAAAGCAACCATGAGTACTCATCCAAAGTACTCGGCAAGACTTACATCAGAACTAATCTAGTTATGCATCATTATCAAAGGAAGGCTGTATATGTGGACTGGACTGCAGAAATGCCAGAATAGAGGGGAAGGCCTAGCCTATCGAGGACTAGCATCTTTAGCGACTTGCAGCATAAGAAGAGTGTAGATTAGTACATAATTATAGCAGTAGCAATAAGTATAACAGTAGCCACGCCCAGAGATCCTTCCTCGACTCCCTGCGAGAAAGCGATCCCGGAGCTATCATATTACCTAGTTCTAATTGTAGTAGATCGGGATATTTTCCGAGCGTCCTGTTACCGTGGACACGGCTATTCGAATAGATATACTTCCCTGCAGGGGTGCACCAACTTACCCAACACGCTCGATTAACTCTGGCCGGACACACTTGCTCGGTCCATGCTCGGCCTCGGCTGATCGACACGTCGTAGCCCTACCTAGGCTCAACAGAGAGGCCAGCATGCCGGTCTACATCCTAAGCACTCAGGGGTCTTGGGCCTATCGCCCTTTGCACTCCTGCCCGTTGAGAACGCGGCCGGTGGGCAGACCTAGCCCCCTTAATACAAGCGCAGGCTTTCCCAGTCCAACCCGGCGCGCGCCGCTCAACTGCTGACGTCTGAAGAGCTTCGGCTGATACATACAACGCCGAGTACCCATATTATTCCCACGTGCTGGTTAGCGCGAAAAGGCCAGAGGCCTACTCAGATTACATATCCTAACCCATTAGTGCATTGGGAGCGCGCGTGACAAGCAGAGACTCACAATCATGTGACCCCGTCGCCCCGTCTCGTGGACTTACGGCAAGGGCTAGGAATGCCCGACCGTGCCACGTATTCAACCCTCGGGTACCATCATGGTGAACCCGACTCCACATCTCTCGCGGGTACCCCTCGGGGCCGACCCGACTTTATCCTGTAACATTAGTAAGCCAAAGTAACCGTGTGTCCATATCATCAAGAAGGAATCCGAGGAATCACCCTCGTTGGATTCCCACTCGAGGTTCCCGTTAAGGTGAGCCCGGAGGAATCACCCTCGACGGTATTCACACTTGCGGGGTTGCACGACAAAAGCTTCACCGGAGGTGGTGAAAGAGGAATCACCCTCGTTGACCCACGACCGGCTAGCTGTACTACAGAGACGACATCGAGAGTGAGATAAAAGGTATCACCCTCGGCACTCGATGATAACTCTGTAGAGTCGAGCAACTTAGGGGTTGTGCGGTGATGTGCTGGTCTCAGCCCGTTCGATCACATCGGTCTGGGCACAGGTGCTAAAGCGGGGCAACTAGAGCAAGGAAGAGGGGTCACAGATGGTTCACTACCAACCTACACTAAGCATTTGGGATATTAGGTAAGTATCAACAGAAGTTACAAGAAACATGCTATGCATCAGAATAGGATAAATCAACAACAGTAGCAAATTCTAATGCAAGCAGGAGGGAGAAAGAATAGGTGATATAGGCATGCGTCAAAGGGGTTGTTTGCCTGGAAGCTCTGCGGCAACGGAGGGGTCGTCAGTGGTGTCGTCAGTCTCCGGAGCTGCGTTGGTCTCGGGGGCTATCGGATAAGAAGAGGGGGCAGAAACAATAAATAAAAGCAAGCAGATGCAACACAATGCATGGCATGGCGGTATGAAGTGCTGGTGGTGACCTAATGCAATGCTACATGTCACAGACGAAGCGGGAAAATATCTGGGATATTTTCCCGGCATTTAGACCAATTTCGGTATACTGAACCAGAGGGAAAGGTTCCTTGTTCGGATAGATAGGAGTGACGGTCAAGCATTTTGACCACGTATTCGGATTCATCTCGTTTTTCTGATCAACTTTCATGTTGAAAACTTTTCGATCCGAGCTACGGTTGAATTTCTACGAATTTTCAAAGTTTTAAACTATTTTCTGAAAATCCTAGAATTATTTTAATTAATTAAATCGCATTATCCAGAATAGTGCACTAAGACGTTAGCATGATGCCAGGATGACATCAGCAAGTCAACCCAGCTGTTCCAGGTCAAACCTGACAGCTGGGTCCCACCAGTCAGTGACACAGTAGACTAAACAGAGTTAATTTAAACTAATTCAGTAAATTAGCAGGTGGGGCCTACTGTCAGTGACACATTAGTTAACTAATTAACTTAATTAGGATTAACAGTTTAATTAATTAGAAAACGGTTAATTAAACGAGCGGGGCCCACATGTCAGTGGTTGTAGCTGCCGAGTCAGCCGAGTTGACCAAGTCAACTCGGCCAACTGGGGCCCCTGGGCCCACTGGTCAGTGGCCCAGAGGCACCCACGTGGCAGCCACGTCGGCGTTGGCCGGCGGCAAGCCGCCGGCGATGCGCAAACACGGCGGAGCTCTTGGGAACCCGCCGGAAAACGTGCTCCGGCATCCATTCGGCTCGGGACTAGGCGCGTTCGAACGTGCGGAGTGAAGCGCGTCGAGTGGTGGTGGTTTCATCACGGAGTCGACCGGAATCGACGACGGCGAGCACGCGGGCGGCACCGGAGTTCGGCTGTTGACGGATCCGACGACGCAGGGCACGGCAAGGCGCGCGACTGGTCGCATTTGGATCGCGCGGACGTGCTGAGCACGAATCCGTGCTCGTTTGAGTTCGACGAGCAGCGTGGCCACGACGACGAGCTCATCGGCGGCGGCCGATACGGCCACGACGAGGACGACGTCTACACGCACGGAAACAAAGGGGAAAGCGGCGGGGAGGGAGCGGAGCTCACCGTGCGGCTCAAGGAGGCCAGCGAAAGGCTTAGGAGCTGCCGGAGTTGCCGGATTCAATGAGGAAGCGCCAGCGACCGAGGAAGAAGAAGACGAGGCGGGACGGTGTTGCGGTGCTCCTCGACTTGCGCGCGTGGGCGTGGACGACGTGGTCGACGACGGCGAAGACGACGGACAAGACGGCGAGGCGAGGTGAAGCCAGTGGCCGTGAGAACGATGACGTTGGCGACGGCGGCTCTTGGGCGAGCTCGTTTGCGGGCGAGAGAAGGCGAGAGAGGAGGGGGAAAGTGGGTGAGGGCGACGAGGAGACCGAGCGGCGTCGGCCTTATCCACCCGTGGCGCCTGTAGCGTCGCGGTGTCGACGTTTCGCCGGTGTGCGCACGCGTGTCCACGGCCGTGCCGACTCGCGGGGAGAGAGGCGGGAGGAGGAAGGAGAGAGAGAGTGGGCTGGGCCAGGCCGCACTGTTTAACTTAGGCCCAGTTGCACAGTAACGTTTCGGCCTTTTCCAATTTCCTTTTTCTGTTTTCTTTTTCAGAGGGGTTTTGCAATATTTTGAGCTGTCAAATGACTTTGCAAAAATGTGAAACTTGGCCACATAATTACATTGCAATGTACTGCATTGCCACAAAAAGTTTGGGCAATTTTGGAATCCATTTGAATTTTCAAAAATGGAAATGGCATTTAAAGTGCTGTTTTTGCACTGTTTTAATGCTCTAGCCCATTTTAGGAAAATAGGTGATGTTGTTTTTCTTAACATTAATTTGTTTTGGAATTTTTGCCACAACATGAACTATTTTCTAGCAATTTTTGAGCAACTTCAAATTTCACTTTGAATTTGAATTGAATTCAGTGGAGGAATTTGAAATGAGATATTATTCCAACATGATTATCATTGCAAATCACAGTAGCTTAGCATCATCATGATGGATCACTGTTGCTCATTTACAGAGGGGTGTTACATGCCGGTGCTTGATCCGCTGCGGCTGTCGATGCTGGGGGTGGCACCGATGTGCGAGACAGCAACGGTCATATCTGGTCTGCTTTGATTTCAGACTGCAGCTTTGTAACTTTGCTACGCATCCTTCTTAAGCGAGAGTGCACATGAGCAATTCGAACTTCCTCCGGCTCTGTGACCCAGATCCAGTCCTTTTCTTTCCTTCTTTTAAAGGCGACAAAGACTAATTCTGGCGTGTTTGTTAAAGTAAACTGCAGTTGATCAGAGGGCTTCAGATTGTACTCAGGCAACAGACGGATCCAATTGTGTCCACTAATATAAGTGATGGACAATGCCTTCGTTATTGACACATCATAAGAAGTGAAGCCTGCTAAAATAACCATCATAGAGCAAACCAAACGGTTTATTCTGTAACAAATGTGACATGGCAAAACCTGCATCGTAAAATTGCAGCAAAAGTAAGAAAACATGACAGTTAATCAATGAGATTTACTTTATGTGACATGACTTAATCCTTACCAGGAAATCACTATCTTCAAGTTCTAAATTGAAGGTTGTTCATCCAATTACGGTTGGCATGCAGGGCCCCTTCTTACTCCCACAAGTAGGACAGTCCAAAGGTCGTGACAACTCGTATGGAGCGAACATCCGCGGGAATGGAAATCCTGGTGGGTGCGATAAACCCTGCAATGCATACATATATTGGAGTGTAACCATAACTGATGTATACTCCCGCCATCCACAAAATAAAATAAGATGATCTGGATATTTCAAAATATATGGACTGAATTGAGTGGACAAACACACCAAAATGTGTCTAACTCTATATACATCTGATTCAGACAAAATGTAAACATCTTATGTCTTTGAACAGAGGGAGTACTGTACTGGCATGAAAAAACACAGATATCAAATGACCGAAATTGGTATTATAGGTTCACCATTTCTAAAACATTAATATAGAGTGTTCTCAGGATTCACCACAAAACAAAAGCGGTAGTACTAACCCATACATGGTTCACACACACAAATCAAGTACTGAACAATATTATTTACTACACACAAGCCAAGTTGCACTAATTAAACTCTGCAGACTATTTCATGCCACTGACCTACGGGATGTGCCCCACATAACTGACCAGGCCATGGACATCGTGAGAGATGTCTATCGGCACCTTCGCCACCCCGTCAACCTTGGAGAACCTAACAGTGTGGTCTTTCCACTCATAAACATGCGGATGAAGACAGGCCGCGTCAGATTTGTTGGGAAGCTTTACAATAACCACACCCTTCGTAATCGCAGGCACAACTACGAAATTGTTGTGGTGAAGTACACCCTCGAGAACACGCCTGACAACAATGCTACAGGAAAACACTTGTTCACGACATGTGGCTACAAGGACACGACAGCTGGATAGTTTAGTAGTGCACATCCTCAGGTCTTCCAGTTCACACGGCATGACTTTGAGAACTTCATCTCCACACCGGACCTGGTTCTAATTCAAACAGAAACCAATATTTTATTACTGCCTCTGTTCACAAATATAAGTTGATTTTCTATATTTTACTCCATATAAGACTACATATAAGCACAGAAATGAGTGAACAAAGACACTAAAACATGTCTACATCAGATACACAAAAAGTTAGAACATCTTATATCTATGAACAGAGCGATTACTTACAATACCCATAACACAAGTTACTGAGGGTACTATATTCTCTTCCTATAGCTAGCGTTGATGTTCATAAAGTAGTTGAAAGTAATCTATAAGAAATCTGTGTTATGTGCAAAAATCATATGCATGTTAACCTCTCACATGTTTTGGTCAAAAGAGACATTTAGAACAGTCATTTGGCACACAAAAACCACATGAAAGATCGCCCAGAAAGTTATACTACTAGTACTACGTGTACATTACACAAACATCGCATATTAGCAAGCACTTTGCAAGTTAGATCAGAAAACACGATCAAGATCGCCAAAAAGATTGTCAACAAGAGATATTACCCCGACCGGCTTAACGAGGGATCCCGGAGAGGTGGCCTTGGCCAAGGCGATGGCCTTGAGCTTGTCTGTGTGTGGCACCCCGGCTCAGAGAACCGGTTTACCAGTGTTTCCAACCCAGAGATCATGTCTTCTGGAAACACTCAACAACTTGGAACAGAACTGAACTGAACTTTATTAAAATATCTCGAGTACAAACTCATAATTTACATGATAGCGAGGCCAGAAGCACTGCAGGTGCTGAGAACAATATCTACATTATTTATGGAACATAGCAGGGCCTCGATACTACTGGGTAGACTACGGCGTAGCGGAACATAGCGCAGGAACTCCATCCACAGGGACACTGCTGTGGACACGGCCTAGTTAGCGTAGCACGAACCATCGGGACCTCCGTCCTCGGCTTCTCCTGCATCTGGCATGATACGCCAGGTGAGTACTTGGAATGTACTCGAAAGCTCATGGCAACCAAAACAATGCAGCAAACAATAGCATGGCAATTAACAGGTTAAGTGATTAGGTTGCTTACTTACTGGTACCCAGTACCAACTTACTCTCATCTGGGTTGTCCCACAACCCTCGGAATGCTCACCATCCACCGAGCACTTCCGAACATAAGACAAGTTCTTCCATCATTATTATCATTATGGTTGACCATCCTAGAGAGGCCTAAATGGACTGTCCAATACCGTGGACGCGGCTATTCGAATAGGTTTTACACTCTGCAGAGGTTGCGCACTTTACCCACACCATGGAGTACCTGGCCTCGTGATCCCATTCGGGTGGACCGGGGGTGCTCCAACGAAACCTGCCTGACCCGTGACCCCTCTATCGTACCACCGACAATCATACCCTCCCAGGGTCATGTCCTAGGTGGCCCCTGTGTCACCCCGTGACACCTGCCACCGTCGTGGCCACAAACTGTCCCAAACGGGGACGCCGGCAAAATAACTCAACTGGGCTCACAGGATTATCGTCGTCTACCTGATCAGGGTAGCACGCACGCATAACCCTCCCTAGTTTGGTGGTACTGATAAAAGAGCACAAAGCCAGACCAAGTCAAGGCCGTCCCATACCGGCAAATGTGGCTGCACGGAAAAGTCCGGGTAGGTGGCTCTTGATCAACCAACTAAGTTTAATATTGCCAAGCATTTACCAGTATGGATATTAATCAAGAATAATGTAATATGGCACTTGCTAATCAATTAAGAATTATCACATATTGAAATAATGCATGAAATTCAATTAAATAACCAACACTATTGAAATGCTGTATGCAATGGATGACATGGCTTGCCTTGCTCTGTTGGGTTGTCCACAAACTCCTGGGCTTCAAATCCAAAAGAATCCCCTTCTAAAAATATTTTTAAATTGCAATTGAAAATGTCACATGCTACTATTTTGAGCACCAGAAATTCTGTGAACAACAGAAAAATACCAAACTTTGCAGAAAAATAAAGGGGCTCAAGACAAACCAGATGCAAAAAGAATCAATTGTTTTGGACTTATGGTTTAAAAGATATTGATGGTCAAAGTTCTGGTCAAAATCTAGATTTTAAATAGAAATTAGAAAATCTGCCAGGGGGCCACGTCGAAGGCGTAAAGTGGAGGGGCGCCTCCACTTACCGCTTCGGCGTGTCGCTGACAGGCGGGCCCCATCGTTAGATTTAAAAGGGGGAGGAGGGAAACAGAGAGAGGGCGGGGCTCCGGCGATCGTCGTCGGCGATATGAACGACGGCGAGGTCGGGAGAGAGGGGGAATGGATCGAGCTCAACGAGACGAACTCACCCGTACCCGTGGCTTCGCGAGAGACGGCCGGACGACGTCGCCCCCTTCCTCTCCGGCGGCGGCGCTCGGGTGTCGTCGAAGACGGCGACTCCGGCAGCGATTCGGCTCGGGAAGGGCTCAGGCGAGGTCTGTGGAACGAGCTGAGCTCGATGGCGTGGTCAGTGGAGCTCGGGGAGGAGTGGAATGGCGGGGAGGCAAAGCTCGGGTGGCGGCGATGCTCCGGCGGGATTCGAGGCTAGAGGGCCTCTCGGCCGTGGCTCGTTGCTCGGGGGCTCGATAGGAGGAGGAGTGAGGTGGGTGATGAGCTCGGGAGAGGCCGGGGATGGCTATTTATAGGAGGGGGAGGAGCTCAGGGGAGGTCTCTGGAAGCGGCGGGATTCGGCCACGTCGCCGGCGCAAGGATGGCGAGCTGGCTGGCTGCTTGCGGGCGACGAGACGGGAGAAGGCAGGGAGGAGTTAATGCGTGGCGGCAGCTAGCGGAGGAAGAAGACGCGCCGCTAAGCCACTGTTTCCGCACGGGCGGCACAATGCGCGCGTGCGTGGCGGCCGGCGAGGGCGATTCCGGCGAGGACCACGCTCCAGGACGGCCAGGTGGACGCAGGGGAGGATGTCGGTGCACGGAGACGAGCTGCTGCGGCGCGGGGCAGGCGGACGCGACGGATCCAGCACGGGCGCGATGCAGAGCGCGCGCAGTGGCATGCCAGTGTCGTGCTCACCACGGGCAAGGTTGTCTAGAGGCCTCGCGAGCCTGGCATTTCTTGTCTGGCACGTCGACCCTCGACCCCTTAGTCTCTCCATGCCTCTGGTTCGACCAGGTTCACTCTGAACCGAAGTGTAGCTTCAGCTACAATCTCTGACAGAAAACTTGAGAGGGATCTAGAGGAGTTGTGAGATGGAGATGGAGCCAATGGAGATGTCTGGGGTGTTCTGCTTTGGAAGGACTATGAGCTGGCAAAGTTTGAGAAAATTTGGTCAAGGTTTGAATATAGTTCATGTACAAGCGCTGTACTGAACCAGAAATAGAGATGAGCTTGATTCACTCATCTGGTTGATCTGATGGGGCTGAATTTTGGTGTGGCAGGGTCATTTGGTGAGGAGAAGATGCCACAAAAATTTCAGCTCAATTGGATACCTCTAGCTGGTACTTCCTTCACAGAGGTTCCAACTGAACAGAAACTTGGCAGAATTTTGGTGATGAAAATTTGTACTGAACAAGATGATATTTTTGGATATTGTGGAAATATAGGTTCCCTAATATCTCAGGGAATTTTCTGGGAATCAATTGAGTAGGGAAAATATGAGCTCCTTCACAAATGGCCAGTACTGTCCAGAGAGCAAATGGAGTTTTCTGGAATAAACTTTGTACTGGACCATGAGATGTTTTTGAAGATTGTGGGAGTAGATGATGACAAGAACGTCTGGGATTAATTTGGGGATTTTATGATCACCAGAACTATAGGTTGCTTTGTAACCCATAGTGATGACCAAATTTTCCAAAGAAAGAAAATGAATATTTGGGACAGATAAAGAATTGGAAATTGATCCAGATGGTGAGTGACAAGATTTTGGCAGGATGCTGAGGGCTTTGGATCACTGAGAGGAATTCATAAGTCCAAAGTCAACTGAAAAGGTTCAAAATCCAACCAAATTGCAAATAAAGCCAGAAAGATTTTGAAAAGAAAAAGTTACCAAAAACCAGGGTGTCACACTGTGGTCGTCTCGGCGGGGTGCTTGCACTTCTTCAGACTCTGAGCCTCGATGGTTTTGGCTAGAGCCATAGACATCACTTTTGCCGGTGCTCCAGGGTCCATCAAGAAACTATCAAATAGAAAAAAAAGGAAAGAAAATGATAATCAGAAACAGAAAAGAAGAACAGAGAGGGAGTTAGGATCGGTCGCGGGGTTGCAAAAGATGACTAGAACGGAAGTATAGCAGCACCATTGATGCACTCACCTTTCCTTCTTTGGGAGAGAAGAACAATGGCAGAAGCGAGTTGGGGTTTTCTTGAAGAAATGAGGAACAAGATGAGGGAGAAGCGAGTGGGGTTTTCTTAAAGAGAGGAAGACGAGGAAGAAGAATGAAATGATGGTTGCTTCGTCCGTCCAACATACTACTGGAAAGGTGCGGTTTTGTGATTTGACGCCTCATGGGGCATTACTGCGGCGCTACGACCGCGGTAAGTTGCTACTTGTAGCTTGCATTGGTATTTCCCCGACGAGGAAGGGATGATGCAACACAGTAGAGATAAGTATTTCCCTCAGTTATGAAACCAAGGTTATCGAACCAGTAGGAGAATCACGCAACACCTCGTTAGCAGCACCAGCACACAAACAACAAATCCTTGCACCCAACGCAAACGAGGGGTTGTCAATCCCTCGGCGGTCAATTGCAAGATTAAATTGTATGTGATAGATAGATAGATTAAAACAAAAATACAAAATAAAATAAATAAAAGAAAATGGCAGCAATATTTTTAGGGTTTTAGTAATATGATTTAGATAGACCCGGGGGCCATAGGTTTCACTAGAGGCTTCTCTCAAGAAAATAGCATACGGTGGGTAGACAAATTACTGTTGGGCAATTGATAGAAAAGCAAATAATCATGACGATATCCAAGGAAATGATCATATATATAGGCATCACGTCCAAGATAACTAAACCGACTCCTGCCTGCATCTACTACTATTACTCCACACATCAACCGCTATCGAGCATGCATCTAGTGTATTAAGTCCATAAAGAACGGAGTAACGCCTTAAGAACGATGACATGATGTAGACAAGATAAACTCACATATGAACAAACCCCATCTTTTTACCCTTAATAGCAACGATACATACGTGTCATGTCCTTTTCTGTCACTGGGATTGAGCACCACAAGATCGAACCCATTACAAAGCACCTCTTCCCATGGCAAGATAAATCAATCTAGTTGGCCAAACCAAATCAATAGATCGGAGAAGAAATACGAGGCTATAATAATCATGCATAAAAGAGTTCAGAGAAAACTTAAATAATATTCATGGATAATCTGATCATAAACTCACAATTCATCGGATCCCAACAAACACACCGCAAAAAGTGATTACATCGGATAGAACTCCAAGAACATCGAGGAGAGCATTGTATTGAAGATCAAAAAGAGAGAAGAAGCCATCTAGCTACTGCCTATGGACCCGAAGGTCTGTGGTAAAGTACTCACACATCATCGGAGAGGCAGCAAGGTTGATGAAGAACCCCTCCGTGATCGATTCCCTCTCCGACGGAGAACCGGTGAAGGCCTCCAGATGGGATCTCTCTGGAACAGAAACTTACGGCGGCGAAAAAAGTAGTTCGTGGACTCGCCTGAGGGTTTCTGATTTTTCTTGAATTTATAGGGGTGGAATTAGGTCAAACGGAGCAAAGGGGGGCCCACGAGGCACCAGGGCGCGCCTGCCCCCCCAGGCGCACCCTGGTGGCTCGTGGCCACCTCCTGGGTCTTCTGGCCCTCTCCCGAAGCTTCTAGTGTTTATCTTGTCCAATAAAAAATCTCTAAAAAGTTTCGTGGCATTTGGACTTCGTTTGGTATTGATTTTCTGTAAAACAAAAATAGGGCAGAAAACATCAACTGGCACTGGGCACTAGGTTAATAGGTTAGTCTCCAAAAATGATATAAAATTGCTATAAATGAATATAAAAACATCCAAGATTGATAATATAACAGCATGGAACAATAAAAAATTATAGATACGTTGGAGACGTATCAGCATCCTCAAGCTTAATTCCTGCTCGTCCTCGAGTAGGTAAATGATAAAAACAGAATTTTTGATGTGGAATGCTGCCTATCATATTCATCACATATTCTTTTCTTTTGTAGCATGGACATTGGACTTGAATGATTCAAAGCAATAGTCTATAATTTGACATGAAGATATAAATACTCAAGCATGCTAACAAGCAACCATGTCTTTCAAAATATCAACGCTAAAGAAAGTTATCCCTAGCCCATTATGCTCAATCATTGATCCATTCATGAAACGCACTCAAATATTAGCTACACACAATGCACAAGTATGACAATAGTGCTCTCTAGTTGGTGCTTTATAAGAGAAGATGGAGACTCAAAGTAAAAATAAAAATTGCATAAAAGTAAATAGATAGGCCCTTCGCAGAGGGAAGCGGAGATTTGCTAATGTGCTAGAGCTCAAAGCTGAAATTAAAGAGATAAAAATATTTTGAGAGGCATGCTTTTCCTGTCAACGAAAACGACCGAGAATTCCCAATATTTTCCTTGCTAGACACATCATAGGTGGTTCCCAAACAGAAAGTAAAGTTTATTTCCTTTCCACCATTTCTTTCACAATCCATGGCTAGCTGTATCCACGGGTGCCCTCCATATCAACACTTTCCAAGGAATTTTGTTGTTATTAATTTTTAATTTCATTGTGGGACTGGGCATCCCTATTACCAGCCACTCTCTCGTGCAATGACAAGTGAATAAACACTCATCGTGAGAATAACACACCTAGCATAGAAAATAATGGCCACCCCCTGCCGCTTCATGAGCGGTACGGGCACACAAAACGGAAAAATTATTTTGAAATTAGAGATGGCACACGCAAATTTACTTGGAACGGCATTGAAATACCGCATATAAGTAGGTATAGTGGACTCATTTGGCACAACTTGGGTTTAAGGATTTTGGATGCACAAGCAGTATTTCCGCTTAGTACAAATGAAGGCTAGCAAAAGATTGAGAAGCAACCAATCAAAAAACGAAAACGGTCATAAACATGCATTGAACATAACTAACACCGAATAATGCACCATAAGTAGGATATAATTTCATTGCATAACTATTGACTTAACGTGCATGCATAGGGAATCACAAACCTTAACACTAATATTCTTACTAAATCACAATTACTCACTAACATGACTCACATATTATCATTTCCATATCGCAAAACTGTTGCAAGGAATCACATTCATCATATCCAATGATCTATATGAAAGTTTTTATTATATCCCTCTTGAATATTCATCACTTTGGGACCAAATTCATATCTTGTGCAAATTACCGTTACTATCATCAACTCTCAAAAAGATTTACGTGAAGCATGAGAGTGCAAATATTTCTTCAAAATTTCACTCTTATCAATTCTCAAAATAATATAAGTGAAGCATGAGAATTCATTTCTCCAAAATTTCAATCAACTCTCAAAATAATATAAGTGAAGCATGAGAGTTTATTTCTTCAAAATATAGCCACCACCATGCTAAAAAAGATTTAAGTGAAGCACTAGAGCAACTGCCTAGCTCAATTTTTTTTAAGTGAAGCACATAGAGTATTCTAACAAATTATGATAACGTGTGGCTCTCTCAAGATAGGTGTGTTCAGCAAAGATGATTGTGACAAACTAAAAAGCAAACAAAGCAAAGACTCATATAATACAAGACGCTCCAAGAAAAACACATATCATGTGACGAATATGTAACACCCTGATTTTCGCTCCTTGTTTTTTTCCCTTGGCGGGATTTGACTCCCGTCTTTTTTTCGATGTTGTCGGATTTTCTCTCGATCTTGGGTATATGAAGATGGTCATTTAGTCTTGCCTTTCCTATCCAACCAGAGACTCTCTCCAACCCAACCTTGCTATCCCGGATTTATTCTCAGGATTTTGCCGCCAAAACCCTACCTTCCGAGTTATCGGAAGGGAGACCCTAATTCCGGCAGTTACACAGGAACCCCAATTTTCTTTGCTCTGTTGCCTCCCAAACTTTTCCCAGTAATCATCTTATCTCTATAAACCCTGGATATGCAAAAATATTGCCAAGCCATTTGCAATATTTTTCATTTAAAATTAATTCCTTTTTCTGCCAGTTAAAGGAATTAAATCCAGGAAAATATCTATCCATCTCCAAAGTTTATGAAAACTTGTGGAGATATTCTTTGTGATCATATTAAGCTCCCATAAAAATATTGGCCATAATTAAATAAGGGAAATTGCCTTTTCCTATTTAAAGCCAATATTTCATTTTGTGCACTTTCCAAAGGAGCGACCATTTTGGTAGTCAGGAAAAATCCCAAATAATTTGTGGAGCTTCTCCTATCCATATGTTCACTATTTCCATCAAGAACCCAAGTTCCACAGTTCAAGTTTTGAGCACATCTTCCAATTCTTGTTTCTGGATTTATTTTGAGGTTGTGAAGCAACTATATTTTATATTGCTTCAAAAATCTTGAAGTTAATCCAGGACCTCAAATTCCATATATGATGGGAGTATGCCAAAATTCACATCATTTCATCTAGCCATTTTCTCCCAAAAATTCCATCAAGTTTCTGTCCAGATTCTAGCTCTGTGAAGGAAGTACCATTTTGGTATATCCAAATGAGATGAAATTTTCCCAGTACCTCCATATTTCCAAATCATCACTCTCCACAAAACTTTAGCTCATTTCACCAAGCCAGTTGAGCACAACATCAAAATCCATTTTCTGGACCAGAATTTGCATTGCAAAGGAAGTGTATGCAAAACTTGTCCAAATGACCTCAAATTTTGCAAGCATCTACTCCTTCCTACCCCATCTTATTTTGACAGCATTTCAATCTCACTTGCTAAGTCATTTCACCTCAGCTTGGTCCCCAAGTTTCTGTCCAGAAGTTGTTCTGGATCCCCTCGACTACTCTAGAGCCATCCTGGTCCATCCAATGATCGACCTCATCTATTTGAGCAGTGAGGGAGCTGTTTGACAAGATTGGACAGACAGGAGAGTGCCAGAGCTTGTAGTGCGCGTGGTGACCACGCGGCGGCCGTGCAGAAACGGCGCTCTGGGTACTTTCCTCGTCGGCCAGCTCGCTCCGGCCAGCCTCCGCTCGTCCGGGCATGTCCCACGGCTCCACACCGTCCACGTACACCTTCTCCAGCACTTTCCCCCCTTCGTTTACTTCCCCCCACGCCACGGCGAGTGCCGCCATGGCCATTGTCGCCCCGTGATCCGCCGTCGTCTTCCTCTCCGTTGGCCTCTTCCCTCCCGAGCCGTCCCTTCCCCCTGAAGCTCATCAGGTCGGCACCTCTCCTCGTCTGCCAGCTCGCCGCGAGCACCAGTATGTGGCTAAGAATGCCACGGCGGCCGCCCTTATCACCTCACCTCGGCCGGCTATAAAAGCCGCGGCCTGAGCCCTCTCCCGAGCACCATCCGCGCCCGCAGTCTCCTCCTCTCCCTCCTAGCTCCTGCCAACTCCTCACCCGAGCTCCTAGAGCCCTCCTACCCCTCCAATGGCCGAAGCAATGCCACCGGCCTCAGCTAAAATTAGAGCCAACCGGAGCTCCTCCCTCCTCTCTATCGTCACCGGTGGAGTCCCTCAGCCACGGCGAAGCCCTGCCCGAGCCTCTTCTCACCCCTCCACCGCCGTAGCGGCCGCCTCATCTTCGCCCGACGCCGGTTGCCGCCATGGCCGATGGAGCACTCTATTCCGGCTTCCCCGAGGTTCGTGCGCTAGCGGGATGGATGCGGCTTGGCCTCTCGAGCACGCCGGTAGGTCGAGCCTCGCGAGAGGTGACCGGAGTTGCCGGGGGTCGCCGCCGGTCTCCCCTGCTCTCTCAACCAGTCTCACACGCGCGGGAGGAGGAAGACAGCCCTGCCAGCGGGCCCCCCTCCTCACCGGTTCCACCTGTCGGCGAGAGACGGCTGGCCAGCTGGATAAGTGGAGACGGAATCCTTGGCAATACGTTTTCGGTTCAAAGAAGACGTACTGGCGTGCTGCTCATTTTCTTTTATAGAAAACGTAAAGGGCAGAAATGCGCTTCCCCTTGTGGAAAGCGTATTTCCAGAGAAGGCGCCAGCAGCCGTGCTGTCAAGGACCCGGTTGTAAATATTTTCTTTACAGATAGGTCCTTGGCAGTCAAACCCTCATATCTTTTTGCTCACAACTCCGATTGAGGTAAATCCAACGCCCACGTCTTCAGTTCGTCGAGCTCGTTCCGATGGTATCATTTTCATAATGTTTCCACACTGTGAAAATGACCATTTTGCCCTTGCCCTTCTATCAGCCCCTTCGAGAGAGAATCCTTTCCGGCAAATTTTCCGCGAGGTGATCGCACTTCTTTCTGGAGTATTCCTCGACCCCCAGGCAAGCCGACCATCTGATATGTGCCCTAAAGCATTGCTCTGTGTTATTCTTGTGTGTTTAAATTAATGTGCTTATGCTCGTGTGCATAGTGGTGAGCTGCATGTGACGCTGATGAACCCTTGCTTGCCTTTCTTTGATGACGGCACCACGCCTGTGTCCTGAGCTGCTTTCGGCCGTTCGGGGTGGATGCCGACTTTATGTTTCTCTTCTCTACAACTGGCCCGTGTTCTGAGCTGCTTTTCGGCCGTCTCGGACATCTATTGAATTTCTTTCTGTAGCGATGGCCCTATGCTCTGAGCTGTTCTTCAGCCGTCTTAGGGAACCACTACACTCTTTTTATCAACACCGTCTCATGCTCTGAGCTGCTTTTCAGCCGTCTTGAGCCGGGGTTGAGTTATTCCGGTAACGTCCCAGATCTGAGTTGTAAAGACCGTTCTGGTGGCTACTGGTTTAATTGCCGGTTTCATGCAAGGGTTCAGATGGTCGTAACTTACAGCTAGAACTTGTAAAGTGATAACTTGCCATTTAAATATTGTTGCACTACTGACTTGTTGTGACATTGTGTGGAGAAAGGTTGTTATGTTTTCATAATTGTTACAGTATGCATTACTACTGTTATTGCAATGATAAAGAAATGTGACTTAATTATGACCACAACCTCCTCCGTCGGCTGGATCGAGTCATAGTGCCACTGAACCAAACTTTCCAGTGCAGCCACACTTGCCGGTATGGGACGGCCTTGGCTTGGTCTAGCAGCGTGCTCCTTTATCGCTACCACCACAGAGGGAAGGTTATGCGTGCGTGCTGCCCTGATCAGGTAGACGACGATAACCTTGTGAGCCCAGTTGTTTGTTTGCGCGCGGTCCCCGTTTGGGACAGTTTAGTTGGCCACGACGGTGGCAGGTGTCACGGGGTGACACAGGGGCCACCCAGGGCAGGACTCCGGGGGAGGATGATTGTCGGTGGTACGATGGAGGAGTCACGGGTTAGGCAAGTTTTGTTGGAGCAGCACCGATCCACCCGAATGGGAGTACGAGGCCAGGAGCTCCATGGTGTGGGTAAAGTACGCAACCTCTGCAGAGTGTAAATCTATTCGAATAGCCGCGTCCTCGGTCATGGGACACAGTTCGTACTAGGTCACACTATTTGGTCTGTGTCGAGTCTGGAGGAACAAACCATATAATGTTAATAATGAACCAGAGAAAGGTATGGTTTGTCAGATTTATAATGCATATGCAAGGACATCGGAGGATGTCAGGTATATGGTATGTTAGCCATGCGATGGCTATGAGATGAGTGGTCGGATGACCGCATGACTTGGATTTGATTTGGATCGGGTTTGGATTGGATCCTAAGATTTTTTGGAGTATGGATTAAATTACTTGTTATGCTTTATCTTCGTCATCCTGCAGTTACTTTGATAGTTTACATGCTAGATAATACTGTTATGACATGATCAGTAGTAATGATGCTAGATAATCCTGCTATGACATGATGATTCATACTGCTAGATGATTAATCTTGCTAGGTAATCCTACCGTAATATGATAACTAATACTGTTAAGATAACAAGTGCATGCTTGAATGCCATGGATTGCATTGCTTGGTGTATATGTTGGTTTGGTTTGCTTGCGAGTACATTCAAAAGTACTCAGCGGCCTTCAATGTGGCCAGGTTCACCTAAGGATTCTACGTCCACTAGCGAGGAGCCGGAGTGTTCGTGGGCTAGAAGAGTAGCCCAGTCATATCCCTGTGGATTGGAGCCGCACCAGGACCATGCTGCCTTAGATAGAACTTTTCCGCTGCCATCACCCTTGTAATATATATCATGTAAGACTTATATATCTATTAATAGAAAAGCTTGTGTTCATGATACTTGTTGTAAAAGCGCATGCTAGAGTGATTTTCCTGGGCAGGTATGTTCGGCGACCATCTGACTTCAGTGGTATTCAGGCGGAGCGCCACAGAATAAAAATATAGCTCCAAGTAAAATTACCGATGGTTGGTAGAAGAAAGAGGGGATGCCTTCCGGGGCATCCCCAAGCTTAGACGCTTGAGTCTTCCTAGAATATTACCTTGGGGTGCCTCGGGCATCCCCAAGCTTAGGCTCTTGCTACTCCTTATTCCTTCATCCATCGTGATCTCACCCAAAACTTGAAAACTTCAATCACACAAAACTCCACAAAACTTTCGTGAGATCCGTTAGTATAACAAAATAAATCACTACTTTAAGTACTGTTGCAAACCCATTCATATTATATTTTTGCATTATACCTACTGTACTCTAACTTCACCATGGCTTATACCCCCCGATACAATCCATAGATTCTTCAAAACAAGCAAGTAGTGCATCAAAAACAGAATCTGTCAAAAACAGAACAGTCTGTAGAAATCTATTTAAAAGCCATACTTCTGTAACTCCAAAAATTCTAAAAAATTAGGACAATGTGTTAAATTCATATAACAATACTGTGTAAAAATTTCAGATTTTTCTAACACTCCAGTACAGAAACAAAATTCGGGCACTGGACGCAAAACTTTCTGTTTTCCAAACAACATCAATTATACTATCTTCCAAATCATCCCAAAGGCTTTACTTGGCACAAACACTAATTAAAAACAAAAAAACACATTCATACCAGTAGAATAAATGTGAAAACACACAATAACAGAAAAAAATTATTTTATTCATTGGGTTGCCTCCCAACAAGCGCTATTGTTTTATGCCCCTAGCTGGGCATAATGCATAGTTTCAAGTATTGTCATCTTTGAAGTTGATTCCATAAGTGGCCCTCATAATTGATTCATATGGTGCTTTAATTATTTTTTCCTAGGGAAATGTTCCATACCCTTTTTAATGGAAATTGAAATTTTATATTCTCTTCTTTAATATCAATAACGGCACCTATAGTTCGTAAGAACGGTCTACCAAGTATTTTGGGGCAAGAAGAATTGCATTCAATATCAAGAACAATAAAATCAACGGGCACATAATTTCTATTTGTAAGAATAAGAACATCATTAATTCTACCCATTGGCTTTTTAATAGTAGAATCCGCAAGATGCAAATTAAGAGAACATTCATCTATATTGGTGAAACCTAGCACATCACATAGAGATTTTGGAATTGTGGAAGCGCTAGCACCCAAATCACATAAAGCATTGCACTCATAATTTTTAATTTTAAGTTTAATGGTGGGTTCCCATTCATCATATAATTTTCTAGGAATTGAAACTTCTAGTTCTAACTTTTCTTCTAACGCTTTCATCATAGCTTCTACGATGTGTTTAGTAAAAGCCTTGTTTTGCTCATAAGCGTTGGGTGAATTTAACATGGATTGTAACAAAGAAATGCACTTAATCAAAGAACAATTATCATAATTAAAATCTTTGTAATCCAAGAGAGTGGGCACATCGCTATTTAAAGTTTTTACCTCTCCAAACCCACTTTTAGCAATTTTCTTATCAAGATTTTCACCCTCCGAATTATGGGGACGCCTACTAGCTAAAGTTGACTCTTCTTCAGTCCCCTTTTCATCAAGTTTTATATTGCTAAATAAAGAATCAATAGATGAAACACCAATCATTTTAATATCCTCATCATTACTACGATAAAAATCGGGAGGAATCGCTTTTTCTAAAAATTCTCATTTAGCTTTTAGCATGGCGGTTCTTTTCTTACTCTCATCCATGGAAACATATAAAGCTTTAATTGATTCACTAATATCAATTTTGGGTGGCAAAATTTTAGTCTTGAGATTTTCCACATCATGAATAATTATATCAATGCTCCTAGACATATCATCGAGTTTACTCAAATTTTCTTCTATCGTAGTGTTGAAAACTTTTTGAGCATTAATAAATTCTTTAATATTACTTTCAAGATCAGAGGGAATCCTATTATTATTGTAAGAATTACCATAAGGATTGCCATAATTATTAGAGGAATTTCTAGGAAACGGTCTAGCATTGAAATTACCTCTATAAGCATTATTATTAAAATTGTTTCGCGAGACAAAATTCACATCTACGGGATCATTATTTTGCTCAATAAAAGTGGACAAAGGCACATCATTAGGATCAATAGGAGCATTTTTGCTAGCAACCAATTTCATAAGCGCATCAACTTTATCACTCAAAGTATTAATTTCTTCAATAGAATTCACCTTTTTACTAGTAGGAGTTCTTTCAGTATGCCATTGTGAATAATTTGCCATAATATTATCAAGCAATTTAGTAGCTTCAACCAAAGTAATTTCCATAAAAGTACCACCCACGGCGGAATCTAAAAGATTTCTAGAGACAAAATTCAATCCCGCATAAATTTTTTGTATGATCATCCATAAATTTAAACCATGAGTAGGACAATTTCTTATCATTAATTTCATCCTCTCCCAAGATTGGGCAACACGTTCATGATCAAATTGCTTAAAATTCATAATTTGATTTCTAAGAGAAATAATTTTCGTGGGAGGAAAATACTTAGTAATAAAAGCATCCTTACACCTATCCCAAGAATCAATACTATTTAGTGGTAAAGATGAAAACCAAATTTTTGCACGATCCCGCAACGAGAACGGGAATAATTTTAATTTCACAATATCCTTATCCACATCTTTTTTTCTTTTGCATGTCACACAATTCTACGAAAGTGTTAAGATGGGATGCGGCATCTTCATTAGGACTATCGGAAAATTGATCTTTCATGACAAGATTTAGCAAAGCGGCATTAATATCACAAGTCTCCGCACTAGCGGTGGGAGGAGCAATCGGAGTACTAATAAAATCATTATTATTAGTATTGGAAAAATCACACAATTTTGTATTTGTTGAGACATCGTGACTATGCAAACAAGAAAAAGCAAACAAAAAATATTTTTGTATTTTTATAAAAACGTTTTAGAAGTGGGGGAGATGAAAATGGCAAATTAATAAAATAAATGCAAGGAGATGAGAGTTTATGCGAAGGTACTTGATAGATGTTGATGATGTCTCCCCGGCAACGGCGCCAGAAATTCTTCCTGCTACTTGTAGCTTGCGTTGGTATTTCCCAGAAGAGGAAGGGATCATGCAGCACAGTAGAGATAAGTATTTCCCTCAGTTATGAAACCAAGGTTATCAAACCAGTAGGAGAATCACGCAACACCTCATTAGCAGCACCTGCACACAAACAACAAATCCTTGCACCCAACGCAAACGAGGGGTTGTCAATCCCTCGGCGGTCAATTGCAAGATTAAATTGTATGTGATAGATAGATAGATTGAAACAAAAATACAAAATAAAATAAATAAAAGAAAATGGCAGCAATATTTTTAGGGTTTTAGTAATATGATTTAGATAGACCCGGGGGCCATAGGTTTCACTAGAGGCTTCTCTCAAGAAAATAACATACGGTGGGTAGACAAATTACTATTGGGCAATTGATAGAAAATCAAATAATCATGATGATATCCAAGGCAATGATCATGTATATGGGCATCACGTCCAAGATAAGTAGACCGACTCCTGCCTGCATCTACTACTATTACTCCACACATCGACTGCTATCCAGCATGCATCTAGTGTATTAAGTCCATAAAGAACGGAGTAACGCCTTAAGAACGATGACATGATGTAGACAAGATAAACTCATGTATGAATAAACCCCATATTTTTACCCTTAATAGAAATGATACATACGTGTCATGTCCCTTTCTGTCACTGGGATTGAGCACCGCAAGATCGAACCCATTACAAAGCACCTCTTCCCATGGCAAGATAAATCAATCTAGTTGGCCAAACCAAATCAATAGATCGGAGAAGAAATACGAGGCTATAATAATCATGCATAAAAGAGTTCAGAGAAAACTCAAATAATATTCATGGATAATCTGATCATAAACTCACAATTCATCGGATCCCAACAAACACACTGCAAAAAGTGATTACATCGGATAGAACTCCAAGAACATCGAGGAGAACATTGTATTGAAGATCAAAAAGAGAGAAGAAGCCATCTAGCTACTGCCTATGGACCCGAAGGTCTGTGGTAAACTAGTCACGCATCATCAGAGAGGCATCAAGGTTGATGAAGAACCCCTCCGTGATCGATTCCCCCTCCGGCGGATTATCGGAGAAGGCCTCCAGATGGGATCTCTCTGGAACAGAAACTTGCGTGGCGGAAAAAGTATTTCGTGGACTCCCCTGAGGGTTTCTGATTTTTCCTGAATTTATAGTTGTGGAATTAGGTCAAACGGAGCAAAGGGGGGCCCACGAGGCACCAGGGCGCGCCTGCCCCCCCAGGCGCGCCCTGGTGGCTCGTGGCCACCTCCTGGGTCTTTTGGCCCTCTCCGGAAGCTTCTAGTGTTTATATTGTCCAATAAAAAAATCTCCAAAAAGTTTCGTGGCATTTGGACTTCGTTTGGTATTGATTTTCTGTAAAACAAAAACAGGGCAGAAAACAACAACTAGCACTGGGCACTAGGTTAATAGGTTAGTCTCCAAAAATGATATAAAATTGCTGTAAATGAATATAAAAACATCCAAGATTGATAATATAACAGCATGGAACAATAAAAAATTATAGATACGTCGGAGACGTATCATAAGTCCACCGTGCAGTTGTGCACTCTAGTGCGGAGTAATTAGGTGCATGGCAAGTGGACCCCGAAGCTGGCTGTCCCACACGTCGGCGAAAGTGAGTAGCAAGGTTCCCGACGACCGTGGAGGAGGATCCGCGCGGTAGAGCGTCTCCACTACAGTATTTCTTAATTTTTTTTGATTATAGCAAGCGTTTCCACTCTTACGACGAAGTAGTGCGAAACACGGCAGCCACTTGAACTTACACTACTAGTACTCCTACTACTAGGCATGTGCAGTGGTTCATACTGCAGTCTTATCTTGTTGTCAGTGTAGTAAGATATGACGATAAAAAAATGATGTATAGTAAACTGATTATACCACCCGAAGAAAAGTAACTGATTATAAATAAAACTGTTGTGAGGGATATTGTTGCGAGTGTTTCAGCATATTTTTGGTTTACATCGCGGCTAGTATTCATGAATACGATCCTGGGTGGGTCCCCTGCATGTACATGCCTTCTATCCCGTGCTACCTCAGCATACAGTAGACCTGTGCTGGAGTACTATTATTTTTAGCAGATAAGGCAACCGGAGAAGTAGAATCAAGGGATGGAGGCGGCAGCCGCTCCGGAAGGGTGTCTCGGGAGGATTGACATCTAGTGGCATGCTGTGCGCATGTCACCCATGAACAGTAGTGTAACATGCCCATTTTTTTAACGTCCAATCGAGAATGAATGGTGAGATCAATGTCAACAGTACTCGGGGTACAGTGCACGGAAAGTATGCTGCTACAGTGCTCGACCGAACAGGAACCATACGAAGCACACCTCTATAGTGCTCTGTGCTACAGTGACTATTCTGGACCGTCTGAGTTTGATCCAACGGTCATGTTACGCCGTGACATGCCCATGCAGAGGACGCCTAAACAGCACCGAAGTCCCTCTGCTTCTCCAGACAGTGGTGATGCAGGGTGCCACCGCCCGCAGAGCCCGCTCCCGGTTGACGGGAGCCAGCTCGTCAAAGACGGCATCCAATGGCACAAATGGATTCCGGTGACGTAGCCCGTAGAGGATTCGCCCGGCAACGGCGACGGCTGCCCACACCCCCTCCTTGTCCAGCGCCGCCCCCACCACCGCGCAGAGACGGTTTAGCTCCTCGGAGATATAGGTGAAGAAGGAGACCAGGTCAGGAAGCCGCAGCTCGTTGAAGTCGATGGGATGGTCGAACGGGTTTAGCCCGACGGCCGACATGGTCGCGCTGGCACGACGGTAGGCATCGTGCAGCTGCAACACTTGCATGGCAACATGGTCCAGCAAGTGGTTGAGGCGACCCTGGACCTTGTCACGATCGGCACGCTCGCGCTCCAGGCGGCTCTCTATCAGGGCAACCTGGCCGCCTAGGGTATCTCCCGCTTTCTGCAACAACGCCGCCGACGCCTCAAGCATCTTTGTGGTGGACTCCTGCCGCTTTTGAAGCTCCGTGAACTCCCGCTCATAACGGAGGAGCATGGCACTCTTCTCCTCCCTGAGCTCAAGGATCTCCATGCCCTTGGCCCTGAGCTCTGCATCCTTGGCCTGGGGCTCCTCTGTTAGGTGCCTCACCTCAGACTCCGTGATCTGGTGCGCCGCCATGGAACCCGGTAGAAGCAATGGGGAAAGGAAGCAAAGGGGGCGAAATGGCTGGAAGGCAATGCAATCTACGGGAAGGCGGAGGTATCGGGGTAAATCTTTTGGTTTTCACCATAGGAAACCCCAGTCGATGCCTTTTCACATCAGGGAGCAGTGGGTTTTACTGGCGGAGTCATCATGACTAATTCCTGCGGCGCCTGCTCCCGTCAAACAAAAAAAGAATCCTGCCACGCCCAAGAACCAAAGCAACGCAGCAGTGGATAGTATTTTAATTTACCTAGCCGCAAGGAGGGAAAAAATGCTTGAAAAAACAAATGTGGCGGCGGCCTAGCTGATCGGTTGCACTAGCCCAACTAGCTAGCCACTGTGCTTGTACTCGGCAGGAAAGGTGGGGTTTTGTGATTTGATGACTCATTACTTCGGCGCTACGACCGAGGAGGACCCAGAAACCGCGCGGTAGGGCGTCCCATGCTCCCACCGTCCCACGTCTCAGTAAGGAAGAAAATATGCGTGCACCACTGGGGAGGACCCAGAAACCGCGCGGTAGGGTGTGCCACGTCTCAACACGGAGGAAAATGTGCGTGTAAAAATATATGAGACGTAGCTATGGTAAGAACTTGGGACCTAGCCAGTGGGTCGAAAACACCCCACTAGCCACACAACTTCATCATGCTAACGTGGCACGAAGGATAGGTGTGGTTAGCTCCGTCTCGACCAGCCACGAAGTCTCTTGTTCCTAGGCGATTCATCTATTTTCCAAGCATTTTTTTAGTTATAATAACACCACGGCCAGCTCGCGCCGCTCTTCGTGTTTGCCCGTGCGTCTAAAGATTGTAGATGGAGAGGAGAGAGAGATCGCAGACATGGGACCAGGCAGTAAGTGAGTCAACGTTCATGCACGTGCTGACGAGCCACCCCCTCTACTCTACTCAACGTGATACAGTACAGTATAAAATCAAGTTATGCGACAAAGCCAACAACCATTGCTATTTCTGGCTATCGACGTACACTTTGTAGTCCAGGTTGCCGGCTCAAATCTCGTCCTTCTGATTTTTTATTTTTAGGTCCAAATTTGTTCCATGATGAGTGGAACCCCCGTGTGTTGTTCCGATATTTCTGTGTACGAGGGATTTTTTGCACAAACACTTTGCGCGGTTAGACAAGTTACGACACTAGTTACATGTATTTTACAAGTTTAGGAACAAAAGTGACAGCGGCGGAGAATATCACGTGCTCCCCACGGCTTAGATGCTACGGTGATACGAGATTGTACGTCGTTGGATCTGATATCCAATGGCATGTGAGTAGTCTTTGTACTTTTGTGCAATTCCCAAACTCTTTGAGGTCTTTTTTGCAAAAAAAAAACATACAGACCTCTGTGAGCCGCTGGATCTTGGATCCAATGGCTCCCATGAGCTCGTATCACGGTAGCATCTAAGGTGTGGGAGAACCCAATATTCTCACGTATGAGAGAATATAAGGTGCTCCCCGCAGCTTAGCCGCTACGGCGATACGAGCTGCTAGCAGCCGTTGGATCTGAGATCCCATGCCATGTGCGTAGTATTTGTACTTCTGCGCAATTCCCAAACTCTTTGAGGCCTATATTGCAAAAACATTCAGACCTCCTAATGGGAGCCGTTAGATCTCCCGGGAGCTCGTATCACCATAGTATCTATGGTATGGGAGCACCTCATATTCTCCCACGCGAGAGAACATCTCAGGTGCTCTCGCTGCTTGGATGCTACGGTGATACGAGCTTCGAGGTGGTTCGATCTGAGATCCAATGGCATCTGAGTATAGTCTTTGTACTTGTGAGCAATTCCCAAACTCTTTGAGTTTTTTTTTGCAAAAACCATTCGGACCTACTAGGAGCCGTTGGATCCAACGGCTCTGAGGAGCTCGTATCACCACATCATCTAAGGTGTGGTAGCACGTGATATTCTTATCGGCGAGAGAATATTAGGTGCTCCTGCATCTTAGATGCTACGGTGATACGAGCTTCGAGGCCGTTGGATATGGGATCCAATGGCATCTGAGTAGTTCTTGTACTAATTGTGTGCAATTCCCAAACTCATTAATGTTTTTTGCAAAAATATTCAGACCTCGTGTGAGCCGTTGGATCTCAGATCTAACAGCACACAAGAACTCGTATCACCATATAGCATCTAAGGTGGGAGCACCTGATATTCTCCCGGGGGGTGGGGGTACAACCCATCGGTGTTTGGGAGGGTGGAGCCAAATGTTAAAAAAATATAATCTAAACCCTCCTAAAAAAAGACCTTCACAATTTTATCTAAGGTTGGGGGTAACTCGGGGGTTACCCCCCGACAATCTACATGGCTTCACCTATGCAAGAGGCGTAGAGCGAGCGTCTATGTGTGCGAGGTCAATCGAGTCATATATAGAGGGAGAGATCGAGTTAGTGTGGGCTAGCATACACTCGAATGAGAAAGACGATACAGAGAGATATCGTTCGACGAAGCTGTAGTGAGGGTTGGAGGGAGAAAGTTACCGAGACAGTGGCCTAGATAGACTTTGTGTTTGTGCGCGCGGCGTGCATGGAGTTTTTTTACAGAGGCAACATATGTGTCTAGAGGGAGAGAGGGAGGGCGATATAGAGGGAGAGAGAGAGAGAGCTCGTCATGGAGGGCCCGACGAGGTTGTGTGTGAGAAATACATTTGTTCAGAGCATGAGGGCGGGTGTGAGATAAATGGAGATCGAAACATGAAGAGAAATAATGAGCGTGTGTCGGATACCAATAGCTCTATTAACAAAGAGATGAAGATCGATCGATACAGGAAGTATGTGTGGTGAAGGGGGGGGGGGGGGCGATGGACATACCTAACACAACATTTGAGTGTACATAGTAGTAGACTTAATATTCACGTTTTAGTTTAGTGTACATTGTAAACATTGAATTGAGGACCATGTATGTCTTACATTTTATTTTTGAATTCGTGCCATACATGCATGGAGTGGAAAAGTAGATGCACTATACTGACTCGTTTGTTGTTGTATTTGTGTATGTGTGGTAATATGCTTGAATACATACAAAGTTTTCTCACCACCATACCGTTCATCTTTTAAATTTGAATTTGCATTAAAAAACCTAGTGTGGATACCATGAAATGTGAAATCCACATTGAGATCACTATATCACTCGTCATAAATCAATTACCGTCCCTTTTGGAATGACCAATTATTTGCAAGGAAAATACGGGCATTGTAATACATATAGATTCGTTCGCCAATTTTAAAAAAGATTCCTTTCCTGATAAAAAAAAGATTCCTTTCGCATTCTCAAATGGTAGCACCCGACGGCATACCAGCCAGACCGGGCTCGTGTCGTGGTTGTGGCGTGCGTGGTATGCTAGCCAACCCCAACCAAAAGAACCGCGATAAAACTTCGCGCCTCCATTCGAGCCTCCGTGTTTCGAATCAAAATATCTGGCGGCCAGAATTCCAGCCCTGCGAAATTCCCCTTATGTCCCCGGTCCATAATGACTACTCCTACTACTAGTATCGATGAACAGTGGAGGGATGCTTTAGTAACTAGACCACGTTACCTACCATGCCGAGCACGTTCAAGTCCCTCGGTCGCCACTACCCAAGGTCACCCGTCAACTCCATTGCCTACTACACTAGGATGAGTATAGAATGGAGCTTCGTTTGTTCGTGCCTACTACCTCCGTCCTGGTTTATTGGTCCTCTTTGCATTTTGTGCTAAATTTTGACCTTACATTTAACTAACAAAATGTTAATGCATGTAACCAAAAATAATATCACTGGAAACTATGTTCAAATACGAGTCGAACGACATAATTTTTGGTGACATGCATTATTATTAGAGTATGACACAATGCATTGTTTGAAGTCTAACTAAGCACTGTTTGACCAAATTCTATCTTAAAAAATATGAACATCTACTACAATAATAAAGATGTATCGCCTGAAAGTTTATTTCATGATGCATGTAATGATATTGTTTCGAATCCTGGTTTTTAAATTCCAGAAAATCCAAAACTCACCTGAAATTCATGAAATTGCGCATGGTCTTGTGATACGGCACAAATAGGCTGCGGTAATTTTTTTGATCAATTTGAGACAAGCTACTTATGAAAAGTTGCACACATGAACATCCAAGGTATTTTGGAACAAAGAGTTGTCACGTTATCACGAACGGTTCACTAATATATTCAAACCGTGGGCGTTAGACCAGCGTGCCACCACATGTCCCGCTTCTCATAGGTAGGTGCCGTCCGAGCAAGCGTGTGAGTCGACGCGAGGCATGTGAGCAGGCCGCTGCGTAGGCTCACTAGGAGGCGAGCCCTTTGACCAGCCTCCGCCACCCACCTTCATCCCAACCACACCCACTTTTAATGGCACCCGCGCCGCAGTTTAAATCACCGCCGCACTCCCCGCTCTCGCTACAATCTTCTCTCTGCCTCTCCGATTCTCCTATCATCTGCCTCCAATCAGCCTAACCTCGCCGTACGCCATGGCGCGTCATGATGGGCTGCCCCTAGTCTTGTAGTTTCCTGAGGAAGACCCTAATGAGGTTTCGGACGAGCTTGACCTGGCCGTGCGGGAAGTCGCCGCGTCTATCCCCGCGCCCGTTCCAACTCCCGTTGCCGCGCCAGCGCCAGTGCCCATCCCCGTGGCATTGATGGGCTGGGGGCCGCACACTGTCGCCCAGCTTGAAGCCGCGGGGATCCACTAGGTCCCTGCTGACTTGCACGCGTCTGTGCACCTACCGGCGCATGTGCTTGCGCGTGCACTGATGCACGCGCCCGTGCCGGTGCACGTGCACACGAATGTCTCCGCCGTGCCGTTGCCAGCGCCTGTCCCCGCGCCGGTGCCAGTACCCCCCTCAGCGACATGGGTCGCCGCCGTCGACCGCTACCTTGCAGCAATGCCAGTCGCCGCCTCCCGCCGGTTTACTAGCTCCTGGAGACCGAAGTCCAGAACATACTGGCCTTCCTTGAAGCTTGGGCCAACGTCTAGGAGTATGCCAACGCCGGCGCAAGGCGCTGCCGTCGCCGCCGGCCAGTGGCCCAACAGCACACAGGGCATGGCAGAGGAGCCGCTTCCCGCCGCAAGACGCACCCGCCGCTGCTGCAATTAGTTTTATTCATTTATTTTTTTAATTCAATCGTGGTATGAATGTAAAGTCACAGTCAGACTGAATGAAATCTATGGTTTGATCGATTGGGTGTTCTGCTAGAGCCCTATCAAATTAAATAAAAAAAGTCATCAAGCGACATGTATTCCTTCTCATCGCAAACATTTTATATTAAATACGTGCGTCAATTCCAAATACTTGTAGGGCGCGAGCGGGTCCCTTCGAGCACTAGGCGATACATACATTTATCCACGTATTTAATTATTACTACTAGTTAAATACACCAGGGTGCCTGAATTTATCCGTCATGGCCACTTTTTTCCTATACTTGTAAAATACGTACTAGTAGTAGGTGAAACTGGTGCCGTACGGTCGACGACATTGGGCATCTGCCCTTGGGTGGCGCGCCATGTTTATTAGCTCGCGCGTTCTTCATGTTTTTTTTAAAGGGGGAGGGAGAGATAGCAGACATCGGACCCACCAGTAAGTGGCTCAACGAAGGGGACTAGTACGTGCTGACGAGCCGGTCCCATTGATGTACTGAAAGTAATATAAAAACATGTTTATCCATTAAAGATACAACAAACGCGACAATCGATTTCTGAGTCCAGGCTCATCTGCACCCTCCCTGAAGAACAAAATGAAAACAAATACTAGAAAAATTCAAAAAATTCCATTTTTTTGCCTGGTAGACAATTTGGTGTGTGACGTCCGCTCCAATTTTCATATCATTTGGACATCTGAGTAGCTCTCGGCAAAAAAGACAGATTTGGGGTGTGTAAAAGAGTGTACTGTTCATGTACTGTTCTGACCCAATTTGTCTTTTTTGCTGAGAGCTACTAAGATGTTCAAATGCTCTTAAAATTGGAGCGGACCTCACGAAATGAATTATCTAGCACGCACATTTTTTTTTGATTTTTTTGACTTTTTTTTATTTTTTTGTCAATTTTTTGAATTCTTTTGAACTTTTTGTGAATTTTTTCTTGACCGGATGCAGATGAGCCTGGGCACCAAATCGCTGACGTGCGCCTGGAAGGACCTGGTCGCCTATTCGATCCTCATCCTTTTCATTTTTAATTTATATGGGTCCAAAATTGTTCCATGACAGGTGGGTCCCCCGGTGTGTAGTTTGTAGCATTTTAATTTATGGGGAAATTTGTTCCATTACAGGTGGACCCCCGGTGTGTAGTTTGTAGCTTGTTTGTAATAATTAAAGAAAACACAAGAGTTTTTTTTGCAAAAATACCATGGTGAGACGGGAAAGGTGAGAAAGAGCGTGCGAGAGAGCGGTCACAGAGCTAGAGGGAAATAATTGGGGGAGGGGCAGGGCCGCAGGGGGGCAACGGTATTTGGAGTAGTTGTGGGCCAAATGCTAGAAAAAAACTAACCTAAACCCTCTGAAATAAATGCCTTCACAAATTAATCCAAGGATGGAGGCATAGTCCCCCTGGCAATGTAAATAGCTCCGGCCCTGCGAGAGATGGAGAGGTAGCGTCTATGTGTGGGAGAGACGGCGCGAGAAAGCGAGGTCAATCGAGACATAGATGGACGGGGAGATAGGGTGAGTGTGGCCCGACATTCGGTCAAAAGAGATATATGCTCTAGAGAGATATCGTGCGATCGAGCTGTTGGGGAGGGTGAGGGCTATAAGGGAGATCTTGAGAAATTGACCTACATAGACAATGTGCGTGACAGAGTATACAGAGTGTGGATCGAGGCCCAGACAGGGAGATATATCATTTGTGTGTGACAGAAAGCAAGGTCAATCGAGGCATAGATAAAGAGAGAGAGAGATTGAGCGAGTGTGGGCCACCATGCGGTCGAAAGAGTGAGAAGTACGGGTTGGAGAGAGTGACCTAGATAGATAATGTGCGTGAGAGAGTATATACAATATGTCGAACTAGGCCCAAACAAGGAGATATATCGTTTGTGTGTGGGAGAAAGCGAGGTTAATGTAACACCCCAAAAATTTAACCATATTTTTATTAAGTAAAAATTGGGCCAGAAATAAAATTTTGAATTATATTAGGTCTTTTATTAATTTCAGAGTATTTTCTGTTTTCTGTTTTCCAAAATTCTTCCCTCCATATAGATTTTTTTTGGAAAATGTCATGAGCTTTGGTAGTTTTCTTAAATCATTTCATTTATATTTTAAATAGCAGTAGGAAATATTTTCATAAAAAAATTTGCCCAAAATAATTCTTTTAAAAGCAATTTCAACCATTGAAATGCTTCTGTTGCACTATAATTATTTTAAATAATTCTCCTAAAATTCCACAAAAATTATGAGGGGTCATTTGATGCTTATAGACCACTTTCATGCAAAAACTCATCATGGTCATTTGAAAATTTTGAGCAAAACATCCTCTTTTCAATTATGTCCCTTTCCTAGGTTATAACTGCAACCCTAATTTTCCTTCATTAAACAATTCTGAAATTTTTCCCACTTATAGTCCTTCCAACGAAATCCTTAAGTCCAGAATATCAACTCCATTTGCATCTTGGAAGACCTCCAAATAAATCCTCCAAGTTTCTGTCCAGAACTGAATTCTGGTAAAACTTGCACTAACAAGTTCTTCTTTCTGCCAAACCAACTCCACCACCATCTGTACCATCCAATGAGACACCATCCTGCCAAAATTCAAAACCAACAGAGCCACCTAAATCACCAAAGCATTCTGGCAAGCACCTTGTGGGCATGACAGGACCTTGGCATCTCTCTTAACTACATTAGGGACTTGATCATCTGGCCAAACCAGCATGCCCACCATTCTTACCATCTTAGTAAACATCACCCTGTAAAATTGTAGCTCATTTAGGCCACTCTAGGTAGCCATGGCATTTGATTGAGCACATGATGAGCGTGCTCAGAGCGCGGCCGGAGCACGCTTATTGCAGCCACTGGCATCGAGCTGCTGCCGCGCTCCTGCTGCTGCCCTCGCTCATCCTGGTCCTCCCTTGGATCACCCCGACCATCTAGGAGCCCGCCGACACCCTCGCTTGGCCCCTAGCGCCGGCCACTGCCGTCCACGCCGACCAGAACCGCCGTCCGATGAGTCCTCCTCCGCCACGTCTCTGCCCAAACACTCCCGCTTAATTGCCAACCGCCCGAGCTCATCCACGGCTCACCAAACCCTCTACCGGTCACACCGACCATGGCCACCAAACATAACCACCTCAACGGCGCAGTAATGGCCGTCCGTCGTCGTGCCTTCTTCGGGAAGCCACGGGAACCGACGTTCCCCGCCTATAAAAGCATAGCCGGGCACTCTCCCATGACCACCACCTCTCCTCCTCCGTCCACGAGCCCTCTGTGGCAGGCAACTGAGCCGGGGATGGCCATCTTCACCGTCTCCGGCCGAAACAACCGCCGCCACCATTCGGTAGAATACGACGTCTCCAGAGCCTCCCTCTCGTCCATTCCTTCTCCAGTAAATCCTCCTCGATCCCATGATTCCATCCCTCCCGCCAATTCCATCGAAGATGCACCGTGGACGAAATCCCTGATTTGGCCCCGCTGGAGTTCTCGGGAGTCCTCGCCACCGGCGAGATAGGGCTCCCCGGCAACCGTGCCGCACCTCGTCGGGATCGCCAGGCTCCCCTAGACACGCGGGTGGCTTCAGCTTCCAGAGAGGCGCCGCCGTTCGCCGGCGAGGGCCGCCGGAGTTTCGGCCAAAGAAAGAAGAGGGCAAGATGACCCGGTCAAACCTGACAGTGGGGCCGCGGGGCCCACTGTCAGTGAACCTAGACCGCGCCGAGCCGCCTGTAAGTGGAGGCGTATTTCCGAGATTACATCTTCTCCTCAGGAAAGCGTATCCCCACGAGTACGCCTTCGACGTCGGCAGCTTTTCCGCACGGCCGAGCGACTGGGCCTGGCCCAGTGGCGCCAGGCGGCTAAACAACGCCCGGGGCATGCTTCTGCTCAGCCCATCAGAGTGATGTTTTTTCTATTTTTCTTTTCCAGCCGTGTTCAAATAATTCTATAGTATCCATTTCAAAACCAAATTTGATGATTCAAATTTCTACATACTCATAAATTCATGTTCTATTAATCCAGCTAGGGTGAACATTTTTCCAATGCTTTGTCTCTGTTGGATTTATTAAATAGTTCATTCCTTTATTTATTTCAGCTTAGAAATTCCCTAGGAAAATCATATGAACTCCAACTCATTTGATTCTTTTTCTGATATTCCTAATTTTTCATCTAGTTTATTTTAGTATTTATTTCAAAATTTTCCAAACAACTTTTTTGTACTGTTTTCAAGCTATGTGGTAATTTCAATATTTTGAAAATAGGAAAATGGAGGGAAGATAAAATTTTCAAAGTTTTGGAGTGCACCCAATCTTTCTGCATACTCAAGGCAAGCATCTTGAACACTTGATATGGTGAATGCATGGTTAATTGTTTGCGAGAATAATTGAATCATGAATATGTTGAATTCAAATAAAATTTGCATATTGCTAGTTATGCATGCAGGATCCCTTGAAAATATTTTATCTTCATTTAAACATGAAGTATGAGTGAGTATGATTATTTTCACATGTCACATATGCCTATGTTGGTCCGGACTAATCTGCAGGAAAGAATCAGTCACGAGAAAAGTGACCGTGAGACTGAAATCTCGTTGTGACGAGAATGATTAGTGAGGGCATGTTGAGACATGCCAGATGGTGACCCTGTTGGGTACTACCGAGGAAATATGTTGTGCTAACCACTGCAGGAAAACTTAAACCTCCCGAGTCGACCGTAGATCGAGTCTTGTTCCGGTAACCCCCATACTTGTTTCGTGCTGCCAATTGTCCCTGCCACAGGTAGGGTATGGTTCAGTAAGTTGTTAACCCCTTTCCTGCACATGCCGTACAGAGAGGCCGTAGTGAAAGATACCATTGACCCATGGTAGGCATGTCACTTGGTCCGGGGGCATGGGTGTAACCGGCTGGGCCGAGGGGGTAGCACCCCTGTTTGCGCGCATTATAAATATTGTGATCCCATGCTATTGGAGGTGAGAAGCCTTCCCACTTAGAGTTTTACTTTATCATTGCCTTGGGTGATTCCTGGCTTTGGTGAGTTAAAGCTGGTATGTGCTGGTTAGGTGTGTTTTCAACCCAAAGGCCGTAATGGGAATTAGTCAGCGTCTCGGTGTTGACTAAGGAAATCCTTTACTTGTGGGTAAAGAGTACACCCTCCGCAGAGTTTTAAAACCTATTCGAATAGCCATGTCCGCGGTTAAGGACTACAGTCTGGGTTGGTCAAGTGTCGGTCTTAGTGTCGGTCTTCGGAGGAAATAACTAAAATTGAACATGATTCATTTTTGCAGGATGATTATTGTCACTACTCATGCCAGCATGAATATTATGGTTAAACTGAATATTATTGTGCACTAACCCTTTTACTCTATGTGCAACCTTGAGTATCACTTGGGATGGCTAGTCCACCTGGATACACCCAGTTTTATTTTCTTTTCTGAGTATCACTTGGGATGGCTAGTCCACCTGGATACCCAGTTTTATTTTCCTTTCTGAGTATCACTTGGGATGGCTAGTCCACCTGAATAACTAGTTTTATTTTCTTTTCTGAGTATCACTTGGGATGGCTAGTCCACCTGGATACCCAGTTCTATTTTCTTTTCTGAGTATCACTTGGGATGGCTAGTCCACCTCGATACCCAGTTTTCTTTTCTTTTCTGAGTGTCACTTGGGATGGCTTGTCCACCTGGATACTCACTTCTTTTCAAGACCTCTCGAGGCGTCGCTTTCAGACACCCGTTTGGCATTTTTCTCAGAATTCCTCGGGCGGTTCAGCGCCCGATGTTCCATTTAATTTTCTTGGTTTATTACTAAAATAGTATATTTATTCCTCTGCACCGTATTAATATTTATCATATCATGCTTTAGTTTCGGTCAGCTCATGCATATAATTTAATCCATCATGAACATATGCATTCGGTATATCTTTTATTCATAATGTTTGCGAGTACATTCAAACGTACTCACTGGCTTGTCCCTGGTTATTTAATTGGCCAGGTCAGGATTTCAACGAGGAGTACTACAGTGACGTCCATGCGAACTAGGAGCCTAAGATAGTAGCCACGCGAGATAGGAGTTATCCCGGTCAGCCATTCCTATGGAAATGGAGCCCCACCAGAGATGGAGATCTGCTACCCGCTTCCGCCATCCGCTGTTAGAAATCATTGTTGTATCATTAGACCTTTATGGTCTTGTATTCAATTCTTGTAATTGCTTGGTAATCTGTATCAAGGACGTGTCCACCAGTAAAAATGATCTTGGGGCTGGTGGTGACACGAGGAGTCAGTTGCTGGGATTGTATGTCCCGGAGAACCGGCCCCGACAGCCTTGGTGTCAGAGCCAGGCTGACCATTGGCTAATCCTATCTTAGCCTGGTCATTATCCTTAGGTTTCCACACCGTCCAAATCTTTTCCGTCCGTAGCCAAGCCCATCTCGTCTGATAGGCCTACACAGTGACCAGCCGACATCTTTTGGTAGTCGGTGCCCAACCTATCAGCTCTGCCCATAGGCCATGTGCCTGTGGCCGACACTTGAGTTGTCCCATCCACAAGCGTGCGATGGAAGACTCCACTGACCTATAAAGGAAGCCTTGCCCCAACTTAGCACATCACAGCCTCACTCTCAGTTCGATATCCAACCACCAAGATGCCTGGCCCCATCGTTCGCAACGAGACCACCGCAGCCGAGCTTGGAGACTTTGTTGTCATCCTCACCAATCTCACCCGTCAAGCCTTTGGCACAGAAGAGCCCCCGGAGTATGTCATGTACCAAGAACACACGAGTGATGCCATCCACCACTTCTGGGCCATGATGCACATCTACGGGAGGGGCACCCCTTCAGAACGCCCCTACCGGTTCACCGGGAGGACGACCTCCGACGAGCCCCAAGCCATCCAACTTGCAACCCGAGAGGCTGTAGTTAATCTCCGGCATTTGTTGCCGAGGGTTAACATCCACCCCTTCTACTACTACCCTAGCCGTGAAGGCTATGGTAGCCCGACCCAAGTCGCCAACGGGGACCATGAGACGGATCCTGCCCTGGTGCATCTGGTGCGCTATCTGAGAGCGCAAGAGGCACTATTTGTTCAGGTCACCCTTGATCTGATCGCAACCCGCAGGACGCTTGCTCTCCTGACCCCGGTAAGGAGTGAAGCTGCACCCGCCACCGACGCCCCGATAGTACTGCTTGGGAGGCCTGTTGAGCCCCCAAGGTCTGCCCTGGTTATCTACCCGGGCAATGCATTCGCCTCCCCCGGGGAACTCCGTCGTCTCTTGGAGACCTACTCCAACGGGACGGTAACCTCGACACCCCGCGAGGGGCATCACTGCTACCCCAGTCATGTAGCTCCCCATCCGACCCCGGTCAACTCCGACACCGAAGCTCACGGAGAAGCCTCGACATCTACAAGACGTGCCAGGCTAGATGTCAACGAGGTGGACTGAGTCCACCAGAATTGTTGTCGAGCCTTAGTGGTCCGGTTCCCCTGTATTCTCGTAGTAGCAGTTGTATGGCGGGGTAAGTTTGTAAATTACTTGTGTACCCTTGTCTTGATAGTGGAATGCATGATCTAGCATAAATTATTGGCGTGTGGTGGCAGAGTAAATTCTAGACATGACTGCCGAACCCCTAACCGACACGCACAGTGATACGTCACATTACTTTTGGGAAGTGAGGTCTAAGATTTTGACTCAGACAACCTTACACTGGAGCCGATACACAAGTCATACCGGCACCGCCCCATGTTTCCAACCCAGGCACTTTATAAGCGGCCATATTTCACTCCGCACCAGCAATCATCAACCTTGAGCACCGCATCCATCACTCCATCACTCCATGCTTCACTCCGGAGCCTACCTAAGAACCCCAGATGCAAGCCCTGGTAGTTTTGTTAAGATTTTGTGGGATTTTACCCGCAATACTCTTGGTTCCATCCACCCACCCCAGTATGAGTTATACAAGATGAGGATCACCTCTGATTCCTCAAAATACTGGGCAGTTGTGCAAATCCCACCAGCGGATTTGAACCAAGGCCCTCCGTATGTTGTCTTCATCGGGAGATCCATGCCAACCTCAGGCATGGCCATTGAGGCTGCGGCTTATGGAGCAGTTACCCGTCTTCAATTTGCGGTACCCTGTGCCAGCGAAAGGGAATACTGCTATTTCCCAAGCCGCGCAGCTTTTGGCACAGAAGCTACGTTCCGCTGTTGTAACACCCCCAGATTAAGTCCAGTCACTAACCAGACATAATGTGCCATGTCATCATGATCATTTTCAGTAAATTGCATTAGGAAATAATTCAACTTCAATTCAAAATTCAAAGTGCAAGTCAAATAATTATTTCTTCAAACTGCAAAACTAAATAGTTCATAATATTGCAAATAATCCCAAAGCAATTATAAAAATAAAGCCAACATTATTTAAATTCCCAATTTGACTCTAGCAACTAAAATAGTGGACCAACGGCAATTTATTTGATCTTTTCAATTTCTAAAAATACTAAAACCATTCCAAATGCCCCCAAACTTTTTGTGCCAACCCTAAATATTGCAATGCATTTATGTGCTAAATTTCACATTAAACAAAAATCAATTGATGCTCCAACTAAATGCAAAACAGTAAAGAAAATAGAAAACAGAAAAAGAATAAAAGAAAAAGGCCAAAACCTACTGGACACTAGACCCCCTATCTACAGCCGCGGCCCAGCCCACCTACAGTCGTCGTCAACCTCCTGCTCACTCCCGCGCGCTGTCGCCGCGCGCGCGCACACCCGCAGCCGCTCCCCTCTCTCTGCTCGACAGCGGCCCTGCCGCTCGTCGTGGGTGGATAAGGGCTCGCCCTGCACCCCCCCTGACCTCTCTGGTCTCTCTCCTCCCCTCTCCATCGCCTCTCCTCTCCCTCCCGGGCGCGCCCATGGCCACGCCGCCGCGGCACACGTAGCCACCGGCCTCCCCTTGCCGATCCACCATGTCCAGGAGCCCCGGCGGGCTCTTCTTCATCGATCACGCCACTGAGTCGACGCCGGGGAGCCCCGACCACGCCGCCACATCCATTTCCCCTCGCCGGCATCTGCCTCGGCCACGCCGTCGATCCGCTCGTCTTTGGCTGCCCCGACATCTCCGACCCCGTCCGTGAACTCGCAGTGAGCAGCCGCACTCCCTCCCCTCTGATTCGAGCTCGTCCTCGAGCTCTAGCTAGCCACAGCCGTATCCGTGCTCCGACCATGGCCATGGCGCCGCCATGAGCTCATAGCCGTCACTGCCGAACCCCTCATGTCGAACCGATGCCGCCGCCGTGCCCAGCACATCCTCGGGAGCCCGGTGACACCGCCAGCTCCTCCCCTCGCGCTCCCTAGGCTCGATGCCGTCCTCACCCGAATCCGGCGGCCACCCAACTCACCGCCGGCGACGCTTGAGACCTCCACCGCTCCTCTGGTTGCCGCAGATGGACGCAACGCTCCATGCCCGTTCGAACGGGCCAAACCACGCCCTTCCCCGTGCACTGTAGGAGAAACCCGACCGCTTCCCGCGCGCGCCGCCGCGTAAAGTGGTCGCCGGAGCTCTCTCCGGCGACGGCGCTGACTTGGCGGCCACGTGGACCCCTCAGGGTCGCTGGCAAAGGGGCCCCACGGGCCCTGTTGACGCAGTCAACGCTGACTGGGCAGCGCCCAGTCACTGCCAGCGGGTCCCACTGGGCCCAGTTGACCAGTCAACCTGCTGACTGGGCTGGGTCCAGTCACTGACATGTGGGTCCCGCGCTTAATTAGATTGATTTATAAAAATAACTTAATCTATTAATTAATCTGTGACTGACATATGGGTCCCACCAACTAATTAACTTAATTAGATAATACTAACCTCTGTTAATTAATTGAGTCAATGACAGGTGGGACCCACTGGTCAGTTTGACCAGTCAAGGTCCATAGTTGACTGCTGGCGTCACCCTGACATCATGCTGACATCATATTTCCTTTTCTTTCGAATTTAGTAATTAAAACAATTCCAGAAAATGTATACATCTTTGAAAAATCATAGAAAATAAACCGTAGCTCGGATGAAAAAGTTTTCTACATGAAAGTTGATCAGAAAAACGAGACGAACCCGAATATGCCCTCTGTGTAGCTGTCACATGCCCACAACACCGCAAACATGGAACCGTCCCCTCCGGTTCTATATACCGATAACTGCCCGGAGCTGGGAAAATATTCCCGGATATTTTCCCGCTCCGTTTAAAATACTTAGTACTGCGTTAGGGCACCCTAGTACAGCCTGTTGCCATGCCAAGCATCTGTGTTCAATCTGTATGCTTATATTTATCTGTTTCCTCCCTCTCCTCTCTCCGGTAGACCCAGAGACCGACGTTGCCCCCAAGGACTGCTACTCCACTGACGACCCCTCTTTTACCGCAGAGCTACCAGGCAAACAAAACCCCCTTGATCATTCCTATATCACCTATTCCTTCTTCCCCATGCTTGCATTAGATTTTACTAATGTAATTGATTGCTCCTATTCTGATGCATGGCCTGATGTTGTAACCTGCTGTTGATTCTTTACCTGTTGTCCTATATGCTTAGTATAGGCTGGTTAGCGATCCATAAGTGGCCCTACATCCTTGTTCGTGTTGCCATGCTTTACTACCGCTGACTCGATCAATGTGATCGACGTGCAGAGACCTACACAGCACCGCACACCCCCTTAGTTGTACGACTCTACAGAGCTACTATCGAGTGCTGAGGGTGATACCTCCTACCTCACTCCTGATGATATCTCTGTAGCATAGCTAGTCGGTTGTGGGTTACCGAGGGTGATTCCTCTTTCACCACCTCCGATGATGCCCCTGTCATGCAGCCCCTCAAGTGTGAACCCATCGAGGGTGATTCCTCCAAGTTCACCTTGACGGTTACATCGAGTGGGAATCCAACGAGGGTGATTCCTCGGATTTCCCCCTTGATATTACGAACACACTGTTACCTTTAACGGTTGCCCCTTTTAACTTTACTGCGGGACTAAAGATACAGGCGGTACCACCCCGGTAGAGGTGGACCTGAGTTCCCGACAATCTCTTGGGAGTCGGGTTGACCTGGAGGGTACCCGCGAGATAATTACGAGGCGCGGTCGGGCAGGCAGAGACCGCCCTAGAGAGGGATGTGCCTGACCCTTATTGCACTTCCTCGAGACAGGGCGACAGGAGTACTGATCGTCACCGCGAGCTCCTATTAATTCACCAACGGATTTGGGTATTTGATCTGAGTTGGCCACTGGCCTATACGCACTACCACCATGTGGGATAATGGTTTAATGGGGCCCTCGGCGCCGTATGTATCAGCCGAAAGCTCTGTCAGATGTCCAGTTCAGCATTGTGGGCCTGTCGGGCCAGTGCCATCCAGGATGAGGTGGTGCTTGTCCCGGCTCGTCGCATAACGGCCTAGAGTGCAAAGGGCGATGGGCCCAAGACCCCTGAGCGCTTAGGATGTAGACCGGCGGGGACCTCTCTGCGGAGCCTAGGTAGGACTATGTCGTGTCGATCAGCCAAGGCTGGGCATGACCGAGAAAAGTGTGTCCGGCCAGAGTTAATCGAGCGTGTTGGGTAACAGCAGTGCACCCCTGCAGGGAAGTTATCTATTCGAATAGCCGTGTACACGGTAACAGGACGCTCAGTGTTGTATCCCGATCTACTACAACTTGAACTGGATACATGTTAATTAATATGTAAGCTCCGGGATTGCTTTCTCGCAGGGAGTTGAGGAAGGATCTCTAGGCTTTGCTACTACATGCTTGTTACTTTATGTTATGCTACTAATCTGCACTCTTCTAATGCTGCAAGACACTGCAAGATGCTAGTCTTCGATAGGCTAGGCCTTCCCCTCTATTCTGGCATTTCTGCAGTCTAGTCCAAAGATACAGCCCCTTCCCTTTGATACCGATGCATACTTAGTATAGTTCTGACGTAGGTCTTGCGAGTACTTTGGATGAGTACTCACAGTTGCTTTGCTGCCTCTTTTCCCCATACCCGATTGCTGCAATCAGATGGCGGAGCCCCGGAGTCAGCAGATCCCGCCGACGACTACTACTACCCCGGCGAAGGTTACTACTACGTGGAGACCGACGACCAGGAGTAGATAGGAGGCTCCCAAGCAGGAGGCCTGTGCCTTTTTGATCTAGATATCGTTGTTTTGCTCTGCCTTCTTAAGGCAGGCTTGTTTAACCTTTGTGTCTGTACTCAGATACTTTTGTGTTGCTTCTGCTGACTATTGTGTAACGCGAGCTTATGTATTCGAGCCCTCGAGGCCCCTGGCTTGTAACATAAAGCTTGTATTATTTTTATTTTGGGTCTAGAGTTGTGTTGTGATATCTTCCCGTGAGTCCCTGGGCTTGATCGTGTTCATTTGCGTGTATGATTAGTGCATGGTCGGGCCGGGGGCGTCACAAGCTGTTATCAGAGCCGACTGCCTGTAGGAAGCCCCTTTCCAACTCCTTGGCCGAAGTTGAGTCTAGCGTTTGAAAAACTGTTTTACTAACATGGCTGTGTGGCCTATGGGCCCACGTCGCCAATGGGTGGTATTAGGATCTTTTATTCCTCTTCCTTACTCTGGGATTCTGATCTCTCCTCTATTCGGGTTAAAGATTTTACTAACTCTAACTCTAGGTTCCCATGTTCGCATCCACCCGGAGAGCTGGATTGTCTGCAATTATTCCTTTCCATTGGTCTATTTAACCTTTCTTGTAATCTGATTTTATCTGAGCATTGATAATTCTCTACTTAAGTCAACATCCCTAAATAAAACCTTGTCTCTATTGTTGTTGGCATTCAGGTAACCGACGGTGGATGAGAACTTTGCCTATTGTTCCGCCTCGTCTTAACGAGCGGGAAAATTGTTCTCTTCGTCCCTCGCCCTTGGTACCGACGTTGTTGCCAACCTAGCTTACAAACTATCCTCTGACGTGCCTTACTATCATGGCCGTGCAAGATGTCACCGCCCTTTCTACTCTTAATCCATACTCACTGCAATTCCACAGGATCGAAACCCGACTCTCCTGTACATCCTTGATCCCGAAGATACCCCTTACCCCACCTCTTAAATCTCGGGACGAGATTTCTTGTTGTGGGGGAGATTTGTAACACCCCCAGATTAAGTCCAGTCACTAACCAGAAATAATGTGCCATGTCATCATAATCATTTTCATTAAATTGCATTAGGAAATAATTCAACTTCAATTCAAAATTCAAAGTGCAAGTCAAATAATTATTTCTTCAAACTGCAAAACTAAATAATTCATAATATTGCAAATAATCCCAAAGCAATTATAAAAATAAAGCCAACATTATTTAAATTCCCAATTTGACCCTAGCAACTAAAATAGTGGACCAACAGCAATTTATTTGATCTTTTCAATTTCTAAAAATACTAAAACCATTCCAAATGCCCCTAAACTTTTTGTGCCAACCCTAAATATTGCAATGCATTTATGTGCTAAATTTCACATTAAACAAAAATCAACTGATGCTCCAACTAAATGCAAAGCAGTAAAGAAAATAGAAAACATAAAAGAATAAAAGAAAAAGAACGAAACCTACTGTACACTAGAGCCCCCTATCTACAGCCGCGGCCCAGCCCACCTACAGTCGCCGTCAACCTCCTGCTCACTCCCGCGCGCTGTCGCCGCGCGCGCGCACACCCGCAGCGCCCCCCTCGCTCTGCTCGACCGCGGCCCTGCCGCTCGTCGTGGGTGGATAAGGGCTCGCCCCGCACCCCCGTGACCTCTCTGGTCTCTCTCCCCCCTCTCCATCGCCTCTCCTCTCCCTCCCGGGCGCGCCCATGGCCGCGCCGCCGCCGCATGCGTAGCCACCGGCCTCCCCTCGCCGATCCACCATGTCCTGGAGCCCCGACGGGCTCTTCTTCATCGACCACGCCACCGAGTTGACGCCGGGGAGCCCCGACCACGCCGCCACGTCCATTTCCCCTCGCCGGCATCTGCCTCGGCCACGCCGTCGATCCGCTCGTCTCCGGCTGCCCCAACATCTCCGACCCCGTCCGCGAACTCGCAGTGAGCAGCCGTACTCCCTCCCCTGTGATTCGAGCTCGGCCTCGAGCTCTAGCTAGCCACAGCCGTATCCGTGCTCCGACCGTGGCCATGGCGCCGCCGTGAGCTCATAGCCGTCACTGCCGAACCCCTTGTGTTGAACCGATGTCGCCGCCGTGCTCAGCACATCCTCGGGAGCCCGGTGACACCGCCAGCTCCTTCCCTTGCGCTCCCTAGGCTCGATGCCGTCCTCACCCGAATCCGGCGGCCGCCCAACTCACCGCCGGCGACGCTTGAGACATCCCCCGCTCCTCTGGTTGCCGCAGATGGACGCAGCGCTCCACGCCCGTTCGAACGGGCCAAACCACGCCCTTCCCCGTGCCCTATAGGAGAAACCCGACGGCCTCCCGCGTGCCGCCGCGTAAAGTGGTCGCCGGAGCTCTCTCCGGCGACGGCGCTGACATGGCGGCCACGTGGACCCCTCTGGGTCGCTGGCAAAGGGGCCCCACGGGCCCTGTTAATGCAGTCAACGCTGACTGGGCAGCGCCCAGTCACTGCCAGCGGGTCCCACTGGGCCCAGTTGACCAGTCAATCTACTGACTGGGCTGGGTCCAGTCACTGACATGTGGGGCCCGCGCTTAATTTGATTGATTTATAAAAATAACTTAATCTATTAATTAATCTGTGACTGACATATGGGTCCCACCAACTAATTAACTTAATTAGATAATACTAACCTCTGTTAATTAATTGAGTCAATGACAGGTGGGACCCACTGGTCAGTTTGACCAGTCAAAGTCCACAGTTGACTACTGACGTCACCCTGACATCATGCTGACATCATATTTCCTTTTCTGTCGAATTTAGTAATTTAAACAATTCCAGAAAATGTTTAAATCTTTTGAAAAATCATAGAAAATAAACCGTAGCTCGGATGAAAAAGTTTTCTACATGAATTTGATCAGAAAAACGAGACGAACCCGAATATGCCCTCCGTGTAGCCGTCACATGCCCACAACACCGCAAACATGGAACCGTCCCCTTCGGTGCTATATACCGATAACTGCCCGGAGCTGGGAAAATATTCCCGGATATTTTCCCGCTCCGTTTAAAATACTTAGTACTGCGTTAGGGCACCCTAGCACACCTGTTGCCATGCCAAGCATCTGCGTTGCATCTGTATGCTTATATTTATCGGTTTCCTCCCCCTCCTCTCTCCGGTGGACCCAGAGACCGACGTTGCCCCCGAGGACTGCTACTCCACTGACGACCCCTCTTTTATCGCAGAGCTACCAGGCAAGCAAAACCCCCTTGATCATTCCTATATCACCTATTCCTTTTTCCCCATGCTTGCATTAGATTTTGCTACTGTAATTGATTGCTCCTATTCTGATGCATCGCCTGATGTTGTAACCTGTTGTTGATTCTTTACCTGTTGTCCTATATGCTTAGTATAGGCTCGTTAGCGATCCATCAGTGGCCCTACATCCTTGTCCGTGTTGCCATGCTTTACTACCGCTGACTCGATCAATGTGATCGACGTGCAGAGACCTACACAGCACTGCACACCCCCTTAGTTGTACCACTCTACAAAGCTACTATCGAGTGCCGAGGGTGATTCCTCTTTCACCACCTCCGATGATGCCCCTGTCGTGCAGCCCCTCAAGTGTGAACCCATCGAGGGTGATTCCTCCAAGTTCACCTTGAAGGTTACATTGAGTGGGAATCCATCGAGGGTGATTCCTCGGATTTCCCCCTTGATGTTACGAACACACTGTTACCTTTAATGGTTGCCCCTTTTAACTGTTACTGCGGGACTAAAGGGACAGGCGGTACCACCCTGGTAGAGGTGGACCTGAGTTCCCGACAGTCTCTTGAGAGTCGGGTTAACCTGGAGGGTACCCGTGAGATAATTACAAGGCACGGCCGGGCAGGCAGAGACTGCCCTAGAGAGGGATGGGCCTGACCCTTGTTGCACTTCCTCGAGACGGGGCGATAGTAGTACTGATCGTCACCGCGAGCTCCTAATAATTCACTAACGGATTTGGGTATTTGATCTGAGTTGGCCACTGGCCTATACGCACTGCCACCACGTGGGATAATGGTTTAATGGGGCCCTCGGCGCCGTATGTATCAGCCGAAAGCTCTGTCAGATGTCTAGTTCAGCATTGTGGGCCTGTCGGGCCAGTGCCATCCAGGATGAGGTGGTGCTCGTCCCGGCTCGTCGCATAATGACCCAGAGTGCAAAGGGCGATGGGCCCAAGACCCCCGAGCGCTTAGGATGTAGACCGGCGGGGACCTCTCTGCGGAGCCTAGGTAGGACTACGTCATGTTGATCAGCTGAGGCCGGGCATGACCAAGAAAAGTGTGTCCGGCCAGAGTTAATCGAGCGTGTTGGGTAACAGTAGTGCACCCCTGCAGGGAAGTTATCTATTCGAATAGCCGTGTCCACGGTAACAGGACGCTCGGAGAGTATCCCGATCTACTACAACTTGAACTGGATACATGTTAAATAATGGGAAAATTTTGGTTTTGCCACTCTAGATTTTGCCAATTTTCCTTATGCCACTCTAGATTCTGACATTTCACTTTTGCCACTCTTAGTTTTTGACAATTATCACAACTGCCATTCCGTGGCAAAAAACTAAAAATTCAGAGTGGCAATTGTGATAATTGTCAAAAGCTAAGAGTGGCAAAAGTGAAATAAAATTATTTTGCTATTGCCACGGAATGGCAATTGTGACAATTGTCAAAACCTAATGGTGGCAAAAGTGAAATGTCAAAATCTAGAGTGGCATAAGGAAAATTGGCAGAAACTAGAGTGGCAAAAACAAAATATTCCCTTAAATAATATGTAAGCTCCGGGATTGCTTTCTCGCAGGGAGTCAAGGAAGGATCTCTAGGCTTTGCTACTACATGCTTGTTACTTTATGTTATGCTACTAATCTGCACTCTTCTAATGCTGCAAGACGCTGCAAGATGCTAGTCTTCGATAGGCTAGGCCTTCCCCTCTATTCTGGCATTTCTGTAGTCTAGTCCAAAAATACAGCCCCTTCCCTTTGATACTGATGCATACTTAGTATAGTTCTGACGTAGGTCTAGCGAGTACTTTGCATGAGTACTCATGGTTGCTTTGCTGCCTCTTTTCCCCATACCTGATTGCTGCAATCAGATGGCGGAGCCCCGGAGTCAGCAGATCCCGCCGACGACTACTACTACCCCGGCGAAGCTTACTACTATGTGGAGACCGACGACCAGGAGTAGATAGGAGGCTCCCAGGCAGGAGGCCTGCGCCTTTTCGATCTAGATATCGTTGTTTTGCTCTGCCTTCTTAAGGCAGGCTTGTTTAACCTTTGTGTCTGTACTCAGATACTTTTGCATTGCTTCCGCTGACTCTTGTGTAACGCGAGCTTATGTATTCGAGCCCTCGAGGCCCCTGGCTTCTAACATAAAGCTTGTATTATTTTTATTTTGGGTCTAGAGTTGTGTTGTGATATCTTCCCGTGAGTCCCTGGGCTTGATCGTGCGCATTTGCGTGTATGATTAGTGCACGGTCGGGCCGGGGGCGTCACAGCTGTGAACGTATAGAAAGAGATCCAGCTCTGGTCTATCTCATTCAGTATGTGATGGCCCAGGAGCGTTTCACCCAACAACTAATGGAGTATCTCCATTATCTTGTTGTCCTGAATCCCCGGATCGCCATTGGCGGACCACCTCTGCCAACTCAGGAGGGACATGTTCTTCGTCTGCCTCCTCTACTCCCTCCGGAAGAAGTAGAATGTGCTCCAGCACCAGGAACCCTTCTGCAAGACCCTGTAGATCTTACCTTCGAACCATAGACGGTCATTTGTAGGGTTGTTGCTATGTCGAGCACTTGCTTTCATGATGCAATCTTTGCGATGTATTTTAGGGCATATGTCATAAATGCATTAATATGATTGCAGTTTGTCTACGAATATTTGATTATGGTGATCTGCATTTAGTTCATCCGCACATAGGGGAGAAATTTCTTAGGGGCCATTATCACAAGATTTTCCTCACATAAGTTTATTTCGCAGCCACGACATCCGGATCACAGTCACACTGACTCTACCACATGCACAAGTGCAGAAACCACACACACACACGCTTAGCATCTAATTAACTGCCTCACTCACTGGATCACTCTAACCACACCATAGTTTTTCTCTGAAGAAAAACTCGTGGGTTTTTATTTCTATGGAGCCTGCTGCAGAACGCACTAACACTCACTCGTACCCAACACAGATGCCTAGTCCCCATGATCACCGCCGCCTCGGAGAGCCACCACTCGAGCTACAGCATCACGGCGATCATCGAGGATCATCACACACTGCAGCAGCGAGAAGCCAACCAACGCTGCCAGCAGACCAACCAGGAGGATCGTGATCAGCTCTGGAACCACGTCATCCATTAACGCCTCGTCTCAAGCTCCTGCAACCAGAAGGAGAAGAAGAAGAAGAAGAAGTGAGGCGAGGTGCGAGGTAGAAGGAAGAAAAACCACAGTCGTTTTTATAGCTCGAGCTCGGTGCACGGTGAGCGAAGTCCACCAGTGCCGCTCGTTGCTCGATCGCCGGTGTTCGGAGGCAAATCCGCGAGCAGTGCCGACAGGGTACTGGCCCGCGAGGTGAGTGCACGCTGCGTCGGCGACAAGCACGCCGCGCACTACCGCGGTACGGCCCTAGATGCCCTATGCGCTAAACGCCATGGGTGGAGAAAGTGCGGGAGAGCACGCGAGAGAGAGAGAGGAGAAAGGAGAGCCGGAGGAAGAAGAAGAGATTGACAGAGGGCCTTGGGCCCACCTATCAGCCAGAGAGAACACTGTGCACCGGAGTGCGGCAAGCGAAATTTGGAATTAGAAATTATGCATTTTTCCAAATTTGTCGTAGCAGTAGAACCACAACACCAGTATCTCATTGTAGTTGCACCAATTATCAGTAGCCCCACATCAACTATGCCTAATTAGGTTATTTAGTAATTAGTTCAGAAAAATTTCCTCGAAAAGGTGGGTTTAATTTTAATGACCACCTTAACAAATCTCGAGGACGAGATTTTCTTAAGGGGGGTAGAGTTTGTAACACCCCAAAAATTTAACCATATTTTTATTAAGTAAAAATTGGGCCAGAAATAAAATTTTGAATTATATTAGGTCTTTTATTAATTTCAGAGTATTTTCTGCTTTCTGTTTTCCAAAATTCTTCCCTCCATATAGATTTTTTTTGGAAAATGTCATGAGATTTGGTAGTTTTCTTAAATCATTTCATTTATATTTTAAATAACAGTAGGAAATATTTTCATAATAAAATTTGCCCAAAATAATTCTTTTAAAAGCAATTTCAACCATTGAAATGCTTCTGTTGCACTATAATTATTTTAAATAATTCTCCTAAAATGCCACAAAAATTATGAGGGGTCATTTGATGCCTATAGACCACTTTCATGCAAAAACTCATCATGGTCATTTGAAAATTTTGAGCAAAACATCCTCTTTTCTATTATATCCCTTTCCTAGGTTATAACTGCAACCCTAATTTTCCTTCATCAAACAATTCTGAAAATTTTCCCACTTATAGTCCTTCCAACCAAACCCTTAAGTCCAGAATATCAACTCCATTTGCATCTTGGAAGACCTCCGAATAAATCCTCCAAGTTTCTGTCCAGAACTGAATTCTGGTAAAACTTGCACTAACAAGTTCTTCTTTCTGCCAAACCAACTCCACCACCATCTCTACCATCCAATGAGACACCATCCTGCCAAAATTCAAAACCAACAGAGCCACCTAAATCACCAAAGCATTCTGGCAAGCACCTTGTGGCATGACAGGAACTTGGCATCTCTCTTAACTACATTAGGGACTTGATCATCTGACCAAACCAGCATGTCCGCCATTCTTACCATCTTAGTAAACATCACCCTGTAAAAATAGAAGCTCATTTAGGCCACTCTAGGTAGCCATGGCATTTGATCGAGCACATGATGAGCGTGCTAAGAGCGCGACCGGAGCACGCTTATTGCAGCCACTGGCATCGAGCTGCTGCCGTGATCCTGCTCCTGCCCTCGCTCGTCCTGGTCCTCCCCTGGATCACCCCGACCACCTAGGAGCCCGCCGACACCCTCGCTTGGTCCCTAGCGCCGGCCATTGCCGTCCACGCCGACCAGAACCGCCGCTCGACGAGTCCTCCTCCGCCACGTCTCTGCCCGGACACTCCCGCTTAATTGCCAACCGCCCGAGCTCATCCACGGCTCACCAAAACCTCTACCGGTCATGCCGACCACGGCCACCGACCATAACCACCTCAACGACGCAGTAATGGCCGTCCGCCGTCGTGCCTTCTTCGGGAAGCCACGGGAACCGACATTCCCCGCCTATAAAAGCACAGCCGGGCACTCTCCCATGACCACCACCTCTCCTCCTCCCTCCACGAGCCCTCTGTGGCAGGCAACTGTGCCAAGGATGGTCATCTTCCCTGTCTCTGGCCAAAACAACCGCCGCCACCATGCGGTAGAATCCGACGTCTCCAGAGCCTCCCTCTCCTCCATTCCTTCTCCAGTAAATCCTCCTCGATCCCACGAGTCCATCCCTCCCGCCAATTCCATCGAAGATGCACCATGGATGAAATCCCTGATTTGGCCCTGCTGGAGTTCTCGGGAGTCCTCGCCGCTGGCGAGATAGGGCTCACCGGCGACCGTGCCGTACCTCGTCGGATCGCCAGGCTCCCCCTAGACATGCGGGTGGCCTCAGTTTCCCGAGAGGTGCCGCCGTTCGCCGGCGAGGGCCACCGGAGTTCCATCTCCGTTCGGCCAGAGAAAGAAGAGGGCGTGGCAACCCGGTCAAACCTGACAGTGGGGCCGCGGGGCCCACTGTCAGTGACCCTAGACCGCGCCGAGCCGCCTGTAAGTGGAGGCGTATTTCCGAGATTACGTCTTCTCCTCTGGAAAGCGTATCCCCATGAGTACGCCTTCGACGTCGGCAGCTTTTCCACGCGGCCGAGCGACTGGGCCTGGCCCAGTGGCGCCAGGCGGCTAAACAGCGCCCAGGGCTCGCTTCTGCTCAGCCCATCAGAGTGATGTTTTTTCTATTTTTCTTTTCCAGCCTTGTTCAAATAATTCTATAGTATCCATTTCGAAACCAAATTTGATGATTCAAATTTCTACATACTCATAAATTCATGTTCTATTAATCCGGCTAGGGTGAACATTTTTCCTAAGCTTTGTCTCTGTTGGATTTATTAAATAATTCATTCCTTTATTTATTTCAGCTTAGAAATTCCCTAGGAAAATCATATGAACTCCAAATCATTTGATTCTTTTTCTGATATTCCTAATTTTTCATCTAGTTTATTTTAGTATTTATTTCAAAAAATTCCAAACAATTTTTTTGTACTGTTTTCAAGCTATGTGGTAATTTCAATATTTTGAAAATAGGAAAATGGAGGGAAGATAAAATTTTCAAAGTTTTGGAGTGCACCCAATCTTTCTGCATGCTCAAGGCAAGCATCTTGAACACTTGATATGGTGAATGCATGGTTAATTGTTTGCGAGAATAATTGAATCATGAATATGTTGAATTCAAATAAAATTTGCATATTGCTAGTTATGCATGCATGATCCCTTGAAAATATTTTATCTTCATTTAAACATGAAGTATGAGTGAGTATGGTTATTTTCACATGTCACATATGCCTATGTTGGTGCAGACTAATCTGCAGGAAAGAATCAGTCACGAGAAAAGTGACCGTGAGACTGAAATCTCATTGTGACAAGAATGATCAGTGAGGGCATGTTGAGACATGCCAGATGGTGACCCTGTTGGGTACTACCGAGGAAATATGTTGTGCTAACCACTGCAGGAAAACTTAAACCTCCTGAGTCGACCGTAGATCGAGTCTTGTTTCGGTAACCCCCATACTTGTTTCGTGTTGTCACTTGTCCCTGCCACAGGTAGGGTATGGTTCAGTAAGTTGTTAACCCCTTTCCTGCACACACACACCGTATAGAGAGGCCATAGTGAAAGATACCATTGGCCCATGGTAGGCATGTGACTTGGTCCAGGGGCATGGGTGTAACCGGCTGGGCCGAGGGGGTAGCACCCCTGTTTGCGCGTGTTATAAATATTGTGATCCCATGCTATTGGAGTGAGAAGCCTCCCCACTTAGAGTTTTACTTTATCATTGCCATGGGTGATTCCTGGCTTTGGTGAGTTAAAGCTGGTATATGCTGGTTAGGTGTGTTTTCAACCCAAAGGCCGTAATGGGAATTAGTTAGCGTCTCGGTGTTGACTAAGGAAATCCTTTACTTGTGGGTAAAGAGTACACCCTCTGCAGAGTTTTAAAACCTATTCGAATAGCCGTGTCCGCAGTTAAGGACTACAGTCTAGGTTGTTCAAGTGTCGGTCTTAGTGTCAGTCTTCGGAGGAAATAACTAAAATTGAACATGATTCATTTTTGCAGGATGATTATTGTCACTACTCATGCCAGCATGAATATTATGGTTAACCTGAATATTATTGTGGACTAACCCTTTTACTCTATGTGCAACCTTGATTATCACTTGGGATGGCTAGTCCACCTGGATACACCCAGTTTTATTTTCTTTTCTGAGTATCACTTGGGATGGCTAGTCCACCTGGATACCCAGTTTTATTTTCCTTTCTGAGTATCACTTGGGATGGCTAGTCCACCTGGATACCCGGTTTTATTTTATTTTCTGAGTATCACTTGGGATGGCTAGTCCACCTGGATACCCAGTTCTATTTTCTTTTCTGAGTATCACTTGGGATGGCTAGTCCACCTGGATACCCAGTTTTATTTTGTTTTCTGAGTGTCACTTGGGATGGCTAGTCCACCTGGATACTCACTTCTTTTCAAGACCTCTCAAGGCGTCGCTTTCAGACACCCGTTTGGCATTTCTTTTCAAGACCTCTCGAGGCGTCGCTTTCAGACACCCGTTTGGCATTTTTCTCAGAATTCCTCGGGTGGTTCAGCACCCGATGTTCCATTTAATTTTCTTGGTTTATTACTAAAATAGTATATTTATTCCTCTGCACCGTATTAATATTTATCATATCATACTTTAGTTTCGGTCAGCTCATGCATATAATTTAATCCATCATGAACATATGCATCCGGTATATCTTTTGTTCAAAATGTTTGCGAGTACATTCAAATGTACTCATTGGCTTGTCCCTGGCTATTTAATTGGCTAGGTCAGGATTTCAACGAGGAGTACTACAGTAACGTCCATGCGAACTAGGAGCCTAAGATAGCAGCCACGCGAGATAGGAGTTATCCCGGTCAGCCATTCCTATGGAAATGGAGCCCCACCAGAGATGGAGATCTGCTACCCGCTTCTGCCATCCGCTGTTAGAAATCATTGTTGTATCATTAGACCTTTATGGTCTTGTATTCAATTCTTGTAATTGCTTGGTAATCTGTATCAAGGACGTGTCCACCAGTAAAAATGATCTTGGGGCTGGTGGTGACACGAGGGGTCGGTTGCTGGGATTGTATGTCCCGGAGAACCGGTCCCGACAGTTAATCGAGACATACATAAAGAGAGAGGGAGAGATTGAACGAGTGTGGGCCGCCAAATGGTCGAAAGACGGTTTGGTGAGAGTGACCTAGATAGATAATCCGCGTGACAGAGTATGTAGTGTGTCGATCGAGGCCCAAACAGGGAAATATAATTTTTGTGTGAGAGAGAAAGCGAGGTTAATCGAGACTTAGATAAAGAGATAGAGAGAAAGATTGAGCGAGTGTGGGCCGCCGTGCGGCCTAAAGAGTGATACGGTGTGGAGAGGGTGACCTAGATAGACAACGTGCGTGCATGTGCGCGAGAGGGGGGGTCTAGAGAGCCAATGTATGTATCTAGCGAGAGAGGGTGGGATGGAGAGAGAGAGAGAGAGCTCGGCATGGAGTGCAATGGCGGGTGTGTGAGAGAAATACGTTTGTTGAGAGAGTGGGGGAAAGGGGTTTGTGTATTTGAGAGAATTAGAGATCGAAACATGGAGAGAAAGAATGAGCGAGTGTCGAAAACCAATAGCTCTATAAGGTGGTTAAGAGTGGAGGATTGATCGATAGAGGAAGTATGTAGTGTGTGTGTCGGGGGGGAGGGGGGAAGGGGGGGGCTAAACACAACATTTGAATGTAGATAGTAATAGACTTAATATTGATGTTTCAATTTAGTGCACATTGTAAAATTTGAATTGAGGACCATGCATATGGCTTCTGTAATTATTTCGAATTCGCGCCATACATGCATGGTTTGGAAAAGTTGATGCACTAATATTGACTCGATTGTTGTGGTATTTTGTATGTGTGTGGTCATATGCTTGAATACATCCAAAGTTTTCTCACCACCATAGTGTTAATCTTATACATATGAATTTGCATTCAAAAACTTAGCGTGGATACCATGAAATGCGAAATCCACGTTAGAATTGGTGATCGCTATGTCACACACACTCTAATTCAAAGAACTCATCATTAATTAATTACTAGTATGTCGTTTCGAAGGACTAGTTATTTGCAAGGAAAACACGGGTATGGTAATACATACAGATTCATTTGCCATTGAAAAAAAGATTCGTTTGCATTCTCAAATGTAGGCCCACCAGGTAGACCACGGTCGTGTCGTGGTGGTGGCGTGTGTCGTACGGACATTATAAACTGCGTGCCTCCACGTTTCGGATTGAAATATCTAGCGGCCCAAATTCCAGCCCTGCAAAATCCCCCTTCTCCCCCGCCCCTTCCGCGCCTAGAGCGCTCAAATCCCTAATTCGCCGCCACCCAAGCAAAATTCGAATCGCCCCCCGTCTCGTCTCGTTCCCCACCTCCGTACCGGACGACGACGACGAAGACGACGGTCGCGCTGCACCACCGCACCGGAGCTGCCTCATCTATGCCCTCGTCCACCGCACCGGGTGGTCCATCGACAATGTTGGCCGCCGCAGCCGACGTGCTTCACAGACACCAACTTCCACCGCATCAGGTCTGTTTCACCGACGCCGTCTTCCACCTTACCGGGGCTACTTCACCGAGCACATCGTCGCACCTCCACCCCCCCCCGTTGGTGCTTCACCAACAGCCTCGTCCACCGCATCGTAGCGCTCCGCGGCCGCTCAAGATCTGCTTCCGTAGGCAGCCAGCCAACGCAAGCGAATCACCCTCAACGTCTCTGAAGTGACCCGCACTCTAGGCGAGTATGCCTAAACGCCGGCCCGAACTAGGTATCCACATATCACTACACTGTGCACTGTTCCGACGATGCTTGGATATCCTTTTACGGCGCTACGAGATCTGGTACACATCCTACACGCTCGTATAACCTTGTAAGTACCTGTCCTTCGGTACAACAGCAAGCTCGATTCCTCTCATTAGATCAACCATTCGCCGTGCCAAAAATGCAGAGGGGGAAGGAAGGAGTACACGGCCTGCACATCCAAGCAAGTGGTAACATGGACTTCTTCATGGAACATCCCAAGCGCAAGCAGAGCTGCAGTGAGCCTGTACAACAAGCTAGCGTAAGTCCCTGCATTTCATTTAATTCATATTAGCCTGCATGTATGATTTGCGTATATGATTGGGGCAGTGAAATGTATTCCAGTGGCGCTTTTAATTTATCCACATAATGGTTGAATTGCTTGTTTCTATGAACTGAGTTGGCCAATAATGAGAAGGACGTCAGTCTTTTCATCATATTGTAGATTGCTTAGATCTCGATAGGCCAAATATAATCGCATGAATTATACAGTAAAAGCCAGTGTGGTGTGTATTGCTACAACTAGTCTCACAACCTGTCCTCATATAATATAACAAGGTTGCACCATCTTATAATATTAACCATTCGACTTACCAAAATGCAGTGTGGGAAGGAAGGAGTATTGGGACTGTGTATCCAAGCAAGTGATGTCATGGACTCCTTCGTAGAACCTCGTAAGCGCAAAAGATGTTGCAGTGTGCCTGTACAAAGAGCTAGCGTAAGTTCAGTTATCTGCTTCTCAGAATTTTAGTTAGCCACTGATTAAAAAATTGTTCAATTACCTTGCTTGCCTTAATTTAGTTTGCTAGTGATTACATAATGCCATAGCCTATTAATCCTATTATAGACTGCACCTATCTATGTGTTTGTTACTTACTGTTATAGAACTACATGTGCCTGAACTTCAATAGCTACTTAAGCACGTAGATAGCTGGTCATATCTACTTCTAGGGTGCAACAAAATTCATGTGTAACTTACCTTCTGATAACCTGTTTGTTTATCTTGTTTGCTGTTATGACTTCTAGCACTAGTAATGTTTGCATGTTCATGGAGAGACAACTGTCAGGTTTATATGAGGGACACCGTCTTTTTAACTTATATATATGTGTCAGAATCATTTTGCTTACATGAATGAAATTTAGAGATGTATGTGTTGCTGGTAAACTCTACCGACTTGTTGCTTTAATACGTTGCCAAAAACTTGTTAGTTTTACTAGTTCATGTGTAATTAAATACGTTGCCAAAACTGGTTAGTTTTACTAGTTTGATGTTAGTTTCTTATGGCTCTTGCAACACTTTATTTATGCTTGCTAACTATCAAGTTTTCAGATCCAATTGAAACTCCGATGGCACAACAGGCATGTTTTGAAAAACTTCATTGTTTAACTGGTTTGCTGCTGTAACTTGTTGCTCTAATCATGTTACCAACTTCAACTTCTCAGGATCCAATTGGAACTCCAATTGCACAGCAGGTACATTTTGGAAAACTTATTTGTGTAACAGGTTTGCTGCTATAACTTGTTGCTCTAATCAAGTTACTGACTACTCAACTTTTCAGGATCCAAGAGAAACTCCAATGGCACAACAGGTTGTTTGTTTAACTGCTTTGCTGCTGCAACCGGTTGCTCTAATGATGTTAATAATCTATACTTTTCAGCATCCAATCGCAACTCTTTAAATCCTTGTTTGTTTAACTAGGTTGTTGTTCTAACTCCCAGTTGAGATGTTCTGCTAACTTCAACTTTTCCGAATCCAATCGGAACTGCAATGGCAAAACAGGTTAGCCCAAGATCAAAGAGTGAGGTCCCCATGGACGTTGGATCATCCCAGAGCAATGGCACCGGCCCAATCGTGCATCGTGAATTGCCAACTACTGATGCTCTAGAGGCTAAACTATTGGTAGAAAGAGAGTCTGCTTCTGCACTTAGAGATGAAGTTGACATGTTGAGGAAGCAAACAGCACAATCAGAAGCAGTACTCATGAAAACCATTAAATATTTGGTGGATTTCACAATGAAGCAAGCTGAGACTGACCGCATTGTTAAGGTCCTGGAGGAAAAAAGGAAATTAAAATCCCACTTGGTAAATCATAGGTGAAATGTTTTTTCCATCGTTGAATTACCTTTGTGTTGTTTGTTCATGTAATAGATTGGAATCATTTGTTTTAGAGATCATGTAATAATTGTTTTTTGGTTTGTATTTTTTTTGAGCATGAGTCTGTAATAATTGATAAGAACATGAGACATTTCATTTTTTTTGTTGAGGCAAAGACATTTCATTGTGTTTGCTATGCCAGGCCTACAAAATATGCTAATCGGGCTGATTGTGCATTCAACAAAAATAGTAGTATAGATGGGCCTTAAGTGGCACGCATCTGAAAGGACCAAGATGTTGTACTAGCTTTGGTACAAAAAAAAGATGCTCTTCTAGCCAAAAACAGTACAACGGCCTGGCTTATGTATGTTAGTTCATATTATTGATCCATATACTCTATATGTGGTCATATGTCTGTTAGTTTTCTATATTATTGGTTGGTTGGCTCAATATTTTGAATTTTGAGACATCGCTTGGCTTCTGAAATTCATATCTAAATGGGAGTACACTATATGCTGCCTGTGTCATACATGTTACAATTGAGTTGAACATAAAGTTGTTTCAAATATTCGTATTCACCTTAAACTGGATTAAACCTTCTGAATTCGAGTATCATGCCATTTGTAAATCATATTCATATATAAAGGTGGAATACATCTTTGTTGTGCTTTTGAAGATATATAAAAAAACATAGAATGATTTATAAAGATTCATAATCGAATACAAAATGGGTTCGAATTTAGTTGCCAGGGTAAACGTGAATGCTTATTCTCCCAAGATTCGAAAGAAGCCGCAGAACACCCACTCCCACGTCGGCTGCCCGAAACCAGTGTTTGGGAGATGGAAATTACTGTCTACCCGTGACACGCACAGCCTATCGGCCCAATTTCCACTGCTCTAAATAGGGGTAGGTTTGTAACTTCACTCAGACGTGACACGACCGCCTCTCACCCCATTTAGACACAGTGGGCGCCAAACGTGGGCGGCAAAACACATTTGATTCAAGCTCATCCCAAAGACCTCTCTCCCCCCCTCCATTTCCCCATTCATACACGGTGGGCGGCAAAAACAAACTCTCCTCAGCCGAAATAGATCTAGGCTAATATTTTAAGTAGGGGCAGGTTTGTAACTTCACTCATACATGACACAACCGCCCTACCTGTCAGCCCCGTTCATACACCGTGGGCGCCAAAACACCCTCTCCTCTCCCGAAATCGCTCTCGGCAAATATTGGGGAGATGCGAGATTGCCATCCTATCCCCAACCAACGAGACGTACGAAATTTTAAACGGGGGCTAAGTTGGTAACTTCCCCACATTTCAGACAAGCGCCGTGTCCCAAAGACATGGTTCCCCCGACCCCTCTCCCTCCATTTTCCCATTCATACACTGTCAGTGCTAGAACACCATCTCCACACCAGCCTTCTCTGTCCGCCACCCCATCCATCGTCGCCCTCCTCTACCATGCCGGAGCACCTACCCAGACCGCATCGTCCACTGCAAGATATCGACGTTCCTCATCCACGGCGCCGGACCAGGAGCCTTGCATTGTGTCCTCTCACTTCATCTGCGCCGTCGTCCACCTTGCCGGGGCCGCTTCGACGACCTTCTCGTCCACCGCAACGGGACTTATCCCCCGATGCCTCCATCTACCGTCGCAGATCTGCTTCCACGCCACCGACAGCCATCGCACCCCCGATGCCTACACGACGCCGCAAGACAGGTGGTACTCTTTCATATTTACTCAACTTTTTGATCTCAACCAGAAAATAGATCGTCACTTGTTTACTGTACTTTCTTTTCAGCTCTTAGAATCTTAGTTGTTAGTTCAATGCAAACATTGGTTGCTAAGTAGCCTTTGTGCAGTTTGCAGCTTCAGATCTGCCATGGCACAGTCATAATAGGGTTTAATTGATCATGCTTAGGGTTTCCCCCCATTTATGATCACAATACGATCAGCCTATGTGCTTCGTGCCATAATAGCACTACTCCACCCATCAAGCTAAACAAGCTTAGTTGTTCAAATACGAATCTGATATGATGCTGATATTAGTAAAACAGAGTCGTTTAATTGGTCAGTTGACTGTTCCTAATTTAATTTTGAAATGCATGTGCGCCGCTGGGGCTGATCTACAGGGTGGTCAGCGTGGGCCGCGACCCACCCTGGGATTTTGGGTCGGCCTGTATACCATAAGAGATTAGAGCATGGTCAGCCAGCCAATGCCTTTTCTAAAAAACAAAAAAGCCAATGCCTCCAGACCCCGATCCCCCTCTGTTCTGCTCCGCTTCCGATCTCTACTCGCCGCCAGCCGCCTGCCTCGCTGGCGACTTGCCATCGCCAGACGCCATGACTTTAGGAGGAGACGCCGGACTAACAGGAGGTCAGGAGCCGCTCGCCCAACAGCGTCACCGCTGCGCGGCCGCGCCGGCGTGCCCAGCTTCCCAGTCCGCTCAGGGCTCAGGCATGCAGCACCCACTCAGCCAACCCGATTTATCTTGAGATACGCCGTCCTCAACACTCAGCAGCCACTTCCCATCACCCATTTTCTAATTGATTCATCACTCATTAGGCAGGACTCTCATTAGGGTTTGTTGTGTACTGAGTGCTACCTACATTTAATGGTTTAGATGTTTCAGTAATCTTTAGCACCTATAGAGTTGACAGGGTTTCAAAATTCCTCGCCTAGGAACAAACACTAGTCATGTTGATTGTTGGTCATAGTGACATTGACCCAGATTACTATCGCAGGCCAGGTTTGTTGACAATTTTACTAGTCTTTGTTACTCATTTGATATGATATCCAATTATTCACTTCGATTAATTGCAAACAATAAGTGCTAGCCCAACTTCTTGATTCAGATTTTGGACGGTCTCTTACTGCAGTTACGATTCTGCATACTTGTCCTAGTAAGCTCACAAGTAATGATTGATTCACTAGCTTTATGCTTGCCTTGTCATATTTGTTGTCAATATTTTTTTAGGGTGGACCACCCTATTTCAAAATCCTGGAACCGCAGACATGAGTGAATAGTATTTCTCTGTGTGATCTCTTCCATCATGTGTGGGCAACAAACACTGCATTGTATAGAAAGAAAAGTGTTATATCCACCTTTTACATAGACTACGATCTTTTACATGGAATACAATCTGCCTACGTGCTTTGTGTCACACTACCAGTACTCCATCCTTGAAGCTAAACATTATGCCACTCATAATTCCAAAGTTTATTTGTTCAAATATGAATTTGATATGATGCTAATGTTCCTACTTCAGTTTTGAAATGTGTGTTCGCCCCTTATAGAGACATAAGAGGTTTGTATTTCTATGTGTGGTCTGGTCAGCACGGTTGGGGGATGAACTTTGTATACCCAGGGGTTTGTAGGGAGACACTATTGGAGTAGAATCCGCAATGCATTCCAAAGATAATCTGTCTACCTTTTATGTTTTCATGAATCTCAGATACTGAACATCATCATAATGATTATGAGCTTGGGCGCATGAGAAGAATAAAGCAGAACAATGACATGGCTATCAAACTTGGCCTTAAGGGATTGAGATCCAGTCTAGATGCAATGGAATGCGCACGCTCTCCACCTACAGATTTGTGTTCAGAATATGATCCTAACAATGATTCTGAGCTAGAGGGAGACCTAAGTCAATGTCGCTCCCTAGTGGAGGAGTCAGAGGCAGATGCCCTATCTTATTCACCCATCAAGGTGCTTGCTCTAACTTGGCAAGGTTATATTGGTCGCACATATCTTGCAAATGATGCTTTGCATTGCTTCTACTTTGTTACACCGCCATTTGCTTAGTTTACACATCATATATGTGAATATGCCATGCCTATCCATTTTCAGTACATATCCATCTGTCATCATACCATATTTCTCCATTGAAATGCTGTTCTTGTGTATCAGACGTTCAAAAGGAAGAGGGCGATTGCTAATCGCGATGAAGCACGAACAAAGTATTTGGAAAAGGTAGTGACACCTGATAAATCAAATAGCCCATTAGGTGTAGTGGCAATATCACCAGACCCACAAAACACAACCCTAACTCTAGCAGACTCTACCCCTACCCCACTGGCCATCTCAGATGCCCCAACTCAGCAGACCCATATGCAGCAAAAAGTATGAAGATTCTAGTTGACATAGCACCAGCTCTACGACGCAAAACCCCCATTCCAACAAAGAGTACACCAACTCCAGTTGCCAAATCCCTTTTCGAACTGGAGAGAGCCCCAATTGCAGCAAATAGGACCCCTGTTCCACTTCTTCCCAGTTTAGAAGACGAAGCTTTTATTGTTGTTAGGAACTTTGTGCGCATCTTTCCTTCATGGAAAGATTATACTATGGACAAACAACAATTTCCAATCTTCCTCAGCAACTTACGTGTAAGTAATGTACTAATGTTATTCATGGTAATTAGTGCCTATGTTTCTGCTGACAGAACTCAAGAGATTTCATTCATTTAAATAGGCGAGGACCAAACTGGATAGTCAAGACGAGCAAAGCTTGATTGCGCTTTTCAAGCACGCTTTGAGGAAGTATTGTTGGTACCTGAGGCAAGCACACTTCGATGGCAAGCCTCTAAACGAAATTTCTGTAAAGTCTCCGGTGCTTCATTTACTAGACAGTGACTGGAATAAGCTTGTTACAGACTGGTCTCGTCTGCAGCGTAAGGTACTGTCTATGATATCACATCACAATTTGAACTACATTTCTGCATGTGCCTTACCGTCTCACTTGTATGAAAACTATTTGCAGGAGAATATCCATCCTCAAGGGACAACGGGATCTCGCAACTATACTGCACGCTGCATTGCTCTTGTGAGTACCTCTTGCCCTGTATCACCATACTTACTTTCATAGCTGGTTGATTATGTAGCATCACTGCACATGTTAGCCTCCTTATCCTCCATTTGGTGGACATTATAAGATATGTATTGACTCTTACATAAATTTAGAATCAACCCAATGCTTTTATAGAAGTTTAGCTCTGAAGTCCTCTTGTAAGGACCGAATGTCTTGTATCACTGTACTTACATTAACAGCTACTCCATCCATCCCATAATATAAGAGCGTATTGTACACTACACTAGTGTACAAAACACTTATATTATGGGACGGAGTGAGTAGTTCATTGCATTGCATTACTCTTCATCTTGTCTCCCTCGCCCACCATTTCCTAAAAATTATTAGATCTATACTTAATCTTACCAAAAAGTTGAATACACAGACAATGCCAGTGCAGAAATGTAACCCATTGCTCTTGTCAGTACATTTTGTCCTGTAACGCTGTACTTACATGGATAGGTAGTTGATTATGTAGCATCACTGTGCATCTTATCTTCATTATCCTCTATCCCTTCCAGTATTATCATATCAATAATTACTCTCTACAAAATGTAGAGTACAAGCAATGCTTATGAAGAAGTTTCTGTGCTGAAATTCTTGAGTTATCCCTCCCTTGACATGGAGAAGGGCATTATAGAGCCGGTGTTAACTGTTAATGCAAGTCTGTCCTTCTAAAGCCTTTCTCCTCAACTGCTATTTAATTTGCTCATACTCCCTATCGTCAACTGCTGTTTAGTTTGCTGTTTCTATCAAAATGCATGTTTGCAACAACTGCAAGTTTCAAGTTTTAGTCGTGAAACCAAATTCCTTATTCATACCATGCACATTATTCAATATAGATCCATTGATTTTCTTTAGCCCTGCATGTATGCTTGTGTTGTTGATCTGTAATCCAGTGTGTGGTGAAGCTGCGCACATTTGCACCTTGTCATTTCCTGCTTTGTCTTAACTGATCTGGCTGATGATATGAACATGTCATGCACGTTAACGAAAAGAGATACAATGATTTTCTTTTGCCCTGCATCTATGCTTGTATTGTTGATCATCGTCTCTTTATTTTGTAATATGAAACTGGATGGAATTGATAGCGCAGTTACCATCTTTGTTTATATACGTGCAAAACCTGTCATCTGTCTTGTTGTTTCAAGGTGATATGCCTGATGGCACGCACAAGTCTGCTGAAGACTCTGAGACAAACCCAACGTATATTGCAGCAAAGAAGGCAAAACATCTTGAAGATAGTGAGACAACCCCAAAGTCATGTCTTGATGCAGTGTTCAAGTTACTAGAGACTAGCAGTCACACAAGCTCACAGAAGTCGCTACCTGAATCAGTTCGACTTCTTCAGTCTCAGCTGCAAGCAGAAAGGCATAGTGCAACTCAACTTCGACTTGAAGTCCAATCTCTAAGGAAGATCGCAGAGAACTCCAATGAGAACCTCATTGCTAAACAGCTAGAGCTGGAAGATATGACCGACATGCTAGGACGTTCTCGCTGCCTTGCTCAGCTGCTTGCGCAGCAGCTCCCGTGCAAGGCTAATGTTTCTTGAACTGTGTTCAAGTGGACTTGGTTCAGTATTATTTTGTTGCGCTGCAATGACAGGGCCTTGGACGTCCAGGTTTTGTAATCTGCTTCTTGGTTGCGCTTTATGATCACTGGTGGCGAACTTTGATGCCCAGTGGATGTAATATGCCCTAATTCCTTTATTGTATAGTGTAGGTTTATTCTAAGTTACTATGTCGTTATTTCTTTATTGTATATTGTAGGTTTGTTCTTAATTCGTATTTACCGTATATGTCATCATTCGCTATCAGAAAAAGGGTGAAAATCTGATTCAGGTGAACGGGCCGAAACATTGCCTCTAACGGGCCTGCAATTCAGTGGGCCATTAATGGGTTCCATGCAACAGGCTTTACTCCGGACTGCGCGGACCTGCCGTAATGGCCCTTTATGGACATGGTATGCCCAGGCCCATAACTCACATGGGCCTCTAGTGGGCCCAAACTTTAGGTCGGCCCATGTAGCTTCGGGCCATTAACAGGCTGAATATTCTGCTGGCCTGTTATGGCCCAGAAGACATTATGGGCCTTTAGCAGGCCGAAAAGCTTGTTGGGCCTCAATTTTCATTTGTTGACCACGGGCCTTTAGCAGGCTGAAATATACCTCGGACCATTATTGACCCAGTTACATGATGCGCCGCTACCAGGCCGAAACCTATCTCGGGCCTTGGTTGGCCCAATCATATCATGGGCCTTTAGTAGGCCGAAAGCTTAGTAGAGGACCAACGGGCCGAATTGTACGATAGGCCTTTAACAGGCCCAAAGTCAGGTTGGGCTGAAATTTTGCCACCGAGATCACGGGCCGTTAAGGGGCCGAATGTAGTGTCGGACGATATATGGCCCATGTGTAGCACGTGCCATTAACAGGCCGAAAGGCACACCGGGCTAAAATGGGCCCATTTCTACATCGGGCCTTTAATAGGCCAAAAACTCACTGAGCCGTAATGGGGCCCAAAGACTGAGCGAACAATTTACGGGCCCGATCTGGCGGTGGGCCGTAAATGGGCCATGTTTAAGCAAGCCACTAGTGGGCCGACCCACTAGTACCTGAGTAAATCTTATGGGCCTTTGACTGGGCCGGCCTTTTTAACCTAAATGGGCCACTGTTGGGCCATGCCACATGTCGACGAATCATAGGGGTCTCTCGTCCAATGAATGGATGACATCTGTCGCAACGCCAAGCTGACACGTGGATCCGCCGGCGAATGAGAATTTTACACGTGGAAAATCCCCATTGGTCCAAGCTGTTAACGGGTTATCGGATCCAAACTGGAACCCGATAGCTTAACGGCGACCCGTTACGGTGGATGCCACGTGTCGGTCACCCTTGACGAAAACACTTCCATGACGCGACATTTATCGTCATGGAAGTGGACACTTCCGTGATGGTAATTTCAGTATTGTCATGGAACACTTCTACGACAGCACAGGTATGACTATCTTGATTCTGTCATAAAATTGTCACGGATGTACATGCATGACAAAAAACTTGACCTACTGTGACAAAGACGTATCATCACGGAAGTGTTTTTTTGTAGTGTGTAGAAGTCCTCTGTGATCGATTCCCCCTTTGGCAGGGTGCCGGAAAAGGCCTCCAGATGGGATCGCGGAAGAACAGAAGCTTGCGGCGGTGGAAAAGTTATTTCGGGGGGCTCTCTATTGGTTTCCCAATATTTGAGAATTTATAGAGGTGGAATTAGGTCAAGAGGAGCCACGAGGGGCCCACAAGGCAACAGGCGCGCCCCCTGGGGGCGCGTGGGGTTGCCTTGTGGCTTCCTCGTGAGGCTTCTGGCCTCTTCCGGAAGCTTCTAGGGTCCTCTTGTTCAGAAAAAAATCGTCAAAAAGTTTCGTAGCGTTTGGACTTCGTTTGTACTGATTTCCTGAAAAACCAAAAACAAGTAGAAAACAACAACTGGCACTGGGCACTAGGTTAATAGGTTAGTCCCAAAAAATGATATAAAATACCATATAATTGCATATAAAACATCCAAGATTGATACTATAATAGCATGGAACAATCAAAAATTATAGATACGTTGGAGACGTATCAGTGGTGGCAGTGGAACACCGGTAGGGCTTCGCCAAGCGCTACGCGGAGGAGGAGGAGTAACGAGAGGGGGAGGCACCAAGGGGTACGTGGAAGCGCTGCTGCCCCCTGCGCCTCCCCACATTTATATAGGCGTGGGGGGGGGGGGGGGTTGGTGGCTTGCCCTCCAAGCCCCTAGGGTCATTGGCCAAGGGGGGAGGAAGGAAATCCCTCCTTTCCTTCCCCACCGATCGCTATCCCCCCTTTTTAGGGATCTTGATCTTATCCCTTCGAGATATGATCCTATTCCTTTTAGGGGGGATCTTGCTGCGCCTAGACCAGGGGTGTGGGGCCTTTCCCCACTAGCCACATCCATGTGGGTCCCCCCATGCATGTGGGCCCTGATGCGTCTCCGTCGTATCTATAATTTTTTATTGTTTCATGTCATTATTTTACAACTTTCACATACTTTTGGCAAAAATTTATATGATTTTCTTGGACTAACATATTGATCCAGCGCCCAATGCCAGTTCCTGTTTGTTGCATGTTTTTTGTTTTGCAGAAAATCCATATCAAATGAAGTACAAACGTGATAAAAATTTTGGAGATTTTTTTTGGAATATATGCGATTTTTGGGAAAAAGAATCAACGCGAGACGATGCTCGAGGGAGCCACCAGCTCAGGGGGCACGCCCTACCCCTAGGGCGCACCGTGTGAGATCGTGACTCCTTCATAAGTTGGTTGGAGCCCTTCTTTCGCCGCAAGAAAGATAATATCCGGAAAAAAATCGTGTTAAAATTTCAGCCCAATCGGAGTTACAGATCTCTGGGAATATAAGAAACGGTGAAAGGCCAGAAAAAACGAGCGCGAAACAGAAGAGAAACAGAGAGAAAGATCCAATCTCGAAGGGCTCCTGCCCTCTGGGAGCCATGGCAGCCATGGACCAGTGGGGGAACCCTTCTCCCATCTAGGGGGAAGGCCAAGCAAGAAGAAGAAGGAGGGCGGCCCTCTCCCCCTCTCTCCCGGTGGCGCTGGAGTGCCGCTGGGGGAACCATCATGACGGCGATCTACACCAACAACTTCGCTGCCGTCATCACCAACTCTCTCCCCCACTATGCAGCGGTGTAACACCTCTTTTCCCCGCTGTAATCTCTAATTGAACATGGTGCTTCATGCTGTATATTATTACCCAATGATGTATGGCCATCCTATGATGTTTGAGTAGATTCTTTTTGTCCTACGGGTTAATTGTGGTATGGTGTGATTGATATGAGTTGTATGTTAAAATGGTGTTGTCCTATGGTGCCCTCCGTGTCACACAAGCGTATGGGGTTACCGCTGTAGGGTTTTGCAATACGTTCATGATTCACTTATAGTGGGTTGCGAGAGTGACAGAAGCTTAAACCCGAGTAAGGGGGTTGTTGCGTATGGGAGTAAAGGGGACTTTTTACTTAATGCTATGGTTGGGTTTTACCTTAATGATCTTTAGTAGTTGCGGATGCTTGCTAGAGTTCCAATCATAAGTGTCGGGCCATTGGGAACTAGGGTACCACGGCCCATCTGCCTGTGGCCCAGGAAGCGACGCTTGGCGAAGGCCCAAGACGCGGCCCACCCACGGGCGCCGTGAAGCGAAGACACCTCGCGAGGCGCCAGCCTCACGAGGGCCCCTCCTCAAGGAGCAAACCACCAAGACTTAGCCACAGCAGCGGCAAAAAGCCTCGCGAGGCCCTCTCGCGAGGCAGCCTCCCGAGGCGGCCGCCCGAGGTCGTCTGAGCCTGACGAGAGCCACGCGGTCCTGTGCCCACCACGTGGGTGACGCGCTCGGTGATGAATGGTGACAGAAGGTGCGCCAGCGGGCACAGACAGAGAGGGTTTCCTCTTTGGTGCTAAAGGGGCAGCACCAGCTGCCTTCCTCCAAAGCGAGTCCCAAGGACTGCCCGTTTGGTGAAAGAAGACCGAGACAGCAAGGCGCGCAGGGTGGAGGTCATCACCAAGCCCACCGACGCATCATGGATCATGCTTTTGCAGGCGAAGACCATCTTTTGTCAGGATAGCCTGGGTGCCTGTCCCCTTTCAAAACCCGCCAATTGTGGCTACCCTTCCCGCTGAGATTTTCAGGGGAAGAGGACCAAGGCGGCTATAAAAGGGGCAATGCTGCCATTGTAGAAGAGGTCGATTCCTTCGTCTCCTACCTTGTACGCGAGAACTCTCTTGCCCACAGCAATCCCAAACACAAGCAGGAGTAGGGTTTTACACCGCAAGGTGGCCCGAACCTGGGTAACCGCTGTGTCCCCTGTCGTGCTCTGCACTAGCGTGCTCTCGCCGTAGCCTTGCCGTGGTCACCCTTGGATTGGTAGGAACTAGCTCGCCCCCAATGGTCGAACCTTTGGGTCCCCGCGCATGCCGGTTCTGACATTTGGCGTGCCAGGTAGGGGGCGGCTTCAGTTCTTCCCACTTCCTCACTGCCATGGCCGACACTCATCGTGAGCGCTACGCGCGCAGGGCTGCCAGGGTGGCCCATGATACGTCTCGAACGTATCTATAATTTATGAAGTATTCATGCCATGTTTATTATAGTTTTGTATGATTTTGGTGCACTTTTATATGGCTTTTATATAATTTTTATGGACTAACATATTGACCTAGTGCCCAGTGCCAGTTGCTGTTTTCTGCTTCTTTTTGGTTTTCCAGAAAATCCATATCAAATGAAGTCCAAATGCAGAGAAACTTTCTGACGATTTTTTCTAGAAGGAAACAGACCCAGGAAGCTTCGGGGGAGCAGCAGAAGACCCACAGGGGCCCCACAAGCCACCAGGGCGTGCCAACCCCCAGGTGCACCCTGGTGCCTCGTGGGCCCCCTGTGGCACCTCTTTGCGTGATTCCAACGCTGAAAAATCCTATATATTCAGAAACCCCCGAAAGTTAACCTAGATGAGTTTTTACGCCGCCGCAAGCCTCTGTACCTCCACAATCTCATCTACAACCCTTTTTTGGCACCCTGCCGGAGGGGGGAATCATCACCGGAGGCCATCTTCATCATCCCGGTGATCTCCATGACGAGGAGGGAGTAGTTCACCCTCGAGGCTAGGGGTATGTACAAGTAGCTATGTGTTTGATCTCTCTCTCTCTCGTGTTCTTGATTTGGCACGATCTTGATGTACCGCGAGCTTTGTTAATATAGTTGGATCATATGGTGTTTTCCCCTCTATATCTTGTTGTGATGAATTGAGTTTTTACCTTTGAGGTTTCATTATTATCGGATCGAATATTTTTATGGATTTGAGAACACTTGATGTATGTCTTGCATATGAATACCCATGGTGACAATGGGGTATTATATTGATTCACTTGATGTATGTTTTGGCACTCAACTCGCGGATTCCCGAGGTGACATTGGGGTAATCTATGCATAGGGGTTGATGCACGTTTTCGTCCTACTTTCTCCGGTAGAAATCTTGGGGCACTCTTTGAAGTTCTTTGTGTTGATTGAATATTATGTTTTGAAGTTGTTTGATGCATATCGAGTAATCAACTCACGGATACTTGTGGTGACATTGGAGTATCTAGGTGACATTAGAGTTGGTTGATGTGTATCATATGGTGTTATTTTAGTACGAACTCTAGGTCCGTTCGTGACACTTATAGGGATGGCTCAATAGATCGATCGGAAAGAATAACTTTGAGGTGGTTTCGTACCCTACAATAATTTCTATCTTATGTTCTCCGCTAATAGGAACTTTGGAGTGATTCTTTATTGCACGTTGAGGGACTGTTATATGATCCAATTGTGTTAGCATTGTTGAGAGATTGCACTAGTGAAAGTATGAACCCTAGGCCTTGTTTTTAAGCATTGCAATACCGTTTGTGCTCACTTTTGTTACTTGCTACCTTGCTGTTTTTTTATTTTCAGATTATAAAAACCTATTTCTACTATCCATACTACACTTGTATCACCATCTCTTCGCCGAACTAGTGCGCCTATACAATTTTCCATTGTATTGGGTGTGTTGGGGACACAAGAGATTTCTTGTATTTGATTGCAGGGTTGTTTGAGAGAGACCATCTTCATCCTACACCTCCCACGGATTGATAAACCTTAGATCATCCACTTGAGGGAAAATTGCTACTGTCCTACAAAACTCTGCGCTTGGAGGCCCAACACGAGTCTACAAGAATAAGTTGTGTAGTAGACATCAAGCTCTTTTTTGGCACCGTTGCCGGGGAGGTGAGTGCTTGAAGGTATATCTTTAGATCTTGAAATTGAATCTTTTAGTTTCTTGTTTATCACTAGTTTGGTTTTATAAAAAGAAAACTACAAAAAATGGAATTGAGGTTGCCTCATATTATTCATCTTTATAATATCTTTCTTGAAAATGATGGAGCAGAAAATTGTGCTCAATTGATAGAAGAAGAATTCATTAAAATGTTTGGCATAAAATCTTTGAATGATGAGCATGATTGCAATGTTCTTAGTATGAATTCTATGAGTATCCATGATGCTAATGATATGCAAAGCCACAAGCTTGGGGATGCTATGTTTGATGAAGATGATATTTTTAGTCCCCCAAGTTTTGATGAGAAAATTTATTATGATCATTGCATGCCTCCTATCTATTGTGATGACATGTATGCTATAAAGAATAATGATAACCATGAAACTTGTCATCATGATTTTAATTTTCAATTGGATTATGCCAATCAAGTATCACACAATAGCTATTTTGTTGAGTTTGCTCCCACTACTATTCATGAGAATAATTTTGCTTATGTGGAGAGTAATAAAATTTCTATGCTTGTAGATCATGAAAAGAATGATTTGTGTGATGGATATATTGTTGAATATCTTCATGATGCTACTGAAAATTATTATGAGAGAGGATCATATGCTTGTAGGTGTTGCAATAATATCAAGTTTCCTCTCTATGTGTTGAAAGTTTTGAAGTTATGCTTGTTTTGCCTTCCTATGCTAGTTGATTCTTGCTCCCATAAATTGTTTGATCACAAAATCCCTATACATAGGAAGTGGGTTAGGCTTAAATGTGCTAGTCATATGCTTCATGATGCTCCCATTGTGTTTCAATTCTTTACTTTTATGTGAGCATCATTGAAATCATCATGCCTAGCTAAAAAGGCATTAAAGAAAAGTGCTAGTTTGGAGACAGCCCCATATTTATACCTACTGCTTTTGTGTTTCCACATGATTAAGCTACTGTATTAATCATGTTTTATATGTTTTCTTTCAATAATGTGCCAAGTAAAGCCTTTGGGATAGTGTGGATGTTTGTTGATTTGATTCTGTGGAAAAACAGAAACTTTCGTGTCCAGTTCTGGAATTTCTATTCTGTACTGGAGCATGAGAAAATTCTGAAATTTTTACACAGTATTGGGTTACAAATGTTTTACGTTTTCCTATTTTTTCAGAATTTTTGGAGGTACATAAGTATAGTTTTTAAATCGCTCACTACATACTGTTCTGTTTTTGACAGATTCTGTTTTCGGTGCATAGTTTGCTTGTTTTAGTGTTTCCATAGCTTATATTGAGTAATATAAATTGTGGAAATGATATAATACAGTAGGAATTATTTGAGAACAATTATTAAACTTGTCTTGACAGTACCTAAGTGGATGATTTATTTTTATCATACTAACCTATCTCACAAGTTCCGTTAAGTTTTGTGTGATTGAAGTTTTCAAGTTTTGGGTGAGATATCGATATAAGGAGAATAAGGAGTGGCAAGACCCTAAGCTTGGGTATTACCAAGGCACCCCAAGGTAATATTCAAGGAAGACTCAAGCGTCTAAGCTTGAGGATGCCCCGGAAGGCATCCCCTCTTTCGTCTTCAACACTATCGGTAACCTCACTCGGAGCTATATTTTTATTCGTCACATAATATGAGTTTTGCTTGGAGCGTCATTTTCTTTTGTTGATATTTTCTTGCTGTTATCAATAATAATGTTTTGTATCTTTTATTTCAATAAAATGCCAAGTATAGCCTTTACCATGCTCAGTTTGCAAGTTTATGTGTTGCTGTTTGAAAACAGAAAGTTTTTTGTTATGTCCAGAATATTACTGAATAGTCAGAACATGATAAAAATCTGAAATTTTTACACAGAAAGAATGCATGAGTTCTATGTCACGTTGAAATTTTTCAGAATTTTTGGAGTTAGGGAAGTATGAATTTTAAATCCCCCTTTACAGACTGTTCTGTTTTGGCAGATTGCTGTTATAGTTGCATTGTTTGCATATGTTTGCTTGTTTAATGATTCTATTTGAGGATAGGAGTATTAAATATGCAGAGGCATTTATTATCCAATGTTTAATTATAATTTTAGTAATTTGCTACAGTAGAGAATGTTAAGGTTTTGAGTTGATTTATACTAACTTATCTCACGAGTTCTTGTTGAGTTTTGTGTGGATGAAGTTTTTAAGATTTAGAGAAACCGTGATATGAGAGGAATTAAGGAGACACAAGAGCTCAAGCTTGGGGATGCCCAAGGCATCCCAAGTTAATATTTCAAGAAGTCTCAAGCATCTAAGCTCGGGGATGCCCCGGTAGGCATCCCACCTTTCTTTATCAACAATTATCGGTTAGTCTTGGTTGAGCCTAAGTTTTTGCTTCTTCACATGAGATGTGCTATTCTTGGAATGTCATTTTATTTTGTTTTCTTTGCTGTTTGAATAAAATACTTAAGATCTGAAATTTTTAAATGAGGGAGATTCCTCACATAGCTACCCATTTACTTAACTACTCATTTGGTCTTCACTTATATCTTTTTGGAGTAGTTTGTCATTTACTCTTGTTCTTCACTTATATCCTATGAGTAAATTGTTGAAATGAATTGAATATCATAAACTTGAAATTTATATGCTTCATATGCTTGTCCCATGGGGAGTAGTGACTTCACATACAAGAAGTATAAGTGGTAAAATTTATTGAAGGTTAACAAACATAGCATTGGTCACTTGAACAATTCATGAAAGAATTTTGAAGGAAGAGAAATTTCACATATAAATATACTATCTTGGACATCTTCTATGATTGTGAGCCCCCATTAATTATTTTCAAGCTTGATCAAGTAGTTGATGTTGGACAAGGAAGACAACGTAATGAGTTATGTTTGTTTATATTCACATAGAAGTTATATTGTCATGGATGCTCTAACATGTGGTGCTTGCTTAGGATCTTTTGCTAGCCAAAAATTCGTACAAAGTAGAGATACTACTTGTGCATCCAAAAACCCTTAAACCCAGTTTCTTGCCATGAGTGTCCACCATATCTACCTATGGATTGAATAAGATCCTTCAAGTAAGTTGTCATCGGTGCAAAAAGCAATAAAAATTGCTCCTAAAATATGTATGATCTTTTATTGCAAGGGAAAATAAGCGTTGTACGAACTTGTGATGGTAAAGAAATAAAAGCGACGGACTAGATAATAAAGGTTGCTATCACAAGGGGCAATATAACGTGACGTTCCTTTGCATTAAGGGCTTGCACATCCAAAAATAAAAAGCGCATGACAACCTCTGCTTCCCTCTGCGAAGGGCCTATCTTTTAATTTTCTGTATTTACTTTTATGTAGGAGTCAGTAATGTTCATCCCTATTCCGCTCTATTTATTCTCTAGTGGGCAAGCATCATGTGGTAGGGAATGATCCAGGCACATATATCCAGTTGAATATAGGCGATCATGAGTTATTATTGTTGACATTATCCATGAGATAAATAAGTTGGGAGGCAAAACATTAAGCCCCTATCTTCCTATCTGTTTAACTGAAACAGTTTGTTCTAAAAATATGCTTTGAGTGTCAGCAATCATGGAAGACTAAATGATAGTTGAGTATGTGGAATTTGCTAAATCAAAGCTCTTACATAGACCCTTCCTGAAAATAAGATGAATTGCAATTGTTTGATGACTGAAAACATAGTTTGTTAGTTTTCAAGAAAGTTTATGATCTATACTTTAACATGTGAATAGCTTGCTACTTGATCATGAGAAGTTTTATGAGATGAGCTACTGTTTATGATATATAATGATGCTAGAAAAAAGTGATTTGAATATGGAATTATCATTGATCAAACTTATGCACTATGCTAGCATTCACACTTCATAAATTATTTATTTTATCATTTACCTACTCGAGGACGAGCAGGAATTAAGCTTGGGGATGCTGATACGTCTCCAACGTATCTATAATTTATGAAGTATTCATGCCATGTTTATTATAGTTTTGTATGATTTTGGTGCACTTTTATATGGCTTTTATATGATTTTTATGGACTAACATATTGACCTAGTGCCCAGTGCCAGTTGCTGTTTTCTGCTTGTTTTTGGTTTTCCAGAAAATCCATATCAAATGAAGTTCAAATGCAGCGAAACTTTTTGATGATTTTTTTGGAAGGAAACAGACCCAGGAAGCTTCGGGGGAGCAGCAGAAGACCCACAGGGGCCCCACAAGCCACCAGGGCGCGCCACCCCCCCCAGGCGTGCCATGGTACCTCGTGGGCCCCCTGTGGCACCTCTTTGCGTGATTCCAACGCTGAAAAATCCTATATATTCAGAAACCCCCAAAAGTTAACCTAGATGAGTTTTTACGCTGCCGCAAGCCTCTGTAACTCCACGATCTCATCTACAACCCGTTTTTGGCACCCTGCCGGAGGGGGGAATCATCACCGGAGGCCATCTTCATCATCCCGGTGGTCTCCATGACGAGGAGGGAGTAGTTCACCCTCGAGGCTAGGGGTATGTACAAGTAGCTATGTGTTTGATCTCTCTCTCTCTCTCGTGTTCTTGATTTGGCACGATCTTGATGTACCGCGAGCTTTGTTAATATAGTTGGATCATATGGTGTTTTCCCCTCTCTATCTTGTTGTGATGAATTGAGTTTTTACCTTTGAGGTTTCACTATTATCGGATCGAATACTTTTATGGATTTGAGAACACTTGATGTATGTCTTGCATATGAATACCCGTGGTGACAATGGGGTATTATATTGATTCACTTGATGTACGTTTTGGCACTCAACTCACGGATTGCCGAGGTGACATTGGGGTAATCTATGCATAGGGGTTGATGCACGTTTTCGTCCTACTTTCTCCGGTAGAAATCTTGGGGCACTCTTTGAAGTTCTTTGTGTGGATTGAATATTATGATCTGAAGTTGTTTGATGCATATCGAATAATCAACTCACGGATACTTGTGGTGACATTGGAGTGTCTAGGTGACATTAGAGTTGGTTGATGTGTATCATACGGTGTTATTTTAGTACGAACTCTAGGGCCGTTTGTGACACTTATAGGGATGGCTCAATAGATCGATCGGAAAGAATAACTTTGAGGTGGTTTCGTACCCTACAACAATTTCTATCTTATGTTCTCCGCTAATAGGAACTTTGGAGTGATTCTTTATCGCACGTTGAGGGACTGTTATATGATTCAATTATGTTAGCATTGTTGAGAGACCGCACTAGTGAAAGTATGAACCCTAGGCCTTGTTTTTAAGCATTGCAATACCGTCTGTGCTCACTTTTGTTACTTGCTACCTTGCTGTTTTTTTATTTTCAGATTATAAAAACCTATTTCTACTATCCATACTACACTTGTATCACCATCTCTTCACCGAACTAGTGCACCTATACAATTTGCCATTGTATTGGGTGTGTTGGGGACACAAGAGATTTCTTGTATTTGATTGCAGGGTTGTTTGAGAGAGACCATCTTCATCCTACACCTCCCATGGATTGATAAACCTTAGGTCATCCACTTGAGGGAAAATTGCTACTGTCCTACAAAACTCTGCGCTTGGAGGCCCAACACGAGTCTACAAGAATAAGTTGTGTAGTAGACATCAGCCCAGACGGAGCCGGTCGCCCGTGATGACCATCGACGCCGCGCCGCCGGCGCCGCCACCGACCCCACTGCAAGGGAGCAGTAGGCTTCCTCCCTCCACCCGCTCGTGCAGCCGGACGGCCACACCACCACGGCCTCTTCGCCCGCCCGCCGCGACACGTCGGCCCCGCAGGCCGTGCTGCTCATGGTTCACGAGCTCCTGCGCTACCGCCCCACCGACGCTGGCTACGACACCTGGCTCGGCCGCATCACCGAGCTTGTCAACGCCGCCGGAGAGGCCCCGGTGCCCTCTCACTTGCTCCACCCTCGCCATCTCGCACCAGGGACGTGGCGCATGATGCGCCGCCTCCGCCTCCTCCGCCTAGGGAGGGCGCCAGGCGCCACCGCGGCGCGCGGGCGTGTGAACCATCCCGCGGCGCGTCTTCGCCGGACCACGGCGAGCCTAGCTGCCAGATCGTCCGGCGCGTGCCACCCGACGCGCGCGTGCTCCTCGAGCGGCAACTCCAGCGCCAAGACAGGACCATCCAGGAGGTCGCGGCCACCGGCCGCCAGAACCGTGCTTCCCTCGCTGGTGGCGTTCCCTCCAGCTGTGGGGGCTGCCGCGCCTTCACCCGCAAGCTGCGCCGTGTGGTGTGGCACACCAAGTTCAAGCCAGACCTGCCTCCGTGCTACGACGGCACCCCCAACCCCACAGAGTTCCTGCAGCTCTATGCCTTGAGCATCGAGGCGGCGAATGGCGACGACAAGGTCATGGCAAACTGGTTTCCCATGGCCCTCAAGGACGGCCCACGCTCATGGCTCATGAACCTCCCCGAGTCGTCCATCTCCTCGTGGGCCGAGCTCTGCCGGCAATTTGTTGCCAACTTCAAGGGCACGCACGAGCGATCCCTCATGCTGAATGACTTGCGCACCGTGCGCCAGCGCCCTGACGGGACTCTCCGCAAGTATATCCAGCGCTTCAGCCAAGTGCGCAACAAGATCCCGCGTGCCTCCGAGGCCTCCATCATCTCCGCATTCTCCTCCGGCGTCGCGGACGTCTGGATGCGCGAGAAGCTCGCCATCAATGACGAGCTAGACTCTGTGCTCGAGCTGTTCGCCCTCGTCGACAGGTGCACCAAGGCTGAAGAAGGCCGTCTCTTCGCCCACAACGACCCCGACGCGGCGCCAAACACCGCCACGGCCAAGAACAAGGACGTCAAGCGCAAGGGCCCTGCCGTGTTCGCGGCGGAGCCCGAGCAGAAGCGCGGCCATGAGCGTGACGAGCCCAAGAAGGACAACCGCCCTCTCTGTGCCTACCACAACTCGCACTCCCACAACACTGAGGACTGCCACGAGCTCAAGCTGCTTCACGACGAGCCCCTGGGCCGCCGAGGCGACCGTAACGATCGTGGCACCAGCCGCGGAGGCGGCCGCAATGGCAACTGCTGGGGAGACCGCAACGGCAACGACAACTTCCGGCAGGGCTGGCGTGACCAGCCTTGCGAGGCCTCCTTGCGCGACCAGCCTCGCGAGGCCAACCCTCTGGCCAAAGCCGCTCTCCCACCGCTGCCGCCGCCCCCTCGGAGGAACGACGGCAACCAGCCTAACGAGGGCGCTGGGGGCTATCAGGAGCCTCCCGGAGTGGCTTGCATCCTTGGCGGGGCCCAGGCTCCCGTGTCCAACCGCCACTTCAAGATGCTCTCTCGTGAGGTGAACGCTGCCCTCCCGAGGCCTGGGGCCTCTTGGCCCCTCAAGTGGTCGCAGTACGCAATCACCTTCGACTCCAATGATCACCCCAAGTCTTCAAGCGCTGTGGGCATGGTCCCCATGTTGTGCACCCCCACCATCAGCAACATCGCCGTCACCAAGACGCTCATCGATGGAGGTGCTGGCCTCAACATGATCTCCATCGAGACCTTCGAGCAGCTTCAAGTGCCCTATGAGCAGCTGATGCCGACCAGGCCCTTCTCCGGAGTGGCTGATGGCTCCACCATCCCTCGGGGGCAAGTGTGCCTCCCCGTCACCTTTGGCACCCGCAAGAACTACCACACTGAGCTCATCGACTTTGACGTGGCGCACATCGGCCTGCCGTACAACGCCATCCTGGGCTACCCAGCGCTCGCCAAGTTCATGGCGGCGACCCATCATGCCTACAACGTCCTCAAGATGCCCGGCTGCAGCGGCATCATTACCGTCTGCTGTGATGAGAAGGATGCGGTCCGTTCCCTCGGGAGCGCCTACAAGGCTGCCGCCACCACCTATCCTACCGACGAAGACATCACCGAGCCTCATGAGGCCACACCCGCGAAGAAGAAGCAGTTGTTCTCTCAGGACCGTGCCGAGACGAAGAAAGTGTCAGTGGACGGCAGCGGCTCAGGCCCTGCCTTCACCATCGGCACCGGCCTCTCTCTTGCATAGGAAGATGCGCTCGTCACCTTCCTTCGGGCAAATTCAGATGTGTTCGCCTGGACGGCATCTGATTTGTCCGGTGTGTCGAGGGAAGTGATCGAGCGCCACTTAGCGGTGTGCCCCAACGCACGCCCCGTGAAACAGAAGGCACGGCGCCAGGCGCCAAAGAAGCAAGATTTCATCGTCAAGGAAGTTCAGAAGCTCCAAGAAGCTGGAGTCATCCGTGAGGTGCGCCATCCTGAATGGCTCGCCAATCCAGTCGTGGTGCCCAAGAAGTGCGGCAAGGAGCGAATGTGCGTTGACTTCACGAGCCTCAACAAGTTCTGCCCTCAAGATCCCTTCCCGCTGCCTCGCATTGACCAGATCGTGGACTCCACCACCGGGTGCGAGTTGCTATGCTTCCTAGATGCCTTCTCAGGCTACCACCAGATCAAGATGGCAACTAAGGACATGGAGAAAACGGCCTTCATCACCCCCTGCGGCATATACTGCTACATCTGCATGCCCTTCGGCCTCAGGAGCGCCAGAGCCACCTTCCAGAGGCTGATGCACATCGCCTTGGGGCCTCAGATGGGGAGAAACGCGGAAGCCTACGTCGACGACATCGTTGTCAAGACTCGCGAGCTCTGGTCCCTCCTCGTGGACCTCGAAGAAACATTCAACAACCTCTGCAAGGTCAACCTCAAGCTCAACCCAGACAAGTGCATCTTCGGAGTTCCCTCCGGCAAGCTGTTGGGCTTCCTGGTCTCCCATCGCGGCATCGAGGCCAATCCTAAGAAGATCAAGGTCATCGAGAAGATGCGCCCTCCCTAGAGCCTCAAGGAGATGCAGCGCTTGGCGGGATGCATGGCCTCGCTTGGGCGATTCATCTCCAAGTTCGGCGAGCGAGCCCTGCCATTCTTCAAGCTCATGAAGAGATCCGGCCCCTTCAAATGGACTCCCGAGGCTGACGCCGCCTTCGAAGACCTCAAGAGGTACCTCACGAGCCTGCCCATCATGGTCGCGCCGCGCTCTCGCGAGGCCCTGCTCCTATACTTGGCAGCCACTCCCAGATGGCCAACGCGGCCTTGGTGGCTGTTTGAGAAGAGTGCGTCTGCGCACAGAAGAAGAAGCCTGCCACGCCGGCGCCACCCGAGGTCGCGCCGTCGCCTGCTGAGACCCCGCCTCATGAGGCCCTTGGCGCGCCCCCTCTCGAGGTCGCGCCTCCACCTGCGAGGGCCCTCCTCAGGAGGCCTCCCATGAGCCACCTCACGAGCCGCCTCTCGAGCCATCCGAGCCTCATGTGCCTCCCGGGCCCCCTGGAGAGCAAGCTGCCATGGCAACTTCATGCCTCGTCGAGCACCCAGTGTACTTCGTCAGCATGGTGCTACGGGATGCGCGCGAGTGCTACCCCATGCAGCAGAAGCTCCTCCTCGCGCTCCTCATCGCCTCCAGGAAGCTGTGCCACCACTTCCAGGGCCATCCCATCAAGGTGATCTCGTCTTACCCCCTGGAGCAAGTCCTGCGCAGCCCCAATGCCGCTGGCCACATCACCGAGTGGAACATTGAGCTGCAGGCATTCGAGCTGGAATTCTGCACGATAAGGGTGATCAAGGGAGCAGCCCTGGCTGACTTCGTAGTTGAATGGGCGGATCCGCACCCGGAGGAGCCTCGCGAGGATGAATCCCTCTTGCCTGGGGATGAGGCGCCTGGCAGCTGGACCATGCATTTCGATGGCGCCTTCTTCCAGCAAGGCACGGGGGCTGGCATCATGCTCACTTCACCGACAGGAGACAAGCTCTACTACACTGTCCAACTCTGCTTCAAGCGCGACGACAAGGTCTCCAACAACATCGCGGAGTACGAAGGCCTCATCGCCAGCCTCAAGGCTGTTTTCGCTCTCGGCATCAAGCGCCTCACCATCAAGGGCGATTCGCAGCTCCTCGTCAACTTCTCCAACAAAAGCTACAAGCCCAAGGACGAGCACATGGCCGCCTATCTGGAAGAGGTACGCAAACTCGAGAAGCATTTCCTTGGCCTGGAGCTCCAGCACGTCCCCCGCGGCAGCAACAAGGAAGCCGATGACATTGCCAAGCGAGCATCCCACCGCGAGCCTCAAAGCCCCGGCGTCTTCGAGGAAAGGCTCCTCAAGCCATCAGCTACACCACCTGCCGTGAACGCCACGCTGCTTCACGAAGAGCTCCCACCCACACCACCCACGGGCGCGCCAGACTACGGCCCAGCCTCAGGCGCCCGCCTGCTGCTGGCGCTGGAGCCTCAAGTGGACAGCTGGGCCACCGAGTTCAAGACCTACTTGCTTCATGACACCCTCTCGGAGAAGGACTCAGAGGCAGAGCGTGTGGCTCGTCGGGCCACCGCTTACTGATTAAAGGATGGCGAGCTATACCGCAGGCGCCCCAATGGCGTCTCACCGCGGTGCATCTCTGAAGAGCAAGGTCGCGAGCTGCTCGCTGACATCCATGGAGGAGACTGTGGCCACCACTCTTCATCACGCACCCTCGCCGACAAGGTGTTCCGCAACGGCTTCTACTGGCCCACCGCGCTCCACGACGCCACCGAGCTGGTCCAATCCTGTGAAGCTTGTCAATTCCACGCCAAGCAAATCCACCAGCCAGCGTAGGACCTCCAGACGATCCCTCTCTCGTGGCCCTTTGCGGTCTGGGGGCTGGATATCTTGGGACCCTTCCCTCGCGCAGCCGGCGGCTACCGCTACCTCTACGTCGTCATCGACAAGTTCACCAAGTGGGCAGAGGTCGAGCCCGTGCGCACCATTCCGGCAGGTTCTGCCGTCAAGTTCATCAAGGGCCTCGTGAGCCGCTTTGGCATCCCCAACTGCATCATCACTGACAACGGCTCCCAATTCACAAGCGGCCTCTTCAAGTCGTACTGCGCCAGCCTCGGCACGCAGATCTGCTACGCCTCTGTGGCGCACCCACGAAGCAACGGCCAGGCCGAGCATGCCAACGCTGAGGTCCTCAAGGGCCTCAAGACAAGAAGCTTCAAGAAAAAGCTCGATGCCTGCGGCAAGGGCTGGCTTGACGAGCTACAGTCTGTGCTATGGTCGATCCGCACGACAGCAACCAAGCCTACCGGCGAGACTCCCTTCTTCCTCGTCTACGGAGCTGAAGCAGTCCTCCCTTCTGAGCTCAAGCACGGCTCTCCGTGAGTCCTCGCCTTCGATGAGGCTCGTCAGGACGGCTCGCGAGAGGCCGACATGCTGCTCCTCGAGGAAGCCCGTCGCCAGGCCGCCCTGCGTGCCGCAAGATACCAGCAGGCTTTGCGTCGCTATCATAGCCGCAACATACATCCGCGCACCCTGGAAGCTGGCGATCTCGTCCTGAGAAGGATCCTCTCCAGAGAGGGACTCCACAAACTCTCACCCATGCGGGAAGGCCCTTTCAGGGTTGCTCATGTCTCCCGGCCCGGCGCCGCCCAGCTGGAGACGGAGGAGGGTGTTCCTGTGCCCAACACAGAACATCCAACACCTCCGCAAGTTCTACCCGTGACCTTCACGTGTACGGACGAAGTGGAGCTGTACACGCTCCGGAGCCTCTCATTGCGTTCGCCTGATGGGCCCGCGAGAGATCCCGCCCATGCCTCAGTGGAAGCCCCATGCTCTGCGCTGGCGGAACACCCACGCCTAGTGGAAGCCCCATGCTCAGCGCTGACGGAACAATCGAACTGAGGGCGCCCCACGGGCTGCACCAACCTCACGCTGACCCGTGCCGGACACGGCAGCCTCTTCTCTTTTGGATGTGAAACCGAGGGAGCCCCACGGGCTGCACCAACCTCAAGCTGACCCGTGCCGGACACGGCAGCCGCATCTTTTTTGGTTGTGTAATGAACCTTATTATTATGCTGCAGAAAAGCTTTATTTCCTATGATATTTTGTGTTTGGTAAGTCATTTGCTCCAGGAGTCATGCGCGCTCGCGATCTCCCTCCTGCTCCTCACGCGAGCGGGGGCTAGACACGGGGCCTGCACTCGGGTCAGTCCCAGCAGCGCTGCAAAACCCAAGTGATCGAGCTCTGGCTCGCGGGCCTGCTCCCGTGCACGCCACCTCACCAAGGTCCTTGGTGTCTCGTCTCCTCGCGTGACGCCCACGAGTGAGCTAGCAAGCATGCACTGTTCCCCCGTTCGTGAAAATCTTTAGCATGCAGTTGTACCAGGAATAAGGCGCGCAAAGGCCTCGCGAGCACTGCCTCGCGAGGTGACTCATGACAAGACGTCTCCGTAAGGCCTCCAGGGAGCCTCGCGAGCGCTGCCTCGCGAGCCAACTTGCGGCGACTGTCTCCACCAAGTTCTTGTGGGAGGCCTCACGTGCAAGAGCCTCGTGAGGCACGCTTCGCGGCCACGACACGCCAAGCGACACTCACGAAAAAGCTAAGTACAAAAATACCTCATGAGCCGCTCTCGGCACCTCTCGAGCTCTCCTCTCCCCACGACCTCGCTGAGTGCTGATGTTTCTTCCTCCGCACAAGCCGCTTGCACGTCAAAGGAGGGCTCCCTGAGCATCGCGCCTCAGGAGTCCTTACCGCCCCTCAGTGCCCTACTCCTCCTGGCCTTGTCCAGGCAACGCGACCTGACATACCAGTGACGGCTGTAGCCCGCTCGGAGGCTGGGTCCTGACGACGTAGAGCACCAAGGCAAGCAAAGAAAGGAAAATAGGCCTCACGAGAGGGCCTCACGAGGAAACACACATTGCAGCAAATCATAAAGTACTTAAGCAAAAGACATCGTTTTAAGCCCCCACAGGGCTACATCGATCTATTACAGGAATAAATAAAAGGGCCAAGGCGGGCCACCGCTTACTGCTTAAAGGATGGCGAGCGATACCACAGGCGCCTAGTCGGAATCTTCGTCTTCACTCTTGATGCGCGGGGAGCTTTCATCGCTTTCGCCCCCGCTGCTGGAGTCGGTGCTGCCGTCACTGTCGCCCTCGCCGGAGGAGTCGGAGCCGCTGCCGCTCTCGCTCTCCACGCAGCACTCCATGCGGGTACCCTCGAAGAACTTCACGAAGAGGGTGGCGGCTCCGTCGTACTTGAATTGGAGGAGATGCCCCCGCCTTAGGCCATGGGCGCGGGCGAACGACTTCCACCCCCGCTTTAGGAACATGAAGCCAGTAGGGGAGAACTTGGCTGCCACCCAGGAGGGGTCGTTGCAGCAGCCGTCCGCCAGCAGCCACAGACCCAAGGGCCCGCCGTCCTCCATCACTCTCGCGAAGGAGTCAGGGAGCGGAGCCAGTTGCAAGGCCGACAATGCAGCCCCACGATGAACTCGTGTGCCGCTTCCGCCGTGTGGGCCCCCGCCTGAGGAGGACGGGCGGCCGCCTCGCCGCGCCCGCCTCGTCCGCGGGCGCCGCGTCCTCCAGGGCCGCAGGTGGCGGCCGCCGAGGAGCGCCCCCGGCCCCGAGGAGGAACCCTCACGGCAGCAGCGGATGCGCGGGCTCGCCCTCTGCCCCTCGCCATCGCAGCGGTGGCCCTGGAAAGAACAAGGAAGGGTGAAAGGTTGAGAAGGGGAGAGGCGGAGGTAGCAGATGAGAGGGGGAGATCTCTATCCCCCGCCCCCTTTATAACACCCTATGGGGATGCTCTCCCTGCCGCTCCGCCTTCTTCGACATGGGGGATCGCGGAAGCAGAAGGGAAGCAATGATGGCCCTGCGCCCCGCGCGGGTAGGCTTTATGGCAGGCACATGCGGTTACCGAGGCGTAGTGGGGGAAGTGGGGGTGTCCCACGTCCCATCGCACACCACGCGTCAAACCTGGGCCCCGCAGTCTGTCAGGGCCCGCGTCGTTTCGCTCCCTATGGGCAGGAACGTGCGCGCCGCAGGCCCGAGGGCTACTGTCGGGCCATTGGGAACCAGGGTACCACGGCCCGTCTGCATGCGGCCCAGGAAGCGACGCTTGGCGAAGGCCCAAGACGCGGCCCACCCACGGGCGTCGTGAAGCGAAGACACCTCGCGAGGCGCCAGCCTCACCAGGGCCCCTCCTCAAGGAGCAAACCACCAAGACTTAGCCGTAGCAGCGGCGGAAAGCCTCGCAAGGCCCTCTCGCGAGGCGGCCTCCCGAGGCGGTCCCCCGAGGCGGCCGCCTGAGGTCGTCCGAGCCTGACGAGAGCCGGGCGGTCCTGTGCCCACCACGTGGGTGACGCACTCGGTGACGAATGGCGACAGAAGCCGCGCCAGCGGGTGCAGACAGAGAGGGTTTCCTCTTTGGTGCTAAAGGGCCAGCACCAGCTGCCTTCCTCCAAAGCGAGTCCCAAGGACTGCCCGTTTGGTGAAAGAAGAACGAGACAGCAAGGCGCGCAGGGCGGAGGTCATCACCGAGCCCACCAGCGCGTCACGGATCATGCTTTTGCAGGCAAAGACCATCTTTTGTCAGGATAGCCTGGGCGCCTGTCCCCTTTCAAAACCCGCCAATTGTGGCTACCCTTCCCGCCGAGATTTTCAGGGGAAGAGGACCAAGGCGGCTATAAAAGGGGCAACACTGTCATTGTAGAAGAGGTCGATTCCTTCGTCTCCTACCTTGTATGCAAGAGCTCTCTTGCCCACAGCAATCCCAAACACAAGCAGGAGTAGGGTTTTACACCGCAAGGTGGCCCGAACCTGGGTAACCGCTGTGTCCCCTATCGTGCTCTACGCTAGCGTGCTCTCACCGTAGCCTCGCCGTGGTCACCCTTGGATTGGTAGGAACTAGCTCGCCCCCAGTGGTCGAACCTTTGGGTCCCCGCGCATGCCGGTTCCGACAATAAGAACATGTGATCCAAGTACGGAAAATATGTTAGCGTATGCCTCTCCCTCCTTGCATATGACAAGTATCTATCGTGTTATATTCAATTGCCTTTGGACAATCTTTCTCTCTGTGTTACAAAAAGCTCGCTACTAAAACAAACTAACTTTTATTATCTAGCTAAGTACTTCTAGTTTTTTCTTGCAAACTTATCCTATTACACCTACAAAGTAGTTTCATTCTTGTTCTAGGTACAACAAACATTAAGTATGCGTAGAGTTGTATCAGTGGTTGATAGAACTTGAAGGGAATATTAATTCTACCTTTAGCTCCTCATTGGGTTCGACACTCTTACTTATCAAAAAAGGCTACAATTGATCCCCTATACTTGTGGGCTATCAAGACCTTTTTCTGGCGCCGTTGCCGGGGAGCAATAGCGTGCGGTTGATATTCTCGTGTGCGCTTGTTGAATTTATCTCTAAGTAGATTTTATTTTCTGTTCTAAGTTGTTTTTTATCTTTATTTATGGATATGGGACACGAAATACCAAAAAAAATATTTGTACTTGCTACTCATGGAGATGGGGAACCTCCTAAAACCCTCGATGCTGGTTATGTCAAAAACATTAAATATTACTTTGATAATCCTGATAAATTTCCATTCAACTTGATAATGGGAGATACCTTGGATCACTTGGAATAACTCTCCATGAAGGCTCCACACCTTCCCTTTCAATGTGAATTTAATGATAATGAAACCTTGGCTTCTTATGCTAATGGTGTATATGATTACTATGATGTGGAACAAATAGAAGAATTTGTTGCTTTTAAGGGTGCTTATGAAATTGAATCTTTGTTTGAAAAGTATGAAGATTGTGATGATGCTCTTTACAGATCTGAAAATTATGCTATACTTAAATATTGCCATGAGAATTATGAATATAATGCCCATATTAATGAATTTATTGAGAAAGTCTCTGCTGCCCTAGAAGAGACTAATATTTTGCAGGAATCTATGGAGGAAGAAATTGCTGAAACTGTGAGCTCATTAGATGAAAAAGATGAGGAGAAGAGCGAAGAACAAAAGGAGGAAGAGCGGATTAGCTACCCGTGCCCACCTTCTGATGAGAGTAACTCTTCAACTCATACATTGTTTAATTTCCCTTCGTGCTTACCGAAGGATGAATGCTATGATAATTGCTATGATCCCTTGGATTCATTTGAAATACCCCTTTTTGATGAAATTGATGCTTGCTATGCTTGTGGCCATGATGCCAATATGAATGATGCTTATGGAGATGAACTTGCTATAGTTCCTTATGTTAAACATGAAATTTTTATTGTTGCACCCACACATGATAGTCCTATTATCTTTTAGAATTCTCCCAACTACACCATATCAGAGAAGTTTGCACTTATTAAGGATTATATTGATGGGCTGCGTTTTACCATTACACATGATGATTTTGATGGATATAATATGCATGTGCTTGCTGCTCCTAGTTGCAATTATTATGAGAGAGGAACTACATCTCCACTTCTCTATGTTTCCAATACAATAAAATTGCAAGAAACTGTTTATACTATGCATTGGCCTTTACTTGGTGTGCATGAATTGTTCTTTTATGACATGCCGATGCATAGGAAGAGAGTTAGACTTTGTAATTGTATGATATATGTTGCTTTGTGCTCATTACTAAATTATAAATCATTGTTAATTAAAATTGGCTTTGATATACCTTGGGATCTGGGTGGATCAATAACTTGAGCACTTTATGCCTAGCTTAATGGCTTTAAAGAAAGTGTTTCCTGGGAGACAACTCGGAAGTTTTAGAGAGTCATTTTATTCTGTTGTGTGATTTTAAAAAGTTTAAAAACAAAAAATACAGAGGGGAACCTAAAACTTTTTCAAAAAGAAAGGTGAAAGTGAGAAAGACGAGCACAGTTGAAGTGGGGGACGTCCTAGAACTTTGTTCATGCCCATGGAAACTTTGTGAATCTTGATTATAGAAACTTTTCAACAAAACTAATTATCACCTTGTACAAATCCATTGTATTATAAAAATAATGTGCCAAGATTTACCTTTAGGGTGTTTAAATTGCTTGTTTGGTGTGTGCTGTGCAAAAACAGAAACTTTTCTTGTAGTGTTTGAATTTTAATATTTTACTGGAACGTGAAAAAATTCTGAAATTTTTAAACAGTACTGCTATACAAATTATTTATTTCGTCCTAATTTTTCAGAATTTTTGGAGCTACAGAAGTATATGTTTCATCTGCATCTTTACAGACTGTCCTGTTTTCACAGATTGCTGTTATAGTTTCTTTATCTGCTTATGTTTGAAATCTTGTTTAGCCCCATTGATTTGGGAGCCATAGAATTGTGATAGAATACAGTGGGTAATGTTTGATTATAATTATACAATAATGTTACAGCAAGACATGATGGGATTTGATGTTATATGTACTAACCCCTCTAATAAAAAGTTTGGTTAAATTTTGTGTGGATGAAGTGTTCGAAGATCGAGGAGGTATCGATATGAGAAGAATAAGGAGAGGCAAGAGCTCAAGGTTGGGGATGCCCAAGGCACCCCAAGTATATATTCAAGGATACTCAAGCGTCTAAGCTTGGGGATGCCCCGGAAGGCATCCCATCTTTCTTCCTCGACAATTATCGGTATGTCTCGGTTTTTGTTTTGTTCACATGATATGCGTAAATTCTTGGAGCGTCGTGTGGTTTTTTATTTTCCTCTTAGTAATGCACCATGTTGGTATGGGATAATCCTTGGTTGATTTATAGAATGCTCTTTGCACTTCACTTATATCTTTTTAGTATGGCTTTATAGAATGCTTCGTGTGCTTCACTTATATCATTTGAAGTTTGGATGCTCGTTTCTCTACATTTGGAAAACCGTTATTTGTAGAATGCTCTTTTGCTTCACTTATATTTGTTAGAGATTTATCTGAATCTTTTATAGAAAGAATTAAACTCTCATGCTTCACTTATATCTATTTAGAGAGTTAACAGGAATTGGTCATTCAGATGGTTAGTCATAATTCCCTACATAAAACTTGTAGATCACAGAATATGATATGTTTGATTCCTTGCAATAGTTTTGTGATATTGAGGTGGTAATATGGGGGCATGCTAGTAAAAGAATTAAAGTTGAGTATTAATAATGTTGTTAAGGGAAGTAGTCTTTACGCAAGTAAATCCTCACGCATGTAAAGTGGTGGCCGCTGACATTAGCAGTGATGTCAGAGCATATTTTATCATTGATTGATCCTTTGTGTTGTTCGATTTGGGGGCGCATGATGGTTAACTCCTCCCAACCTCCCCACTAGGGGCATACGAGTAATACTTTGCTTTGAGGGCTTTGAAATTTTCACAATAAGTATATGAGTTCTTTATGACTAATGTGGGTTCATGGACTATACACACTCTCACCTTTCCGCATATTGCTAGCCTCTTCGATACCGTGCATTGCCCTTTCTCACCTCGAGAGTTGGTGCAAACTTCGCCGGTGCATCCAAACCCCGTGATATGATACGCTCTATCACACATAAGCCTCCTTATATCTTCCTCAAAATAGCCACCATACCTACCTATCATGGCATTTCCATAGCCATTCCGAGATATATTGCCATGCAACTTCCATCATCATCATATACATGACTTGAGCATTCATTGTCATATTGCTTTGCATGATCGTAAGATAGCTAGCATGATATTTTCATGGTTTGTTCGTTTTTTGATATCTTCGCTACGCTAGATCATTGCACATCCTGGTACACTGCCAGAGGCATTCATATAGAGTCATATTCTTTCAGTTTATCGTGTTGTAAGTAAATAAAAGTGTGATGCATTCTAGAGTGTTGCCGCTACCTGTGAGGATTAAAAAAAGAGTGCAAAAAGAGCCCAACAAAAAAAAGGAGAAAACAAAAAAAAGGAAAAAAATGAATGAGAGAAAAAGAGAGAGGGGCACACTACTATCCTTTTTTTTCCACACTTGTGCTTCAAAGTAGCACCATGTTCTTCATATAGAGAGTCTCCATGATTTGTCACTTTCATATACTAGTGGGAATTTTACATTATAGAACTTGGCTTGTATATTCCGATGACGGGCTTCCTCAAATGCCCGAGGTCTTCATGAGCAAGCAAGTTGGATGCACACCCACTTAGTTTTAGTAGTGAGCTTTCATACACTTATAACTCTAGTGCATCCATTGCATGGCAATCCCTACTCCTCGCATTGATATCAGTTGATAGGCCTCTCCATTGCCTATTGATCCACTGAGTTGATGTGAGCCTTTCTTCCTTTTTGACCTCCCTTATTGATCTCTACCACCGCATTCTATTCCACACATAGTGCTATGTCCATGGCTCACGCTCATGTATTGAGTGAAGTTGAAAATACTGAAGCGCATGAAAAAGTATGATATAATTGCTTGGTTTGGCACCGAGGTACTCTTGATTTGATATATCTATGCAGGGAAGAACGAGCGTGTCATGCTTACCACAACTAAGTGTATAGAGGATGTTTCCTTTAGCTCTATTATTAAGAAAGGCAATGATGAATTACATGCATGTTTTGTATTATTGTTTCAATATCAAATTGATAGACTATTGCCTTTAATCACTCGTATCATAATATTCATTCCATGATTAGATTACATGATCAAGATTATGCTAGGTAGCATTCCACATCAAAAATTATCTTTTTATCATTTACCTACACGAGGACGAGCAGGAATTAAGCTTGGGGATGCTGATACATCTCCATCGTATCTATAATTTTTAATTGTTTCATGCCATTATTTTACAACTTTCACATAGTTTTGGCAACAATTTATATGATTTTCTTGGACTAACATATTGATCCAGTGCCCAGTGCCAGTTCCTGTTTGTTGCATGATTATTGTTTCACAGAAAATCCATATCAAACGAAGTCCAAACGTGATAAAAATTTACGGAGATTTTTTTGGAATATATGTGATTTTTGGGAAAAAGAATCAACGCGAGACGATGCTCGAGGGATCCACGAGCTCGGGGGGCGCGCCCTACCCCCCAGGGCGCGCCGTGTGAGCTCGTGACTCCTGCGTAAGTCGGTTGGAGCCCTTCTTTAGCCGCAAGAAAGATAATATCCGAAAAAATCGTGTTAAAATTTCAGCCCAATCGGAGTTACGGATCTCTGGGAATATAAGAAACAGTGAAAAGCCAGAAAACACGAGCGCGAAACAGAAGAGAAACAGAGAGAGAAAGAGATCCAATCTCGGAGGGATCCTACCCTCCGGGAGACATGGCAGCCATGGAATAGAGGGGGAACCCTTCTCCCATCTAGGGGGAAGGCCAAGCAAGAAGACGAAGGAGGGGGGCCCTCTCCCCCTCTCTCCCGGTGGCACCGGAGGACCGCCGGGGGAACCATCGCGACGGCGATCTACACCAACAACTTCGCCGCCGTCTTCACCAACTCTCCCCCCCTCTATGTAGCGGTGTAACACCTCTTTTCCCCGCTGTAATCTCTACTTGAACATGCTGCTTCATGCTGTATATTATTACCCAATGATGTATGGCCATCCTATGATGTTTGAGTAGATTCTTGTTGTCCTACGGGTTAATTGTGGTATGGTGTGATTGATATAAGTTGTATGTTAATATGGTGCTGTCCTATGGTGCCCTCCGTGACGCGCAAGCGTGTGGGATTACCGCTGTAGGGTTTTGCAATACTTTCATGATTCACTTATAGTGGGTTGCGAGAGTGACAGAAGCTTAAACCCGAGTAAGGGGGTTATTGCGTATGGGAGTAAAGGGGACTTTTTACTTAATGCTATGGTTGGGTTTTACCTTAATGATCTTTAGTAGTTGCGGATGCTTGCTAGAGTTCCAATCATAAGAACATGTGATCCAAGTACGGAAAGTATGTTAGCGTATGCCTCTCCCTCATTGCATATGATAAGTATCTATCGTGTTATATTCAATTGCCTTTGGACAATCTTTCTCTTTGTGTTACAAAAAGCTCTCTACTAAAACAAACTAACCTTTATTATCTAGCGAAGTACTTCTAGCTTTATTCTTGCAAACTTATCCTATTACACCTACAAAGTAGTTTCATTCTTGTTCTAGGTAAAGCGAACGTTAAGTATGCGTAGAGTTGTATCGGTGGCCGATAGAACTTGAAGGGAATATTAATTCTACCTTTAGCTCCTCGTTGGGTTTGACACTCTTACTTATCGAAAAAGGCTACAATTGATCCCCTATACTTGTGTGTTATCAGGCCCCACTCTAAAACCTTCTAGAACTTTCCCGGTACAATACTGAAAAATCTCGAACATTTTCCAGAACCCTGAATATGACTTCCCGTATATAAATCTTTACCTCTGGACCATTCCGGAGCTCCTTGTGATGTCCCGGATCCCATCTGGGACTCAGAACAATATTCGGTCTTGCTATTATTAATATCCCAATACTACCCTAGTGTTACCGAATGTTAAGTGTTTGACCCTACGGGTTCGAGAATCATGCAGACATGACCGAGACACCTCTCCGATCAATAATCAATAGCGGGACCTAGATGCCCATATTGATTCCCACATATTCAACAAAGATCTTTATCGGTTTGAACCACCATGTTGAGGATTCAGTTAATCCCGTATACGGTTCCCTTTGTCCGGTGATATGTTACTTGCCCGAGATTCGATCGTCGGTATCTCCATACCTAGTTCAATCTCGTTACCGGCAAGTCTCTTTACTCGTTCCTTAATTAATACAAGATCCCCACGACTAAAATCATTAGTCACATGCTTGCAAGCCATTCATGATGTTATATTACCGAGAGGGCCCGGAGATATCTCTACGTCATACAGAGTGACAAATCCTAGTCTCGATCCATGCAACCCAACAAACACTTTCCGAGATACCTGAGCACCTATGATCACCTTGTTACGACGTGACGTTTGATTACCCACAAAGTATTCTTCCGGTATTCGGGAGTGGCATGATCTCATGGTCTAAGGAATAAATACCTGACATGAAGAAAGTCATAGCAAATAAACTAAGTGATATGATGTGATGCTAAGCTTACGGTTGGGTCTGTCCATCACATCATTCTCCTAATGATGTGATCCCATTATTAAATGACAACTCATGTCTATGGTTAGGAAACCTTAACCATCTTTAATCAACGAGCTAGTCTAGTAGAGGCTTGCTAGGGACACGGTATTCATTTATGTATCCACACATGTATCTGAGTTTTCGGTCAATAAAATTATAGCATGGATAATAAACATTTATCATGAACAAGGAAATATGATAATAACATCTTTATTATTGCCTCTAGGGAATATTTCCAACAATCTCCCACTTGCACTAGAGTCAGTAATCTAGTTTACATTGTAATGAATCTGCACCCATAGAGTTCTGGTGTTGATCATGTTTTGCTCGTGGAAGAGGTTTAGTCAACGGGTCAACCACATTTAGATCCGTATGAACTTTGCAAAGCTCCATGTCTCCATCCTTGATGTAATCATGGATGGAGTTGAAGCGGCGTTTGATATGCTTGGTCTTTTTGTGAAACCCGGGCTCCTTGGCAATGGCAATGGCGCCAGTGTTGTCACAATAGATAGTCATGGGATCTGATGCACTAGGAACCACTCCTAGATCGGACATGAACTCCTTCATCTAGACTCCTTCCCGCGCTGCTTCCGAAGCAGCTATATATTCCGCCTCACATGTAGATGTTGCTACCACGCTCTGCTTGGAGCTACTCCAACTGACCGCTCCACCATTCAAAATAAATATGTATCCGGTTTGAGACTTCGAGTCATCCGGATCAGTGTCAAAGCTAGCATCGACGTAACCCTTTACGACGAGCTCTTTATCACCTCCATAAACGAGAAACATTTCCTTAGTCCTCTTTAATTACTTAAGGATATTTTTGACTGATGTCCAGTGATCCACTCCTGGATCACTCCGGTACCTCCCAGCCAAACTTATGGTAAGGGACACATCAGGTCTAGTACACAGCATGGCATGCATGATAGAGCCTATGGCTGAGGCATAGGGGGCGACTTTCGTCCTTTCTCTATCTTCTGCCGTGGCTGGGCATTGAGTCTTACTCAACTTTATACCTTACAACATGGGCAAGAACTCCTTCTTTGACAGGTCCATTTTGAACTTCTTCAAAACTTTGTCAAGGTATGTACTTTGTGAAAGTCCTATCAGGCATTTTGATCTATCTCTATAGATATTTATGCCCAATATATAAGTTGCTTGATAACCCACAAGTATAGGGGATCGCAACAGTTTTCGCGAGTAGTATTTCACCCAGATTTATTGATTCGACACAAGGGGAGCCAAAGAATATTTGAGAGTATTAGTAGTTGAGTTGTCAGTTCAACCACACCTAGAGAACTAAATATCTGCAGCAAAGTGTTTAGTAGCACAGTAGTATGATAGTTTCAATAGCAATAGTAACAGTAGCAACAGTAACAGAAGCAGTTTTGTAGTGATTGTAACAGCAGCAGCAACGAAAGTAACTTAGCAAAGATCAATATGCGAAAAGCGTAGGCATTGGATCAGTGATGGATAATTATGTTGGATGACATTCATCATGCAACAGTCACAACCTAGGGCGATACACAATAGCTCCAATTCATCAATGTAATGTAGGCATGTATTCCGTATATAGTCATACGTGCTTATAGTAAGAAGTTGCATGACATCTTTTGTCCTACCCTCCCGTGGCAGCGGGGTCCATAAGGAAATCTAAGGGATATTAAGGCCTCCTTTTAATAGAGAACTGGAACAAAGCGTTAACACATAGTGAATACATGAACTCCTCAAACTACGGTAATCACCGGAAAGAATCCCAATTATTGTCACCTTGGGGTATGCGGATCATAACACGTAATAGGTGCATATAACTTGCAAGATAGGATCAAGAACTCAAATATATTCATGAAAACATAAAGATTCAGATCTGAAATCATGGCACTTGGGCCCCAGTGACAAGCATTAAGCATAGCAAAGTCATAGCAACATCAATCTCAGAACATAGTGGATACTAGGGATCAAAGCCCTAACAAATTGACTCGATTACATAGTAAATCTCATCCAACCCATCACCGACCAGCAAGCCTACGAAGAAATTACTCGCACACGGCGGTGAGCATCATGAAATTGGTGATGCAGGATGGTTGATGATGACGACGGCGTCGAATCCCCCTCTCCGGAGCCCCGAACGGACTCTAGATCAGCCCTCTCGATGAAGAACAGGAGGAGGCGGTGGCTCCGTATCGTAAAACACGATGATTCTTTCTCTCTGATTTTTTTCTCCACGAATAGGTACTTATAGCATTGGAATTAGGGTAAATGGGGCTGCCAGGGCCCCACAAGCCTGGGGGCGCGCCCTGGGGGGTAGGCGCCCCCCTGAGCTTGTGGCTCCTAGGTGGCCCCCCTCCAGTAGATCTTTTTGCCAGTATTTTTATATATTCTGAAATAATTCTCCGTAAATTTTCAGGTCCATCCGAGAATTTTATTTCTGCACAAAAATAACACCATGGCAATTCTACCGAAAACAGCGTCAGTTCGGGTTAGTTCCATTCAAATCATGCAAATTAGAGTCCAAAACCAGAGCAAAGGTGTTTGGAAAAGTAGATACGTTTGGGACGTATCAACTCCCCCAAGCTTAACTCATTGCTTGTCCTCAAGCAATTTAGTTGACAAACTGAAAGTGACAAAGAAAAAACTTTTACAAACTCTTTTGTTGTAACACCCCCTCTGTAATGAGCAACAGTGATCCATGATTATTATGCTAAGTCTCTGTGATTTGCAATGTTTAATCAATATGGATTAATTTCTCATTTCAAATTCCTCCACTGAATTCAAATTCAAAAGCAAGTGAAATTTGAAGTTGCTCAAAAATTGCTGCAAAAATGTTCATCAATTAGCAAATATTCCCTAACTAATATTTGTTAAGGAAAACAACATCACATCTAAGCTATGATGGACAGTAGCAATTAAAATAGTGCAATTCCAGCAATTTAAATGCCATTTCCATTTTCGAAAAATTCAAATGGATTCCAAAATTGCCCAAACTTTTTGTGGCAGAGCAGAATAATGCAAAGTATTATTGTGGACCAATTTCACATTTTACTAAATGCAATTTGGCAGCTCTTTTATTTTTCTAAACCTTCTGTAAAAAGATAAAACAGAAAAGGAATTAGAGAAATAGAAAAGGGCCACTGTGCACCGGGCCAGAGTGCACAGTGCCCGTGGCCCAGCCCAGCCGGCCCTTTCTCCCTCCTCTCTCTCTCCCCCCCCCCCCCCCCCCCCGTTTCAGCCGCGCCATGGCCGCAGCTCGCCGCTCCGGCCGCTGGCCGACACCGCGGCGCTACAGGGCGCCGGGAGGGGATAAGGCCGACCCCCTCCACCTCCTCAACGCCCTCATCCACTCCTCTCCCCCTCTCGGCCGCTCTCTCTCCCGATCTCGAGCTTGCCCGAGAGCCTTCGTCGCCGCTCGCCGTCGTTACCGCGGCCATCGTCGTCCCCACGCCGCGCCGCCATGTCGTAGGGAACCGCCGACGTCCGCTACGTCCTCCTCGACATCTCGTTTGAGCCGGGGACCGCTACATCGAGCTCCCCGACGTCGTCTTCCTCCTCGGGCGCCGTCGTCTCCGTCCCCGATTCCGGCGACACCGGCAGCTACTAAGCCCCTCGTCGGCCTCCTTGAGCCGCCCGGTGAGCTCCGCTTCCTCCCCGCTGTTTTCCCCTTTTTCTCCGCTTGTGTAGACGCCGTCTCCGTCGTAGCCGTACCCGTCGCCGCCGTCGTGCTCGTAGCCGTGGCCATGCTCGCCGACGAGCTCAACTGAGCACGCAACCGTGCTCAGCACGCGCGTAGCAGTCGAACGCCACCGCCCGCATCGCTTGCCGTGCCCCGTAGCCCCATGACCGTGCATGCCCGAACTCCGGCGCCGCCTCCGCCGCTTGCCGTCGCCGTTTCCGGCCATTTCTGGCCAAACCACCGCAGCCAATCAACGCGCCTCGCTTCGCTCGTTCGAACGCGGGGTCGCGCGCGTCAAATGGACGCCGGACGGCGAGATCCGCCGCTATCCCGTGCGTCGCCGCCGCGTTTGACGTCGCCGGCATCAAGCCGCCGGCCACCGCTGACCTGGCCGCCACGTGGGCGCCTTTGGGTCACTGACCAGTGGGCCCAGGGGCGCCAGTTGACCAGTTGACCAAGTCAACCTGCTGACGTGGCAGCTACTGCCACTGACACGCGGGTCCCACCCGCTTAATTAGTTAATTAGATAATTTAATTAATTAGTTAAACTAATCTGACACTGACATGTGGGGCCTATGAGCTAATTAACTTCTGTTTAGTTTAATTTAACCCCTAATTAGTCCTGTGTCACTGACTAGTGGGACCCAGCTGTCAGGTTTGACCTGGAAGAGCTGGGTATGACTGATGATGTCATGCTGGTGTCATGCTGACGTCATCTGCTACTGTTCTGGATAATGTGAATTAAATAATTAGATTTAAATTCCAGAATTTCAGAAAAAGGTTTAAATCTTTGAAAATTCGTAGAAATTCAACCGTAGCTCGGATCGAAAAGTTTTCCACATGAAAGTTGATCAGAAAAACGAGACGAATCCGAATATGCCCTCCGTCTATCTGTCACATGCCCACAACCATGCAAACATGGAACCTTCCCCTCCGGTTCAGTATACCGATATCTGCCTAAACGCCGGGAAAATATCCCAGATATTTTCCCGCTTCGCCTGCGACATATAGCATTGCATTAGGTCACCACCAACACTGCATACTGCTATGCCATGCATCTGTATTGCCTTGCTTGCTTTATTTATTGTTTCTTCCCCCTCTTCTTATCCGGTAGACCCCGAGACCGACGCAGCTCCGGAGTCCGACTACACCGCTGATGACCCCTCCTTTGCCGCAGAGCTTCCAGGCAAGCAACCCCCCTTGACCATGCCAATATCGCCTATTCCTTCTCCCTCCTGCTTGCATTAGAAATTGCTACTGCTTTGCTTAATCCTATTCTGATGCATAGCCTGTTTTTGTAAACTGCTTTTGATACTTTACCTAATATCCTAAATGCTTAGTATAGGTTGAATGGAATTCATCTGTGGCCCTTCTTCCTTGTCCTAGTTGCCCCGCTTAGTTACCAGTGCCTCGTTCGATGTGATCGACGGGCTGAGACCTGCACATCACCACACACCCCCCTAAGTTGCTCGACTCTGCAGAGCTAATATCGAGTGTCGAGGGTGATACCTCTTATCTCACTCCTGATGTTGCCTCTGTAGTACAGCTAGTCGGTTGTGGGATTACCGAGGGTGATTCCTCTTTCACCACCTCCGATGAAGCTTCTGTCGTGCAACCCCGCAAGTGTGAATACCATCGAGGGTGATTCCTCCGGGTTCACCTTGACGGATACATCGAGTGGAAATCCAACGAGGGTGATTCCTCGGATTCCATCTTGATGTTATGGACACACGGTTACCGTGACTTTACTACTGATACTGGATAAAGTTGGGTCAGCCCCGAGGGGTACCCGCGAGTGATGTGGATTCGGGATGACCATGAGGGTACCCGTGGTGATTACATGGCACGGCCGGGCATTCCTAGCCCTTGACGTAAGTCCACGAGACGAGGCGACGGGGTCACATGATCGTGAGTCTCTGCTCGTTTCCGCGAGCTCCCAATGCACTAATGGGTTAGGATATGTAATCTGAGTAGGCCTCTGGCCTTATTGCACTAACCACCACGCGGGAATAGTATGGGCACTCAGCGTCGTGGTATCAGCCGAAGTTCTTCAGATGTCAGCGGTTGAGCGACACACGCCCGGGTTGGACCGTGAAAGCCTGCGCTTGTATTAAGGGGGCTAGGTCTGCTCCCGGCCATCCTTGCAACGCGCAGGAGTGCAAAGGGTGATGGGCCCAAGACCCCTGAGCGCTTAGGATGTAGACCGGCGTGCTGGCCTCTCTGTTGAGCCTAGGTAGGGCTACGACGTGTCGATCAGCCGAGGTCGGGCATGGACCGAGCAAGTGTGTCCGGCCAGAGTTAATCGAGCATGTTGGGTAAGTTGGTGCACCCCTGCAGGGAAGTATATCTATTCGAATAGCTGTGTCCATGGTAACAGGACGCTCGGAAAATATCCCAATCTTCTACAACTAGAACTGGGTTAATATGTTAGCTCCGGGATTGCTTTCTCACAGGGAGTCGAGGAAGGATCTCTGGGCGTTGTTACTACTTGTTGCTACTACTATATTTATGTTCTAATCTGCACTCTTCTAATGCTGCAAGACGCTGAAGATGCTATTCTTTGATAGGCTAGGCCTTTCTCTCTATTCTGGCATTTCTGCAGTTCAGTCCACATATACAGCCTTCCTTTGATACCGATGCATTTTAGAATAGATCTGATGTAAGTCTTGCGAGTACTTTGGATGAGTACTCACGGTTGCTTTGCTTCCCCTTTTTCCCCCTATACTCGATTGCTGCGACCAGATGATGGAGCCCCGGAGCCAGTTGCGTCAGCCGACGACTACTACTACTACCCCTCTGGTGGAGAGTACTACTACGTGGAGACCGCCGACGACCAGGAGTAGTTAGGAGGCACCCAGGCAGGAGGCATGTGCCTTTCGATCCAGTGTTTTTATTTTGCCCCGCCTTCTGAAGGCTTATCTGTTTAACTTTATGTCTGTACTCAGACATCTAATGCTTCCGCTGATGCTTGTATGACTCAAACTTATGTATTCGAGCCCTCGAGGCCCGTGGCTTGTAATATAAAGCTTGTATGACTTTTATTTGTGTTTAGAGTTGTGTTGTGATATCTTCAAGTGAGTCCTTAGGCTTGATCGTGTGCATTTGCGTGTATGATTAGTGCACGATTAAGTCAGGGGCGTCACATTTGTTCTTATTGTCTGTATATATACTTAACTAGCATCCAAGTTTTCAGCAAATATTATGAACTAACCATATGAATGATAACACTTAGGTCTCACATTTACTCATGGCAATAACATAACCAACTAGTGAGCCATAATAAGATATCTCGGATGCCAACACTTTGTCAAAACAATCATGATATAATATGATAACATGGTATCTCGCTAGCCCTTTTTGAGACCGCAAAACATAAATGCAGAGCACCTCTGAGATTCAAGCAACGACTAAACATTGTAATTCAGGGTAGAGGATATCCAATCATGGTCACACCCAACATTAACTATACTCAATGCATAAAAATGACAATAGTGCTCTCCAACTGGTGCTTGAATGAGAGCGTGATGACTCAAATAAAAGTAAAATGACATAAAAGTAAATGGATAGGCCCTTCGCAGAGGGAAGCATGGATTTGTAGCGGTGCCAGAGCTCGAAGCTTAAAACAGAGATGAAAATAATTTTGAGAGGTATGCTTTTCTTGTCAACATCATGACACATTATAGGCGGTTCCCAAGCGGAAAGGTAAAGTTTACTCCCCCTCCACCATATCAACACAAGCCATGGCGAGCCGAATCCACGGGTGCCCTCCATACCAACAAATTTCTGGGGGAGTTTGTTTTCATTATATAATTTTGATTTAAGCATAGGACTGGGCATCCCGATTACCAGCCTCTCTCGTGCAATGACAAGTGAATAAACACTCATCTGAGAATAACCCGCTTAGCATGAAAGATACTGACCGCCCCCTGTCACTACATAAGCGGTACAGGCACACAAAAAAGATGTTCATTTGAATGTTTAGAGGTGGCACATGCAAATTTACTTGGAACGGCAGAGTAATACCGCATATAGGTAGATATGGTGGACTCATCTGGAACAACTTGGAGTTTAGGATTTGGATGCACAAGCAGTATTCCCGCTTAGTACAGGCGAAGGCTAGCAAATAAATTGAGAAGCGGCCAGCTAGAGAGTGAAAACGGTCATAAACATGCATTGCGAATAATTAATATTGAACACGAGCATGAGTAGGATATCAACACCCTGAACATAAATATCATGGAGGTTATGTTGGTTTTGATTCAACTACATGTATGAACATGCGCCAAGTCAAGCCACTCGAATTACTCAGAGGAGGATACCATGCTAACATACTACATCACAACCATTTTAATGCATGTTGACACTCAAGATAAATCACTATCCACTCCTAGCTATTTATGCATGGCATGAGCAACTATAATCTCTAATTGTCATCACAAACATGTTTACTCATAATAATGCTAAATCATGAATAATGAGCTAAACATATTTACAAAGACAAAAACAAGAAGAGTTCATACCAGCTTTTCTTCACCGCAATCACTTCATCAAATATCGTCATTATTGCCTTTCACTTGCACGACCGAATGATGTGATAATAATAATAATGGTGCAAGTGTGCCGTGGACTAAGCTGGAATCTGCAAACATTTATTCAAAGGAGAAGACAAAGTAATAGTGGCTCTTCGTGTGATCAACAATAAAGCATATGAGGGCCACTCAACATTTTCATCGTGGTCTTTCTCCTTACTATGACTCAATGAAAAGAAAAGAAATTCAAAGAAACACACTGAAATATTTTTTTGAGTTTTTAGTTTTTATGAAGAAAGAAAATTAACGAAGGAAAACAAAAAACGAGAAAAACTATTTACACGGGAAAGCTCCCAACAAGCAAAAGAAGAAACGAGAAATATTTTTGGGTTTTCTTTTACTTCTATGAATTAACTAAACAAGAATGGAACTACAACTAATTTTTTTGGATTTTTGAAAGTTTTTCAAACACACAAGAAGAAAGCGAAAATAAAACTAACATGGCTATACAATGAAAAAGGATGAACACCGACAACTGGAGTGAATGTGTGAACATGAATGTAATGTCGGTGAGAAATACGTACTCCCCCAAGCTTAGGCTTTTGGCCTAAGTTGGTCTACGGCCACTCCTGGCCTGGATAATCCCCGTGATGGTAGTTCAGGTTGTACCGGAGTGCAGCTGCCACAGCTTGGCGAGCTGTCTCATTGAGGCGCTCGGTCTCTGCCGCCCTCTCGTACTCCTCAGCCTCCTCCTCAAGTATGAAATGTCTATGTTTTCCCTGGAAATCAAAGAAGGCAGAAGCAGGTAAAACAATATGGAAAACACGACGCCTGTTAAAGATTAGCCTGTATCTGAAAGGGGGGTCACCCCTCTCAAGGAACTGGTGGCGTTCCATAGCATCATAATCAAGAAAACTCGGTGGCAACAGGGTATCATTACGTTTTATAGGCACACCAAGATAAGCGGCTAAGCGAGTAGCATAAATTCCACCAAAGAAATCACCAACTAAGGCATTATTATGTAAATGACGTGCAATAATAGCCCCCATGTTAAATTTTCTATCTCTCAGCACCGCACTCTTAAGAATGCTCAGGTCAGGGGCACAAAGATGACTATGGTCATGTTTACCATTAATGCATCTACCAATGAACAGAGCAAAATAATGTATAGCAGGAAAATGAATGCTCCCCATAGTAGCTTGTGTTATGCCTCTAGTTTTACCCCTAGTAATGTTCATGAGAAATTCATTGCAGTCAGATTTACGAGGTTCAGTGCAAGTCCCCCAAAATGGAATTTTACAAACACTACTAAATTCTTCAACGGACATGCGAAAAGGCTTTTCATATAAGTTGAAAATAACATCATGTGAAGTGCGCAGATATACATACTCGAATCTCCGCACAAAGGAGTCAGTGAGATCATAGTATTGTGGGCACTTATCTGCCAAGAACTCCATGAGCTCGGCATTGTGTACGTACATATCAAACTCTTCCTTGATGCCGGCTCAAATCATAAAGGCATCAGACGGCCACTCGCACGGTAGCACCACGGCCTCCCGTGGCGGTTCGGTATCCGGCTCGCGTATTGCGGGCCTAGGAGCACTCTTGCTCGAGGAACCACCATGGAACATCTTCCTAAACATTTTCTTCTTCTGACATTTTCTGAACTTTTTAGTGACTCAAAATAAAAGTGAACGAAACTCAACAAAATTGATAGCAACTACTCCCACAAGTATCTAGAGGCTATATCATGCATCAAAACTACTTTGGACCATACAAATTCAACATGCAAGCTCATAAACATGGTCACCACAGCAGCAAAAATTTGCAAAGTATAAAGCACTAGAACGAAAACTAATTGGAGCATTGGAGGAGTCACATACCAAGGAGTAATTCCTCAAAACAGTTTTGGAAACAGAGTTCCAAGCAAGGAGATCAAAAATCACAGCAATATGAGCAAGAACACGGGCTTGGGAGCAAGTTTGATTTTTTCTGGAGGAATAAGAAGGAGATGGGTGGCTGGCATAAGTGAGTGGGTCACTGTGGGACCCACAAGCCTGCTGGGCGCACCTAGGGAGTGGGTGCGCCCTGTGAGCTTGTGGCTCACAGGTGCACCCCCCTGGGGTGTGTTCAGTGCCAAAAATTCTTAAATATTCTAGAAAAATCATACTAAATTTTCATGGCATTCTGAGAACTTTTATTTTTGGGACATTTTTTTATTGCACGGGAAATTCAGAAAACAGGATAATCATGGCATTTTATTTTATTCAACTACAAATAACAGAGAGCAAAAGGTGGGTATAGAAAGTTGTGCTTACTAAATTCATCGACCACATGCCCCTCAAAAATAATCCATTAATAAGGTTGATCAAGTCTTATTAACAAACTATTTCTGAATGGCATGAAACCGAAGAATCTTCGTATAGCACTAAGTTACCTCAATGGGGATATGCATCTCCCCAATAATAAGAATTTCATATTTCTTTTTGATAGTAGGAAGAGGAAATTTGAAACCTCCAATTGTGATTGTTGAAACCTTTTCAACACAATTGATACCATTCACCGAGCTTTGTTTCTTCGAGAAATAAACCGTATGCTCATTACCATTGACATGAAAAGTAACCTTGCTTTTGTTGCAATCAATAACAGCCCCTGCAGTATTCAAAAAAGGACTACCAAGGATAATCGACATGTTGTCGTCCTCGGGCATATCAAGTATAACAAAGTCTGTCAAGATAGTAACATTCACAACTACAACAGGAACATCCTCAAAAATTTCAATGGGTATAGCAGTTGATTTATCAGCCATTTGCAAAGATATTTCAGTGGGTGTAAGCTTATTCAAATCAAGTCTTCTATATAAAGAGAAAGGCATAACACTAACACCGGCTCCCAAATCACATAAGGCAGTTTTAACATAACTTCTTTTAATAGAACATGATATAGTTGGTATTCCTGGATCTCCTAACTTCTAAGGTACTCCACCCTTAAAAGAATAATTCGCAAGCATGGTGGAAATTTTGGCTTCAGGTATTTTTCTTTTATTTGTGACAATATCTTTCATATATTTAGCATAGGGAGACATTTTCAACATATCAATCAAGCGAGTGCGCAAAAAGACAGGTCTAAGCATTTCAACAAAGCGCTCAAAATCTTCCTCATCCTTGTTTTTAGATGGTTTAGTAGGAAAAGGCATGGGTTTTGAACCCATGGTTCTCTTTCCTTCCCATGTTTTCTAGAAATGAAGTCTCCTTTGTCATATCTTTTATTCTTAGGAGGTGGGTTATCAAGATCAACAGCAGGTTCTATTTCTACATCATTATCTGGTTGAGCATCAACATGAACATCATCATTATCATTATCAATGTCATTATCACTAGGTGAATGTTCATTACCAGATTGTGTCTCAGCATCAGAAATAGAAACATCGTTTTGGTTCTCAGGAGGTATTTCTATTTCAGGTTCACTAGAAGCATGCAAAGTCCTATCATTTTTCTTTTTCTTTTTCTTCTTGGATGGACTAGGTGCATCAATATTATTTCTTTGAGAATCTTGTTCAATTCTTTTAGGATGACCTTCAGGATATAGAGGATCTTGAGTCATTCTACCCCCTCTAGTAACAACTCTAACAGCATGATCATTCATTTTGTTATTCATTTCTCCAAGTAAATCATTTTGTGACTTAGCAATTTGTTCTAACTGAGTCTGGACCATAGAAGCATGTTTACTCAAGCACTTAGCATCATTAGCAGTTCTAAAGATCAAATCACTCAAGCGTTCAATCATGCTGGCATTCCGTTTTAGTTGATTGCTAACATACATATTAAAGTGTTCCTGTTTAATGATGTAATTATCAAATTCATACAAGCATTGGCTAGCAGATTTATTATATAGAATATCACCTTCATCGATTCTAGTGAGAGAATTTACCTCCACTACTTGTGTCAGGATGTCGAGCCCATGTATTTCTTCAATAGGTGGTAAATTCTTAACATCTTCAGCTTTAATACCTTTTTCCTTCATAGATTTCTTAGCTTCTTGCATATCTTCTGGACTGAGGAATAGAATACCTCTTTTCTTTGGGGTTGGCTTAGGTGGTGGTTCAGGAAGTGTCCAATCATCGGCATTTCTCAATATATTATTCAATAGTTCTTCAGCCTGCCCAACAGTTCGTTCCCTGAAAACACAACCAGCACAACTATCTAGGTAGTCCCTAGAAGCATCGGTTAGTCCATTATAAAAGATATCAAGTATTTCATTTTTCTTAAGAGGATGATCAGGGGCATTAAGTAGTTGGATAAGCCTCCCCCAAGCTTGAGGGAGATTCTCTTCTTCAATTTGCACAACGTTAAATATTTCCTGTAAACCAGCTTGTTCTTTGTGAGCAGGAAAATATTTTTCAGAGAAGTAATATATCATATCCTGGGGACTACGCACACAACCAGGAGCAAGAGTATTAAACCATTTCTTAGCATCACCCTTTAATGAGAAAGGAAACAACTTAAGAATATAGTAGTAATGAATATTTTCCTCATGAGCAAATAGGGTGGCAATATCATTCAACTTAGTAAGATGTGCCACAACAGTTTCAGTTTCATAACCATAAAAAGGATCAGATTCAACCAAAGTAATTAACTCAGGATCGAAAGAGAATTCATAATCCTTATCGGCAACAAAGATAGGAGAGGTAGAAAACTTAGGATCATATTTCATTCTCTCCCTCATAGATTTTTCTTTCAACTCAGCAAGCAATTTTCTAACCTCATCTCTATCATTACAAGCAAGAATTGCTCCAGCTGTCTCCCTATCAAAAACATATCCATCAGATATCTTAGGCATTTCAACTCTAGTAGGAGAGCAAGGCATAATAGGTGAATCATAATTTTCAAGAGTTTCAACATTTTCAATTCCTTTAGCTTTAGCAATTTGTTCATCAAGAAATTCACCAAGTGGCACAGTATTATCAAGCATAGTATTAGCATCATCAATAGTTTCATTCATAGTAGAAGTAGTATCATCAATAACTTGCAACATATCAGAATGAATAGCAGGTGGTGGTGTCGCAAGCCTACTCAAAACAGAAGGTGAATCAAGTGCAGAGTGTGATGGCAGTTCCTTACCTCCTCTAGTCATAGAGGGGACGATCTTGGTCTTAGCGTCTTTCAGATTCTTCATAGTGATCAACAGATATAAATCCCAAGTGACTCAACAGATAGAGCTATGCTCTTCGGCAACGGCACCAGAAAAAGGTCTTGATAACCCACAAGTATAGGGGATCGCAACAGTTTTTGCGGGTAGTATTTCACCCAGATTTATTGATTCGACACAAGGGGAGCCAAAGAATATTTGCAAGTATTAGCAGTTGAGTTGTCAATTCAACCACACCTGGAGAACTAAATATCTGCAGCAAAGTGTTTAGTAGCACAGTAGTATGATAGTTTCAATAGCAATAGTAACAGTAGCAACAGTAACAGAAGCAGTTTTGTAGTGATTGTAACAGCAGCAGCAACGAAAGTAACTTAGCAAAGATCAATATGCGAAAAGCGTAGGCATTGGATCAGTGATGGATAATTATGTTGGATGACATTCATCATGTAACAGTCACAACCTAGGGCGATACACAATAGCTCCAATTCATCAATGTAATGTAGGCATGTATTCCGTATATAGTCATACGTGCTTATAGTAAGAACTTGCATGACATCTTTTGTCCTACCCTCCCGTGGCAGCGGGGTCCATAAGGAAATCTAAGGGATATTAAGGCCTCCTTTTAATAGAGAACCGGAACAAAGCATTAACACATAGTGAATACATGAACTCCTCAAACTACGGTAATCACCGGAAAGAATCCCAATTATTGTCACCTTGGGGTATGCGGATCATAACACGTAATAGGTGCATATAACTTGCAAGATAGGATCAAGAACTCAAATATATTCATGAAAACATAAAGGTTCAGATCTGAAAACATGGCACTCGGGCCCTAGTGACAAGCATTAAGAATAGCAAAATCATAGCAACATCAATCTCAGAACATAGTGGATACTAGGGATCAAAGCCCTAATAAATTGACTCGATTACATGGTAAATCTCATCCAACCCATCACCGTCTAGCAAGCCTATGAAGAAATTACTCACACACGGTGGTGAGCATCATGAAATTGGTGATGGAGGATGGTTGATGATGACGACGGTGTTGAATCCCCCACTCCGGAGCCCCGAACGGACTCCAGATCAGCCCTCCTGATGAAGAACAGGAGGTGGCAGCAGCTTCGTATCGTAAAACGTGATGATTCTTTCTCTCTAATTTTTTTCTCCATGAATAGGTACTTATAGCATTGGAATTAGGGTAAACGGAGCTGTCAGGGCCCCACAAGCCTGGGGGGCACGCCCCCTGAGCTTGTGGCTCCTGGGTGGCCCCCCTCTAGTAGATCTTTTCGCCAATATTTTTTATATATTCTGAAATAATTCTCTGTAAATTTTCAGGTCCATCCAAGAACTTTTATTTCTACACAAAAATAACACCATGGCAATTCTGCTGAAAACAACGTCAGTCCGGGTTAGTTCCATTCAAATCATGCAAATTAGAGTCCAAAACCAGAGCAAAAGTTTTTGGAAAAGTAGATATGTTTGGGACGTATCATTGCTTCCCCGAGGTCTTTCTTTGAAAATCTCTTGTTCAAATAACCCTTTATGCTTTCCAAAAATTCTATATCATTTCCAATCAATAATATGTCATCCACATACAGTATTAGAAATGCTACAGAGCACCCACTCACTTTCTTGTAAATACAAGCTTCTCCATGAACTTGTATAAATTCAAAAGCTTTGATCACCTCATCAAAGCGAATATTCCAACTCTGAGATGCTTGCACCAGTCCATAAATGGATCACTCGAGCTTGCATACCTTATTAGCATCCTTAGGATTGACAAAACCTTCGGGTTGCATCATATACAACTCTTCCTTAAGGAAACCATTAAGGAACGCCATTTTGACATCCATCTGCCAGATTTCATAATCAAAAAATGCAGCAACTGCTAACATAATTCTAACAGACTTCAGCATCGCTACGGGTGAGAAAGTCCCATCATAGTCAACCCCTTGAACTTGTCGAAAACCCTTTGCGACAAGTCAAGCTTTATAGACGGTGACATTACCATCAGCGTTCGTCTTCTTCTTGAAGATCCATTTGTTCTCAATGGCCTTTCGGTCATCGGGTAAGTCAAGGAAAGTCCATATACTTGGTTTTCATACATGGATCCTATCTCGGATTTCATGGCCTCAAGCCATTTGTCGGAATCTGGGCTCATCATTGCTTCTTCATAGTTCGTAGGTTCACTGTTGTCCAATAACATGACTTCTAGGATAGGATTACCATACCATTCAGGGGCGGTACGTGTCCTGGTGGACCTACGAAGTTCAGTAGTAGCTTGATTCGAAGTTTCATGATCATTATCATTGGCTTCCCCTCCGGTTGGTGTAGGCATCACGGGAGCTTCTTTCTGTGATGTGCTACTTTCCAATTCGAGAGAAGGTACGATTACCCCATCAAGATCTACCTTCATCCCACTCACTTCTTTCAAGAGAAAATTCTTCTCTAGAAAGGATCCATTCTTGGCAACAAAGATGTTACCCTCGGATCTATGGTAGAAGCTATACCCAATGGTCTCTTTAGGGTATCCTATGAAAACGCACTTCTCCGCTTTGGGTTCGAGCTTATCAGGCTGAAGCCTCTTGACATAAGCGTCGCATCCCCAAACTTGAAGAAACAATAGCTTAGGTTTCTTGCTGAACCATAATTCATATGGTGTCATCTCAACAGATTTAGACGGTGCCCTGTTTAAAGCAAATGCGGCTGTCTCTAATGCATAACCCCAAAATGATAGTGGCAAATCGGTAAGAGACATCATAGAACACACCATATCCAATAGAGTACGATTACGATGTTCGGACACACCATTACGCTGTGGTGTTCCAGGTGGCGTGAGCTATGAAACAATTCCACATTGTCTTAAATGCATACCAAACTCGTAACTCAGATATTCACCTCCATGATCAGATCATAGAAATTTTATCTTCTTGTTGTGATGATTTTCTACTTCACTCTGAAACTCCTTGAACTTTTCAAATGTTTCAGACTTGTGTTTCATTAAGTAAATATACCCATATCTACTTAAATCATCTGTGAAGGTTAGGAAATAACGATATCCACTGCGTGCTTCAACACTCATTGGACCGCATACATCGGTATGTATTATTTCCAATAAGTCACTTGCCCGCTCCATTGTGCCGGAAAACGGGGTTTTAGTCATCTTGCCCATGATCGAGGCATGGTTCACATGTCTCAAATGATTCAAAGTCAAGTGATTCCAAAAGTCCATCAGTATGGAGTTTCTTCATGCGCTTTACATCAATATGACCTAAGCGGCAGTGCCATGAGTATGTGGTATTATCATCATTCACTTTACATCTTTGGCATCAATATTATGAACATGTGTATCACTACGATCAAGATTCAACAAGAATAAACCATTCACATTGGGTGCATGACCATAAAAGATATTATTCATATAAATAGAACAACCATTATTCTCGGATTTGAATGAATAACCATCTCGCAATAAACAAGATCCAGATATAATGTTCATGCTCAACACGGGCACCAAATAACAATTATTCAGGTTTAAAACTAATCCCAAAGGTAGACGTAGAGGGAGCGTGCCGACGGCGATCACATCGACCTTGGAGCCATTTCCAACGCGCATTGTCACCTCATCCTTAGCTAGCCTTTGTTTATTCTGCAGCTCCTGTTTCAAGTTACAAATATTAGCCACCGAACCAGTATCAAATACCCAGGCGCTACTACGAGCACTAGTAAGGTACACATCAATAACATGTATATCAAATATACCTTTGTTGACATTGCCAGCCTTCTTATCTGCCAAGTACTTAGGGCAGTTCCGGTTCAAGTGGCCATTCCCCTAGCAATAGAAACACTCAGTCTCATGTTTGGGTCCAGCTTTGGGTTTCTTCACGGGAGCGGCAACTGGCTTGCCATTCTTCTTGAAGTTCCCTTTGTTTCCCTTGCCCTTCTTGAAACTGGTGGTCGACCATCAACACTTGATGCTATTTCTTGATTTCTACTTCCGCGGCTTTAAGCATCGCGAAAAGCTCAAGGATCGTCTTCTCCATCCCTTGCATGTTATAGTTCATCACGAAGCTCTTGTAGCTTGGTGGCAGTGACTGAAGAACCCTGTCAATCGCTACTTCATCTAGAATATTAACTCCCAACTGATTCAAGCGGTTGAAGTACCCAGACATTTTGAGTACGTGCTCACTAATGGAGCTGTTTTCCTCCATCTTACAGCTAAAGAACTTGTCTGAGGCGTCATACCTCTCCACACGGGCATGAGCCTGAAATACCAATTTCAGCTCCTAAAACATCTCATATGCCATGTGGTGCTCAAAATGCTTTTGGAGCCCTAGTTCTAAGCCGTAAAGCATGGTGCACTGAACTATCGAGTAGTCATCACACCTCGCCTGCGAAATATTCACAACATCCACAGTTGAGGGAGCGGGTGGCACACCTGGCAGTGTATCAAGGACATAAGCCTTCTGTGCAACACTGAGGATAATCCTCAGATTACGGACCCAGTCCACATAGTTGCTTCCATCATCTTTCAACTTTTCTTTCTCTAGGAACGCATTAAAATTCAGGGGAGCTACAGCGCGAGCCATTGATCTACAACGTAATTTGCAAAGACATTTTAGACTACGTTCATGATAATTAGTTCAACTAATCAAATTACTAATGAACTCCCACTTAAATCAACATCCCTCAAGTTGTCTAAGTGATACATGATCCAAATTCACTAACCCAAGTCCGATCATCACGTGAGATGGGGTAGTTTCAATGGTGAACATCTCCATGTTGATCATATCTTCTATATGACTCATGTTTGACCTTTTGGTCCTCCGTGTTCCGAGGAGGCTCGTCAGGTTAACCTAAGTATTTCTGCATGTGTAAAACTGGCTTACACACCCGTTGTATGCGAACGAAGAGTCTATCACACCCGATCATCATGAGGTGCTTCGAAATGAAGAACTTATGCAACGGTGCATACTAAGGGAGAACACTTTTATCTTGATATTAAGTGGAGGGATCATCTTATAATGCTATCGTCGTTCTAAGCAAAATAAGATGCATAATGGATAAACATCACATGCAATCAATATGTGACATGATATGGCCAATATCTTCTTGTGCTTTTGATCTCCATCTCCAAAGCACCGACATGATCTCCATCATCACCTGCATGACACCATGATCTCCATCATCTCCAAGGTGCCGTCATGTGGTTGTCTCCACCAACTATTGCTTCTACAACTATTGCTAACTCACAGCGCTAAAGTAAAGCAATTACATGGCGTTTAATGATTGACACACAGATCATACAATAAATTAAGACAACCCTATGGCTCCTGCCGGTTGCCATACTCATCGACATGCAAGTCGTGAACTTATTACAAAACATGATCATCTCATACATCACATATATCATATCACATCATAGCCATACCACATCACATGCCCTGCAAAAACAAGTTAGACGTCCTTGCTACTTGTGAGCTGCGTTGGGATTTCCTCCGAAGAGGAAGGGTGAAGCAATATAGTAGCGGATAGTATTTCCCTCAGTGAGAACCAAGGTTATCGAACCAATAGGAGAACCAAGCAAATTCCTAGTAAGCAGTACTGATACGTCCAATTTGCATCATGATTTCCTACTGTTATTTATAATGTATTTGATCATTATTTCACTTTATGATGCAATTTTTATGCCTTTTCTCTCTTAATTTGCAAGATTTATATGAAGAGGGAGAATACCGGCAGCTGGAATTCTGGACCTGAAATAGCTACAGCAGAGATACCTATCCTACAGAGCTCCAATTGACTTGAAACTTCACGGAGATATTTTATTGAATATATAAAAAATACTGGAGAAAAGAAATACTGGAGGGGACCCACCAGTTGCCCACAAGGCAACAGGGCGTGCCCCCCCTGGGCACGCCCTGATGCCTTGTGGGGCCCCTGGCTGGCCTATGGCCCCCTCCTTCTGCTATTTAAGCTCATTTGCCCTAAAAAAATAGAGAGAAGACTTTTGGGATGAAGCGCCGCCATCTCGAGGTGGAACCTGGGCAGGAGCAATTTTGCTCTCCGACGGAGCGATTCCGCCGGGGATAATTCCCTCCGGGAGGGGGAAATCGAAGGCATCGATATCACCAACGATCCTCTCATCGTGGGAGGACCAATCTTCATCAACATCTTCACCGGCACCATCTCATCTCAAAACCTAGTTCATCTCTTGTATTCAATCTTTGTCTCAAAACCTCAGATTGGTACATGTGGGTTGCTAGTAGTGTTGATTACATCTTGTAGTTGATGCTAGTTGGTTTAATCGGTGGAAAATTATATGTTCAGATCCTTAATGATATTCAATACCCCTCTGATCTTGAACATGAATATTATTTGTGAGTAGTTACTTTTGTTCTTGAGGACATGGTGGAAGTCTCGTCATAAGTAATCATGTGAATTTGGTATTCGTTCGATATTTTGATGATATGTATGTTGTTGCTTCCTTTAGTGGTGTCGTGTGAACGTCGACTACATGACACTTCACCATCTTTGGGCCTAAGGGAAGGCATTGTGGAGTAGTAATTAGATGATGGGTTGCTAGAGTGACAGAAGCTTAAACCCTAGTTTATGCGCTATTCCGTAAGGGGCTGATTTGGATCCATATGTTTCATGCTATGGTTAGATTTATCTTAATTCTTCTTTCGTAGTTGCGGATGCTTGTGAGAGGGGGTAATCATAAGTGGGAGGCTTGTTCAAGTAAGAACAGCACCCAAGCACCGGTCCACCCACATATCAAATTATCAAAGTGACGAATGTGAATCAAACAAACATGATGAAAGTGACTAGATTAAATTCCCATGTGTCCTGGAGAATGCTTTGCTTATTATACGAGTTTGTTCCGGCTTGTCCTTTGCTATAAAAAGGATTGGGCCACCTTGCTGCACTTTATTATACTTTTTACTTGTTACTTGTTATGAATTATCTTGCTATCGAAACTATCTGTTACCGCTACTTTCAGTACTTGCAGATAATACCTTGCTGAAAACCGCTTGTCATTTCCTTCTGCTCCTTGTTGGGTTCGACACTCTTACTTATCGAAAGGATTACGATGATCCCCTATACTTGTGGGTCATCAAGTACCTACACACACAAGAGCAAATACTTGCACCCAACGCGGGCAAGAGGGTTGTCAATCCCCTTGAACTCGTTACTTGCAAGGATTAAATCTGGTAAAGATAGATATATAAATTGAAAAGTAAAATAAAAAGAATAAAATTGCAGCTAGGTATTTTTGGTTTTAGTAATATGATTAAAGTAGACCCGAGGGCCATAGTTTTCACTAGAGGCTTCTCTCTTGAAACATAGCATACGGTGGGTAGACAAATTACTGTCGGACAATTGATAGAAAAGCGCATAATTATGATGTTATTCATGGCAATGATCATATATATAGGCATCACGTCCGTGACAAGTAGACCAAAACGATTTTGCATCCACTACTATTACTCTACTTCGAGAGCGCTTCTATGCTTTGCCTCTCTATGTATTAAGTTCATAACAAATAGAGTAATGCATGAAGTATGATGACATGATGTAGACAGAATAAACTCAAGCAATATGATTAAACCCCATTATTTTACCCTTAATGGCAACAATACAAATACGTGCCTGTTACCCCTTCTGTCACGAGGTGAGGACATCGCAAGATTGAACACATTACAAAGCACCTCTCCCACTGAAGATAAATCAATCTAGTTGGCCAAACCAAACGGATAGATCGGAGAGAAATACAAAGCTATAATAATCATGCATAATAAATTTCAGAAAAGACTCAATTACTTTCAATGAATAATCTAATCATAAACCCACAATTCATCGGATGCCAACAAACACACCGCAAAAGAAGATTACATCAGATAGAACTCCATGAAGATCATGGAGAACTTTGTATTGAAGATCAAATTGAGAGAGAAAGCCATCTAGCTACTAGCTATGGACCCGTAGGTCTGTGGTGAACTACTCACACATCATCGGAAGGGCAACAAAGGTTGATGTAGAAGCCCTCCGTGATCGATTCCCCCTCCGACAGAGTACCGGAAAAGGCCTCCAGATGGGATCACGGAAGAACAGAAGCTTGCGGCGGTGGAAAAGTTGTTTCAGGTGGCTCTTTGGGGGGTTTGGATTATTTGGGAATTTATAGCGTTGGAATTAAGTCAGACGGAGCCACGAGGGGCCCACAAGGCATCAGGGCGCGCCTACCCCCCAGGGCGTGCCCTATTGCCTTGCCATCTCCTCGTAGGTCTTCTGGTCCTCCCCCGAAGCTTCTAGGGTCTATTTTGTCCAGAAAAAAATTGTCAAAAAGTTTCGTAGCGTTTGGACTCCGTTTGGTATTGATTTTCTATAAAACCAAAAACAAGCAGAAAACATCAGCTGGCACTAGGCACTGAGTTAATAGGTTAGTCCCAAAAACTGATATAAAATTGCATATAAAGTATCTAAGAATGATAATATAATAGCATGAAACAATCAAAAATTATAGATACGTTGGAGACGTATCAGTATCCCCAAGCTTAATTCCTGCTCATCCTCGAGTAGGTAAATGATAAAAATAGAATTTTTGATGTTGAATGCTACCTAGCATGTTTATCATGTAATCTCTCTTACGGTATAGATATTGACAAACGATGAAGTAATTGATATCAACATAATAATATCCATGAATACAAGAACATAATCATTAAGTTTTTAAAATATACGATGCTCAACGAATGTTATCCCTACTCATTGAATTATGTAAGCATGGCATGACTCCGCCTTCACCGCATAAATAGAAATCATGAGTACCCAGTGTCAAACCAGGCAATTGTATCATACTTTTTCACGTGCTTCAGCATTTTCAACTCCACTCAATACATGAGCGTGAGACATGGACATTAGCACTATGGGTGGAATAGAATGTGGTGGTAGAGATATATAGGAGAAGTCAAAAAGGAAGAAAGGCTTGAATCAACTCGGCGGATCAATAGGCAATGGAGAGGCCCATCAATCGATATCAATGCGATCGAGGAGTAGGGATTGCCATGCAACGGATGCACTAAGACCTATATGTCTATGAAAGCTCAATGGAAACTAAGTGGGTGTGCATCCAACTTGCTTGCTCATGAAGACCTCGGGCATTTTGAGGAAGCCCGTTATCGGAATATACAAGCCAAGGTCTATAATGAAAAATTCTCACTAGTATATGAAAGTGATATCTCAGGAGACTCTCTATATGAAGAACATGGTGCTACTTTGAAGCACAAGTGTGGTAAAAGGATATTAGCATTGCCCCTTCTCTCATTTTCTTTACTTCTCTCTCTCTCTCTCTCTCTCTCTCTCTCTAGAACAATATCATGGACCTCATACCCACATTTTGGAGGACTCATCAGTCTTCATCATTCTTTTCCTCACTGGGACAATGCTCTAATAATGATGATCATCACACTTTTATTTACTTACAACTCGATGAACTAATACAAGATGACTCTATATGAATGCCTCTGGCAGTATACCAGGATGTGCAATGATCTAGCGTAACATGTATAACAATGATGAACGGTGGCTTTGCCACAAATATAATGCAGCTCTATATGATCATGCAAAGCAATATGATGATGAATACACATGTCATAAGACGGAACGGTGGAAGTTGCATGTCAATATATCTCGGAATGGCTATGGAAATGCCATGATAGGTAGGTATGGTGGCTGTTTTGAGGAAGATATAAGGAGGCTTATGTGTGATAGAGCGTATCGTATCACGGGGTTTGGATGCACCAGCGAAGTTTGCGCCGACTCTCGAGGTGAGAAAGGGCAATGCACGGTACCGAAGAGGCTAGCAAATTGCGGAAAGGTGAGAGTACGTAATTGCCCATGAACTCACATTAGTCATAAAGAACTCATATACTTATCGTGAAAGTTTTATTAGCCCTCGAAGCAAAGTACTACTCGCATGCCCCTAGGGAGGAGGTTGGTAGGAGTTAACCATCATGCACCCCCGATTATGACAGCACTCAAGGATTTCAATCAGACATAAAAAATGCTCAAACATCACCGCCAGGCCATGACGGACACTTAAATGAGTAGTGCATAACAAGCTTTAATATCAATATTTCTACTAACTAATGATCATGAACCAATACCCTTTCATATTACGACATCAATATAATTAAACCATACGCCTCATATTTAGTGATCTACATGAAAGTTTTTATTATACCACTCTTACATACCTATCATTTTCAGACTAGTCTTATAACTCATGCATATTACCACTTCCTATTTAAGACTCTCATAAAGATTTAAGTGAAGCATGAGAGTGAAATAATTTCTATAAAATATATAACCACCGTCGTGCTCTAACAAATAGCTCACAGAGTATTCAAAAAAATTAAGATGAATGTGTGTCTCTCTCAAAAGGTGTGTCCAGCAAACAATGAGTGTGGCAAACTAAAAAGCAAAAAAACTATGGCACAAGTCGCTCCAAGTAAAACTCATATCATGTGATGAATAAACATATAGCTCCAAGTAACATACCGATGAATTCTGGACGAAAGAGGGGATGCCATCCGGGGCATCCCCAAGCGTAGACGCTTGGGTCTTCCTTGAATATTACCTTGGGGTGCCCTGGGTATCCCCAAGCTTAGGGTCTTGCCGCTCCTTATTCCTTTACTCATCGTGATCTCACCCAAAACTTGAAAACTTCAGCACACAAAACTCAACAGAAACTTCGTGAGATCCGTTAGTATAATAAATCAAATCATCCACTTTAGGTACTGTTATAAACTCATTCATAATTGTTCTTGCATAATACCTACTGTATTCTAACTTCTCCATGACTTATACCCCCCGATATAATCCATAGCATCATTAAAATAAGCACACTATGCAATAAAAACAGAATCTGTCTAAAACAGAACAGTACACAATGAAAGAATATTTATCCATACTTTTGTAACTCCAAAAATTCTGAAACATTAGGACAACGTAAACAATTTGTACCCCAATACTGTGTAAAAACTTCAGATTTTTCTGAAGTTCCAGTAAAAAATGTAAAATCAAATACTGGGCGCAAAACTTTCTGTTTTCAAATAGCATCAATTATACTATCATTTAAATCATCCCAAAGGCATTACTTGGCACAAACATTAATTAAAAGATAAAAACACAATCATTACAGTAGAAGTAATCATGTGACTCAAGAAAATTAAAAATTACAATAAAGATAAATATTGGGTTGCCTCCCAACAAGCGCTATTGTTTTATGCCCCTAGCTAGGCATAATGCATCATTTCAAGTATTGTCATAACCATAAGCGTGGTCATCCATATTCCTTTCATACTCCCTTCTTTCAACAGCAAGTTTCCTAATGGGAAAACAAAAGTAATTGAAAGGACTGAATTTAATAGGCACCGGATCTGTAAGATTAAGCTTGGGAGGAGGAGGCTCCTCCTTCGGTCCTTTATAAGTGATAGTTATTTCTTCGTTGTAAAGATTTCTATAAAGGTGTTCACGCAATGTTTGCCCAAGCATAAAGTCTAGACCAACGTTTCCTATAGCAAATTTATCATTTTGTTCAGAAATTTTATCAACCAAAATAGATGGGGGAACCTTTTTCCTAAGATTCTCGTTATAAGCAGCATAGTCTGTTGATTTTAACCTTCTTATCTCTTCTTGATCGTAAAGAATTTCTTATATAGGAGGGCATTCACTATTTTTTCTATAGTAGGCAAATATCTCTCTAGCCTCTCTCATAATGTGGCCAAACTCATGAACAAGAAATATTGTAGCTAAGCGTTTAACAGAAGGATCATGTATATTAGAAAATTCTAGAAATATCTGTTGTATAGTAGGATGCATGTGCACAAATTGTCTCTCCAATTCAACTATAAGCAAAGATATGGCATCCGCGAGACTAGTAGTTCTAGCAAGAATTGATCCCCCTATCATAGGTAACGAGCCCGCAAGTAAAGAAATCTTGAATAACTCCTTTCCCAATAACATTACCACTACCTATATGGAGCCTTTTTGTATGCATAACAATGGCTTCTTCTTTATTGTTAGGATCATCATCAGCAAGATTATCAAGTGTTTCTTTATTAGTAACTTCATCAAAGCTTCTTTTAGTATTTTCATTTTTCATAAGACTTAGTAGCATGGCTTGATGATCAAATGGTTCCGCGCTAGTGGCGGAAGCATCATTAACTTTCCCGAACTCAGAGATGATAGCAACTTCAAGTAAACAAGAAAAATAAAATATTTTTGTGTTTTTTTAACAAGGCTAATAAAACAAGTAAAGTCAAATAAAAAGTATAACAAGTAAATGATAATTTGTGTGAAGGAACTTGTAGGTATTTGATGATGTCTCCCCGGCAACGGCGACATAAATTCTTTCTGCTACTTGCGAGCTGCGTTGGGATTTTCCCCGAAGAGGAAGGGTGAAGCAATATAGTAGCGGATAGTATTTCCCTCAGCGAGAACCAAGGTTATCGAACCAATAGGAGAACCAAGCAAATTCCTAGTAAGCAGTACCTACACACACAAGAGCAAATACTTGCACCCAACGCGGGCAAGAGGGTTGTCAATCCCCTTGAACTCGTTACTTGCAAGGATTAAATCTGATAATGATAGATATATAAATTGAAAAGTAAAATAAAAAGAATAAAATTGTAGTAACATATTTTTGGTTTTAGTAATATGATTAAAGTAGACCCGGGGGCGATAATTTTCACTAGAGGCTTCTCTCTTGAAACATAGCATACGGTGGGTAGACAAATTACTGTTGGGCAATTGATAGAAAAGTGAATAGTTATGATGTTATTCATGGCAATGATCATATATATAGGCATCACGTCCATGAGAAGTAGACTGAAACGATTCTGCATCTACTACTATTACTCCACTTCGAGAGCGCTTCTATGCTTTCCTCTCTACGTATTAAGTTCATAACAAACAGAATAATGCATGAAGTATGATGACATGATGTAGATAGAATAAATTCAAGCAATATTATTAAACCCCATCATTTTACTCTTAATGGCAAGAATACAAATACGTGCCTCGCTACCCCTTCTGTCACGAGGTGAGGACACCGCAAGATTGAACCCATTACAAAGCACCTCTCCCACTGAAGATAAATCAATCTAGTTGGCCAAACCAAATGGATAGATCGGACAGAAATACAAAGCTATAATAATCATGCATCATAAAGTTTAGAAAAGACTCAATTACTTTCAATGAATAATCTGATCATAAACCCACAATTCATCGGATCCCAACAAACACACCGCAAAAGAAGATTACATCGGATAGAACTCCATGAAGATCATGGAGAACTTTGTATTGAAGATCAAAGAGAGAGAGAAAGCCATCTAGCTAGCTATGTACCCGTAGGTCTATGGTGAACTACTCACACACCATCGGAAGGGCAACAAAAGTTGATGTAGAAGCCCTCCGTGATCGATTCCGCCTCCGGAAGAGTACCGGAAAAGGCCTCCAGATGGGATCACGGAAGAACAGAAGCTTGCGGCGGCAGAAAAATTGTTTCAGGTGGCTCTCTGGGGTTTTTGGAATATTTGGGAATTTATAGCGCTGGAATTAGGTCAGACAGAGCCACGAGGGGCCCACAAGGCATCAGGGCGCGCCTACCCCCCAGGGCGCGCCCTGTTGCCTTGCCGTCTCCTCGTATGTCTTCTGGTCCTCCCCCGAAGCTTCTAGGGTCTCTTTTGTCCAGAAAAAAATCGTCAAAAAGTTTCGTAGCGTTTGGACTCCGTTTGGTATGGATTTTCTGTAAAACAAAAAACAAGCAGAAAACAGTAGCTGGCACTAGGCACTGAGTTAATAGGTTAGTCCCAAGAAATGATGTAAAATTGCAGATAAAGTATCTAAGAATGATAATATAATAGCATAAAACAATAAAAAATTATAGATACATTGGAGACGTATCAGTCCTCTACTTTGTTGTTGCATGTTTTGCGTGGCTTCTAGGGGCAAACTATAGAACCGTTCTTATCTACGCAAAGCCACACCGGTGATATACAAGTTGCCTTTTAACCTTCTACAAGGACCGCCATTGTCAAATCAAATTCAACTAAAGTGGGAGAGATAGACACCCGCCAGCCACTTTATGCAATACAAGTTGCATGTCAGTCGCGGAACCAGTCTCTTGTGCGAGGATAAGTAAAGTTGGTCCGGGCCGCTTCATCCCACAATACCGCCAAATCCAAATATGATAAAGGAGGTAAGCAATCTAAACATCAACGCCCACAACCAATTTGTGTTCTACTCGTGCATAACATCTACGCATAAACCTGGCTCATGATGCCACTGATGGGGAACGTTGCATGGAAAAAAAATGGACAAAACACCCAAGATCTAATCTATGGAGATGCTAGCAACGAGAGGGGAGTGTGTCTACATACCCTTGTAGACCCAAAGCGTTAACGATCTGGAGATCGTGGTTGGCGTAGTCATACTCCTTCACGATCCAATCCGATCCGAGCGCCGAACGAACGGCACCTCCGAGATGTGCACACGTATGGCTCGGTGACGTCTCCTCCTTCTTGATCCAGCAAGCGAGGGTGGAGAGGTAGATGTGATCTAGGCCAACACGACGGCGTGGTGATGGTGGTGGCAGCGGAACACCGGCAGGGCTTCGCCAAGCGCTACGCGGAGAAGGAGGAGTAACGGGAGCGGGAGGCGCCAAGGGGTGGAAGCGCTGTTGCCCCCTGCGCCTCCCCACCTTTATATAGGCGTGGGGGGGGCTGGTGGCTTGCCCTCCAAGCCCCTAGGGTCGTTGGCCAAGGGGGAGGAAGGTGGGCCCCACTCCAGAACCTTCTAGAACCTTCCCGGTATAATACCGAAAAATCTCGAACATTTTCCGGAACCCTGAATATGGCTTCCCATATATATATATATATATATATATATATATATATATATCTTTACCTCCGGACCATTCTGGAGCTCCTCGTGATGTCCCGGATCCCATACGGGACTCCGAACAATAATCGGTCTTGCATTATTAATATCCCAATACTACCGTAGCGTTACCGAACGTTAGTGTGTGACCCTACGGGTTCGAGAATCATGCAGACATGACCGAGACACCTCTCCGATCAATAATCAATAGCGGGACCTAGATGCCCATATCGATTCCCACATATTCAATGAAGATCTTTATCGGTTTGAACCACAATGTCGAGGATTCAGTTAATCCCGTATACAATTCCCTTTATCCGGCGATATGTTACTTGCCCGATATTTGATCGTCGGTATCTCCATACCTAGTTCAATATCGTTATCGGCAAGTCTCTTTACTCATTCCGTAATACAAGATCCCCGCGACTAAACTCATTAGTCACATTCTTGCAAGCCATTAATGATATTGTATTACTGAGAGGGCCCAGAGATATCTCCCCGTCATACGGAGTGACAAATCCTAGAATCGATCCATGCAACCCAACAAACACTTTTGGAGATACCTATAGAGCACCTTTAAGATCACCCAATTACGAAGTGACGTTTGATTTACCCACAAAGTATTCTTCTCGTATTCGGGAGTGGCATGATCTCATGGTCTAAGGAACAGATACTTGACATGAAGAAAGTAGTAGCAAATAAACTAAGTGATACGATCTGATGCTAAGCTTAGGGTTGGGTCTGTCCATCACATCATCCTCCTAATGATGTGATCGCATTATTAAATGACAACTCATGTCTGTGGTTAGGAAACCTTAACCATCTTTAATGTTAGGACCGAGAGTATATCGACCAGAGGGGGGGTGAATGGGAGATTCAAAAAATCTTGCGAATGTTTTGAACTGATCCCAAACACAGCAGCGGAAATAAGGTTCGGTAGATAAGTATTTAAACAAGCTTGCAACAGAGGAGCAAATCTATCGAAGAAGAAAGTAGTAGTTGTTCGAGCGAAGAATATCACAAGATTGACTGGTATGATGGTAAAGCAATATATGAACATATGCAATAGTACGAAAGTAAACTAATGGGGACGGCCGAAATGAATGATGAGAGTGCGAGAGATAAGTAACGAATTATACTTGATCGGATAAACTATCGTCACAGAGCACGAAAATAAACTGCTGAAAGAGATGCAGTAAAATAGAGTGAACCAGTGGTGCTCGATGGCGACAGATGAATTTGGTAGACCAGTTCGCCCTTATGCCAAAGGACTATGTCTGGTTGGAGGGGCTGTGATTTAACACAGAAGATAAACTCTCTTCGCCCTATTCTCCTTCAACTTGGAGTTGATCAGACTCCAGTTGATTTCACTCGTGGTAGATACTTGTCGGTGATCTCCAAACCTTCGACAGACTTCTTCGCAGACCACAATGACTCTTGGTTGCTGAAGATCTTGCTCGGTGAAGACAATTACTCTTCGACACTCGAGCCGACACCTATCCGTCTAGAGAGTGTGCAGCTCTCAAGAGTAATAGGTACAAGAACTCTTAACTCGGAACTACTGTGATGCTCAACCACTGTCTAAGTTTTGGCTCTTGATTTTTCTCTCGGTGGATCTTAAACTCAAATCACTCGGAGAGGGGATGCTCAATCAATCTTCTCAGAAATCTTAAGCGGAGCAGCCAATGGGCAACGTTGGAGCGGGGTGGCTATTTATAGCCGCAGCCTTCCCTGATGGGAAATGACCAAATTGGACATGTAGAACAGCCAACGGGCGAGCGACACGAGTCCAACGGTCGGAATTGAGCACAATGGTAACATTATGTGCGGAGCAAGTAATGCTAACTCCTCAGTTAGAAAGATATCTCCTGCAGCACCGAAGAACAACGTCTTCTGCTGGTAGGTAATCATTCGAAACATAAAGAGATTTCTCTCAGTCTCGCATAGGTTTTGGGATAAGCATCACAGCGAATCTAAGCTTCGAGAACCTATACCCCTCTTAATAGTACGGAGGTCCTATGACTCAAATGAATGAAAGAAGAACAATGAAAAGAATGCTACGTCTTCACTTCGTCTTCATCTTCCATTGCTGCAGTCAATTTTCTTCGGACAAAAACACTGAACCAATTGCTTCGTGTCAGCAATAAATTTTCGATGGGTCATATCCTTCACGTCATTCTTCTCGTCTACAAGTCTTCAAGGGATGTAGCTCGTTCTTCTCTGCGGTGCAGATATTTTTTGGTGAAGTTCCTCGAACTGGACACCGGAGACAGCATTCTCTTCGGTACTGCATGGACTATTTCTTTCTGTGTGCACAAGCAAGCAAATCAGTCCATGCCTGTTTCTGTCAACAATCTCCAAAACACAAGAGGGCAAGTATTGCACCAACAATCTCCCCCTTTTTGGACGATTGTTGACAAAACAGAACACATCGAAAGATAGATAAGAGAATGAAATGGAATGTGAAGGAAGGTGAAAGACGAGAGATAAATACGAAGATAAAAACACGCTCCCCCTGAAGATATGCATCATTCTGATTGGAGTGAGCATAGAAGATAATACGAAAGGTAGCGAGGTGAATCTTCGTATGAGTGACATTGGCAGATGATCTCGTACGTAGTTTCATCCAATGCACTCGACGGTGTCTGAGGTATGTCCTGTGACACACAACCTTTGACATAGATTAGTTAGATAGCGGAGATAATTTGAAAAAGGTTGTGGCAAAGGATACGCCATGAAGATTTTCTCAGAACACAGTTTAATTCCACACGAGATATAGATTCCCTACAAATTAGGTGTTCGAGGAATAATCAGAGCAAAGGAGTCACAAGAATATTGCTCGGAGTGGATATGCTTCAGACGATGTTTTCCTACAACAAAGATGATCCCATAGACATATGCGAGGGAAAACAGCTTATCAGATAGAAAGAATTTGTTTTGAATTCATGAATAATTTTACTCTGAAGCGACTTCTCTTTTCCTGCATCGTTAGATAGTGAAAGATAAGTATAGGAGTAAGATATATGTAGTTTCAAGGAGTAGGATCCCTCTTTTTGAGAGACATGAATTCCAATCCTCCTTGAAGGGCTGTCACTTAACCTTGCACGAAAGATGAATATCGAGAATAATCATTGCAAGAAAGTAAGCATTCGATAGCACCTGCAAACAAATAACTGGAAGCAAATATAGCATTGCAGGGGTTATTAACGGTACATGACGACGCAGTATACCATCACCACAGGCGGTGAGAATAAGTTCCACGACAAAAAATTCAACGACCAAAAGCAAATTGTTCGAAAGAAGAGCAAATGGCGAATGGAAACACCCTGCAAATAACCCACTTTTCTATCTCTCGATGTTCTTCTCCCCCTTTTTGTGAACAAGTGTCAAAAAGGAAAGAGAATGCATGCGAGGAACTACTCGTTCGAAGAATCCCCAGAACTCGAGCTGTTCAGCGAAGCAGAACGAGCGATGGTCGAGGCCGAAGCAGGAGTTGGAGACGAAACACGGGCTTCGGGATCAGCTTCGGGAGTAGCAGTGCGAGGTGCATCTGGCTTGTATATATATGTGCCTGCTGTGTCGTCAAGTTCATCATCAGGTTCAACAAACAGTAGGTCGGTGGAGGGAGAACGCTGAGGAAGCACTGGGGTTTGCCTTCGAATACGAGGAACTTCAAACAGCTCCAGATAATCATAATCTTTCTCGATACCCTTGGCAGACAGTTGAGTGCGAGCATAATGCTTACGCGGAAGGGTCCATGAGCGCTTCTTCTGTTCTTTCTCATACAGCAGAGCTTGACGAGCATAATTGTGAAGCAAATTGATCTTAGTCATCATTTCCAGCTTTTCTTTGCGATCGAGCTTGATGTGACTTTCCAGGGCTTGCTGAGTGCGAAGACAAATTTCGTATAGAGAGGGATTTTCTTCATGAGGGATTTCTACTGTGACCTTCTTGACCTTTGGAGCTCTAGCAGACGCAGAAGCAGTGGCATCAATAGGAGTCTTCCCTTTGCCGATGTCCTTCACAATTCAGAGAGTGTCTCGGACTGGTGGCATGAAAACTTTCGGGACATATGGGCAGAAGAACTTTTTCTTGATGAGCTGCTCAATGGCGAACATGACCCATGGTGCATATGGCTTCAAGACTTGAGGGCTATTAGCTGCATAGGCCAAGTTGCGAATGAGAAGGTCTGGAATGTCAAGCCGAATGCCATGAGCTATTGCTTGAAGAGCATTTGCCATGATGCCATGAATGGTTTCGGGCCTGTTTGTTGGCGTGAGAGAGTTGCAGAGGATATAGAACAAGACTTTGTTCTCATAGGCCAAATTCTTAGGATTTGCCTCGGTACACTCATCTCCAACAAGTTTGGGGTCCAACAGCATGTGAAGTTCAGCTTCGGATACATCCCAGAAGTGCAGTCTGTGTTCACGTGAGGCATCAAATTTGCACCGAGGAAGATTCAACAGTGCCAAAAATTGGTCAGCCGAGCATTTGATCTTTTCCTAATCGGTCATCCATTCGAGAATCCAAGTACTGCTATTTGTAAGGTCCCCTGAGATATAAAGAGTGGCATAGAACTGAAGGATAACTTCACGGTTCCAGCCATGATTGAAACGAAGAAAACTCTTCAGGAAGACCTGTTCAATCTGCTCGATGGTGTGATGAAAGCAAGGTAAACTTTCGAGCTCAGCGAAATCCAGAATCTTGTGCTTGAATATGCGGTTCTTGCCATACATAATGCGAGCATAATACACGGCATGTTCCTTTGTCCAGAATCTAGGTGACAAGGATGTTCTTTCACCATCATATGGGCTGGTCCCAAAGAATGCAAGTTTCGAATGATGAAACTGCTCATTGAAAGCTGGACCATTTGGGCCATCATCAACAGGAAACAACGGATAAGTTTCCAGTGGGTTTCTTAGCGGTTCTTCATCGGCCATGGATTGGGTCCGAACATCATCAGGCGCAGGCACACCTTCCTCAATAGGCTTGAGAGGAGCACGAGGCCTCCTCGATTTTTCTCGTGCAGATGGCTTTGAGGAACTTGACTGACTACTGTTCTTGCTCACCAGAACTCCTTCGGCATCCTTTTGACTTTCGGGCTCAAGGGGCTTTTCTTTCCTTGCTCTTTCTTTGGCGGGAGGCACGACAACTTATTTCTCAGTTGCTTGAGACACAGCTGGTGGGACAGTTTCTTTTCGAGCCATCGGCTCAGCAGATTTCTTTTCTTCCTCTACCAACTAAGGTGTAGTGGTGTGAGGAGCAGGATCAACATCCATCCGGGTAGGGGCGCCAGATGATGTGACCGGGGGTGTTTTCTCTCGGGAAGCATTGAGCTTCCCCTCAATCTTGTCATTTTCTTCCTTATTCGGTTCGGAGGGCTCTGCTTGCTCTGTTCTTGGTGGCGATGGATCTGCCTTCTCAACTTCAATCTATTCATCAATCTCATCAGCTGGGGTTTGCTGCTTAGGAGGTGCATTTTCCTCATCAGTCTTTTCAAGGAATATATCAACAATTTCATGTTGCTCTTGAGCTTCTGGCGCAGGAATGATAACTTCTTCAGCACCAACCTGTTGCATGAGTTCATCCTCGAGAGGTGGAGATGGAGGAACTTGCTGCAAGGGTACATGGGAATCCAGTGTGGGATCAGCAGTGACATTTTGAAAGCGGCGGTCTTTGCTAGTTTTCAGCTTGCTCACTCTCGCCCTAGCCTTCTGACGTTTTTCTTCCTGAATTCTTCTTCGAGCGAGATCTGCCTTGCGGTCAATCTCCTCGTTTCTCCTGTCACACAGTTGAGATACTTCCATGTGCAGACGCGAGTGCCACTCAATTTTCTCATTGCGCAAGACACTGAGGGCCTTGGTGAGTTCAACAATTTCCTTGTTCATCTTTTTCCTTTCGGCTTCAGTCTTAGCCTCATTCATCATTCTCTCAACAGCTTGCTTGTCTTTCACAGCTTTATTTAGCTTCTTAGAGATTTTCCTCAGCTCGCTGAAATGCTTCGTCACCATTTCGGTGACATCATCCGGCAGTCCCAGACCGCTTACCTCATCAGCTTTTGCATCATATGCAGCACTGTCAATTACATCGATCATGAACTTGAAATCATACCTCTGTTCCTCTGTGGGAGTAGGAATAGTGACCCTGGTCTTCTTGGCAGCCACATCAGCACTTTCTTCAGACTGCAGCTTTCTCTTCGCTGCAGTGCTCGTCAAAGTTCTTGGAGCTGCAGAACCCGAGGGTTTGTCAATAGATGAAATTTGTGCATGCCTGGGTGACTTCCTTGGAGAGGATAAAACTTTCACTGGAGAGGGCCTCTTGGATGGCATGTTGAGAATGGCGGGACGATCATACAATGGAATTTCATCAGGGGTGTCTTCTCTGGATGACCCATCAGACGAGTCAGGAGCTGCCTTCTTGATTCTCTTGGCGAGAGTTTTCTTTCGTGGTGCACGAGGGGAAACAGATTTCCCAGATTTTCTTTCCTTCGAAGCTGATGCTCGTTCCTTCTTCTTTTGTACGTCTTGCTGGGTCAACGCGACGTTTTTTGCTTCAACTTGGTTTTTCTTTGCTTCTCTAGCATCACGCTTTGCTTTGGCCTTCGCCCTCTTAGCTACTTCATCGGGAAAATCAGCGATGGTTTTGAGGGAGTCGGGGTGAGCATTTGACGGTTGTGGTGGTCTGACTTTTTTGTCATCGGGGCCAATGCAGTTTTCGGCAATGCAGTCATTCCACGGTGGTGTGAAGGCAAACAAGATCTGGTACTTCTCGCGAACATTTTCATATTTGTACCATTTGCTAGCCCAGTGGTGGCGAATTCTTTGAAGCTTGTTGTTGCGATCTGTTGTTGATTCACCCTCAGGTGGAGTTCTGTAACTGTCAGGATCAGACATCTCTGCAGTGGTGTTCTTTTCTCTGCCACGACCGCCCTTTTTGGGATTTCCATCAGAGAAGATGGTTAGAGCGTCTGTGACCAATTCATCCTCGGGCTGACTGTGAGCAGAGGGAATCTCCTCATAATCTTCTTCTGGTTCAGACTCTTGTCTCTTCTTCGGAGCCTTGGGTGGCTTCGAGGATTTTCCTCCTCCAGTCATTCTCATTCGTTCAGACCTAGGTGGAAGCTGAGGCAATTTTTCGTCAGAATCTGAATACTCTTGCGAACTCTGTGACATGACCAACCTATGAAGTAGAATAGATGCGAGGGAGAAAACAAGGTAGGGTCATAAGCATGCACAGAAATATTTTGTACGAAAATGATTTTGAGGGAGTCCAACTAGGAACACGTGGAAAAATAGAAAGATATCATGGATAGATTTTACGAACTTGCCACGGAAAAACTCTAGGCAGGTTGATAGCTATCTAATCTTTCGGATAAATACACATGAACCCTAGATGAAGAAAACCAGTACGATGAAGATCTACAAACCGTACCAGTCAAATCCTAGTGATTCCTAAAGATCCACCGCAGTGAAATAAATCAAAGAAAATTGCATCGGTAAGAACTGCCCTAAGAACAGAGAGATGGAGAGGAGCAGTTCTGGATCTAAGTGTCCTAACTTGGCAACTTAGATTAACTACGGCAATGCGGGAGGACGGATTACCGCACCGGCATGATCAGCTGCGATGAGACTTCACCGGAGTTGCACGGCGGAGCTTCTCGCCGGAGTTGCTTCGAGCACGGGCTCGGGTGAAGGTGAAACGAGGGTTTGCGCGGATGAGGAAGAAGAAGCGACGAGGGGTATATATAGCAGAAGAGCAGAACCTCCTCTCCGAAATCTACGGCCCACAGTTGTGGGACGATCCGCATTCGACGGACACGATCACGATAGTGGAGATCGTGGGCACGTGGCAACCGTTTTCTGCGAGAAACTCGGGAAGAGAGCGGGAGGACGAAAGGTTTGAAGGGCTGAACCCCAAAAGTGGATAAAAGTTTGAAGTTGATTCCTTTCGCGACCAAGGACATCGGAGAGAGATCTTCTTCAGATCAAATTGCATGCTTACGACGGACAGCATAGATTTAGAAGAGAAAGAATAGAGGGAGAAAAGGGTCCAAAACAAAACACTCAGACAAACGAGAAGAAACACCAAACGAGGAGCTATGAGTGAGTTGTTCATCGGACGAAACACAAACACGGCAACTCGAAGACAAACAACAAACAGAGAACAAATAAACACAGAGAACCAGCACCAACAATATAGATCTCAGGGCAAAGGATAACCGGAAAGAGTCCCTGAGATAGAATTCCTGCAAGACGAGTTAGTTCTTTCTCGCAACCCACACTTGTGTGGGCAGCGCATACCTCATTTGTCTTGACTGAGCAGGGATGTTCCTTCGTTGATTTCCGTAGTTCACCTATGCATCTCGAGAGTAATCATACGAGTAAGCATTGAAATTGTTCCCAAAGACATGAGCATAATGATTCGAGGAGATACGCATGTACTCCTTTTGTTGAAAGTTTGACTGATGTCCATTGGAAGTTTCAGTGCCATACTGCGAGGAATTTTCATTTCCTCGAAGAGAATTACTCTGCATATTCAGGTTAGCAGTGACAGATAAATTTTCAATGGTGCACTTCTTCACCCAGATTTGCTTCTTGGGTGAACCAGACTTGCAGTTAGTCCCAACATACCGAGCAAAAATCTTACCATTCTGTTGTTTGAAGAGCTTGTAGTTTGAGTCATCAGACTCGTCAGAAACAACAGGAATGGGAGTGTCATATCTAGACAGGAGCGCAGGTTCGAGAGTTTTGCTCTTAGCTAGAACCCAACTTGTTCGAGGATATTGCTCGGGAGTCTAGTAGGTTCCATCAACGTTGAGTTTCCTTTCGAAACCTAATCCTTCTTTTCGAGGATTTCTATGCAGTATTGACTTCTTGAGCACATCACATAGTGTTTGATGTCCTCTGAGGCTTTTTAGCATTCCTGTCTCAAGCAAGTTCTTTAGCCTGCAATTTTCATCAGAGATAGCAACAAATTCCTCGGAAGAGGGGTTATAAATATCATTCGAAGTAGTTGCAATATTCTTGATGGCAGCATTGGATATTTCAGCATTCGAATCAGCATTGCTACGTTCTAGGCACTTTGAGCAAGGAGGCACAAAATCATCAGGAAGGTTGTTAGATTGCTCGGCGAAGAGAGAAGCTTTTTCTTTTGCGAGTACGTTATAAGACTCTTTCAGTGACTCGAGTTCTTGTTTCCTGCTAAGGAGTTCATCTGATAAATTCTCGTAGTCGACTGTAAGAGAATCATATCGTTCGGAAAGATCATCAATAGTTGAAGAAAAAGCATCGTGCTTTTCAGTCAACTCTTGATTCTTCTCCATCTCTTTGACCAGTAATCCTTCGGTTTTCCTGAGATTCATCTCAAGTTTTTCAAGCTCATCTTGTTGAGATTTTGCAATCTTAACAAGTTTAGCATAGGCAATGTATTCAGAGGAATATTCAGTCATAGATTTTTGGTGCTTTGCTGATACCTAGTCCTTTGAGGTTTTTGCCATGAGACAGAATGTGATAGGATCATCATCACTTGAAGCATTATCATCTGTGTCTGATTCGAGAGACTTCTCGGATGATTCATAGGCGACGAATGCATTTCCTCTTCCTAGACTTCTGTAAAACTCTTCGTCTTTTGATTCGGATTCGGATGTTTCATCTTCAAATTCCATATTCATTTCTGCACATATTCTAGTCAGCTGCGATATTTTCTTCATATTGGATTCAATGGTCGCTCTCGTTTGCACGTCAGTGACTGGTCTCGTCGAAGAAGATGCGGCAGATTCATTTTTCTTTGAGAGCTTAGTGTGACGATCCACTAGAGAGAATCCAGAGCAGTGAAGATAAATCCATCTGCTGCTAGGTTTTTCATCTTGCTCCCAGCAGCAAGGAAAGTATGTGATGTAGTGGCCGAATTGTTCGCATTTGAAGCACTTAATTTCATTCGGAGGTAATCTTCTTGAAGATTCAGACAAGTCAACTTCGTCATCATTTGTGAGACACAGATTTTGTCTTCTGAGGTCACCAAATCTTTCTGTGAGCATTTCGAGTTCTCGTGTGATAGAGTGTTGATTCTCGACATCTTCTTCTTGTGAACTGCCATAGTGTGAAAGAATTTCCCCTTCGCTTTCCGAAGAAGATTCTTGATGCCCATTTTCAAGTTCCATCTTTTCTTCGTGAATAGACAACAGCGTCATGACCTCGACATAGTGAAGTTCTTCAAAGTCAGGCCTTTGCTTGATTTCAGCCACGATTGGATCGAAGGTTGCATCAAGAGCACTCAGTAGTTTGTTGACCACATCTCTATCAGTGATATATGTTACTCCTCGTTGATGAAGTCTTTCAACAATATTTGTCAACCGATCGGTGAGTTCCATAGCACTTTCCCTACGAAGACTCCGGAAACCTGCAAACATGGCACAAAGCATATCTGTGTGTTGATCTGTTCTGGTAATGGATTCTTCATGAACATTCTTGATGGCATCCCAGAGTTGCTTGGCCGAGTCAAGCTTTCGAAACCGAATGAAAATGTCTTTTGAGATGCTGTCACAGATAATATCTTTTGCTTGAGCATTCAATCGCATTCTAGCTTTGTCATCGGAGGTGGGATCATCAGGGTGCTGAACAGTGTATCCATTTTCCACAATCTGCCAAAGTTCAATGTTGATGGCTTGAAGTCTGATTTTCATTCGCTCCTTCCAGTAGACATAGTCATATCCATCAAAGATAGGAAACCTTTCAGAGTGCGAGGATCTACCTGCAAACGACATACTCAAAACTCCAAGGTTGTTAGACCTTTAATAAGCAGAGACAGGGAGTACCCGCTCTGATACCAATTGTTAGGACCGAGAGTATATCGACCAGAGGGGGGCTGAATGGGAGATTCAAAAAATCTTGCGAATGTTTTCAACTGATCCCAAACACGGCAGCGGAAATAAGGTTCGGTAGATAAGTATTTAAACAAGCTTGCAACAGAGGAGCAAATCTATCGAAGAAGAAAGTAGTAGTTGTTCGAGCGAAGAATATCACAAGATTGACTGGTATGATGGTAAAGCAATATATGAACAGATGCAATAGCACGAAGAAAAACTAGATATGAACTACGATGGAGAAGCACTGAAATTTGTAACAAGGTGAAGGGATACGGTATGGAATGAAATCATGCTGACATGCAGAAGTACGAAAGTAAACTAATGGGGACAGCCGAAATGAATGATGAGAGTGCGAGAGATAAGTAACGAATTATAATTGATCGGATAAACTATCGTCACAGAGCACGAAAATAAACTGCTGAAAGAGATGCAGTAAAATAGAGTGAACCAGTGGTGCTCGATGGCGACAGATGAATTTGGTAGACCAGTTCGCCCTTCTGCCAAAGGACTACGTCTGGTTGGAGGGGTTGCGATTTAACACAGAAGATAAACTCTCTTCGCCCTATTCTCCTTCAACTTGGAGTTGATCAGACTCCAGCTGATTTCACTCATGGTAGATACTTGTCGGTGATCTCCAAACCTTCGACAGATTTCTTCGCAAACCACAATGACTCTTGGTTGCTGAAGATCTTGCTCGGTGAAGACAATTACTCTTCGACACTCGAGCCGACACCTATCCGTCTAGAGAGTGCGCAGCTCTCAAGAGTAATAGGTACAAGAACTCTTAACTTAGAACTACTGTGATGCTCAACCACTGTCTAAGTTTTGGCTCTTGATTTTTCTCTCGGTGGATCTTAAAGTCAAATCACTCGGAGAGGGGATGCTCAAACAATCTTCTCAAAAATCTTAAGCGGAGTATCCAACGGGCAACGTTGGAGCGGGGTGGCTATTTATAGCCGCAGCCTTCCCTGATGGGAAATGACCAAATTGGACATGTGGAACAGCCAACGGGCGAGCGACACGAGTCCAACGGTCGGAATTGAGCACAACGGTAACATTACGTGCGGAGCAAGTAATGCTAACTCCTCAGTTCAAAAGATATCTCCTGCAGCACCGAAGAACAACGTCTTCTGGTGGTAGGTAATCATTTGAAACATAAAGAGATTTCTCTCAGTCTCGCATAGGTTTTGGGCTAAGCATCACAGCGGATCTAAGCTTCTAGAACCTATACCCCTCTTAATAGTACGGAGGTCCTATGACTCAAATGAATGAAAGAAGAACAATGAAAAGAATGCTACGTCTTCACTTCGTCTTCGTCTTCCATTGCTGCAGTCAATTTTCTTCGGACAGAAACAGACCAATTGCTTCGCGTCAGCAATAAATTTTCGAGGGGTCATATCCTTCACGTCATTCTTCTCATCTACAAGTCTTGAAGGGATGTAGCTCGTTCTTCTCTGCGGTGCAGATATTTTTCGGTGAAGTTCCTCGAACTGGACACCGGAGACAGCATTCTCTTCGGTACTGCATGGACTATTTCTCTCTGTGTGCACTAGCAAACAAATCAGTCCATGCCTGTTTCTGTCAACAATCTCCAAAACACAAGAGGGCAAGTATTGCACCAACATTTAATCAACGAGCTAGTCTAGTAGAGGCTTACTAGGGACACAATATTCTTTTATGTATCCACACATGTATCTGAGTTTCCGGTCAATAGAATTATAGCATGGATAATAAACATTTATCATGAATAAGGAAATATGATAATAACATCTTTATTATTGCCTCTAGGGCATATTTCCAACAACTTCATCTTGAGCCATTGGCTCATCACTTCTCTTTTCTTCCTCTCCCGACTGAAATTCAGTGGAACGACGAGCAGGGTCAACATCCATCTGAGTGGGAAGTGTGGAAGGAGAGACCAGGGGTGTTTCCATTTGGGGAGCACTTTGCCCCCCTGATCTGTTCTTCCTCCATATCAGAGTTGGAGGGCATGATAGGCTCATTCCTCAGTGGGGACGGAACAACCTTCTCAACTTCAATCTCTTCATCAACTTCTTCTTCGGGAGCCTGTTACTCCGGTTGTGCATTTTCATCGACTGGTACATCCATGAAGATTTCAGAATCTTCAAGTCTTGCTTCATAGGTCGCTAGCCCGGGAATGATACGATCATCAGCACCAGCAAAGTGTTGTGGTTCTTCTTCGTTGACAGGAGATGGTGGGGCTTGCTGCATAGGCGTACTTTGGCTCAGAGGAATTGCATCAGTGGTGACAGTCATTAGGCGACGATCTTTGTTCTCCTTCGGCTTACTAGCCCTGGCCTTTACGTTCTGACATTTTTCTTCAGAAATTCTTCTTTTGGCAAGATCAGCTTGCCGGTCAATATCCTCATTCCTTCTGTCACACAGCTGAGCAACCTCCAAATGCATTTGGGTATGCCACTCAATTTTGCTCGTGCGAATGGCTCTTAGGGCCTTAGTGGCAGCCACAATTTCCTTCATAAGACCTTTTGATTCATATTGGGTCATTGTGTCTCTCATCATGTCCTCTAGCAGCTGCTTATCTTTCACAACTTTGTTGAGCTTCTTTGAGATCTTTCTCAGCTCAGCGAATTTCTTGGTCACCAACTTGGTGAGATCCTCTGGCAGACCCAGACTGTTCAAATCCTCGGTACTTGCATGATAAGTAGCACTGTCAATGATGTCAATGAAGTAATGGAAGTCATATTTCATTGGTTCCTCTTTGGGAGCAGGAACTTCAGCTTTTGCCTTCTTGGCAGTATATGCAGCTTCTTCTTCAACTTGAGTCTTTCTCTTTGCAACGGTCTTGGTCAACTTCTTCGGTGGAGAAGAACCCAAAGGTTTATCAGTTGGTGTCTCCACAATGTGTCTTGGATATCTTCTTGGGGACGGCCAACCTTTCGCTGGCAAAGGACTCCGCGAAGGTTTATCCATGATAGTCAACTTGTCATACTGCACTTCTTCATCAGCATCTTCTTCGTAGCTGGATGAGTGCTCAGCCGAATCAGATGCATCCTTCTTGGTTCTTTTCATGATGATTTTCCTTTGTGGTTTTGCGGCACTTGAAGGTCCATCCTTCAGCTAATGGCTTGCTTTGGAAGCAGAGGCACACTCCTTCTTTTTCTGCACGTCCTGCTGGGTCAAAACAACATTTTTGGCCTCAGTTTGCTTGGCAGTGGCTTCCTTTGCCTCGCGCTTGGCTTTCGCCTTAGCCCTCTTAGCCGCTTCCTCTGGGAAATCAACAACTATTTTCAGAGAGTCTGGGTGAGCATTCGAAGGCTGTGGTGGCCTCACTTTCTCATCTCCTTCACTTAGGCAGCCCTCGGTAATGCAATCATTCCAAGGAGGAGTGAATGCGAACAGAATCTAATATTTTTTCCGAAGGTTTTCATATCTGAACCACTTGCCTGCCCAATGCCTTCGGATCTTTTGCAGTCTGTTGTTTCTGTCAGTGGTTGATTCGTGACCAGGCGGTGTCCTGTACGGTTCTGGAACATTTCAGGCGTGATGTTTGGCTCTCGGCCACGACCACCTGTCGGGGCCGGATTTCCGGGACACGATATCCCAAAAATTAACCCCTCATGTCGTCACCAGCCCCAGGATTACTGTTACTGGTGGACACGTCCTTGTTACAGATTACCAAGCAATTACAAGAATTGAATATAATACCATAAAGGTCTAATGATACAACAATGATTTCTAGTGACGGAAGCGACTCGTGGTTCCTCCAACGTCGATGGGGCTCCATTCCCACTGGAACAGCTGACCCGGATAATTCCTATCCCGTGTGGATGCTATCCTAGGCTCCGCATGGAGGTCGTTGTAGCACTCCTCGTTGAAATCCTGACCTGGCCAATTAAATAGCCAGGGACAAGCCAGTGAGTACGTTTGAATTTACTCGCAAACATTATGAACAAAAGATATACTGAATGCATATGCTCATGATGGATTAAATTATATGCATATGCTGACCGAAATTTAAGCATGGCATGATAAATATTAATATGGTGCGGAAGAATAAATATAAAATTTTAGTGACAAACAAAGAAAGTTAATGGAGAATCGGGCGAGACAAGACCACCCGAGAATCCAAAAGAAAATATAAAGTGGAGAATCGGGCAAGACAGGACCGCCCGAGAATCCAAAAGAAATGCCAAACGGGTGTCTAAAAGCAACACCTCGAGAGGTCTTGACAAGAAATGCCAAACGGGTGTCTAAAAGCGATGCCTCGAGAGGTCTTGAAAAGAAATGCCAAACGGGTGTCTAAAAGCGACGCCTCGAGAGGTCTTGAAAATAAATGAGTGTCCCGGGTAGTCTAGCCAGCCCATGAGACACCCAGAAAAGAAAATAAAAACCGAGTGCCCGGGTAGTCTAGCCAGCCCATGAGACACTCAGAAAAGAAAATAAAAACTGAGTGCCCGGGTAGTCTAGCCAGCGCATGAGACACTCAGAAAAGAAAATAAAAACTGAGTGCCCGGGTAGTCTAGCCAGCCCATGAGACAGTCAGAAAATTCATATAAGAGAAATGGGTTAGTCCACAATAATATTTATGATGACAATAATATTCATGATGACATCAGTAGTGACAATAATTATCCTGCAAAATTGAATCATGATCAATTTAATTATTTCCTCCGAAGACCGACTCTAAGACCGACACTTGACCAACCCAGACTATAGTCCTTAACCGCGGACACGGCTATTCGAATAGGTAAAACTCTGCCGAGGGTGTACTCTTTACCCACAAGTAAAGGATTTCTTTAGCCAGCACTGAGACGCTGACTAATTCCCATTACGGTCTTTGGGTTGAAAACACACCTAACCCGCACGCACCAGCCTTAATTTTTCCCGGGCCAGGAATCACCCAAAGCAGCGGTAAAGTAAAACTCTAAGTGGGAAGGCCTCATACAACGGCCTCCAATAGCATGAACGTTCAGCTTCGGTCCCAGACCGGCCATTCATGCCCCCGGACCAAGTGACATGCCTACCAGTGATTAGATGGTATCTTTCACTATGGCCTCTCTGTACGGTGTGTGCAGGAAAGGGGTTAATAACTTACTGAGCCGTACCCTACCTGCGGCAGGGACATGTGGTAGCACGGTTCAAGTTTGGGGGTTACCGGAACAAGACTCGATCTACGGTCGACTCAGGAGGCTTATGTATTTCCTGCAGTGGTTAGCACAATAAAGTATTCTTTCAACAGTAACACCAAAACAGGGCCACAGCCCTTGCATGTCCCAACATGCATAACCAACAAGGCATGATCATGCTCCGACGTGATCACCCTTCTGCCGGTAACGGTATTTCTCTTATACCTGCTCCTGCAAGTTAGTCATGACAAGCACACGTTGCACGGTACGAGGAAACATGCCAACACTACATGCATGCAAATTTTATTTGAATTCAACATATGCATGATACAATTATTCTTGCAAACATTTAACCACGCAATCACCATATCAAGTGTTCAAGATGCTTGCCTTGAGCATGCAGAAGTGTTGGGTGCACTCCAAAACTTTGAAAAAATTATCTTCCCTCCATTTCCTATTTTCAAAAAAATATTGCAATTACCACATAAAGCAAAAATAGTACTAAAAAGTTGTTTGGAAAATTTTGAAGTAAATACTGAAATAAACTAGAGGAAAAATAAAAATTGTGGGAAAAAGAATCAGTTCATTTGGAGTTCAGATGATTTTCCTAGGGGATTTCTAAGCTGGAATAATTAAAGAATTGGACTATTTAATTAATCCAGTAGAGACAAAGCTTAGGAAAAATGTTCACCCTAGCTGGATTAAGAGAGAATGATTTAATGAGTATGTAGAAATTTGAATCATCAAATTTGGATTTGAAAAGATGGCTGTGGAATTATTTGAAATCTGCTGGAAAAGAAAAAGAGGAAGGGGCAGAAGGGCGCCCTGAGCGATGTATAGCAGCCGGGCGCCACTGGGCCAGGCCCTATGCTCGGCCGCGCGGAAGGGTAGTCGACGTCGAAGGTGCACTCGTGGAAATACGTCTTCGGTGAGGGAGACGTACTTTAAGGAAATACGCTTCCACTTACAGACGCGGGTCCCGACCTCCAGTCACTGACGAGCGGGTCCCGCGGGCCCACCAGTCAGGTTTGACTGGTCAGCCAGCCGCGTTTTCTTCTCCGACAGAACGGCGGGGCTCCGGCGACCAGCGCCGCCGAACGACGGCGCCCCACGGTGAGCCGAGCCCACCGTTGAATCCAAGAGGCCGAGGAGGTCCGATCGATGGTTTGCATGGTCGATGGGGAGCCCTATCTCGCCGGCGACGAGGTCTCCCGAAGCTCTCCGGCGGAAACGGAATGGGGCTTTCGCCCACGGCGGCTCCCGAGACGAATTGAAGATCGGGACGGGGTCGTGAGGCTGAGAGGGGGTGGATGGTGAGGAGAGTGGAGGTGGGGAAGCCCCAGTGGCGTCGGAATCGACCGAAAGGTGGCGGCGGCCGAAGTTTGCCGGAGTTGGGGGAGACGACCTCTCCGGTCGTTCTGTTGCTTGGGGTGGTTCTCAGAGGGAGGCGGAGGAGTGGTGTTGAGCTAGAAGAGCTCGGGGGTGGCTTTTATAGCCGGAAAAGGTCGGTCCCACGACGCCCGAAGATAGGCATGGCGGTGGGCGGCTATTAATGGCGTCGGAAAGGTAGTTGTGGCCGGTGAGGACGGTGGAGAGGTCGGCGGGGTCGGTGAGGACAGTGGCCGCCCGTGGATGAGCTCGGGTTGTTGGCAATTAAGCGGGTAGAGACGTGGCGGAGGTGGATTCGTCGGGCGGCGATTTGGACGGCGGTGGCCGGCGCTAGCGGCCAGGGGAGGGTGTCGGCGAGGGCGGTGGCTTACCCGTGAAGCTATCCAGACGGGACACGCGCGAGGGGAGGCAGCAGAGGGGCGACAGGGCTCGGGCGCCGGCGACTGCAGTCCGGGCGCTTTGCTCACGCGCTGGGCATGCACATGAGCTGCTCGACAAAATGCCAGGGTGGGCCACAGTGATCCAATCAAGCTGAGGTTTGGTAGGGTGATGCTTACAAGGATGGCAAGGCTACTAGACATGTTGTTTTGTCCATAGGAGCAAGTTTCTAATGTAGTTAAGAAAGAGGCCAAATTTCTGCCATGCCCACAACCTGCTTGATGAAATGCTATGGCTATCTAGGGATCAATGTTGGCTGTGAAAATTGGCAGGATGATGTCTCACTGGATGATAGAGATGATGGTGTGGTTGGATGGACAAAATGAAAAACTTGATAGTGCAAGTTTTGGAGAAAGTTAGTTCTGGACCCAAACTTGGGGGATTAATTTGGAGGTCTTCCAGAATGCAATTGGAGTTGATCTTCTGGACTTAAGATTTTTGTTTGAAGGACTACAAGGTGGAATAATTTCAGAATTTTTGGAGCAAGGAAAATTGAGGTTGTAGTTGTAACGCAAGAATGGGACAGAATTGAAAAGAGGAAGTTTTACTCAAAATTTTCAAAAGACTAAGTTGGGTTTTTGCATAAAAGTGATCTATAGGCATCACATGAGCCCTCATAATTTTTGTGGAATTTTTAGAGAATTATTTAAAATGGTTATAGTGCAACAGAAGCATTTCAAATGTTGGAAATGCTATTAAAATGATTATCTTGGGCAAAATTTTATTATGAAAATATTTCCTACTGTTATTAAAATATAAAAGAAATGATTTAAGGAAACTACCAAAGTCCATAATATTTTTCCCAAAATTTTCTATATGGAGGGAAGAATTTTGGAAAACAGAAACAGAAAAACTCTGAAATAAATAAAAGACCTAATATAATTCAAAATTTTATTTCTGGCCAAATTTTATTTTATAAAAATGTGGTTAATTTTTTGGGGTGTTACACCACCCTTCCTGGGTTTTCCGTCAGACAGCAAAACTTGAGCATCTGTATCCACTTTTTTATCTGTCTCACTCTCAGCGGGCGGAACATCATCAGGCTCAGTTGCCTTCTTCTTTGGAGCCTTAGGTGGCTCCTCATTTTCTTTCGACCTGAGCCTTTCTCAGGCAAAATCTGCGATAGTTGCTATTCTTCTGACTCAGAATGATCTCTTGAGCTAGAAGCCATGAGCCACCTGTGAAGAGAAATAGATGCGAGAGAAAAGTAGACAGGGTCACGAGCATGCACAAACATATTTTGAAGAAAAGAAGCTTTCTTAGCGGAATAGATCCAAAGTTCAGCAAATAGCAATTTGAGATATCCTCAACAGATTTTAACCTAGAAAGCTCCAAAAAAATTGCTGGATTGAAATCTACCTAATCTTCGTTGAGCCATTCGAAAAACTTAGATCTGAAACTTGTACGAGGTAAACTACAAACCGTACAAGGTAAATACTAGAGATTTCTGAAGATCTACTGCGGCAGTAAAATTAGAAGGAAAAATGTGTCGGATGAACAAACCCTACGAACTGAGAAAGAGAGGGTGCATACAGATCTCTGTACCCTAACTCGGTGACAGAGATCGTTTACAGCGAAGCGGTGAAAGGGATTACCGCGTCGGCGGGGACCAAATGTGTCGAGTTTCGGTCGGAGTTGCACGGTGGAGCTCCTCGCCAGACTTGCTTCGAGCGTGGGCTCGGACAGTGGTGAGAGATGAGAGGTCAAGGGCAATGAAGGTGGAGGAACTGAAGGAAGATGATGACGGAGGGGTATTTATAGTGGGAGCACTGAACCACCTCAGCAAGATCAACGGCCCACAACAGATGGATGTTTCGCATTCAACGGGCACGTTCGCGATCGTGGAGATCGTGGGGCACGTGGCAACCGTTTCCTATGAAAATCTCGGGAGAAGAGCGGGAGACCGAAGGGTTGAAAGGGGCTTTCGCCAAAACAGATAAACATTCGAAGTGCACTTCATTCACGACCAAGGACGTCGGAAGGAAATGTACTTCAATTCAAGTTGCATACTCATGACGGACAACATAGATTTCGATGAGAGAGAATAGAGAGGAAACAAGGTCCGAAATAGAGTCACTCGGTCAGAAAGTGAAAAGAGACAAATAGCTCTGAGTGAGTTGTTCATTGGACAAAACACAAAAAACCAACGAAACAAGCACGAAAGGAAATAGAAAGGACTAAACACAAATGGAGACGAACAAAACACAGAGAGAAAAACAAACGAACGGAAAAACAAGCACCAACAAATAAGTCTTGGGGGTACAGAATGAACATTAATTGTCCCTGAGACAGTGTTCCTGCAAGAGGGATTAGTTGGATTTCACCACCCACACTTTTGTGGGAAGTGGAGACCTCATTTGTCTCGGTCGAGTAGTTGAAGTTTTCCTTCGATACCCTATATGGAGTTCACCTATGTAGTACGAGTGTAATCATACGAAAATATGCATTGAAATTGTCTCCAGATATGTGAACATAATGATTTGAAGAAGTACGCATGTACTCCTTCTGACGAGAGTTCAACCAGTTCCCTTTTGAAGGATATGTAGAATTATTCTATGAGTGATAATCATCACTTCGAAGAGAATTGTCCTGCATGGTCAAGTTAGCAGTAGAGAGATTTTCAATGACGGATTTCCTCACCCAAATTTGCTTCTTGGGTGAGCCTGTTCTGCAGTTAGTTCCGACATACCGAGCAAATACCTTACCCTTCTGTTGTTTGAAGAATTTGTAGTTCGAGTCGTCAGACTCATCAGCGTCAACGGGAATGGGATAGTCATATCCCGATAATAATGCAGGTTCGAGAGTTTTGCTCTTGGCAAGAATCCAACTTGTTCGAGGATATTTCTCGGGGGTCCAGTATGTTTCACCTGCATTGAGTTTTCTCTCGAAACCCAATCCTTCTTTTCTGGGATTTTTGTGCAGAATTGACTTCTTGAGAACATCACATAGAGTTTGATGCCCCTTGAGGCTTTTCAGCATGCCTATCTCAAGCAAGTTCTTTAACCTGGAATTTTCATCAGAGATTGCAATAAATTCCTCGATGGAGGGGTTAGAATTATCATTTGTAACAGTTTGCAATAGTCTTGATGGTAGCAGTAGAAGTTTCAGCAGTGGAATCGGCATTGTTGCACTCTAAACATTTTAGGCACAGAGGCACGAAATCATCAGAAAGTTTTTCAGTTTGCTCGGTGAAGAGAGAATCCTTTTCTTTCGCTAGATCATCATAAGATTCTTTTAGTGTTTGAGTTCTTGATTCCTGGTTAGGAGATCATCTGATAAATTCTCGTAATCAATCAAAAGAGAATTGTAACAATTGGAAAGATAATCGAGGGTTGAAGAAAGAGCTTCGTGCTCTTTAGTCAACTCTTGATTTTTCTCCATCTCTTCGACCAGCAAGCCTTCAGATTTTCTGAGATTTTTCTCAAGTCTCTCAAGAGCATCTTGTTGTAATTTAGGCATTTTGACAAGTTTGGCATCACACGCATTCTCTGGAGAGAATGTATTCAGGTCAATGGATTTTTGGCGTTTTGATGATACCTGGTCTCTTGAGGCTTTTGCCATGAGGCAGAGTGCAATAGGCTCGTCATCACTTGATGCATCTTCGTCGACATCTGACTCAATTGATGATTCAGATGACTCATATGCTACGAAAGCATTGCCTTGTACTAGATTTCTGTAGAATTCATCCTCATCTGACTCAGACTCAGAGACTTCATCTTCGGAGTCCACTGTCATTACAGCACATACACCAGCCAGCTGAGATATCCTCTTCATGTTGGATTTGATCGTGGCTTTTGTATGACGTCAGTGACTGGTCTCTTTGAAGAAGAAAAAATGGATGATTTGTGCCATCCATTTTATACTGCTTCTTCTTCATGAGCTTAGTATGACGGTTTGTGCGCATGAATCTTCAGCAGTATTGAGAATGCCATCTTCTACTGGGCCTGGTATCCAACTCCCAGTTGGGACAATCTGCAATGTAATGACCGAAAAGTTTGCACTTCTAGCACTTTATGTCAAGTGGAGGTAATCTCCTCGAAGAACTTGATGAATCATCTTCTGGTGCATATGATAGACACAAATTCTGTCTTCTGAAGTTGTTGAGGCGTTCTGTGAGCATCTCAAGTTCTCTTGTGATGGAGTGTTGATTTTCGACATCTTCCTTCAAGCTGGCAATGGGGATTACCCATGCGGGTATTGCACTCCCATCCCCGTCCCCGTCACCATACCCGTCCGCAGGGATAAAAAGTTTCCCATCCCCGTCCCCGTCGGGTTCTTTATCCCCGTGGGGAAACCCACATACGCAATGAAGAACAACCTTCGATAGTATTTCCGTAGAAAAATAGCATTTCAACACAATAAACAATATGTTGTGGCTAGGTTAGAGATTTCTGAGGGATTTTTGGGTCAAAGGGGTGGGATGTGTGGAAATTTAGGTGGGTTAGGGTGAGAATTACTGGGGTCTACTAATTTTAGAGCCCACATGTAAGTACTTCATGGGTAAGGCGGGTAACGGGCATGGGTAATGCTATCCCATCCCCGTCCCCGTCTTGCATGCTGGGTAAGGTATTTGACCCGCCAGCTTCCCCGTGGGCATTCAAGATGGCACATACCCGTCCCCTAATAGAGTAATTACCCATGGGGATGCGGGTAACGGTTAACCATTGCCAGCTTGAATCTTCCTCTTCTTCTTGCGAACTACCATAGTTGGATAGGATTTCTCCTTCAGCTTCTGAAGAAGATTCTGATTCATCTTTTTCTTTCTCCATCATTTCTTCATGTATAACCAGTAGCTCCATAACTTCTGGTGACCGAAGTTCTTCAAAGTCAGGTCTTCCCTTAATTTCGGTGACTACTTGGTTGAAGGATTCATCGAGAGAGCAGAGCAATTTGTTGATCACATCTTTGTTAGTAATATCTTCAACTCCTAGTCTATCGACGATATTGCCTAAGCGACCAGGGAGCTCCATGACACTTTCCTTTAGAAGGCTTCGGAAATGAGCGAACATGGCACGAAGCATATCTGTGTGAGCATCTGTTCTAGCAACATATTCCTCATGAACTTACTTGATGGCATCCCAGATTTGTTTTGCTGTTTCTAGCCTTCGAAACCAAATGAAAACATTTCTGGAGATATTATCACATATGATATCCTTCGCTTGTGCATCCAGCCGAATGTTAGCTTCATCCTCAGTCCTTCTGGATGCGGAATGATGTATCCATTTTCTACAATATGCCATAGTTCTTCACTGATAGCTTGCATTTTAATCTTCATCCTGCCTTACTAGTAGAGATAGTCATTTCCATCGAAGACGGGAAATCTATCAGAGTGCGTGGATCTACCTGCATGCGACATACTCAAAACTCCAAGGCGGTTAGACCTTTAATAAATAGAGACAAGGAGACCCTGCTCTGATACCAATTGTTAGGACCGAGAGTATATCAACCAAGGGGGGTGAATGGGAGATTCAAAATTTCTCACGAAACTTTGAACATAATCCAAACACAGTAGCGGAATAAACTCGGTAGATCAAGTACAGAAGATAAAAGCAGAGCTAAGCAAATCTTTGGAGGAAAGATGTTATGATGGTTTGAGAGTAATAACTCATGATCTTGACGAGTACAACGGTAACATTGTATGCTAACAGATAGAACAACATGAGAGAGCGAACAATATGAGTCAAGATGCTAGCGAACCAAATAGCAGGATAACGAAGACAAACACAGAGCTAACACACAAGGGTAAGAGAGGAGAGGCAAACACAGAACAGAGCGAGTGATAACTATTGCAAGATGTTACTCAGAACATAGCTAAGTTGAATGACCATGTAACACCACATAACAAGGAGACGGGCATACAAACATACAACCTTGAGAACAACCAACTAAAATATACTAAACAACATGGGTGATACAGACGAAAGTAAATAACAACGAATAATAGATCAGAGATATCTATTGATATTGAGCACCGAATGTAAACTGCTGAAAGGAATGTAGTAGAGTAGATTTAACCGGTGGTGCTCGATGGCGACAGATGGATTTGGTAGATCAGTTCACCCTTCTGCCAAAGGACTACGTCTGGTTGGAGGGACTTGTGATTGAACACAGGAGCAAACTTCTCCCCGTCCTATTCTCCTTCAACTCGAAGCTGATCAGACTTCAGTTGATTTCACTCATGGTAGATACTTGTCGGCGATCTCCAAACCTTTGACAGACTTCTTCGTGAACCATAATTATTCTTGGTTGCTGAAGACTTTGCTTGGTGAAGACAATTACTCTTCAACACTCAAGCCGACACCTATCCATCTAGAAAGTGTGCAGTTCTCAAGAGTAATAGGTACAAGAACTCTAACTTAGAACTACTGTGATGCTCAACCACTGTCTAAGTTTTGACTCTTGATTTTCTCTTGCTGGATCTTAAACTCAAATCTCTCAAGAGGGGATGCTCAATCAATCTTCTCAGAAATTTTAAGCGGAGCAGCCAACGGACAACGTTGGAGCGGGGTGGCTATTTATAGCCGCAGCCTTCCCTGATGGGAAATGACCAAATTGGACACGTGGATCAGCCAACGGCCGAACGACACATTTCCAACGATCAGATTTTGAGCATAACGGTAACATTCCTTGCGGAGCACGAAATGCTAACTCCTCGGTCCGAAAGATATCTCCTGCAACTCCGAAGAACAACGTCTTCTGCTGACAGGTAATCATTCAGAACACAAAGTGATTTCTCTCAGCCTTTCATAGGTTTTGGCTAAGCATCACAGCGGTCCTAAGCTTCGAGAACCTATACCCCTCTTAATAGTACGGAGGTCCTATGACTCAAATAAGAGAAAGAAGAATGACGAAAGGAATGCTATGTCTTCACTTCGCCTTCAAACTTCTCGACTGCAGTCACTCTTACTCGGACACACCGAATGAATATTGCTTTGCGTCAGCAATAATTTTAAGGGGTAAATTCCTTCGATACAATCTTCTCGCTTTCATTTCTTCTCGAAATGTAGCTCTTCCTTCTCTGCCACGCAGATAATCTTCGGTGAAGTTCCTCAAACTTCAACTCCGAACATAGCATTCTCCTCGGGCTTGCAGTCCATGCCTGTTTCTAACAACAATTTCCAAAACACAAGGAGGCAAGATATTGCACCAACAGAACCTATGGCCCCCGGGTCTATTCTCCATTAATAAATTCTTCTACACAATTTGCTTCTTTTATTTTCTGTATTACTTTACCACTATCTATCTCCTTTTGCTTTTAATCTTGTAACTAGCAAGACAAGGGGCTTGACAACCCTCTTTTGCCACGTTGGGTGCAAGTTTTTATTTTGTTTGTGTGCAACTGTGGTTTATCTTGCTAGCTTAGAGCTTCCTACTGGATTGATAACCTTGGCTCTCTAACTAAGGGAAATACTTTGATGCTATTCTACCTCACCCTTCCTCTTTGGGGAATCCCAACAACTCGTACGGGAGTCAGCACTGATTCGGTGCATCTTTCATGCTCCCGCGGACGACGTACAATCGAAGGAAGAAAATGACCAACATGATTTTTGATTTATTTTATTTTTGCTAGTCATTTTGTATAATGTTGTTTTTCAATTGTATTGTCTATGATTTTCCTAGTTATACTTTACTTATAAAAGGCCATTTGGTGTCTTTTCTAAAAACGTTATTTCTTGATGGGAGCACAAGTTATCTATGAGAAAAATTCAAAACCTACCAACATGAGATCTAGTTTTTTTTTGTGGGAACATGGCATCTAGTTTCAAAAGTCTCAACGCGGGAAAGTGTGTGTGGGGGGAGACAAAAGTTTAATTTATGGGGGCAAATGATGAGTGATATTTTTGCGCTCATCACACCATTGTTTAAACCAAATAATCAGGGAATTGCCGAGAATCACTCTGATATCTCCACTAATGACTAATGAATGTGAGAGATCACGAAATCCTTTGTTTAATGTGTTTCTACAGAAAAAGAGCCCAAACATGGAAGGGAATAATCACATACGAGGAAACACGAAGTTTGGTGGAAGAGGCAAGTCAACGGAGAAATTACAAGTGCAACAAAGCGCAAGACGATGCTTGGTACGACCGCACCAGCTCATACTAGCGGTCGTACCAGCCACCATCCACACCGGGAGGTCCACCCGATCAGAAGTTATAAAAGGGGTGATGCCAAATTCCCAACAGGGAGAGAACCATTCGCGAAACAGAGCACCAGATCCGTCTTCCAACCCTAGTCGCCGCCATTACCCATCTCATCTCCATAGCCGCCCCCACCATCATCACTACATCATCCATCTCCAAGTTAGTCACACTTGTAATCGGTGTATCACATTGACAACTATTGTAAGACATATTATCAATCAACCATTCATCTTTATGTCGTCTTCAATGAGTTCATCTTGCGAGACGATCGCCATGTGTGAGTAATTCGGTAAAGCAATGGATTGAGGCACCGCCTTGCAACCCGATATATTTGTGGAAGGGTTCGTTGGAATGACTTTGTATATTTGAAATTACTTGTATGTGTCTGATTGAAACGGAGTTGTCTCTTGTCTTGTTCTTGATCTAAGGCCCTGCAGGTACCCAGAATCCCGTAGATCGATCAAGGATAAGGTAAAGAGCAAGGAGGACAGGGAACGTTGTCCCGAACAACAGTGAGAGAAGGGGTTAGTATGGCAGCGGAAAGCAATTCCTTGGGGACGAATGAGGTGTAGTTATTAAATGCCCAATGCTTTTGTCTGAATATTTATTTTTAATAACCGAGGTAACCCCGCGCGATGATAAGAGCCATTGGTTGGATAACTGACACTTGATGCAGGTCGCACACTGATCAAGACGTACTTTGGACACCCCCCCAAATCTTCGCTCATAAGCACATCATAGTGGTTGTCTTGCAGAGCACACATTAATATCATTAAGATCCCGAGCACAAATATAAGGTTGTGAGAGTAAGACCTCGTACCCATGTCTGTTTTAATACTAGTGTTTACACCCCTAAAGGTTGTTGCGGGTCCAGTTGAAAAACTGGAATTTAATTCGCCAGCAATAACTTGCCAGAGCCTTTGACGTAGTGCACATTCTCTCGTGGGTTCGATAACTCTAGGTCACTCCTTGGGGAAAAGGCAGGGAACCTTTCTGCTATCCAAACCAGATCTCAAAGGGCATTAGCAAACGATTACATTTTTTCGAATCAGTTCCTTTGAAAGAAATCTTCACATATTTGATCAAGCCTAGGGAGGGGGCGACTCCAGTTGACAACAACTTAGCTCCGTCAGTGTGACGAATGCAAGGATGAAACCCGTTTGTAATTTGGATGCTCTATTCAACATATATTTCATTTTTAAAATTGGACCCTGATGTCTACTACACAACTTCTATTCTTGTAGTCTTTGTTGGGCTTCCAAGCGCAAAGTTTTGTACGACGACGACAATTTCTCTCAAGTGGATGACCTAAGGTTTATCAATCCGCAGGAGGTGTAGGATGAATGTATTCTCCTCTCAAGCAACCCTGCAATAAGATACAAGACGTCTATCGTGTCCCCAACACACCAAATACAATTGTCAATTGCATAGATGCACTAGTTCGATGAACAGATTGATAAATTTGATGGTAGATGGATAATATGGATGGTGCAAATATTTATGTATTTTTCGAAATAAAAATAGCAAGGAAGCAAGATGGAAACGTGACTGGAATGAGCTTTGTAGTGCTTGGAAACAAGACCTAGATTCATAGGTTTCACTAGTGTCAACTCCCAACATGGTAACTTCATTGAAATACGTGATACAACCTCACAAAGTTTCTTTTTGTTGGATCATTTTCGGAAGAGATAACATATGTATGGCCAGTTACACCTTTAAGCTTGTCTTTCTAATCTATATGATATCCCCAATGTCACCTCAGGAGGCCCTAAAAACTATACTAAACAATCACCTTTCATGAAAACAAATCGTTCAATCTTTGTCTAATGAGTCACCCCAATGTCACTACAAGCGTCTCCAGGTATTATACTATATATGAATCACATAACCTCATTAACTCCTTAGTTCAAGAAAATAACATGAACAAGATTCAATCCATAAAGGTACTCATCACAAGAGGTACATCATACAATTCAACTAATCATCAATGCCCAAGATCATAATTATCATGGCAATTCATAAGATCAAGAAAGGGAGATACTTGACACATAGCTACTGCCACAAACCCTCAGCCTCGAAGGGGGACTACTCCCGAATCACCATGGGAGTAGCAAGGGTTGATATAGGGGTTGAAGATGAAGGTTTCCCCCTCAGTCAGAGTGCTAGATTAGAGAGTAAACGAAGACCGCTTACGAAACACGTTGTGGCGGCGGCGAAAAAATCCATGATAGTTCGGGTGAACAAATGGAGGTACTTATGGACCCTCGGGAACCGGTAGCCAGCTAGGCGGACCTCACAACTCCTGGGCCTCTAGGCGCCCCAGGGTGCCTGGGCCTTGGGGTGGTGCCTAGGCCCTCTCGTCTCCTCCTGGCTTGAAACTTGACGAGCGATTTTTTCTGATTTTTCTGTGATGTTTTCCTAAAATACCAAAAACACCAAAAACAGAAACTAGCGCTGGATTAATATGTTAGTCCAGTAAAATTTAATAAAAAGTATGCCCAAAATGTCTATAATTGATAGCAATATAGTATGAATCATGCAAAAATTATTGATACATTTGAGACATATCGGACTTCGCACAAAAAGCACAGATCACCCTCTCCATCCTCTCACGTTGTGGAAAACTCACACAAAACTCCTTCGTGGCAACAACTTGTGGGCCCCAGAGGAGTTTGGGGGTAATCATTTTTCACAAAGATACCCCTTAACTAGATTTTGTTCATCCGATCGTTAGCTTACTCCGTTTTATTTTATGTTTCCTTTCATTCATTGTTATTTTATGTTTTGTTTTCCGTTATGTCATTTACTTTCCCTTTTCTTTTCCATTTTATAAAAATATTTTTTGAAATACAAATAATTTAAATAAATGCTATTTTTTTGTGATACATAATGTTTTCTTAAGTACAGGAAAAATAATTCTATATACATAATGAATATTTGTAAAAGTATGATGAATTTGTATCGGAACATAATAATTTTAGAAGACTGCGATAATTTTTTTAAATATAAACGCATGACGAATGTTTTTTCTTCTAAATAATGGGTAAATATTTTGTAAAATATAGGAGAAATGTTTGTAAATACACAATGAACATTGGTAAATACACGGTGATTTTTTTCAAATATATGATAACCATTGTGAATATAATTTAGACGGGCATAGTTTCCAGGAAGTTATTTTACAAAAATAAAATCAGGAAACAGGAAAACAAGTACTCCCTCCGTCCCAAAATAAGTTAGTATAAAGTTGAGTCACTTATTTTGGGACGGAGGGAGTATTATCGAGGCCATTTTAGGCCGTACCTGTGAGTCGGCCCAATAGGGTGGTATCTGCACTACATGGGCGGCAAATAGGGGAGTTTGTGGTGCGGGGCATTAAGACTATGATTGTTATTTAAAACGTTGAAAAGTGTATTTTAAAGGTTTAAAAATGTAGTAAATCATGTAAAAATGATAAAGTATGTTACAAATATAAAATGATACTCACATACACAGATAAAAATATTCATATGTATGAAATAAAATTTTCATCATGTATTTAAATGAATGTTTATATATACCAAAAATATATTCATGTATTAAAATAGTTTATGTTGTATAAATATATCAAGTTATTAAAAAAAATCACAACAGTATGAATATCTATTTTATAGACTGCGTAAAAAATGTTCAATTCGAGAAGAAGTAAGAAAACAATATCCAGGGAAATAGTAATAAAAAAATATTTTTGGATAGGATAGGAACGTAAAGATAAAAAAATGCCAAAAAATATTTAAGAATAAAAAACATACTAAAAAAATCAAAAGAAACCTAAAAGAGTAAGAAAATGGTCAGGCCCATGCCCCCTCCTATGAGTTTGTGCGATTATTCCGCGCTACAGACACAAAATAGGATTCATTAAAATGCTTGGCCTATTGCATGATATAGGGAGTGTTTACCTGCAACAACTCCAATAACGTGAGCTACTATTCCTTTTATTTATTTTTGTGTTTTTTGTTTCATTTTTCTTTTATTATTCTTCTCCCCCTTTCTGTTTTTCTTTATTTATTTTTTATTACAACACATAAATATTTGTTTAGTAATACATGAACACTTGTTTTGAAAATCATTAATATATTTAATAATAATATTAATATTTTTCTAACATATATGAACAGCCCCTTCATATACAAGAACATTTTAAATTATTATTTTTTATTTGTGAAAAATTATTATGTGTGTGAATACTTATTTTTTTTAAACATGAACATCACTTCAAGAAATATTATTTTTATTTTAAATCCAAGAATGTTTTATAATTATATGAAATTTAACAAATATAAAATTTATTATTCGTATACCTGAACGTTTTTCTTGTAACATCTGAACATTTTTTTTTCTCACACACAAGAACATTTAAAAAAATTAAATGTACCTTTGTAACATGTGAACATCTGTTCATTTTTTTCTTCTTAAAACTAACAATACAAAAATAAATCTATTTCTCTTGAGATTTATATATATAAAGAAAAGATTGTACCACAATGGGTTCATAGTGAACGTTGAGACCCACCCCGATACATGACACATGACCCTTATGTCGTTCACTCGCCGTCAAGCCAACCAGACCCATGTAATCTGTTGTACAAGGTATAAACAACTGGAATTGATACAAAGATATGAGCTAGGATTGGAGGATGGAAATTGGGATTTGATGCTTTGAGTTGTGATGCAATGTGTCATGCATCGGGTGGGTCTAAGTTGCTGCAGAGTTAGACTTGGCCTCATATGATTTTCTTTCCATGTCCTCATATAAATTATTAATCCCTTCATTTGGGTAAACCTCTTGCTTCATCGATTAGCGGCGTAGAAACACTGTTAACTTTTAGTGCTTCACGTATACCTGTTGGAGAGGTGGAAATTGGTTGGCACTTTGATTTTCTTGTGATATCTTGGGCATATTTTCATTGAGTTAGTTCTGAACATTTAGACTTGCATGATTGGGGTAATCAAAACTTGATAAGAATATCAGTCTAGAGCCTGGTTTAATAGTGTTGAATACTTGGCAATAGTTTTGAGACATTCTTAACACTATTAAATTTGCATTATGAACTAGCTATTGCTATTTAGATATGAGATACCGTTTTAATGTTTAATTGAACCATTGCCATTCTTCCACATAAATAAATAAAAGTTAGGAACTCTATTTTTTTTGGAATAGTTTGAATTGCTTACCACATGTGTCACATGGTGTTGGGAATTCTAGTTGATGACTAGATTAACAGTCTTGTTGTCATTGCAACCATTATAGATGATATGTCTTTGATGTATCTATAATCCTTGTATGTTTCAAGCCATTATATTATCATTTATACATACTTTGGGCACCTTTTATCATTTTTACTGGACTACACTATTAATTAAGTGCCCAGTGTCAGTTCCTATTTTTTAGTCTTTTTAAATTTAAGGGAAATAGGTATTTTAACCTCCTGAATTTTTTTCTTTCAAAAAGATAGGATGAGAAGTTTTTCACCAGCGAGCACCGGGGGGCTGGGCCCCACACTTGGAGAGGCCTAGGGGCCCTAGGCGGGCCCTTAGGTGCCATAGTTACAGGGGCGTCTAGGGAAGGCGCCTAGGCACCGAGGGAAGATTCTGGACCCTCCTTTGGCTACAAACTTGCCCCTATGATATCCCATCGCCCTATTTTTTAATATTTTTTGGAGTTACGGATCTCTGGGAAATTACAAAACGGTGAGGGGATTCAGATTTTAGCATACAAAATATAGCCCACCTGGGAGTCAGATCCAATCTTAGGGTAGGCTCTCGTCCTCCACAATCATGGCCATAAAAAACCATGCCAAGGAAGAAGGAGGAGGAGGAGGAGGATGTCTCCCCTTCTCTTTCAGCGACGCTGCAACGCCGTCGGGGGAACCGTCATCACCAGCATCGTCTCCAATAACTCCTCCATCATCACCATGGCCACCAACATCCCTTTCGTCATCACCATCATGCTCCTATCCCCCACACTCAAAATACCCCCCCCCCCCACACCAGCGCAAAGAAAGCTTCATCGAGGCAACACATTGGTGTCGTTGTCATCACTTCTCCCCGAACAAGCATCATCGCCATTCTTTCTCTTTGAGCATGCGACTCTGACTTCACCGTTGACGACCACCGACTCAGCCCACTCTGTAGTGGTGGTGTGAAGCGGCATGAAGATTCATGCCAATCACTCAGCCACCCCACGATGGGGACAACGCAACTCCGACTCCAACGAGAGCTATACAAGACTGGCATCGCAGAAGATCACCGAACTAGCCAGCTGCCGCCCGTCATCGTTGCCGCCCGGACCTCGCCGCCGCAACTTTGACTTCGCAACAACAAACAACCCGAGACGAACACACGAACACGCTGGAGAAGAGCTGACTAACACAACCATGACGTGACCCCACCATTGTTGCCACAGAAGCCCCGACGCAATCACCGCTGTCTTCCACCAGTTGTCGCCAAACCACCACCTGTCACTGGTCCCTCCAACCGATCAAACCCTCAAGAGGGGCATGACACAAGGCACCGCCATCGTTCGATCTGGAAACGGATTTGCGGTTTCTCTCAAAGAAAGGATCGGTAGGGTAGATGAACACCACACCAGTCAATGCCTTCAAGAAGGTCGCGACGCCCACGGACATCGCCATTGCCTGCTCCAACCATGGACAGGGTCAAGCTTTCGCCCCTCCTCAGTTTTCTCGACTCCTGACCTGCTGCCCCTCCTCTTCTTCTTGGCCGGTGGTTGGAGTGGCGGCACACCAACTTTCCACACAGGCACTCCGTGCGGCCGCCCCTGAGGCCACTAATGTAGTCTCCTCGGCTTCTTGGCGTTGGCAATGCACGCTGGCACGCCGAGCCCGACGCCCTGGACCCCTGGTTTTGGTTAGGTACGTCCAACATTGATTAGTGTAAACGCCCAAATCCAATATGTCCTATTTTGAATGTCATATGATGAATTGAGATAGACAGATAGTATGGACTTCTGGTAAACTAGATGTTCACCACATCAATTGATCTAAACGCTCTTATATTTCTTTACGGAGGAAGTATAAATTTTGATGCAGTTTTTTTAAAAGAAAAGGAGATGGTGAAAAAAAATCGAGAGGAAGGATGAGGAAATTTCTTTTGGAGCATATTGTGTGTTGGAGTTGGCCCCCTCTCTTGTTTTGGTCAGGCTCCGTCAGTGACTGTGCTATTGAAAGCTCAGCCTGACCAACCAAAGCACCCTAGTAGCAGGAAAAGCTTTCATGTGGTCTCCAAAAAACAGCAGTAGTCACAGAACCATACATCGCACCGTCAGGAGCCACGTGAGAGAGGGGGAGGAGCGGGCAACGGCCATGGCCACCGGAGCAGCCTGCTACTACCACCCCGCCGCGGGAAGGGGGGGCCCCTCCTCGCTATCTATGGGCCTCAGGTCATCGCAGAGCAAGGTGTTCTTTGTCAGCAGCGGCGGCCGCAGCAGTAGCCGGTGGTGGATGAGGAGGAGGAGAGGGGAGGGGAAGGCGAGCTGTGGCAGCATCAATAGCAGCAGCAGGGCAAGAGCGAGGCCTGCCTTGTTCTCCCCTGCCATGGAGTGGCAGGAGTGCAGGTATCCCCAACCCTCCATGTCCATTCCAGTAGTTTGATATTGCCTTTGAATCGCTGTATTACCATTTGGTTAAAATGGGAATTTCTGACATGTGAATTTTTGCTCATGGTTGTGATGGATAATTTGCTAGTGCTGGCTCACTTCAATTGGACTCTAATTTCTCAGTGTCGAAATGAATCTAATGTTGTAAGGGTACTTGAGAAGGTTCTCTAGATATCCTCTATCCTTTGTTGCACTCAAGAGATCATTTTGCCCTTCTTTTGTATGTGACATTCTGAGTCATGGCTGCACCTTCATAAGACGTTGACTGTTATTTAGTTAATTCACGCTTCCAGGAACAAGTACCATCGACACAGCTTGCTGATAGTTCCATGCTTATCTGCAATACATATTTTCTTTCATCTGCTCTCCCCTCGCGGTGACTGAACATTCTCTTGGATACAGCACTGAGATTGAAGTTGATGTTCCATGTTCAGTGGCCTACCAGTGTTACTCCGAACGTGAGACTATTCCTCAATGGATGCCATTCATATCAACTGTCAAGGTGCTTGTTAGCGCTTTTCTTCTTGCACATCATTTTCCTTTTATTTTAGCATGCCATGGTTGGAGGCCGAATTATTCTATACCTGAATAGGAGTGAACATTTACCATTACAACCTACAAATTATATTAATCTCCATTCCAATCTTGTCACGAACACGCACCGAACTTCCATCCATGTCATCCTTCCATCCTTTAGATGGGTATATTTTAGTATTTGGGTGCTTTTGCTTATTCATGGCTCACACTGGCATTTAAACAATTGCAGCAAGTTAGCAATTCCATTTTTTCTATTGAATGGAACTTTGCAGTGGCATATCGCTGAATAGAGCACTTGGGGGTGATATATGTCTACATTCCCCGTAGATGTATGATGTGTAGAAGCTTCTCTGGTCATATCATTAGGCTTCTATTCTCTGCATATATGACCATCAAAACCCACTAGAATTTGCTATAGCTAGAACCATAATGACCGACATGTCTCTTCTGTGCTGTTTCCTTTTCATTATCTTGGTTTTCTATAAACTAAGCTTTCCCTTTCAGTTTTACCAACAAATGGTTATGCGCATGATAATTAACAGGTCCTTGAAGATAAACCAGAACTTTCACGTTGGACTTTGAAGTATGCGATACTTGGTCGGGATGTAGAATTTTCTTGGCTTGCCCGAAACATGACGGTAAGTACATACTATGACAAAGGTTCTACAGATCTGGGAGTGAATATTCAGTTAATAAAACTTTCCTCTGTATCAGCCAACTAAAAATCAGAAGATTCATTGGCGATCTCTTGAAGGTCTTCCTAACAGGTGATTATTCAACCAATCCAGACTTACATACATACTAGCTGAATGCCCGTGCGTTGCCACGGAACAAAAAAGTTTAGAACGGGCTTCTATGATGAAATGAACCTTCACTATCATAGTCCATTTCTTGTAGCGAACATGGGCTATGTTGTGGAAGGTTCATCTTGTGGGCGTTGTGTCCAGTCTTGACTTAGAGGTGGTACTGGATTGTAGTTGTAGACAAAAGTTATTTGTCTTACACTACTATTAGTTAATCGCATTATTTCGGATAAGTTCAGGGCTTCAGGCTAATATAAGGCTTGACAAATGATGTAGGAACACCAGTTGGTTACGAATCGCACATAAATGTTTTGGGTACACATCTGTAGGTGACATACATGTAATTATTTCATACAATTGAAAATGTAATCCAATATACTTTCTCTTGTAGTTCTTCAGGAAGTATTGCATGCTCGAGTTACAGTACATATCATAGAGTAGTTAGCTAGTGGCCGAAATGCTGCACGTGGCCGGAGAAAACAGGGTGAGTTTCTCTATATATCATTAATATATAAAAATGTATCAGTGTCAGTTCTTATAGAAGTATGTTCTAGTAGCTATTCAAGTTTGTACTGCAAAGATGATTCCTGTAGTATATACTGAAGGCAGATAGCAAAAAGGAGCCCAGCAAACTATGGTTACTGGAATCACTATTATAAAAATATAGCAAGATTGCAATTTCTGAGTGGGCATTTCTGATACTATGAGAAAATCAGCTTCTCAGACATTCGAAATGACACAAAAAAAGTCAGTATTATGATCGATAGAATTATGTTCGGCAAGTAGTAACTATTCAAGATTTGCAATATAAAGATGATCGTGTAGTATCTATTGAAGGCAAAAAACAAAAAGGAGCCCAACAAAATGAGGTTACTGGAAATTATTCTCACGTTAAGAAATGCAGCAGTCTTACATTTTGTGAGCCTGGCCTTTCTCGATATTATGAGATATTCAGCTTATCTCATATTTGGAGATAAACATGCTATGAGAACACTCATGGAAGGCAATTCTCCCAACCAGGCATTTGGAGACTTTAATCCAAATTTGAGGGTAGCCAGTTCCACAACGTTCGCTATGATTTCTGCATATGAAACACCGCCTTTTACCTGAATTATTTAACCAACAAATGCTCCTACGAATCACACATAATTAGGGAAATTCAACAGGTGATACAATCAACGACATCTTATTTATATTTTTCAGTGCATCAGTATTCCAAATTGCCAACCTATTTTGTAGATCTTGCAGTATGGTTCATGTTTTGTCAGCATATGGTATGCAACAGGCTCCCTTTCCCCTTTGATGTACAAATCATGTGGTGGGCTTGTAACTGTCTTGGGCAACATGATAAACATTCGCATCAGAACACGATAATCTGATGTTCAAATTCTTACTAGTAGAAATAAGAGTAGGACATTACCTTGGTGTGTATTTTGTGAGAACACTACCTTGGTTTACACAAGCAAGTAGAATCTGACCTGAGCCTCAAGTTAATATGCCAAAATTAGCAATTACTTATTTATCCGTTGTATAAGTTAAGCTTGTTTAAAATGTATGCCCTGTATCATGAAACTGTCATCATAAGAAGTTAATTGGCAATATGAATGACAGTAAGACATTCAAGGAAACTTATACAAATGTAATGAAAATAGTAAGAGAAGTATCAGTCATTGCAAGGGTCAGAAAGGCCATGTCTAGAACATACCACATAATACAGTGACCTAGTAAGCTACTTGTGCGTTGCTATGGAATATCAAAGATATATCTAAAAATATTGACCAAAGCGTCCTATTCCGTATACATGTGTCTAAAGTCATGTCTGTCAAGAGCGACAATGACTGCGTCAAACACTGACTTCTTTCTCTTCTGTGAAGATTACTGTGCATCGATCCGACTCTGTTCCTAGTGCATCTTGTCCACATCCACCATGGTTTTTCTACTGCTTCCCATTGTTGTGCTAACCGCTCTTCACCCCTTTGTCTCACTTCCTCTCGCTTATGTTTGCTTCTCTATCATCGCCCCATAGGAAGACTAGGGGTAGTCTTCCTACTCCGTTGTACAACTGTAACTTTAGTACTCTCTCCGATCCATATTAATTGTCACTGATTTTGTAAAACTTTGTACTAAATCAGCGACAATTAATATGGATTGGAGGGAGTACTAAATTTACCGAAGCAAAACTCAAAATGTAAACATAGAATATGTTCAGGCTTACAAAAAACTATTGTGCAATGCTTTAGCTTGCAACCTTTTTAGTTTATTACCTTGCAACTCTGGCAGGCTGGCTGCTACATGCATCACAAACAGAAACACAAGGAACTTCATATATAAATTCCTGCTAGCTACGTTGTAGAAAGGTGTCACTGAAGACAAAAATGAACCCAGAGGGAACACATGCAGTTTGTGCAGCTACTACAGAGTATATTTGGTGGGTTTGCTTATAAACCCAATATTGAAATCCAAGCAGAGCGATTTTGAGACTAAAACAAATGCAAAATCGTACTATTAAGCACATTTGTGACTTGTGGGCGCTGATGAGCTAAGTAGTGAATTCACACATGCATAGGTGCACAATTCTTAAGAAATCTTGAGGCAACACAACATTTTATGGAATAAACTCAACCTTTTCATCTCGAGTCTAAAGTTCCTTTGAGAGAAGATTAGAAGGTAAGTTCTGACACTGAGTCCTACAGAAGCATGGACATGTATTAAGGTTTAAACAGTATTCAGAAAAATAACAAGGTAGTTTACTGACACGACAACAAAAAATGAAAATAACTCATTTTGCGGGGAAAAAAACAATCTTAATTGACGTAAGCACAGGCTCACAGCTGACTAGAAATATAACTTTCCCGGCTCTTGATTGCCGTAATTACAAGTGACTCACAAAGTTCAAAAAAAATCCCAGCTGCCGCAAACCTTAAAATACAACGAGAAGAAGGAGAAAACATCTTATCTCTACAACGAGTCATTCATTCCAAGATTCAACCGGTTCCGTGGAGATCCTGCATTCCCCCCTTCTCTTTGTTCCTAACAAACTTGTCTGCACATAGATAAGTTCCAGCCTACAAGTGTACTCCCTCCATCCCATCAGTGAATATAGTGCCTAGTGCATATTAGATATTTTTAAAGTCAAACTTAGTGAACTTTGACCAAGTTTATAGGAAAATTTATCAACATCTAGAATATCAAATCATATAATTATATGAATCATGAATTATATTTTCATATGGTATATATTTGATATCACAGACGTAGATAATTGTTTCTATAAACTTGGTCAAAGTTTGTGAAGTTTGGCTTTTGCGAAAACCAATGCGCACTATATCATGTGGAGCGGACAGACAGAGTACTTATTAAAGAAATCAATTTCGGCATTATTCTGATCATCCCCCGATAGCATCTCAGAACTGAATTTTATACAAATTCTACTGCATGTGCTGGAGATCCTTTCAGATAATTGTTTGGAAAGCAGAGTGGGAAATAAGTAACATGACTTCTGAACTTAACTGAATTCTGTTGGACTCCTATTTCAATCTGTGTTCGATCCATGGAGCTGGCCACTTTTTGATTTATTTGGAAGTTGGCATAACGCAATTCACTTGTTGCAGAGGCGCTGTCCGATTCTTCCCTAAGAGTTCATCCTCTTGTAGAGTACAAGTGAGCATTCTGCCCTGTGAATTTGACACTTTTTGTAACTCTAATATGAGCTGCTGCTTCTTCACAACTTGATCTTCCTTCATCATTGTGTGCAGCTAACAGTGGCCTATGAAGTTCCTGAAATTCTGACCCCGGTTGCATCAGTAAGTAGCAAATGGGCACGCATATAATTATTTATTCTCCAGTATCTCCATGTTTTAATATTTCGTTGTCGCAAATCCGTGAAGTTGAGCAATCCGACCATCCTTTTTCACCAGGCCCTGAAACCATTTCTGGAAGGTTTACTTTTCAATGGGCTAGAACGTTTTGTGGCGTTTGCGAAGGAGCGCTATAGCAAGACCCTTCAGTCTTGACAGGATTAACACTAAGAATTCCAATTTCCTTCACAGTTGATGTAAAAACTGCATAAAGCCACTAGATGTGCCCGGGAAGAACTGTATCCGAAGAGAAATACAAGAGTGACTTGTTCTAGCAAATAAATATTGACCGTTCGACTCTGACTGGCATGTGCTGTCGTCTTGTTTGTTCATTTATGAGCCTGGCAGCTTTTCTAAGTCAGAAATGCAAACCATCCATGATTTTGCACTAAGATGAAATCCCAGCGAAAACTGGTCTCTGTATTCGGTACTGTGGCTCAGAATGCTTATTGTAAGTTTATAGACAGTTCCATGTTAGTTGGAGATGGAACAAAGCCAACCAATTCATGCACAAGGGTTGAACAATTAAATACAGTAACATAACGCATCCCAAGGCAAAATGAGTCGGCCTGCTTCGGTACCACACCCCCCCGCGCTTAACGTATAAGGGCATTTTTGGCATACAGTCCATAACGTATACCAACGCCCGTACGCGACGTCGGCAGACGCGTACAGCCGAGCCGATACGGCCGCGTGGCGCCTACCGCACTCGGCGCATGCAAAAAAAAAAAAACAGATGCACACCCACGACCTAGCAGCTCGTCCGGCGATCACGCGGCCCGATCCAGCGTCGCCCCGGCCGGCCGATCGCCACCCTTGCCCGCCCTAGATTATGACCGCCGCCGGCACCGGTTGCAGACAGCGGTCGCCCTCCCCCGGCCCATGACGCGTCTCACCGCGCCCGGACCGCGTCCGCCATTTCCCCGGCTTCGCCCCTGATCTGGCCTCCGTGCACGTCGTCGAAGTCGTCGCCGTCCGCAATCACGCCGTGATCTGGCCTCTGTGCACGTCGTCGACGTTATCGCCGTCCGCAATCACGCCGGAGTCCACGTACCTCACGGCACAGCCGCGCGACATCGACACCCGCCACCCCCTAGGTTTGTCATGTAAACCGCGTAGTTCGCATCGAAACGATTTAGTTGCTGCAAATAATAATTTGGAACGATTTTGATGTTATTAACTATTCATCGGCATGACCCTAGTACATCTAGTTTGATTTTGAACTGAGATATGATTTTTTTTAATATTGTGCAGTGTTGGTAGTGAGGTTATTTAATGGAGGAAGAAACAGGATATACGGATGCACTCCTCCATACGGATGATGAGTATGGTAGTGATACTGTCAGTCGTACCAATAAGGATTCCAGTAATGAAGATGATTATAGCAGCAACAACGAATCGTGGTCGTCATACGATAATTTACCTTAGGAGGACTTTCAAATAAATGAGGATGGTGCTTGCAGTGAAAATGTAAGTGACGTGTACATTGATTTCGTCCGACAAACAACCACATGGCTACTTACACGTCTATGTTGTTTTTTTTATCTACAGGAAGATATTGATGTCCATAATGAGGAAAAAAAATCAGGAATCTTTCGCCAATAACTTGAGCCAGGTTCGTTCAAACATTTTGTACGTCACACAATCATATGAAGTAAAAGATGACAACTTACATGTACTTATGTGTAATTTTGTAGGATGATCTGGATGGTCGTAGTGGTGATGATGGCCATGATGATGACGGTGTAGCTCACATGGACATTGAGCAGGCTGAAATCCAGCAACAGGCACTGCACACACATTGGAAGGTTATGGCCATGACTTTTGGATCACAATGGGAGGCGTACATGTTCTATAATAAGCACGCCAGAGAGCGTAGATTCAGCATCAAAAAAGAGAAGGTGAAATGAGGGAAAGGTCTTTCAGGAATTATACGGTTTAGGCGGTACGTTTGCTCCAGGGCAGGAAAACGGCAAAGCAAATTCTTAAACCCGGAGGGCCGCACCCGCAGGCTAAGACCTGAGACTCGGTGCGAGTGTGGTGCGCAGTTGGTCGTGAAGTTAGACAGAGCACGTGGAGTTTGGTTCGTCGCGGCATTCGTGGACGATCACAACCATGTGCTGGCTAGACCGGACGAGGTGGCATTCCTGCGGTCACATAGAGTGATACGAGATCACCAGAGAGCTGAGATCTTAGCGATGGAAGCAGCTGGGATAAGAAAGCACATCATCGTCGATAACTTCATCAGCAGGTATGGTTCGTACGATAAGTGCAGTCTTGTGAGGCGAGACGTCTACAACCTGTGCTGCAGAGAGAAAATGAAATTGATTGCAAAGGGTGATGCTAACACGGCAATCGGCATTATGAGGAGCAGAAAGGAGAAGGACCCAGACTTCTTCTTTGAGTACATGCTCGATAAGGAAGGGCGGTTAAAGAGCATGTTCTGGTGCGATGCACAGTCACGGCGGGACTATCAGCTGTATGGAGATGTGACCGTGTTTGACAGCACATACAAGATGAACAGATATGGTATGTCGTTCGTCCCCTTTGTCAGTGTTAATAATCACCATTGCACCACCATGTTTGGTTGCGCCATTGTGTCTGACAAGACTAAAGGTACGTATGTGTGGCTGCTCCAGACATTCATGAAAGCAAATTGTCAGAAGAAGCCAAAGTCAGTAATCACAGACGGGGACGCTGCAATGATCTGAGCTATTCGGAATGTCCTTCCAGATGTTTTTCATCGGCTTTGTTCATGGCATGTGGAGAAAAATATGCAGAAGCACCTTAATTATAAGTCACTGAATGAGTTCAGGTCACTGTTGTACTACTCCACCTCTCCTGCTAACTTTGAGGCGAGATGGCTCGCTTTTGTCGGTAAATGGAAGACTGATAAAACAGAAGAGTGGCTGAATAGGATGTACAGGAAGAGGAGTCTTTGGGCAGCATCATATCTTTCAGATGGATTTTTTCTTGGTATGCGCAGTAATCAGAGGAGTGAAAGCCTAAACTCTTGTCTTCACCTTCACCTCAACTACGGTATGACCATAGTTGATTTGGTAGCGCATAATGAGAACTGCATAGTTCGACTACGTGAGAACGAGGCTAGAGACAACTACAATTCTTCACAGTCAGTACCACCATCAGTCACTGAGTATAAGGACATTGAGAAGCATGCTGCTGTTGTATTCACTCATGCCAATTTTTTTATTCTTCAAGAAGATCTGAAGAAGATGGGAGAGCTGGAGATTTTTGAGGAGCTAGTGGGAGTTGACTGCCACACCTTTATCGTGGCATGGAAGAATTACTGCAACTTCCAGTTTAGAGTTCAGTATCGACCTGGAAACTCAGAGGAAACGCTAGAATGCAGTTGTGGACGGATGGTTCGGAAAGGGCTGCCTTTCAACCACATTCTATATGTACTGAATCATCTGAAATTATCTGAAATACCTAAGTGATGCATCCTTAAGAGGTTGTCGAAAACTGCGAGAGGTGGGTTGCCTGCACAGCGCAAGAGTGATATGTTTGGCTGGGGTTGGTTAGGGACAGAGGAGCGAGCTCGGTATAGTCAACTCAGCATAACAGGTGCAGAAGCTTTCCATGTTGCGGCAAATGATTCATTTGTGTTTGATGAGTTGATGCAGTGTCTGCAGAATATAATATTGAAGAAAAAGGTCCCGATGATGAAGCTGTTGGACGTAGAAGGTATGTTCATGGCGAGGCACGTGAGCCCGAACGAGGTGCTGATGTTATACGTGATCCTGTGAAAGTTTCGACGAAGGGTGCACCTAAGCAGAGCAAGACAGGGCGGTCAAAAAGTGATCCACATGTTACAAAAAAATGGAAGACCAAAATCTTTTGCCGAGAGGAAAAGTGGTCCTTTGTGCGGCCTATGTCGCAATCCAGGTCATCGACGGCAAACGTGCAAAATGAATGAAAAGTAAGTTTTACATTTTAGTTGTCTGTTTTTACCATCTTCACAAATTGTCTCACAAGTTGTTTATATTTTGTTGTGTAGGAATAAGGCTTAGAGGTGCAGCTTCATTCATCGAAACAAGACAGAGAGTTACATGCGTCATTCCGGAAGAATTTGCATTACTGTTTAAAATTTGCATGTGATTCTGATGCTAGACATAATATATATGTTTGAGACTGTTTTGTTGAAGGCTTTCGAGACAACTTTTTGACGTTTGGTTTGACTATATGTCTTTTGCGTGAGACGAAATAATATATGTGTGTGCGACTATTATTGCTGCTATGTTTATTAGTACTATGTATTACTGTTGTTATGATTATCAGTTTGTGTAACAAAATATATAATCTGTACTGTATTACCGTCGGAGATGGTTTTTTTTAATAAAAAAAGCCCACCCCGCTCCTGGGCCGGCGCCAACTTACTCGAACCGTCCCGATCAAGCCGGGGGGGGGGGGGGGGGGGGGGCGAAAGGGACGGCGTTTCGGTCGCGGGACGGCCCAGTGGCAGGGCACAACGGGGCAAGCAGAGGCGGGAGACCAGGTAATCAAGTGAGCTTACAAGGCGATGGCGACGCGGCTATTTAAGCCGGTCGGGGCGTCCCTCGGCGGGCGAGGTGGGACTAAACTCGGCGTGCTTCATCGGGCGAGGTGGGAGTCGCGCGTGAGGGGGCCACTGGGCGCCGCACGTGGGTCGGCCCAGTAACAGCGCGTGGGCCGGCCCAGTAACGGCGCGTGGGGGTGGGGGAGGGGAGGTTGGGGTCGTGCACGGCGCCGAGTTTAGTCCCACCTCGCCCTTCGAGGGACGCACTGACCGGCTTAAATAGCCGCGTCGCCGTTGCCTCGTAAGCTCACTTGAATTCCCGGTCTCCCGCCTCTGCCTGCCTCGTTGTGCCCTGCCGCTGGGCCGTCCCGCGGCTGAAAGGCCGTCCCTTTCGCCTCCCGGCTTGATTGGGACGGTTCGAGTAAGCTCGCGCCGGCCAATTAGTGGGGTGGGCTTCTTTTTTTTCTTTCTTTTTTTAACATTTTCGACGCAGATTAAAATTTTTTGTTACATAAAACTTATTACAATAAACATAACAGCAGTAATGCAGTAGTAAAGATATATTTCAGTTGACGCTTCAAGAATAGACATATTCACCGTGAAGCAATGAAACCGTAGAACAAATAATTTTAAAGTGCCATGTCTCATATCAATCAAACAAGTCACAAGTACCACAAGAAATAATTTCAAAGTGCCATGTCGCATTACAATCAAACAAAGTAACAAGTACCCAACAACGGCAGGAAAACCTTCTACGGGGCAAAAACCCTACCGCATGCTAATACTTATGCCTTCTCCACGATTTTAATACTTTTCATCTTCACCTTTTCTAATGTGTTGACCTCTGAAAACAGAATTTCCGCGACAATACGTGGCCTGAACGCATTAATCTCTTCCTGGTCAAATGCAAATGTCCAGCCATCTCCGTCCCAGTGTTGGATGCATCTCATTACAAATAGTTCACACGACACTCTGGAATAAACACGCGAGGTCAGCTAAGGATGTACCACACGACACTCTGGAATAAACACGCGAGGTCAGCTAAGGATGTAACATACAATTGCTTGTAATATTGGTTTCAAGTATGAACTTACGTATCCATTTGTCTCTGTAACACCCCATGTATTAAGCTACAGTGATCACTCTTTTGATAATGCCAAGTCATCATGATTAACATTACTTGATCATCATTTGCATCATGTCTCATTTCAAATTCCAACTCAAATTGAAAATAAAAGTTGTTCCAATTTGGAAACTAAAATGTTCATTAAATAGCAAATAATCCATAACTAATTATGTTAAGAAAAACAACATCACCTAAATTACCTAGATGACTCTAACATCATCAAAACAGTACCAAACAACAATATTTAATCCCATTTTATTTAATAAAATTTCAAATGAAATCATATTGTCTCCAAACCAATTTCTGGTAGTAGTTAATATTGCACTGTAATTATTGAGCTAAATCACCTATTTTACAAAAGCCAAATTGTAGCCAAACATTTTACAAAACAGAAGTGAAAACAGAAAACACAAAATGAAAAAGAAAAATGGTAAAAACTTACTGCCGCACTGGGCTTGAGTAGCACAGTGCAAATCGGCCCGGCCCACCTCGGCCTTCTCCTTCCTCTCGTGCGCCAGAAGCCATGGCGCGGCCGAAGCGCGCGCGCCGTCCAACCGCCGTCTTGCCACGCTGTCGACCATCCCATGGCTCCCCCGCGTGGATAAAGATCTCCCCGCAACCCCCTGGCGAACCTAGCCCTCATTCTCCCCTTCCCTCGCCCTCTGCCACCTCTCCCGAACGCCATCGCCGCCATGGCTCGCCGTAGCCGTGGCCTCTGACCTCGCCGCGCCTCTTCTCCGTGCCGGATCGAACCGCCGCCCTCGACTACGTCGCCTGCGCTGCTCGCTCGACGCCGGGGAGCACTGCAGCCACTGGATCAAGGTCTTCTTCAACCTCGGTCGTCGCCGATCGCCGCCGCCGTTTGCCGTCATCGAGCCTCCCCCGAGCCCGCATTGCACCACTACCAGCTCCCCGTGAGCACCGCAACCTCTCCCCTCTCCTCTCTCCCTCTCGGTCGTCCTCTAGCCGCTGTCCCCGTCGTGGCCGAGCCGCCTCCGCACGAGCTCGTCGCCGGCAGCCGTCCGGTGACCAAATGGTCACGCGTAGGTGTCCGTTCAACTCGTACGCGCGCGTAGATACCCCCTAGCCCGTCCATTTGGCTTGAGCTCGCCCGCGTCCTCATTTTCGCCAAGCTCCCGAACTGGTCGCCGCTCGACGTCGTCGCCGGCGACGTTTCCGGCCACCGCAGCCCCCGCCACCACCACAGATCGCCTCGTCGTCGTCTGCTCGTTCAAAAGAGCCCGGCCGCGCTCGAAATGACCCGCTGTAGGCGAAATCCGGCCACCCCCGATGCGCGCCGCCGCGCGATTTATTCGCCGGAGTAACTCCGGCGATGACGCCAACGACGCCGACGTGGCCGCGCCCTGTGCCACTGACCGCTGGGCCCTGCGGGCCCCAGTTGACTGGGTTGACCCAGTCAACTGCTGACTGGGCACCCGTGGGCCACTAACATGCGGGCCCCACCCCGTTTAAACGTTTTCAAAATAAATAAAAATGCTATTTAAAATGTTAATTAATCTGTTAGTTAATTAGTTAAATAAACAGTCACTGACAGTAGGGCCCCACCGCCTAATTAATCTTAATTAGTTTAATTAATCCCAAATTAACTACTGAGTCACTGACCAGTGAGACCCACTGGTCAGGTTTGACTCTGGTCAGCCGGTTTGACCCGCTGATGCCATGCTGACGTCACTGGCTACTGTTTCGGATAATTCAAATTAAATAATTCTAGAAATTCCAGAAAATGATTAAAACTTTGAAAAATCATATAAATTAAACCGTAACTCGGATGAAAATAATTTATATATGAAAAATGATCAGAAAAATATGAAGAATCCGAATATGTGGTCAAAATGCTTGACCATCACTCCTATCTAGATGAACATGGGACTTTTTGCCTGTATTCGATAGATGAATAGTGCATAACCTTGATAAAATAAACCCAGATAAATTCCTAAATTATCTAAAACAATTAGATAGACATTATATCACCTCTGCATATCAGTTAGGCATGTCATGCATCGCTGTTGCATTATTGCCGTGAATTTATTGTTTCTTCCCCCTCCTTCTCTCCCGATAGACGCCGAGACCACCGCCGACGCAGCTGAGTACGACTACGCTCCTTACGAGCAGCCTTCAGACGACCAGCCCCTCTCAGCAGAGCTTCCAGGCAAGCAACCCCCCTTGACGCATGCCTATATCACCTATTCCTTCCCTCTCCTGCTTGAATTAGAATTTGCTACTGTTATTGTTTAATCCTATTCTGATGCATAGTCTGTCCTTGTAACTGCTTTTGATACTTTACCTGATATCCAAAAGGCTTAGTATAGGTTGGCAGTAAACCATCAGTAGCCCCTCTTCTTTGCTCTTAGTTGCCCCGCTTAGTTACTTGTGTCCCGTCCGATGTGATCGGCGGGCTGAAACCAACACATCACCACACACCCCCCTAAGTTGCTCGACTCTGTAGAGCTAACATTGAGTGCCGAGGGTGACACCTCTTATCTCACTTCCGATGATGCCTTTGTAGAATAGCTATCCGGATGTGGGTTACCGAGGGTGATTCCTCTTTCATCACCTCCGATTAAGCTTTCGTCGTGCAACTCCTCTTGTGTGAATCCATCGAGGGTGATTCCTCCGGGTTCACCTTGACCGATACTTCGAGTGGGAATCCATCAAGGGTGATTCCTCGGATTCCTTCTTGATACTTTGGACACACGGGTACTTGGACTTTACTACTGTCATATGATAAAGACGGGTCGGCTCCAAGAGCACCCGCGAGCCGTGTGTTACGAAGTCGGAATGACAGGAATCCTGTTCGTCTCTGCGAGCTGCTAATTACACCTAACGGATTTGGGTATTTGATCTGAGTAGGCGCTGGCCTTATACGCACTACCACCACGTGGGATAATGGTTATGGGACCCTCTACGTCGTATGTATCAGCCGAAAGCTCTTCAGACGTCACAGCCCAGAGATGCGGGCTGATTGTTGGGGTGAGCTGGTTACGTCTGTGGTGTTTCCACAGTCGCGCTTGGGCCCCGGCCAGTCTCGCAACGTGCAGGAGTGCAAAGGGCGATGGCCCAAGACTCCTTCGCACTTAGGATTTAGACCGGCGTGCTGACCTCTCTGCTGAGCCTAGGTAGGACTGCGTCGTGTCGATCACCCGAGGCCGGGCATTACCCAGCAAGTGTGTCCGGCCAGATGTGATCAAGCGTGTTGGGTAACAGTAGTGCACCCCTGCAGGGAAGTGATCTATTCGAATAGCCGTGTCCACGGTAATAGGACGCTCGGAGTTGTATTACAAATTGATGCTGATTTAATATTAAACTGTTAATACTGCTCTCGGGATCGCTTTTTCGCAGGGAGTCGAGAAAGGATCTCAGGGCGTTGCTATTATATAACCACTATTATATGCTACTATGTTCTACTCTCTTCCGATGCTGCAAGATTGCTTCAAGATGCTAGTCTTCGATAGGCTAGGCTTCGCCCCCTCTATTCTGGCATTCTGCGGTTCAGTCCAAAGATATAGCCCCATTCCTTTGATACCGATGCATAATTAGCATAGTTCCGATGTCAGTCTTGCGAGTACTTTGGATGAGTACTCACGGTTGCTTTGCTTCCTCTTTTCCCCCATACCCGCTTGCTGTAATCAGACGACGGAGTCCCGGAGCCAGACGCCACCGCAGGAGACTACTACCAGTAGAGCCCCGGAGGCACGTACTACTGGGTTGAGCCAGCCGACCAGGAGTAGTCCGGAGGCCCTAGGCAGGAGGCCTTCGCCTTTTCGATCAGTGTCGCTGTTTGTGCTAGCCTTCTTAAGGCAAACTTGGCTAACTATGTCTGTACCCAGATATTATTTGTGTGTATGACTTATGTATTCGGGTCCTCGTGACCCCTGGTTCGTAATATGAAGATTTATGTTTAATTTTGTGTTTAGAGTTGTGTTGTGATATCTTCCCGTGAGTCTCTGATCTCGAGCGTGCACGTTTGCGTGTATGATTAGTGCGCGGTCGAGCAGGGGCGTCACAAGTTGGTATCAGAGCCGACTGCCTGTAGGAAGCCCCCTTCCAATTCCTTGGTCGAAGTTGAGTCTAGTCTTTGAAAAATTGTTTTACTAACATAGGCTGTGTGGCTTACGGGCCCACGTCGCCAACGGGTGGTATTAGGATCTTTTATTCCTCTTCTATACTCTGGGATTCTACTCTCTCTTCTATTCGGGTTAAATTTTTACTAACTCTGACTCTAGGTTCTCGTGATCACGTCCACCCGGAGCTTTGATTAACTGCAAATTGCTTCCTTAAAATGCACGATGCAAGAATTCACTCACTGTCATTTGACAATCTTGAATTTCCTCTGTTTCAGATGGACCGCTTGTTTCCGCCGCGCCCTGCGACGCAGCTTGTACTTCGCACTTGGGCTCGTGATGCGACTAGTTTTCCAGCTATCCTGATCGCCCTCCTGACCAGATTGGGCTACCGCTGGTACCCCGAGTACATGGTTTACGAGGATTTCCGCGAGTTCAACCAGGAGCAGTACCATGCCGATGTTCGTATCTTTGATCAGCGGAACGACTCCGTCACTGAGTTGCACACTTTTCACGGTATCGGCGTGACGATTGATATGGCAGTCCATGACGCTGTCGCACGTCTTCGTGGCGAGCATAGTCGCTTGGATGACTCTGAGTTCCGATACATCCCGTATGCCCCTGCTGGTGATGATACCGGATACTACACAGCTGTCTGTGCCCCTTATGAGCGACGTCGATATGACCCACAGGTTTTGATTCAGTGCACTCAGGCTCTGGATCGCACTGCCCGGGCTCTTGCCGTCGAGTTGTTTGCCACTCGCGCACGTCTCTACGATGCTATGACACAGTTGCTGCCGGCTGTTCGTGCAGGGATACATCCAAAGTACATCCTTTACCCGCGCAGGACTCAGATGCCTTCAGGTATTGATTGGCCTACTGTTGGAGGTCACACACCCGCACGTGGACCTCTTCTTCCAGTTCGAGATCGGGTTCTGCATCAGAGTGCTCACGGAGCGCAGGACCGTCCTACCATGGACACTCATCGTCCGCACCTGTAGTTACCTGGTTTCAGTGGTTTTCCCCGACGTTGATGTAGCCTTTGCTATGTCTCGTTGTTGTATTCCTCACCGCGTGCCTGCGCGCCGCCTAGCATGTCTAGCTTTTAATTTTCCGAACTTATGCTGCCCGCGTGTAACCGACTCTGTGTATGGATCTGTATGTCTTAATTGACTACTGTTATGTATCTATTGCGCTACTTATTCATTGTCGTGTTACATCATGTTTGTCTCTAAGACACTTGTAGTTGTTTTTACTAAACTACCCCCTGTTAAATGTTTAGCAGGATGGTTAGACCAGGTGGTCGTGATCGTGGCCGTGCTCCCGAGCAGCCACCACCGCCAGACTATATGGCAGCTATGATGCAGCAATTCGAGCTGAACCGCCAGTTCATGGTTGGGATCATGGCTCAGTTTCCGCACCAGAACCAGAATGCTCAGAATCAGCACCCTGCTGCAATAACTCTGCAGGAGTTTGTGCGTCTCAGCCCCACTATTTTCCGCAACTCTGAACAGCCACTAGATGCTGATGACTGGCTTCGCGACATCACCTACGAGATGGAGTCTGCCAATGTCGCCCCCGCCAACTTTGTCACCTTCGTCCTCCTACTTCTTGAAGGGTGCCACTGCTCAATGGTGGCACACCCACAGGAGTTCACTACCTGTTGGGGCAGTCATTACTTGGATCGAGTTTCAGACTGCTTTCCGTGCTCGTTACATTCCTCAGGGAATCATGGACCGGAACAAAAGAGAGTTTCGCAACCTCACTCAGGGCAGTAAGACTGTCGAAGCTTATCAGCGGGAATTCCTTAACCTGTCCCGCTATGCTGAAGAAGACGTTGCCACAGATGCCCACAGACAGGAGAAATTCCGTGATGGACTCCACCCAGACCTCAAGCTTGCACTCGCTGTTCATGACTTCGCTGACTTCGCCACTCTGGTGAACAAGGCTATCCAGGTTGAGACCGCTCAGATGGAACATAGGGAATCACTCAAGCGCAATCGTGACATTGGCTCATCTTCGAGCTCAGGACAAAGGAGAAAAATCTGGATTCCCAACATCATGTATCGTCCAACTGCTCCTGCGCTAAGGCCTTCTTATGCGGCACCTCGTCTGCCTCCTCCACCACCGAGGCAGCCAAGAGCTCAAGCTGCTCCACCACTTGCTGCTCCTCTTCGTCCTGAAGATGGTCTGTGTTTCAAGTGTCGCCGCCCAGGTCACCTTGCCAAGGACTGTCGCCAGAATCAGACTCAGTTTGGCACTTCCTCCTACTGGCCGTGGCAATGGCCGTGGCAACAACCAGACCGGCAACTATAATACTGGGTCTGCTGCTTATGGTCATGGACATGCTTACCACGTCGATATTGAAGAAGTTTAGGATCAACCTGAAACTGTGATGGGTACCCTTCTCGTTAACTCAGTACCCGCTTATGTTTTATTTGATTCAGGAGCATCACATTCATTTGTCTCTGGAGCATTTGCATTCATGCATGTCATACAATATGAAAAGATGCATACTCCATTAGTCGTTAAAACTCCCGGGGCCCATTGTCATGCTGACATGATCGCACCTAACGTCACCGTCAAAATTGAAGGATTGGAATTCCTTGCCTCCCCTATTGTTCTGAAGTCTTCCACCATAGACCTCATTATGGGAATGGATTGGTTGAAAGCTCACATTGCTTCGATCAATTGTGCCACCAAAGTTGTCCAACTCCTTCACCCCTCCGACGAGATAGTGAACTACACCGCCCGAATCACCCGGAATGCCGAAGCTCAGATATATGCTCTGAATGCTTTGAATGCTTCACCTCTTGAGGAAATTGAAAACGTTCCAGTCGTTCACGAATTTTCGGACGTCTTTCCAGAAGAACTTCCAGGGATACCCCCTGTTAGAGCCGTTGAATTCATCATCGACTTGAAACCAGGCACCACTCCTATTGCCAAGCGCCCATACAAGATGCCGCCGCATGAACTCCTTGAACTTAAGGAGGAAATCGACAAGTCACTTAAAAAGGGTTTCATCCGCCCCAGTTCTTCTGCTTGGGGAGCACCTTCTCTCTTCGTTAAGAAGAAGGATGGAACGAACCGATTGGTCCAGGACTATCGGCCTATTAACCAAGCCACAATCCAGAACAAATATCCACTTCCCCGGATCAACGATCTTTATGATCAGCTTGCTGGATCCTCTGTGTTCTCTAAACTCGACTTAAGGTTGGGTTATCATCAGATCCGAGTTCGTAAAGAGGATATTCCGAAGACCGCTTTCGTTACTCGTTATGGATCATACGAGTACACCGTCATGTCCTTCGGATTAACTAATGCTCCAGCAACCTTCTCTCGATTGATGAACTATATCTTCATGGACTACCTCGACAAATTCGTCGTGGTTTATTTGGATGATATCCTTATATTTTCCAAGAATGAAGAAGAACACGCCGAACATCTTCGGCTTGTATTGGAGAAACTTCGAGAACACCAGCTATATGCCAAATACTCTAAGTGTGAATTCTGGTTATCTGAGGTGACTTATCTTGGTCATGTGATTTCCAAAGATGGCATTGCTATTAACCCAGAATGAGTTCAGGCTATTCTTGGCTGGACTCCTCCGCAGACTGTTAAGCAAGTCAGAAGTTTTCTCAGTCTCGCCAGCTATTGCCGCCGTTTCGTCGAGAACTTCTCCAAGATTGCTAAGCCACTAACTGATTTACTCCACAAAGGCAAGAAGTTTGAGTGGACAGAAAAGTGCCAAGAAAGTTTTCAGACACTTAAAGATAAGTTGACATCTGCCCTAGTGCTAGCTCCCCCTGATTCCCGCAAGGACTTTGTGATATATTGTGATGCATCCCGTCAAGGATTAGGCTGTGTCCTAATGCAAGAGCGCAAGGTGATTGCCTATGGCTCTCATCAGTTGCATCCTCACGAAGATAAGTATCCAACACATGATCTTGAGTTAGCAGCAGTTATCTATGCTCTGAAGCTGTGGCATCATTACCTTCTTGGTAATCGTTGCGAGATATACACGGACCACCAAAGTCTGAAGTATCCGTATACTCAACCAGATTTGAACCTCCGTCAACAAAGATGGCTCGAGACAATAGCTGACTATGACATGGATATTTCTTATACCCCTGGCAAGGCTAATGTAATGGCCGATGCTTTGAGTCGCAAGTCTTATTGCAACAACCTCACGGTTCAGCAAGCACAACCCCTTCTTTATGAAGAACTTCGCAAGTTGAACCTTCACATTGTTCCTCAGGGTTATATCAATACCCTAGTTGTTGAACCGGACCTCGAGTGCAACATCAAGACGAAGCAGAAATATGACTCTGAAGTCGAGAAGATTAAGAAATACCTCTCCCAAGGAAATTCTTCGTTCTACCATGTTGATGATGATGGTGCCTTGTTCTTCAAAGGCCGCCTAGTGGTCCCCAGAAAGCACAACCTGGACTCTCGTTCGGATGTTATGAAAGAAGCACATGATACACCTTTGTCGATTCACCCCGGTAGCACCAAGATGTACCAAGACATTCGGCAGAGATACTGGTGGCCTGATATGAAGCGAGACATTGCTCGCTATGTTGCTGAGTGTGATGTTTGCCATCGCATCAAAGCAGAACATCAAAGGCCTGCTGGAACTCTACAACCCCTTGCTATTCCTGAATGGAAATGGGACAAAGTCAAAATGGATTTCATTACTGGTTTTCCCAGATCGCAGAAGGGTCACGATGCTATTTTTGTCGTCATTGACCGGTTCTCAAAGGTTGCTCACTTTCTGCCAGTCAAGGAGACAATTACTGCTAGTCAGTTAGCAGACTTGTATGTTTCCAGAATCGTGTCGCTCCACGGTATTCCGTTGGAAATCAGCTCATACCGTGTGATGTCTACTACACAACTTATTCTTGTAGACTCGTGTTGGGCCTCCAAGCGCAGAGTTTTGTAGGACAGTAGCAATTTTCCCTCAAGTGGATGACCTAAGGTTTATCAATCCGTGGGAGGCGTAGGTTGAAGATGGTATCTCTCAAACAACCCTGCAACCAAATACAAGAAATCTCTTGTGTCCCCAACACACCCAATACAATGGTAAATTGTATAGGTGCACTAGTTCGGCGAAGAGATGGTGATAAAAGTGTAGTATGGATAGTAGATATAGGTTTTTGTAATCTGAAAATATAAAAACAGCAAGGTAGCAAAAAGTAAACGGGCATAAAAACGGTATTGCAATGCTTAGAAACAAGGCCTAGGGTTCATAATTTCACTAGTGCGATCTCCCAACATTGTTGACATAGTTGAATCATATATAAATCCCTCACGTGCGACAAAGAGTTCACTCCAAAGTCACAAATAGCGGAGAACAAACGAAGAAATTGTTGTAGGGTACGAAACCACCTCAAAGTTATCCTTCCCGATCAATCTTATGAGCCATCCCCATTAATTGTCACGAACAACCCTAGAGATCGTACTAGAATAACACCTTAAGATACACATCAACCAAAACCCTAATGTCACCTAGGCACTCCAATGTCACCACGAGTACCCACGGGTTTGATTATACGATATGCATCACACAATCTCAGATTCATCTATTCAAACCAACACAAAGAACTTCAAAGAGTGCCCCAAAGTTTCTACCGGAAAGTCAAGACGAAAACGTGTGCCAACCCTTATGCATAAATCCCCAATGTCACGGAACCCGCAAGTTGATCACCAAAACATACATCAAGTGACTCAAGTGAATATCCCATTGTCACCACAGATATCCATATGCAAGACATACATCAAGTGTTCTCAAATCCTTAAAGACTCAATCCGATAAGAAAACTTCAAAGGGAAAACTCAATTCATCACAAGAATATAGAGAGGGGAAAACTCCATATGATTCATCTATATCAACAAAGCTCGTGATACATCAAGATCGTGCCATCTCAAGAACACGAGAGAGAGAGATCAAACACATAGCTACTGGTACAAACCCTCAGCCCCGAGGGTGAACTACTCCCTCCTCGTCATGGAGACCGCCTGGATGATGAAGGTGGCCTCCGGTGATGATTCCCCCCTCCGGCAGGGTGCCGGAAAAGGGCTGTAAATGGGATCTCTCTGGTACAGAGGCTTGCGGCAGTGTAAAAACTCATCTAGGTTAACTTTCGGGGGTTTCTGAATATATATGATTTTTCAGCGTTGGAATCACGCGAAACGGAGCCACGTGGGCCCCACGAGGTACCAGGGCGCGCCTGGGGGGGGGGTGGCACGCCCTGGTGCCTCGTGGGCACTGGGTGGCCCCCCTCCAGTGGGTCTTGGTGCCAATATTTTTTATTTGTCCAATAAAAAATCTCCAAAAAGTTTCAGCTCATTTGGAAAACTTTCATTTCTGCACAAAAAACAACACCACGGTAGTTCTGCTGAAAACATCGTCAGTCCGGGTTAGTTCTAATCAAATCATACCAAAACCATATAGAATTGTTATAAATATGGCATGAATACTTCATAAATTATAGATACGTTGGAGACGTATCACCGTGGCAGCCTCTTTACCTCAAGATTTTGGAACAGTTTCCAGGAAGCTATGGGAACTCATCTGTCCTTCAGCACCGCTTTTCACCCCCAGTCCCAGGGACAAGTTGAACGAGTCAATCAAGTGCTTGAAGATATGCTTCGAGCTTGTGTCATCTCATTTGGTAAGAAATGGGAGGAATCTCTCCCGTATGCCGAATTCTCATACAACAATAGCTATCAGGCTAGTTTGAAGATGGCACCCTTTGAAGTTCTCAATGGACATAAGTGCCGAACCCCTCTGAATTGGTCAGAAACTGGGGAATGGCCACTCTTCGGTCCGGACATCATCCAACAAGCTGAAGAACAAGTCCGCATTGTCCGTGAACATTTGAAAGCTGCTCAGTCTCGTCAGAAGAGCAACTATGATCGAAAACACCAGGTAATGGTCTATCAACCTGGCGAACAAGCTTACCTTCATGTCACTCCGATGAAGGGTACTCACCGCTTCGGAATCAAGGGCAAGTTAGCTCCTCGCTACATTAGCCCGTTCCGTATCCTCGCCCGAATCTCTCCCAAGTTCATGATGTCTTCCATGTATCGCAACTCCGTCGCTGCTTCAAGGATCCTATCCGAGCAGTGGATCATGAAGTGCTTGAGTTGCAAGAGGATCTTTCTTATCAAGAGTATCCGATCCGCATTCTTGATCAAGCTGAACGTCGAACCCGTCAGAAGGCAATCAAGTTCCTTAAAGTTCAGTAGTCAAATCATTCCGAGGATGAGGCCACTTGGGAACGCGAAGATCGTCTTCGTGAAGAGTATCTCGCTCTCTTTCAGCCTGCCTCTTAATTCTCGGGACGAGAATTTCTTTTAGAGGAGGAGAATTGTAACACCCCATGTATTAAGCTACAGTGATCACTCTTTTGATAATGCCAAGTCATCATGATTAAAATTACTTGATCATCATTTCCATCATGTCTCATTTCAAATTCCAACTCAAATTGAAAATAAAAGTTGTTCCAATTTGGAAACTAAAATGTTCATTAAATAGCAAATAATCCATAACTAATTATGTTAAGAAAAACAACATCACCTAAATTACCTAGATGACTCTAACATTATCAAAACAGTACCAAACAACAATATTTAATCCCATTTTATTTAATAAAATTTCAAATGAAATCATATTGTCTCCAAACCAATTTCTGGTAGTAGTTAATATTGCACTGTAATTATTGAGCTAAATCACCTATTTTACAAAAGCCAAATTGTAGCCAAACATTTTACAAAACAGAAGTGAAAACAGAAAACAGAAAATGAAAAAGAAAAACGGTAAAAACTTACTGCCGCACTGGGCTTCAGTAGCACAGTGCAAATCGGCCCGGCCCACCTCGGCCTTCTCCTTCCTCTCGCGCGCCAGAAGCCATGGCGCGGCCGAAGCGCGCGCGCCGTCCAACCGCCGTCTTGCCGCGCTGTCGACCATCCCGTGGCTCCCCCGCGTGGATAAAGATCTCTCCGCAACCCCCTGGCGAACCCTAGCCCTCATTCTCCCCTTCCCTCGCCCTCTGCCACCTCTCCCGAACGCCGTCGCCGCCATGGCTCGCCGTAGCCGTGGCCTCTGACCTCGCCACGCCTCTTCTCTGTGCCGGATCGAACCGCCGCCGTCGACTACGTAGCCTGCGCTGCTCGCTCGACGCCGGGGAGCACTGCAGCCACTGGATCGAGGTCTTCTTCAACCTCGGTCGTCGCCGATCGCCGCCGCCGTTTTCCGTCATCGAGACTCCCCCGAGCCCGCATTGCACCACTACCGGCTCCCCGTGAGCACCGCAACCTCTCCCATCTCCTCTCTCCCTCTCGGTCGTCCTCTAGCCACCGTCCCCGTCGTGGCCGAGCCGCCTCCGCACGAGCTCGTCGCTGGCAGCCGTCCGGTGACCAAATGGTCATGTGTAGGTCTCCGTTCAACTCGTACGCGCGCGTAGATACCCCCTAGCCCGTCCATTTGGCTTGAGCTCGTCCGCGTCCTCATTTTCGCCGAGCTCCCGAACCGGCCGCCGCTCGACGTCGTCGCCGGCGATGTTTCCGGCCACCGCAACCCCCGCCACCACCACAGATCGCCTCGTCGTCGTCTGCTCATTCGAAAGAGCCCGACAGCGCTCGAAATGGCCCGCTGTAGGCGAAATCCAGCCACCCCGACGCGCGCCGCCTCGCGATTTGGTCGCCGGAGTAACTCCGGCGACGGCGCCGATGACGCCGACGTGGCCGCGCCCTGTGCCGCTGACCGCTGGGCCCCACCGCCTAATTAATCTTAATTAGTTTAATTAATCCCAAATTAACTACCGAGTCACTGACCAGTGAGACCCACTGGTCAGGTTTGACTCTGGTCAACCGGTTTGACCCGCTGACGCCATGCTGACGTCACTGGCTACTGTTTCGGATAATCCAAATTCCAGAAAATGATTAAAACTTTGAAAAATCATATAAATTAAACCGTAACTCAGATGAAAATAATTTATATATGAAAAATGATCAGAAAAATATGAAGAATCCGAATAGGTGGTTAAAATTCTTGACCATCACTCCTATCTAGATGAACATGGGACTTTTTGCCTGTATTCGATAGATGAATAGTGCATAACCTTGATAAAATAAATCCAGATAAATTCCTAAATTATGTAAAACAATTAGATAGACATTATATCACCTCTGCATATCAGTTAGGCATGTCATGCATCGCTGTTGCATTATTGCCGTGAATTTATTGTTTCTTCCCCCTCCTCTCCCGATAGACGCCGAGACCACCGCCGACGCAGCTGAGTACGACTACGGTCCTGACGAGCAGCCTTTAGATGACCAGCCCCTCTCAGCAGAGCTTCCAGGCAAGCAACCTCCCTTGATGCATGCCTATCTCACCTATTCCTTCCCCCTCCTGCTTGCATTAGAATTTGCTACTGTTATTGTTTAATCCTATTCTGATGCATAGCCTATCCTTGTAACTGCTTTTGATACTTTACCTGATATCCAAAATGCTTAGTATAGGTTGGCAGTAAACCATCAGTAGCCCCTCTTCTTTGTTCTTAGTTGCCCCGCTTAGGTACTTGTGTCCCGTCCGATGTGATCGGCGGGCTGAAACCAGCACATCACCACACACACCCCTAAGTTGCTTGACTCTGCAGAGCTAACATTGAGTGCCGAGGGTGACACCTCTTATCTCACTTCCGATGATGGCTCTGTAGAATAGCTATCCGGATGTGGGTTACCGAGGGTGATTCCTCTTTCATCACCTCCGATTAAGCTTCCGTTGTGCAACTCCTCTTGTGTGAATCCATCGAGGGTGATTCCTCCGGGTTCACCTTGACCGATACTTCGAGTGGGAATCCATCAAGGGTGATTCCTCGGATTCCTTCTCAATACTTTGGACACACGGGTACTTGGACTTTACTACTGTCATATGATAAAGACGGGTCAGCTCCAAGAGCACCCGCGAGCCGTGTGTTACCAAGTCGGAACGACAGGAATCCTGTTCGTCTCTGCGAGCTGCTAATTACACCTAACGGATTTGGGTATTTGATCTGAGTAGGCGCTGGCCTTATACGCACTACCACCACGTGCGATAATGGTTATGGGACCCTCTACGTCGTATGTATCTGCCGAAAGCTCTTCAGACGTCACAACTCAGAGATGCGGGCTGATTTTTGGGGTGAGCTGGTTACGTCTGTGGTGTTTCCACAGTCGCGCTTGGGCCCCGGCCAGTCTCGCAACGTGCAGGAGTGCAAAGGGCGATGGCCCAAGACCCCTTCGCACTTAGGATTTAGACCGGCGTGCTGACCTCTCTGCTGAGCCTAGGTAGGACTGCGTCGTGTCGATCACCCGAGGCCGGGCATTACCCAGCAAGTGTGTCCGGCCAGATGTGATCGAGCGTGTTGGGTAACAGTAGTGCACCCCTGCAGGGAAGTGATCTATTCGAATAGCCGTGTCCACGGTAACAGGACGCTCGGAGTTGTATCCTGATCCACTACAACTACAAATTGATGCTGATTTAATATTAAACTGTTAATACCGCTCTCGGGATCGCTTTCTCGCAGGGAGTCGAGAAAGGATCTCAGGGCGTTGCTATTATATAACCACTATTATATGCTACTATGTTCTACTCTCTTCCGATGCTGCAAGATTGCTTCACGATGCTAGTCTTCGATAGGCTAGGCTTCGCCCCCTCTATTCTGGCATTCTGCGGTTCAGTCCAAAGATATAGCCCCATTCCTTTGATACCGATGCATAATTAGCATAGTTCTGATGTCAGTCTTGCGAGTACTTTGGATGAGTACTCACGGTTGCTTTGCTTCCTCTTTTTCCCCATACCCGCTTGCTGTAATCAGACGACGGAGTCCCGGAGCCAGACGCCACCGCAGGAGACTACTACCAGGAGAGCCCGAAGGCACGTACTACTGGGTTGAGCCAGCCGACCAGGAGTAGTTCGGAGGCCCTAGGTAGGAGGCCTTCACCTTTTCGATCAGTGTCGCTGTTTGTGCTAGCCTTCTTAAGGCAAACTTGGCTAACTATGTCTGTACCCAGATATTATTTGTGTGTATGACTTATGTATTCGGGTCCTCGTGACCCCTGGTTCGTAATATGAAGATTTATGTTTAATTTTGTGTTTAGAGTTGTGTTGTGATATCTTCCCGTGAGTCTCTGATCTCGAGCGTGCACGTTTGTGTGTATGATTAGTGCATGGTCGATCAGGGGCGTCACAATCTCGGCATGCTGTACTCCTTTATTGTCCATGATGACACATTAGGATATTTTTTTGCTTCAAGAGTTAAGTTGGCCTCTATAATATCTTTAGCTATTTCTGCTCTCTGGAAAAAATGAACGAAACTAGATGAAATGCATGTCCCAACAATTTTGTTCATGTGTATGAGAAAATGTACGCTTACCAGTGTCTCAATCATATTGCGAACTCTTGGTCGAATTTCACCATTAGAGTTAAGAACTTGAAAATCCTCCTTCACGGTGTGCATCACAATGGTTATCCAATGATTATCATTAACGTGCATAGAAAAATACGCCTATACAACCATATAATTATCTTAGTGTAAATAAAGATTGTTGCATGATCAAAACTAATAAATTTGAAAGGAATACCTTGTCCCGTGAGAAATACACATCCATCACTCTGGTGACGACTTTCGTTTTCTTTGCAAACTTCTCTGATTTTTTATTCTTGATCGACTTAAACTTTCCTGCAGCCCTCTGTAAAAGACATGTTGCCAACCACGTTGATGTTATGTGACGATCATGAAAACCACGGAACGCTAGGTGTTTACAATATGAATTGATGACTTGAAAATAGTATCAAGAATGTAATTTTCTCAGTAATTCCGCACTAGAGATGACAAGTGTAGTACAAAAAAACTCATACTTACAGCGCCATTCAACCACTTATGCGTGAGGATGTCATGAAGCATTTTTGTCGTGCATATGTCCCCATCTGGTGTCGGCACGCTAGCTATAGTTGGGTGCAGATGCTTCTTTGACGATGCGAGCGTCTCAACAAAAACTTTCGCTGATATTGTCGACACTTGCAAGAATAGCGTGTGAACTAAACAGACCTACAACAATATAATTATACGGAGTTTAGTAAGTGCAACAATTACATAACAACTACATTGACAAAAAATAGTATATGACTTACTTTTTTCACACGTTTTCGCCTAGTGTTCCGTTCGTAGGGAGACTGAAGGAATTTTGAAGCTTGTTGCTTGCGCTTCCCTACATTTCCCGTACTGCGACTAGCCTTAGATTTCTGGCACATTGTGTTCAGACTATCAAAAGTTTCTTCGGACTTTGATGGAGATAAACCACCGCTAGACTCGTCGGATAGATCACCATTTTGTGGGGTTCGGGAGATAGATGGGAATTCTTTCGTCGCTACAGAGGATGATGTAGCCAGAGAATTTGCATTATCCATAATAATGAAAGGATCATTAGCTTCACCTTTCCCCGGTGTAGTAGCTGGAGCACCCGTGTCATCAACGGGCACGGAGGTGCCATTCAAACCTGTGAACGATGCATCATTTTTCTCCTCCGTGTGTACATGCAAAGTACCAGTTGAGTCAACTTCTGGAAAGTCTTTTGGCTTCTACCTGACATTCTCCCTGTGAACGGCCTCATCCACAGCAGCATAGTCGTCAAAGTTCTCCCGCTTAAATGGTCTGTACATGACTCCTTCCATGTTCAACCTTTCAATGACCCTCTACAAGGAGAAATAAAACACATGCAGTACATGAATAAGTAAAGCACATTTAGTACGAATTCAGCATTACCTCTGCACATTTATCGGGAATAAGCAGAATCTCTTTCTGAAGCAGTTTTATGTATGTCATCACACGGTCCATACTAGGGTTCGTGCTGGATGAAACCCTTGATGTACTTGTCTTTCTATTCCTGCCACCGCCTTTTCGTTTTGTTGGCTTCTCTTCTGCCTCTGGAAGAGTCCCTTCACGTGCAACCTTAGCACGTATGTACTCTTCGCTAATTAAGTTATCAACCTGTGGAGTAAACACGAAAATCAATTAAATACTTAATACTTCATTAGTACATGCAATAAATAATAACAAGACTTAGTTACTTACCTTGCCAGTACCACGTCCGTGTATGTTCTCATAGTGGTCTCGCTTTTTCCCTTCAATTTCTAGCCAGTTAAGCATGAGTGGGTACTCACGCGATAAAGGATCAAATGTGTCCACACCAGTTGGTTGCACTTTCTCCCAGTAGATGCACTGCATAATAGTCAACCGAATTAGTTCCACACATACAACCCATAAAAAATTGTATTTACGTATGTACTATTATGTAATGAGCTTTACCTGAACAAGCGAAGTTCCCAATCGGCCATTTGAAATTTCCAACATCTTGGACCGTCTTTTTAATAGCTTCCATGCACACTCCCAACGTGAAAGCATTCCAATTATACGATTTGATAGCGTCAACGTCCTCCACCAATTTGTAATAACGATAAGGAACAAACTTGGTGGACTGCGGTGCTATGACCGTACCAATAAGAACCAATATGGCCCTTCTCACAAAATCATCATCATATGCCTGACTATCAACAATTTTTCTTACCAAGTCATCTAGCACTATTAGGCCTATTTTTTTGTTTCTAGAAACCGATTCGGCACAATTTTTTTGGCGTCTAGTTCTACTGTTGCAATCGTGCTCATCACATCATCACCCTCGTTTCGTAGCCCGAATACATGATGAACATCTTCGTGACGCACAGTGATGTCGCCACCGTTCGGCCGAAGAATAAATCGCTTTTTACTATCATCATATGCTGTAATCATAAATTGCAATAAATTCTTCCTCATTTGCACCGGAGAAATTCTCAACATATTGTCCAAATTGGTGCCACGAAGCCGAATACGCTGTCTAGGAGTGAATTTTCCCACCAAGTCGCACCACTTCTCAACCGAACAGTACACATCTCCGTACTCTTCCATTCTAACGAATGTTTTTACACTACGTGTTAGATGTATTAACACGGCAAAAAACTGAAGTATTAAAAAAACATTACGAATATACCTTCCGGTGACGCGACGTGCACCGGCAGCCTCCGTCGAAAATGTCAAGAGCACGGGGTGGCCGTCATGCCACGCGCCCTTTGCCCGAGCCCACCGCGGGGGCCGACGCCCCACCCTAGGGTTATGGGTGCGGGCGAGATTGCGGACGCGGCGACGTGCGGGTGTGATGTTGGCGGCCGCGGGCGGCCGGGGTGATCGCGGTGGCTTTGCGGGGTGTGCGGGAGTGGAGGCGGCGGGGTGAGGCGGTCGTGGAGGCGGTAGTGGAGGCGTGATTACCGACGCCCATGCATGCACGTAGGGCGTTATCCACGTCGGCCCTGCCCCCTCACCCCACCACGGGCCCCGTCCGTCCACGATGCGCCGGCCAGCCCATGACGCGTGTTTGTTTAATAAAATATAGCCGATGCAATTAAAAATATAGTTTAGTACCGCCTCGCGCCGCCGCCATGCCGTTCACCTCCTTAAATACCTTTTTTTAATTTACATAAGCGTCGGTGTTCATTGTACTCTATTTGGAGGATATGGAGGATCAATACGAATCTTCACCTATTCCGAATGGGCGAAGGTTCCTACTGATCCTGCATATTCTTCAAAAAGAGAGCATTGATGACTGATGTATTTTTTAAACGAGCAGGACCGTTCGGGTCTACCAGTAGGGCAAGTGTAATAGAACTTTTTATTTTCACCTTCACCAAACGAGGCCAAATTTTTTCCACACCCTCCCATGACAATGCCAAGCATCCATGCCAATTTTGAATGATTTCTGATATTGTATGCATTTTCTATGATTTTCCCGGAGGAAAAATCCTAAAACACTGCCCGGATGTGACGCAACATGCGTTTGGTGTCCAACTTCTTTCCAATCTTGCGTGGACTAGTACAATGGGCATGCCCACATCCTGGCAAACTTTGGTGTCATTCCGTGCATGCCAGCATAAACACCATGTACAAGCATGACCGTTCGAGTCTGCCGGGCGGGCAAGTGTAATAGTACTTTTTATTTTCACCTTCACGAAATGAGCCCAAACTTTTCCACACCCTCCCATGACAATGCCAAGCATCCATGCCAAATTTGAATGATTTTTTATATTGTATACATTTTCTATGATTTTCCCGGAGGAAAAACCATAAAACACTGCCCGGATGTGACGCAACGTGCATTTGGTGTCCAAATTCATTCCAATTTTGCGAGGACTAGTACAATGGGCATGCCCACATCCTGGCAAAATTTGGTGTCATTTCGTGCATGCCAGCATAAACATCATGTACAAGCAGGACCGTTCGGGTCTGCCAGCAGGGCAAGTGTAATAGAACTTTTTTTTTTCACCTTCACCACACAAGCCCAAACTTTTTGCACACCCTCCCATGACAATGCCAAGCATCCATGCCAAATTTGAATGATTTTTGATATTGTATGCATTTTCTATGATTTTCCCGGAGGAAAAACCATAAAACACTGCCCGGACATGACGCAACGTGCGTTTGGTGTCCAAATTCGTTCCAATTTTTCGTGGACTAGTACAATGGGCATGCCCACATCCTGGCAAAATTTGGTGTCATTACGTGCATGCCAGCATAAACACCATGTACAAGCAGGACCGTTCGGGTCTGCCGGCAGGGCAAGTGTAATAGAACTTTTTTTTCACCTTCACCAAACAAGCCCAAACTTTTTCCACACCATCTCATGACAATGCCAAGCATTCATGCCAAATTTGAATGATTTCTGATATTGTATGCATTTTCTATGATTATCCCGGAGAAAAAACCCTAAAACACTACCCCGGACGTGACGCAACGTGCGTTTGGTGTCCAAATTCATTCCAATTTTGCGTGGACTAGTACAATGGGCAGGCCCACATCTTGGCAAAATTTGGTGTCATTCCGTGCATGCCAGCATAAACACCATGTACAAGCAGGACCATTCGGGTCTGCCGGCAGGGCGAGTGTACTAGAACTTTTTTTTCACCTTCACCAAACAAGACCAAACATTTTTCACACCTACCCATGACAATGCCAAGCATCCATGCCAAATTTGAATGATTTCTGATATTGTATGCATTTTCTATGATTTTTCTGGAGGAAAAACCTTAAAACACTGCCCGGACGTGACGCAATGTGCGTTTGGTGTCCAAATTCGTTCCAATTTTGCGTGGACTAGTACAATGGGCATGCCCACATCCTGGCAAAATTTGGTGTCATTTCGTGCATGCCAGCATAAACACCATGTACAAGCAGGACCGTTCGGGTCTGTCGGCAGGGCAAGTGTAATAGAACTTTTTTTTCACCTTCACCAAATGAGCCCAAACTTTTTGCACACCCTCCCGTGACAATGCCAAGCATCCATGCCAAATTTGAATGATTTTTGATATTGTATGTTCTATGATTTTCCCGGAGGAAAAACCCTAAACCACTGCCCGGACGTGACGCAACGTGCGTTTGGTGTCCAAATTCGTTCCAATTTTGCGTGGACTAGTACAATGGGCATGCCCACATCCTGGCAAAATTTGGTGTCATTCCGTGCATGCCAGCATAAACACCATGTACAAGCAGGACCGTTCAGGTTTGCCGGCAGGGCAAGTGTAATAGAACTTTTTTTTCACCTTCACCAAATGAGCCCAAACTTTTTGCACACCCTCCCATGACAATGCCCACATGCATAAATTTTTTATACAAAACCAAAAAATAAACGTACATGAAAAAATTACTTGACTTAAAAAATTCTCTCATGATAGTAGTCCTATCAGTACTCACTTAGTACAGAAGATGATCTGCGAGTTGATCAATGAAGATTAAGTCGCAGAACATCGTCTATACCAAGTAGGTATTGATATGGCTACTACCATAGAAGAACTTAACACCGTAAACAGACCCAACTATTTAAGCCGGTCCGTGCGCACTTAAGTTTTCAATGTGGTACTAAATAACGTGCGAGTAACTACACCGCCTCTAATGGCGCCATCTGCAACGCCGGGTGGGCCGGCCCGCAGAGCCTGCAGCGCCGTGGCATCCTACTGGCATCGTCTGCGATGCCGAGTGGGCCGGCCCATTATGGAGTTGTGGATTTTATTTTCTAATGAAAAAATGTTTGTTGAATTAAAAAAAGTCCACTATTTTTAAAAAAAATCATAGTTTTTTAGAAAACAAATGAGCCCAAACTTTTTGTCAAAATTAGCATAACTACATCATTTTAAAAAAATGTAAAATGTGACATCGATGTTTTTTCCATATATTTTTTAATTATATTTACTTTTTATGTTCGGGTCGATTTTAAAACGAATAAATTGTAAACTAATAATAAAATGTTCAAACAATCGATAATTGTAAACTAATAATAAAACACCCTCCCATGACCATGGTAAGCATGCATGCAAATTCTTATAGACTTATGACATTTATGCATTTTCTATGATTTTCCCGAACAAAGTACACTAAAAAACTATCCGGACGTGACGCAACGTGCGTTTGGTGTCCGAATTCGTTCAAATTTTGCCTGTGGGCCTTCCATAAGCATTCCCACACGATGACAAAACTTGGTGTCATTTCACGAATGCGAGCACAAACACCATGTAAAGAAGCACCATTCGGGTCTGCCGGTAGGGCTACTCTCTCCTAGCACTTTTTTTTCACCACCTCCAAACTAACCAAAATTTTGTGCACACATTGGCATCTCGATGGCCAATCATGCATGCAAATTCGCGTTCATTTTTTATGCTGCATGCATTTTCTATGATTTTCGCGGAGGAAAAACCCTAAAACAATGCCCGAACGTGACACAACATTCGTTCGGTGTCCGAATTCGTTCGGTGTCCGAATTCGTTCAATTTTTGCATGTAGTACTGGGGTGCACATGCCCACATGATGGCAAAATTTGGTGTCATTGTAAATATGACCAAATTTTGACCATCTTTTGCGGAGGCCGTTCGGGTAGGAGGGAAGGGTCCGTCTCGAAGGACTTTTTTTTGACATCCTTCAAATGGACCCAAATTTTTTCTACAGTCTTGTATCATCATGAGAAGCATGCATGCAAATTCTCGTTGATTTCCGACACTCCAGGCATTTTCTATGATTTTCCTGGTGGAAAAACCCTAAAACCTGCCCGGACGTGACACAACGTGTGTTCGGTGTCCGAATTCATTCAAATTTAGCGTCGAGTACTAGGGTGGGCATGCCCATTTGTTAGCAAAATTTGGTGGCATTCTAATGATGACCAAATTTTGACCATCTTCTGCGGAGGCCGTTCGGGTAGGAGGGAAGGGTCCGTCTCGAAGGACTTTTTTTCGACATCCTTCAAATGGACCTAAATTTTTTCTACAGTCTTGTATCATCATGAGAAGCATGCATGCAAATTTTCGTTGATTTTCGACACTCCATGCATTTTCTATGATTTTTCCGGTGGGAAAACCCTAAAAACTTTCCGAACGTGACGCAACGTGCGTTCGGTGTCCGAATTCATTCAAATTTTGCGTCGAGTAATAGGGTGGGCATGCCCACTTGCTAGCAAAATTTGGTGTTATTCTGAAGATGAGCAATAATCGACCTTGTTCAACGAGCCCGTTCGGGTAGGAGAGAAGGGTCCGTCTCGAACGACTTCATTTTCGACATCCTTCGAATGAACCCAAATTTTTTCTACGGTCTTTAATCATCATGAGAAGCATGCATTTAAATTCTCATTGATTTATGACATTCTATGCATTTTTTACGGAGGGACGGGTCTGCCGGTAGGGGTACTCTTGAAGTGCATTTTTTCCCCACCTCCACCAAATGAGCCTAAACATGTTAAACATGTTCAAAAGCTTGTTAAACATTTTAATACTAATTCAACATTTTAAAAAAATGCATAGAATATTTGTTAAAGATTTTCAAATAATTGTTATATATTTTTAAATACTTGTTAAACATTTTAATACTTATTCAACATTTGCAAATACATGTTCAACATTTTGAAATATTTGCTAAACAATTAAATACTTATTCAACATTTTAAAATACTTGTTCAATAATTTCAATTTTTTGTTAAACATTTAAATACTTATACAAAATGTTTCAAATACTCGTTCAACATTTTTGAAATGTGTTTTTGAAGACTATTTTTTTAATGTATATATTTATGTATATATACAATTTTCTAAAGTATAAAGAAAAGTACATAAATGAAAAAAAACAAGAACAGAAAACAGGGAAAAACAAATTTTTTTGAGACAAAAGACAAAAAAACAGGGCGTGGCCACCCGCGTGGTTGGGCCGGCCCATCTCTCGTCCAAGCGCGCCGCCCCGCAAACGCCTGGGCCAGGCCGGCCCTGGTAGCCGCCCCGTTCTAAAGCCTGTTCTAATCTTTTTTTGTGCTTTTTTTCGGGCCGCATGGTGGTTCGGGCGGTTTTTAGAGTGCACACGGCGGTTTGGGTGGGTTTACGAGAGTACAGGGGCGGCTCGGTTGGGTTTTTTGAGCATACATAGCGGTTTCGGGAGTCTCGAGACGGTTTCTTTTCAAATGCAAATTTATTCCACACAAACGATTCAAATTTTAGGATTTGTACATCGGTTCGAATGAAATTTGAAATAAAACGTAAAAAAAACCTAACTACTCGTCGTCCACGTCATCGAGCCCCGCGCCGTCACCATCGTCGCCGCCCGCGCCACTGCGGCCGCCCGCGCCTGCAGCGCCGCCGAAGCCCGCGGCCGCCGCAGAGAGGCGCAGCGTCTCGCTCGGGGTTGTCAGCCACGCGTGGCGGAACACACCCCGGCGCCGTCGTCAACTCTCGTATGGCCCAAAAGAGACCGGGCATGTCCTCGGGGTCGCCAGCGCCGACGACATCCCGAGGCGGGGTGGGGCGACGTGTGCGGCCGGCGCCGGTGGAGGCGCAGCGTAGACTTCCGGTGCCGGTGGAGGTGGAGGCGGGGGTGGCACGGCAGTGCGCGCCGCACGGCGAGGTGGCGACGCCGCGCCTTGGCGATGACCTCCTCGAAGTCGCGTCCCTCCCAGAAATCGCAGCGGCCACGGGCGTTGAACCGGCTACCACGGCCTGCTCGCTGCTGGGCGCGGGGGACGGTGGGTCCCTCGACCGTGTAGCTGGCGCCGTTGATGTGCCACCCCGACGGCAGGCGAGCGGCGGGGGGACGAGGACGCCGTAGCGCGCCAGGTCCTCGGCCTGGTCCACCGTCAGGGACGACGGCCAGGCCCCCGCCTGCGCCGCGCCGCGCCTGCTGCCGCTGCCACCGCACCACATCGTCGTCGGAGAGAAGAAAACGGGGCGGGGGAGGGGTTGGATCGGGGGTGGGCGGTCGTTGTGCGGCGGTAACGCGGCTGGGCGATGGCTTTTATAGCCGAGCAGGCGGGGAGGAAAGAGGGCGGGCCGGCGGGTGGCGGCGTTAAGCGCCATAAAAATGCCTTGGGGTCTGCGAGACCCGCCGCCATTGATGAGGCCTCGGGTGCCGGCGAGTTGCGTCTCGCAGGCGGGAACTGCCCGTCCACACGGCACGCCGCGGTCAGCCATGACCGTGTCGGGTCAAATCGGGGGTGACTCGTTGCGTCACGCAGGCCCGACGTGGTGGGCCCACCCCCTCGCCACGCGGCGTTCACGTGATGGACGTGACGGCTCGTCCCGCCACAGCTCGGCGCAGCTCATCCCGCAGCCCCGTATACGCGCGCGGCGTGGCGTGCGGACGGGCGGGTGGGGGAGTGAATTTTTTAAATAAGACCATCGGGCCCCTCCTAACGAAGTGGTATGGGCTAATCTTAGCCCTTGATGAGTTTAGGGGGGGGGGGGGCGTGCCGAAGCAGAAGTGAATAAATAAAGGCTTGCATGATACCATGCATATGTTACTACCCACTATAAAGATAGTAGTAACATATACTAGTGAAGTTACTTCCCACTATGACCAGCCTAATGGAGGATAGAAAAGTAATAAACACGTCACATACTACTATACATCTACGGTACATTGCCTTCCTCTTCAATGTATCAGAAAAATGCCCACAATTGACCAGAAATACATGGCTTATGCAGCCCCACAGCGGTGGTGACGGCAGCCGAAAGCTTGCCAAAGCTGACGGGAGCTCGGCAGGGTGAGGACGCAGCCAAAGGCCGGAGCGTGGGGTCTGACGACGAGGAGGCGTCGGTGGGAAGGAGAGAGAGAGAGAGACAGAGAGAGAGAGAGAGGCCTCGAGGAGGAGAATAAATCACTAGTTAAGGGGTACCCCTTGTAAATGTCACTTCCATCTCCTCTGGTGGTAACAAGTGTAGCAGCGCATGTGCGTCATTTGTCACACTCAAAGAGTTTTGGTGTGATTTTTTTCCACGCGCAGGAGAGATGAGTGGGGTTATTTGTGCTTTTTCATAGGTTTGATTTTTCAAATTGATTTATGTCTCGAACGTGCGTCAAAACACGAATCGATTCCACTGTTGCGTTCCTCCAGTCGAGATCTTCAAAACTAGATTCCATGTTCATGGGTTTTGAAGAACTTTTATTGGGGCGAAATATGTGCTCCAAAATTGTACTAAGTTATGCTTCAAAACTATACTAAATCTGTATTTCACTTTTTTGATAAAGCACAGTTGTGCTTTTCATGCGAGAAACACACTCAGAAAGCATACTTGTACTTCACTTTTGGGGGAAGCATAGTTGTAATTTCATGCAAGAAACATAACTGTTGCAGTTAATTCACGCGGAAGCACATCTTTGCTTTTGTGTTAGGAAATCACATAAGCATAATTATGCTCGCACATCACGTGAAAGCACATCTGTACTTCACTTTTTTGTGCGGAAGCATAACTGCACTTCACGTTCCTTATAGACAAACATAGAAAAACAGCGTCATCGCGCTACACGTAACGGTGCTGAGAGGCGCTCCCGCGCTAGGACAAGTGACCCCGCGGGGGACACCCTTCAACTGGTTGCTCCAAGAGGAGAATGTGCAGTGGCGAGAGGAGAGAGGGGCGATGGAAGTGGCCCGCGGGGCCTCGGACAGGTTTGGTTTGGCCAATCCCATGACCAGAATTGTGTCCCACACCATGCGGTATTTGATGAATAAACTTGGTTTTCCCCCTCAATTTTTTTATTGATCCTTGCGAGCGATACGACGGTGGTGGCCCATGCAGCAACGAGGCTATTGCAGTTCTTGGGCGGTTTTCTGCAGTTTTGGAACCTCCGCTTGGTTGTGAGGAAGTTCCGTCCTTTTTTTCCTCTATCGATTTTTATTTTGGTTTTTTATTTTTCCTTTTTCCTGATTGTTTTTTATTTTTTTTCCTTTTTTCAAATACACATTGATTTTTTTAAATACCCGTTGAGGATTTTTTAATAACGCGAGACCACTTTTCAAATTCATCAATATTTTTCAATTCACAAGTGATGGTGTCCTGGCCCAGAGGTGCCTCACCTTATTGGTTGCCGGCCCAAGTATGCCGGCCTGAGGCTCCCTAGGCCGGTTTCTGCCCTAGGACATCATGACGGCCCATGTGCCCTATAGAAGGAATACTCGGGAAGTGTTGCCGTCCGAGACAAGGAAGCCAGAGCCGTGGAGGACTCCCCTCCACCGACGTAGCCAACCAGGTTGTGTAACCCTAGGGACCCTGGTATTTTATAAGCCGGGTCCGAGCTAGTCGATAGAACAATCACAATATCTTAGCTATACTTGTACTTTGTACACCCCAATCGCAATATATTTGTATTTTTTTCATACACATTGTACATTTTTCTTATACACCAGGAACATTTCTTTATACATATTTAACATTTTTTTCAAATATATGTTTTGTTGTCTTTTTTTCATAAACATTTTACATTTATGTGAACACATTTAAAACATTTTTATACACGTTTAATATTTTCTAAATACATGATTAACTTTTTTCAAATACATATTTTTTAACATTTATTCGAATATGTGTTAAACATTTTTCAAATACACGTTGATTTTTTATTTGAATGATACCAAATATTTTTTTAAACTATGCAAACGTTTCTTTACATTTTAAATAACATCATTTTGGATGATACCAAATATTTTTTTAAACTATGCAAACATTTCTTTACATTTTAGATAACATCATTTTGAAAATGTCACGGATTTTTTTCGGAAAGCGTGAACTTTTTTAAATGCAACGATCATTTTTTTTTGAATGGTACAAAACATTGTTTTAGAATTACATGAACACTTTGTTACATTGTATAATTTTTTTATCAAAATTCCACGTACATTCTTTTTGAAACATGCGAGCATTTTCTAAATGTACGAACATTTTTTAATGCTATCAACATTTTTCTAAAATTACGCTACCATTTGTTTTGCACTGCGTTAACATTTTGGAAATTAATTATTTTTTATTTAATTGTAAGCTTTGAAATATATTTAAAAAAATTCCTTGAAAATATTAACGAAATAAAAGAACTTTTTTTTAGGGTACGAAATAAAAGAACTAATCTGCAGAGAGCTACTCCACTTGAGTCGGCCCAATAGTAGTGATGGAAGTCTCTTCTCTTCTTTTTCTTTCTATTTTCATTTTTCTATTGCCTAGTTTTTTTCTTTAATTTTTGGTTCCTTTTTGTTTTTTCCTACTTCTCTATTTTTTGCTTCTATTTTTCCTTTCTTTTGGTTTCTTCTTGTTTTTCTATTGTACGCTAGCATTGAATTTTGTGTGAAACATATAACTACTTTTTTTACGCATCTGAATATATATTTTCACATGTGTGAGCATTACTTTTCATCTAAGTTTTTATTACCTTTTATTATTTTTGGTTTTTGATTTATTTATTTATTGTTTTGTATGATTAATTTTACTTTTTGTTAATATATTAACATAGTTTGAAAATACATGAATATTTATTTTAACATACATGCATTTTTTGTGTGAGTCATTAACATTTAATTTGAGAAATATAAATATTTGTATATATACTTCAAGGCATTTTGTGATACTACAAAAACACTTGTTATAGGTAGCATGATTTTATGAAGTATACAGGAACAAATTCTTGCAAGTTGTTTAAATAGATTTTTAAAACAGATAACATATTTTTCCTTAATATACAAAAGTGGGTTTTGATGTATTGTTTCTGTTAAAGTGTTTAAACCATATATTTTTCTAAAATAAAAGGTAAACATATGAATATTGTACTAGTGACACCCAACTTGCGGAAGCCAAAAAAAAGCTTGCAAAGAAACAGGCTCGAACACGAAAACATGTGAAAAAGAAGAAAATGAACCAATAAAAAAGAGCGGAAGAAATGTTGCCAAACAAACAAACAAAAAATAGCGTGAAAGGGTGTGGCGAGTCTAGTTTTCACTGGGGCCACGTGTGTGTTCCTTGCATGCCGCTAAAGGCGGTAAATTGGAGCTCCCCTGAGATTGTACGATCAGTGAGTTCATGGAAGGTCGGAAACGAAGAAGAATGTGTAGGACCACATTCTTGTATGAGCTGAATCGCTCGAGGCTGAGGACTGGGTATCTCTTTTTTTAGATGCAGGAGTGTGCATCTTATAGTTGGCTTATGTATGATTAGTTTTTTGTTCATGACACACGCTCCATCTGCTCCGGGCTATCATGTATCAAAGCTCGAAGCACATGGGCCAACCAAATGTTAAGGGCCTATTTGATTTGCAGGATTTATAAAACATAGGAATAGAAAAAAACATAGGAATGAAGTGGCATGACATCTTCAACACGACAGGATTAGTATGGTCATTTGATTGTGCGCAGGAAAAATATAGGATTCTTACATGAGGTTGTAGTGGATGAAAATTTTCCTATGAAAACTATTACAAATGAATCCTATGGAAAATTTCCTATAGATTACAATCCTACGAATCAAACAAGCTGCATAGGAAAAAATCCTAAGGATTGGAATCCTCCAAAATTTCTTTAGGAATCCTTTGAATCAAAGAGGCCCTAAGGATTTTTTTTCTATTTCCTTTTTTTAGGGGAACCTATTTCCTTTTGTTCTTGTACGTTGTCTCTATATTTACTTTACATTTGACTTCGCCTTTGTTTTCTATTGTTTTAAATTCATTTGTTTCATTTTCTTCTTTTCCTAGTTTCTAGTGGCATTTTGGTGTGATGATAACATTTTAGTTAGTAAGGACTAATAACGGCTACTAAGTTTATCTAAGATCATTGGTTTCTCAAGGAGTTTTATATGAAGATGGTTGACCCTCCCCTTCAATCAAAAAGGAAAAGGTTGATTTTCCGAAATCTCGAGAGTTTTTTTTTTTTTACTTTTGAGTCATAAGACAGCCATGCTATTAAGAAGGGTTGAGGTGCTTGGATTATAGCGCGGGATGCAAAACATATACATCAACAAATGGTAGGCCATTTAGATTTGTCTTGCGAAGCTGCCTTCTCTCTCGCTAGAAGCTCCCGTGAAAAGACAAGGTAATATATCTGACGAAACTACCAACGCGATTGATGCATCAACCGTAGGTGTATCCATCCAGCAAACACATCCGGAATGATGATGTTTTTACACAGCAATGCAAACCAAACACCACCGCATTACGGTTCTATAGTATCCACACCAAGTGACCGCTAGTCCTACTACTCCCAACAACGGAATCACTAGACTGAAAGTGCTGTCCGGATCTCCCCTTATATAAAACAAATGCAATGTTATCTGTGGTGTCGATCCGACAGTAACCAACCAATCTGCCTCCAGAACCAACGAATCCGTCTCAGAAATTAACACCGGTTAACGCGTCCGATCGAGCTAATCCACGACCGGACAGGAAATTAGGATAGGATTTGCCCCGAGCTTTCGTATCCCATGTAGTAGTGGCGAGGTTGTTTAATCGACGGCGCATAGGATTCCCTTCCCGCTCGCCCTTGACCTCCTCTTTGCATCGCCGAGCTCGACTGACGCCACTAGATCACATACAATAAGCCATCGCTCAACTGAATTAGGTGCCATCTGCAGCGAGGCGACAGAAGGGTCCTTTTTGGCGCCCATCACTTGCCCTCTACAATATTGGCAACAAAACAGCCTCGTCGTCGTTTTCGCCTCGCTGTTCGTCGGGCGTGAATATTCGTTTGGCTGCTCCCCTGACCCGTCGTGGACTCATGATTGCCATGCTTATTCCTCCTGCCCTTCGATTCCATCGGCTGCGCGAGTATTATACTGCGTCGCCGGGGATCGATCGGTCGATGGTATCTGCGGAGTCCCGGGGCGGAAGTGCAGGTGTTTGTCCGGCCGGCGATGTGTCGAGCCGCTGCGAGCCGAGGTGACACGGGCGGGTGCGTGGTTCGGTGGAGTGGAGTGTCCTGGTGCTCGCTGCTAGGCGGCCTCGGCTATACGGGGCGCATGGATATATGCCTCTCTCTTTCGTTATTTCTTTCCATGGAGACAAAGACAAGCTCGAGCCTTTTTGCTCCCACTCCTTGTGGTGTTAACTCTGCTTTCTTTTGCCCCCTTGTGCCATTCTCATGGCCAGGAGCATTTCCCGCGCTCGTGCGTTTCTAGTGGCCATTAGTTACGGGGGAGTTATTGATTTGCTTGTGTACTTCGTGCCATGTATCTGTGTGGAGTACACTATCAGTAAGAATCATAATTAATTAAATAGTAGAATGCATGTTCATCTTTATATGTTGACTGAAAATTAACTTCAACAAGAGCGAATTGTTCTGTTTTGGGAGGGCCAAAAAGGAACAAGAAGCGTATAGACAATTGTTAGACAATTGTTTGGATGTGAAATGGGATACCTACCGTTCAGTTACCTAGGGATACCAATTCACCATCGAAAATTATCGAATAAGGAGTGGAAGTGACTTGAAGATCGATTTGAGAAAAAACTAAGCTGCTGGAAGGGTAAGCTTATGTCATACGGAGGCCGGCTAGTGTTGATAAACTTAGTTCTAACCAGTATGCCGATGTTCCTCTTATCTTTTTTTGAAGTACCGGTAGGGTACGGAAAAGATTAGATTTTTATCGATCTCGATTTTTCTGGCAATGTGATGAAGTAAAAAAGAAATACAGGTTGACCAGATGGGATATAATCTGTAGACCCAAGGACCAAGGTGGGCTAGGGGTCGAGAACTTAGAGGTTAAAAATAGATGCCTACTTAGTAAATGGTTATTTAGGTTGTCTGTGAGACCGAGGGTACATGGGTACAAATTTTGCGTAATAAGTACCTACAATCCAAGACATTGACCCAGGTTACCGTAAGGCCTAATGATTCACCTTTTTGGAAGGGGTTAATGAGGATGAAAGAAACTTTTTTTCAGAGGGTGAAGTTTAACATTGGTAACCGTAACAACACTAGATTCTGGGAGGATACATGGTTGGGGGAGATGCCTTTAGCCTTACAATATCCCACACTCTATAATATTGCACAACGTAAGGAAGCTTGTGTCGCTACGGTATTACAGTCGGTTCCCCTAAACATACAGTTCAGGAGAGCTCTGGTGGGGGAACGTTGGCACTTGTGGCTACACCTGGTGCGTAGGTTCATGGACGTTCAACTCTCTGACCAGCCAGATGCCATCCACTGGAAACTATGTTGGAACGGTAGTTTCATGGTGAAATCTATGTACTTGGACTTAATTAACGCTGGGCCAATACCGAAATCACTTCACATATGGAAGATTAAAGTTCCGCTAAGAATTAAAATCTTCATGTTGTTTGTCCACAAGGAAGTGATTCTAACCAAGGATAACTTGGTAAAGCGAAGATGGGTGGGTAGTTCACGATGTTGTTTTTGCGACCAAGATGAAACCATAAAAAACCTCTTTCTCGATTGTCCACTCGCCAAACTTCTTTGGCGTACGATACATATAGCCTTTAACATAAGCCCTCCAATTAGTATTGACACGTTATTTGGGACTTGGCTAACTAGAGTCGAATCAAATATTGCGGGACATATTCGGATAGGGATATGCGCACTACTTTGGGCTATATGGAACTGCAGAAATGATATCATCTTTAACAGGAAAAACTTTATCTACTTTTTGCAGGTTATATACAGAGCCACTGCTGGGATCCGTACGTGGTCGTTACTCACTCATGCAGACTCCAGGGAGCATTTGGCTATTGGGTGCAACCGATGGGAGATGGTAGCACGGGTTATCTACAACCGGTTTGGATGGCGATCCAATAATAGGATAGGTGTTTAGTCATCTAGGCATGTTTTTCGCCGGCTGTGGCATGATACGTCTCCAACTTATCTATAATTTTTGATTGTTCCATGCTATTATAGTATCAATCTTGTATGTTTTATATGCAATTATATGCCATTATATATCATTTTTTGGGACTAACCAATTAACCCAGTGCTCAGTGCCAGTTGCTGTTTTCCGCTTGTTTTTGCCTTTTCAGAAAATCATTATCAGAAAGTGTCCAAACGAGAAAAAAACTTTGGATTAATTTTTTCTAGACCAGAAGAGACCCACGAAGCTTCGGGAGAAGACCAGAAGGGCCACGAGGAGGCGACAAGCCTGGAGGGCGCGCCCCCAGGCTTGTGGGCCCCTCGTTGCCCCTCCTGACCTAATTCCAGCGCTATAAATTCTAAAATATTCCCAATATACCAGGGAGACAGAAGAAAAAACCTTTCCGCCACCGCAAGCCTCTGTTCTTCCGCGATCCCATCTGGAGGCCTTTTCCGGTACTCTGCCGGATGGGGAATCGGTCACGGAGGGCTTCTTCATCAAACTTGCTGCCCTTTCGATGATGTGTGAGTAGTTTACCACAGACCTACGGGTCCATAGCTAGTAGCTAGATGGCTTCTTCTCTCTCTTTGATCTTCAATACCATGTTCTCCTCGATGTTCTTGGAGTTCTATCCGATGTAATCTTCTTTTGCGCTGTGTTTGTTGGGATCCGATGAATTGTGAGTTTATGATCAGATTATTCATGAGAAATATTTGAGTCTTCTCTGAACTCTTTTATGCATGATTATTATAGCTTTGTATTTCTCTCCGATCTATCGATTTGGTTTGGCCTACTAGATTGATTTGTCTTGTAATGGGAGAGGTGCTTTGTGATGGGTTCAATCTTATGGTGCTCAATCCCAGTGACAGAAGGGGACATGACACGTATTTGTATTGTTGTCATTAAGGATAAAAAGATGGGGTTTAATCATATTGCTTGAGTTTACTTTGTCTACATCATGTCATCTTGCTTAAGGCGTTACTCTGTTTCATACTTAATACCCTAGATGCATGCTGGATAGCGGTCGATGGGTGGAGTAATAGTAGTAGATGCAGGCAGGAGTCGGTCTACTTGTCTCGGACGTGATGCCTATATACATGATCATTGCCATGAATCCGTCATAATTATTTGCTTTTCTATCAATTTCCCAACAGTAATTTGTTTACCCACCGTATGCTATGTGTTCGAGAGAGAAGCCTCTAGTGAAAACTATGGCCCCCGGGTCTACTTTATCATATATAAAAAACCTAAAAATACCTTGCTGCAATTTATTTACTTTTATTTTAATTAGTATTTTAGTTTATCTATCTACCTCTATAAGATTTAATCCTTGCAAATAACCGCTAAGAAGATTGACAACCCTCTTATTTGCGTTGGGTGCAAGTGTTTGCTCTTGTGTGTGCAGGTGCGCTTAACGGAATTTTGCTTGGTTCTCCTACTCCTACTGGATTGATAACCTTGGTTCTTAACTGAAGGAAATACTTATCTCTACTGTACTGCATCATCCTCTCCTCTTTGGGGAAATACCAACGCAGACTACAAGTAGCAGGAAGAATATCTGGCGCCGTTGCCGGGTAGACATCATCAAAATTACCAAGTACTTTCACACAATCTATCATCCACTTGCATTTATTTTATTTGCCTTTTATTTGCATTTGCCTCTCGTTTTCATTTCCCCCACTTCTAAAACAATTTTACAAAAACACAAAAATATTTTTATTTGCTCGTTTGTTTGCTTGTGTAGCCATGTGCTTCCTATTTGCTTGCATCTTTGCTTGCTAAAAACCTATTGATATGGATCCTCATCCACTTGCTAATCTTTTCAAAAAATCCAATTATGATGAACCAATAGCTAGTGAGTTGAGTGCTCTAGATTTTCTATATGAAGTTTTGCTTGAAAATCGTGAATCTGGAAATTGTGATGAAGTGTTAAAAGAAGAAATTTATAAAGTGATTTATGATAGCTCCTTGAATGAAAAGCATGATTGGAATGATTTTATTATAAATTCAATTAATGTCAATTGTGTTAATAATATGCAAAACTACAAGCTTGGGGATGTTGATTTTGTTATGTCCACCACTCATTGTAATGATTATGATTGGGGTGATGCCTCTTATGATCTTGAAAATTTATTTAAGCCTCATGATGAATATGTTTGCAATATTATTGAAAGTGGGTTTGGAAGAGTGTCAACTTTAGGTAAAAAAAATCCCACATATTCGGAGAGTGTTCAATCTTATGAAATTTTTGATCAAAGTGGGTTTGGAGAGGTCATGACTTTAGTTGATGTTAATCCCAGTATCTTGCAAGATTATAAAACTTTTATGCATGAGGATCATGAAGAGAATATTTTATATGATAGTTATATTGTTGAATTTGATTAGGATCCTACATGTAATTATTATGAGAGAGGAAAATATGGTTGTAGAAACTTTCATGTCACTAAATTACCTCTCTTTGTGCTAAAATTATTAATGCTCCATTCTTCTCATTTGCATCTGCTAGATATTGCTTGTCCTGATAATTTGTTTCCCTATAAAATGCCTATGCATAGGAAGTATGTTAGACTTACGTGTTTTTCACATGCTACATGATACTCTCTTTGTGTTTCAATTATCATCTTTGATGAGAGCATCATTGAAATCTCAAGCCTATCTTAATGGCTATAAAGAAAGAGGTTGTTGGGAGGCAACCCAACGAATAAAATATTTTTTTTGTTTTACCTTCTGTTTTTGAGTGTTTACACAATTATAGCCTCTGTTATGATTGTATTTTTATGTTTTAATTAGTGTTTGTGCCAAGTAATGCCTTTGGGATGATGTTGATGATAGTATAATTGATGTTGTTTGGAAAACAGAAAGTTTTGCATCCAGTGCTGGAATTTTATTTCTCTACTGGAGCGTCAGAAAAATATGAAATTTTTACACAGTATTGGTATATGAATTGTTTACGTTTTAATAATTTTTCAGAATTTTTGGAGTTACAGAAGTATGCCTTTTAAATAGATATTTACAGACTGTTCTGTTTTAGACAGATTCTGTTTTTGTTGCATAGTTTGCTTATTTTGATGAATCTATGGATCGTATCGGGGGGTATGAGTCATGGAGAAGTTGGAGTACAGTAGAATTATGCCAATATTAAATATGAATCAATTTACAACAGTATCTAAAGTTTAATATTTGTTTGTTATACTAACGGATCTCACGAGGTTTCTGTTGAGTTTTGTGTGCTGAAGTTTTCAAGTTTTGGGTGAGACTACGATGGATAAAGGAATAAGGAGCGGCAAGAGCCTAAGCTTGGGGATGCCCAAGGCAACCCAAGGTAATATTCAAGGAAGACTCAAGCGTCTAAGCTTGGGGATGCCCCGGAAGGCATCCCCTCTTTCGTCTATAATCTATCGGTAACTCACTTGGAGCTATATTTTTATTCATCACATGATATGTGTTTTACTTGGAGCGTCTTGTGATATAGTTTGTTTGCTTTTTAGTTTGTTACAATCATCTTTGCTGAACACACCTTTTTGAGAGGGACACACATTATTCGTGATTTGTTAGAATACTCTATGTGCTTCACTTATATCTTTTGAGCTAGGCAGTTGCTCTAGTGCTTCACTTATATCTTTTAGAGCACGGCGGTGGTTATATTTTAAAGAAATAGTTGCACTCTCATTCTTCACTTATATCATTTTGAGAGCCTAATGATAGCAATGGTAATATGCACGGGTTATGAATTTAGTCCTGATATGATAGGTATTCAAGAGGGATATAATAAAAACTTTCATGTAGATCACTGAATATGATAAGTTTGATTCCTTGCGATAGTTTTGTGATATTAAGATGGTAATATGTGGGAGGTATTAGTAGATAATTGTGGTTTAGTAAGAATATTGGTGTTAAGGTTTGTGATTCCCGAAGCATGCACGTATGATCTGTCGTTATGCTAAGAAGTTGGAGCATGATTTATTATTGATTGTCTTCCTTTGTGTGGCGGTCGGGGGCGCGCGATGGTTAACTCCTACCAACCTCCCCCCTAGGGGCATGCGTAGTAGTACTTTGCTTCGAGGGCTAATAAACTTTCACAATAAGTATGTAAGTTCTTTATGACTAATGTGAGTCCATGGATTATACGCACTCTCACCCTTCCGCAATTTGCTAGTCTCTTCGGTACTGTGCATTGCCCTTTCTCACCTTGAGAGTCGGTGCAAACTTCGCCGGTGCATCCAAACCCCATGATATGATATGCTCTATCACACATAAGACTCCTTATATCTTCCTCAAAACAGCCACCATACCTACCTATCATGGCATTTCCATAGCCAATCCGAAAGATACTGCCATGCAACTTCCACCGTTCCGTTTTTATGACACACATCGTCATTGTCATATTGCTTTGCGTGATCATATAGCTGACATAGTATTTGTGGCTCAGCCATCGTTCATCATTTTTATATATGTTATGCTAGCATCATTGCACATCCTGGTACACTGCCAGAGGCATTCATATAGAGTCATATTTTTGTTCTAGTATCGAGTTGTAAGTAAATAAAAGTGTGATGATCATCATTATTAGAGCATTGTCCCAGTGAGGAAAGGATGATGGAGACCATGATTCCCCCACAAGTCGGGATGAGACTCCGGACGAAAAAAGAGGCCAAAAAGAGCCATGAAAAAAAATGAGAGAAAAAGAGAGAAGCGGCAATGTTACTATCCTTTTTCCACACTTGTGCTTCAGAGTAGCACCATGTTTTTCATATAGAGAGTCTCCTATTTTGTCACTTTCATATACTAGTGGGAATTTTTCATTATAGAACTTGGCTTGTATATTCCGATGATGGGCTTCCTCAAAATGCCCGAGGTCTTCATGAGCAAGCAAGTTGGATGCACACCCACTTAGTTTTCATGTTGAGCTTTCATACACTTATAGCTCTTAGTGCATCCGTTGCATGGCAATCCCTACTCCTCGCATTGACATCAATTGATGGGCATCTCCATAGCCCGTTGATTAGCCTCGTTGATATGAGACTATCTTCTTATTTTTGACTTCCCCTTATTGATCTCTACCACCACACTCTATTCCACCTATAGTGCTATATCCATGGCTTGCGCTCATGTATTGCGTGGGAGTTGAAAAAGCTGAAGCGCGTTAAAAAGTATGAACCAATTGCTTGGATAAAACTTGGGTTGTTCATGATAAATATTTTGTGTTAAGAAGATGGAGCATGACAGGATTGTATGATTTTGTAGGGATAACGTTCTTTAGCATTTTTATTTTGAAAGACATGATTGTTTATTAGTATGCCTGAGTATTGATGTCTTTATATCAAATTATAGACTATTGCTTTGAATCATTCGGATCTTATTATTCATACCGTAAGAGAGAGATTACATGATGAAACATGATAGGCAACATTCCACATCAAAAATTCTGTTTATATCATTACCTACTCGAGGACGAGCAGGAATTAAGCTTGGGGATGCTTGATACGTCTCCAATGTATCTATAATTTTTGATTGTTCCATGCTATTATAGTATCAATCTTGGATGTTTTATATGCAATTATATGCCATTATATATCATTTTTTTGGGACTAACCTATTAACCCAGTGCCCAGTGCCAGTTGCTGTTTTCTGCTTGTTTTTGCCTTTTTAGAAAATCATTATCAGAAAATGTCCAACGAGAAAAAAACTTTGGATTAATTTTTTCTGGACCAGAAGAGACCCACGAAGCTTCGAGAGAAGACCAGAAGAGCCACGAGGAGGCGACAAGCCTGGAGGGCGTGCCCCCTAGGCTTGTGGGCCCCTCGTTGCCCCTCCTGACCTAATTCTAGTGCTATAAATTCTAAAATATTCCCAATATACCAGGGAGATAGAAGAAAAAACCTTTCCGCTGCGCAAGCCTCTGTTCTTCCGCGATCCCATCTGGAGGCCTTTTCCGGTACTCTGCCGAAGAGGGAATCGATTACGGAGGGCTTCTTCATCAACCTTGCTGCCCTTTCGATGATGTGTGAGTAGTTTATCACAGACCTATGGGTCCATATCTAGTAGCTAGATGGTTTCTTCTCTCTCTTTGATCTTCAATACCATGTTCTCCTCGATGTTCTTGGAGTTCTATCCGATGTAATCTTCTTTTGCGCTGTGTTTGTTGGGATCCGATGAATTGTGAGTTTGTGATCATAGTATTCATGAGAAATATTTGAGTCTTCTCTGAACTCTTTTATGCATGATTATTATAGCTTTGTATTTCTCTCCGATCTATCGATTTGGTTTGGCCTACTAGATTGATTTATCTTGCAATGGGAGAGGTGCTTTGTGATGGGTTCAATCTTGCGGTGCTCAATCCCAGTGACAGAAGGGGACATGACACGTATTTGTATTGTTGCCATTAAGGATAAAAAGATGGGGTTTAATCATATTGCTTGAGTTTACTTTGTCTACATCATGTCATCTTGCTTAAGGCGTTACTCTGTTTCATACTTAATACCCTAGATGCATGCTGGATAGCGGTCGATGGGTGGAGTAATAGTAGTAGATGCAGGCAGGAGTTAGTCTACTGGTCTTGGACGTGATGCCTATATACATGATCATTGCCATGAATCCGTCATAATTATTTGCTTTTCTATCAATTGCCCAACAGTAATTTGTTTACCCACCGTATGATATGTGTTCGAGAGAGAAGCCTCTAGTGAAAACTATGGCCCCCGGGTCTACTTTATCATATATAAAAAACGTAAAAATACCTTGCTGCAATTTATTTACTTTTATTTTAATTAGTATTTTAGTTTATCTATCTACCTCTATAAGATTTAATCCTTGCAAATAACCGCTAAGAGGATTGACAACCCTCTTATTTGCATTGGGTGCAAGTGTTTGCTCTTGTGTGTGCAGGTGCGCTTAACGGAATTTTGATTGGTTCTCCTACTGGATTGATAACCTTGGTTCTTAACTGAGGGAAATACTTATCTCTACTGTACTGTATCATCCACTCCTCTTCGGGGAAATACCAACGCTGACTACAAGTAGCATGGCATTTTTTTATATCTTTGTTGCTTTTGTGCTCTTTCTGTGAGCCTTTGCTGAACATGCGACTTTGTTTTGGAACCTTTATTTAATAAAATGGTTGCATTCATCATTCTGATGTAGAGGCCGGAGGTTGCCCTCCTTTAAAATTTTTTTTTTGGGTGTGGGCTAGTACCATGTTCGAGTCCACATAAAGCCATGCTAACCATGCTAGGAAGTGCATAAAAAAAGTGTACTGAAACATAAAGCCAGTATGTTGTTGCTAAATTGCATTATGTTGAATTTAGTTAAGAAATAATTTTGGAGAAATTAATGTCTTATTTAGAAAAATAAATCACTAATCTAACTACCCGCAAAAAAAGCAACATAAACCAGAGAACATTATGATAGTCGATTCCAACATGAAGCACAACCAAACATTTATGGTGTTCGACATCATGCACTCTGACTAAATCCTTTAACATCTAATCAATTATACCATATCTCCTTCCTTTCTCTACACTAATGCTGTCAATTTAGTTAGCTTTCTAAACTCGCAAAAAAAAGTTAGTTTTATCGAAATAGGTTTTCACCCCATTTTAAAATAAAGCATCAACCCAAGTCCATGCAACAAGTCATTTCATCATCCCACCGAGGTGTCACCTCGGTGAGATATTCAGTGAAACTTAATGGATCCCTCTCGGATTCATTCGCACCGCCCCACGGGTTACGACGGGAGACCCTCTCTCGCCACTTCTGCTTTTATTTGTTGTTGACGGTTTGGATGCTATTTTAAAGTAGGATATTGCCTCTCAATGCATATCTCCTATCAGAATTGCCCCTCAAGCTCCTGACATTTCTCATCTTTTGTTTGCTGATGACACACTACTGTTTTTTCGAGCTAATGGTGATGAAGCAAACCATGTCAAAGAAGCATTATAAAAGGTATGCAAGGGCCACCGGATAATTGATAAACCCGGCAAAATGTACTATCTTGTTTGGGCAGCGAATTAGTGATGCAAATAAACACGAGGTAATGCAAACTCTGGAAGTAATGAATGCAAATTTTGAAGAGAAATATCTTGGTCTCCCACCCCCAATGGCCGGTTCTCCAAGGGTAAGCTCCAAAACTTACAAGAGCAGCTAACAAAAAGGATTATCCATTGGGGCGAGTTAGTGTCGCAAGCAGGGAAGGAGGTTCTTATTAAACATGTTGTGCAAGCCCTACAAACCTTCCTAATGAGCGTTTTCAGGTTTCCCAAGAGTACGTGTGATGATCTCCATATGGTGAGGAGTTTTTGGTGGTGTGCTGCGAAGGGTAAGCAAAAACTCACTGGAAGGCGTGGGAAACACATGATTCAGCCTAAAGCTTGTGGTGGCTTGGGGTTTAAGGATTTCAGATTCTTCAATCAGGCAATGTTTGCTCGTCAAGCATGGCGTATATTATCTAATCCTGGTAGCCTTTGTCCTCAAGTTTTGAAGGCTCGCTATTTTCCTGAGGGGCATATGGAAGACACTGTTTTCGGTAGTAATGCTTCGCAAAGGTGGCAATCTATTGTGCATGGGCTGGAACTTCTCAAGCGTGGCCTTGTCTGGCGCATTGGTAATGGATCCTCGGTACGAATATGGAGAGACTCGTGGATTCCTCCGGTTGGGCGGCCTCCAATCCCTCAGCAAGGGAGATGTCGTCTATGACGTGTTAGCTTGCTCCTCGATGAGGGTGTGGCGGGGCTACCTGCTGCACCAGTATTTTCTTCTGGTTGATGTTCATCAAATTCTAAAGATCAAGGCATGCCCCGATTGGGAGATGACATTCTTGCTTGGGGTGTTGAACGCACTGGTATCTTCACCGTGCATTTGTAACTGCTGGCGTTCGAGGACAAACTTCATCCTTCTTCAGTATTGACAAGCCGACACCCCCTATTGAGGTGCCCAAAAGGTTCTTGCAAAGCTACGTCACGTCTCTATGGGCATTCAACAACATCTAATGGTTGATTTGGTAAAAGGAAAAATGGTGATTCAGGGTGAAGGCAATGCTCACCCCATATCGTATGTGAAGCAACACACTCCTGTACCTAGCAAGTGGCAGCCCCATCGCCAAATTGGACGAAGCTTAATGTTGATGGCTCGTTCTCCATTGAGGATGGGAGTGTAGGTGCCGGAATGATCCTCCGAGACCATGAGGGGGCTATTATTTTCTCGACATGCCATTCCCTTTGGCCCTGTCCTGACGTGTTGTATGCTGAGCTCGCCGGCTGCATGGAAGGGCTAGCTCTAGTGCACCAATGAACATCGATGCCGATCATCATCGAATGTTACAGCAAGCAGGCGGTTCATTTGGTGAACTCAATGTCGCAGGACCGTTCTCAATATGCCATGGTGATTCAAGAAGTGAATAGACTTATGGGTGTAAGAGAGTGTGCTGTTACTCATATTTGTCAAGAGCGAAATAATGTTAGTCATGTTTTAGCGAACTTTGGTAGGACGGAGGATCGCACAATAGTTTTCATCCAATCCATCCAGTTAATGTCCCTAGCTTGTGTAGGGAAGAACTCCTTTGCTCCCCCCCCCCCGGCAAAAAAGTCATCTTGTTATCCAAGTGTGAAAAGGGAAATAAAATCATGATGGGGGAAACAACAAACATGCCAAAAAGCGCAAAGCAAAGTGATAAAAGATGAGGCGCCAGCTGCTGGGGGTGCTGAGAGCTAATGGCCGACCAACTGCACACCATCAATCATGCCACCCAAAAGGCCTCTGTCCCACCACCTACAGAGAGTGGTTGTCACTAATGCATAAAGGCTAACAGTTTAAACACGGAGTCGGTAGCTCATCGCAATAGGACCTTCTCAATAACAATGCTGTTACGAATCATCCATGAAGCCTAGGTCATCATCGTGACTGGAAGAGGTGTCTCCTCCTTCCAGTGTAGTGAGCCCGAGTAGTCAGAAACTCCCCTACACTTGAGGCCAGCCACTCATGCCCTAGAACCTCGTGCGCACAAAAACATAAGAAACAAGTTTTGGGACACGAGATGAAGATATGCGTCCTAGAATCGGGCATCGCGCAAAAGGGGACAAAGGACATCATCAGGCACATGTCCCTTTTTCACTTTTGTGCCTGAGGGGAGGCGGGACCGAAGTAGTTGCCAAACAATCTTAATTTTTAAGCGCAATGCCGCTTTCTCCAAATGGAAGAACTAGGAAAAGGCCAGCGAGTGAGAAAGAAAGTGGTACGCCAACCCAGAGGAGAATAGCCCTGAGGGGGTAAGGCGCCATGACACCATGTCTGTGGAACCTGATAACTTGGATAGGAGGTTGCCTTGCAAGTCGGCCCATGCCATAGTTTCCTTAGTTCCAAATGTTTGTCTAAATGAGATGTTCCAACTCCCATTCTGGAAGGCTGGTGCCACTAGAAGTCGTGGGTCTGAACAAATCGCAAAGAGAGAGGGGAATACAACACTAAGTGAGTTCTTACCGAGCCACGCATCGAGCCAGAAAAGAGTACCCTCCATCACCTATAGAGACATTGGTACCTAGGCGGATCTCATGCTTAATCTATTAGAGAGCTTTCCAGCACTAGGATCCCTCTCGCCAAACATAATCTAGGAGGAGACAGCCTTGCAAATATTTAACCTTCATAAGTTTCAACCACATGCCTCCCTCGTCCTTGAGTGTCCGCCACACCCAATTCAACATAAGCGCCACAGTCATGCAACATGAAGCTAGAATACCAAGACCCGAGTCTTTGGGGAAGCAAATATCCGTCCACTTCACCATGTGGTATTTTTTGGAGGTCGTTAGGCCCCTGTGAGAAGAAGCTTGTCGGTGTTGTGAACACTAGGGTCCCATGAACCTTACCGTGCACAACGGGAAGTGGCCTCATTGGCGGGGACACTCCAAGACATCAAGATTGCCGAACCTATCGGAGCCGCAGAAGATCGCAAGAAGGAGAACCATTTTCGAAGACCACGTTTTACCCGGGAACGCTCGAAGAGACGCCACCCAGTTGGGGGAACGTTTCCCCGGGAATGCCCCTCGTGGACCTAACTTTCGGCCCACGAGTCACGGCCCATATAAAGCCGGCGCTCATACGCCGGCGCGGCCTACATCTCGTTGGCAGCCCAGGTCGCAAGCAGAACTGCCGCGTGGGGGGCCTTTCCCCTTAAGCGGTTGCGACGCATCGCACCCCTCCCTCCAGTGCACGCGGGCACCTGTTACGGTCCGTGGCGCTATAATAAGAGGTAGTTACATCGAATGATAGGTGATGGGATGGGCGTTCGCTCCCGGAGCCTGGAATGGAAGACACATGCCCCCGCATTTAATGTGGTAGGTATGCAGCAGTATATCAACGACACTTGTCACAATCTACCGTGGCGACCCCTTCATGCTATAAAAGGAGGCCCAAGCTTTCGTAACAAGGGTTGGACCCTGAAGTAGTTAGGCTCACGCACATCGTTCTTCCTCTCCCTTTCCCGAAAGGTTGAACTTCTCTATCCACATTGTACTCATCCACCACTCAATCCGCCAAAACAAGGAGTAGGGTATTACGCACAATGTAGCCTGAACCTGGGTAAAGATCATCGTGTCCTACTCATCGATGTCGACGTGATATTGGTGTTCGCCGCGCCGCCTACTGAACCAAAAAAGGGAGCAGTCTCCTGCCCCCTGGTGTCGCAAGTGCTCACGAGCACGCACCCGATAAAGCATGATAGATCCTTGTCAAAGGGGCCATGTACTCCCTCGGGAAGGATGTGCATCCCCATCATATACATTGGGAGACTAGAGAGACACTAGTTGGTGAGCATAGTTTTGCTTCCCTCTTGGAGGTAAAGCTACCGGGCCACGACTCACCTTTCAGAACCAACTTTAGTTGTAATTTTTTTGAAGCTAACCAATAGGGGAATTTCCATCGCAGATTCTTGAGAAGTGATAATCCCCAATTGCAAGGAGTAGTCGTATGATTTTCCAAAGTGGAGGTGGAAGTATATGATTGTTGACACCCCGTATGAGATAAAGGTAGGATTCCTATTCTTTGAAGTTATCACTGGTACAGCGAGCTACTATACAAACGGTTTCTATCCCCTTTCCGCGACAGAGTTTTAAACCGTCGCCTTGCATGTGTGTGCGATAGGGGTGTCTTCCCACACGACCCAGAAACTATCGACGATAGGGAGCACGCAAGCATACGTTTCGCAGAACTAAGCGTATGCGATGCCCGATCTATCCCAAATGCGACTCATCACACAACTGTTTGTGATCTATTGAATATCCCAAACGCTCCATCCTTGCTACTCGTGTGTGCTCGCATTACCATCACACTCGGTATTCTATGGTGCAACGTTTACGATGCGCGCCCCATCACAAACAATTCATGATTGTAAAACGTGTATGATAAGGAGACTATCACACACATTCACTTCTCCCGAACCGTATGCGATATATAATCAAGAAGATTAGTTAATCATCGTACGAGTGTCGGATAGGATTATGAAACATCAGACTGTCGTACCAGTGTCGTACAGGATAACTATTGCACACGCAATTCTGTGGTGCAAACATTTACGATGCGTACGACATCAGAAACAGTTCATGATTCTAAAGCGTGTACGATAAGGCGACTATCACAAACATTTAGTTTGCTCGCACCGTTTGTGATATAGTATGACATCACACACGCTTTGCAAATGGCAACTGTGTGCATGGTCACACACCTTTCCTCTCTGTAAACCGTGTCGGATTATGATGTATATCACACACGATGTGCTTTACAGACAGTGTGCGCCGTAATGACCTGCAGAGCGTATTTTCACCCTAATTTAATCGCTGCTATTTAAAATTATACCGAATTTGAATTTGAAAGTAGGCTATAACTTTATTCATATCCATCAGGTTCAATAACCAATGCATTATTCGATTCACAGGTGCATATGTTCAAGAGTTACATCAAAAAAAAGAATGACATATGCACCAAATAAAGAATGATGAACCAGGGTTGTATACTTGTACTATTAAAGATGGTAAAGAAAGAGGCGAAAGACATTCTGGTTGCTGAACAAGGTGAGGCAGAATGCCCATATTGTGCCCTCCTCCATGCAGAAGGCACGCACGACTCTAGTCCAACCCCTTGGGATGGCCGACCGCCCATCCTTCACTGTCTTCATGACGACATCTAGATAGTCATTGTGTTCTGGTAGAAATACTTTAACCTTTGCATGCCCACCAATCATGTAGTTTGAGAGATAATCTTGAGTAAACTGCTTTGGGAACCACTGCAAAGGAAAAAGATTCAGACATTGTCATCTAACACAACTCATTATGGGCAGTAAAAAGAAGCATGCAGAGTTCTTACTTACCATCCTGCAGTTCACTGTTGTCTTGGACAAAGTGTAAACAAATAGTTTAATTGCCATCTCTTGACCCATTTTACTAACAATCTTTATCAGTTTCCTCACTTGATGCTGGTTCATGAATATCTCATTGCCCCATATGCAAAAAGGGCCAAAGCGCGGATCTTTACCAATGACATATGTACCTACAAGCACCAAGTTAATATTAGAAGCTAAACATCAATTGCACAATGATGTAGTACAACACTCCCTCCGCCCCATTATATAAGATGTTAGTACATCCAATATACACACATATTGGATGAATTAACATCTTATATTATGGGGCAGAGGGAGTTTATTACATTGTTACAAATATCGGCCGATTAACTGCAGCTAACTGCTGCTGTGTTGTTGCTGTTGCTGCTCTTCTATGTATATCTAGACATCATCAGAACATTAAGGTAACACTCTTCCTTGTTGCTATGTATCCTAGGATTGCATATTTAGACATTCAGTACAATGCATGTTGCTATGTAGCCTCAGATATATTAGATATGGCCCTAGTTAACCTACCGATAAATGGGTTACAGATATATTCAGTTAAATGTCCTATTCGCCAATTAATCCCTTATCAGCCCCCGGCCGATATGGTACCAGCTACCGATATCCTGAACAGTGAGTATATATAAGCCATGGGATGAAACTAACCTCGATGGAAAACAGCAGTCGTTCCCAATATTGTCCTGTGTAAGTACATCGAAAGGCATGTTAAGCACAACAGGCTAAACATCAACCAAATATATCCATGGTAGACAATATAATCTCCAAATGATAGCTTCAGTGTGCAGGTTTAAGCACGCTAGTTAAGCAAAACAAGAAGTGGAAAGGTGTGTTAACTGCAAAGTTCATACTTGCACATATAGAACATCACTTTGTGAATAACTGAAATAAACAAGGCATACTACGAACAACCAAAGATAGCAATTGAAACTGGACATATGCTAACTACGAACAACCGAAAACCGTTAAAAGTGGCATATGCTCGGTACAACAGGCTTAACAGCAAGCAAATAGTCATTCCTATTGGTATTGTTGAAACTGGTATTGAAGAAATTGAACTGCAAAGTTCATACTTGCACATATAGAACATCACTTTGTGAATAACTGAAATAAACAAGGCATACTACGAACAACCAAAGATAGCAATTGAAACTGGACATATGTAACTACAAATAACCGAACAACCAAAAACCGTTAAAAGAGGCATATGCTCGCTACAACAGGCTTAACAGCAACCAAATAGTCATTCATATTGGTATTGTTGAAACTGGTATTGATGAAATTGAACTACATAGTTCATACTTGCACATATAGAACATCACTTTGTGAGTAACTGAAATAAACAAGGCATACTACTAACAACCAAAGATAACAATTGAAACTGGACATATGCTAACTACAAACAACCGAACAATCAAAAAACGTTAAAGAAGGCATATGCCAGCTCTAACAGGCTTAACAGCAAGCAAATATAGTCATTCATATTGGTATTGTTGAAACTGGTATTGATGAAATTGTACTGCATGGTAAATAGTTGCACATATAGAGCATCACACTGTGAATAACTGAAATAAACAAGGCATACTGCAAACAACCAAACACATCAATTAAAACTGGACATATTCTCACTACAAAAGGGGCTCGACAAAACAAATCATGGGTTCCACCCTGTGAAGAGGCAGAGCAAAACAAAATCATAGGTCTCCTCACTTGTCACAGATGGGCTCCTTCGCATGGGAAGAGCGCGGACTCTGGGTGCGCTCCATGTTGTCGCAGATGGGCTCGTTCCCCTTGGAAGAGCACAGCTCTAGGGTGCCCTCCCTGATGTCGCAGATGTGCTCTTTCCCCTTGGAAGAGGTGGAGAGGGTGCCCTCCTCGTGGTCGCCGTCGATGAGGTCTGACTTGGCAGCTGAGGATCCCAAGCCAGCGTCGCAGAACGTGTCCTTCAGAAATGACAAAAGGGGCTCGATGGCGATGTAGGATGGCAAATTCTTGACAGCGAGCCAGAGGAGATCAGCGGCGGGGCCATGGATGAGATTGACGGCGGTTGAACCCGAGGGGTTGGGGGTGGGCCACTTAACCTGTGACATAGCCCGCATCAGGCCGTCGCTGTCGATGATCTCGATGTCGTAGCCGGCGTCCGCGACATGCCAGCATACTCTAGCCCGCTGATTGAGAGCCTGCGGCCAGTAATCGTCATTAGCTTCCTCGGCGGCCACCTCGTCGACGTCGGGCGAAGAGGCCGCGATAAACCTCTTTTGGGCCATTAGCTCCTGGGGCTCCATAGGAAGCGTAGCCGGGCTTAGGCTGCGACACTCTGGAGTGGGGGAGGGGGTGGGGATGGGGATCTGTAGGAAAGGGGGCGTTTGGCATGCGTCATCTAAGAAACTCCGGGCGGCTTGGGTATGGAGATCGGTGGGTAACCTGCACGGGCAAACTGGCAGAAGTTAACGGTGGAGGCGGCGACGGCGACGATGACCTTGCTAGGGTTTCGAGCGAGGGAGGGGTGGTGTGTGTGTGTGTGTGTGTGCGAGTGCGCGGAGTTTTTGGGGTGTGTGTGTGGAGGGGGGGGGCAAGGTGGTGTTTGAGGAAATGACGCTGGTACTGAAAATTTTACTAGGCGGGAGTAAAATGCCGGGGCTACTGAAAATTTGGATGAAGGGATTGAGCAACACACATCGCACACGGTCCAAACAATAACAACCGTGTGCTATCAAACAGAAAAACCCTCCAGGTGGCTAGATATTTTTGAGGGATGCAGGCGGGAGCGGGAGCGAACAACATCGCACATGGTCGGAACATAATAACCGTGTGCTATAAAACAGAAAAACCCTCCACGCGGGTAGATATTTTTGAGGGATGCAGGCGGGAGCGGGGCAGGCGGGAGAGGGGGGGCGGGGGCAAACAGCATCGCACACGGTCGAAACATAATAATCGTGTGCTATCAAACAGAAAAACCCTCCAGGCGGGTAGATATTTTTGAGATTGCGAGGGAAGTCTCGTGCAGCCCAATCTACTGTGCTGATGTGGGTGACAGGGGCACGGGCATGGCACACGGGTAGTCTGAGGGAACCACGTGTGTTGCGTGGCCAAAAAAACGTGGGAAAGGGTCAGAACACGAACAGTGCATGTGGACCAAATATATGTATGAAAAGACTGGTTTGATGTTCAAATACCCAATGCACAACTTTGCTGTGGCACCTGTCTCACAAAGCCCACATTATTGCTAGTCCGCCACCCCCACTTCGTGTCGTCGGGAGGGGAATAGGTCTGACATAGCACACCCTACTGTAACACTAAACCTATAGGAGTCCATCATGGTCAAACCCCCCTTTCGCTTCCGGTCAAAGGTGGACCATGTGCGGGCCCACAAATGTGTGCTTGTGGCGCGAGATGGGTGAGGCCACATACGAACCACCTGCGAGTGGCCCAACTATATGTATGAAAAGGGTGGTGTGATATTTAAATACCCAATTCATGCACAACTTTGATGTGGCACATGTGCCTCGCAAATTAACTAGACATCCCCGACCCCACGGAGGTTCAGGAAGTGCGAAGTACCCCCCACACCCCACCCACCCACACACAAACACACACACACACACACACTTTGAGTCGGTGGGAGGGGGCATCTCACCAAGACGTAGTGTAACACGGACCAAGAAGAATCCACCTTGGTCGTATAACCTCTCTCTTGTTGTTGGTCAAAGTGATGGACATCCACGCAACCCCACAGATATGGGCTAGCTCGCCGATAACCACGCAAGGGAGTAGTGCCCGAAGACAACCACTGCCTGCATGTGGACCAAACATATGTATGGAAGTGTTGTGTGGTGTGTTTGAATAACCAATGCACAACTTTGATGTGGCACGGTACCGTGCTTTGGAACCAGAAAGTCCCCACACGGAGCGAGGGTCCACGACGCGTACTATGTATGTCACCCCACTTCCAGCCGGTGACGGGGATTCATGCGTACGCATGCGCTCAAACTTAGGTCTCGAATCTCATCACCATGACCTACTACACGGTAACACGAACCAAAAAAGAAGAATCCACCCTCGTAACCTCTCTCGATGCCGGTCGAAGTGATGGACGTCCACGCGGGCCCATGAATATATAGGCTTGCCGCCGATAACCACACGAGGAGAGTACTGTCCGAACACAACCACTGCATGCATGTGTCCCAAACATATGTATATGGAGGTGATGCATGCATGCATATGTTTAATTTGAATACCATGCACAACATTGATGTGGCGCCCGCGTAAAAAATCGTACAGTCCCCACACAGAGCGAGATCGGTTCATGACGCGTCGTGTGCTGCCCTCCCCCCCCCCCCCCCCCCCCACTTCGATCCGGTGGGAGAGGGATTCATGCATGAGTACACATGCATGCGCTCAAACTATATTATGTAATCTCATAGCATGACCTATATATACCGTAACACAAACCAAAAATTAATACCCTCCTAAGTTAAATTAACCTCTCTCGTTGTCGGTCAAAGTGATGGACCAATCGGGCCCACAGATGGAAAGCACCGATATCGCCGATAACCGCGTGAGTGAGTGTCAGAGGACAACCGCCATCACTTGCATGTGGGCCAAAACATATGTAAGCACGGAGGTGTGTGTGGGTTGTTGTGAGGTTTGAATACCCAAAATGCACAACTTTGATGTGGCACCTGCCTCGGAAACTGTAACGTCCCCACACAGAGCGAGGTTCATGACGCGTAGTATATGCTGGTCCCATCCCCCTCTTCGACGCGTACTATATACTCCTACCGTAACACAAACCAAAAAGAATCCTCCTTGTCTGTCAAATTAACCTCTCTCTATCGTTGGTTCGAAGTGATGGACGACGACCTCGCGGGCTCACAGATGGAAATTAAGCGTCGCACGCGAGTGAGTGTCCTGTAGGACAACCACCGCCTGCATGTGGCCCAAAGAGGTGTTGTGTGATGTTTGAATACCCAATGCACAACTTTCATGTGGCACCTGCCTCAGAAACCGGAAAGTCCCCACACGGAGCGAGGTTCATGACGCGTAGTATATGCTCGTCCCCTCCCCCCTCTTCGACGTGTACTATGTACTCCTACCGTAACACAAACCAAAAAGAATCATCCTTGTTGGTCAAATTAACTTCTCTCGATGTAGGTCAAAGTGATGGACGACGACCTCGCGGGCCCACAGAAAGCGTCACACGCGAGTGAGTGTGTCCTAGGACAACCACCCGCCTGCATACCCAAAGAGGTGTTGTGTGATGTTTAAAATACCCACTACACAACCTTGATGTGGCACATGCTTCGCAAACCGAAAATGCCCTACACAGAGGTCCACGATGTGTCGTAGTCCGCCTGACTTTGAGCCGGTGGGAGGGATTCATGTGTACGCACACGCGCTCGAACTTTGATCTGGAATCTCACCATGATCCACACCGTAACTAATCCCAAGATGAATCCACCTTTGGTCAAATGCCTCTCGATGTCGGTGAAAAGTGATAACCTTCGCGGGCTAAGGAATGGGCGCATCGCTGATAACCGCACGAGGGAGTGTCCGAGGACCACCATGCATGCATGTGGCCCAAACATGTATGTATGAAATGGCCGTGTAATGTTTTAAATAACCAATTCACGACTCTGGTGTGGCACCTGCCTCATAAAACGGTCAACCCCACACGGTGGCTCTGTACTGCCGGACCCCCCCCCCCCCCCGACACACACACGCACCGCACCACCACCGCCGGTAGTATGAGGCATGTTAAACTTTTTCCGCGGTGAACATATGTGACCAAAGGAGTGTCGTGTTAACATTTGGAAGGAAGAAAAATCAGAGATCGTCATTCGGATGTTTTTATACATAGATTGATTTCCAAGGGATATAATGTGCAAATATCAAATTTGAGCTATGATACTTGTGAGCTGCGTTGGTAATTCCCTAAAGAGGAAGGGAGATGCAGTACAGTAGAGATAAGTATTTCCCTCAGTTATGAAACCAAGGTTATCAATCCAGTAGGAGAATCACGAAACACCTCGTTAGCAGCACCTGCACACAAAACAACAAATCCTTGCACCCAACGCAAACAAGGGGTTGTCAATCCCTCGGCGGTAAGTTGCAAGATTAAATTGTATGTGATAGATAGATAGATTGAAATAAAAATACAAAATAAAATAAATAAAGAAAAAGTGCAGCAAGTATTTTTAGGGTTTTAGTATATGATTTAGGTAGACCCGGGGCCATAGTTTTCACTAGAGGCTTCTCTCAAGAAAATAGCATACGGTGGGTAAACAAATTACTGTAGGGCAATTGATAGAAAAGCAAATAATCATGACGATATCCAAGGCAATGATCATGTATATAGGCATCACGTCCGAGACAAGTAGACCGACTCATTCCTGCATCTACTACTATTACTCCACTCATCGACCGCTATCCAGCATGCATCTAGTGTATTATGAAGAACGGAGTAACGCCTTAAGAACGATGACATGATGTAGACAAGATAAACTCACGTATGAATAAACCGCATCTTTTTACCCTTAATAGCAACGATACATACGTGTCATGTCCCTTTCTGTCACTGGGATTGAGCACCGCAAGATTGAACCCATTACAAAGCACCTCTTCCCATGGCAAGATAAATCAATCTAGTTGGCCAAACCAAATCAATAGATCGGAGAAGAAATATGAAGCTATAATAATCATGCATAAAAGAGACCGGAGAAGACTCAAATAATATTCATGGATAATCTGATCATAAACTCACAATTCATCGGATCCCAACAAACACACCGCAAAAAATGATTACATCGGATAGAACTCCAAGAACATCGAGGAGAACATTGTATTGAAGATCAAAAAGAGAGAAGAAGCCATCTAGCTACTAACTATGGACCCAAAGGTCTGTGGTAAACTACTCACGCATCATTGGAAGGGTAGCAAGGTTGATGTAGAGCCCCTCCGTGATCTAATCCCCCTCCGGCGGAGTACCAGAGAAGGCCCGCAGATGGGATCTCTCGTGAACAGAAACTTGCGGCGGCGGAAAAAGTATTTCGTGGACTCCCCCCTTGGTTTCCTGATTTTTGGGAATTTATAGTGATGGAATTAGGTCAAACGGAGCTGAGGTAGGCCCACGAGGCACCAGGGCGCGCCTGCCCTCCCCCCCAGGCGTGCCCTGGTGGCTCGTGGCCACCTCCTGGGGCTTTTGGCCTTCTCCCGAAGCTTCTAGTGTTGGTATTGTCCAGAAAAAAATCTCCAAAGAGTTTTGTGGCATTTGGACTTCATTTGGTATTGATATTCTGTAAAACAAAAAACAGGTATAAAACAGCAACTGGCACTAGGCACTAAGTTAATAGGTTAGTCCCAAAAAATGATATATAATTGCTGTGAATGCATATAAACACATCCAAGATTGATAATATAACAGCATGGAACAATAAAAAATTATAGATACGTTGGAGACGTATCAGCATCTCCAAGCTTAATTCCTGCTCGTCCTCGAGTAGGTAAATGATAAAAACAGAATTTTTGATGTGGAATGCTGCCTATCATATTCATCATATATTCTTTTCTTTTGTAGCATGGACATTGGACTTGAATGATTCAAAGCAACAGTCTATAGTTTGACATGAAGATATAAATACTCAAGCATATTAACAAGCAACCATGTCTTTCAAAATATCAATGCTAAAGAAAGTTATCCCTAGCCCATTATGCTCAATCATTGATCCATTCATGAAACACACTCCATATTAGCTACATCCAATGCACAAGTATGACAATAGTGCTCTCTAGTTGGTGCTTTATAAGAGAAGATGGAGACTCAAATAAAAATAAAAATTGCATAAAAGTAAATAGATAGGCCCTTCGCAGAGGGAAGCAGAGATTTGCTAATGTGCTAGAGCTCAAAGCTTAAATTAGAGAGATAAAAATATTTTGAGAGGCATGCTTTTCCTGTCAAAGAAAACGACCGAGAATTCCCAATATCTTCCATGCTAGACACATCATAGGTGGTTCCCAAACAGAAAGTAAAGTTTATTTCCTTTCCACCATTCTTTCACAATCCATGGCTAGCCGTATCCACAGGTGCCCTCCATACCATCATTTTCCAAGGAATTTTGTTGTTATTAATTTTTGATTTCATTGTGGGACTAGGCATCCTTATTACCAGCCACTCTCTCTTGCAATGACAAGTGAATAAACACTCATCGTGAGAATAACACACCTAGCATGGAAAATATTGGCCACCCCCTGCCGCTTCATGAGCGGTACGGGCACACAAAACGGAAAAATTATTTTGAAAATTAGAGTTGGCACACACAAATTTACTTGGAATGGCATGGAAATACCGCATATAGGTAGATATAGTGGACTCATTTGGCACAACTTGGGTTTAAGGAGTTTGGATGCACAAGCAGTATTTCCGCTTAGTACAAATGAAGGCTAGCAAAAGATTGAGAAGCAACCAACCAAAAAACGAAAACGGTCATAAACATGCGTTGAACATAACTAACACCGAATAATGCACCATAAGTAGGATATAATTTCGTTGCATAACTATTGACTTAACGTGCATGCATAGGGAATCACAAACCTTAACACTAATATTCTTACTAAATCACATTTACTCACTAACATGACTCACATATTATCATTTCCATATCGCAAAACTATTGCAAGGAATCACACTTATCATATCCAATGATCTAGATGAAAGTTTTTATTATATCCCTCTTGAATATTCATCACTTTGGGACCAAATTCATATCTTGTGCAAATTACCGTTAGTTTCATCAACTCTCAAAAAGATATAAGTGAAGCATGAGAGTGCAAATATTTCTTCAAAATTTCAATCTTATCAACTCTCAAAATAATATAAGTGAAGCATGAGAGTTTATTTCTTCAAAATTTTAATCTTGTCAACTATCAAATAATATAAGTGAAGCATGAGAGTTTATTTCTTCAAAATTTAGCCACCGCCGTGCTCAAAAAGATTTAAGTGAAGCACTAGAGCAACTGCCTAGCTCAAAAAATTTAAGTGAAGCACATAGAGTATTCTAACAAATTATGATGAACGTGTGGCTCTCTCAAAATAGGTGTGTTCAGCAAGGATGATTGTGAAAAACTAAAAAGAAAACAAAGCAAAGACTCATATAATACAAGACGCTCCAAGCAAAACACATATCATGTGATGAATAAAAATATAGCTCCAAGTAAAATTACCGATGGTTGGTAGAAAAAAGAGGGGATGCCTTCCGGGGCATCCCCAAGCTTAGATGCTTGAGTCTTCCTTGAATATTACCTTGGGGTGCCTCGGGCATCCCCAAGCTTAGGCTTTTGCCAATCCTTATTCCTTCATCCATCGTGATCTCACCCAAAACTTGAAAACTTCAATCACACAAAACTCAACAAAACCTTCGTGAGATCCGTTAGTATAACAAAATAAATCACTACTTTAAGTACTGTTGCAAACCCATTCATATTTTTTTTTGCATTATTCCTACTGTATTCTAACTTCTCCATGGCTTATACCCCCCGATACAATCCATAGTTTCATCAAAACAAGCAAGTAGTGCATCAAAAACAGAATCTGTCAAAAACAGAACAGTCTGTAGAGATATATTTAAAAGCTATACTTCTGTAACTCGAAAAATTCTGAAAAATTAGGAAAACATGGGCAATTCATATACCAATACTGTGTAAAAAATTTAGAATTTTCTGATGCTCCAGTACAGAACCAAAATTCCAGCACTGGACGCAAAACTTTCTGTTTTCCAAACAGCATCAATTATACTACCTTCCAAATCATCCTAAAGGCTTTACTTGGCACAAACACTAATTAAAACATAAAAAACTCATTCATAACAGTAGCATAATTGTGACACACAACAACTGAAACAAAAACTAAAAATTTATTTTATTCATTGGATTGCCCCCCAACAAGCGCTATCTTTATAGCCATTAAGATAAGCTTCAGATTTTATTGATGCTTCACATGAAAGATAATAATTGAAACACAAAGAGAGAATCATAAAGCATGTGAAAAACACATTTAAGTCTAATATACTTCCTATGCATAGGCATTTTATATGCAAACAAATTATCAAGACGAGAAATATCTAGCATATGCAAAGGAGAGGAATAAAACATTGACAATCTCAACATAACGAGAGGTAATTTAGTAACATGAAAATTTCTACAACCAGATTTTCCTCTCTCATAAAAATTACATGTAGGATCATAATCAAATTCAACAATATAGCTATCATATAAAATTTTCTCTCCATGAGCCACATGCATAAAATTCTTATAGTCTTCCAAAATAGTGGGATTAACATCAACTAAAGTCATGACCTCTCCAAACCCACTTTTATCAAAAATTTCATAAAATTGAACACTCTCCAAATATGTGGGATTATTTTTACCTAGAGTTGACACTCTTCCAAATCCACTTTCAATATTATTGCAACCATTATTATCAATAGCATATTCATCATGAGGCTTAAATAAATTTTCAAGATCATAAGAAGCATTATCACCCCAATCATGATCATTGCAATAAGTAGTGGATATAACAAAATTATCATCCCCAAGCTTGTAGTTTTGCATATTATTAGCACAATTGACACTAAAAGAATTTATAATAACATTATTGCAATCATGCTTTTCATTGAAGGAGCTATCATGAATCACTTTATAAATTTCTTCTTTCAACACTTCATCACAATTTTCCGGTTCATGATTTTCAAGCAAAACTTCATAGAGATAATCAATTGCACTCAACTCACTAGCAATTGGTTCATCATAATTGGATCTTTTGAAAAGATTAGCAAGTGTATGAGGATCCATATCAATAGATTTCTAGCAAGCGAAGATGCAAGCAAATAGAAGACACATGGCACACAAGCAAAGATAGCAAACGAGCAAAAAGGTAAACAGACAATATTTTTGTATTTTTGTAAAAAAAATTAGAAGTGGGGGAGATGAAAACAAGAGGCAAAGGCAAATAAAGTAAATGCAAGGAGATGTAAGTTTTATGCGTAGGTACTTGATAGATATTGATGATGTCTCCCCGGCAACGGCGCCAGAAATTCTTCCTGCTACTTGTGAGCTGCGTTGGTAATTCCCTGAAGAGGAAGGGAGATGCAGTACATTAGAGATAAGTATTTACCTCAATTATGAAACCAAGGTTATCAATCCAGTAGGAGAATCACGCAACACCTCGTTAGCAGTACCTGCACACAAAACAACAAATCCTTGCACCCAACGCAAACAAGGGGTTGTCAATCCCTCGGCGGTAAGTTGCAAGATTAAATTGTATGTGATAGGTAGATAGATTGAAACAAAAATACAAAATAAAATAAATAAAGAAAAAGTGCAACAAGTATTTTTAGGGTTTTAGTATATGATTTAGGTAGACCCGGGGGCCATAGTTTTCACTAGAGGCTTCTCTCAAGAAAATAGCATACGGTGGGTAAACAAATTACTGTTGGGCAATTGATAGAAAAGCAAATAATCATGACGATATCCAAGGCAATGATCATGTATATAGGCATCACGTCCGAGACAAGTAGACCGACTCCTGCCTGCATCTACTACTATTACTCCACACATCGACCGCTATCCAGCATGCACATAGTGTATTAAGTCCATGAAGAATGGAGTAACGCCTTAAGAACGATGACATGATGTAGACAAGATAAACTCATGTATGAATAAACCCCATCTTTTTACCCTTAATAGCAATGATACATACGTGTCATGTCCCTTTCTGTCACTGGGATTGAGCACCGCAAGATCGAACCCATTACAAAGCACCTCTTCCCATGGCAAGATAAATCAATCAAGTTGGCCAAACCAAATCAATAGATCGGAGAAGAAATACGAAGCTATAATAATCGTGCATAAAAGATATCAGAGAAGACTCAAATAATATTCATGGATAATCTGATCATAAACTCACAATTCATCGGTCCCAACAAACACACTGCAAAAAATGATTACATCGGATAGAACTCCAAGAACATCGAGGAGAACATTGTATTGAAGATCAAAAAGAGAGAAGAAGCCATCTAGCTACTAACTATGGACCCGCATGTCTGTGATAAACTACTCACGCATCATCGGAAGGGCAACAAGGTTGATGTAGAGCCCCTCTGTGATCGAATCCCCCTCCGGCGGAGTACCGGAGAAGGCCCCCAGATGGGATCTCTCAAGAACAGAAACTTGCGGCGGCGGAAAAAGTATTTCGTGGACCCCCCTTGGTTCCTGATTTTTGGGAATTTATAGTGGTGGAATTAGGTCAAACGGAGCTGAGGTGGGCCCACGAGGCACCAGGGCGCGCCTGCCCCCCCAGGCGCGCCCTGGTGGCTCGTGGCCACCTCCTCTGGCGTCTGGTCTTCTCCCAAAGTTTCTAGTGTTGGTATTGTCCAGAAAAAAATCTTCAAAAAGTTTTGTGGCATTTGGACTTCATTTGGTATTGATATTCTATAAAACAAAAAATAGGCAGAAAACAGCAACTAGCACTGGGCACTAAGTTAATAGGTTAGTCCCAAAAAATGATATATAATTGATGTAAATGCATATAAAAACATCCAAGATTGATAATATAACAACATGGAACAATCAAAAATTATAGATACGTTGGAGACGTATCAAGCTACATGCACACGTGATAGTGCACCAAAATGGATTGGAAAATCATATGTGTGTCTCTGGGTGCATGTTTAGTCCCCATGCAAGAAATTTCAAACATTGAGAATCTTGATTTTTAAAATCCAGTAAATCCAAAACTTAGTTGAAATTCATGAAACCTATCGTGGTGTCATATGGACACCAATAGACTGTGATATTGTATTGTTTTTTCAAATTTTAGACAAGTTTTGATATATTATTCTTACAAACGGAAGAATATTAATAATTGGCAACCAATATCGCAAACAGATTATTTATTCATACCGTGGGCGTTAGACCAACAATGTACGTGCCATGCTTCGGTTAAGAAATATAGCTGCAGAATTAATCATCAAAAAAGAAAAACAATATACGTGCCGCCACGCGTCCCATGTGCCATGCGAGCAGGCGTCAGTTGACGGGACGCATGCGCGCAGTCCACCGCGCAGGCAGACCGGGAGGCATGCGGGAAGGTGAGTGAATTGACAGGAGGCGTGTTCGCTGAGCAGTGTCACCGGGAGGCGTGCGAGTAGCTGTGTGAAATGAAGGTAGGCATGCGAGCAGTCCGCTGCGCAGGCTCACCGGGAGGCAAGCCATGTAGGAGATATGCCCTAGATGCAGTAATAACAGTTATTTTGTATCTCCAAGTTTGTAATGAATGTTTATGTTCCATGCTATAACTGCAATGATTCTCGAGTCTACAATATCCACGAGGCTCAGAGGGAAACTCATGTGCACGTGTGGTATAATAAACGGTAAAATGTATTCCTAGTCATGCCTCTAAGATTGCCTCAAGTATTGCATGATGATCCTGTTTTCCTAATCATGGGCATGACTATGCCGGCAATTTTGAGGGCACAATGTTAGAAGAACACTTGTGTTGAATCGACCCAAATTGATGTTATGCTATGAGATACATTCGTCACAAGTTAATGGTTTATAACACAGAGAAAGTTAATGTTTGCATAATTCCTTAGACCATGAGAGTGTCGAGTTCCTTCATTCTTGCTTCGTGGACTTTGGGGTTTGTTAAACGTCATCCGTAACTAGGTGGCCATTACAGCGGCTTACGGGTTCACGGAAAAGCATGACAAGTAACGAGATAGCTCAAGATTGGGATTTGCTCCTCTGACGATGGAGAGATATTCTCGGGCCCTCTCGGTGTTATGGTATCCACCATCGTCTGGCCAGACACAATGTGATTTGATCACAGGGATGCCGGAACACAGAAACGAGAAAAGAGAACAAAACCTGTAACAAGGTAACTGGCATAGTGGACATGTTGTTGATCCACGGGGATGCAGATAAATCTCACCTCGGGTGTTTGTAACATATCGCGAAGCAACAAGAATAGCACACGACAACTGGAGGTTCACTCGAATATTTATTCGTGTGGGTATAGGGGTCAATATGGGTGTCCACGGCTTCGATGTTGATCATTGATCGGAAAGTGTTCCTGGACATGTCTATACTTCACCGAACCTATAGGGTTACATGCTTAAGGGTCATTTATCAGCTGAATACTAGACAGGGAGTCTGAGAGAAAGTCACCGGAAAGGTTTCGGAGACAACGGAAGAGTTTCAGAGAGAGATCACCGGAATAGTTTCGGTAAAACTGAAAAGTTGTTTCGGAGTATACCATTAAGTCAAATTGGTTTCGGCACACGCCTGGGAATTCTTGGAGGGTGCCAGAATTGTTCTGGGAACTTCTGGGATTTTTTCGGGGAAAAAACCGGAAATGTTCCGGAGCTGCCGGAACCGCTTTGGTTGCTTTTCGCTGATGAAAATCATTGATCTGAAAATGTTTCAGAACGCATCCAGAATTATTTTACTGGGTATTGGAATTATACTAAGACCCAGAGAAATATTTTTGGATTTATCGGTCGCGGAAAAATGGGTTCATGAATAGTGAAAAAGCACTTTATGGAAAGCCACCTTTTTGGACTTTGTCCCAAAATATCTTAGGGATGACATGGATGGATGAGAGCCCCTCATGGGGGGCCCACGTGTGGTGGCCAGCCAAGGGAGGAGCTCCTCCATGGAGCTCCTCTAGCCTTCCCATTATGCCCTTCTTGAAACTCCATGTGATGGGGTTTTTGGGTATTTCAAGTGCCACCCTACCCCTTGGGTTTTCCTATAAATAGAGGTGGAGAGGCACTCTCCACACTCACTCTTTTCTCACATACAAATGCCATGCATGATCTGGCCTTCTCTCTCCCTCCCCGCGAAATAGTTTCGTAGAGCCAAAAGGCTGTCTGGGTTCCGGTGGGAACTAGTTCTGGACGGCGAAGCCCTGCCGGATAGCTGACACCGTATGTGTGCAACCCCGTAGAGAGGTCGTAGGTTCGTTCTTTTACCCGAGGGGCTGTTCGAGGGTCCACCCGAAGGGCTGTCCGAGTTACCATTCGAGCTTCGAGGGTCCTCCCGAAGGGCTTTCCGTGACATCGTCCGGGGGACTGTCCGACCGCCTCCCGAAGGGCTGTCCGACGAGGGAGTACATCCTCGCAGTTGGGAGGTTGTAAATCCTAGCTGCGGGGATTTGTACCGACAATCTACATTGACTCTACTTCTGCTGCGCTACGAGTCGGTAATGATCAGATCAAACCTTGTATGCCATCTCCATAGTGATCCTGGGCGTGCTCGCTGTACCGAAATTTTTTGTTTTCTGTCGCGTTCCCTTACAGTGGCATCAAGAGCCTTGTTATGCGTAGATGCAAGTTACGATCTAGAATACATAGAGATGAATGGGTATTGCATAATATAATTTTGTAGTAGATGAGATCTATTGCTGAAAATTATTTATGCGGGTGGCAGATGAAATCTGTTACCTGATGTTCTTGTTGCTTCCCTAGAATTTGCGTATTTCTGATCTTGAAATGGCATGGTGGAATTTCACAAAGTTTTGGCAATCCGCGATCCTGATTGATCAACGAAGTGCTATCAGTTCTTTGGGTTCCACCATAGTTAAAAGAAAGATGAAATTTCGTAGACGAAAGTGCAATGCAGATATGATCTGCACGGGGGTCATGCGTATGACGAAGTTAAGTATGGGGCTTGAGATTTTATTATCTCATGTTTCATACACCCCGCAAAGTTAATCTAGTGACTTGAATAATCATACTTGATGATAAACGTTGGTAGCTGCGGTTTAAGTCAAAACCTTAGAAGCCACGTAAAATAAAATTTTGCATAAACCGATTAGAGGCGTCTAACTTGGTTTTGCACGATGTGCATGTGATGTGGTATAGCAGTTCTCATATTAATTCGATTATGTATGAGATGACTATATGATGTAAATTTACTAACATGACCTGCGTGTCATGATTCGGCATGATGGCTGGAGCCATATGATTGTCACTTTAATGACCTGCGTGTCAACCTTAAGTAATGCACTTATTTTATTAGCTATAGAGATAGCAATATTATCTGGTGCATCGACAAGGTGGTGGCAATCTTCGCGAAGGTGAACACCGACACAAATGCCGAAGACGAAGAAATTAAAGACTTCTCCATCAGAAAGGGCTATACCATATCATGCTATTATGAATTGCCGGAGATGTTTATCCCTTATGATGCACCCTTTTGATTGCGCAGTAGTCGCTTTTTATTAGGGTGATCTCTCACTTAAAAATATCAAGTAGTTAGTGTTCTCCCAAGTGTAGCACCGTCACGGCACCTATCTCTTCGGGGCATCACCTGATCTCCATGGGTGCGAACGATTAAAGAAGTGTGAGGCGGGTGAGTTGAGACCTCGCAGGAAGATCACTTGGTTGACATGATGTTCAGGCAGGACAGTCCTGAGCCCGGAACACACGCATCGAAAGATGAACAAAAATCACATAGAGATGTGATCGGCAAGTTTGCCTACCGATTGAAGTTCACGCCATTTGTGTTCATCTCGAACCGTGGCGTTGAATGGAAATGCGGGTCTTGAATCACTGATAATCAATTTTGAGAGATATTGATTTTAGTGGGAGCGCACTTTAGAATAAAATTGTTTATTCACTAGTGCAAATTAATTATGAACAAAGTCTAAGTGAAACTTGTGTTTACCATTGTAGATCAAATGGCTCACAACGCCGCGTTCAACTTAGGCCCGATGTTTGAGAAAGAGAAGTTAGCTGCAACTAGAAACAACTATGCAGACTGGGTCCGTAACCAGAGGATTGTCCTCAGGAGCGCTAAGAGAATATATGTGCTTGAAACTCCTCTTCCAGCTAAACCGGCGGCAACTGCCCCGGAAGATGAACAAAATGTCAGGGCCACTAAGGATGATGATTACAACTTAGTACAGTGCCTTATGCTAGCTTGCATGAGTCTAGAGCTTCAAAAATGTTTTGAATTCCATAATGCACGTGATATGATCCGGGAATTGGATGCTCTGTACATGGAAACCGCACGGTCTGAACGTTTTGATATTATGAAGACCGTGATGGATTGCAAGATGGCTGAGGGCAGTTTAGTTGGCGAACACGTGGTCAAAATGATTGGCTACGCTGAAAGGCTTAAAACCCTGGAATTTCCAATTCCACCAGCCCATATGATGGACATGTTGCTTTCTTCACTCCCCCCGTCTTATGACGGTTTTATCATGAACTACAACATGAGTGGGATGGAGAAGACACCAAATGAGGTGCTCGCCATGCTGAAAACTACGGAAGGAGGACTGTAGAAAAATCGCAAGCAAGTGTTGCTTGTGAATAAAACTGTAGGTTTCAAAAAGAAAGGCAAGTCCAATAATGGCAAGGACGCCGGTAAGACCGGCTCCCTGAAAGCGCAGGATAACTCCCAGAGGGGGAGGGTGAATGGGAGATTTTTAGAAATTTGTCAAACTCCAAAGACTTTGACAAAAATCAGAGTGAAGAAATAGAAACAGAATTGAAACTAAGTCTACACAGATATGGAAAGCATGCATACGAAGCATAAGTAGGTGAAGAACATGCAATCATACACATAGATAAGCATGAGGAAAATGAACTGAAGAAAATGAGGCAGCATGATGAAAGTCTTCAGTTCAAATTCTTCAAAAATGTACGACACAAGTACTTCAGCAGCGGAATAGTAATAAAGTGAAGGAGTGAGGAATTTGAAACCGGTTGGGCTCGATGAAGACACAGCGATTTGTTAGACCAGTTCCAGTTGCTGTATCAACTGTACGTCTGGTTGAGGCGGCTGAGTTTTACCTCAGAGGACACTTAGTCCTCACCGTATTCCTCTTGAGCTAATGACACTTAGTCCTCGCCCAATCACTCGTGGTAAGTCTTCAAGGTAGACTTTTGAAACCTTCACAGACTTGTTCACCGGCACGCCAGAATTACTCTTTGGTGCTCAGAAGATGACGCCTAACCGTCTGGAGGAATGACAATCCTCAAAGGTAACAAGCGTCAGATCATACAGATCAATCTCTTCAGTGATGCTCAATCCATTTGGCTCTGGCCTTTTCCTCACTTAGGATTCTCTCAAAGTTGTCGGAGGGTGGGTTGCTCTCAAATGACAAGTGTCAAGTTCTCTCGGAGCAGCCAACCAACAAGTGGTTGTGGGGGGCGGCTATTTATAGCCAGGGGCAACCCGACATGAATTGTCATAAATGCCATTCACCGATTTGACCGTTGTCAGGATAAGGGTCCACTCGACAGCTGGCACGCGGCGCAGCAACTGTCAGAAAATTGAACTCTCAATTTCGTCGGGGCACTCAATTTCCTCACGGTAGGCAGATCGCACTGGCGAATTCCTAACTCCTCAGCCTGACCAAGTTCGTCAGCGACCATATGAACTTCGTCACTGTCACTAGCAAATGCGTCAGCTGTACTGGAGATTTCCAAAGGCTTCACTCGAAGCGGCTTTTGTGTGTATAGGTTCGAGTAAGTTTGAGCATCACTTTGGAAATGTGAAATATGTTTCACCTAGACCCCCTTTAATCGTACGGTTTTTCCTATGACTCAAAGAAGAAGAAAAGAAACTTATGAAAACAAAAGTCTTCAAGCTTCAAAGTCTTCACATCAATTTCTTCAAAGGCCGTACCAATTTCATCACCAAATTCTTCACTTGAAGAAATCTATTTTTAGGGGTTGTCTTCCATGCGTTAAACCAAATCTTCAGGGACTCTGTCTCCTGTGTATACTCACAAACACATTAGTTCCTCAACCTATTTGTCTTCAATACTCCAAAACCACTAAGGGGGCACTTGATGCACTTACAATCTCCCCCTTTTTGGTGATTGATGACAAATTGGTTAGGCTTTCAACGGGAGTAAAAATAATAGAAGTGTAAGTACAGAGTTTCAAGAAATTGATTACAAGATATTAAGGAACTCCCCCTAAAGACGTGCATATGAGGAATTTGCTTTGGATTGCAAATGCACATGGCAGGTTGAAATTGTGGAGATCTCCCCCCTATATCTTGGAATCCAATCATGCATGATCATAAGATATTTGAGGAATACGAATGCATGACGAAAATTGGTGTCTGACGAAATTGTGCATGCATGAGCAGGGATAATTAAGATCAAGGCATGCGTATCAAATGTAGCAAAAGAGTCAGACGACCAACGGTTATTAAGTTACAACTCCACAAAGAGCAAATCCAATAAAGTTCAAGAGTTGTAACTTAAGGCAAAACAGCCCATATAACAACCCGCTTGAAGACAAACTCACATTTCTCCCCCTTTGTCATCAAATGACCAAAAGGAGACGAAATGGAGAGCTAACGCCCCTGAAGAAAATCATCGAGGAGAAGTCGAGGGAGTGCCAGCGTTGTTGGGGTCGCGAGATGCAGATGGACCAGCAGCTGTGTCTTGAACCACTTCATTTTCGTTAGTTGTGCATGATGAAGACTTTGTATTTGGCATAAGAGGAGGAACTTGAGTTTCCTTGAACTTCTTCCTTGGCGGGTCTGCCCAGTCAAAGTTCATTTGGAAATCCATGGCAGCAAGTTCTTCATCGGTTTTGAGGTGTGAGAGGATGGCCCATGATCTGTCAAAAATCTCATGGAGATAGTAGCGGTTTTTCCGTACTGAGTTATGTGTCACAGTCATGTTGGCTTGAATCGCAGCAAACTGACGCTTAACCCATCGATGGTTCTTATCAACTTTCTGGTGCAAGCTGATTAGTAGCTCATGGTTAGTCATGACACGTGGAGCATCTGATGTATGAGATGGTCTTGAAGCTTTAGCAGCAGTATCCTGGCTAGCAGTTTCATCACCAGTGGACTGTGGTATTGGCTGGCAAAATTGCCCATCAAGAGGACTCATTCCTTCATCTACTACAGCCTTGCCCTTGCCAGGAATTGAGGAGATGGTGCTCTTAAGAACTTCTACTTCTGGCAGATAACTGAGATGATTTTGACAATCGGCCTTGTAGTTAATTGAAGATCGGGATCTGATGAATCTCATGATCCATGGAGCATATGCCTTCAGATCAAAAGGTGACTGGGCCACTGTGACCAAAGTCCTCATGAAGAAATCATGGATATTAGTGGGAGTACCATGAATGATGTGAAATAACAGATTCTTCATAATTCCCATAACTTCTTCAGTATTGGAGTTGTGACCTTTGATAGGGCTGAGGGTTTTCGCCAGAATACGATAGACCGTTCTTGGTACATACAGCAAATCCTTCATAAGGATGGTTGTCCTTGGAGCCTCTCCTTCAGCCAATGGCTTCATAAGCACTTGCATCAGATGGTGTGGCAGTTCAGATTCTTCATAAATCTTCTTTGCTTCTTCTTGAGGTGGATCAACTGGAAGAGCACGAAGAAGTTCGTCAGCTGGTGCCTTATAATGAGTGTCTTCGCTCATCCAATCCGGAGCCCAAGATGCAATGTCGTCAACGTCTCCAGAGAAATGCACAGTGGTGTAGAACTGAAGAATTAATTCTTCATTCCAATCGCAGACGTCAGAGCAGAAGCTGGGTAATCCAGCATCATGAAACACAGCCAATACGGGCCTAAAACAGGGAATAGATTCCATATCCACATGTGGAATATGGCGATGCGGGAAGATCTTGTTCTTGTCGAACAATAGTGAAGTGTAATAGTTCATCTGTGTCCGTGTCCAGAAGTGCAGATGCCTGATTTTAGCTGAGTCATAAGGTGACTCGCCAATGAAGAAATTCTTCTCTTCGAAGAACTTGGCATTATCGAACTGAGGCCATCTGAGGCTTCTGCCAATCTTTGGCATAACTGGGACTGGTTGAAGATTTTGCTTCTTTGGTCTGACATCGAATATTGGTCTTGGAGACCCAGTAGAATCCTGAGGATCTATCACAGCAAGTGATTTTGCAATTTCCTCAGCAGTGGCAGTTGGAACTGTATCGATATCTGCTGAAGGAATTGAGTCATCGTGCTGAGGGGATGTATTGATGACATCCACCAGCGGGTCATCTTGAGTAGGTTCAGCAGATGGTGCAGGTTCAGTTTCATCAGCTGTTGCAGCTGGAATTTCTTCATCAATTGCTGAAGAGACGGCTGTTGTTCTTCAGAACCAGTGTGAATTTCTTCAGTGATAGCGGGTGACTGTGGCACTTGCGTCAGAGGAGTGGTGAGGGGCGAATTTGGATGGAAAGCTTCCCAAAGTTCATCAATGATTGGAGGGGTAGTTGCACCGTCAATATCCACATCCTCTTTAGTTTCTTCACTACTGCCAGATGAAGTAGAAGTAGTGGCATTTTCTTCAGTCACCGGAACCTGTGATGGCTTCCGTGATGAGACAAGATGAACTGAAGCATCTTCTTCAACTTCTATTTCTTCATCCATCTGCTCTGTGGTAGCAGCAGAATGGGTATCATCTTCATTTTCATCAGTCTGAGGAATTTCATATTCCACCCCATAGGGAACCATTTCACGATCTTCATTAGAACAAGTTGGGGGCGCTGATGAAATTGGTGTAGCATCAATTGGAACAACTGAAGACAATGGAGTCGTCTTCATTTTCTTCACTGTTGCAGTGATGGTAGGAGGGGCTGAAGCTTTTCTCTTTTTAGCTTCCTTCTCAGTAGCCTTGGTCTTCTTCACTTCTGATGCAGAAGGAAATGTGATGATCTTCAAGGATGAAGTCGTTGGTGGTGGTGCTGCTGAGGAACTTGGTGGTTTAGTTTCTTCAGGCGTGACTGAAGCAGTCACCCTGACAGTTTCTTCAGGAGCAACTTCTTCAGTTGCCCTGTCTTGCACTTGCAGAGATACGGGCGTAGTCTCACTGGCTTGAGTAGTTGGTGGTGGAGCTGAAGAACTGGAAGGAGGCACTATGCCGAACTTGGCAGCCTCACGCTTGTTGTGCTCATCAACCACTTTGGTGGTGGTTTTGATGAATCTGTCGCGCACCCCACAACATTGACTCGACTAGCGTTCAAACTCTTCAGACAGCTGTTGAATTTCAGACTGTAAAGTCACAAGCTGCTGAGGTGAAATAGAGAGCATGTTCTTCCGCAGCTCCTTCTCTTTCTGCAGTTGATGTTTCCTCACTAACTTGACCTGAGCAACCTTGTGTTTCTCATTAAAAATGAAAGCAGATAATACATGACTTGGGCCAGGTGGCAAGTTGAGTTCGTCAAGAGGTGTGTCTGGCTTAGTACACCATTTATCAATGAAGTCAACGAGCTTCTTTGGATCCAGCAGTAATGGAACTAAAGAATTCTTAGCAATTGCAGCTTGCTCTTGCTTCCTTTTGAGGAACTTGGCGAGTTCATCTTTATCAGCAAGCCCGTGTTCATCAGCCTGTGGCACACCGGCCTTGCTTTTGGGACTGGGCCTTGTTCCACGGCCAGCAGTGACCTTTTTCTTTAGCTTGGGCAGTGAAGATGATGGTTGCCCACTAGCAGAGGCACTTGATGCAGCTATTGAGGCTGTTGGAAAGCCCTCGGTGCACTGGCAAGATGCGAGCACGACCGGTGTTGAAGCTCTGGCTGCTGCCATTGATGAACTTAAAGCAGGAGGAGGCACTGAAGATTTTGTAATCTTGGGTGCTGAAGCCTTTGAAGCTGCCGGCTGGGCCACTGAGGGCTTTGGGACAGACGGCAAGGGCTTGTTGGCAGGCTTCTTTTGCATAGCCTTCTCCGGAGCGCTTGCACTGCCACTGACATCTGCTTCAGTTGAGGCCTTTGTGGCCGTGTTGAATTCTTCAACCGCCTTTTGGGCCTGTTTCTGCAATTTTGCTTGATGCTTTGCCCATTCTTTGGGGAATTCTTCAACCCTTCTGATGCTTGTAGGATCAGCCACTTGTCCAGGAGCCAACTGTGGTCTTTTGCATGGAGGCTTGACTGTGAAGTCCTTCATGTATGTGGAAGTGACAAAATTGTAGCTTCTCCACTGATAGGTCCAGTATCTCTTTATCTTTTGCATGTGCGTTTTGCGCTGCTCCTTGGTTTCCTTTCCATGAGTTTCTTCATCCGGAGTGCAATATCCTTCATACAGATCCTCTGGAATCTCGAAAGCTGTATGTTCCTCTTTCCTCTTGCCTCCCTTCTGAGGCTTTCTACCATCAGCCATTTTCTTCAGCTGAGGTTTTTGGACTCGTGAGGACTCTGAAGATGTTTGAAGGTTTTCCTCAAGCAATGCTGCAAATGCATTAATTTGATGAGAACCTAGAGATTCATCGGCAGACATTATACCTGTGAATAGAGTATAGTTGCGAGGAAATAGGGAAGAGTCACATGCATTCTCAGAGATTTTTCAAAATAAACCAGTTGAAGAAATTGACCCTTATCGTCTTGACGCAATTCACTAAGTGTTCTTGACCTAGATTCCAGAGTTGTACAGATTGAAGCAATTGCACAATTGAGGAATCTAGTTGTTAAGTATAACTTAGATGAAAAATACTCAAGACTGGCCAAAAGGAAGTGCTGAAGAATTGGAAGAGTGGTAAAAACAGCACTTGAAGATTTTGTGGCAGTGAAAAGATCAAACTTGGGCAGTAATTTTTTTTAAATACCCCAAGGATGAACTCGATGAACTGGACGACGAGTCAAAGGAAATCGTCAGTTCAGATCTCTCGTGCCCTAACTTGGTGACGAAAGACAGCTACGGCGGCGGCGGAGGAAGAAATCCGCGGTCGGCGCGAGTACGACGGTGAAGAAGTCGAGGCAGTGAAGCTCTTCCTCTCCGGCGACGATGAGTTCCAGCAGCGGTGCTAGGGTTTTGAGAGCAACAGGGGCGCGAGAGTGAAGTGAGTTAGGGTTGACGAGGTCAATCCTTTATATAGGCGCGGTAAAAACTGAGAGGTCCAAAGATTTTGGATGGATAGGCCCCTGGCGTTTCGCATCTGAGAGACACGCGTCATACATGCATTTTGAATGTGCTTATCCATGCGTCGAAGGCACAGGATGAGGTTACTGTGGCAACTGCCAAAAATTGATTAGAATATTTTCAAAATGTGTTCACAATTTCTTCAGCTATCAAGGACACGGTGAAGACTTTGAACAGTGTGAATTAGAACGCATATGAAGATATTGAGAACAGAGTGGTTTGAGTTTAGCATAGAGGGGAGCGGGTCCGATCACATCCACATAGATGACAAAAAACACTGTTTGAAGGAATAGCTATATGTGGATGCTGTTGAGGACATGAAAAACTCAAATATATATATAAATAATAAGCAGTGAAGAATAACCTCAAATGACGAATTTGAAAAGTTTGACGAAATTGCAAATGACGAAAAACTCAAATTTGAAGAATGTCACAAAGAGGTGGTGGCGTTACCCACCGTATAAGAACTATGATGATTTCAGACACCGCGTACAATTGTCGTAGGGTTCTGAGAATCAAGTTCTTCATTAATTTCTTCACACTTAGAGGGTTAGTCTTCATTGATTGAAGAAAAACGTTACTTCGTGTGTTGTGCATCAAAGTCATCAAGAATGCATAAGCGTTAGGATGTGTGTCCTTTTCAAAGGACATTCGAAGATTCTAGGATGTTTATCTCACACCGCAAGATGCAAAACCTTCTCTCATCCAAGGGCTTAGTGAAGATATCTGCAAGCTGGTCTTCTGTCTTCACGTGGTCGATGACGATGTCTCCCTTCAGCACATGATCACGAAGAAAATGGTGACGAATCGCAATGTGCTTCGTCCTTGAGTGTTGCACTGGGTTGTGGGCGATCTTGATGGCGCTCTTATTGTCGCAGTGGAGTGGCACTTTCTTCACGCTGACGCCATAGTCCTTGAGGGTTTGTTTCATCCATAGTAACTGAGAGCAGGAGGCGCCAGTAGCAATATACTCAACCTCGGCAGTGGAAAGTGAGACGCAGTTCTGCTTCTTCGAGGACCAACATTCAAGAGATCATCCGAGGAAATGGCATGTGCGTGAGGTTGACTTGCGATCCACACGATCATCAGCATAATCAGAATCGGAATATCCAGCAAGATCAAGTGATGAGCCCTTGGGATACCATAATCCAAGCGTTGGAGTGTGAGCTAAATATCGAAGAATTCGTTTCACAGCCTGGTGGTGTGATTCCTTCGGTGACGCTTGAAAGCGGGCACACATGCAAACACTAAGCATAATATCTGGCCTAGATGCACATAGGTAAAGGAGCGAACCAATGATGGAGCGATATACCTTCTGATCGAAATCTTTACCATTTTCGTCAGTGTTGAGTTGGCCATTTGTTGGCATTGGTATCTTGAGGCCTTTGCAATCTTGCATTCCGAATTTCTTCAGGCAGTCCTTGAGATATTTCTACTGAGATATGAAGATGCCATTGGGTTGTTGACGAATTTGAAGTCCAAGGAAGAATTTCAACTCCCCCATCATAGACATCTGATAATCTTCTTGCATCATATGTGCAAATTCGTCACTGTATTTCTTGTTAGTGCAACCAAAGATAATACCATCAACATATATTTGGCATATGAACAGTTCACCATCATAAGATTTTGTGAAAAGAGTAGGGTCAAGTGAACCGGGCTTGAACCCCTTTTTCTTCAGGAATTCCTTCAGTGTATCATAGCAAGCCCTCGGGGCTTGCTTGAGGCCATAGAGAGCCTTGTTGAGTCTGAAGACTTTGTCAGGATGCTTTGGGTCCTCAAAACCTGGTGGTTGAGCAACATATACTTCTTCCTCAAGCTTACCATTGAGGAATGCACTCTTCACATCCATTTGATATAAGAGGATATCATGATGGTTAGCATATGCAAGCAATATATGAATGGCTTCAAGCCTAGCAATAGGTGCAAATGTTTCATCGAAGTCAATACCCTCAACCTGTGTGTAGCCTTGAGCTACAAGACGGGCCTTATTCCTCTCCACTTGGCCATTTTCGTCTTGTTTGTTGCGGTAGATCCACTTAGTGCCGATGATATTGTGCTTGCGTGGATCAGGACGCTTGACAAGCTCCCACACATTGTTGAGCTCGAACTGACGCAATTCATCTTGCATTGCTTGAATCCATTCAGGTTCCAGAAAGGCTTCATCAACTTTGGTGGGCTGTGAAATAGAGACAAATGCGTAATGCCCACAAAAGTTAGCTAAATGTGAAGCTCTTGAGCGAGTGAGGGGACCAGGTGCATTGATGTTGTCGAGGATCTTCTCAATCTGCACTTTATTTTCCACTCGTGGATGTACTGGACGAGGGCCTTGTTGTTGTTGTTCCCGTGCAGAATCCTCACCATCATTTTCGTCAGGATGTTCATTTTCTTCACGACGAGGAACAACCACTTCTTCATCAGCAGGAATTTCTTCACTGGGCACAATTTCACCTGTGCCCATCAGCTTGATAGATTCCTCAGGTGGCATTTCATCTAGCACAGGAGGCAGGTGCTCTCTTTGCGAGCCGTTAGTTTCATCGAACCGCACATCTACAGTTTCAACAATCTTGTGATGACAAGAGTTGAAGACTCTGTAGGTGTGCGAATCCTTTCCGTAACCAAGCATAAAACCTTCATGTGCTTTCGGTGCAAATTTAGAACTATGATGAGGATCTCCAATCCAACATTTAGCGCCGAAGACTTTGAAATAACTCACATTGGGTTTCTTGTTGGTGAGTAGCTCGTATGAGGTCTTCTTGAGGAATTTGTGAAGGTATACCCGATTGATGATGTGACAAGCAGTATCAATTGCCTCAGTCCACCATCGACGAGGGGTCTTGTATTCATCAAGCATAGTACGCACCATCTCGATGAGGGTTCTGTTTTTGCGCTCTACACCTCCATTCTGCTGAGGTGTGTAGGGAGCGGATAGCTCATGAGTGATGCCAAGTTCATCAAGATAGTTGTCGAGGCCTGTGTTCTTGAATCCAGTGCCGTTGTCACTCCTAATATGCTTGATCTTGAGATCGTAATTCGTCATGGCCCGATTGGAGAATCGTCTGAAGACATCCTGAACTTCATTCTTGTAGGAAATGATGTGCACCCAGGTGTATCGAGAGTAGTCATCAACAATGACGAATCTGTAGAGAGATGTTGCATTGGTTAGTGTGGCATAATGTGTTGGACCAAACAAATCCATATGAAGTAATTCAAAGGGACAAGTAGTGGTCATAATTGTCTTCGCCGAGTGCTTGGATCTGGTCATCTTTCCAGACTCACAAGCACCATAGAGGTGATCCTTGACGAATTTGACACCCTCGACGCCAATGATATGCTTCTTCTTGACGAGAGTGCTCAAATTCCTCATTCCGGCATGTCCAAGTCGTCGATGCCATAGCCAGCATTCCGAAGCTTTTGCCATTAGACATGTTGTAGGCTGAGGACCTGTAGAGAAATCTACAATGTACAAGTCACCTTTCCTAAAGCCTTCGAAGACTTTGGATTTTTCAGATTCCAACAGCATAATGCATCTATATTTGCCAACGATGACAATCATATCAAGATCACAAAGCATTGAGACAGACATGAGGTTGTATCCAAGGGACTCGACAAGCATCCCCTTTTCCATGTGTCGATCCTTTGAAATGGCAACCTTACCTAGACCCAATACCTTGCTTTTTCCTTTGTCAGCGTATGTGATATGCTTCAGATGAGACAGAGTAAGGGGAGCATTAGTGAGGAGATTCCTATCTCCAGTCATATGATTCGTGCAACCACTGTCCAAGACCCATTCAGTGGCAGAAGGTGTATCATCCTGTAGAAGCATTAGTCTGACTTACAAATTCATATGCTTCAAAGTGAAGAATATGATGACGATCAATTTCGTCAGACAATTTCATCAATGAATAATATCTAGCAGCATAAGGGATGTGTGAAATGAAACGTTCATTTCATCGTGATTAGCCTGCATCCCAATAGGCATAATGACAGGTCTTCAGCAAATTCATCAGACATTTAGTTGTCAGAAGACCTGACCCTGCAGAAGAGATTAGTTCTTCTTCTTAACCACCCACATCTGAATGGGTGGCTGAGAAGCAATGTAGCGAAGTGCATTAATGGAGAACTTAGGCATTGAAGAATATGCATTTCTCTTCACAGCAGGGGTATAGTAATTGAATGAATAAGCAGAGAAATTCTTCGAGGTTTAGTGAACATAGTGGTTCGAAGAATAATGCTCATATTCATCAAATCAATGTTTGTTTCCCTGCGGAACAGAGGCATTAGTGCGACCATAAGTGGGTCTGCGTCCATTTGACGACTTTGATCCCTGTGAAGAATTTGCCCTGGGAAGTTTCTTCTTCATCGGTGGTGTCATGATGACATTCACCTGAAGATTTTCCAGACGGCTTTTAGGAACCCAGATTTTCTTCACAGGTGGACCGTCCCTGCAGTTAGTACCAGTGAATCTGGCAAAGACCTCACCATTCTGATTCTTGAACAGTTTATAGTTGGAGTCAAATGACTCATCTGAAGAATATGAAGAATCACAAGTATAGCCAGATAAAGTGGATGGGTCTACTGGAGGTCCCTTTGCAGCAACCCACGTGATTTTTGGATACTGCTCAGGCTTCCAATACGAACCATCGGCGTTGAGCTTTCTCTCAAAGGCAATACCCTCTTTCCTAGGGTTCCTGTGAAGAATTTGCTTTTTGAGCACGTCACACAGGGTTTGATGCCCTTTGAGGCTTTTGTACATGCCAGTGACATACAATTCCTTCAGCCCTGCATTTTCATCAGTATTCCCGGTGGCTTCCTCAAGTAAGGGGTTAGTGGCCAGCATAGCAGTTGAAGCAATTGCAAGAATAGAAGCATTTGAACATTCAGCTGAAGAATTAGCATTATCACATTCAAGGCATTTTAGGCATGGTGCAACAAATTCTTCCTGAGCGGTACTGATCTGTTGAGCGAGGAGTGAATCATTTTCTTTTTGAAGATCATCATGAGACGCTCTTAGCTTCTCGAGATCTTGCTTCCTTTGAAGAAATTCATAGGATAGCTTCTCATGTTCAGCTGAGAGGGACACATGATGACTTTTAAGTTCGTCATATTGAGACTTAAGCCTTCTGAGATCCTCAGACAGGGCTTGACTACGATCCATTTCCTCGTCCAACAGGTCATCGCTTTTGTCTAGCAGTTTTTGAATCTTTTCGATGGCATGTTGTTGCTCAGTTGCAATTTTAGCAAGTTTCTTATAGCTTGGTTTAGATTCACATTCAGAGTCATCATCACTGGAAGTTTCAAAGTAAGCTTCTCGTGAGGTTACCTTTGCACCTCGTGCCATGAGACAAACTGCAGACGAAGTGGAGGCATCATCAGTTTCCCGGGATCTGAGGGAATTCGCAAATTCCACAAGCCGGGGATCATCAAGTCTATATGCCCCTGCATAGACGTCGGAGATCCTGTCCCAGATGAGCTTCACATTGCTCGGATGGGAGATGCGAGTGAACTCATCCTTGGTCAGACAAGAACAGATGATGTATTTGGCCCAAGCATCGAGTTGAGTGTATCTGCGAATGTCCTCAGCATTCGCCCTCTTGCAAAGATCAGTCAATCCCAGTTCAGTGACAGTCCATAGTTCGCTGTTCGTGGCAAGGAGACGCTTTCGCATCATGACCTTCCAGTACGGGTAGTTTGTGCCATCGAAGATGGGGCACAGAGCGGAGACCTTGATCATTCCTGCGGTCGACATAACTAAAACTCCAGGTGGTTAAACCAAAATCACACAGAACAAGGGAGTACCTTGCTCTGATACCAATTGAAAGTGCAGGATAACTCCCAGAGGGGGGTGAATGGGAGATTTTTAGAAATTCGTCAAACTCCGAAGACTTTGACAAAAATCAGAGTGAAGAAATAGAAACAGAATTGAAACTAAGTCTACACAGATATGGAAAGCATGCATACGAAGCATAAGTAGGTGAAGAACATGCAATCATACACACAGATAAGCATGAGGAAAATGAACTAAAGAAAATGAGACAGCATGATGAAAGTCTTCAGTTCAAATTCTTCAGAAAGGTACGACACAAGTACTTCAGCAGCGGAATAGTAATAAAGTGAAGGAGTAAGGAGTTTGAAACCGGTTGGGCTCGATGAAGACACAGCGATGTGTTAGACCAGTTCCAGTTGCTATATCAACTGTATGTCTGGTTGAGGTGGCTGAGTTTTACCTCAAAGGACACTTAGTCCTCACCGTATTCCTCTTGAGCTAATGACACTTAGTCCTCGCCCAATCACTCGTGGTAAGTCTTCAAGGTAGACTTCCGAAACCTTCATAGACTTGTTCACCGGCACGCCACAATTACTCTTGGGTGCTCAGAACATGATGCCTAACCATCTAGAGGAATGACAGTCCTCAAAGGTAATAAGCGTCGGATCACACAGATCAATCTCTTCAGTGATGCTCAATCACTTTGGCTCTGTGTTTTTCCTCACTTAGGATTCTCTCAAAGTCGTCGGAGGGTGGGTTGCTCTCAAATGACAAGTGTCAAGTTCTCTCGGAGCAGCCAACCAACAAGTGGTTGTGGGGGGCGGCTATTCATAGCCAGGGGGCAACCTGACATGAATTGTCATAAATGCCCTTCACTGATTTGACCGTTGTCAGGATAAGGCTCCACTCGACAGCTGGCACGCGGCGTAGTAATGGTCGGAAAATTGAACTCTCAATTTCGTCGGGGCACTCAATTTCCTCACGGTAGGCAGATCGCATTGGCGAACTCCTAACTCCTCAGCCTGACCAAGTTCGTCAGTGACCAGATGAACTTCATCACTGTCGCTAGCAAATGCGTCAGCTGTACTGGAGATTTCCAAAGGCTTCACTCGAAGCGGCTTTTGTGTGTATAGGTTTGAGTAAGTTTGAGCATCACTTTGGAAATGTGAAATATGTTTCACCTAGACCCCCTTTAACAATACGTTTTTTCCTACAACTCAAAGAAGAAGAAAAGAAACTTATGAAAACAAAAGTCTTCAAGCTTCAAAGTCTTCACATAAATTTCTTCAAAGGCCATACCAATTTCATCACCAAAATATTCACTTGAAGAAATCTATTTTTAGGGGTCGTATTCCATGCGTTAAACCAAATCTTCAGGGACTCTGTCTCCTGTGTATACTCATAAACACATTAGTTCCTCAACCTATCTGTCTTCAATACTCCAAAACCACTAAGGGGGCACTTGATGCACTTACACTCCCAAAGCAACTCTAAGGGCGGAGCCAAGAATGAAACTGAGTGCTTCTATTGCAAGGGCACAGGACACTGGAAGAGAAACTGCAAGAAGTATCTGGAAGACAAGAAGTCCGGGAAAACTGAAAAAGGTATAACTGTTATACAGGTTAATGTCATTAACATTTTGCTTGCTAGCGAAAATTCTAAGTCTTGGGTATTTGATACTGGATTGATTGCTCACATTTGCAACTCGATACAGGGGCTTCAGAAGGTGCGCAAGCTGGCAAAGAATGAAGTCGTGATGCGCGTCGGGAACGGCGCTGGGATCGCCGCTCAAGCCATCGGTATTATGCCTCTACGTCTCCCTTCAGGATTTACCTTAGAACTAAGTAACTGTTATTTTGTTCCGGCATTGTGTAGAAACATTATCTCTGGATCATGTTTAGTACACGATGGGTATTCTTACAAGTCTGAGAACAATGGTTGTTCACTTTATTGTAAGGATATGTTTTATGGATTTGCACCCATTGTTGGGGGCCTTTTCATACTAAATCTTGAATGTGGAAATGATGTCTTTAACATGAATGCTAAACGCCTTAAGAAGGCTGATACCACCACCACTTACTTGTGGCACTGTCGGCTTGGCCACATCACAAAGAAACGCATGCAAAGACTCCATAAAGATGGAGTTTTACCGTCTTTTGATTTTGAATCATTTGACACATGTGAAGCTTGTCTGATGGGGAAAATGACCAAGATGCCGTTCGCGGGTCATCCCGAACGGGCGGGTGAATTATTGGAAATAATACATAGTGGTGTATGTGGTCAGATGAGCACAACTGCACGTGGTGGGTTTCTACTTCGTGACTTTTACTGATGATTTGAGTCGGTATGGCTATATCTACTTGATGAAGCATAAGTCGGAAACCTTTGAAAAGTTCAAAGAATTTCAGAATGAGGTAGAAAATCATCGTAACAAAAGGATTAAGTTTCTGCGATCAGATCGCGGGGCGAATATCTTAGTCATGAGTTTAGCCAACATCTGAGTGACCGTGTTATCGTTTCACAGCTTACGCCTCCCGGAACTCCACAGCAAAACCGAGTGTCGAAATGACGTAACCAAACCCTGTTAGACATGGTAAGGTCGATGATGTCTCTTACAGATCTACCGATATCTTTTTGGGGTCACGCACTACTCACTGCCACTTATACATTAAACAGAGCACCGTCTAAGTCTGTTGAGATGACGCCATTGGTTGTAAATGGATTTTCAAAAGAAAGACAGACGCGGATGGTAACATTACCATCCATAAAGCTAGACTTGTCGCGAAAGGGTTCACGCAAGTTCCAGGAGTGGACTACGACGAGACTTTCTCGCCCGTAGCTATGCTTAAGTCTGTTCAGATATTACTAGCAATTGCTACTTATTTCGATTATGAAATATGGCAGATGGACGTCAAAATGGCTTTCCTAAATGGATATCTCAAAGAAGATGTATACATGATACAGCCTGAAGGTTTTGTCGTTCATAAGGATGCTGGAAAGGTATGCAAACTTCAGAAGGCCATTTATGGTCTGAAGCAAGCATCAAGGAGCTGGAACAGTCGTTTTGATGAAGTAGTCAAAGAGTTTGGCTTCATCAGGAATGACAAAGAATCTTGTGTTTACAAGAAGTTTAGTGGGAGCGCAAAAGCATTTCTAATCTTGTATGTGGATGACATATTGTTGAATGGAAATGACATGAATTTTCTTAGCGAAATAAAAGACTCATTGAAGAAGAGTTTTTCAATGAAAGACTTAGGCGAAGCGGCATATGTATTGGGCATCAGAATCTATAGAGATAGATCAAAACGCCTGATAGCGCTTAGCCAAAGCATGTACATTGACAAGGTGTTGAAAAGGTTCAACATGGAGAACTCCAAGAAAGGCCTACTCCCCATGTCACCTGGCACAGTGCTTTGCAAGAATCAGTGTCCTCGGACTCTCAATGAGCGAGTACAAATGAATGATGTTCCATATGCTTCGGCAGTTGGTTCTATTATGTATGCCATGCTATGTACAAGACTGGATGTTTCCTATGCGCTAAGTGTTAGCAGCCGGTACCAAAGTGATCCAGGATTGGAACACTGGGCCGCAGTCAAAAATATTCTTAAGTACCTCAGAAGGACCAAGGATTTACTCCTTGTGTACAGAGGTGATAAAGAGCTCATTGTAAGTGGTTACACTGATGCAGGCTTCATGACTGACCCAGATGACTTCAAATCTCAATCAGGCTATGTTTTCATATTGAACGGTGGCGCAGTTGATTGGAAAAGTTCCAAACAAAAGACTGTGGCGGATTCTACGACGGTGGCGGAATATGTTGCAGCTTCAGAAGCCTCCAAGGAGGCGGTCTGGATCAAGCAGTTTCTTGAAGACCTTGGTGTGGTTCCAAGTGCGCTGGACCCGGTGGAGATCTATTGTGATAATAGTGGCGCCGTGGCTCAGGCTAGGGAGCCATCTTCGCACCATAAGACAAGACATATTGAACGCAAATATCAACTCATTCGACATCATGTCGAAACGGGTTTAGTGAAAGTACGCAAAGTTCACACGGATCTGAACGTGTTAGACCCGATGACAAAGCCTATACCACGAGCAAAGCATGAGCAGCACCGGATAGCCATTGGTGTTAGGGAAGCCATGTAACTGGATTATGACTCTAGTGCAAGTGGGAGTCTGTAGGAGATATGCCCTAGAGGCAGTAATAACAGTTATTTCGTATCTCCAAGTTTGTAATGAATGTTTATGTTCCATGCTATAACTGCAATGATTCTCGAGTCTACAATATCCACGAGGCTCGGAGGGAAACTCATGTGCACGTGTGGTATAATAAACGGTAAAATGTATTCCTAGTCATGCCTCTAAGACTGGCTGAAGTATTGCTTGATGATCTTGTTTTCCTGATCATGGGCATGACTATGACGCCAATTTTGAGGGCACAATGTTAGAAGAACACTTGTGTTGAATTGACCCAAATTGATGTTATGCTATGAGATACATTCGTCACAAGTTAATGGTTTATAACACAGACAAAGTTAATGTTTGCATAATTCCTTCATTCTTGCTTCGTGGACTTTGGGGTTTGTTAAACGTCATCCGTAACTGGGTGGCTATTATGGCGGCTTACGGGTTCACGGAAAAGCATGACTAGGAACGAGATAGCTCAAGATTGGGACTTGCTCCTCCAACGATGGAGAGATATTCTCGGGGCCTCTCGGTGTTATGGTATCCACCATCGTCTGGCCAGACACAATGTGATTTGATCACAGGGATGCCGGAACACGGAAACGAGAAAAGAGAACAAAACCGGTAACTGGCATACTGGACAAGTTGTTGATCCATGGGGATGCAGATAAATCTCACCTCGGGTGTTTGTAACATATCGCGAAGCAACAGGAATAGCACACGGCAACCGGAGGTTCACTCGAATATTTATTCGTGTGGGTATAGGGGTCAATATGGGTGTCCACGGCTCCGATGTTGATCATTGATCGGAAAGTGTTTCGGGTCATGTCTATACTTCACCGAACCTATATGGTCACACACTTAAGGGTCATCTACATGTTGAATACTAGACAGGGAGTCTGAGAGAAAGTCACCGGAAAGGTTTCGGAGACAATGGAAGAGTTCCGGAGAGAAATCACCGGAATAGTTTCGGTAAATGTGAAAAGTTGTTTCGGAGTATACCATTAAGTCAAATTGGTTTCGGCACACGCCTGGAAATTCTTGGAGGGTGCCAGAATTGTTCTGGGAACTTCTGGGAATTTTCCGGGGAAAAAACCGGAAATATTCCGGAGCTGCCAGAACCGCTTTGGTTGCTTTTCGCTGATGAAAATCATTGATCTGAAAATGTTTCGGAACAGGTCTAGAATTGTTTTAGTGGGTACTGGAATTATTCTAAGACCCAGAGAAATATTTTCGAATTTATCGGTCGCGGAAAAATGGGTTCATGAATAGTGAAAAAGCACTTTATGGAAAGCCATCTTTTTGGGCTTTGTCCCAAAATATATTAGGGATGACATGGATGGATGAGAGCCCCTCATTGAGGGCCCACTTGTGGTGGCTGGCCAAGGGAGGAGCTCCTCCATGGAGCTCCTATAGCCTTCGCATTATGCCCTTCTTGAAACTCCATGTGATGGGTTTTTTGGGTATTTCAAGTGCCACCCTACCCCTTGGGTTTTCCTATAAATAGAGGTGGAGAGGCACTCTCCACACTCACTCTTTTCTCACATACAAAAGCCATGCATGATCTGGCCTTCTCTCTCCCTTCCTGCGAAATAGTTTCGTAGAGCCGAAAGGCTGTCTGGGTTCTGGTGGGAACTAGTTCTGGACGGCGAAGCCCTGCCGGATAGCTGACACCGTATGTGTGCAACCCCGTAGTGAGGTCGTAGGTTCGATCATTTGCCCGAGGGGCTGTTCGAGGGACCTCCCGAAGGGCTATCTGAGTTACCGTTCGAGCTTCGAGGGTCCTCCCGAAGGGCTGTCCGTGACATCGTTCGGGGGACTGTCCGACCGCCTCCCGAAGGGCTGTCCAACGAGGGAGTACATCCTCGCGGTTGGGAGGTTGTAAATCCTAGCTGCGGGGATCTGCACCGACGATCTACATCGACTCTACTTCCGCTGCGCTACGAGTCGGTAATGATCTGATCAAACCTTGTATGCCATCTCCATAGTGATCCTGGGCGTTCTCGCTGTACCGAATTTTTTGTTTTCTGTCGCGTTCCCTTACAAGCAACCCTTTGACTGCCGCCCGCCTCGCTCCCCACTGCTCCATATTAATGGCGCGCCTGAGCCGCTGGTTATAATAGGCGGCCGCACCCCCCATTCTCGCTACACACACAATCCTCTCTCTCTGCCTGCATCCTCGACGCCGCTCTCAGTTGTCACTGCCATCAGTGTATGAGGATGCCGCCGAAGCGCACCATCGGAGGGAGTGGCGACGCCGGGGCTACTGAAGCACCTGAGCACGGCGTGAAGCTAGAGACAGAGGTTGCCGTCGCCGCCGACGAGGTCTCGCGCGGGCAGAAGCGCGACGGCGATGGCGTCGTGCTTCCACTGCCGAAGCCGGAGGTCCACAACGACTCCGGCGATGACTCCGACAACCACTCCGGCGATGATGGAGAACCAGTTAGTCATCTATACCCATTTACGTGGCAAATATATCCTAGGGTTTCTCTGGTTAGTCCTACCTCCCCTTTTTGGAATAGAAATCCTATGATTATGTTCTATCAATCCATGAAATCTGAGTTAGATTCGATAGATCCATGAAATCTGAGTTAGATTCAATAGATCCGTGTAGTGTATTGATTGTTTGAATGGTACAAATGATAAGTCATTAATTGTTTCTTCTATACAAATGATTTCTGCTAAAAATCCGACTAGGGACCCCTTTGGGGTGCAGGATAACTTGTAAACCTCATACTTCTGTCTTTGTGTATTTCCCTTTAGCTGTTGCTTTTGAACATCTCCTGTTAGTGAGGTGATGTATGACACTATGAGGGTTTCATTCGAGTAATGGAACCGTGGAGGTGCCTCCCTGTTCTTCTAAAAAAATAATCCGACTAGGGTTAGTGTTGCTAATAATTCCTAGCCAGATCTTGACAATTGATTTTGATGCCAAAAGTCGTTGGCATGCGAAATTTTGATCCTACTTTATGGCATGTAAATTGGTTTGATGCCAAAAGTCGTCGGCATGCCAAATTTTGGCAACTCCCAAATGTTCGCTAGAGATTAGTTTGCATTCCATTGTCCATTGCCAATCTCACAAAAGGTTGCCAAGTGTTGGCAACTTTTGATTTTGCCAAATGTCGGTAGCAAACCAAACTTTTGATTCTACCAAATGTTGGTAGCAAACCAATCAGACTCTTAATTTTGTTGCACTAAGTTGTGTGCTCTCTATTTATGCATTTCTTTCATCAAGATCACTTGATGATTTATGGTTCACGCTGTCACATGATATATTATGTTTCATAAACTCTGCCTGCTGAATTCGCATTATTATAAAATATATTGACGCCACATTTTTTTACCATATGTGTAGGTGCTATCTGAGGATGTCGACAGCGAGGATGAAGATGCCTAGAGGAGGTTCAAGAAGCAAAACTCAGGGAGCTTTATGCAGGAAAGCATAATAGGCATGTGAGGACCTGGAATGGGGGCTTTGGATGCCCATTCTGCAACCAACTCCTTCATAATGAGTATGCAAGTGTTCTGGCGCATGCAAGAGGACGAGCCGTTGGCACCTTCAAGCAGAAGTATTCTCGCAAGGTGGCGCACGCCGCGTATGCTGAGTACCTGGAGAAGCTTCACCTTCGTGCAGGCCTGCAGGCAGATGCATGAGATGTGGGATTGAACTATGGCTATATGTAGTGTCTTAATTATAACTATGCTTGAGTATGCTTAATATATCGGTTGAACTATGGTTGAACAATGCTTGAGTACACTTATTATCTATGCCTAAGTATGCTTATATATATATATATATATATATATATATATATATATATATATATATACTTATGTCTAGATGTGGGATGAGTATGCAATCAGTCTGGTTGATGGAATTTTATGCTTCTCTTATACCAACATATGATTGCCCACACCCAGTGGAGGACCTACCAATAAAATAGAAGGTGTGCACACTTTAAAAAAAATGAGACTATTTCAATTAGCTTGCATGGGCCTTAAAAATCAGCTAATTTTTACATGGTGAAAAATGTTTTCCAAAAAACTGGGTGTGCCATGGCACACCTGGCACACCCCCTGGGTACGCCATTGCCCACACCACACACAGAGTGATGTTAATCGCACACGGTTGAGTCTACCAAACCGTTGCCTCTGAAACGCATTCTGGCCTCTGGGACAGAAAACCCTCACCACCCAATTCAAAAAGGAATAAAGAAAACCCTCACCACCCCCCACGTCACAAAACCCTCACCCCCGCCCGCCACCTCCCCCCTCCCCGTCCCCAGTCGCACCTGCACTCCTCCGCGACTCTGCATGTCACCGCCTATCGCCGCGGCAACCACTTAGCTCGATGCCTGTCATCGACACCGACTGCCGGCAAAACCCACCGCATTTCGCCACTGCCGCTTGCCGCCGCCTATCACCACCGACTTTCTCGACGCGGCTCGCCGTCGACCCAGCTCCACCCGATTGGGGAATCGGCGGTATTGGAGCTTTTTCTCACGGAGAACCAGGTAACTAATTTACGAAAATATTCGATCATCTCTTATCCCAGTCCGTCTGCCCCTTTTAATCACCCGACCGAAATCGCCGTGGATTCATTTTTCTTCTAGCTGATTCGAGGGTTTTCTTTCATTCATAGAGTGTACAGTGCAAGGAGACATCAGGCCTATGCGGCCTCGGCCAGACAGCCGAGAAGTTCCATCTCACCGTACCAGCTAGATTCAGGAATCGCACGGTATGTTCAGTCTCACCCGACCTCGGTTGGCATGGCCTACTTTTCTGAACATATAGTATATACGTCAAAGGGGATTTCTTCTTCTTCTTCCTATATCAGGCAAATTAATGCTGTAATGTTCTTTCGATTACTCTCATATTTGCATGACATCATGGTTACACTATCTGTTTAACTATAAATTTGTGTCCTTTGATTTCAACTGCTGTGTACTGTTCTTTCAATTACTCCCATATTTGCATGTTGCCCTATTCTTTAACAATCTTATCATTTCCTGCAGTACATCCCTTGCTTTGCAACAGCAACTGTAGTGCACAATCTTGGCCTTTACATAGCTGAAGACTCCAGGAATGTCATATTGAACACAAACCATGGATTTACAATCGTTGCTTCTGTAAACTTGATGCACATGGTCACTCCTATTTTGGCGCGGGCCTTTGGACAAAAATTTCTAAGTTTTATGTAGAGAAAGCTGGCACTAAAATTGCACTCCACCTAAAAGAGCCTGGTCATATGATATATGCTAACTTCCCCAACGATATCATCCACCCGGACTTTGTTCCAAGTAAGTGTTCTTTTCCAGTATCTGCATGTTGACTTACCTAGCAATATCAAAGTAATTGTGTAGTATTTAAGCAACCAATAGGGATTCCATTTTCTGACTCTGTTAAGTCTGTTCCTACCTAGTAACTTCTAGTTACAAATACACTTTTCTTCTGCCCTGTTCTAACTTAATATTCCATATCCTCCCACTCCTCTAGTCCTATCAGATAGCGTCACCGCCGAGGAGACTCCGGAGGTGGAGGACAAGGCTACCAACAAGCGGAGGTGGGTCGAGCAAGAACAACAAGCGACTCCGGCGGGCCTAGACTTCATCCGCAGCCTCCCCGATGATATGTTGATCGTCATCATCTCCCTCATCCCAATCAAATATGGCGCACGGACAACCGTCCTTTCCCGGCGGTGGCGCCCCCTATGGCATTCCACCCCTCTCGACCTCATCGACGTCCACAAGCTCTGCCATGGCTATCGCAAAAGCTTGGATGCGTTGTCCCAGATCCTCGGCAGGCACCTTGGCCCAATCAGAGGCCTTATCACGGGCAAGTTCCGTTCCAACGGCAAGGACCGAGCCAAGCTTGATGAGTGGTTCCGATCCCCCACCCTAGATCACCTCGAGGAGCTCAATTTTAATGATGGCCATATGCGCTTGCTGCCACCGTCCGCGCTCCGCCTCACGCCCACGCTGCGGGTCGCCAGGTTCATGAACTGCCATTTACCCCCGATTAATGACGCGCCTGCTCTTTTTCTCCCTCGACTGAAGCACCTCGAGCTCGTCGCCGTCTGCATCCCCAAGGATGACATGGAGCGCCTGCTCTGCGGCTGTACTGCACTCGAGTACCTTCATCTTCAGGCGATCAATGGGTTGAGTAGCTTCCACATCACCTCCATGACTCTCCGGACAATTTATGTGTGTTGCTGGTGCTGTAACAAGAGATCACAGAAGGTGTATCACAGTATGGAGGACACACCTTTACTTGAGAGATTACTTGTAGTTGATCAACAAGGTCCAACAAGAATCAGTGTCATTTCTGTGCCAAAATTGACAGTGCTGGGCTACTCGTCTGTCAAATTCTCTGAACTTGTTATTGGATCCACACCCGTTCAGGTACAACATTCACCTTCTTCTTCTCCTTCTTGAATTAACATTTTTTCTAATTTTGAAGATGTATGTTCGTCTGTCATCCAGAAAATGAACCCGACAAGCTTGACAACGTATCTGCGCACAGTGAAGGTCTTCGCAGTAGAATCTATCAGCCCCAACCTGGACGAAGTTGTCAGTTTCCTGAGATGCTTTCCGTGCCTGGAGAAGCTATATATCGAGGTGATGCTCCTTTCTTGTTAAATGTTAACCATAAGGGAGTTCAATTTTTTGGTACCCTTTCCCAAGTTTACAATGACGAATGTACTACGATTTTTGAAGGAATTTTGGAGGATTTCAGTACATTGATGTTTTTTTCCCTACAGTGGTTGCTTGATTCATAAGGTTACAATCCATATGCATTTCTCCTTTCGATTCATCTGTACTAGTTTTCATAGGTAAATTTCCATCCACTCCAACCTCTTGGGAAGAAGCCTATGTTTTTCTACATTGTAATCAAATGCCCATATTAATCATGTAGGATTGAAGATGGCATGTCAATCTATTCGTGTATTTTAGAAATCCTGCAAATCAAAGAGGCCTGTAGTAGTGTTCAAAACTGCATGTAGGCACTAATACGTTCTCTTCTTTTGCAGATAAGATTAGGCCCGGTAGTGGATAATGTGATACAATATAACAACCACATCGAATGCCTTGATCTGCATCTCTCAGAAATTACTTTGAACTCCTACCGAGGGACCTTACCGGAGATTATATTCGCCAGGTTCTTTGTTGTGAGAGCAAGGGTGCTAAAGGTAATGAGGCTTGCCCTACATTTGTTTCGCAAAACTGAATGGTTTGCTGATCAGCGCCGGCGGCTATGGCAGAATGGAAAAGGCTCTGCAGAAGCTGAATTTCATTTTGGAAGATCAGCTAACAAAGTAATCGGAAGTCATTATGTCAAGCCCATACATGACTTGTCAGTGGCTGATCCCTTTGCAGAAATGTTGAGGTTTCGAAATGGGTGTTACAAGTTGTAATATTAGTTTGAACCTCTCATATGTCCAAGTTCAGCTGATCAGCGCGGGTGTCAGCAGCTGCATGAGCTGAATTTCATTTCTAATATCAGTTTGAACCTTGTAATTAATCTTCGAATTTGAGCCTTGTAACTCTGGAATTTGAACCTTGTAATATTTCTGGCTTTTGTGGTACAATCGTTGAAATGGCATCGTATGAGACTCGTATATTGGTAGTACTATTTTGACATTCATATGCAATGGACGATTAATATCTGGACCTCAATGGACTTGTTTTTATTTACCATTCTCGAATGTGTTTCCCCTATCGATTTCAATCGCAAATGATCTATATTGCGGACACGACAGCGATCTTCGACATTATTGTACACAGTTGGTTTCCTCAATTGTGTGCCCAGAATTATCGCACTCGAGTGTCCATCATTACCATTACCCGTCTGTGTAACTTTGACCTCATCACCCACGGGTAAACTTGGCGCCTCTTCGAGCCCACGCGTGGTCAAACGAAACGCGTGTGGGGTGCTCAACAGCTCAAGCGTGCACTGGAATCCTCCGCTAGGAACGCGGTGACAAGACGTGACGATTACAGGCCATTCGGCCCAATTTATTACAGCGGCCATTTAACCCTTGTGTCTCTTCAAACGTTCGATTGCGCCCCAGTATTGCAAGAAGCACACCCACGACGACAAATACAGAGAGGGTATCCTGCATGGCTCCAATGGCGGTCCCAACGGCTGCCGACGACGAGCGGCAGTTCACCATGCATGCCGCAGTGGACACCCACAGAAGGTTCACAGAGCTCTCGGTGGTGTACACCAACAACCCGATCAGGGTGGAGAACTCCATCCACACTATGGAGTTGTTGCTTGCTGCTGAGAAGTACAAGGTGGTCGGGTTCGACCTCGAGTACAACTGCGCTCGTGCCGGGTCTCGTCACAAGGTTGCCGTCGCCCAGATGTGCGTGCGCAATCACGTCCTCGTCTACCACTACTGCCTGGCCACAAGGCCTTGCCAGCATTTCGCCATGTTTGTCAACAGCCCCCACTACGTGTTCGCTATGGTGGACATCACCAACGATGTAATGGTGCTCAAGAATTCGGGCATCGCCTGCCAGAATCTTGTCGACATCCAGGGCCAATACAAGATTGGGGCAGCAAGAAGCATTAGAAGGACTCACTGGTTCACCTCGTCGAGGCCATCATTGACCCCTACTACAGAGACATGAAGGATTCCTACAACAAGGACAAGCGTGCCTGGCACTCGGCCTGGATGGAGAAACTCGACGAAGCTCACGCCGTGTACGCGGCCAAGGAGGCGTACACGAGCTACGAGATGTACAGGCGGATCGTTGACATGAGGAAGTGCCTCCTTCTTCCCCAAAACGGCCAGGGATCCAGCCGAAAGCAGAGCAATGGCAAGCGTCGTCACAACAAGAAGTAGATGATCATTTCTCCTAGTTTAGTGTACATGTAATTGTTTACTTTGGTGTGTGTAGTCACTTATGTAATTGGATGTTTTATTTGGTTATGCAACAATGTTCTTATAAGTATATATGTTATTGTTGTGTAGACAGAGCATAGATGTTGTGCAGATAGAGCAAATCACATCGGCCATGGGCTAAACTAGGGAACCCGTCAGTGATGATTTCATCAATCGCTGACAACTGTATACCAGCAAGCGTTTGTCCACAACACACACGGGTTATTAGCAGGAATCGTCTATGTTGTTATCGGTCTTCCCACACATTTCGGATTATTGACATGTTTGCCGTGTATCACACACATCTTGTTAAGTTGAACCGTTTCTATTGTGTTGGGTAATCGCAAACAGTTCATCCGAGTGAACCGCATGCCGTATATCACACACACCTTGATCTGCCTGACCGTTTCTATTGTGTTCGGTAATCACAAACAATTCATCCGAGTGAACTGTATGGCATGTATCACACACACCTCAAACTGGCTGCCCGTTTCTGTTGTGTTGGGTAATCACAAACAGTTCATCCGAGTGAACTGTATGCCGTGTATCGCACACACCATGAATTGGCTGACCCTGTTTGTTGTTCTGGCTTATCGCAAACAGTTCGTATGGATTAACTGTATGCCACGTATCGCACATGCGTCTCTAATCTGAATTGTTTTTTATGTCTCTAGCATCGCAAACAGTTTGTCTTATTGGGGACGGGTTTTTTAGGACACCGTTTGCGATTTATGCATCGCACACAGTTTGGTCGCGGGGTCTCTGATTCATCTGTCACGTTAGCGGTCGCCTGCAGTAGTGTATGTGTCACTCGCACAACTATCTATGCACTTTTAACATTCACTTTACTAAGTAGCAAGTTGATTGAGTGGTGTAGATTGCAACAAGTAACATAGAGCAAAGTAACACAGAGCAGAAAATACCCAGCAGTTGCCTAGTATCAAATATTTTTGAAGAAAGGAAGCACTGATGTAAAATGAAGGCATGTGGGTGGACATTTCCCGGACGCTATCAATCAGTACACCGATTAATAGTCGGAGCACAAAGCATTAATGGTCTTCCGGACATCCGGTTGCGGGCCGATCCATTGATGAACCGTGCGCGGAGCTTCGGAGTGCAAGATGGCCTCATATCGGAGCCGTGTGCGCCACTGCACCTCAGTTTTCCCATGGGGAGGGGCAACCGACCAATTTGGCACAATTTGTTGGTTGTTCTGCGAGCAAGGGGGTCTGGTCGTGCTTGCGCTAATCTACATATCGGACGTTGTTGCTACCTTGCTTTGCGAGTTGGTGTATTGTTGTTGCTGCATCAACCGCGATCTTGAGGAGGTGCCTGGTGGTGTTTAGATGTGCTCTGCCGGATGTTCTGGCTCTAGGTTGATGTAGTCCTTGTAGGCCCTCCTAGCCCAAGCTATGCACCTTGTGGGCCCACCTAGCCCAGGTCCCCTGGATGCTCCTCGATGCATATATCAACTTTTTTCTCTATTTTTCCCGGAAGTTTATAAAATACCTAATTTCCATGAAAACATAAACATTTAAAATATGAACTAGCAGTGGGCACTCGATTAACAGGTTAGTCCAAGTAAACTTCAAAAACTTTGCATAAATGGTGGAAATATGACATGAAACATGCAAAAATTATAGATATTTTGGAGACATATAAGAAGCAGCGACTTCCGCCTTGTGTATTTCTATGGTCGCCCGGTCTAGTTTTCACCTCTGTGAGTGCAAAGACTTTGCAAAATTTACCCGCTAGCCACCACACTAGTCATACGGGTTCATTCATTTTCTCTCCCGAGCAACAATGAGCGGGGACACCCACTCCTCTCGTCGAACAAGGAAAGAAGGGGCTAGGTTTTGTCCGAGCCCTCCTTCTAGCTTCCAGGACCGCCACTCGGGAGAATGTCCTTATCGATCACCGTCGAGCAAGCGCAACCCATCGTTTACACCACATATTCCCTTGCCTCCGGCCCCATCTCCATCCTACCTTCGCCCGCATCCAAGCACCGCTAGTGACCACTACCGCCCGAAGCTCCACCTCAGGTATATATCCCCTCACTATCATCTCTCCTCTCTGTCACACCTTTATTTCGTTGGATGAGATTGATTACCATGACTAGTCTAAAGTGCATGATATCCATGCCCCCTACTATCTTGGGGATTAGGGTTATCACGGAAAAGTTTAATCAGACATATCAATGTGTGCTAGTATAAAATTCCTGGAACATTGACATGATCACCGACTTGATGTGGTTCCAGAATTTCTGGAAGAAGGTGACAGGAAAGCCATTTGGGCCAGGAGCAATATTGGCCTTCATCTCCATCATAACCTGGCCCACATCGTCAGCTAATGATGGGAGGGGGAGATCCACTTTCTCGGTGGCCAAGACCAAGGCCTCTGCATGCCAGGAGGTCCAAGGTCAACGCAACCCCGGAGATGTCCCTAGCCTCCTCCATGAGGTCATCGTCTACACACATATAGATGATGGAGCACATCCGCCTTCTCTAAGAAGTAGGTTGTTTTGGCATCACCATTCAAAAGTGAATTCTAAAGGCTTCACTGCTACCAGAATAACTCCTCGCCCTTGAAAACTTCCATAATGCCTCAAGGGTGTACCGCTGAAGCCACTCTTTAGGGGTAAGGCCGGACACGTCATATGCCCAGTCAATGGCCCGGATCCGGTCCAGGAGATCTCCCTTACGAAGACAAGGGGCAGCCCCGACGTTAGCCCCAACCCTCGCATGAACTCACAAGATTCTTTGGCGTAGTGATGCCAAATGCCCACCGCACTGAAGGCTCGGGGAGGAGTAGCGACTACCACTACCTACCTTAGGTGAATTGATTCCATGAAGCATGGATGGAGTAGTCAAAATTTCTCAAAATGAAATTGGTTTGCTTTAGAGGGAGATCCCTCCTCCAAATAGAGAAGGAGAGGGGAGTGGTCCGCCAAGCCGATCCTAGTAAGCACTCGTGTAAAAAGGGAAGTTAAGTTTTCACTCCACTGACAGAAGAACCAGATCCAACACACTCTGGATCGGGTTCACATGGTTGTTAGTCCAGGTGTCCCTAGCCTCACACGAGCTAACTCCCTAAGCATCAGGTTGGCGATTTGAGGGTCATCCACATTGGCCAAGCTTTTGTCATTGGGGTCCCTCATTTTCAGGCCTGGAGAGTGCCTCTGACTTTGATAAAGATTCGAGATAATTACCTGGGCTGTCAAATTTGAAAAATAAAAATGAACACTCCAATGACTCGGAAGAATCTATTGTTTACTAAGGGCATCTCCAACACCGACCCGCAAACCTCCCGCAACCGTCCGGACCGCGCAGTCCGGACCGTGGAAGCAATCCAACGCGGTCTTGTATCAGTCCGCAGGGCGGTCCGGACTTGTTTTCTCCCGCAAACCAGAGACAAACGTGGGGGGGGAGGGCTTTGCGGGAGTCCGGACACACGAAACATCGCTCTCTGCCCCCCTGGCCCACCCAAAAGGAAGGCGGAGCCCGCGGTTTTGGAGCATCCCGCACTGTTTCCGCGCCAAAATCCCCCACTCTCTTCTTCCATTCCCTGCCGCTCTCCGCCCAATTCCCGTTCTTTCCTCCCACTCTCTCCTTCCTTCCGCCGCTGACGCATGGAACCGTCGGAGAACCTATCGGAGATGGAACCAAAGGAGGTGCTGGAGGATCCGACCATCACGCTCGCCTGAAAGATCAGCTCGGCTACGTGGCAAAATCATCGCGTCAAAGAGAGGGCCACAAAGGAGGGGAAGCTGAAGAAGCGGTTGGCCGCCGGCGGACCTAGTGCTGTCGTTGGGCGTGTCGGCCGTGGGGGACGTGACGGCTGTGGCGGACGCCGGCTGCTACTTGTAGACTGCGTTGGTATTTCCCCAAAGAGGAGAGGATGATCCAGTATAGTAGACATAAGTATTTTCCTGAGTTAAGAACCAAGGTTATCAATCCAGTAGGAGAACCACGCAAAATCCCTTTAGCAGCACCTACGCACACAAAAGCAAACACTTGCACCCAACGCAAATAGGAGGGTTGTCAATCCTCTTAGCGGTTATTTGCAAGGATTAATTCTGATAGTCATAGATAGATAAAGTAAAATACAAAATAAAATAAAAGTAAATAAATTGCAGCAAGATATTTTTGGTTTAGTTTTCACTAGAGGCTTCTCTCTCGAACACATAGCATACGGTGGGTAAACAAATTACTGTTGGGCAATTGATAGAAAAGCAAACAATTATGACGGATTCATGGCAATGATCATGTATATAGGCATCATGTCTGAGACAAGTAGATCGACTCCTGCCTACATCTACTACTATTACTCCACCCATCGACTGCTATCCAGCATGCATCTAGGGTATTAAGTATGAAACAGAGTAACGCATTAAGCAAGATGACATGATGTAGACAAAGCAAACCCAAGCAATATTGAATAAACCCCATCTTCTTATCCTTAATGGCAACAATACAAATACGTGTCATGTCCCTTTCTGTCACTGGGATTGAACACCGCAAGATTGAACCCATCACAAAGCACCTCTCCCATTGCAAGATGAACCAATCTAGTTGGCGAAACCAAATCGATAGATCGGAGAGAAATACAAAGCTATAACAATCATGCATAAAAGAGTTCAAAGAAGACTCAAATATTTGACATGAATAATTTGATCATAAACTCACAATTCATTGGATCCCAACAAACACACCGCAAAAGAAGATTACATCGGATAGAACTCCAAGAACATCGAAGAGAACATGGAATTGAAGATCAAAGAGAGAGAAGAAGCCATCTAGCTACTAGCTATGGACCCGTAGGTCTGTGGTAAACTACTCACGCATCATCGGAAGGGCAGCAAGGTTGATGAAGAAGCCCTCCGTGATCGATTCCCCCTCCGGCAGAGTACCGGAAAAGGCCTCCAAATGGGATCACGGAAGAACAGAGGCTTGCGGCGGCGGAAAGGTTTTCTCTTCTGTCTCTCTGGTATATTGGGAATATTTGGGAATTTATAGTGTTGGAATTAGGTCAAGAGGTGCCATGAAGGGCCCACAAGCCTGGGGGCGCGCCCTACCCCCCAGGGCGCGCCTCCCGAGCTTGTCGCTCCCTCGTGGCTCGTCTGGTCTTCTCCCGAAGCTTCGAGGGTCCCTTCTGGTCCAGAAAATATTAACCCAAAGTATTTTCTTCGTTTGGACTCCGTTTGATATTGATTTTCTGAAAAAGCAAAAAAACAGCAACTGGCACTGGGCACTGGGTTAATAGGTTAGTCCCAAAAAATGATATATATAATGGCATATAATTGCATACAAAACATCCAAGATTGATACTATAATAGCATAGAACAATCAAAAATTATAGATATATTGGAGACGTATCAAGCATCCCCAAGCTTAATTCCTGCTAGTCCTCAAGTAGGTAAATGATAAAAACAGAATTTTTGATGTCGAATGCTGATAACCCACAAGTATAGGGGATCGCAACAGTTTTCGCGGGTAGTATTTCACCCAAATTTATTGATTCGACACAAGGGGAGCCAAAGAATATTTGCGAGTATTAGCAGTTGGGTTGTCAATTCAACCGCACCTAGAGAACTAAATATCTACAGCAAAGTGTTTAGTAGCACAGTAGTATGATAGTTTCAGTACCAATAGTAACAGTAACAGTAGCAGTAGCAGTTTTATAGTGATTGTAACAGCAGTAGTAACGAAAGTAACTTAGCAAAGATCAATGTGCGAAAAGCGTAGGCATTGGATCGGTGATAGATAATTATGTTGGATGACATTCATCATATAACAGTCACAACCTAGGGCGATACACAATAGCTCCAATTCATCAATGTAATGTAGGCATGTATTCTGTATATAGTCATACGTGCTTATTGTAAGAACTTGCGTGACATCTTTTAACCTACCCTCACATGGCAGCGGGGTCCATAAGGAAATCTAAGGGATATAAAGGCCTCCTTTTAATAGAGAACCGGAACAAAGCATTAGCACTTAGTGAATACATGAACTCCTCAAACTACAGTAATCACTAGAAAGAATATCAATTATTGTCACCTTGGGGTATGCGGATCATAACACGTAATAGGTGCATATAACTTGCAAGATAGGATCAAGAACACAAATATATTCATGAAAACATAGAGGGTTCAGATCTGAAATCATGGCACTCGGGCCCTAGTGACAAGCATTAAGCATAGCAAAGTCATAGCAACATCAATCTCAGAACATAGTGGATACTAGGGATCATGAAATTAACTCGATTACATGATAAATCTCATCCAACCCATCACCGTCCAGCAAGCCTACAGAGAAACTACTCACACACGGTGGTGAGCATCATGAAATTGGTGATGGAGGATGGTTGATGATGACGACGGCGTCGAATTCCCCTCTTCGGAGCCCCAAACGGACTCCAGATCAGCCCTCCCGATGAAGAACAGGAGGTGGCGGCAGCTCCGTATCGTAAAACCTGATGAAACTTCTTCTCTTATTTTTTTCTCGGGGAAAGTGAATTTATAGCGTTGGAATTAGGTCAGACGGCCGCCTGTGGGCCCCACAAGGCATCAGGGCGCACCCTAGGGGGGGTTGATACGTCCAATTAGCATCATGATTTCCTACTGTTAATTAATATGTTTTTGATCATTATTTCACCTTATGGTACAATTCTTATGTTTTTTATCTCTTATTTTGCAAGAGTCACATGAAGAGGGAGATTGCCGGCAGCTGGAATTCTGAACCGAAAAGGGGTGAAATAGAGATAGCTATTCTGCACACCTCCAAATGACCTGAAAATTTACAGAGAATTATTTTGGAATATATAAAAAATACTGGCGAATGAATTACCAGGAGGGGCCCCACCAGGAAGCCACAAGCCTGGGGGGCGCGCCCTACCCCCCAGGACGCGCCCCCCGAGCTTGTGGGGCCCCTGGCAGGCCTCCGCCCCCCTCCTTCTGCTATATGAAGCCATTTGCCCTAGAAAAAAAAAGGAGAAGACTTTCGGCATGAAGCACCGCCATCTCAAGGCGGAACCTGGGCAGGAGCTATTTTGCTCTCCGGCGGAGCGATTCTACCGGGGATACTTCCCTCCGGGAGGGGGAAATCGAAGCCATCGACATCACCAACGATCCTCTCATCGTGGGAGGACCAATCTTCATCAACATCTTCACCAGCACCATCTCATCTCAAACCCTAGTTCATCTCTTGTATTCAATCTTTGTCTCAAAACCTTAGATTGGTACCTGTGGGTTGCTAGTAGTGTTGATTACATCTTGTAGTAGATGTTAGTTGGTTTATTTGGTGGAATATTATATGTTCAGATCCTTAATGCTATTCAATACCCCTCTGATCTTGAACATGAATATGATTTGTGAGTAGTTACTTTTGTTCTAGAGGACATGGGAGAAGTCTTGTCATAAGTAATCATGTGAATTTGTTATTCGTTCGATATTTTGATGATATGTATGTTGTTGCTTCCTTTAGTGGTGTCGTGTGAACGTCGACTACATGAAACTTCACCATCTTTGGGCCTAAGGGAAGGCATTGTGGAGTAGTAATTAGATGATGTGTTGCTAGAGTGACAGAAGCTTAAACCCTAGTTTATGCGCTATTCCGTAAGGGGCTGATTTGGATCCATATGTTTCATGCTATGGTTAGAGTTATCTTAATTCTTCTTTCGTAGTTGCGGATGCTTGTGAGAGGGGGTAATCATAAGTGGGAGGCTTGTTCAAGTAAGAACAGCACCCAAGCACCGGTCCACCCACATATCAAATTATCAAAGTAGCGAACGCGAATCAAACAAACATGATGAAAGTGACTAGATGAAATTCCCATGTGTCCTCGAGAACGTTTTGCTTATTATAAGAGATCGTTCTGGCTTTTCCTTTGCTAGAAAAAGGATTGGGCCACTTTGCTGCACTTTATTATACTTGTTACTTGTTATGAATTATCTTGCTACTGAAACTATCTGTTACCGCTACTTTTAGTACTTGCGGAGAATACCGTGCTGAAAACCACTTGTCATTTCCTTCTACTCCTCGTTGGGATCAACACTCTTACTTATCGAAAGGACTACGATTGACCCCCTATACTTGTGGGTCATCAGGGGTCACGCCTTGTTGCCTTGTGGGCAATAGGTGGCCCCTCTTCTATTGATTCTTGCGCCAGTAATTTTTATTTATTCCATAAAAAATCTCCAAAAAGTTTTGTCTAATTCTGAGAACTTTGAGTTCTGCACAAAAACAACATCATGGTAGTTCTGCTGAAAATAGCATTAGTCTGGGTTAGTTTCATTCAAATCATGCAAATTGGAGTCCAAAACAAGACCAAAAGTGTTTGGAGAAGTAGATACGACGGAGACGTATCAACTCCCCCAAGCTTAACTCATTGCTTGTCCTCAAGCAATTCAGTTGACAAACTGAAAGTGATAAAGAAAAACTTTTACGAACTCTTTTGTTCTTGTATCAACTCCCCCAAGCTTAACTCATTGCTTGTCCTTTGCTATAAAAAGGATTGGGCCACCTTGCTGCAGTTTATTATACTTGTTACTTGTTACGAATTATCTTGCTACCGAAACTATCTGTTACCGCTACTTTCAGTACTTGCAGAGAATACCTTGCTAAAAACCGCTTGTCATTTCCTTCTGCTCCTCGTTGGGTTCAACACTCTCACTTATTGAAAGGACTACGATTGATCCCCTATACTTGTGGGTCATCAAGACTCTTTTATGGCGCCGTTGCCGGGAGTGAAGCGCCTTTGGTGAGTGGAATTGGGTAAGGAAACATTTATATTACGTGCTGAAATTTACTGTCACTTGTCACTATGGAAAGTAATCCTTTGAGGGGTTTGTTCGGGGTATCTTCACCTCGACCGGAAGCATTGAGAGTTGCTCCTCAACCTACTGAACCTACTGAAAATATTTATTATGAAATTCCTTCGGGTATGGTAGAGAAACTGCTAGCTAATCCTTATGCAGGAGATGGAACAGTGCATCCTGATATGCACTTGATATATGTGGATGAAATTTGTGGATTGTTTAAGCTTGCAAGTCTATCCGGAGATGGAGTTAAGAAGAAAGTATTCCCTTTATCTTTGGAGGGAAAGGCATTGACATGGTATAGGCTATGTGATGATACTGAAACATGGGATTGGAACCGGTGGAAGCTGGAATTTCACCGGAAATTTTATCCTATGCATTTGGTTCATCGTGATCGGAATTATATATATAACTTTTGGCCTCGTGAAGGAGAAAGTATCGCTCAAGCTTGGGGAGGCTTAAGTATATGTTGCACACATGCCCCAATCATGAACTCTCAAGAGAAATAATTATTCAAAACTTTTATGCTCGACTTTCTCATAATGATCAATCCACGCTCGATACTTCTTCTGCTGGTTCCTTTATGAAGAGAACTATTGAATTCAGATGAGATCTTCTGGAAAGAATTAAACATAACTCTGAAGATTGGGAAATCAACAAAGGTAAAGAGTCAGGTATAAATCTTGAGTTTGATTGTGTTAAATATTTTGTGGAAACTGATGATTTTCATAAGTTTAGTACTAAATATAAACTTGACTCTGAGATAGTAGCTACCTTTTGTGAATCTTTTGCTGCTCATGTTGATCTCCCGAAGGAGAAATGGTTTAAATATCATCCACCTACTGAATTGAATGAAGAACCTATTAGTGTTAAAGAAGAAACAATTGTTTACAATGTTAATCCAGTTGTGCCTACTGCTTATATTGAGAAACCTCCTTTTCCTGTTAGGATTAAGGAACATGCTAAAGCTTCAACTGTGGTTAATAAAAGTAATATAAGAACACCTAGACCTTCTGAACAAATTAAGGTTGAACCTAATATTGCAATGGTTAAAGATATTTTGGTTGATGATATTGATGGGCATGTTATTTACTTTTGCGATGAGGCTGCTAGAATAGCTAAACTTGTTAGAAATGAATGAGGTATGCTAGATAAGAATAAGCCCGTAGTTGGCATGTCTGTTGTTTCTGTTAAGATTGGAGATCATTGCTATCATGGTTTATGTGACATGGGTGCTAGTGTGAGTGCTATTCTGTTTTCTTTATATCAAGAAGTAATGCATGATATTGCACCTGTTGAGATTGAAGATATTTATGTTACTATTAAGCTTGCAAACAGAGATACTATTACACCACTTGGGATTGTTAGAGATGTTGAAGTCTTGTGTGGTAAAATCAAATAACTAATGATTTCTTAGTACTTGGTTCACAACAAGATAATTTTTGTCCCATTATATTTGGTAGACCCTTCTTGAATACCGTTAATGCTGAAATTGATTGTGTTAAAGAGAAGGTTAGAGTTAAGTTTCGTAATATATCTCATGAATTTAATTTTTCTAAGTTTAGTAGACAACCTCATGATAAGAATTACCCCATAAAGAAGAAATTATTGGTCTTGCTTCTATTGATGTGCCTCCTACTGATTATTTAGAACAATATTTGCTAGACCATGAAAATGATATGCATATGAATGAAAGAAATGAAATAGATGAGCTATTCTTTAAACAAGCACCTATTCTTAAACATAACTTGCCTGTTGAAACTTTGGGAGATCCTCTTCTACCCAAGGTTGAGCCTGTGTTCGAATTAAAGCAATTATCTGATACACTTAAATATGCTTATCTTGATGAAAATAAGATATATCCTGTTATTATTAGTGCTAACCTTTCAGAGCATGAAGAAAAGAGATTACTTAAAACTCTGAAGAAGCACCGTGCTGCTATTGGATATACTCTTGATGATCTTAAGGGTATCAGTCCCACTTTATGTCAGCATAAAATTCATATGGAGCCAGATGCTAAACCAGTTGTTGATCATCAAAAAAGATTAAATCCTAAAATGAAGGATGTGGTAAGAACTGAAATATTAAAGCTGCTGGACGCAGGTATAATTTATCCCATAGCTGGTAGTAGATGGGTAAGTCCTGTTCATTGTGTTCCTAAGAAAGGAGGTATCACCGTTGTTCCTAATGATAAAAATGAACTTATGCCACAAAGAATTGTAACCGGTTATAGAATGGTAATTGATTTCAGAAAATTAAATAAAGCTACTAAGAAAGATCATTACCCTTTGCCTTTTATTGATCAAATGTTAGAAACATTATCTAAGCATACACACTTTCGCTTCCTAGATGGTTATTCTGGTTTCTCTCAAATACTTGTTTCACCTCAAGATCAAGAGAAAACCACATTTACTTGTCCTTTTGGAACTTATGCTTATCGTCGTATGCCTTTTGGTTTATGTAATGCACCTGCTACCTTTCAAAGATGTATGACTGCTATATTCTCTGACTTTTGTGAAAAGATTGTTGAGGTTTTCATGGATGATTTATCCGTTTACGGAACTTATTTTGATGATTGCTTGAGCAACCTTGATCGAGTTTTGCAGAGATGTGAAGAAACTAAACTTGTCTTGAATTGGGAGAAGTTCCACTTTATGGTGAATGAAGGTATAGTCCTTGGGCATAAAATTTCTGAAAGAGGTATTGAAGTTGATAAAACTAAAGTTGATGTTATTGAGAAAATGCCAAGTCCTAAAGATATCAAAGGTATAAGAAGTTTCCTTGGTCGTGCTGGTTTCTATAGAAGGTTTATAAAAGACTTCTCTAAAATTTCTAGGCATCTTACTAATCTCTTGCAAAAAGATGTGCCATTTGTTTTTGATGATCATTGCGTAGAAACCTTTGAAATACTTAAAAAAGCCTTAATTTCTGCACCTATTGTTCAACCACCCGATTGGAATCTACCCTTTAAAATTATGTGTGATGCTAGTGATTATTGATACGTCCATTTTGCATCATGTTTTCCTACTGTTATTTATAGTGTTTTTAATCAATATAACACTTTGTGGAGCAATTCTAATGCCTTTTCTCTCTTAATACGCAAGATTTACACAAGGAGGGAGATTGCCGGCAGCTGGAATTCTGGACCTGAAAAAGCTATGCCAGAGATACCTATTCTGCACATCTCCAAATGAGCTGAAATTTCACAGAGATTTATTTTGGAATAAATAAAAAATACTGGAGCCAAGAAGTACCAGAGGGGGCCACCCAGGTGCCCATGAGGCACCAGGGCGCGCCACCCCCCCCCCCCCCAGGCGCGCTCTGGTGGCTCGTGGGGCCCCTGGCCAGCCTCTGGCCCCCATTTTCTGGTACATAAGTCCATTTACCCTAGAAAAAATATAGAGAAGACTTTTGGGACAGTGCGCCGCCGTCTCGAGGCGGAACTTGGGCAGGAGCACTTTTGCTCTCCGGCGGAGCGATTCTGCTGGGGATACTTCCCTCCGGGAGGGGAAATCGTCGCCATAGACATCACCAATGATCATCTCATCGTGGGAGGACTAATCTTCATCAATATCTTCAACATCACCATCTCATCTCAAACCCTAGTTCATCTCTTGTATTCCATCTTTGTCTCAAAACCTCAGATTGGTACCTGTGGGTTGCTAGTAGTGTTGATTACATCTTGTAGTTGATGCTAGTTGGTTTATTTGGTGGAAGAATATATGTTCAGATCTATTATGCTATTCAATACCCCTCTGATCTTGGACATGATTATGATTTGTGAGTAGTTACTTTTGTTCTTGAGGACATGGGAGAAGTCTTGTCATAAGTAATCATGTGAATTTGGTATTCGTTCGATATTTTGATGATATGTATGTTGTTGATTCTCTTAGTGTTGTCATGTGAACGTCAACTACTTGACACTTCACCATCTTTGGGCCTAAGGGAATGTATTGTGGATTAGTAATTAGATGATGGGTTGCTAGAGTGACAGAAGCTTAAACCCTAGTTTATGCGCTATTCCGTAAGGGGCTGATTTGGATCCATATGTTTAATGCTATGGTTAGAGTTATCTTAATTCTTCTTTGGTAGTTGTGGATGCTTGCGAAGGGGGGTAATCATAAGTGGGAGGTTTGTTCAAGTAATAACAGCACCCAAGCACCGGTCCACCCACATATCAAATTATCAAAGTAGCGAACGCGAATCAAACCAACATGATGAAAGTGACTAGATGAAATTCCCATGTGTCCTCAAGAACGCTTTACTTATTATAAGAGATCGTTCCGGCTTGTCCTTTGCTATAAAAAGGATTGGCCCACCTTTCTGCACTCTTTGTTACTATTGCTACTTGTCACTTGTTACAAATTATCTTGCTATCAAACTACTCATTACCGATAATTTCAGTGCTTGCAGAAAATACCTTGCTGAAAACCGCTTGTCATTTTCTTCTGCTCCTCGTTGGGTTCGACACTCTAACTTATCGAAAGGACAACGATTGATCCCCTATACTTGTGGGTCATCAAGACTCTTTTCTGGCACCGTTGCCGGGGAGTGAAGCGCCTTTGGTGAGTAGAATTTGGTAAGGAAACATTTATATTACGTGCTGAAATTTACTGTCACTTGTCACTATGGAAAGTAATCCTTTGAGGGGTTTGTTCGGGGTATCTTCACCTCGATCGGAAACACGAATAGTTGCTCCTCAACCTACTGCACCTACTGAAAATATTTCATATGAAATTCCTTCGGGTATGATAGAGAAATTGCTAGCTAATCCTTATGCAGGAGATGGAACGGTACATCCTGATATGCACTTGATCTATGTGGATGGAATTTGTGGATTGTTTAAGCTTGCAGGTTTATCCGGAGATGGAGTTAAGAAGAAAGTATTCCCTTTATCTTTGGAGGGAAAGGCATTGACATGGTATAGGCTATGTGATGATACTGATACATGGGACTGGAACCGATTGAAATTGGAATTCCACCAGAAATTTTATCCTATGCATTTGGTTCATCGTGATCGGAATTATATATATAATTTTTGCCCTCGTGAAGGAGAAAGCATCGCTCAAGCTTGGGGAAGGCTTAAGTACATGATGTACACATGCCCCAACCATGAGCTCTCAAGAGAAATTATCTTACAGAATTTTTATGCTCGGCTTTCTTATGATAATCAAACCATGCTCGATTCTTCTTCGACTGGCTCCTTTGTGAAGAAAACTATTGAATTCAGATGGGATCTTCTGGAAATAATTAAACGCAACTCTGAAGATTGGGAACTTGGCAAAGGTAATGAGTCAGGTATAATAATTGAGTTCGATTGTGTTAAATCTTTTATGGCACCGATGCTTTTCATAAGTTTAGCACTAAATATGGACTTGACTCTGAGATAGTAGCTTCCTTTTGTGAATCATTTGCTACTCATGTTAATCTCCCTAAGGAGAAGTGGTTTAAATATCACCCACCTATCTATAATACCTAAATAGTTCATCCCCACTACCTGATTTCTCTGCCCTCTCATGCATCCACGTCATCTTAATTGTTTTTGGCCGTTCGATTGACCATAGGTGGCCAAGATCTGCGGCAAAGAGTTGCCCCCCGTGTTCGCTCGACTCCCCTCCCGTTCGCTCCTCCTTCCTCGACCCGCAGAAGTGGAAGCGAAGCTTTTCTCCAACCGAAACGTCAGCGAAGGAATCCCTCCTCATAATCTGGTCGCCCTGACTCCCACCCCCATCTCTTTCTCCCCAAACGACGACACAAACCCGACGGTGTGATGGACGCAACTAAGCCCAGCCTCCTCTAGGGTTTGCGTCCGCCATCGGGATGAGAACCGGCGGCTATGGCGGCGATGTCTGCTTGCGGGGCAAAGGCAGGATTGCAAGACCATCGATTTGGAGGATGGGTGGGACTTATCAGCAAGGTCGAGGCTGTCGAATTTAATTGTTCCTCTGGCACCTTCAATCGGTGATCGCCGTTGCCAAGGCTGCTGTTTTCTCGGTAGATCGTCATGTTGGTTCAGCATCGGCAGGGAAGGTGTGGACATTGAGATGATCCCGATGGATCAATCAAATACATATGGATCAGTTAATTATCTTTCTTCTTCCTCCTCCCGTTGTATTGGGTTAATTTTCATGATTCATTGTGTGTTATAGGCATCATCTTCAATATTTCCACCGTAAAGAACTCCATCTCCGCGTGAAGGGCAAGTTCCCCTACTCTTATTTTGCATTCGACGGCATTGAATACATCGCCCGTGAGCAGGTTAATCCCCGATTATGTATACTAAATTGATCTCATCGTTCCATTAATTTGCTTCATGCATCTCTTTTTCCACTTATAAAAATTATAGGCTTGACGAAATTTTGAATTCTGATCTACTGCTGGTCCTCAGAATCTGTTGCAACAATAAGAAACAAGCAAAGTGCTCGCCACTTTCTACCAGTAAGCACGATGCATCTCAGTCTCAGACTCTCAGGTACAAAGAAGTAATGCTTTTACTTTTTTTTCCGGTGACCACCATCACTTGAGCTGTAACCACATGACCGGTTGCCTCCAGCCGATCTACATTCTCGGAGTGAGAATTCGTTTGCTGCTTCAGAGTGACAATATTTCCCGTGTTCGATTGTAACTATATTGGAGAGAAACATGATGGCACATTGAAAATTTAGGTATTCGACGAGCTCCTGTCTACGGTAAAAATTGCTTCCCTTACATTACATAATTTGTAGAGAAATCATGGTGCTTTCGCTTCGGCCAGAAATTGCTTATTGTGTAATGCATAATTTTTGCAGAAATCTTGGTGTTGAATTGGCTTACTTGCCTTTCCATCCGAACACTTTTCTCCTGCTGGTCTTCCCTCAAAGCATCTTTGTATATTTGTACAAAAATGAACTTATTCAATATTTTAAATATAAATACCAATATTCCATTGTAACTTCAATTGATGCCATATTTCATTTTCATTTATCCAGGTGCACTTTTCTTTGAAGCTACATATAAAAGGCAGAAAGGCCCGCCGCAACGCGCGGGGTATCATCTAGTTGAATTAAAAGAAGAACCCGTTAGTGTTAAAGAAGAAACAATTGTTTACCATGTTGATCCAGTTGTGCCTACTGCTTATATTGAGCAACCTCCTTTTCCTGTTAGGATTAAGGAACATGCTAAAGTTTCAACTGTGGTTAACAAAAGTAATATTAGAGCACCTAGACCCTCTGAACAAATTAAAGTTGAACCTAACATTGCTATGGTCAAAGATCTCTTGGTCGATAATATAGATGGGCATGTTATTTACTTCTGTGCTGAAGCAGCTAGAATTGCTAAACCAGATCCTAAAGATAAAAACAGACCTGTAGTAGGCATGCCTGTTGTCTCTATTAAAATAGGAGATCATTGTTATCATGGCTTATGTGATTTGGGTGCTAGTGTGAGTGCTATTCCGTTTACTTTATACCAAGAAATTATGAATGATATTGCACCTGTTGAACTAGAGGACATTGATGTTACTATTAAGCTTGCAAAGAGAGATACCGATACACCACTTGGGATAGTTAGAGATGTTGAAGTTTTGTGTGGAAAAATAAAATACCCTACTGATTTTCTAGTCCTCGGTTCTCCACAAGACGATTTTTGTCCCATTATATTTGGTAGACCTTTCTTGAACACTGTTAATGCTAAGATTGATTGCGCTAAAGAAACTGTTAGTGTTGATTTCGGTGGTACATCTCATGAGTTTAACTTCTCCAAGTTTCGTAGACAACCTCATGATAAAGAATTGAGTAGTAAAGATGAAATTATTGGTCTTGCTTCTATTGCCGTACCTCCTACTGATCCGTTAGAACAATATTTGCTAGACCATGAAAATGACATGCATATGAATGAAAGAAATGAAATAGATAAGATGTTCTTTGATCAACCACCTACCCTTAAACACAATTTGCCTGTTGAAACTCTTGGAGGCCCTCCTCCACCTAAAGGTGATCATGTATTTGAATTGAAGGAATTGCCTGATACATTGAAATATGCTTATCTTGATGAAAAGAAGATATATCCTATTATTATTAGTGCTAACCTTTCAGAGCATGAAGAAAAGAGATTACTTAAAACTCTGAGGAAGCACCGAGCTGCTATTGGATATACTCTTGATGATCTTAAGGGCATTAGTCCCACTCTATGTCAGCACAAAATTAATATCGAGCCTGATGCTAAACCAGTTATCGACCACCAACGACGATTAAATCCTAAGATGAAAGAGGTGGTAAGAACTGAAATATTAAAGCTTCTGGAAGCAGGTATAATCTATCCCATAGCCGATAGTAGATAGGTAAGTCCCGTTCATTGTGTCCCTAAGAAAGGAGGTATCACCGTTGTCCCTAATGATAAAAATGAACTCATTCCACAAAGAATTGTAACTGGTTATAGGATGGTAATTGATTTTAGAAAATTAAAAAAATCTACTAGAAAAGATCATTACCCCCTACCTTTTATTGATCAAATGTTAGAAAGATTGTCTAAGCATACACTTTTTTGTTTCCTAGATGGTTATTCTGGCTTCTCTCAAATACCTGTATCACAACCCGATCAAGAGAAAACCACCTTTACTTGTCCTTTTGGAACTTATGCTTATAGATGTATGCCTTTTGCTTTATGCAATGCACCTGCTACCTTTCAAAGATATATGACTGCTATATTCTCTGACTTTTGTGAAAAGATTGTTGAGGTTTTCATGGATGATTTTTCCGTTTACGGAACTTCTTTTGATGATTGCTTAAGCAACCTTGATCGAGTTTTGCAGAGATGTGAAGAAACTAATCTTGTCTTGAATTGGGAGAAGTGTCACTTTATGGTGAATGAAGGTATTGTCTTGGGGCATAAAATTTCTGAAAGAGGTACTGAAGTTGATAAAGCTAAGGTTGATGCTATTGAGAAAATGCCATGTCCTAAAGATATTAAAGATATAAGAAGTTTCCAAGGTCATGTTGGTTTATATAGAAGGTTTATTAAAGACTTCTCTAAAATTTCTAGGCCTCTTACCAATCTTTTGCAAAAAGATGTTCCATTTGTTTTTGATGATGATTGTCTAGAAGCCTTTGAAACACTTAAGAAAGCATTAACCACTGCACCTATTGTTCAACCACCAGATTGGAATTTTCCTTTTGAAATTATGTGTGATGCTAGTGATTATGCTATTGGTGCTATTCTAGGACAGAGAGTTGATAAGAAATTAAATTTTATCCATTATGCTAGTAAAACTCTAGATAGTGCCCAAAGAAATTATGCTACTACTGAAAAAGAATTTCTAGCAGTTGTGTTTGCATGTGATAAATTCAGATCTTATATAGTTGATTCTAAAGTAACTGTTCACACCGATCATGCTGCCATTAAATATCTTATGGAAAAGAAAGATGCTAAACCTAGACTCATTAGGTGGGTTTTATTGCTACAAGAATTTGACTTGCATATTATTGATAGAAAGGGAGCTGAGAATCACGTAGCAGATAATTAGTCTAGAATGGAAAATGTTCTTGATGACCCACTACCTATTAATGATGATTTTCCTGATGAACAATTAGCTGTCATAAATGCTTCTCGTAATACTCCTTGGTATGCAGACTATGCTAATTACATTGTTGCTAAATACATACCACCTAGTTTCACATACCAACAAAAGAAAAAGTTCTTCTTTGATTTAAGACATTACTTTTGGGATGACCCACATCTTTATAAAGAAGGAGTAGATGGTATTATTAGACGTTGTATACCTGAGCATGAACAGGAACAAATCCTACGGAAGTGTCATTCCGAGGCTTACGGAGGACACCATGCGGGAGACAGAACTGCACATAAGGTATTGCAATCTGGTTTTTATTGGCCTACTCTTTTCAAGGATGCTCGTAAGTTTGTCTTATCTTGTGATGAATGTCAAAGAATTGGTAATGTTGGTAGACGGCAGGAAATGCCTATGAATTATTAACTTGCTATTGAACCATCTGATGTTTGGGGATTTGATTATATGGGACCTTTTCCTAAATCCAATGGGTATACTCATATTTTAGTTGCTGTTGATTACGTTACTAAGTGGGTAGAAGCTATTCCAACTAGTAGTGCTGATCATAACACTTCTATTAAAATGCTTAAAGAAGTTATTTTCCCGAGGTTTGGAGTCCCTAGATATTTAATGACTGATGGTGGTTCACATTTTATTCATGGTGCATTCTGCAAACTGCTTGCTAAATATGATGTCAACCATAGAATTGCATCTCCCTATCACCCTCAATCTAGTGGTCAATTAGAATTGAGCAATAGAGAAATAAAATTAGTTTTGCAAAAAACCATCAATAGATCTAGAAAGAATTGGTCTAAGAAACTTGACGATGCATTATGGGCTTATAGAACTGCTTATAAAAATCCTATGGGTATGTCTCCTTATAAAATGGTTTATGGAAAAGCATGTCATTTACCTCTTGAGTTAGAACATAAAGCATATTGGGCAATTAAAGAAATCAATTATGATTTTAAACTTGCCGGTGAAAAGAGGTTATTTGATATTAGCTCATTAGATGAATGGAGAACCCAAGCTTATGAAAATGCCAAATTGTTTAAAGAAAAAGTTAAAAGATGGCATGATAAAAGAATTCAAAAACAGGAATTTAAAGTGGGTGGGCAAGTTCTATTGTACAATTCTCGTTTGAGATTCTTTGCAGGACAACTCCTCTCTAAATGGGAAGGGCCGTATATCATCGACGAAGTTTACCGCTCCGGAGCCATCAAAATAAACAACTCCGAAGGCACTAATCCGAGAGTGGTGAATGGGCAAAGAATTAAGCACTATATTTCAGGTACCCCTATTAATGTTGAAACTAATATTATTGAAACAATTACACCGGAAGAATACACAAGAGAGACCTTCCGGAACGCTCCAGAACCCTGAAAAGGAACAGGTACGTGATACGGTAAGTAAACCAACTCCAAAAATTCCATAAAAATATTTTCTATCAGTTTTGGAATATTAGAAAAAATAGAAAAATAAGAAACAGTCGAGGGGACCCACCTGGTGCCCACGAGGCACCAGGGCGCGCCTCCACCCCAAGCGCGCCCTGGTGGCTCGTGGGCCCCTCGTGAACCTTCTCGACTCCGTTTTTCTTCTGCATTACTTATTTTGCAAGATAAAAATTCTTTATATATACTCCCAGACGTTTTGACCACCGTATCGTAGAAATCTCCTCTGTTCTTGTTTCGTACTATTTTTCTGACAGATCTAGATCGCTATGGCTCCACCAAGCTCTTTCAAGGACAAGTTCTACGAGAAGGTCATCAACCCCTACCTACCGGAGGTGATGAAACACCCTCAAGCCATTGACATGCGTGAGGGGGTGCTTCACATCCGGGATGTGCAAGGACCCAAGAAGATCGGGAGCGTGGAGTCCAGGCTCGAAGCGGTGGAGCAGGAGATCTTCAAGTGCCAAGGAATGGTGGAACGTGGACTCAGCGCCAACCACTCCATGATCACGGAGTTCACCCGTGATCGCAAGGTGGACGACCGATCGATGGGGGACATCATCTTCAAGCTCAATGAATGAATTGACTATCTCCAAGGCCAAATCTATGATCTTCAAAACCAAATTATGAGTATGAGGCAAGATTCAAAGGTATGAGTTTAGCTGCAAGTTTCAGGACTCCGGAGACTCGTTCATCTTTTTATGATGGGGAACCTATGCCATGGAAGCCGGAGGACAAGCCCACCACTTCATCGCCACCACCATCACCGAAGAAAGAAACTTGAGCACATGGGTATGGGCACTCCCCTTGGCTTGTGCCAAGCTTGGGGGAGGTGCCCCGGTATCATATCACCATCACTTTTTCTATCTTTACCTACTTTTAGTTTGATTCTTAGTTATTTCGTGATTTAGTTGAATAAAAGTTTAGTGTGATCTATTTTCGAGTGCTAGTTTCGTGATCTATCTATCTATCTATGTAATCGAGTTGAGAGTTATATAATAAAGAGTAGTTTGAGTTTTTGCTTCTTTACTTTCATGTTTCAATCTCAGCAATGAAAATAATGAAAAAGATCATATGATAATCTTATGGAAAGTAATGACATTACATAAAGAAAAGTATAAGTAGTAAAATTTATTGGAAGTTAACAAACATAGCATTAGTCAATGATGCAATTCATGAAATAATTAATAAGGGAAGAGAAGATTCACATGCAAATATACTATCTTGGACATCTTTTATGATTGTGAGCCCCCATTAAGTATTTTATGTCAAATTGTTGACGTTGGACAAGGAAGACAACGTAATGAGTTATGTTTTCTTATATTCACATAGAAGTTATATTGTCATAGATCCTTCAACATGTGGTGCTTGCTCAATATCTTTGCTAGCCAAAAATCCGCACCAAGTAGAGATACTACTTGTGCATCCAAAACCCTTAAACCTAGTTTCATGTCATGAGAGTCCACTATACCTACCTACGGATTGAATAAGATCCTTCAAGTAAGTTGTCATTGGTGCAAAAAGCAATAAAAATTGCCTCTAAATATATCTGAACTTTTATTGTAAGGGAAAATAAGCTTTGTACGAACTTGTGATGGTAAAGAAATAAAAGTGACGTTCCTTTGCATTAAGAGTTTGTGCATTCAACAACAAAAAGCGCATGACAACCTTTGCTTCCCTCTGCGAAGGGCCTATCTTTTACTTTTATGTATTTACTTTTTATGCAAGAGTCAATAGTGTTCTCCCCTATTCCTTTTTATTTTTCTCTTTCGCAAGCATCATGTGGTGGGGAAAGATCTAGGCATATATATCCAGTTGGATATGAGTGATCATGAGTTATTATTGTTTACATCACCCTTGAGGTGAATAAGTTGGGAGGCGAAATTATAAGCCCCTGTCTTTCTATGTGTCTGGCTGAAACTTTTTGCTCCATATATATATGTTGTGAGTGTTAGCAATCATAAAAGACTATGATGCTTGAGTATGTGGACTTGCTAAAAAGCTCCTACATGAGACCCTTCCTAAAAATATTATGAATTGCAATTGCATTGTTGACTGAGAACATTGTTTGTTAGTTTTCAAGAAAGTTTATGCCTTATACTTCATTGTTGTGATGAATTGTTACTTGCTCATGAGAAGTTTTATGATAATAAATATTGTTGTTATAATAATGATCATGATGCTACTATGTCCGTATTTTGTTTTTATCGACACCTCTCTCTCTAAACATGTGGACATGATTATAGATATCGGCTTTCGCTTGAGGACAAGCGAGGTCTAAGCATGGGGGAGTTGATACGTCCATTTTGCATCATGTTTTCCTACTGTTATTTATAGTGTTTTTAATCAATATAACACTTTGTGGAGCAATTCTAATGCCTTTTCTCTCTTAATATGCAAGATTTACACAAGGAGGGAGATTGCCGGCAGCTGGAATTCTGGACCTGAAAAAGCTATGTCAGAGATACCTATTCTGCACATCTCCAAATGAGCTGAAATTTCACGGAGATTTATTTTGGAATAAATAAAAAATACTGGAGCCAAGAAGTACCAGAGGGGGCCACCAAGGTGCCCACGAGGCACCAGGGCGCGCCACCCCCCCCCCCCAGGCGCGCCCTGGTGGCTCGTGGGGTCCCTGGCTAACCTCTGGCCCCCATTTTCTGGTATATAAGTCCATTTGCCCTACAAAAAATATAGAGAATACTTTTGGGACGGTGCGCCGCCGTCTCGAGGCGGAACTTGGGCAGGAGCACTTTTGCTCTCCGGCGGAGCGATTCTGCTGGGGATACTTCCCTCTGGGAGGGGGAAATCGTCGCCATCTACATCACCAATGATCCTCTCATCATGGGAGGACTAATCTTCATCAACATCTTCAACAGCACCATCTCATCTCAAACCCTAGTTCATCTCTTGTATTCAATCTTTGTCTCAAAACCTCAGATTGGTACCTGTGGGTTGCTAGTAGTGTTGATTACATCTTGTAGTTGATGCTAGTTGGTTTATTTGGTGGAAGATTATATGTTCAGATCTATTATGCTATTCAATACCCCTCTGATCTTGGAGATGATTATGATTTGTGAGTAGTTACTTTTGTTCTTGAGGACATGGGAGAAGTCTTGTCATAAGTAATCATGTGAATTTGGTATTCGTTCGATATTTTGATGATATGTTTGTTGTTGATTCTCTTAGTGGTGTCATGTGAACGTCGACTACATGACACTTCACCATCTTTGGGTCTAAGGGAATGCATTGTGGAGTAGTAATTAGATGATGGGTTGCTAGAGTGACAGAAGCTTAAACCCTAGTTTATGCGCTATTCCGTAATGGGCTGATTTGGATCCATATGTTTAAAGCTATGGTTAGAGTTATCTTAATTCTTATTTTGTAGTTGCGGATGCTTGCGAAGGGGGGTAATCATAAGTGGGAGGTTTGTTCAAGTAAGAACAGCACCCAAGCACCGGTCCACCCACATATCAAATTACAAATGTAGCGAACGCGAATCAAACCAACATGATGAAAGTGACTAGATGAAATTCCCATGTATCCTCGAGATTGCTTTATTTATTATAAGAGATCGTTCCGGCTTGTCCTTTGCTATAAAAAGGATTGGGCCACCTTGTTGCACTCTTTGTTATTATTGCTACTTGTCACTTGTTACAAATTATCTTGCTATCAAACTACTCATTACCGATAATTTCAGTGCTTGCAGAAAATACTTTGCTGAAAACCGCTTGTCATTTCTTTCTGTCCCTCGTTGGGTTCGACACTCTTACTTATCAAAAGGACTACGATTGATCCCTTATACTTGTGGGTCATCAAGACTCTTTCCCTAAGAATAGAGCAAAGTAATGAACAGAGGGAAACTGCAAGCTAGTTGCTCGGGCTCTCGACACGCCCCTTGTCTCTCCCACAGTTAAGGTGTGGAGGAAACCCTCAAACTCCTTCGGTCGAGGCTCTCTTGTGTCCCCATCAAAGGGAATCAAACATATCTCACAAAATTCAGCAAGTGGTATCTGATCATGTTCAGCATATAAACAAAGCTCACCTCAGGGGGTTTGAGCCTATTCAGAAAATGAAAATTTTGCACAAAGGAATTTGTGAGGATCTGGTGCTGGTCACACTCATCTGTGAGGAAGTCGGTCAATCTGGCATTAGCAACAAATTGCGCGAACTCTTGAATAGGCTGAATTTCTGGCGTCGTTCCCGGGGAGACAGCATCAACATCTATCAAGTACCTACGCATAAAACTTTCATTTCCTTGCATTTACTTTATTTACTTTATTTGCCTTTGCCTCTCATTTTCATCTCCCCCACTTCTAAAAAGTTTTTACAAAAATACAAAAATATTTTCCGTTTGCCTTTTTGCTTGTTTGCTATCTTTGCTTGTGTTGCCATGTGCCTTCTATTTGCTTGCATCTTCGCTTGCTAAAAATCTATTGTTATGGATCCTCATCCACTTGCTAATCTTTTCAAAAGACCTAATTATGATGAACCAATTGCTAGTGAGTTGAGGGCACTTGATTATCTCTATGAAGTTTTGCTTGAAAATCATGAATCTGAAAATTGTGGTGAAGCTTTTTATAAAGTGATTCATGATAGCTCCTTGAATGAAAAGCGTGATTGCAATAGCATTAGTATAAATGCTATGAATGTTAATTGCGCTAATGATCATGATTGGGGTGATGATTATGGTGCTTCTTGTGATCTTGAAAATTTATTCGAACTTCATGATGAGTCTATTATTGATAATGATATTCGCAATACTATTAAAAGTTTTATAGTCTTCCAAGATAGTCTGATTAAAGTTGATGTTAACCCACTACCCTGGAAGATTACAAAACTTTTATGCATGCGGATCATGAAGATAATATTTTATATGATAGTTATATTGTTGAATTCTATTATGATACAACATGTAATTATTATGAGAGAGGAAAATATGGTTGTAGAAACTTTTACGTTACTCAATTACCTTTCTTGATATTGAAATTATTAGTGTTTCATTCTTCCTATTTGCATATCCTAGATGTTGTTTGTCTTGATAAATTGTTTACTTATAAAATTCCAATGCATAGGAAGTATATTATACTTAAATGTGTTTTTCACATGCTTCATGATACTCTCTTTGTGTTTCAATTATTATCTTTCATGAGAGCATCAATAAAATCTAAAGCTTATCTTAATAGCTATAAAGAAAAAGCTTGTTGGGAGGCAACCCACCGAATAAAATAAATTTTTATTATTAGTTTCTATTATGGTATGTTTTCATATTTATGCTACTGTTATGATTGTGTTTTTTATGTTTTTAATTAGTGTTTTTGCCAAGTAAAACCTTTGGGATGATTTGGAAGATAGTATAATTGATGCTGTTTGGAAAACAGAAAGTTTTGCGTCCAGTGCTGGAATTTTGTTTCTGTACTGTGGCGTCCGAAATATCTGAAATTTTTACACAGTATTGGTATATGAATTTCCCACGTTGTCCTACTTTTTCAGAATTTTTGGAGTTACAGAAGTATGGCTTTTAAATAGATTGCTACAGACTGTTCTGTTTTTGACAGATTCTGTTTTTGATGCACTACTTGCTTGTTTTGATGAAACTATGGATTGTATCGGGGGGTCTAAGCCATGTAGAAGTTAGAATACAGTAGGTATAATGCAAAACTAAAATATGAATGTGTTTGCAATAGTACTTAAAGTAGTGATTTATTTTGTTATACTAACGGATCTCACGAAGGTTTTGTTGAGTTTTGTGTGACTGAAGTTTTCAAGTTTGGGTGAGATCACGATTGATGAAGGAATAAGGAGTGGCAAGAGCCTAAGTTTGGGGATGCCCGAGGCATCCTAAGGTAATATTCAAGGAAGACTCAAGCGTCTAAGCTTGGGGATGCCCCGGAAGGCATCCCCTCTTTCTTCTACCAACCATCGGTAATTTTACTTGGAGCTATATTTTTATTCGTCACATGATATGTGTTTTGCTTGGAGCGTCTTGTATTATATGAGTCTTTGCTTTGTTTTCTTTTTAGTTTTTCACAATCATCCTTGCTGAACACACCTATTTTGAGAGAGCCATAAGAATAAAATTGCTCGTTCCAACTTCATGGAAATTATGTCTATTGCCATTGAGGGCAAGAAATACATTGAGGGGTTGGAATCTCATCTCGAGGAGCATGAGGTCACCATTGCGAAAATGGAAGGTCATAAGCATGATTACGCTAATGAGATTGCAGAGCTATCTCAAGCTCTTGAACGTGAACAAACCACCAAGGAATCTCTTGAGGAAACTTTTGCTCTAGAATTATCTAGAGTGAAGGAATCCCATGATAGAGCTCTCGAGGTGGCCAATGATTTCAAAACTAAAAATGCTAAGCTTGAAGTTGCTCATGCTAAACTCCTTGAGGAGTTTGAGCACCTCGAAAATGGCTCAAGGGCCATTAAGAGTGAGCTCATCGAACTCACCGAGTCTCATGCTCAACTTAAAGCTTCTTATTCGAAAGAGCTTGCCAAGTTGCCTTCTCCTCTTGTTGTTAATGATGATGCTTGTGCTACTAACTCTATTTCTTGTGAAGCATCCATTTTAAAGGAGAATGTTGAGCTAAAAGCTCAACTTGAGTTGCTATCTAGCAATTATGGGAAATTGGAAGAAAGTCATGTAAAGCTCACAAGCTCTCATGATGATCTTCTAGTATCCCATAATGTGCTAAAGATAGCTCATGAGGCTATGATTACTAAGGTAACATCTAGTGAGCCTCATGTGGACATTAGCACTATTTCTAGTCAAAATGCTATATTGCCATGTGCTAGTCCTTGTAATTCTTCTACTCATAATGTTGCTACATCTTGTGATGAATTACTTTCCTTGCCTTGTTGCTCTAACGATGATGCTCATACTTCCTCTAATACTTGTGTTGATACTAACCATGTAGAGGAAATCAAAGAGGTCAAGGCCCAAGTCACTTCATTGAAGAAAGACTTGCAAAAGTGTCATGAAGGGAAGTCCACACTCAACAATATCTTGAGTGTGCAAAAATGCCCCAATGACAAAGGTGGACTTGGATTCAACTCCAATAAGAAAAAGAAGTCCAAGATTAACAAGAAGAAGGGCCAAGAACAAGTCAAGAATTCGGCCAAGATTGTTTGCTTCAAGTGCAAGATTGAAGGGCATCATGTTAGATCTTGCCCATTGAAGAAGAAGCATCATAGTGACAAGCAACAAGGGAAGCGGCCACAAGTTCAATCTCATGCTCAACCACAAGTTGAAGAAAAGCCACTTCCCAAGAAGACTCAAGTTAATGCTTCTCAAGTTGAGAAATCAAGTGAGAAGAAAGTGAAGAGTAGACGTTGCTACTTATGTCGTGAGAAAGGTCACGTCGCTTCTTCATGCACGAATGGTACCTTATCCAACCCTATTCTAATTGATGATACCTATTCTCTTGGGAAGGATAAGGTTGGCAATGTGTTTGCCAAGTTTGTTGGTACTCAAAGTGGTGTCAAGAAAAGAACCATTTGGGTTGCCAAGCCTATTGTGACTAACCTCTTAGGACCCAACTTGGTTGGGGACCAACAAGCTCAAACTTGATCAATAGGTGTTGTTGGAGGGCATTGGAGATTTGGCTATATTATGAAGAATTAAGGGGACTTCATCATTCATATTGTCTCAAGCCAAGTCATTGGATTATCAAGTCTCTATCTTATATCCAATGTGCCTCCTTGCGGTAACTTGTACTTAAATTGTTTACATTGAAAGTTACTTGCCCCTTTGCATGGTTTGGTTGTGTACCTTGCATGTGTTTGTATATGTTGTGCTTCCAATTTGCTTATCTTGAGAAATCAAGTATGTGTATGTTGGTTTGCACATCATGTACGAGTGAGTGTTGTGTTGAGCCTTTTTGCATCTTGTTTATATCTTAGTTGGCTCTTGTGAGATATTAATGGATCATCCCATTTTAGGGGATTGATGTGCTTTGTGCACCTCCCGATCCCACAAATGTGTGTACATGAGGAATACCACCTAGTATTGATATTGCAAGATTATCTAGTCTCTATGTGGTATGTCTTCTCATGAGAAATTCAAATTCTAAATAGTCCATTAATTATCTCTTGTTGGATCTTATTTGCCTCTTGTTAAGTTGTCATTGGTATCACATTATGGGGGAGTAATATGCTATGTGTATATTACAAGCCTAGAAAATGTGTACATTTGACGTATTGCCACTTAGAGTTGATATTGTAAATTATCTTGTTCCTAGGTGGCATGTTAGCTCTACAAGTTGCAAATTTGCGTGTGTGTTTGGCATGAAGATGATGTTGGATTGCTTTACAATCTACCACCGGGAATTCATTCCAAATACTTCTAGTACTTGTACAATTGGTATTCTTGTATGTGGTAGAAATTGTTGAATCATCTTCACGTTGGCTTGTGCTTATTTGCCTTATCTCTTGCCAAGGATTGTGTCAACTCCCGTTGTCTTCCGTACCACTTGTGGATCTTGTTAATTTCTTGATCTTGTCTAGTGTTTTTTTAGATATAGTGAAAGTGGTGATCCCATCTTGTGCATTTTGTATTCAAATGCAAATTCTATATAATGCACAATTCTTGGGGGAGCTATCCTATTTTCTTTAGAACACTCACCTTGTGATCCTTATCAAGTGTGTGTTGGTGGAAGGCAAGCCGTTTCTTTTTGGTACTTTGTGCCATCATGAAACTTTGTAGAGGGCTTGGTTTGTTTGGAACCATCCTCTCTCTTGGGAGTTTGATATCTGTGTTTTAGTGTGTATCAATGGATATCTCATTCCTTTATGTATCTTCATTGATATCTTCCGAGTGATGATTTCTCCATTTGGTATCCTTTTTTTCTCTTGGTTTTTCTTTTTCAATTGGTATCGGTTCTTGAAAGTCTTAAGCATGCATATTTACTTCTTGCATTTCGTTGGCATGCTTTCTTTCTTTGACCCAATATATAGGGGAAACTCCACCAAGTCTCAAATTGGATGAGATGTGCATGATATTCATTTTCATATCTTTGTGCACATATTGTTGTGGAGTTTGTCCTATGTATTGGTGTTTCTAACTCTTTGGTCCCAATGAGTTTGGGTACCATTTTGTTTGTGTTGTTGTTCTAGGAACAATTGGAGATGCATTGGATGCTCGGCTCACTCACAAGGAAGGTGTTGTCACCATGTGCTTATTGGAGTCAAGCTAGGATGATCAATGAACTACAATCTACTACATTCAATTGGTATCTACTACATCATTCCAATGCTATCTCGGTAACAAGTATCAACTTCATGCATACATTTCTTGCATTCAACCTTGTGTAGGTTGCATCATGGCATGAATTTCTTGATTCGTTCTTGTGATACTTGCTTCTTTTCTCAAAGCATCCCAACAATGATATCTTGGTACGAGTTGTGATGTCTTTGATGTTTGTGTAGTTGGAGTTCATTGATATACAATAAGACAATATTAAGCCATGTGCTATGCTTTCAAGCAAAGATCTTATTGGTATATTTATGACTTCCTCTAGGATATCTTGTTCCTTCGTGTTGTAACTATTTCGTGTGTATATCCTTCTTTGTGGATTGATATCATCATGATTTTCATCTACCTAGAACCTTATACACTTGAGAAAAATTACATCTCTAGATGATATCCTTTCTTTCACGATCACCTTGTCTTTCTAGTATTATTTCTTTGGTGGCTCCGTGAAATCGTTTGCCTTGAGTGCGGGTCTTATATCGTTGCATCTTGATGCACTCATTTGTGGTGAAGATTGTTTTCCTCATGCTTGTCTTGACGATGCTTTCGCCATGACAATTGGTATCCATCCTCTTGACAAAGCTATCATTCTCTTTCTTCGCCATGGGTTGTCACAAGCTTTGTTGTTATTTTGCTCTTTAGTAAGCTTATGAACCCATTTGCTAGTTGTGTGTGTGTGGAAAGGACGTGTCTTGCACCTTGTATCTCATTTATTCAAGACTATGTTGATGCTTAATGCTCATCCTTATATTTGTCTTCTCAAGTGCTTTGCCATGACTCACACACATCGTTTTGGTTGAGCCTATTTCTAAGTTGCCTCTCTTTCAGGTTGCTCAACCATGTGTTTGTTGCAAGTGCTAGGCTTAGTTTCCTATATGTTCACTTGCACTTGTTGTGAGTTTCTATTGATTTTGGGGGAGTGATGATCCTATTTTGTGCACGTCGTATCCTAATATAGAACTAAATAATGCACAAATCATGGGGAGCTTCTCTATGTTCTTTAGAACACTACTATGCTCATTTCATAATATCTTTTATTCGTGTGGCTCGTCGGATCTTTTGATTGATTGGTTCAATTGGTATCTTTAGATTGCTTGCTTCTCTCTTGGTATGTCTTTTTGCCATATCATCCTTTTGCAATCTTTGGATCCTCAATATACTTTGTCTTCCTCCTTTTGCGTATCATTGGATATGTGTATTGTATTCCACTCATCTTTTGAGAAATACACACTTTATGGAGGAACACATATTATATTGGCCTTCTAAGCTTGGAGCCCATTTTGGCAATCGATGCCAATGGGGGAGAAGTTTAGAGAGTTTATAGGAGAAGTGAGTTGCTTCTTCGTTTCATGCTTTGGTTTTGTTCCTAAGCATTTGCATCTCATGCTCATGCATTATTAGTTGTTGTCTTGCATGGCGATGCTTAATTCCTTATATAAACTCTTGCATGGCGATGCTTAATTCCTTATATAAACTCTCTTGAAAGTGATTGTCATCAATTACCAAAATGGGGGAGATTGAAAGAACATGTGCTGCCCCCATGTTTGGTTTTGGTAATTGATGACAATCCCTATGGACTAATGGTTGCCTTGAGTTATATTTGAAGGGTTTGTCCATAGGCTTTTCTTGAAGTACATTTGTTGGTTTCAAGGAGATTTTGAGATGACCAAGGTGGTTATTCATGGAGTTATCCAAAGATTGGTCATGTAAGAGATGAGCCTATTGCAAGCATGTCTTGAAGAAGAAGATTGTGTGGACATTCATGTTTACCTTCAAGACATCATCTTAATGAAGAGAATTGGAAAGATTCAAGGTTGATCAAGACTAAATATGAAGAGTGATTCAAGTTGATCAACACATAAAGCGTAGAAGATGTACCGAGTGGGATCAAGTGATCTCACGATATGGTATGCATTGTCCATTACGCTTTGTGTACTAACCCATGTTCTATGCGAGAGTTCTTTGTGGGGTTAGGTTTGTTTCCATGGGCGTGCATCAAAAGGAAGATATCATACAACCCATGGAGGATGACATCGAGTGGTGATCGTCATCAATATTGTGGTGTGCAAGTTCAAGTGGAGCATCACGAAGAGATCATGCTTGAAGCTTGCCGTGCATTGTGGTGACAATGGACTTGTTAAGATGTGCCGAAGAGTGGCTCACCCAAAGTGGAGTATGGGGGAGCAATCTACTAGTCTTCATCAAGCCGGCGCAATCAAGAAAGGTGGTCCAACTTGAGGAGGTCAAGATCGTCATCATCTAGCTCAAGTGGACTATGCGCAAGGCAAAGGTTTGCCCTTGATAGGTTTTCTATTTTACCGGTCTCATGGTGGTAGTTGAGAGACCGGGTTATAGGATCGATTGCTGTACTATCAAGGGGGGCTCTTAAGTAAGTAGCTTGATCGTATCGTTCGTAGAGAGCTCAAACCATTGCATCCTTGCATCATCTTTCTTGGTTCTTGTTTGGATTTTCTCTGAGTGAGTTTTTGAGCTTGGTCACCTTCATGACAAGCTCAAGTTCATCGAGAACGGATTTCGTTTGCTTCATCTTGTATGTTCTCGATGTTGGCGTTTATGCCGGATCATCACTGATGGAGGTTTCGCACCTCTATATCTTAGGCATATCTCACTTGCCCTTCTGAAGATTTCCCATCGTGATTTGACAGCTCTTGTCCTTAGCTTTCTTTCTTGCTCGAGTTCGTCTAAATCAGAGTCCATTTGCAGGAGTTTTGGTAGTGTTGGTCTTACTTGCTTCCATCTGTTTTACTTGGGCAATTTTATTGCCCCCAAGCGGTAGTACCGCTCGGTACCATGGTAGTACCGCTTGTGGTACTTCCGCTGTGGACTACCGCAGCCACTACCGCTTGGGAAAAGTCCCGTGTGCTTGTTTCTGTTGCCTGTTTTCTTTAAGCGGTAGTAGAGCGGTACTACCTCTCCCCCGAGCGGTACTACCTCTTAAGCGGTACTACCTCTCCCCCGAGCGGTACTACCTCTCTGGCAGAACTACTGTTCGTGTTTTTCTGTCTCGTTGGGCTGTTTTGACCGTGCTAAGCGGTAGTACCGCTCCCCCAAGCGGTAGTACCGCTTGAGTGCGGGCTGGGCAGATAACGGTTGGATTCGGGGGCTGCTATAAAAGGGGGTCTTCTTCCCCATTGAGCCTTATCCTTCTAGCTCGTGTTCTTCCCCCATTGTTGACCTTCTTCGAGCTTGCTATCTCTCAATCCCTCCAATGATTCTTGCTATTTCTTGAGGAAAAAGAGAGAGGAGATCTAGATCTACGTTTCCACCAATCACTTTCTCCTCTATGTGAGGGGAACCCCTTGGATCTAGATCTTGGAGTTCTTGGTGTTCTCCTTGTTCTTCCTCTCATATTCCTCCATAGCTTTTGTTGCTTTGGTGGGATTTGGGAGTGAGGGACTTGACCACTTTGTGTGTTCTTGCCATTGCATTAGTTGCATCGGTTTGAGTTCTCCACGGTGATACGTGGTGGTGAAAAGTTGAGAAGCTTATTACTCTTGGGTGTTTGGGCACCCTAGAGCTTGTTCCTCTTGGGTGCCTTGGTGCCCTAGACGGTTGGTGTTGTCGGAGCTCAATCATTGTGGTGTAAAGCTCCGGGCAAGCGTCGGGGTCTCCAATTAGGTTGTGGAGATCGCCCCGAGCAATTTGACGGGTACAGGTGACCGCCCCCAAGGGTTGCCATTTGTACGGGTTTGGTGACCGCCCTCAAGGGTCCCTTAGTGGAATCACGGCATCTTGCATTGTGCGAGGGCGTGAGGAGATTACGGTGGCCCTAGTGGCTTCTTGGGGAGCATTGTGCCTCCACACCGCTCCAAACGGAGATTAGCATCCGCATGGGTGTGAACTTCGGGATACATCGTCGTCTCCGCGTGCCTCGGTTATCTCTTACCCGAGCCCTTTACTTATGCACTTTACTTTGTGATAGCCATAGTGTTTCATGTTATATATCTTATTATCACATAGTTGTATATCTTGCTTAGCATAAGTTGTTGGTGCACATAGGTGAGCCTAGTTGTTGTAGGTTTTGTGCTTGACAAATTAACCGCTAGGTTTATTCCGCATTTGTTCAAGCCTAAACCGTAATTATTTTAAAGCGCCTATTCACCCCCCCCCCCCTCTAGGCGACATCCACGATCTTTCAAGCGCTCAAAGAAATTATGCTACTAATGAGAAAGAATTTTTAGCAGTTGTGTTTGCATGTGATAAATTCAGATCTTATATTGTTGACTCCAAAGTTACTATCCATACTGATCATGCTGCTATTAAATATCTTATGGAAAAGAAAGATGCTAAACCAAGACTATTTAGGTGGGTTCTGTTGCTGCAAGAATTTGATTTACATATTATTGATAGAAAGGGAGCTGAGAATCCCGTAGCTGATAATTTTTCTAGAATGGAAAATGTTCTTGATGACCCACTTCCTATTAATGATGATTTCCCTGATGAACAATTAGCTGTGATAAATGCTTCTCGTAATACTCCTTGGTAGGCAGACTATGCTATTTACATCGTTGCTAAATATATACCACCTAGTTTCACATACCAACAAAAGAAAAAGTTCTTCTTTGATTTAGGACATTACTTTTGGGATGACCCACATCTATATAAAGAAGGAGTAGATGGTGTTATTAGATGTTGTGTACCTGACCATGAACAGGAACAAATCCTATGAAAGTGTCAATCCGAGGCATATGGAGGACACCATGCGGGACACAGAACTGCACACAAGGTACTACAATCTGGTTTTTATTGCCCTACTCTTTTTAAAGATGCATGTAAGTTTGTCCTTTCTTGTGATGAATGTCAAAGAATTGGTAATGTTGGTAGACGTCAGGAAATGCATATGAATTATTCACTTGTTATTGAACCATTTGATGTTTGGGGTTTTGACTATATGGGACCTTTTTCCTAAATCCAATGGGTATACTCATATTTTAGTTGCTGTTGATTACGTTACAAAGTGGGTAGAAGCTATTCCAACTAGTAGTGCTGATCATAACACTTCTATTAAAATGCTTAAAGAAGTTATATTCCCGAGGTTTGGAGTCCCTAGATATTTAATGACTGATGGTGGTTCACATTTTATTCATGGTGCTTTCCATAAATTTCTTGCTAAATATGATGTTAATCATAGAATTGCATCCCCTTATCATCCCAAGTCTAGTGATCAAGTTGAATTAACTAATAGAGAAATAAAATTAATCTTGCAAAAGACCGTTAATAGATCTAGAAATAATTGGTCTAAGAAACTTGATGATGCACTATGGGCTTACAGAACTGCTTATAAAAACCCTATGGGTATGTCTCCGTGTAAAATGGTTTATGGAAAAGCATGTCATTTACCTCTTGAGTTAGAACATAAGGCATATTGGGCAATTAAAGAACTTAATTATGATTTTAAACTTGCCGGTGAGAAGAGGTTATTTGATATTAGCTCTCTAGATGAATGGAGAACTCAAGCTTATGAAAATGCCAAGTTGTTTAAAGAAAAAGTTAAAAGGTGGCATGATAAGAGAATTCAAAAATGGGAATTCAAAGTAGGTGATCATGTTCTATTATACAATTCTCGTTTAAGATTTTTTGCAGGAAAACTTCTCTCTAAATGGGAAGGACCGTATATCATCGAGGAGGTTTATCGCTCCGGAGCCATCAAAATAAACAACTCCGAAGGCAATAATCCGAGAGTGGTTAATGAGCAAAGAATTAAACATTATATCTCAGGTACGCCCATTAATGTTGAAACTAATATTATTCAAACAATGACACCGGAAGAGCACATAGAAGAAACCTTCCGGAACGCTCCAAAATCCTGAAAAGGAGTAGGTACGTGGTACGGTAAGTAAACCGACTCCAAAACTTTCATAAAAGCACTTTCTGTTCATTTTGGAATATATAAAAAATTAGGAAAATAATAAATAGTCCGAAAAGTGCACGAGGAGGCGACAAGCCTGGGGGCGCGCCCTACCCCCCAGGGCGCGCCTACCAGGCTTGTGGCTCCCTCGTGGACTTTCCTGACTCCGTTTTTCTTCCATATTACTTCTCCTCCATGGGAAAAATTCATTATATATACTCACGGGTGTTTTGACCACCGCATCACAAGTTTCTCCTCTGTTCTTGTTTCGTGTTGTTTCCTATCAGATTTGCGAGGCTGGGCATGTCTTCCGCTTCCTCCAACAACATGGGAGACGACGCTTGGTTGCTACAGATGGAACTCAGGAGAGAGGAGGAGGAGGAGGTTACCATGGAAGAAGATGATGGAGATTTGCTGGAATTCCACCCCCCGGCCTCCGAGAGGGGTACCCTTGCCGGCATCTCCACGACTCCAAATCCTCATCAAGCCATAAGAAGCACTACAAGCCATGGGAGTCCAGAGGTACAAGAAGGGCTTCCTCCTAGGAGACCCTTACACAAGTTACATCGGAACAATTTTCATAATTTGGTCCACAATTATGGGGTTGAAAACACTCCTCGCATGCACATACCTTCCAATTGGGATATTTCCCGTCCAAGTGAGAATGATGCAGGAAAGGGATCATGGTGGCCGGAAAATAAACATATTATGGTTGAAGTGCAAAAGAATGCCACCGCGATTCAGCAGTTGTTTCGGGAGGTCCAGAGTTTGAAGGATATCTTATTTAATTTTTTGAAGGACAAACCCACTACTTCATCACCACCATCATCGAAGGAGACTTGAGCACATGGGTATGGGCACCACCCTTGGCTTGTGCCAAGCTTGGGGGAGGTGCCCCGATATCGTATCACCATTACTTTTTATCATCATTATCTATCTTAGTTCGATCCTTAGTTATTTTGTGATTTAGAAGAATAAAGTTTTAGTATGATCTAGTTTCGAGTGCTTGCTTAGTGATCTATCTATCTATGTAATAGTGTGTGAAAGTTATATTATAAAGAGTAGTTTGAGTTGAGTGTTTTGCTATTGTTGATCCAACCTTAGAAATAAATAAAGAGATTAACAAAATAAATATCATATGCTAATCCCATGGGGAGTGATGACTTCACATAAAAAGAAGTATAATTGATAAAACTTGTTGGAAGTTAACAAACATAGTATTGGTCATTGTTGCAATTCATGAAAAAGTAATAAAGGAAGAGAGGTCTCACATATAAATACACTATCTTGGACATCTTTTATGATTGTGAGCCCCCATTAAATATTCTATGTCAAATAGTCGACGTTGGACAAGGAAGACAACGTAATGAGTTATGTTTGCTTATATTCACATAGAAGTTATATTGTTTTGGATCCTCTAACATGTGGTGCTTGCCCCCTATCTTTTGCTAGCCAAAATTCCGCACCAAGTAGAGATACTACTTGTGCATCCAAAAACCCTTAAACCTAGTTTCATGCCATGAGAGTCCATTATATCTACCTATGGATTGAATAAGATCCTTCAAGTAAGTTGTCATCGGTGCAAAGCAATAAAAATTACTCCTAAATATGTATGATCTTTTATTGTAAGGGAAAATAAGCTTTGTACGATCTTGTGATGGTGAAGAAATAAAAGTGACATACTGCATAATAAAGGTCGCTATCACAAGGGGCAATATAAAGTGACGTTCCTTTACATTAAGAGTTTGCACATCCAAAGACAAAAAGCGCATGACAACATCTGCTTCCCTCTATGAAGGGCCTATCTTCTACTTTACGCATTTACTTTCATGCAAGAGCCAATAGTATTCTCCTCTATTCCGTTTTTATTTTTCTCTCTTGGCAAGCATCATGTGGTGGGGATTGATCTAGGCATATATACCCAGTTGGATGTAGGTGATCATGAGTTATTATTGTTGACATTACCCTGGAGGTAAATACGTTGGGAGGCGAAATCATAAGCCCCTATCTTTCTATGTGTCTAACTGAAACTTTTGCTCCATAAGTATGCCGTGAGTGTCAGCAATCATAGAATACTAAATGATAGAGTATGTGAACTTGCTAAACAAAGCTCTTACATAGACTCTTTATGATAATATAATGAATTGCAATTGCTTCAGTGACTGAGATCATAGTTTGTTAGTTTTCAATTTGGTTTGTGGTTCATACTTTAACGTGTGATTGAATTGTCACTTTTTCATGAGAAGTTTTATGATGATATATTGCTGTTATAATAAAGATCATGATGCTTCATGTCCATATTTTATTTTTATCGACACCTCTCTCTCTAAACATGTGGTCATGATTATCGATTTCAACTTTCGCTTGAGGACAAGCGAGGTCTAAGCTTGGGGGAGTTGATACGTCCAATTTGCATCATGGTTTCCTACTGTTAATTAATATGTTTTTGAACATTATTTCACCCTATGGTACAATTCTTATGCCTTTTCTCTCTTGTTGTGCAAGATTCACATGAAGAGGGAGATTGCCGGCAGCTGGAATTCTAGACCGAAAAGGGGTGAAACAGAGATAGCTATTCAGCACACCTCCAAATCACCTGAAAATTTACGGAGAATTATTTTGGAATATATAAAAAATACTGGCAAAGGAATTACCAGGAGGGGCCCACCAGGAAGCCACAAGCCTGGGGGCGCGCCCTACCCCCTAGACGCGCCCCCCGAGCTTATGGGGCCCCTGGCAGGCCTCCGGCCCCCTCCTTCTGCTACATGAAGCCATTTTCCCTAGAAAAAATAAGGAGAAGACTTTCGGGACGAAGCGCCGCCGTCTCGAGGCGGAACCTGGGCAGGAGCTATTTCACTCTCCGGTGGAGCGATTCCGCCGGGGATACTTCCCTCCGGGAGGGGGAAATCGAAGCCATCGACATCACCACGATCCTCTCATCATGGGAGGACCAATCTTCATCAACATCTTCACCAGCACCATCTCATCTCAAACCCTAGTTCATCTCTTGTATTCAATCTTTGTCTCAAAACCTCAGATTGGTACCTGTGGGTTGCTAGTAGTGTTGATTACATCTTGTAGTTGATGCTAGTTGGTTTATTTGGTGGAAGATTATATGTTCAGATCCTTAATGCTATTCAATACCCCTCTGATCTTGAACATGAATATGATTTGTGAGTAGTTACCTCTGTTCTTGAGGACATGGGAGAAGTCTTGTCATAAGTAATCATGTGAATTTGGTATTCGTTCGATATTTTGATGATATGTATGTTGTTGCTTCCTTTAGTGGTGTCGTGTGAACGTCGACTACATGAAACTTCACCATCTTTGGGCCTAAGGGAAGGCATTGTGGAGTAGTAATTAGATGATGTGTTGCTAGAGTGACAGAAGCTTAAACCCTAGTTTATGTGCTATTCCGTAAGGGGCTGATTTCGATCCATATGTTTCATGCTATGGTTAGAGTTATCTTAATTCTTCTTTCGTAGTTGCCGATGCTTGCGAGAGGGGGTAATCATAAGTGGGAGTCTTGTTCAAGTAAGAACAGCACCCAAGCACCAGTCCACCCACATATCAAATTATCAAAGTAGCGAACGCGAATCAAACAAACATGATGAAAGTGACTAGATGAAATTCCCATGTGTCCTCGAGAACGTTTTGCTTATTATAAGAGATCGTTCCGGCTTGTCCTTTGCTATAAAAAGGATTGGGCCACTTTGCTGCACTTTATTATACTTGTTACTTGTTATGAATTATCTTGCTACCGAAACTATATGTTACCGCTACTTTCAGTACTTGCGGAGAATACCTTGCTGAAAACTGCTTGTCATTTCCTTCTGCTCCTCGTTGGGTTCGACACTCTTACTTATCGAAAGGACTACGATTGATCCCCTATACTTGTGGGTCATCAGGGGTCACGCCCTGTTGCCTTGTGGGCAACAGGTGGCCCCTCTTCTATTGATTCTTGCGCCAGTAATTTTTATTTATTCCATAAAAAATCTCCAAAAAGTTTTGTCCAATTCCGAGAACTTTGATTTCTGCACAAAAACAACATCATGGTAGTTCTGCTAAAAATAGCGTTAGTCTGGGTTAGTTTCATTCAAATCATGCAAATTAGAGTCCAAAACAAGAGCAAAAGTGTTTGGAGAAGTAGATACGACAGAGACGTATCAACTCCCCCAAGCTTAACTCAATGCTTGTCCTCAAGCAATTCAGTTGACAAACTGAAACTGATAAAGAAAAACTTTTACGAACTCTTTTGTTCTTGTATGCGTATATAAGCTTAAATAATACCCAAGTTTTCAGCAAGGATCATGAACTAACCATGCTCATAATAACAATTAGAAATTATGTTTACTCATATCAATGGCATAATCAACTAGTGAGCAATAATAACATATCTCAAATGCCAACAATTTGTCAAAACAATCATGATAAAAAATGATAACATGGTATCTCGCTAGCCCTTTCTGAGACCGCAAAACATAAATGCAGAGCACCTCCAAAGTTCAAGCAGCGACTAAACAATGTAATTCAGGGTAGAAGAGATCCAGTCATGATGCACACAACATTAACTATACTCAATGCATAAGGATGACAATAGTGCTCTCAGGATTGGTGCTTATAATGAGAAGGTGAGACTCAACAATAAAGTAAAATAAAATAAAAGTAAATAGATAGGCCCTTAGCAGAAGGAAGCATGAATTTGCAGAGGTGCCAGAGCTCGAAGCTTAAATCAGAGATGAAAAATAATTTTGGGAGGTGTACTTTTCCTGTCAACGTCACGACCGAGGATTTTCAATATCTTCCATGCTAAACACCTTATAGATGGTTCCCAAGCGGAAAGGTAAAGTTTACTCCCCCTCCACCATACCAACACAAGCCATGGCTAGCCGAATCCTCGGGTGCCCTCCATACCAACAACTTTCTGGGGGAGTTTGTTTGCATTATGTAATTTCAATTTTGAGCATAGGACTGGGCATCCCAAATACCAGCATCTCTCGTGCAATGACAAGTGAATAAACACTCATCTGAGAATAACCCGCTTAGCATGGAAGATACTGACCGCCCCTTGTCGCTCCATGAGCGGTACGGGCACACAAAACGGATGTTTATTTGAATGATTAGAGGTGGCACATGCAAATTTACTTGGAACGGCAGAGTAAGACCGCATATAGGTAGGTATAGTGGACTCATCTGGAACAACTTTGGTTTAAGGATTTTGGATGCACAAGCAGTATTCCCGCTTAGTACAGGCGAAGGCTAGCAAATAGATTGAGAAGCGACCAACTAGAGAGCGAAAACGGTCATGACCATGCATTGAGAATAATTAACATCGAATACTAGCATGAGTAGGATATAGACACCCTGAACATAAATATCGTGGAGGCGATGTTGGTTTTGAATCAACTACATGTATGAACATGTGCCAAGTCAAGCCACTTCAAACATTCAGAGGAGGATACCATATTAACATACTACATCATAACCATTTTAATGCATGTTGACATCTAAGATACAACATTATCCACTCCTAGCTACTTAAGCATGGCATGAGCAACTATAATCTCTAATTGTCATCACAAACATGTTTACTCATAATATGCTGAATCATGGGTACTGAGTTAAACATATTTACAAAAACAAAAACAAGAAGAGTTCATACCAGCTTTTCCTTGCCACAGTCACTTCATGAAATCATCGTCATTATTGCATTTCACTTGCACGACCGAATGATGTGAAAATAATAATAGTGCAAGTGTGCCGTGGACTAAGCTGAAATCTGTAACATTTTATTCAAGGGAGAAGACAGGGTAAAATTGGCTCTTCGTTAAATGAACAATAAAGCATATGAGAGCCACTCAACATTTTCATCGTGGTCTTCTCCCTATGACAGCTCAACGAACAGAAAAGAAATTCAGAGAAACACACTGAAATATTTTTGGAGTTTTTAGTTTTTCTGAAGGGAAGCAAATTAACGAAGAAAAATAAAAAGTGAGAAAAACTATTTACACGGGAGAACTCCCAATAAGCAAAAGAAGAAATGAGAAATCTTTTTGGGTTTTCTTTTAATACTACAAACTAACAAACAAGAAAGAAAAACCGAAAAGAAGCGAGAAATATTTTTGGGTTTTTGAAGTTTTTCAAACACACAAGAAAAAAACGGAAATGAAACTAACATGGATATACAATGAAAAAGGATGAACACCGACAACTGGAATGAATGTGTGAACATGAATGTAATGTCGGTGAGAGATACGTACTCCCCCAAGCTTAGGCTTTTGGCCTAGCTTGGTAATCACCACCCGTAGTATCCATCAGGACCGGGCGGATAGTACTGGGGCGGAGGCACTTGAGGGTCCCACTGCTGGACCACGTTCTCCGCTGCGGACAGCTCATTCCTGTAAGCTGTGATGTCCACCGGCATGATGGTGTATCCGTTCCTGGCATGAGAGTCAAACAAAGAGGGTGCAGGCAACGGAATAATATCGCGAGTTCTCTCGCTGAAAATAAGGTTATAACGAATATATTGAGGAGGTTCAGGTTCATCAATAAAGTGGTGATCGATCATGCACTGTTGGTCTAAATAAAACTTAGGCACCAAGTAGTCATTTGGGTGGATAGCAACATTAAAACGTTTCGCAAGACGCGAAGCATAAATACCGCCATGGACTTTACCCTTAGTCTTGTTGGTGTGCAGGCGGCGTGCAATGATAGCTCCCAAGCTAAAAGTGTTATCGCCGTGAATAGCACGACGCAAGATGGCGAGGTCAGGGGCACTGAGCGTACCACCTTCCTCCCTGGCAGTCAAGCATTTCCCTATGAATAAAGCAAAGTAGTGCACAGCAGAAAAATGCAGACTAGTAACACGGGCTTTCGACACACCCCTAAGTTCCCCCACAGTCAAAGTGCGAAGGAAATCCTCAAACTCCTCAGGTCGAGGCTCCCTCAAATCCTCCTCAAAAGGGATCAAGCATATCTCACAAAACTCATCTAGCATTAACTCATGATGTTCAGCATATAAATCAAAACGCACCATGGGGATAGCAAGCCTAGGCATGAAATAAAAATTTTGCACAAAGGAATTTGTAAGGATGTGGTGCTGGTCACACTCATCTGCGAGGAAGTCATTCAGCCCGGTGTTCGCAACAAATTGTGCGAACTCTTGACGGAACCCGGCTTCGTTCATGAAGGTGTTGTGCGGCCACTTGCACGGTCGGACCTCCGTCCTGCGCGGAATGTTGAGGTCGTGGTCATAGGCATCCCCTAGGACACCCTTGGAGCTCCGGCTCGAAGAACCCCTTCGAAGAAAGTTCATTTTCCTAAGAACAAATTTCTGAAAACAAATTGAGCCACAAAAATATGTTAACAAAACTTCACAAAATTGATAGCAACTACTCATACAAGTGCCTAGAGGCTATATCAAGCATTCAAACTACCTAGAATTCAAAGAATTTAACATGCAAGCTCATTTTCAGTAGCACCAATAGCAGCAATTTATGCAAAATATAATCCACTAAAGCAAAAACTAATTGGAGCAATGGGAGAGTCACATACCAAGGAGCAATCCCTCAAAACAGTTTCGGAAACGGAGCTCCGAGCAAAGAGATCGAAAATCTCAGGTTTGGGAGCAAGAACACGAGAGAGAGAGCTACCACGATTTTTTCTGGAGGTAGGATAAGTGAGTGGGTCCCCGTGGGACCCACAAGGCATCTTGGCGCGCCCTGGGGGTGGCCGCGCCCTGTTGCCTTGTGGGCAACAGGTGCACCCCCCTGGGTTGTTTTCAGTGCCAAAAATTCTTATATATTTCAGAAAAAATCATGTTAAAATTTTATTGCATTCTGAGCACTTTTATTTTTGGGCCATTTTTTATTGCACGGATAATTTAGAAAATAGGATAATCATGGGACTTATTTTATTAAACTATAAATAACAAAGAGCAAACTAAGATTACAGAAAGTTGTGCTTACTAAATTCATTGACCACATGCCCCTCAAAAAGAATCCATTAATAAGGTTGATCAAGTCTTATTAACAAACTATTTTTGAGTGGCATGAAACCGAAGAATTTGCGTATAACACTAAGTTACCTCAACGGGGATATGCATCTCCCCAACAATAAGAATTTCATATTTCTTTTTGACAGTAGGAAGAGGAAATTTGAATCCCCCAATAGTGATTGTCGAAACCTTTTCAATACAATTGATACCATTCACTGAATTTTGCTACTTCGGGAAATAAACTGTATGCTCATTACCATTGACATGAAAAGTGACCTTGCTTTTATTGCAATCAATAACAGCCCCTGCAGTATTCAAAAAGGGTCTTCCAAGGATAATCGACATGTTGTCGTCCTCGGGCATATCAAGTATAACAAAGTCCGTTAAGATAGTAACATTTGCAACAACAACGGGCACATCCTCGCAAATTCCAATAGGTATAGCAGTTGATTTATCAGCCATTTGCAAAGATATTTCAGTGGGTGTGAGTTTATTCAAATCAAGTCTTCTATATAAAGAGAAAGGCATAACACTAACACCGGCTCCCAAATCACATAAGGTAGTTTTAACATAACTTCTTTTAATGGAGCATGGTATAGTAGGTATTCCCGGATCTCCTAACTTTTAAGGAACTCCACCCTTAAAAGAATAATTTGCAAGCATGGTGGAAATTTCGGCTTCAGGTGTCTTCCTTTTATTAGTGACAATATCTTTCATGTATTTAGCATAGGGAGACATTTTCAACATATCAATCAAGCAAGTGCGCAAAAAGACAGGTCTAAGCATTACAACAAAGCGCTCAAAATCTTCCTCATCTTTGCTTTTAGATGGTTTAGTAGGAAAAGGCATAGGTTTTTTAACCCATGGTTCTCTTTATTTTCCATGTTTTCTAGCAACAAAATCTCTTTTATCATATCTTTTATTCTTAGGAGGTGGGTTATCAAGATCAACAACAGGTTCTATTTCTACATCATTATCTGGTTGAGCATCAACATGAACATCTTCATTATCATTATCACTAGGTGTTTGTTCATTACCAGATTGTGTCTCAGCATCAGAAATAGAAACATCATTTTGATTCACAGGAGTTTTTTCTATCTCAGGTTCACTAGAAGTATGCAAAGTCCTATCATTTTTGTTTTTCTTTTTCTTCTTAGATGGACTAGGTGCATCAACATTATTTCTTTGAGAATCTTGTTCAATTATTTTAGGATGACCTTCAGGATATAGAGGATCCTGAGTCATTCTACCTCCTCTAGTAACAACTCTAACAGCATGATCATTCATTTTATTATTCATCTCATCAAGCAAATCATTTTGTGACTTAGCTATTTGTTCTAACTGAGTCTGAACCATAGAAGCATGTTTACTCAAGCATTTAACATCATTAGCAGTTCTAATCATCAAATCACTCAAGCGATCAATCATGATGGCATTTCATTTTAATTGATTGCTAACATACATATTGAAATGTTCTTGCTTAACAATGTCGTTATCAAATTCATCCAAGCATTGACTAGCAGATTTATTATAGGGGATATCACTTTCATTGAATCTACGAAGAGAATTTACCTCCACTACCTGTGTAGGGATATCAAGTCCATGTATTTCTTCAATAGGTGGTAGATTCTTAACATCTTCAGCTTTAATACCTTTTTCCTTCATAGATTTCTTGGCTTATTGCATATCTTCTAGACTGAGGAATAAGATACCTCTTTTCTTCGGAGTTAGCTTAGGTGATGGTTCAGGAAGTGTCCAATCATCGGCATTCCTCAATATATTATTCAATAGTTCTTCAGCCTGACCAACAGTTTGTTCCCCGAAAACACAACCAGCACAACTATCTAGGTAGTCCCTAGAAGCATCGGTTTGTCCATTATAAAAGATATCAAGTATTTCATTCTTCTTAAGAGGATGATCAGGCAAAGCATTAAGTAATTGGAGAAGCCTCCCCCAAGCTTGAGGGAGATTCTCTTCTTCAATTTGCACAAAGTTAAATATTTCCTGTAAGGCAGTTTATTTCTTATGAGCAGGAAAATATTTTTCAGAGAAGTAGTATATCATATCCTGGGGACCAAGCACACAACCAGGAGCAAGAGTATTAAACCATTTCTTAGCATCACCCTTTAATGAGAAAGGAAACAACTTAAGAATATAATAGTAGCGAATTTTTTCCTCATGAGCAAATAGGGTGGCTATATCATTCAATTTAGTGAGGTGTGCCACAACAGTTTCAGTTTCATAACCGTGAAAAGGATCAGATTCAACCAAAGTAATTAACTCAGGATCAACAGAGAACTCATAATCCTTATCGGTAACAAATAGGGGAGAGGTAGCAAACTTAGGATCATATTTCATTCTCTCCCTCATAGATTTTTCTTTCAACTTAGCAAGCAATTTTCTAACATCATCTCTATCATTACAAGCAAGAATTGCCCTAGCTGTCTCCCTATCAAAAAACATAACCATCAGATATCTTAGGCATTTCAACTCTAGTAGGAGAGCTAGGCATAATAGGTGAATCAATATTTTCAAGAGTTTCAACATTTTCAGTTTCTTTAGCTCTAGCAATTTGTTCATCAACAAATTCTCCTAGTGGCACAGTATCATCAAGCATATTACTAGCATCATCAATAATTTCATTCATAGCAGAAGTAGTATCATCAATAACTTGTGACATATCATAATGAATAGCAGCTGGTGGTGTCGCAAGCCTACTCAAAACAGAAGGTGAATCAAGTGCGGAGCTAGATGGCAGTTCCTTACCTCCCCTTGTCTTAGAGGGAACGATCTTGGTCTTAGCATCTTTCAGATTCTTCATAGTGATCAACAGATATAAATCCCAAGTGACTCAACAATTGAGCTATGCTCCCTGGCAACGGCGCCAGAAAAAGGTCTTGATAACCCACAAGTATAGGGGATCGCAACCGTTTTCGCGGGTAGTATTTCACCCAGATTTATTGATTCGACATAAGGGGAGCCAAAGAATATTTGCGAGTATTAGCAGTTGAGTTGTCAATTCAACCACACCTGGAGAACTAAATATCTGCAGCAAAGTGTTTAGTAGCACAGTAGTATGATAGTTTCAGTACCAATAGTAACAGTAGCAATAGCAGTTTTGTAGTGATTGTAACAGCAGTAGTAACGAAAGTAACTTAGCAAAGATCAATGTGTGAAAAGCGTAGGCATTGGATCGGTGATGGATAATTATGTTGGATGACATTCATCATATAACAGTCACAACCTAGGGCGATACACAATAGCTCCAATTCATCAATGTAATGTAGGCATGTATTTCGTATATAGTCATACGTGCTTATAGTAAGAACATGCATGACATCTTTTGTCCTACCCTCCCGTGGCAGCGGGGTCCATAAGGAAATCTCAGGGATATTAAGGCCTCCTTTTAATAGAGAACCGGAACAAAGCATTAGCACTTAGTGAATACATGAACTCCTCAAACTACGGTAATCACCGGAAAGAATCCCAATTATTGTCACCTTGGGGTATGCGGATCATAACACGTAATAGGTGCATATAACTTGCAAGATAGGATCAAGAACACAAATATATTCATGAAAACATAGAGGGTTCAGATCTAAAATCATGGCACTCGGGCCCTAGTGACAAGCATTAAGCATAGCAAAGTCATAGCAACATCAATCTCAGAACATAGTGGATACTAGGGATCAAAGCCCTAACAAATTGACTCGATTACATGATAAATCTCATCCAACCCATCACCGTCCAGCAAGCCTACAGAGAAATTACTCACACAAGGTGGTGAGCATCATGAAATTGGTGATGGAGGATGGTTGATGATGACGACGGAGTCGAGTTCCCCTCTCCGGAGCCCCGAACGGACTCCAGATCAGCCCTCCCGATGAAGAACAGGAGGTGGCAGCAGCTCTGTATCGTAAAACGCGATGAAACTTCTTCTCTTATTTTTTTTCTCGGGGAAAGTGAATTTATAGCGTTGGAATTAGGTCACACGGCCGCCTGTGTGCCCCACAAGGCATCAGGGCGCACCCTAGGGGGGGTCGCACCCTGTTGCCTTGTGAGCAACAAGTGGCCCCTCTTATGTTGATTCTTGCGCCAGTAATTTTTATTGATTCCACAAAAAATCTCCAAAAAGTTTCATCCAATTCCGAGAACTTTGATTTTTGCACAAAAACAACACCATGGTAGTTCTGCTGAAAACAGCGTCAGTCCGGGTTAGTTTCATTCAAATCATGCAAATTAGAGTCCAAAACAAGAGCAAAAGTGTTTGGAAAAGTAGATACGACGGAGACGTATCAAATGCTACCTAACATGTTTCATCATGTAATCTCTCTTATGGTATGAATAATAAGATCCGAATAATTCAAAGTAATAGTCTATAGTTTGACATAAAGACATCAATACTCAGGCATACTAATAAACAATAATGTCTTTCAAAATAAAAATGCTAAAGAAATTTATCCCTACAAAATCATATAATCCTGTCATGCTCCATCTTCTTAACACAAAGTATTTATCATGCACAACCCCGGTTTTAGCCAAGCAATTGGTTCATACTTTTTAACGCACTTCAGCTTTTTCAACCCCAAAGCAATACATGAGCGCAACCATGGATATAGCACTATGGGTGGAATACAATATGGTGGTAGAGATTAATAAGGGGAAGTCAAAAATAAGAAGATGGTTGATGACCCACAAGTATAGGGGTTCAATCGTAGTCCTTTCGATAAGTAAGAGTGTCGAACCCAACGAGGAGCAGAAGGAAATGACAAGAGGTTTTCAGTAAGGCATTTTCTGCAAGCACTGAAATTATCGGTAACGAGTAGTTTGATAGCAAGATAATTTGTAACAAGTGACAAGTAGCAATAGTAACTAAGGTGCAGCAAGGTAGCCCAAACATTTTGTTGCAAAGGACAGGCCGGAACGATCTCTTATAATAAGCTAGACGTTCTCGAGGACACATGGGAATTTCATCTAGTCACTTTCATCATGTTTGTTTGATTCGCGTTCGCTACTTTGATAATTTGATATGTGGGTGGACCGGTGCTTGGGTGATGTTCTTACTTGAACAAGCCTCCCACTTATGATTAACCCCTCACGCAAGCATCCGCAACTACGAAAGAAGAATTAAGATAAATCTAACCATAGCATTAAACATATGGATCCAAATCAGCCCCTTACGGAATAGCGCATAAACTAGGGTTTAAGCTTCTGTCACTCTAGCAACCCATCATCTAATTACTACTCCACAATGCATTCCCTTAGGCCCAAAGATGGTGAAGTGTCATGTAGTCAAAGTTCACATGACACCACTAAGAGAATCAACAACATTCATATCATCAAAATATCGAACGAATACCAAATTCACACGATTACTTATGACAAGACTTCTCCCATGTCCTCAAGAACAAAAGTAACTACTCACACATCATATTCATGTCCAAGATCAGAGGGGTATTGAATAGCATAATGGATCTGAACATATAATCTTCCACCAAATAAACAAACTAGCATCAACTACGAGATGTAATCAACACTACTAGCAACCCACAGGTACCAATCTGAGGTTTTGAGACAAAGATTGAATACAAGAGATGAACTAGGGTTTGAGATGAGATGGTGCAGGTGAAGATGTTGATGAACATTGGTCCTCCCACAATGAGAGGATCGTTGGTGATGACGATGGAGGGAAGTATCCCCGGCGGAATCGCTCCGCCGGAGAGCAAAAGTGCTCCTACCCAAGTTCCGCCTCGAGACGGCGGCGCTCCGTCCCAAAAGTCTTCTCTTTATTTTTTTTCTAGGGAAAATGGGTTTATATATCAGAAAATGGGCACCTGGGTGGCCCCCTCTGGTACTTCTTTTCTCCATTATTTTTTATTTATTCCAACATAAATCTCCGTGAAATTTCAGCTCATTTGGAGATGTGCAGAATAGGTATCTCTGACATAGCTTTTTCAGGTCCAGAATTCCAGCTGCCGGCAATCTCCCTCCTTATGTAAATCTTGCATATTAAGAGAGAAAAGGCATTAGAATTGCTCCACAAAGTGTTATATTGATTAAAAACACTATAAATAACAATAGGAAAACATGATGCAAAATGGACGTATCAACTCCCCCAAGCTTAGACCTCGCCTGTCCTCAAGCAAAAGCTGATATCGATAATCATGTCCACATGTTTAGAGAGGGAGAGGTGTCGATAAAAATAAAATACGGACATAGTAGCATCATGATCATTATTATAACAACAATGCTCATTATCATAGAACTTCTCATGAGCAAGTAACAATTCATCACAACAACAAAGTATAAGACATAAACTTTCTTGAAAACTAACAAACTATGTTCTCAGTCAACAATGCAATTGCAATTCATCATATTTTCAGGAAGGGTCTCATGTAGGAGATTTTAGCAAGTCCACATACTCAACCATCATTTAGTCTTCTATGATTGCTAACACTCACAACATATATATGGAGCAAAAAGTTTGAGCCAGACACATAGAAAGATAGGGGCTTATAATTTCGCCTCCCAACTTATTCACCTCAAGGGTAATGTCAACAATAATAACTCATCATCACTCATATCCAACTGGATATATGTGCCTAGATCTTTCCCCACCACATGATGCTTGCAAAAGAGAAAAATAAAAAGGAATAGAGGAGAACACTATTGACTCTTGCATAATAAGTAAATACATAAAAGTAAAAGATAGGCCCTTCGCAGAGGGAAGCAGAGGGTGTCATGCGCTTTTTCTTTTTAGATGCACAAGCTCTTAATGCAAAGGAACGTCACTTTATATTGCCCCTTGTGATAGCAACCTTTATTATGCAGTCCGTCGCTTTTATTTCTTTACCATCACAAGTTCGTACAAAGCTTATTTTCCTTTACAATAAAAGTTCATACATATTTAGGAGCAATTTTTATTGCTTTTTGCACCGATGACAACTTACTTGAAGGATCTTATTCAATCCATAGCTAGATATAGTGGACTCTCATGACATGAAACTCGGTTTAAGGGTTTTGGATGCACAAGTAGTATTTCTACTTGGTGCGGATTTTTTTGCTAGCAAAGATATTGGGCAAGCACCACATGTTGGAGGATCTATGACAATATAACTTCTATGTGAATATAAGCAAACATAATTCATTACGTTGTCTTCCTTGTCCAACGTCAACAATTTGACATAAAATACTCAATGGGGGCTCACAATCATAAAAGATGTCCAAGATAGTGTACTTGCATGTGAATCTTCTCTTCCCTTATTAATTTTTTCATGAATTGCATCATTGACTAATGCTATGCTTGTTAACCTTCAAAAAATTTTGCACTTATACTTTTCTTTATGTAATGTCATTACTTTCCATAAGATTAGCATATGATCTTTTTTCATTATTTTCATTGCTAGGATTGAAACATAAAAGTAAAGAAGCAAAAACTCAAACTACTCTTTATTATATAACTCTCAACTCAATTACATAGATAGATAGATAGATAGATCATGTAACTAGCACTCGAAAATAGATCATACTAGACTTTTATTCAACTAAATAATGAAATAACAAAGGATCGAACTAAAAATAGGTAAAGATAATAAAAGTGATGGTGATACGATACCGGTTCACCTCCCCCAAGCTTGGCACAAGCCAAGGGGGAGTGCCCATACCCATGTACTCAAGTTTCTTTCTTCGGTGATGAAGTGGTGGGCTTGTCCTCCGGCTTCCATGGCATAGGTTCCCCATCATAAAAATATGAACGAGTCTCCGGAGTCCTGAAACTTGCAGCTAAACTCATACCTTTGAATCTTGCCTCATACTCAAAATTTTGGTTTTGAAGATCATAGATTTGGCCTTGGAGATAATCAATTCATTCATTGAGCTTGAAGACGATGTCCCCCGTCGATTGGCCATCCACCTTGTGATCGTGGGTGAATTCCGTGATCATGGAGTGGTTGGCGCTGAGTCCATGTTCTACCATCCCTTGGCACTTGAAAATCTCCTGCTCCACCGCTTCGAGCCTCGCCTCCACGCTCCCGGTCTTCTTGGGTCCTTGAACATCCCGGATGTGAAGCACCCCCTCATGCATCTCGATGGCTTGAGGGTGTTTCATCACCTCCAGTTGGTAGGGGTTGATGACCTTCTCGTAGAACTTGTCCTTGGAAGAGCTTGGTGGAGCCATATCGATCTAGATCTGTCAGAAAAATAGCATGAAACAAGAACAGTGGATATTTCTGCGATACGGTGGTCAAAACGTCCGGGAGTATATATAAATAATTTTTATCTTGCAAAACAAGTATTCCAGAAGAAAACGGAGTCAGGAAGGCTCACGAGGGTGGCGCGCCCTGGTGCCTCGTGTGCACCTCGTGGGTCCCCTCGGCTGTTTCTTATTTTTGTATTTTTTCTAATATTCCAAAACTAACAGAAAGTATTTTTAAGGAATTTTTGGAGTCAGTTTACTTACCGTATCACGTACCTCTTCCTTTTCAGGGTTCTGGAGTGTTCTGGAAGGTCTCTCTTATGTATTCCTCCGGTGTCATAGTTTGAATAATGTTAGTCTCAACATTAATAGGCGTACCTGAGATGTAATGCTTAATTCTTTTCCCATTGACCACCTTCGGATTAGTGTCTTCGGCGTTATTGATCTTAATGGCTCCAGAGCGATAAACTTCCTCGATGATATACGACCCTTCCCATTTAGAGAGAAGTTTTCCTGCAAAAAATCTAAAACGAGAATTGTACAATAGAACATACTCACCCACTTTGAATTCCTGTTTTTGAATTCTTTTATCATGCCATCTTTTAATTTTTTCTTTAAACAATTTGGCATTTTCATAAGCTTGGGTTCTCCATTCATCTAGCGAGCGAATATCAAATAACCTCTTTTCACCGGCAAGTTTAAAATCATAATTGAGTTCTTTAATTGCCCAATATGCTTTATATTCTAACTCAAGAGGTAAATGACATGCTTTTCCATAAACCATTTTATAGGGAGACATACCCATAGGATTTTTATAAGCAGTTCTATAAGCCCATAATGCATCGTCAAGTTTCTTAGACCAATTCTTTCTAGATCTATTGACGGTCTTTTACAAAATTAACTTTATTTCTCTATTGCTCAATTCAACTTGACCACTAGATTGAGGGTCATAGGGAGATGCAATTCTATGGTTGACATCATATTTAGCAAGCAGTTTACGGAATGCACCATGAATAAAATGTAAACCACCATCAGTCATTAAATATCTAGGGACTCCAAACCTCGGGAACATAACTTCTTTAAGCATTTTAATAGAAGTGTTATGATCAGCACTACTAGTTGGAATAGCTTCTACCCACTTAGTAACGTAATCAACAGCAACTAAAATATGTGTATACCCACTAGAGGAAGGAAAAGGTCCCATTTAATCAAATCCCCAAACATCAAATGGTTCAATAACAAGTGAATAATTCATAGGCATTTCCTAACGTCTACTAATATTACCAATCCTTTGACATTCATCAGAAGATAAGACAAACTTACGAGCATTCTTGAAAAGAGTAGGCCAATAAAAACCAGATTGTAGTACCTTATGTGCAGTTCTGTCTCCCGCATGGTGTCCTCCGTAAGCCTCGGAATGTCACTTCCGTAAGATTTGTTCCTGTTCATGCTCAGATATACAACGTCTAATAATACCATCTACTCCTTCTATATAAAGATGTGGGTCATCCCAGAAGTAATGTCTTAAATCAAAGAAGAACTTTTTCTTTTGTTGGTATGTGAAACTAGGTGGTATAAATTTAGCAACAATATAATTAGCATAGTCTGCATACCAAGGAGTATTACGAGAAGCATTTATGACAGCTAATTGCTCATCGGGAAAACTATCATCAATAGGCAGTGGGTCATCAAGAATATTTTCCAACCTAGACAAGTTATCAGCTACGGGGTTCTCAGCTCCCTTCCTATCAGTAATATGCAAGTCAAATTCTTGTAGCAATGATCAGTGTGAACAATTACTTTAGAATCAACTATGTAAGATCTGAATTTATCACATGCAAACACAACTGCGAGAAATTCTTTCTCAGTAGTAGCATAATTTCTTTGAGCACTGTATAGAGTTTTACTAGCATAATGGATAACATTTAATTTCTTATCAACTCTCTGTCCTAGAACAGCACAACAGCATAATCACTATCATCACACATAATTTCAAAAGAAAAGTTCCAATCAGGTGGTTGAACAATAGTGACGGTGTCCTGGATTAGGGGGTGCCAACCTAGCCGGCCCGTCTCCTCAGATGGGCCGATATGCCCCCGTACGTGATCAAGATGGACTCCGGAGGTCGCACATGGGAGACGTGATCAAGACTGCATCTACCGAAGACTTGCAGTACACTTCAAGATTATTCCGGCCGCCTTACTCCAAGATACCGACCTTGTAACCCTAGATACCCTCCCTGGCGTGTATATAAGCCATTGGTTTAGCCCGTAGGGGACATCAGCGCAACATCAAACACCTTGCTCTAGTAGTTAGATACCTATTACGATCTCGAGGTGGATCAACTCTCTACTCGATACACCTCCATTAATATAAATAGAAGCAGGACGTAGGGTTTTACCTCCATTAAGAGGACCCGAACCTGGGTAAAACATCGTCTCCTTTTGTCTCTGTTACCATCGATCCGAGATCCGCAGCTCGGGGCCCCCTACCCCGAGGTCTGCCGGTTTTTACACCGACACTAGTGCTTTCATTGAGAGTTCCGCTGCGTGATCACCAGAAGGATTGATGGCTCATCTGCAGATCAACTACATCGATGGCTGTGGGGACGTCTACGCCCCAGGACAGCTTTTCGTCTTCGGCAGCATGGTATTTTGCGCCGACTCGACGGGTCATCTGACCTCTGTCGAGAACTACGCCCCTGGTCGGATCGTGACCTTTGGCGGCCTCGAGTACACTGCGGACTCTCGTGGCGAGCTCGTCTTATCAGGACGGACTCCCGGCCGGATCGAAAGCTTGGCCGATTCTGGAGGCTCGACTCCGGAACCGAACTCCGTCACGGTACCTCTTGAGACTCCGGACGCCGCCGCTCCGGCCAGTCTCTCGCCGATTATCGGTCCGGAGATAGATCCAGCACCCACTTCTGAAATTACGCCAGCGCCAGAATCGATCCCGGCGCAGAAATCGGATCCATGCTCAGATTCCCCTCAAACCGGAAACACGTCCGGTTACACACCGGGGCTGCTTCAAATCAGCCCTGCCTATGGCGCATCCATGGATCCTGAAGAGCTATCTCAGCTCGACGAGATGCTCGACCGTATCCGGAGCATGTCCATCTCGGACTGCAAGACTTCGGTTTATAATCAGATCGGACTTAAAGCCGACAATAGGGAGATTTATACCCCACCCATCACCCAGCTAGTCGCCACAGTCGACGATTTAACCGACGTGTTGGACTACGGCGAATCTTCCGACATGGAGGAAGATGCCGATGGCCCCCTTGAGGACACCTTAACCCCGGTCAACACGGGCAGGTGGACGGCCACATCCACCTATGATGTCTACATGGTGGATACCCCCAAGTCCCCTTCAAGACGTCGACGAAGACGCCGACGGGGAAATAATGGAGAACCCAGTGGCAACGACGCGACAACCAATAACAATGACGCGGAGGACGGTGATGCCAATTACCACACGGAGGACATTCAAGCCTCCCCCGCAAGGGACGGCACACCAGACCCACATCTCGGGGACTCCGACCCCGATGACCTATTCGAAGGGGCCGACGACAATTACATGCCAGAGTCCGAGGAGGATGAGAGCCTCGGCACCGAAGACTATATCGTCCCTGAGGACCCTTTCAAACAAGAACGATTCCAGCGTCGCCTCGTCGCGACAGCCCGGAGTTTAAAACGCAAGCAGCAGCAGCTGTAGGAAAATACCGATGCGCTAAACGAAAAGTGGGTTGAAGCACTCTCTGCCGAGCAAGATATGGAAAACCGACGCCATAGCGCGCCAAAGTCCTACCCACGCAGGTGCCTACTACCAGAATTCGACGAAGAGCTCGTTGATGACCTCGATCGGGCCCCTAGAGGCCGGGACAGGCCAAGACGAGAAGACCACAACGATAGGCCACCTCCACGCCATCATGGTAAAGACCCCGTGGACCACCTGGATCCTCGCGATGCTCAACGTCGCCATGAGGAAAATAGGGCTCCTCCTCGATCCATCTATGGATCTAGGGGACGCGCGCTAGCGGGGCCCAACGGCTACGATGCCTGGATGGACAGGAACGGCCGCGCCCGAGATCAAGCTTACTCACGGCTCTCTCCCGAGACCCGACGAGACCCTCCTCGGTCCCGAGGTCCGGCTCACCCGCTCTGCTTCACAGAGAAGGTAATGGAACATCAGTTCCCGGAAGGGTTTAAACCCATCAACATAGAATCATATGATGGTACCACGGATCCAGCAGTTTGGATCGAGGATTTCCTCTTGCATATACACATGGCCAATGGAGATGATCTCCATGCCATTAAATATCTGCTGCTCAAACTAAAGGGGCCGGCAAGACACTGGCTTAACAGCCTACCTCCTCATTCTATAGGCAGCTGGGAGGCCCTAGAAGACACCTTTCGAGCAAACTTCCAGGGCACATATGTCCGACCTCCGGACGCTGATGACCTCAGCCGTGTCACCCAGCAGCCAGGCGAATCAGCCCGCAAGTTCTGGAACAGGTTCCTCACTAAGAAGAACCAGATTATAGACTGCTCCGAAGCCGAAGCCATCGCCGCTTTCAAAAACAATATCCGAGATGAATGGTTGGCTCGACAGCTCGGACAGGATAAACCGAGAACTATGGCAGCCCTGACTTCACTAATGACTCGCTTTTGCGCAGGAGAAGATAGCTGGCTCGCCCGAAGTACCCACAACGGCGAGGCAGGCACCTCGGAAATTCGCGACGCCAATGGAAAACTGAAGCGCAATAAAAATAATCGCAGGTATAAAAATGGCGAAAGCGACACTGAAGACGCCGCGGTCAACGCGGGATTCACTGGACCTAAATCCAGGCAGAAAAGAAAACCCTATAAAGGGAACAAAGACGGACCTAGCCAGCTTGACAGACTCCTGGACCGCCCATGTGGGATTCACGGTACCCAGGAAAAACCAGCAACCCACACTAACAGGAATTGTTGGGTGTTTAAGCAAGCCGGGAAGATAGCGGCAAAGGGGCAAAATAAAACCCAACACCGCAGCGACGATGAGGATGAACCTCGACAGCCCACTAATGGAGGGCAGAAGAAGTTTCCAAACGAGGTAACAGAGGTCAATATGATCTACATCACCCACATCCCCAAGAGGGAGCGGAAACGTGCACTTCGGGACGTATACGCGCTGGAGCCAGTCGCCCCGAAGTATAACCCGTGGTCGGCTTACCCGATCACTTTCGATAAGCATGACCATCCGACCAGCATCAGGCATGGCGGATCGGCGGCGCTCGTCCTGGACCCCATTGTTGATGGTTACCATCTAACACGCATCCTAATGGACGGGGGAAGCAGCCTTAACCTCATTTACGAGGATACAGTTCGGAAGATGGGCATCGACTCATCTCGGATCAAGCCGAGCTCTACCACCTTTAAAGGTGTCATCCCGGGCGTCGAAGCCCGTTGTACAGGAACAATAACCCTAGAGGTAGTCTTCGGTTCGCCCGAGAATTTCAGAAGCGAGGAGTTAATCTTCGACATCGTACCCTTCCGGAGTGGGTACCATGCGCTCCTAGGGCGCACAGCCTTCGCCCGCTTTAACGCAGTTCCGCATTATGCCTATCTCAAGCTCAAAATGCCGGGACCCAATGGCGTTATCACTATCAATGGTAACACAGAACGCTCACTCCGGACAGAGGAACAGACCGCGGCTTTCGCAGCCGAGGTTCAAGCGTCCGAGGAGGCAGCCCGCAGCAGTAAACGCGCTGCCCGCTCTTTGAAGCGCGACAAGGCTGCACAAGTCGATCTCGACCAGTTACCCCCGCACCCGAAATAGGGGTGCGGGCTCCTCGAGTGCCCTCTCTACTGGCACTACGTCCCTAGAGTGCATAATTTCGCCATCAAGATCCCCTGGGACGCCAAGGAGCCAAAACAATTCTGAAGCGTCATGCGCGGGTTAACCACGCAATGGCGAGGCTTAGAGCCCCAGCACAGGCAGGCATCCGTAAAAGAAGCAGCCAACATATGCATATGTCTAGGTGGCCTTAACCGCAGAGTGACTTCGGCCACACCTCCACTCAAGGAGCTCGGTCAATCAAACACTTAAGGTGTATAAAGGGCCAGAAGGGCATCGACCTTCGCAAATTCTTCATCTTCAATCAGGACGATCTGGTCAACAGTTCGGGAACGCAGACGTGCGGCAGGCTTCGGTCCGGATCCTTTAAAATCCGTTAGTAATTATCCGACCTGTTTTTCCTCCTCCTTCTTTACCATCTACGTTGTATTCTTTCCATTACTCTCGTCCACAGGGCATGTACATGATTGATGAAATAAAGAAACAGTGCCCTTTCAAGGTCCCTGTTGTATTTCTTTATCAGCATAGCTCTGGAATGATGAAGTTCTCTAAAAAAGATGCAATTATATCACAAAAGTCCGATGTGTTCGGCGTCTCGAATTTTGGCCTTATATGCATCAGTTTCGAACCTAGATTTCGGTCAATAGTTGGGTTGCCCGGCTCCTATGTGTACCCCTTACGTTTCCGATAAATTTGGCTAAGGGCGTAACGGGAGAACCACTGCGATTGCGCCGCCAGGTCAATTGGCGTGGCGCCTCAGTGGAGAAAGCCGAAAACTGACTATCTAGGTAAGCGTAAACTGGTCTGCCATCCGGAGACCGCGTCAAGCGATGTGATCTTAGAGATCACCCGTGTTAAACGAAGGGCTTTTATCTTTTAGCCGAAGTGTGCTATGGCCTCGACCTCGGCCAAATAGGCCGAACACTTCCCACACCGGGGGCTGGACATCACCCCCACAGTCAAACTCCTATGGCTCAGTGAAAGACATCAAGCCACTATAGTCCGATTGCCTAGTTCCTCTAAGTCATCGACCGCCCATAGGTACCGAGACATTGGCTAAGGGTCAAGTATGGCTTAGGGAACACCCTTTGTATGACCTACATTGGGGCTGAAGCCGACGACTGGCCACTCTCATTTTAAAAAGTCCTATCAGAGGAATAATCGAATTACTAAATAAACACATATGGAACTTCAAGCCATTTTCATTTCAAACGATAAAGTTTTTACATCATACACCCCAGCATTCCGGACTACCTAAAAATACAGGGTGTCCTTAGGGCACATGGCCTCGGTGGTCCGAGCTCCCACCTCCACCTCGGTGAAGAACTGCTCGGCGGTCCGCGGCTTATCGGCAGAGGGGCCAGCAGCACAAGTCTCCGCATCAACTTTGCGAAAGTGAGTCTTCACGCAAGCTTATGCCCTCCGAGCCCCTTCGAAGCACGCGGACCTCTTCCAGCGATCAACGCAGGGCACGGCATCTCGAAGACGAGCCATCAGGCCGAAGAGACTCCTCGGCATGGCTTCGGCTGGCCACAGAGCAACGCAGAGGTCCTGGAGTGCTGGCCTTGTCATGCGAAACAGCTCGACCAACTGCTTCACTCGATGATTTAGCAGTTGCGCGGATGGGGACCCTGGGAATTGACCCCAGAAGGCTTTCTCCGCCTCATGACCCGCCAGCTGGCCGTAATAGGCCACCGCATCCTCCGCACTCTGTGGGAGATCCTCGAAGACCTCTGCGGAACGCCATAACTGGGTGAGCTCGACACACCCTTTGCTGCCAAACGCATACTACAGCAAAAATATCTTACCTGAGGTGATTTGTTCCACTTGCTGGAGCACCTCGCGGTCCGCACGAGCCGAGGTGTTGAGTTCGGAATGGGCACGATGAAGCTTCTCGAGCTCGTCTTTCGCACGCCGCCCCTCCTCCTGAAGTTTGTCGTGTGCTTCAAACACGCCCTTCAGGGTCTCCTCGACCTCCAGCACCCGTGCCTGGTGCTTCTCCCCGGCCGCCTTCTCGGCGGCCCGCGCCTTCTCGGCTGTGGCGGCAGCTGCTTTCTGCTGCCGCACTTCCTTCCGAGCACTTTTAAGCTCGGCTTTGAGCGTCTCCAGCTCCGCTGTCAACATTTTTAAGTCTTAGTTGTTTTCCTCAACATACAACACACAAAGCAAGTTTCACCTTGCTTACCTTGAGATCGCTCAAGTCTCCGGTTCATCTCCGCCATCTCTTCAGAGACGGAGTTCGGCACCAAGGTCGATACCTGTAATATAACAAAATCCTTATTAGAGGGAAAATGGTCTAGACCATCAACATGCTCCAGGACAGCCATTTCGGGTAGCGTCCTGTGAGCTACTCAACAAGCTCCTACTTACTCAAGCGACCCCGATGACAGTTTCTTGAAACCGACTTCGGGCTCGGGGGCTACTCACTCATTACGCCACTCAGCAGGCTACACTTTTTATGTCCTCGGACAAATTTCATAAAGACAAAGCAAACCGAATGCGCAGAAGGCGTACCTCGAAACCTGCTACAAGGTTTTTGAAGACCTCGTGCAGGCCGGCCTCTGCTGACCGGTAGCCTTCCAGCGCGGTGCTCCTCCTTAAGGGAGCAGCCCTTTAAAGCCTCCTCCACCTCCTCGGCCCACCCCGCGCCGGTCCGTCCTCGGACAGCAGGCTGGGGTGGAGGGATGACCTCGGATGGATCCACCCGAGGAGCCCCCGTCTGTGAAGGCGGCACCGAGGTAGACTCCTGCTGGGCCGATATTTGGCCCAGCCTTTCTTCGATGACCACGGGGCGTTCTGTCCCCGGGTCTTGTTGGGTCGAGGTTTCAACCTCGGCCATGACCGCCGCATCATCGGCCCCCGCCATGTTGACCTCGGGGGCCGGGGTGGATGTCGCCTCCCCCAGACCGACTTGCATCGGGGGAGAAGCAGCGGGCTCTGGAGTCCCGCTGGCGGACGACAACCCGTTCGAGGAGCCGCTGGGGATCACCTTCGGCGGACTGTGTATGAAAAGTTGTTTCTGTAAAAATTTCCCTTGATGAAACAATGACTCAAGCAAAGGAGACAAGGATAAGGGCTTACCCTCGAGGCACCGGCTTCTTCCTCCCCGTTATGAGGGGGTCTTCCTCTGAGTCACCGGAGAGCTCGGCTCTCTCCGACGACTTGTTGGCGGCCTCAGATGAGGCTCGCCTCAGCCTCTTTTGGCCCTTCGGTGGCATGCCCACGTCGGCGTCTTCTGACATCAACCTCTTCCCCTTCGGGGGGGGGGGAATCTCCTCCTCGCCCTCCTCGGCGCGGCCGTCTTGAGCGGCGGAGGTGTGGGTCTCCTCTGATTGGGTGACCGAAGTCCCCCGGGTTCGAGCACTAGACTTCCCTGTTTGGGTCTTCGTCCCTTTGGAGGCCACCACATGTGGCTCCTCGGTGATGAGCGCCGAGAGCAGGGGAGTTTGGGGTTGTTCCGGCAATGGGGATGGGCATCGTACCCCCTTTACCCATGCCGACCACTTCTGCAAAATGTCAAAACACGACGGCCCAAATAAAGACTTTACTCCTCGAAGCAGTAAGTAAAGAATGAAAGATTGAAGGATGGAACCACTCACCGGGGGGCCTCATAGCCGTGTTCGAGGCCGCGGTCCTCTCCCTCCTGGGGAATCTTGTCCTTGGCCAGTTTCATGAGTTTTGTCCACATAGTGGCCAAGGTGGAGCGGAAGAAGGTGTTGATGGTGTCCATGTCCTCGAGCTTCTGTGCCCACATCGGGGTGGCTCGAAGTTGGAGAGGAAGGATGCGGCGGTTGAGCATGACGTTGATGACATCGGCCAGCTCAGCCTTCCCCGTGGTGGTCCACCACATGATCCTCTTGACTAGGGTCTCTACCTCTTCGGGCTTCCCCCAGGCGACGCCCTTTTCCTTCCAAGACTTGAGTTTCTTGGGAGGCCCGGCCGAGAAGGCTGGGACCTCGGTTTGACCAGCGGCAAGGGGTTCGATGATATAGAACCATTCCTTTTGCCATCTCCTTCACCGTTTCGATGAAGGTGCCCTTGAACCAGGTGGCTTCCTGGTTCTTGCTGATCATTGCCCCTCCGCACTCCGCAAGTTCGGAGCCGCTTGACTTTGGTTTAATCGCCGAGGCCGAAGTGTGGCTCACAGCGGAGGAAGGCCTCGCAGACTGTTATGAAAGCGGCGAGGTGGAGAATGGAGTTGGGGGCTAGGTGATGGAAATCTAACCCGTAGTAAAACATGATCCCGCGCACGAAAGGGTGCAGCGGGAACCCCAGGCCTCGGATGAGGTGGGGGACAAAGACCACCCGCTCCCCGGCGTTGGGAGCGGGTACCAGCTCGTCGGCCTCTGGAGCGCGGGCGGCGACGGCAGGGGCTAGATACCCCGCGTTGCGCAGCTCGGCGATGGTCACCGCCGTCACGGTGGAGCCGCCCCAGTGCCCCTTAAGGGTATCGGCCATGGCTGATGGAGAAATCAAACTTGCGTACGAGAAAGGCGTAAGGGTTGGATCTGGGCGTTGGAGCTAGACGAAGCGGCAGCAAGGGAGGAATGGGAGCGTGGGCTATCGCGTTGTTCTCCCCATTGCTTTTATAAGCCTATGATAGGCCAAGAGCCCCCTTTGCTGCGTCGATAAATTCGTGATTATTATCAAAGATGCCGTTGAAACATATGTGGAAACGAAATTTTGATGATATCCCTATGAAAGTGGGCACGATCTCTGCCTCGACGGGACGTGCCAGTAAAGGAGCCGCCTCGAAACGCGATTTGAGGGGAGGCAGTAAACTGCTCAACATGTCGTGGGGCGGGCCTCTCCGATAAAGCTGTCAGGCCGGATTAGATTGTTCATACCGGCACAGCAAGCCTTCGAGGCTAAGATACTTGCTCACCTCGGATAGGGTACAAACTCGGTTGGACCACGGATGTCGCTGCTCTATTAATAGAATTCGAAATGTAAGGTGGAACTCGTCTGTCAAGCCGGAGAATCCGGATCCGAAGTGATGGTTCAAAGTCGTCCTCGGCGTAGAAGACCAGTTCGGGGGCTACTGACAGTGTCCTGGATTAGGGGGTGCCAACCAAGCCGGCCCGTCTCCTCGGATGGGCCGATATGCCCTCGTACGTGATCAAGATGGACTCCGGAGGTCGCACATGGGAGACGTGATCAAGACTGCATCTACCGAAGACTTGCAGTACACTTCAAGATTATTCCGGCCGCCTTACTCCAAGATACCGACCTTGTAACCCTAGATACCCTCCCTGGCGTGTATATAAGCCATAGGGTTTAGCCCGTAGGGGACATCAGCGCAACATCAAACACCATGCTCTAGTAGTTAGATACCTATTACGATCTCGAGGTAGATCAACTCTGTACTCGATACACCTCCATTAATATAAACAGAAGCAGGACGTAGGGTTTTACCTCCATCAAGAGGGCCCGAACCTGGGTAAAACATCGTCTCCTTTTGTCTCTGTTACTATCGATCCGAGATCCGCAGCTCGGGACCCCCTACCCCGAGGTCTGCCGGTTTTTACACCGACAAATAGGTGCAGAGGTTAAGGCTTTCTTAAGTGTTTCAAAGGCTTCTACACAATCATCATCAAAAACAAATGGAACATCTTTTTGCAAGAGATTAGTGAGAGGCCTAGAAATTTTAGAGAAGTCTTTAATAAACCTTCTATAAAAACCAGCATGACCAAGGAAACTTCTTATACCTTTAATATCTTTAGGATATGGCATTTTCTCAATTGCATCAACTTTAGCCTTATCTACTTCAATACCTCGTTCGGAAATTTTATGCCCCAAGACAATACCTTCATTCACCATAAAGTGGCACTTCTCCCAATTCAAGACAAGATTAGTTTGTTCACACCTCTGCAAAACTCGATCAAGGTTGCTTAAGTAATCATCAAAAGAAGTTCTGTAAACAGAAAAATCATCCATGAAAACCTCAACAATCTTTTCACAAAAGTCAGAGAATATAGCAGTCATACATCTTTGAAAGGTAGTAGGTGCATTGCATAAACCAAATGGCATACGTCTATAAGCATAAGTTCCAAAAGGACAAGTAAAGGTGGTTTTCTCTTGGTCGGCTTGTGATACAGGTATTTGAGAGAAACCAGAATATCCATCAAGAAAGCAAAAGTGTGTATGCTTGGACAATCTTTCTAACATTTGATCAATAAAAGGTAAGGGGTAATGATCTTTTCTAGTGGCTTTGTTTAATTTTCTAAATTCAATTACCATCCTGTAACCAGTTACAATTCTTTGTGGAATGAGTTCATTTTTCTCGTTAGGAACAACAGTAATGCCTCCTTTCTTAGGGACACAATGAACGGGACTTACCCATCTACTATCAGCTATGGGATAGATTATACCTACTTCCAGAAGCTTTAATATTTCAGTTCTTACCACCTCCTTCATCTTAGGATTTAATCGTCGTTGGTGGTCGATAACTGGTTTAGCATCAGGCTCCATATTAATTTTGTGCTGACATAGAGTGGGACTAATGCCCTTAAGATCATCAAGAGTATATCCAATAGCAGCACGGTGCTTCCTCAGAGTTTTTAGTAATCTCTTTTCTTCATGCTCTGAAAGGTTAGCACTGATAATAACAGGATATATCTTCTTTTCATCTAGATAAGCATATTTCAATGTATCAGGTAATTGCTTCAATTCAAATACAGGGTCACCCTTAGGTGGAGGAGGACCTCCAAGAGTTTCAATAGGCAAATTGTGTTTAAGGATAGGTGGTTGATCAAAGAACATCTTATCTATTTCATTTCTTTCATTCATGTGCATATCATTTTCATGGTCTAGCAAATATTGTTCTAACGGATCAGTAGGAGGTACGGCAATAGAAGCAAGACCAATAATTTCATCTTTACTAGGCAATTCTTTATCATGAGGTTGTCTACGAAACTTGGAGAAATTAAACTCATGAGATATACCACCAAAATTAACACTAACAGTTTCTTTAGCGCAATCAATCTTGGCATTAACAGTGTTCAAGAAAGGTCTACCAAATATAATGGGACAAAAATTATCTCGTGGAGAACCGAGGACTAGAAAATCAGTAGGGTATTTTATTTTTCCACACAAGACTTCAACATCTCTAACGATCCCAAGCGGCGTAATGGTATCTCTGTTTGCAAGCTTAATAGTAACATCAATGTCCTCTATTTCAATAGGTGCAATATCATCCATTATTTCTTGATATAAGGTAAACGGAATAGCACTCACACTAGCACCCAAATCACATAAGCCATGATAACAATGATCTCCTATTTTAATAGAGACAACAGGCATGCCTACTACAGGTCTGTTTTTATCTTTAGGATCGGGCTTAGCAATTCTAGTTGCTTCATCGCAGAAGTAAATAACATGCCCATCTATATTATCGACCAAGAGATCTTTAACCATAGCAACATTAGGTTCAACTTTAATTTGTTCAGAGGGTCTAGGTGCTCTAATATTACTTTTCTTAACCATAGTTGAAACTTTAGCATGTTCCTTAATCCTAACAAGAAAATGTGGTTTCTCAATATAAGCAGTAGGCACAACTGGATCAACATGGTAAACAATTGTTTCTTCTTTAACACTAACGGGTTCCTCAATCTTTTCTTTAACAGGGGGATGATATTTAAACCACTTCTCCTTAGGGAGATCAACATGAGTAGCAAATGATTCACAAAAGGAGGCTACTATCTCAGAGTCAAGTCCATATTTAGTGCTAAACTTATGAAAAGCATCGGTATCCATAAACGATTTAACACAATCATACTCAAGTGTTATACCTGACTCATTACCTTTGTCGAGTTCCCAATCTTCAGAGTTGCATTTAATTCTTTCCAGAAGATCCCATCTGAATTCAATAGTTTTCTTCATAAAGGAGCCAGTCGAAGAAGAGTCGAGCATGGTTTGATCATCATGAGAAAGCCGAGCATAAAAATTCTGTAAGATAATTTCTCTTGAGAGTTCATGATTAGGGCATGTGTACATCATGTACTTAAGCCTCCCCCAAGCTTGAGCGATGCTTTCTCCTTCACGAGGCCAAAAATTATATATATAATTCCGATCACGATGAACCAGATGCATAGTATAAAACTTTTGATGAAATTCCAATTTCAATCGATTCCAATCCCACGTTCCAATATCATCACATAGCCTATACCATGTCAATGCCTTTCCCTTCAAAGATAAAGGGAAAACCTTCTGCTTAACTTCATCTCCGGGTAAACCTGCAAGCTTAAATAATCCACAAACTTCATCAACATAGATTAGGTGCATATCAGGATGTAGTGTTCCATCTCCTGCATAAGGATTAGCTAGCAGTTTCTCTATCATACCCGAAGGAATCTCATAATAAATATTTTCAGTACGTGTAGTAGGTTGAGGAGCAACTCTTTGTGCTTCCGGTCGAGGTGAAGATACCCCGAACAAACCCCTCAAAGAATTACTTTCCATAGTGACAAGTGACAATAAATTTCAGCACGTAATATAAATGTTTCCTTACCAAATTCCACTCATCAAAGGCGCTTCACTCCCCGGCAACGGCGCCAGAAAAGAGTCTTGATGACCCACAAGTATAGGGGATCAATCATAGTCCTTTCGATAAGTAAGAGTGTCGAACCCAACGAGGAGCAGAAGGAAATCACAAGCGGTTTTCAGCAAGGTATTTTCTGCAAGCACTGAAATTATCGGTAACGAGTAGTTTGATAGCAAGATAATTTGTAACAAGTGACAAGTAGCAATAGTAACTAAGGTGTAGCAAGGTAGCCCAATCCTTTTTTTGCAAAGGACAGGCCAGAACGATCTATTATAATAAGCTAGACGTTCTCGAGGACACATGGGAATTTCATCTAGTCACTTTCATCATGTTTGTTTGATTCGCGTTCGCTACTTTGATAATTTGATATGTGGGTGGACCGGTGCTTGGGTGCTGTTCTTACTTGAACAAGCCTCCCACTTATGATTAACCCCTCTCGCAAGCATCCGCAACTAAGAAAGAATAATTAAGATAAATCTAACCACATCATTAAACATATGGATCCAAATCAGCCCCTTACGGAATAGCGCATAAACTAGGGTTTAAGCTTCTGTCACTCTAGCAACCCATCATCTAATTACTACTCCACAGTGCATTCCATTAGGCCCAAAGATGGTGAAGTGTCATGTAGTCGACGTTCACATGACACCACTAAGAAAATCAACAACATTCATATCATCAAAATCTCAAACGAATACCAAATTCACATGATTACTTATGACAAGACTTCTCCCATGTCCTCAAGAACAAAAGTAACTACTCACACATCATATTCATGTCCAAGATCAGAGGGGTATTGAATAGCATAATGGATCTGAACATATAATCTTCCACCAAATAAACCAACTAGCATCAAATACGAGATGTAATCAACACTACTAGCAACCCACATGTACCAATCTGAGGTTTTGAGACAAAGATTGAATACAAGAGATGAACTAGGGTTTGAGATGAGATGGTGCTGGTGAAGATGTTGATGAAGATTGGTCCTCCCACGATGAGAGGATCGTTGGTGATGACGATGGCTTCGATTTCCCCCTCCCGGAGGGAAGTATCCCCGGCGGAATCGCTCCGCCGGAGAGCAAAAGTGCTCCTGCCCAAGTTTCGCCTCAAGATGGTGGCGCTCCATCCCAAAAGTCTTCTCTTTATTTTTTCTAGGGAAAATGGGTTTATATACCAGAAAATGGGCACCGGAGGATGGCCAGGGGCCCCACAAGCCACCAGGGCGCGCCTGGGGGGTGGCGCGCCCTAGTGCCTCGTGGGCACCTGGGTGGCCCCCTCTGGTACTTCTTTTCTCCAGTATTTTTTATTTATTCCAAAATAAATCTCTGTGAAATTTCAGCTCATTTGGAGATGTGTAGAATAGGTATCTCTGACATAGCTTTTTCCGGTCCAGAATTCCAACTGCCGGCAATCTCCCTCCTTATGTAAATCTTGCATATTAAGAGAGAAAAGGCATTAGAATTGCTCCACAAAGTGTTATATTGATTAAAAACACTACAAATAACAGTAGGAAAACATGATGCAAAATGGACGTATCAATAGTCTCACATCAACGCGGCTAATCAACGGGCTATGGAGATGCCCATCAATTAATCTCAATGCGAGGAGTAGGGATTGCCATGCAACGGATGCACTAAGAGCTATAAGTGTATGAAAGCTCAACATGAAAACTAAGTGGGTGTGCATCCAACTTGCTTGCTCATGAAGACCTCGGGCATTTGAGGAAGTCCATCATCGAAATATACAAGCCAAGTTCTATAATGAAAAATTCCCACAAGTATATGAAAGTGACAAAATAGGAGACTCGCTATATGAAAAATAAGGTGCTACTTTGAAGCACAAGTATGGAAAAGGATAGTAACACTGCCCCTTCTCTCTTTTTCTCTCATTTTATTTTTTTCTTTTCTTTTTCTTTTTTCTTTTTTTTCTTTTCTTTTTCCCTTTTTTTGTGGGCTCTTTTTGGCCTCTTCTTTTTCCCCTCTACTTCTATTTACTTACAACTCAAAAGAAAATTACAACTAGAAACTAGAACAAAAATATGACTCTATATGAATGCCTCTGGCAGTGTACCAGGATGTGCAATGATACTAGCGTAACATGTATAAAAAAATGATGAACGGTGGCTGAGCCACAAATACTATGTCAGCTATATGATCATGCAAAGCAATATGACAATGACGATGTGTGTCATAAAAACGGAACGGTGAAAGTTACATGGCAATATATCTTGGAATGGCTATGGAAATGCCATGATAGGTTGGTATGGTGGCTGTTTTGAGGAAGATATAAGGAGGCTTATGTGTGATAGAGTGTATCATATCACGGGGTTTGGATGCACCGGCGAAGTTTGCACCAACTCTCGATGTGAGAAAGGGCAATGCACGGTACCGAAGAGGCTAGCAAATTGCGGAAAGGCGAGAGTGCGTATAATCCATGGACTCACATTAGTCATAAAGAACTCATATACTTATTGCGAAATTCTGTTAGCCCTCGAAGCAAAGTACTACTACACATTCCCCTAGGGGGAAGGTTGGTAGGAGTTAACCATCGCGTGCCCTCGACCGCCACAGAAAGGAAGACAATCAATAATAAATAATGCTCCAACTTCTTAGCATAACGACAGATCATACGTGCATGCTTCGGGAATCACAAACCTTAGCACCAATATTCTTACTAAACCACAATTATCTACTAGCACTTCCCACATATTACCATCTTAATATCGCAAAACTATTGCAAGGAATCAAACTTATCATATTCAGTGATCTACATGAAAGTTTTTATTATATCCCTCTTGAATACCTATCATATTAGGACCAAATTCATAATCCGTGCATATTACCATTGCTATTTATTAGACTCTCAAAAAGATATAAGTGAAGCATGAGAGTGCAACTTTAAAATATAACCACCGCCATGCTCTAAAAGATATAAGTGAAGCACTAGAGCAACTACCTAGCTCAAAAGATATAAGTGAAGCACAGGGTCGGGCCCATAGGTGTGCAGAATGTGTGGCCCGAACAGGGCCCATAAATTTTAGGGGCCCCAAATTTTTTATGTAGGCCTATGTATATTTTCTCCTGGGCACTGGGCCGCTCATGGCACTGGGCCGCTGGCGCCTGGCGCTTCCACGCGACTCCGTGTGAGGCCGCTGCTTGATGCGATGCCTCGATCAAAAACAGAACGAGATCGATCGCATCCAGAGGAAATTGGCAGACGACACGGCGCATCCAGACCAGGTCAAAATCGATCGCATCGCATCAAGAGGAGGCGGCGGGCGACACAACGATAGGCGGGGCAACAAGCCTTCCGAGTTCCGATTAACTTCGTCTGAAGTCTGATGAACATGTTCCTCTCGCCATAGCCAAAACAGGTAGATCAACAAAACATGTTCCTCTCGCCGCGCTAGTCATGTGTGAGCATAGATATCATGGTGGGTTCCCCGTCTTGATTTGATACCGGCATGAGTTAAACAATTCGTCAATACCACCCACAAAAAAAAACAATTCATCAATACGTGCATGGTCCAGGCCCGAGTTTAAGTGTTTAACTGCTCCTGCGGGCTGCCGCTGGCTTGTCCTCCTGATTAACTTTGGCTCCAACATCCTACTCCTAATTCCAAAATCCTAATTCGCTTTTGGCAGGGCTCGTTACTTCGTTAGAGATTGGTTCTTGCCTCCTTGATTAAAGATCATAGTATAGCAGTTCATCCGGACAGGACACGAGACTAGGTGAGTTGGACCGTTCGTCTAATTGCCAAACATTGACACATAATCTTCAATTGATATCCGCTGACTGCTGCCATATCACTTCGATTTTATTTTATTCATCTTTTTTATCTCGTGTTTCAATAATACAGATTTGAGTCATCATGGGGAGAAGATTGATCACAAGGATATCATTGAAGATTTCACTTCAAAGAATACTAAAAGAATGATGCTATTCAAATAAATATTATACAACAGGGAGTTGAATAGGTATGATTTTTTATGTATCCAACTGTTATGTAAGACATTATATCATATACATTATAATTGCTCGTTACTTCATTTTTTCTAGTGAGATAGGGCCCCACTTTTTAGTTTCGCACAGGGCCCCGGATATTGCCGGCCCGGCCCTGGTGAAGCACATAGAGTATTCTAACAAATCACGATTAATGTGTGTCCCTCTCAAAAAGGTATGTTCAGCAAAGATGATTGTGACAAACTAAAAAGCAAACAAACTATAGCACAAGACGCTCCAAGTAAAACACATATCATGTGATGAATAAAAATATAGCTCCAAGTGAGTTACCGATAGACTGTAGACGAAAGAGGGGATGCCTTCCGGGGCATCCCCAAGCTTAGACGCTTGAGTCTTCCTTGAATTGAATATTACCTTGGGGTGCCTTGGTCATCCCCAAGCTTAGGCTCTTGCCACTCCTTATTCTTTTATCCATCGTAGTCTCACCCAAAACTTGAAAACTTCAGCACACAAAACTCAACAAAAACCTCGTGAGATCCATTAGTATAACAAATAAATCTTAAACTTTAGGTGTTGTTGTAAATTGATTCATATTTAATATTTGCATAATGCTACTATACTCCAACTACTCATACCCCCGGATACGATCCATAGATTCATCAAAATAAGCAAACTATGCAACAAAAAACAGAATCTGTCTAAAATAGAATAGTCTGTAAAGATCTATTTAGAAGTCATATTTCTGTAACTCCAAAAATTCTGAAACATTAGGAAAACGTAAACAATTCATATACCAATACTTTGTAAAAAATTCAGATTTTTCTGACGCTCCAGTACAGAATCAAAAATCAAATACTCGATGCAAAACTTTTTGTTTTCCAAATAGCATCAATTATACTATCATCCAAATCATCCCAAAGGTATTACTTGTCACAAACGCTAATTAAAACATAAAAATCATAACAGAGGCTATAATTGTGTAAACACACAAGAACAGAAAGTAAAACAAAAATTTATTTTATTCATTGGTTGCCTCCCAACAAGCGCTATTGTTTTATGCCCCTAGCTAGGCATAATGCATAGTTTCAAGTGTTGTCATCCTTGAAATTAATTCCATAGGTGGACCTCATAATAGATTCATATGGTGGCTTAATTCTCTTTCTAGGGAAGTGTTTCATCCCTTTATTTAATGGAAATTGAAATCTTATATTACCTTCTTTCATATCGATAATAGCACCTACAGTTCGTAGGAAAGGCCAACCAAGTATTATAGGACAAGAAGGATTGCATTCAATATCAAGAACAATAAAATCCATGGGCACATAATTTCTATTAGCAAGAATAAGCACATCATTTATTCTACCCGATGGTTTTTTAATAGTGGAATCCGCAAGATGCAAATTAAGGGAACAAGGATCCATATCGGTGAGACCTAGTACATCACACAAAGATTTTGGTATAGTGGAGACGCTAGCCCCAAGATCACATAAAGCATTACATTCATAATCTTTAATTTTGACTTTAATAGTAGGTTCCCATTCATCTTGTAATTTTCAAGGAATTGAAACTTCCAACTCAAGTTTTTCTTCATGAGCTTTCATCATAGCTTCTACAATATGTTTAGTGAAAGCCTTATTTTGTTCATATGCATTTGGTGAATTAAATGGATTGCAACAAGGAAATACACTCAATTAAAGAACAATTATCATAATTAAAGTCCTTGTAATCCAAAGTAGTGGGTGCATTACTATTTAAAGTTTTGACCTCTCCAAACCCACTTTTTTCATTTTTATCATTATGATCATCACTCTCCAAATAATTGGGATGCCTTCTAGCTAAAGTTGACTCATCTTCAGTCCCTTTTTCATCAAGCTTTATGTTACTAAATAGGGATTTAATAGGTGAGACACCAATCATTTTAATATCTTCATCATTACTACGATAGAAACCGGGTGGAATGGCTTTTTCTAAGAATTCTCGCTTAGCTCTCAACCAAGCGGTCCTTTCTTTACTTTAATTAATGGAGACATAGATAGCTTTAATAGACTCATTTATATCATGCTTGGGTGGCAAAATTTTAATTTTGATATTTTCCACATCATGAGCAATTCTATCCATGTTCCTAGACAATTCATCAACTTTATTCAATTTTTCTTCTATCATAGCATTAAAATTCTTTTGACAATTAATAAATTCTTTAATATTAGTTTCAAGATCAGAGGGTATCCTATTATTATTATTATTATTATATGGATTACCATAGGAATTACCATAATTATTAGAGGAATTTCCAGGAAACTGTCTAGGATTGAAATTACCCCTATAAACATTGTTGTTGAAATTATTTCTAGAGACAAAATTCACATCAATAACATTATTATTTTGCTCAATAAAAGTAGACAATGGCACATCATTAGGATCAATATGAGCACTTTTACTAGCAACAAATTTCATAAGAGCATCCATCTTATCACTCAAAGTATTAATTTCTTCAACAGAATTTACCTTCTTACCAGTTGGAGTTCTTTCAGTGTGCCATTGAGAATAATTTTTCATAATATTATCTAGGAGTTTTGTAGCTTCTCCCAATGTAATTTCCATAAAAGTACCACCTGCGGCAGAGTCTAGCAAATTTCTAGAAACAAAGTTTAGTCCCGCATAAAATTTTTGTATGATCATCCATAAACTTAAACCATGTGTTGGGAAATTTCTTATCATTAATTTCATTCTCTCCCAAGATTGTGCAACATGCTCATGTTCAAGTTGCTTAAAATTCATAATTTGATTTCTTAAAGAAATAGTCTTACCGGGAGGAAAATACTTAGCAATAAAAGCATCCTTACACTTGTCCCAAGAATCAATACTATTTCTAGGCAAGGATGAAAACCAAGTTTTAGCACGACCTCGTAATGAGAACGGAAATAATTTCAATTTGACAATATCATTATCCACATCTTTTTTCTTTTGCATATCACAAAGTTCAACGAAAGTATTTAGATGGGATGCAGCATCTTCATTAGGACTACTAGAAAATTGTTCTTCCATAACAAGATTAAGCAAAGCAGCATTAATGTCACATGACTCCGCACTAGTGGCGGGAGGAGCAATAGGAGTACTAATAAAATCATTATTATTATTATTGGAAAAGTCACACAATTTTCTGTTTTCTTGAGACATCACGACGAAGCAAGCAAACTAGCAAACTAGCAAACAAGCAAACGAAAATATTTTTGTGTTTTTGTAAAATTGTTTTAGAAGTGGGGGAGATGAAAACGAGAGGCAAATGCAAATAAAAAGGCAAATAAAATAAATGCAAATGGATGATAGTTTGTGCGAAGGTACTTGATAATTTTGGTGATGTCTCCCCGGCAACGGCGCCAGAAATTCTTCCTGCTACTTGTAGACTGCGTTGGTATTTCCCCGAAGAGGAGAGGATGATGCAGTATAGTAGAGATAAGTATTTCCCTCAGTTAAGAACAAAGGTTATCAATCCAGTAGGAGAACCACGCAAAATCCCTTTAGCAGCACCTACGCACACAAAAGCAAACACGTGCATCCAACACAAATAAGAGGGTTGTCAATCCTCATAGCGGTTATTTGCAAGGATTAATTCTGATAGTGATAGATAGATAAAGTAAAATACTAAATAAAATAAAAGTAAATAAATTGCAGCAAGGTATTTTTGGTTTTTAATATATGATAAAAGTAGACCCGGGGGCCATAGTTTTCACTAGAGGCTTCTCTTTCGAACACATAGCATATGGTGGGTAAACAAATTACTGTTGGGTAATTGATAGAAAAGCAAATAATTATGACGGATTCATGGCAATGATCATGTATATAGGCATCATGTCCGAGACAAGTAGACCGACTCCTGCCTGCATCTACTACTATTACTCCACCCATCGACCGCTATTCAGCATGCATCTAGGGTATTAAGTACAAAACAGAGTAACGCCTTAAGCAAGATGACATGATGTAGGCAAAGTAAACCCAAGCAATATGAATAAACCCCATCTTTTTATCCTTAACGGCAACAATAAAAATATGTGCCATGTCCCTTTCTGTCACTGGGATTGAGCACCGCAAGATTGAACCCATCACAAAGCACCTCTCTCATTGCAAGATGAACCAATCTAGTTGGCCAAACCAAATCGATAGATCGAAGAGAAATACAAAGCTATAACAATCATGCATAAAAGAGTTCAGAGAAGACTCAAATATTTCTCATGAATAATATGATCATAAACTCATAATTCATTGGATCCCAACAAACACACCGCAAAAGAAGATTACATCGGATAGAACTCCAAGAACATCGAAGAGAACATGGTATTGAAGATCAAAGAGAGAGAAGAAGCCAACTAGCTACTAGCTATGGACCTGTAGGTCTGTGGTAAACTATTCACACATCATCGGAAGGGCAGCAAGGTTGATGAAGAAGCCCTCCGTGATCGATACCCCCTCCGGCAGAGTACCGGAAAAGGCCTCCAGATGGGATCGCGGAAGAACAGAGGCTTGCGGCGGCGGAAAGGTTTTCTCTTCTGTCTCTCTGGTATATTGGGAATATTTGGGAATTTATAGCGTTGGAATTAGGTCAAGAGGTGCCACGAGGGGCCCACAAGCCTGGGGGCGCGCCCTACCCCCCAGGGCGCGCCTCCCGAGCTTGTCGCTCCCTCATTGCTCGTTTGGTCTTCTCCCGAAGCTTCGAGGGTCCCTTCTGGTCCAGAGAAAATTAATCCAAAGTTTTTCTTCGTTTGGACTCCGTTTGATATTGATTTTCTGAAAAGGCAAAAGCAAGCAAAAAACAGCAACTGGCACTGGGCACTGGGTTAATAGGTTAGTCCCAAAAAATGATATATAATGGCATATAATTGCATATAAAACATCCAAGATTGATACTATAATAGCATGGAACAATCAAAAATTATAGATACGTTGGAGACGTATCACCGACAGACGGGCGTGCCCACAGTACAGACGGCGCAGTGGCCGGAGAATTACAAACCGTCGTACTACTACGCCGCCAAGAAGCTCGGAACCCCTACCGGTACGGCTCCTTACATCGTCGACGTTAACGCGGCGCCGCTCTTCTCCGAGTATGCTTCGCCGCAGCTCATCCGGGCGCGGACGGCGGGCGGGGAGCAGATGGGTGCCCGCACGCTGTTTGCTGCAATGCCTAGAGCGGGAGAGCCGGCGTACGACGCCGGGGACAGGGAGATGCTGGACATCATCCACGACGGAGGCGATGGAGGAAGAGGGGGCTATGAGGACGGGCAGGTGGAAGACTCGAATCCCACCCAGTTCGGCAACTGCCAGCAGCAGCAGACCTACACCCAGACGGCGACGCAATAGTCCTACACCCAGACCGGCGATGGCACACAGCAACAGCAGCACTGGGCCGATGGAGAGCAGTAGCCGGAGGGGGAGGAGGAGGACGGTGAGGACGATGATCCGGATGAGACAGCCGGCGATCCGAAGAAGAAGGGTAGAGGAGAAAGTTTCAACATGCGGGGGGATGAGCTGTTGTGCGATGCATGGTTGGCCACTAGCATTGATATGATCCAAGGCACGGAGCAGAAGGGCACAACCTTTTGGAAGAACATTCACATATGGTTCCATGAACACAAGCATTTCGCGCCCTACTCCGACACGATCATCCGCAACCGTGAATGGAAGTCCCTCAACCATCGATGGTACACCATCCAAGAGGCCGTGTCCAAGTATTGCGGGCACTTGAAGCAGCTCATCGCACGGTGGCCTAGCGGTGCTCAAATCATCAAGCAAGTAAGTTGATGACTAGCCGGACATGCATTCTTTTATTGCTCACTTGCCGGATATGCTTAGTTCTGTGGATCACTACCCATAGATGCATAATTATGTTGATCACTAGCCGGAGATGCATAGTTTTGTTGATCACTAGCCGGACATGCATTGTTTTGTTGCTCACTAGCCGGATATGCATTGTTTTGTAGACTACTCGTGCTTGTGTGGTGTACAAGAAGTTGGAGAAGAAGTCCTTCACCGTCATGCATTGTTGGTTGAAGTTGAATGGGCAACCGAAGTGGAACCTTTTCATTGCCAAGACCGCCGCCCAAGCCAACGAGGAAGAAACCGGTGACCCTACCAACCCAACCAAGAACCGCTGAAGAAGGTTAGAAGAAATTTACGGGGGAAGAAGTGGGAGGAGGAGAGGGCGAAGTGAGAAGGTGCGGCGGCCAAGCTAACGGATAGGTTCGAGGACATTTTGGCGAAGAAGGAGGAGGCATGCGTGAAGCGCTCGGACATCAAGGAGGAGAAGAAGGCGGAGAGGTTCAAATTGTTGATGGAGGCGACGGACAAGAAGCTCAAACTCAAAGAGAGGAGGGCCATGATCGAAGAGAGGAAGGCCGCGCTCGAGGAAAAGAAGGCCGCGATCGAGGAAAAGAGGGTGAAGATCGCCGCCAATGCGGAGGACGCCAAGATGTTGACCTTGAATGTGGACTCTTTGGATGCCGACGCAAGAATGATCGTGCAATCCGTCCGATATCAGATGTTGTAGCGGCAGAAAGATCAGTTGGCGGCGGCGGAGAATGAGGACAAGGCGGAGACAGACGCGGAGGAGGATGCTGAGGCTGTCTACGCGGCGGCGACGTCACCTTCTTGATCCGAGAGCAGACGGCGGGCATTGCCGGTCCGACAGGGCAGAGATGCACGGACTGTCTGACTGATGTTCTTTTGAATTCAGGCATGTAAAAACTAAGCATACTTGTCTCTATTTGGTTGTGATTGGGCATGCGATCCGGCGCTCGTGTGAACCCGCGCGCTATGTGGATCGGAGCACATTTGAATTTGAATTTACTGCCGGACATATACATGATAGCGCTGGATGGCGGTCTCCCGCGTCCGTTTTTGCGGACTGGTCTCCCTTTCCGCGGATAGATGTGGGAGGAAATTTGCGAGTCGCCATTGGAGATGTCTTAAAGCACCCAATTGGCTGCTAAGGCGCTTCCATTATTGTGCAAAAGCTAAAATTGAACAGGGAATATATCACCGTTGTTTGACTTGGCACCAAATTTCACTATACCAAGCGGAACTATTATGTAATAAAATTATGATTTGAGATGCCCACCCATTTCGCCTGAGAAGCCTTTATCGAAAGAAAAGAAAAATGGCCTGAGAAGGGAACCCATCGGATCAGCTAGTGCTCGGTTGGGTCATCTTTGTCGATCTCGTTAGATGCACACAGAAGAAAGAGCGAACCCCACATGTCAGAGGGCGAACAGCCGGGAGCAAAAATCTATGGAGCGTAGAGGTTGTCATTACGTGCGGCCGGTCCTATCAGGGAGGCAGGGGGGGGGGGGGGGGGGGAATAAGGGTGATTTGAATGAATTCAGCTTGAGCGGTAGCGGTTGGAGCTCATCAGCGCGTCATCATGCACTGCTATATTTGTGCGTTGCTGAGTCATGTCATCATTGTTAATATGGTACTATGCGCTACTCCAGCTCTCCAAATCTCTCTAGCTAACTCCGTGCGTAGGCTTCCAAGAACTATATTAGTAGCATCAGTTCAGATGGCACTAGGGATCTTTGCAAAGGACAAGTCATCGTTTTATTCAGAGGATACTAATGTAATTTCTGGGTACTTACTGGGAAAAAAAAACCTACGGTGTCCGTCTGCAGCTAGATTAATTGGAGTACACTTGCGCAGCCGTGGGGACATTGTTTGTGCTGGCTTTACGCATGATCGTGTGAGTTGACTTCGTCGGTAGGTTAACATTCCATTCGGGAGGACTGCAATATGACTTGACAAGGATGGAAGAGAAAGCGTGCGTACATACATCCGATATAGGAGTATGGTTTAGACTTTAGAGTATCGGAATCGGAACCAAGTGGCACGCATCAACAGCAAAGTGACTAGTGCTCATCGCTGTTGTTGTTGTACGAGATCGATATATGTCAACCCGCGCAACAATTCCAAGCTTCCAACCCTTGACATTTTCTGGAGTGATCAACTGACCTCATTTTTGTACAGTACGTAGTTTTTTCTTTCTTTCTTTAAGAAACTGCACAAGTGAGCTGCGTATTTCATTTCATCAACAGGAGAGCGGCTGATAGCCAAGGCAAAAGCCTTGCCGACTTCATTAATTAATATAGATGGATACTACGATATGTGCAGAGAGACGACATGGGCACCAAGGCAGAATTACATGCTTGACGACAACACTTTTCTCTAGTGGGGATTGGTCAGGACAAAGGGCATTTTCCACCTTCCCTTTTTCCGGGGTGCGACGGAGATGGTTCATATGAATACAACACAGGGTCCGTGTCATGTTTGAGCAGTTGAGCTAGCTACATTGCTTTTTAACATACCATTCAAGATGTATGGGGTCCGGTGCGGTGCGCCCTACATGTATGTACGCACTATTTGGGATTAGGAGGATAAGTGCTAACCAGTTCCCAAAGGACGCACGTACTGGCCGGCTCTCTGTGGGTGAAAACTACTACAAGTGGCTTTCTCGATCGAGATGGATAACCACCGAGCCCCTTTTCCATATGAGATGTAGACAAATCTACAGACGAAACAAAGGCTTCGACATAAGTTCAACTCAAAATTGAAAAGAAAAGAGAAGGTGCTCAAATAGTACACATGGATATACACACGCGATAGACAGACGGACGTAGCTGTCCAGTAGAACGTATAAGGGCATCTCCAACGCCAGCCCGACGTCCGTGGACACCGATACGGAGCCGGCCATCCAACGCTAGCGCCAAACCTCATCCCGCAATACAAACAAATTATGGCATAATTCATATAGATACGATAAAATTTATACAAATGGACATACATTCGAACATATAATTTAAATAAACCAAACAATATTTCGTCCGTTTAACTAAAACTTAAACAAATCTAAACTTAATTTATAACGAACGGTGACCTCGTATGTCTCGGCGGGCTGGCCGGCGGCACCTCCGTGCCGTTGTCGGAGCCGGAAGTTCGTAGTGGTCCTTTCAGCAGCGCGGGGCCACGCCAACCCTGCCCGGCCGCCGTCGGGCACTCGCGGAGGATCCGCTTGACTTCCTCCTGCGTTGTGTGCAGGGCCACGTCGGCCAACACCCTACCCTAACCGGGGAGCCCTGCCCTTGCCCTTGCCGGCGGCGACGGAGGTGTCACTCAGCGACTATTCCTCCCCGATCTTGCCGAGCACCCCGTCGAGGCGGCGAAGGCGCCGTGCGGACGTCTCCGCGGTGGTCTTGGACCAGTCCCAGGTCTAGGCCTCCGCGAGGTCGGGGTTCGCAAGGACCCGGGCCGGCACATCGTCGGACGTCGCGAACCGCATTATGTCGCTCCCTCTGCGCCACCCTCGCCTCCACCGTCACGGTGCTCCGCGATGACGAGCCGTCGATGCCGCCGCGATGGAGGCAGGCGAGGAGGCGCCCGCGCCCCTTCGCGATCGTTGGGGGCAGCTCCTCATTCACAGCCTTGCCGCACCAGACGCGGCACGGCGGTGACGTCGGCTCGTCGATGCAAACGTACCGACTGTGTGGCAGCGACGCCGGTTCTGCCTTGACGCGATGGAGAGGCGACGAGGACGGCGTCGAGATGCGGTCCTTGAGCGACCGCTCGAGGAGGAGTGTCAGGTGCGACCGGTACTCCTCCTCCTCCGTCCCGGCAGCCTCCGTGAGGAAGGGTGGCTGTTGCTGCGGCTCCTGCTCCTCCTCGTCACCGGAGGAGAGGGTGATCTCCTACTTCATGGAGGAGCCAGTCACCGTGGAGGACGATGGCCCCAGAAAGCGATGGTAGCGGCGCCATGGTCCGGATCTGGAGAATCAGGACTTGGGCATCTTGGCGGAGGAGAGGAAGGTCAACGACGGTGAGCGAAGAGGATAGGATAGGAGATGAGATGCGGACGGCACCGGAGTCGTGCTTAAATAGTAGCGGTCAGGCGAACGAACGGGCAGCCGGCTCCAATGCGACGCACCAGCCGGAGTAGGCTTCCCAGTTGCCGCGTCGGTATTGCATTGAAGCAGCACCACCCGCGCACTCATCTAGTCATGTCGCTCTGACCGGCTTAAATGTCGTCGAGTCATGTTTGCTCTGGAGCGGCTTGACCGGCATGAATGCGCGACAACCGTTTTGCAGGGAGAGGGTTTTGGGCTGGACGTGGCGGGCGTGGCGGTCAGGCCCGTACGTGGCGGACGTCCGTACTCCTGCAAACCTCCCTGGTTTACGTCCAGTTTGCAGAAATTCAGACACGCATCTCGGTTTAAACGTTTGCGGGCGTTTTAAGGGTGTGCGCTGGGGAATGGGACAAGCAGATGATACTGGCAGCCGTTGAGAAGAAACAAGTCAAGTACTCGTGACCTACATGCGTGACCCAAGTGGTGGAGCGGAGTGGCTTTCCCCTTTCTCTGGCAGCATGACTGTGCCTAGTCAAAATGCTCTGACAAATCGCCATCTTCGTGCCTTGATTGGGCCAGCCACTAATCTGCTCATGAAGTCATGAGCACCCCCTCCTGATTTGTCAATGCTATATAAAACCTGGGGCTGCTGGCCCCTCCACTAGCCGTCCCCAGTTAGTGCCCCATTTTCTGAAGAGATTCTGAATAATAACCGCCATCACCCACAGCAGTAGCTAGCACCTCCCAGAAATGCAGAGTGGGTCAGCCAATTTTGGTAAAACTGGGCTCACCATTTCTTCACGTCCTCGTGTGATACCGTCAAGCGAGGGCATGGAAGGCGCGAGGACCCATGGATGAGAGGGTGCGTCCTCTGTCTTCGGTCGCCTTTGTGCTGCTCCGCATCGCACGTGTGTGCCTCTGCACAACGTACCACGACCAAATCATTGTCCCTTTTATGCAACTCCGTATGTCTTCCAAACGCTGTGGTGCGCACCAAGATTGTCCGTTAGACATAATCTCGATCAGAGTTAAAGACAGTATACAAGAATCACATGGTGTGGTCCTGACCTAAGTACAATTCATAGCACTGTAACAGCCATGAAAATTTAGACTAGTTATATCTAAAAACAAGTTAAGGAGTAGAGGTGGGACTTACCATTCGGAGTAGAAAGAGGCTTAGGTTTTTTTTTTTTTTTTGCGATAAAGGCTTAGGTAATGTTCCATTCAGAGTAGCCCATATATACAATACTTGTGAATACAATAAGCTCGGCGGGTGCTAAGAAACTAGAGTGTATTGTTGTACGAGAGTAATTGCCATGCCGTTTTTGCGCGGTCACTTGTAAACTGTCAAACTCTTTTCTCCTCTTATTTAATGGATGAGACAAATCTTTTGCCTTTGTTTCGAAAAAAATAAGCTCCCACCCTAAAAAGAAGGTTGACAACTTGAAATCTCTTTGCTCATTTATCTTTTGGCAAAACCTCTTTGCTAAGTGGTTTCTTTGTTTTCTGCCTCTTTGTTTTCTACGGGTGTTTTTCTCTTGCACATATGAGTTTATCCACTGAATGGAAGGCACTCTTGGATGATGGCCACATGGATGGACACCACTGCAATTGATGTCAAGAGGCACTAGCAAAGTGTTATGCAAAAGATATACTTGAAAAGGACTGAATATTAATGGTGGGGGCACGGTACAAGGTAAATCTCCAAAGCATATCAAGATGGAACATGTCAATCGTTTCTAATATTCTACAAGACGATTTCGTCTAGAGCTAAGCTAAATCTAGGCAATTATCTGCACATGCCTATTAGGTGCTTGCCACATGCTGTCATTTTTTGTCCGTACATAGTACCCCCTTTTTTTTTGCGAGATCAAGTGTACATATTACCTTTGCAAGCAAAACTTCACCAGTAAGTGCAACAAGGCTTCACTTCTTTTTTTGACATCGCAATGAGGCTAAACCAGTACATATGTGGTGCGCCCTAAAACCATCATAGGCCCAAGAAAAGTAGTTAAAATGCATGAAATTCTCTTGCAAAAATATTATGATAGTAAACTAACAAACTTGATGTGCCTTTCCATGCATAGAGTCACTGTTATACATAATTGGTCCCGTGACAAGCTAACCACAAAATACAAATCAATGGCAGAATGTTGTCTCTAAATTTAAATGCCTCGGCGAAATCCAATCTACCAGGGGAGAGGTACCACCCCTTCGTCGCTCGCTCGGCTCCCGCGAGCCGACGGGCGACCCAGCGCCGCCCCCCTCCCTTCCTACCTCCCCCCTCGCCGCCGCCAGAGGGCGCGACCGGGCGAAGCCCGGCCGGCGCCGGCGACGGCGGGAGTCCTTCCTCCTCCCTCGGCAGGTGGTGGCGCAGGACACGGCCGTTGGGTGGAGGCGCCATGTTGGTGCGGGGCATGGCGGCGCGTGGCTGCAGCGGTGGCGCAGGTGCTCGTTGGCGGCGCGGCGGCTGCACGGCGGCGGGGATGAGCGTGCTCTGCCGGCCCCTTCGGTCGGGTCTGCTGGGGTTCATCCTCCTCAGATCTGACGCGGCGGCTGCCATGGTGGCGCGAGGCGGCCCCCTTCCGTGGGTGCGTGCGTGCCTCCTGGTGGTAGCGTGCTGCGGGGGTGGTGCCCGATCTGGCAGTCTTGCTTCAGCTCGTGATGCGGGATGACCTAGATCTGGCGGCCACCATGGCGGGCGGCGCGGGTTGTGGATGGCTTGGGCTGCGGTCGGCGGCTTCTTCCTTGCCGCTGGGCGGAGGTAGCAGCGGCGTGGTGGCGGTGGTGGCGGTGCGGACCGGGGTTGCTCCGGGCGGCTTGGTGGTGGCGTCCGGGGTGGCTGTCTGGTGGCGCGGGTGCGTGCCCGGTGGCTCCGACGCTTGGAGCTCGCCGGGCGGCGCGGGTTGGGCAGTGGCCCGGTGTGGCTGCTGCTCCGGCCGTGGGTGGCTCCACGGCGGCTTGGCAAGTCGGCTACGGCGGCGGCTGGCATGTCCTGGCGTCGGCTCGTCCGTAGGCCGCTTGTGTCGGCCTTCGATCTGTCTCCTCGTCGTCCGGGTGCTATTTCCGTTGAAGGGATGGCCCTCTCCCAGCTGTGGCCCATCGTTAGTCTCGCGCTAGGGCAGCAGGACCAAGCTCGTCTCGCGCCCGGCAGCAGGACCGGGCCCGTCTCGCGCCCGGCAGCAGGACCGCGCCCGTCTCGCGCCCGGCAGCAGGACTGTGCTCGTCTCTCGCCCGATGCGGCAGGATGAGTCGATGGAGGCTAGTTTGCCACGGGGTCCGCTCGTCTTTTCGGTTGGGGTAGCGGCGGGTTTCGAGTGAGGTGTTGTCGAGGTCTTGGATGCCGAGGCGGTGGCCCTGGTGGTGGTAGCGTGGTGCTCTTGGGCGGAGCCCGTCGCTCGGTGCTGCCCGGCGGCCATGGCCGTGTGGGCGGCGTGGTAGCCGGGGTGTGGCGTTCGGTGGCGGTGAGTGTTGGCCGGGGTGAAAACCTGCTCTATCTTCGGACGGACCGGCGGCGGCGTTGCTCGTTCCCTTCTTGAAGGCGTCGTCACGGCTCTCATTGCCCGTCGTGTGGCTCCTGGGGAAACTCTGATTCTCGGATCGGGCGGTGGCGGCACTCCAGTGTCGTAACCTTCCTAAAGGCACCGTCTTGGAGCTCACAGTTCGTCGTATGTGGCTTCATTTCTTCGCGGTGGCGTGGTCACTGTTGGAGTCCCCGGTTGCTCTTGTAGTGCTTGGGGTCGTGTTGCTGCGCTCAGCGCCTATGTATCCTGCCTTGGGTGTGTGCGTGTGTAGTGGTGGCGTGCGTTTGTACCGGGTTGTTGTCGGACGTTGCTTTATATATAAAGCGGGGCGGAAGCCTTTTTCGGTAATTTAAATGCCTCTATAAAAAGATATGATCATTGTTAAATGAATATATAGGGAGAGAGTACATTTTGTATAACTGGCCAATGTTGCTTCTTGGATCATCTTAAGGTGGTAGACCAATAAGTTATTGCTTCCTTGAATTTCTTACTATCTTAGTGCAAGTAAATCTGTTTTTTTTTAATTCTAGGAGAAAACCTAAAAGACATGGTTCAATTACTCATTATTGAGCTAATAACTCAATCGTTCCTAAAATGTGAAAGGTTGTAACCTTTTGCCACTCCATAGTTTTATTAACATATTGTAATTTTTCTGCCAACATGACATTTGTGACTTTTTTAGCCCGATCTTCCTACCCAACCATGATTTAGCATACCTCATTACAACAGAATGAACAACAATTGCAATCTTATTTCAACACTGGGACCTTCAAAATATTGGGTTTTGAAGAAAGATGAAACGCACCAACAAAAAAAGCTACACCACTATTGACAACAACTGCCCAATGCTTATTTATACCCTTATTTATATGTAGTGCTTCCGGTTCAAGTTGATGACCCAAAAATGTTGAAACAACATCATGACCTCTTAGATAACTCCCCATCCACAAGGTTCGTCCTCTTGGCTCAACAATATTTCTAAATAAAGACATACAACTCTCATTCGACAAGAAAACTATATACAACTCTAGCACTACTTTTTAAATAAAATTTATTGTTTCCTCCTCAAGCCAACATAACAATATGTGATATATATAGTATGTACTAATTGAAATACAGATGATTAGAGAAAACAAAACATGCACTAAACTTAGCATCATTAAGTAGCTAATGACAATTCATCGGCCCTTTTATTTACCTCTTCTTTTGTTCCACTTCTCCATTGTTTCTCTCAAGGCTAAAGCCCCAAAAGATCCTTCAGTCCCAAATGCCTGAGGCCTGATTGGACGTGTGAGTACAAATTAGCTGTATGACCACTATAGTCCACTTTGATGTGTGTGAACCTCATTCTCACGCTGATTATTCCCCTCAACCAACCCAACTTCTACGAAGCACCGATACGGCGACACTGATACGGCGATACGGGTACGGAGATACGGGATACGGCAATTTTTAAAAACAGCAATACGGCGATACGGCAAACATATATAAATAATAATAAAATGACATGTAATAAAAACTAACATAATAAAATGTGTGAGATGAGATCAAAATACCACCCCACTGGTTGCCTAATTGCTTCCATGCTTCCTTGTTTCTCATTTTAAAAATTCCACTATCATCAAAGGGGTAACACGGCCACGGACTGCCCCAGCCCAATTCTTTTCTTGATAACAATTTAGAGATCAAAATACCGTCCCATTACTCTTCTCCCAACGTTTTAGAAGTTTTTTCTTGATAACAATATAGAAGCACAATCTTCATTGAGCTCCTTTTTCTCATAACTACAAACAAGAACTCTCACCTATGAACATGACGATAATTAAAATCAGCAAACAATACACATCAATAATGCTCAAATAATGATGAAGAAAGCTAAAAAATGCCATGGTGTATACTTGTATCTTTTTCCCTAGCAATAGGAGGCAACAGCGACATCAACAAGTAATTTTACGTCACAAACATCAAAAGGCAGCAAGCCAACAACATCAACAAGCAATTTTATCCAACAAGCAGCATCCTTAGCAAGCACTTTTATCCAACTATTATATCGGTACATTACACGTTCGCTACCTACATGAACGGATCAACGATACATCAAGGCAGGAGCAGTACTGAACGGCGATACTTCGGGGATACCCGTATCGACATTTTTTCTTTTATTTTTAAATTAAAAAATGCGATACTTGAGGGATACCCGTATCGAAGCCGTATCTGGCGTATCGGAGTATCGGCGAAGTACTGAACGGTGATACACAGATTTCTGAAGTATCGGTGCTTCACAACCCAACTTGCATCCCTTTCTTTACCACCATTTCTCTAACGTGGAGTTGGGGAACCAACAATCCCTATAATATCATATTATGAACGCCATATCTCAGAGTAAACAATGATGATTCATACTTAAAGGAAGTGAACTATTATTTTTGTGCACACAGGTATATGCTATATGAACAGAATAAAACCACCATTCATCATTTTTCTATTGATGGCATCGATGCACTTATTAAACATACCTTATGGTTCTGCATGTCAGTAAACTTCAGGCTTTATTGAATTGTTTTGTTAAAGTACCTATGCAATATATAATCAACTAATGCGTGTATTCAATTGCCATGATTTATACCACAGCCAGAGAAGAGGCTACATTACAAAACATGGTTTCAAGTTTCTAATCACCTTTTTGTTATGTAAATCTAGTGGTTGTCAAGGTAACATCACCTGATAGTAAATTAGTGGCATTTAAATGTGCACGGCAACGATCACATTCCACAATGACGCAAGCATATACATATGTATGCTGTGGTTGTGCTAGATAAATTGTTGACGCGTGTACACAAAACAAGGCAGCATTTGAAGCAGTCGAGCAGAGGAATATTTCTCTCTTCTGTTAGGAGATCGCCGATAGGCTCCCAAGGAACCAAAATTTTGCGAAGATTATTAGTCCATGTTACTGTCATCACATAAGGTAGCACTCCATAATCAAACATCCATGGAAACATTATACCTTACAAACAAGCAACCACCAAACACAATCACCAACCTCATGGATCGCTATGTACACAACCTAGCTTTGTCTCTTGTGACACCCATGCATGTCTAATTTATGTGCCACGCATGCATTGTGCAACTAGACCCCCCCTCCCCCCCCCCCCCCCCCCCCCCCCCCCCCTTTTTTTTTTTTTGAGAAATAGGTGCAAGTAGACTAGATGTACTTCCTTTGAGATTTGTTCCCCCTGGCCCATGTTCCGGATACTAAGCTCTAAAAATGAAAAAGGTTAGATCAAACGGTTTCAACTGCACCTCCTCCCACACCAACGTCGCCACTTGTAACACTCTTGTCCGAGTCGCCTCCGGTGGACGCGGCGGCCACCTTACCGTCGCCTTCCTGCTGCTTCTGCCGCGTGCTGTACTCTCCGTACAGGTAGGAGGAGAATCCCCAGATGCAGAGAACGGTGGCAATGGCCTTCTCCGCGCCGAACGGATCGTGGAACACGACCACGCCGCCGATCACGTTGGCGGTGAGCACCGCGGTCATGCACACGCCGCTGTGCAGCGACGACGTGAGGTACACCATCCCGGCCGTGCCCATGAAGCAGGCCTGCCACGTCGCCACCAGCGCGGCCACCAGCACCCAGTACGCCGCCGGCGACCGGTCCCACCGCGCCAGCTCCTCGCTCCACCTGCCGGCCGCGAGCAGCCCGGCCACCGCCAGCGCGGTCGCCGCGGCCTGCATGACCACCTGCACCTCCACCACCATCCGGAACCCGCCGGACACGGCCCTGCGGTACAGCAGCTCCATGACAGGCAGGTAGGCCGCGAAGAGCCCCGCCGCGCCCAGAGTCACCGCGAAGCCGATGAAGTACCTCGCCCGGCTGCCCCCGTCGGGCTGCTCAGCCGAGTCGGACGATCGCAGCGCGAGCAGCACGGAGCTGAGGGTGAGGAGCACGACGGCATTGAGGTTGGAAAAGGTTAAGGGGTGGCGCACGATCACGGCGGCGAGCACGAGCGTGAACGCGAGCTGCGTGGACAGCAGCAGAGACGAGGTGGACACGGGCAGGTAGGACGAGCTGTACGAGAAGAGCAGGTTGTTCACCCCCATGAGCACCCCGATGACCACGCACGCCATGAGCAACCGCCTCGTGAACCACGCGAACGGCCGGGGCTGCCCGGCGGGCCGGCCGGCGTAGACGGGCACGAGCAGCAGCGGAAAACCGACAGACTGCACCAGCGTTGCCACCCACCGATCGCGACCGCCGTGCGCGAAGTAGTAGCGGGACAGCAGGCTGGACGCCACGGAGCCGCCGAGCAGGGCAACGTAGTTGGCGCACAACAGCAGCCGCCTCCGCCTCGCCGCGCGCGCGCCATTGCTGGCAACGTCGGGAGCCTGCATGTCGAGGATCGCGGGCGGGGTGGAGGACGTGGTGATGGACATTGGCGAGTGAGATGGACTTGACTTGGCGCTGGGTTGGGGTGTGGAGGGAAAGGGGTCATGGTGGGGGAGTATTTAAGCGAGATAAGTGGGAGATTTGCGCGAGATTACGCTCTTTGTTTATGAGTGGGGAGGAGATTTACAAACCTTTTTGTGATGGAGTAGTAAAATAATGGAAGCCGAATAAATAGGCACCGGGTACTAAAAAAACAATAAATAGGCACCGGCAGACCGGATGTTTGTTAATTTGTTTGGATTGGATTTGTTATTCTCAACACAAATTCGAATATATGTCCTTCTCCTTGTTAATGCAAACTACTGTAGATCATTACACTTTATAAATGACACATCATTTTGTCCAACTTGAAGGTAGAGCGCTTCTACCTTATATATTCCACATTTGGAATTTAACATGCAATTAATTTCCAGATCATTCGATTTCGCTGTGTGGTGGAGAGCAACGTCGCGCCATCCCTGGCGAGGCCTTTGTCAGGACTGTGCCGGGGACGGGGTCGTGCCATCGCCGACGTAGTCATGGCCGAGGGTTGACAGGTTCGGTGAGGGGGGAGGATTATCGCTAGGATTGGATAGAGCCCGAGCTCGAGACGGGGACCTGATGTCAAGCAAGGGCTCGTCAGGACCTCGCCGGAGGCATGACGAGCAGTTCATTGTGTTGTCGTTGTCGGAAAGGAGACAAGGGGGATCGGGAAGAAGTTGGGTGCAAGTGCGGATGCGTTTGAAGGAGGAAGATGAGCCGGCCGTAGGATTTCAATCCAACAATTTTGATAAAATTGATAGATTTTGAAATGTATTTCAGGCGAGCGATACCTTAACCGCCCCTATAATATTCACATCAATTTTTAAGCAGTGGCTTGGAGCCACCGGGTGTGGGTCGGTTAGGGCCATGTTTGTGCCATTTGCTCCGAGCCCGATTAGATGGTGCGGAAATGATCAAAGTCCTCACTGGAAGAACGACGAAGCTCATGTGAACCTTGCCTGCGTAAGATCCTCCTCGAGAGAGCCAACCTCTGTTCTGTTATTTTTTGTTGTTGTTGCGTGGAACCTCTATGGATTGTTTTTAGGAAACCTCTACTGACTGTTTAACTAGTGTACCTAACTATACTCATGTACTGCTCCGCAGAAACAGGCAAAAAAAAAAAACTGTACTGAGTGCAACAAATCCTGATATCAAATATTTCCTCCTTCGGCATCTTGTCCCACTTTTTTGTTTTTGTTGGCTGACAACTTGCACATGTTTGGTTTTCTAGTATATCGCAAAACGTCTCCATTTGCAAGCAATATGGAAAACCATCATGTAGCGAACAAGATTATTCAGAGCTATCGTAACGACCTGGCAAGCTTTGACATACTACGAGAGAAGATATTCGCAAAAAAAAACATTACTACGAGAGAAGAAGAAAAAGGAATTATGCTCGCTTTTGCTGTCAACTGCCCATGCATGCATGTCACCACCGGCACACGCCGAGCAGAAGACTCGCTCGGCCGTGTGTAGGTTTCCGAATTCCGACCGTGTGTTGGCATCTCCAGATCCATTGCTTCCGTGTTCCTGCATCAGCGGAACGGGGGGTGAAAAGGAAAAACTGCGCCGAAGTGAGCGGCGGGTGAAGCAGAAACAGTCGCGCGCCTCCAGGTTCAAGGCCGAGCCGCATGGATCGCCAGGGAGCTTCCGCGTGAACTGGCTGGAGGAGGCACGGTCATCTTGTTTCATGCCAGCCGGTTACAACGCCCCGCTCGTGGTGCTGCGTGTCATGCAGGCTGGGAGGCGGGAGTAAGCCAAGATCCCATGTAGCGGAGGGGTATTTCTCGTGTTTTGCTCATTCGATTCGGATGCATGGTGTCGTGGCCCGCGGGGACGGCTCTACGCAAAAGGGAACATACAGATTAGATTAGCCCAAGGGTGCTCGCTCCTTCTCCCTTGCGCCCTTAACATATTCAGACTTAATTCAGTGGATATGCACGAACTTAATACACACTCTACTCCTACTCCGTAGCAGCTAGCTAGTGCCTCCCTTCTGACTGCATGGCATGGCATGGCATGCATACACACGAACACGTCCACTAATTGCAATTGCAGGCTTACTACTTCAAATCAATGCTCTGACGGCAGCTACTGACCCTAGACGACAGCCAGCCAGGCCAGCACGACCTTTCCAGTGCCTCGACCTACATGTACACTACTGCATGCAACAGAAAAGCAGCAACGATCGCAGGCTATATCCGCATCTGCATCTGCGGTGCAGGGCCAGTTGGCCTAGGAGCCTAGGAATGGTTACGCGCCAATGTTTATCATAGTTTTAAATAGCCGAGTTTTAAATAGCCGAGGTTCGCTATAGCCCGCTATAGCCTTTTCAGCAAGGTGCCGCTAAATGGTCTCATGTACAAATAACTCGCGATAGCGATATTTGCCATAGCCCGCTATTTAAAACATTGATGTTTATCCGTACCCCTCGTCTTGGCCTCTTCGTTTAATACGGAATGCGGGTACGCCCTCGCCGCGCCTCTGCATGTGCCGTGCCTCCTCGTTTGTGGCCTTTTTCATGGCCTCGTCTAATCTGGCTCCACCATTTTTCCTGCCACAGCATTGCTGGGCTGGGCGCCCCATGTGTGCGATGCCGATATAGTATTGCTGGCCTTTCTGCATTTGTGTGCTCTGCTTTGACTGGATGTACTTCGTAGTAGTACTACTTGTCATGGAGTCATTGGTACTAGCTGCGTGGTGGGGTTTTTTTTTCGCGGGGTAGCTACGTGGTGGTTGCTTGGATTGGATTGATCTGCATCTGCGTCGGGTTTTCCTCTCGACCTGCATCCATCGAATTCATTGCGTGCTGCGTGCACTCAGGTTTCAGACTTCGTATGGTCGTTTCAGATGCAGATAAGCTGGTACTATGCGACTGTGATCAATAATCTACTCCACCAGGACAACCCTAGCCCTTCCAAATCTACTGTCACATGTGTGTATGCGACAGTGTGTGGTGCATATGTACTTCCAAATATTGCACCTAAAATCCATTAGAAAAAAGACTTCGCACCAGGTATTTGTGCACATAACCGTCAATCCATGTGTTTCCTCTTGTGAGGAGGCAGCTGCGTGGTGACCAAGAAACCCTAACCGCCACCCATCTTCTCTCCCTCTCGCCGCCGCTTGGGTAGCCCGGCAACGTACCTAGGCGGCAGGGAGATCCTAGTCGAAGGTGGCCCGACTTGGAGGCTTCGAGGGCGGCTGTGAGATGGCGAAGGAGATGTGTGCTCGAGTGATCCGCGTCAGGTGGTGCTCGATGGCGGCATTGTGAAGCCAGTGACGTCCGGAGGGATCCAACACGATGATCATCAATGACGGCCAGGCCTGGCTAGGTCACCAAAGAAGAGGGTGTCGACGCACAGTACTGGACAGCTGCAAGATCGACATCATATCCTGACCTGTCGTGCATTGGCATGGGTGATTTCTTCCAGGTTTTCTTCATGGAGTCTTCATGTTTGGTTTGGGGAGGCGAGGCGGCTGCGGTATCTAAGTGTAGAAATAATGTTCTCTTCGCCCTTTTTCGTTCGTTGGCGTGCTTATGAAGGGCGTGCGGAGCCGTCTTCGATGAGTCTTGCGAGATCCAGATTTTAAGTGGACCCGTTTCCATTCGATCGGCGTTGGCGGTCTTTGAAGTTTTATAGGTCCTTATCGGCGTTTTCTTCTCTGGGGCGGCGATTTGGTTTGCAGTTCGTAGTCGTATGCATCTCTTGGTCCGTGTCGACGACTTCTCGATCGTTGCTTCTACAAGATTTTGGATATATAAAAAGTTTGTTCCGCCGAGACGAAGGCTAAGAGGCGGCGTCAATGGATGCAAAAGGAAGTAGACTTTGGCTCTCCCAAAAAATTAATTATACTTTTATCTTTTTATACGGGTGTGTTTGTGCTACCTTGACACTTGATGAATAGATCAAAAGTTTTTCCCGCAAAAAAGAAGACTTAATATATGGCCATAGGTCTTTTCGCAAAAAAAAAAAGTAATGGGCACGTAAGATTCCAGAACCTGTACAAGATTTGAGTGCGGAGATTTGTACCGTACCTCTACACAGATTTAAAAAATAAATAAGAAATGTGTTTATCTCACAGAAGAAAAATTCTAAGGAAAAAATTATAACTTGGGCCAATAATTTTCTTGGGTTATATCTCTACGGCCTAATACTAAAACGACACAAGTCATGGGCTTTGATCCAAATCGTTTGCCTTTGCTGCTAATCTCGGATTTTTTTTTTAAAACGAGGCAAAAGATTTGCCATTTTCATTGATTAAGAAGAAGAGAGTTGCCCGGTTAATTAGAGGAAAACCGGGCGAAAACCTAGATTACAAACCCCGCAAGGGGGACACGCGGACGACCTGGCCACAAACGCCAAACAGTCAACCGAAGCATCGAGAACAAGGCAGCTTCGATTTTGCCAACGAGCTTCACAAAGAAAGTTGCAAGCCTCGCACCGACCTAGTCCAGCGCAACATCCGGAGAGCACCGCCCGCTAAAAACCGCCCTCATGGAGTCATCGTTGCCGCAGTGGCCCCTGACGAGGACATGTACTAGGGATAGGGTAACATGCCTGACCTACAGACCCTACCCTAGGATATCATACACCTTATACTGGGCCCCAGGGCCAGATCAGCAGTCAGATGTTCTGCAGAGTGACATTCACTCGGGAGGCAATAGACCACTCGGAGGACAACTCTCCACTCGACCGGCTGATTTCACTCGGAGCACCTGTCGTCACACGGTCAGAGAAGACCAGGAGACTCTCCAGGAACGCAACGGTCAGGACGTGCGTCCACCCTCATCAATTGTAATCAATGCGCCCGTTACCAATAGCTGGCGCCCTTAAACCCCCTCTTTAACCCTTGGTTATGGCGGCATTCTTGGGGGCCTGGCGGGCCCTATATAAGCCGCACCCCAGCTCCATAACGAGGGTTCTCAATCCTTTGTAATCCATACACTCAAGTCAATCAAGCTCCAGAGCACCGAGACGTAGGGCTATTACCTCCACCGCTGAGGGGCCTGAACTCGTAAATCCGAGTGTAACAACTGTGCCATAGCTGGGCTCTGCCCTCTAATTCGTACCCCTATACACTACTGTCAGACTTATACCCACGACAGTTGGCGCCCACCGTGGGGCGGGCGTCTAGCGACTTCCAGCGTAATTGCGATTTTCCCACCTTCATCATGGTTTCCAGCGGCGGACTGACTCTGGGCGGCGAGATCCGTTTCGGCGTCCATAGTTTCATCGCTGACGATTCGGCGTGACTTCAGGAAGCCCCGCTGGATGTCGAGGCGTTGCCCATCCGTGGCGCAGCGCAGTTCCGCGCGAGTGCCTTCGGCGTCCTTCTTCGACAACCTTCGACACCGTACCAGTCGGTGCCTTCTCGCTTCACCAGCCGCCGTCGCAAGCGTTCCGGACGCTCACGGCTTCAACGGTGGATCAAGCACGCGGTGGCCCTTCAGGCTGCGGCCCCTCAAGTCGCGGCAATCGAGCCCGATGAGCCCGTCTTCGATTCGTTCTCCTCCTTGTGTGAGCGCTCGGAAAGCTTATCCGAGTGCGAGAGCAGTGATCCTACTGCAGAGGTGCTGATGGCCGATTCCCCGCCCAGTCCGCCTGGGTACGGCCGCGGTGGCGCGGAGACCGGTGACCCGTCGCGCGCCGATCTTGGCGGCGGCAGAGACCGTCACGACGACAAGTACTACCCTCGACCTCTCACTCGACAGCAGAAAGAGGAACTGCAGCGCAGGAACGAGCAGGCCCTCCAGACGCCCATCGTTGGGACGACTCCCGAGGCTCAGGCTTTGGAGGCCGTGCGCCAGACCAATTTGGCTGAGCGCAGTCGTCTGGAGGCGCTCCAGAAATCACTCGATGATCGTGCCCAGCGACAACATCAGCCCAGTTCCAGTCGGTGGCAGCGGCAGTTGTTCTCAAACGATCAGTAGCAGAACTTCCAGGTATTTCGCACTCCCGTTCAGAATTTGGCGACAGCCACTCAGATAGCAGATTCCATCGAGCCGTCCCGATCCGAGGCGGGAGAGGGCTTACGGCAGATCCGGGCCTTACTTAAGGCAGCTGAAGAGCAGAATTCAGCGGTGTCCCAGTCGCGCAACAGGATTCACAGCAGATCCGTCAGAGCTGACACCGTCCAGTCGGCCCATAGCCCGGTGACCCCGAGAAGAAACAGACACCCGCCTCAGCGGCGAAACAACCAAGACCCCCATCGAGACCAGTACTCGAGGCAGGGTCGCAGTCGGAATACGCCTCCGCGGCATCAAGATGATCGTCGCCGTATGCAGACGCCCCCTCCGCGGGATGGCTCGTACGCGCCCCGGCCGTACGACGCCAGGCGTCCTTACGGCAATGATCGGAGGGCCAGCCCTCCCCGTCATGGTGATGGTTATCGCCAGAGTGAACCAGTCGACTTTCGTGACCCGCAGCTCAACGCGAGATCCGTACTCGCTCAGAACCTGGTCGACAGAGGCAGGGCTCTCAGAGAAAGTTTGGACAGAGATCGTCCGAGTGGAAGTGGAGCCTTCGTCTCTGGGCCCGAGTGTTTCAGCAGAGCAATCAGAGCCGCAGAGATTCCGCCTAACTTCAGATTGGCAACTGGAGTAAGTAAATTCACTGGTGAGTCCAAGCCAGAAACTTGGCTAGAGGATTATCGAGTGGCTGTGCAGATTGGAGGAGGTAATGACTATGTGGCTATGAAACATCTTCCCTTGATGCTGGAAGGGTCAGCCCGGGCCTGGCTCAACCAGCTCACTCCGACTAGCATCTACTGCTGGGAAGATCTGGCTCGAGTGTTCATCAAAACATTCGAAGGCACGTGCGAGCGCCCTGCCGGATTGACTGAGTTGTAGCACTGTGTGCAGAAGCCGAATGAAACTTTGAGGGAGTACATTCAGCGTTGGACAACCTTGCATCATGTGGTTGAGAACGTCACTGAACACCAAGCGGTTTGCGCCTTCAAGGCAGGAGTCAGATATCGAGAGCTCATCCTGAAATTCGGTCGGTCGGGATCCTTGACCATGAGCCGAATGATGGAGATCGCCACTCGGTACGCAAACGGAGAAAAGGAAGACCGTCTCCGTAATGGAAAGGGAAAAGCTAGTGAGCCCAGTCCTGGTAACAACAACCTCAATCGGAAGCCAAAGCGCAAAGCTGATGGATTAGCTCAAGCCGAGGCTGCCGCACTGGCTGGTCAAGCCAAAAACAAAGGGAAGGCCAAAGAAAAGTGGATCCCGAGGAAGAAGAAAGATCAGTCGGGCCAAGATGGCCTCGATTTGTCGTGTCACATTCACACCAGAAAAGATGAAGAGGGCAATCTGATATTGCCCAAGCATACCACTCGACAGTGTAGATTGCTGATACAGCAGTTTCGAGAGGGCCAGTCGAGTGAGAAAAGCCCGGACGATGCTGATGACGAAGACAAAGATGAAGCTTATCCTACTGTCAATGCAACTCTGGTGATCTTTGCGGATGTTGAGAGCAAGAGCCGGTTGAAGGTTATCAACCGAGAAGTGAACATGGCTATGCCAGCGACGACAAAGTTCCTGAACTGGTCGAAGACTCCGATCACCTTTGATCAGTCGGACCACCCGGCCTACATTGCCACCCCTGGGCGGCAGGCGCTGGTGGTCGATCTGGTCATGGGAGGCGTTCGGTTGCGAAAGGTCCTCATGGACGGTGGAAGCGGACTGAACATACTCTACGCTGATACCCTGAAGGGGATGGGCATCCCGATGTCCCGTCTCAGTGAGAGCAGTATGCAGTTCCACGGAGTGATCCCCGGCAAGAAAGCAAAGTCACTCAGGCAGATTGCCCTGGATGTAGTCTTTGGAGACGACAAGAACTTCAGGAAGGAAAGGCTGACCTTTGAAGTGGTCGACTTCCGTAGCGCCTATCATGCCATCCTTGGTCGGCCAGCCTACACACGTTTCATGGCCCGCCCATGTTATGTGTACCTTAAGCTGAAGATGCCCGGCCCCAAAGGCGTGATCACAGTCACTGGCAATCGGCAGCGCGCGGAAGAATGTTTGCAGCAGGGGTCCAATATTGCTGATGAGCAGATGGCTATGGTGGAGTTGGAAGAATACAAGAAGAATGCCAATCCGAGTGATCTTCTACGCTCCAAGAAACCGGCTGCGGAGTCTGTGTTCCAGTCGGCTGGTGAGACAAAGCCTGTGCACATTCATCCAGAGGATCCCAATGCCGCGCCCACCAACATCTCAACGACACTCAACAGCAAATAGGAAGAACCGCTCATCTAGTTCCTCCATGAGAACTGAGACATCTTCACATGGAAGCCAACCGACATGCCGGGTGTGTAAGGGAACGCGACAAAAAACAAAAAAAATCGGTACAGCGAGCACGCCCAGGACCACTATGGAGACTGCATACAGGGTTTGATCTAATCATTACCGACTCGTAGCGCAGCGAAAGAAGAGTCGATGTAGATCGTCGGTGCAGATCCCCATAGCTAGGATTTACAACCTCCCAACCGCGAGGATGTACTCCCTCGTCGGACAGCCCTTCGGGAGGCGGTCGGACAGTCCCCCAGACGATGTCACGGACAGCCCTTCGGGAGGACCCTCGAAGCTCAAACGGTAACTCGGACAGCCCTTCGGGAGGACGCTCGAACAACCCCTCGGGCAAAAGATCGAAACTACGACTTCTCTATGGGGTTGCACACATACGGTGTCAGCTATCCGGCAGGGCTTTGTCGTCCAGAACTAGTTCCTGCCGGAACCCAGACAACCTTTTGGATCTTCGAAACTATTTCGTGGGAGGGAGAGGGAGAGCCAGACAAAGCATGGCATGTGTATGAGAGCAAGGGATGAGTGTGGAGAGCTCCTCTCCACCTCTATTTATAGGAAAGCCAAGGGGAAGGGTGCCTCCAAAAAATACAAAAACACCCATGCATTAGGTCACATATGATGGGTATTATGGGCATAATGGGAGGCCATGTAGAACTCCAAGGAGGAGCACCACCCTTGGCCGGCCACCCCTTGGGCCCCCCCCCAAAAGGGGTTCCTTCCCTTGCAAGCATCTTCCTTCTAGAACTTTGACTAAAGTCCTTAAAGGTGGCTATCCAAAATAGTAACCCAAAAAGCACTTTCACTATTCATGAAGACATTTTTCTCTAGCCGATAAATCCAAAAATATTTCTGTGAGTCTTAGAATAATTTCAGTACCCACTAAAACAATTCTGGATGCAGTCCGAAACATTTCTGGATCAATGTTTTTCTTCAGCGAAAAGCAACCAAAGCGGTTCCGGCAGCTCCGGAACATTTCCGGTTTTTATCCCGGAAAAATCCCAGAAATTTCCAGAATAATTCTGGCACCCTCCAAGAATTTCCAGGCGTGTGCCGAAACCAATTTGACTTAATGGTATACCCCGAAACAACTTTTCAGTTTCACCGAAACTATTCCGGTGTTCTCTCCGGAACGTTTCCGTTGTCTCCGAAACTTTTCCGGTGATTTTCTCTCAGACTCCCTGTCTAGTATTCAGCAGATAGATGACCCTTAAGCATGTGACCCTATAGGTTCGGTGAAGCATAGACATGACCCGGAACACTTTCCGATCAATGATCAACATTGGAGCCGTGGACACCCATATTGACCCCTATACCCACACGAATAAATATTTGAGTGAACCTCCAGTTGCCGTGTGCTATTCCTGTTGCTTCACGATATATTACAAACACCCGAGGTGAGATTTTCTGCATCCCCGTGGATCAACAACTTGTCCACTATGCCAGTTACCTCGTTACCGGTTTTGTTCTCTTTTCCGTGTTCCGGCATCCCTGTGATCAAATCACCCTTTGTCTGGCCAGACGATGATGGATACCGTAACACCGAGAGGGCCCGAGAATATCTCTCCATCGTCGGAGGAGCAAATCCCAATCTTGAGCTATCTCGTTTCTTGTCATACTTTTCCGTGAACCCGTAAGCCGCCGTAATAGCCACCCAGTTACGGATGCCGTTTAACAAACCCCAAAGTTCACGAAGCAAGTACGAAGGAACTCGATACTCTCATGGTCTAAGGAATTATGCAAACATTAACTATCTCTGTGTTATTAACCATTAACTTGTGACGAATGTATCTCATAGCATAACATCAATTCGGGTCGATTCAACACAAGTCTTCTCCTAAAATTGTGCCCTCAAACATTGCCGGCATAGACATGCCCATGATCAGGAAAACAGGATCATCATGCAATACTTGAGCCAGTCTTAGAGGCAAGACTAGGAATACATTTTACCGTTTATTATACCACACGTGCACATGAGTTTCCCTCCGAACCTCATGGATATTGCAGACTCGAGAATCATTGCAGTTATAGCATGGAACATAAACATTCATTACAAACTCGAAGATACAAAATAACTGTTATTACTGCCTCTAGGGCATATCTCCTACAGACTCCCACTTGCACTAGAGTCATATTCCAGTTACATGGCTTCCCTAACACCAATGGCTATCCGGTGTTGCTCATGCTTTGCTCGTGGTAGAGGCTTTGTCATCGGGTCTGACACGTTCAGATCCGTGTGAACTTTGCGTACTTTCACTAACCCCACTTCGACATGATGTCGAATGAGTTTATATTTGCGTTCAATATGTCTTGTCTTATGGTGCAAACTTGGCTCCCTTGCCTGAGCCACGGCGCCACTATTATCACAATAGATCTCCACCGGGTCCAGAGCACTGGGAACCACACCAAGGTCTTCAAGAAATTGCTTGATCCATACCGCCTCCTTTGAGGCTTCTGACGCTGCAACATATTCCGCCTCCGTCGTAGAATCCGCCACAGTCTTTTGCTTGGAACTTTTCCAATCAACTGCGCCACCGTTCAATATGAAAACATAGCCTGATTGAGATTTGAAGTCATCTGGGTCAGTCATGAAGCCTGCATCAGTGTAACCACTTACAATGAGCTCTTCATCACCTCCGTACACAAGGAGTAAATCCTTGGTCCTTCTGAGGTACTTAAGAATACCCTTGACTGTGGCCCAGTGTTCCAATCCTGGATCACTTTGGTACCGGCTGCTAACACTTAGCGCATATGAAACGTCTGATCTTGTACATAGCATGGCATACATAATAGAACCAACTGCCGAAGCATATGGAACATCATTCATTTGTACTCGCTCATCGAGAGTCCGAGGACACTGATTCTTGGAAAGCATTATGCCCACCCATGTTCAATTCGGTGATGCCTCAACATCTAAGGTATTGGGTCTTGGCAAGGTTGTGATTTCTCATGATTTATCAATTGAGAAAGTCATGCTTGTTGAGACCCTTGCATACAATTTACTTTCCGTTCGTCAACTTGCACTTCTTTGACCTTGATACCGTGGCCCTTTTGTGGAGCAAGACTCTTAAAGTAGCTTTTGTTGGGCATGTTGAGAACGGTCTCTATGTGGTTAACTTCTCGGAGTGACCCACTAAGACCGCGACTTGCCTAATGGCTAAAGTTGATGTGGGGTGGCTTTGGCATTGCCGACTAGCCCATGTCAATATGAGATCTTTGCAAAGTCTCCTCAAGGGGGATCACGTTCATGGACTAACAAATGTGAGTTTTGCCAAAGATCGTGCTTGCAGTGCTTGTATCGAAGGAAAGCTACATGAGACGGCTCACCGACCCACGACTATCATCTACTCGAAGAGGCCCTTGGAGCTCCTTCACATGGATCTCTTTGGACCTCCATCCTTTGATAGTCTTGGGGGAAGAAAGTATTGCTTGGAGATTGTGGATGACTATTCAAGATACACTTGGGTATATTTCTTCAAGAGGAAGAGCGAGACCCAACAAACCGTCATCGACTTTGCCAATGAAGCTCAACGTCAACATGAGGCAAAGATATTGATGATTAGAAGTGACAACGGCACCGAGTTCAAGAACTACACCTTGGATGAGTTCCTTAGTGATGAGGGGATCAAGCATCAATATTCCGCACCATATACCCCTCAACAAAATGGTGTAGCGGAGAGGAAGAACCAGACGTTGATGGACGTGGCAAGGACCATGATGGCGGAATTCAAGTCTCCGTACAACTTTTGGGCCGAAGCCATCAACACCGCATGTCATGCATCCAATCGGCTCTACCTCTGCAAAGGCTTGAACAAGACTCCATATGAGATACTTACCGGTAACAAGCCCAACCTCAAGTACTTCCGGGTGTTCGGGTGTAAGTGTTTCATTCTCAAGAAAGGTACACGTTTGTCTAAATTCGAATCTAGAGCTCAAGAGGGCATATTTGTTGGTTATGCTACAAACTCTCATGCTTACCGTGTCCTCAACAAGTCCAACAGACTCATTGAGGAGACGTGTAACGTAGAGTTTGATGAAAATAATGGCTCCCAAGTGGAGCAAAGTGGTCTTTGTGATGTAGGTGATGAAATTCCTCCCCAAGCCATAAGAAGAATGGAGATTGGTCAAATACTCCCCATTGAGGAACCCCTTGTGGCCGAAGGAGAAGGACAATTCTCTACGCAAGTGGAGCCATCACCAACCATTGATCCACACGCTTCCGAAGAACAAACCGAAGGCCCTCAGCCAAGTGATCAAGATCAAGGGAAAGATCAACCTCAAGATGTTGGTGATTCACCAAATGATGCCCAAGATCAAGATCACGACACCGAGCAAGCTCAAGATCAAGTGCAAGCTCAAGATCAAGTGCAAGCTCAAGATCAAGAGCAAGCTCAAGACGACGCTCAAGATGATGATCCTCCTCAAGTGACCTCGGAAGAACTATTGGAGCGTCGTGCCGCCAAGATTGCCTCCAAACTCAAGCATCAACAACATGTCTTGGAGAATGTTTATGGAAGCTTAAAGAAGGGGGTAACCACTCATAGACAATTAACAAACTTTTGTGAGCATCACGCGTTTGTTTCTTGTGTTGAACCCCAAAAGGTACATGTAGCGCTCGAGGATACGGATTGGCTTGAAGCCATGCATGATGAACTCAACAACTTCGAGCGCAACAAGGTGTGGACATTGGTGCCTAGGCCAACGGAGAATCATAATGTCATTGGAACCAAATGGATCTTCAAGAACAAGCAAGATACGAACGGTGTTGTCACTCGAAACAAGGCAAGATTGGTGGCACAAGGCTACTCCCAAGTCGAGGGTATCGACTATGGTGAAACCTTTGCTCCTGTTGCTCGTCTTGAGTCTATTCATATGTTGCTTGCATATGCATCTCATCATGATTTTAAGTTGCAATAGATGGATGTTAAGAGTGCATTTCTTAATGGTCCCCTTAATGAGTTGGTATATGTCAAACAATCCCCGGGGTTCGAGGATCCCAAGTTCCCCAATCATGTATACAAGCTCGATAAGGCACTCTATGGCCTTAAACAAGCCCCACGTGCGTGGTATGAGCACCTTACCGAGTTGTTGCAAGATCGTGGGTTTGAAATTGGGATAATCGATCCCACTCTTTTTACTAAGAGGGTTAAAGGGGATTTGTTCATATGCCAACTATATGTTGATGATATTATCTTTGGTTCTCCTAACAAAGCTTTCAATGATGAGTTTGCTGCACTCATGACCAAGAAGTTTGAGATGTCTATGATGGGTGAGTTGAAGTTCTTTCTTGGGTTCGAAGTCAAGCAAAGAAGAGAAGGAACCTTCATCAACCAAGCCAAATATACCCAAGACATGCTCAAGAGATTCAAGCTAGAAGATGTCAAACCGGCCAAGACTCCAATGCCTACCAAGTGCCAACTCGACATTGATCCCAATGGTAAAGCGGTGGATCAAAAGGTATATCGTTCGATGATTGGATCCTTGCTTTACCTTTGTGCATCTAGGCCGGATATCATGTTGAGTATGGGAATGTGTGCATGGTTTCAAGCCGCGCCTAAGGAAAGTCACTTTGTGGCGGTCAAGCGAATCTTTCGATATTTGGCTCATACCCCAAACTTTGGCTTATGGTACCCCCAAAGGAGCAAGCTTTGATCTCATGGGATATTCGGACTCGGATTGGGCAGGAGACCGTGTGGATAGGAAGTCAACCTCCGGAGGGTGCCAATTTCTTGGTCGCTCTTTGGTGAGTTGGTCTTCAAAGAAGCAAAATTGTGTGTCTCTCTCCACCACCGAGGCCGAGTATGTAGCCGCCGCAAGTTGTTGTGCACAATTGCTATGGATGAGGCAAACTTTAAAGGATTACAGTGTCACTTGTGATAAAGTGCCTCTTTTCTGTGACAATGAAAGTGCAATCAAGATCTCCTACAATCCAGTGCAACATAGCAAGACGAAGCACATTGAGATTCGTCATCATTTCATCCGGGATCACGTCAAGCATGGAGAGATGATATTATTCATGTTGGAACTCAAGAGCAACTAGCGGATATTTTCACGAAGCCATTGGATGAAGCAAGATTTCGCGAGTTAAGGCATGAGCTAAATATCATTGATTCGAGCAACGTGTCTTGAATCTCGTCACACCCCACCGCATTCTTCATGATTATCTTGTTCTAGATGTAGGCATGGATTTAGGGGGAGTGTTGTTCTCTCAATGAACTCTCCCTCCCCCTATTATGCATAAATAAACCCTATCTTTCACTTTAGCCATTTTTGATGGTACTAGTGCTTAAAAGATGAGTTTTGGTCATGGGCCCAAGGTTAAAATCTTCGCGGTGCCATACCAATTGACTCAAACATAGGTGGCTTCGGCCACCGCCCCTCCTCTCTTTGTGGAGGTTTGGTTCTTCTTTTGGATCTTATTTGCCTTGCTAGTTTTCTTTTTAGGTCCTAGGTGTTTGTATCCTCCAAGTGTTGACCTTTATCGTTTGCTTCTTGCACTCTTGGAGTTTACTTCACCATAATTCAGTGCAAAGTTTCCATCCCAAGCCTCCTCTACCCATAAAACATTCTGCTCCAAATGTACACAAGTTGATATCTTGGCATGGGTGGCAGTAACCGGGCGGTACAACCGGTGGTCAGGGCGGTTCTACCGCCCTGCCATTTGGTTGTAGCGGCCCGGTGGTTCTACCGGTCAAACATTAGCGGTTCTACCGCTTAAGTTCTGGCATGTGCTTCCGGCCGGTACTACCGGGTGGTTACGAGCGGTACTACCGCTGCCTGTCAGGCGACGGAAGTACCACCCCTAACCACTGGGTAGTACCAGGGGGTGGTACAACCGCTCTTAGGAGCGGTACAACCGCTCCGCGGTCTGGGCGGGTATTTAAGGGCGCAGGCCGAAGGGGTTTATCTTTTTCTCCTTTGTGCCCATCCTCTTCCCCTGCCGTTGCCGCCGGTTGCTGCCCCCATTGCCCCGGAGTGCCCTCCGGTGCTCCGGATCCGTCGGTTCTTCATCGGATCCGCTCCGTGGAGGCCGTCTCCTCCCCGATCTCTTCCCATGGATGCCGGTAATGCCCCATTTTCTCTTGCTTTGGTTTCAATCTTTGAATCCATCTATCTAGGGCATTACGTGTACTCCCGTGTTTTTGGCTAAACTATTGGGTGGAAGAGATCATATTGTATACCTCTATTGCTTGTAGATAGTTAGAAATCAAAATATTGCCTTAGCTCTGTGTGAGGAGTTTGACTTGGTCAAGCGCATGTCTATCAACTGTGACTTTGATGTGCAGCTTATCCATCAGTTCTATGCCACTGTTCACTTCGGCACCGATGATGCTCGTACTCTGTCTTTCATGTGCCGTGATGAGCTCTTTCAGGTGCCTTGGAGAGCCTTCTGCAATGCTCTAGGCTATAATGATACCGGACTCACCGGGAATGGTGGCATCCGTCCTCACGACCGTGCCACATCCATGAGCAAGGAGAAGCTTGCACCCCTGTACATCCGAGGACATGGAGTCATTGGTGAGTCCAAGGATCTTGAGAAGGTTTATGACATTATGCATCGTGTGTTCCGCAATGTGCTTCTGCCCAAGGTTGGGAATCAGGATGAGATTTATGGCTATCTGGTGGATCTGTTAGTGGCTATGAAGACCAAGGTGGGGTCTGGTGCCACTTTTGATGTTTCTAAGTGGCTGTGGGAGGAGATGTACAGCATGGTCATGCACCGCAAGGTACCCATATATGCTCCGTTTGTCATGTGCTTCCTGAACTCTGTATGGGAGGTCCGCAGGCCAGGAGAGCCTCTTACATCTCCAGACAACCTCACTGTGCATGAGGTCAAGCAGTTGAGAAAGAAGAAACATGTTGAGCCTCGCTATCCTGCTGATGATCCCGAGGATGTTTATGCCACATCTAGTGATGAGGACTTTGAGCTGGAGGCTGGGGCCAAGCCCTCCTGGGTTGCTAAGCTCACAGCCAAGGTGAAGAAGACCTTTTGCTTGCAGACTCACATCCAGAAGAAGCTCTATGAGGCTCATGTGAATGAGAAGAAGGCCAGACGCAGACAGATTGAGATGATGAGGCACCTCAACATGCAAGTGGAAAGTGGATCTGAGAAGAGCATCACTCCAGAGGACAAGTGGATCTTCGAGAACAACACGTGGGCTGACGATGAGGCCTCTGGCCATCCTGCTACCAGAGGCCATCCTGCTACCTCTGCCTCTGCCGCCGCCGCGGATGATTTCATGGAGGAGGACGATCCAGAGGCATCTGATGGAGATGATCCAGAGGCATCTGATGGTGATGATCCAGAGGAGACCGAGGAGTCAGAGGAGGACTACTGAACTCTGGGGCGTTAGCATCGCTCTTTTCCTTTTTGGTGTCTTGATGCCAAAGGGGGAGAGAGTTCTATTAGGACTCGGGATTTGCATGGGTTTTATTTGCATTTGCTTTGGGTGTTAGTTGAACCTCTTTGCTTCGAGTTGATTTGGTTTGTGAACTTGTCGTGTGTGGAGACATTGTGCATGGTGTGAGACATGCGATCCCGATCTATCTATATTATGCTTTTATATCATGTCTCGTATGATTGTAGAGCGTGCTTATTATTGTTGCCCTTATCTATTGCTCTACATCATGTTCCTGCAAATGCATGCTTGTTGTCTATTCAGTTCATTTGCAGTCATTGGTTGGTCTATAAAATCTAGGGGGAGCATTGATCCTAATGTGAGCATTTTGCATTCCAAAAGCAAAATCAAAATAGTACTCACATATAGGGGGAGCCCCGTCTATATATTCTAGATCTCCGATGCAAATCGTGTGGTTGTCATCATCCACCAAAAAGGGGGAGATTGTTAGGGCATTTCCCCCCTTAGGGTTTTGGTGATGATGACAATGCACCATTGGACTAATCGTGCGCCCAAGTTTACCCAGGTACACCTTGTGTGGCGCAAGGCGGTTAGGCATTCCCTCGGGACGGAAATCCATACACGTTTATTTCTTTGGTCGTAGGAAATCCGTACTATTAAGAAGGAATCCGCATCGGAAGGTACTGGGTGAATCAATGCACGTACACATTCTGTTGCACCCACTATATATCCTTCCGTTCGAGGAGAGAGGTCCTCGAAGTCTTTCTGTGGCAGTGTTTTTAGTGCCGAGCGGTTGTACCGCTTGTGAAAGCGGTTGTACCGCTTGACCGGTTGTTCCGGCCCTGCACCGCTCCACTTCCGGAATCCCTTATGTAAGTGGAGCTGTGGCTGGGCGGTGGTGGCCCGGTAGTTCCCGGACGGCTAAGGCGAACCAGTACTACCGGTGTCTGGAGCAGTTGTACTGCTCCGGACTTAGCCACCACAGGAGCTCTAGTCTGGCGGTTGCACCGGCACAACCACCGCCCCAACCACCGCTATGGGGTGAACCCCTTCTGTATGAGAGGCGGTTGTTGGGCGGTGGTGGAGCGGTAGTTCCTGGTTGGCTCCGGCTGACCGGTACTACCGGTGGCTCCACCGGTTGTACAGCTAGGGCACTTCTGCAGTGGGAACTCGTGAATACCGGTTGTACCGGTGGTTCAAGCGGTTGTACCGCTGCAGTGTAAAAAATGCAGTAACGATTGGATTTGAGGGACACTATATAAGTAGGTGGTTCTTCCACCTACCTTTTCACCTCTTGCCTCTCTCTCTCCTCCATTGTTGCCCTTCAAGCTTTCTTGCCCGATCTCTCTCTCTAGCCACTCGAACTTGTCGATTTGCTAGGGATTGAAGGAGGAGACCTAGATCTACACTTCCACCAAAGGAAATTTGATTCCCCCATACTTTCTTGTGTGGATTTTGTTACTCTTGGGTGTTTGGGCACCCTAGATGGAAGAGGTCACCTCAGAGCCACATTCCATTGTGGTGAAGCTCCGTGGTGGTGTTGGGAGCCTCCAATTCAGTTGTGAAGAGAGCCTCAACCTTGTTTGTAAAGGTCCGGTTGCCGCCTTCAAGGGCACCACTAGTGGAACCACGGCACCTTGCATTGTGCGAGGGCGTGAGGAGAATACGGTGGCCTTAGTGGCTTCTTGGGGAGCATTGTGCCTCCACACCACTCCAACGGAGACGTACTTCTCCCTAAAGGGAAGGAACTTCGGTAACACATCCTCGTCTTCACCGGCTCCACTTGTGGTTACTTCTTACCTTTACTTTGTGCAAGCTTTACTTGTGTTGTATCCCTTGCTTGCTCGTGTTGTTGTTGTTAGCATCATATAGGTTGCTCACCTAGTTGCACATCTAGACAACCTATTTTGTTGCTAACCCTAATTTGTTAAGAAAAGCTAAAAATTGGTAGTTGCCTATTCACCCCCCCCCCCCCCTCTAGTCAACCATATCGCTCCTTTCAGTAGTGGTAGTAGTCGTCGGCTGGGGCAGCAGGCTCCGGGGCTCCGTCATCTGGTCGCAGCATTCGGGTATGGTAAAAAAGGGGAAGCAAAGCAACCGTGAGTACTCATCCAAAGTACTCAGCAAGACTTACATCATAACTAGTCTAGTTATGCAATATTATCAAAGGAAGGCTGTATATGTGAACTTGTCTGCAGAAATGCCAGAATAGAGGGAAAGGCCTAGCCTATCGAAGACTAGCATCTTCAGCGTCTTGCAGCATAAGAAGAGTGCAGATTAGTACATAAATATAGTAGTAGTAGCAAGTAGCAACAACGCCCAGAGATCCTTCCTCAACTCCCTGCGAGAAAGCGATCCCGGAGCCAATATATCAACCCATTTCTAGTTGTAGAAGATCGGGATATTCTCCGAGCGTCCTGTTACCGTGGACACAGCTATTCGAATAGATATACTTCCCTGCAAGGGTGCACCATCTTACCCAACACTCTCGATTAACTCTGGCCAGGCACACTTACTTGGTCCATGCCCGGCCTCGGCTGATCGACATGTCATAGCCCTACCTAGGCTCAACAGAGAGGCCAGCACGCCGGTCTACATCCTAAGTGCGAAGGGGTCTAGAGCAGACCTAGCCCCCTTAATACAAGCGCGGACGTTCCCAGTCCAACCCGGCGCGCGCCGCTCAATCGCTGACATCTGAAGAACTTTGGCTGATACCACGACGCCGAGTACCCATATTATTCCCACGTGCTGGTTAGCGCGAAAAGGCCAGAGGCCTACTCAGATCACATATCTGTAGCGACCTGACCTCAGACGGTCAAGCCTTTGTGTATTTGTGCCATCCCTGGATTAGTATGCTGGCACACACAGTACATCAATGTATATATCAAAGTGCAATCACATGTATAAATAACGTAAAACTGATATATATACATCATAAGTCTCAGTGGAAACAAACAAACGGGTGTGGAGTCCCATCAACGCCATCGGCAAGTTGAGTGTAGACCATAACCCTACAACGAAACTCACTCGTCGTAGAAAAAATCCTGCAACATGATACGTTGCAGCCATGTAGGTTAGTACATTGAATGTACCGGCAAAATCACAATAAGAAAAACAGATGATGAAACTATTCTATATGCAATATGGCTTTGTGGCTCTGTGTCTGAGTTTTTGCATAAAAGCTGGTTTTATTTTCCCTACATCAAAGGAATAATCAGGAGTTTTCACTACGGAGTTATCTACTATGACATGGTTCCGCCAACCGATGTCTCATAGCCCACAAGTATCATAAGTTGCCCACAATTAGTTATCAGTCCGGTGTTGAGAGTTCCGAGATAGATCCAAGTCCAGAGGCTCAAATTGTCCGTAACCGGGGACACGGCTAATCGATTAGGTTTTAACTCTGTAGAGTGTTGTGCACTTTACCCACAAGATTTGATCCCTCTTTTTACGTTCTCGCACTTCAGGGTGTTTGAGAACAAGACGACCGAAACATGGTCTTCCGAAGAGTTCCTCTGACCACTGTCCGGTGCTCATCCAATCCTACCGTAGTTCTACATTTGCTAGCACCGTCCTAGCGAGAGTCGCAACTAAGGTCAACCAAGCCAGACCCATAATGACTTGCGGTTGCACAGGTAAGCTTCCGGGCATGAAGTATTCATCCGTCTCTTTGAGTCTGGGTGGAACTTTCCTCATGAGTACTGGCCTACTCCAGCTCACTAGGCATCCACTAGGTACTCCAGGGTGCCTCTCAACCAGTCCACCCAGTAGTGTGTATTGAAAACTTGTCTTGAGTCTTGAAGTCTTGAGGTCTTGAAGATGCAGGCCTTGACGATGCCATCATGAAGTTGTCATCATTGACATAGAGTCCTCCTTCTCACACCACTCCCGAGAACTCTTACCAAACCCCGTCTACTAATAGCGTCAAAGTGAACTTTCCTGGTAGGTTGATGAAGTTTTTAACGCTCTCAGAAAATGACTTGGTAGAACTATTCGTCACTCCGATGAAATCTATAATATCAACATGACACTCACGTAAGCAACATCCTAGCAAGCAATTCTAGCACTCAAAATAACAATCAACAAATAAAGTAACAAAGAAAATCAATAAGAAAACCAAAGAAAATCCCAAAGAAAATTCAAAGGAAACTACAAAGAAAAACTACTAAAGAAAAGTCTAAGACTTTACTACAAACAACACAAAAGTAGTTTTTGTTCTAATTAAACTTAACAGCAAAATAAAACCCTAAACAATTAAATTAACAGAAAAGAAATTAAAGTTTTTATTAAAATAACAGAAAGTATTTTTCATAAAATTTACTAGCAAAAAGAAACAAATATAAAGCTTTTATGAAACTCAATTTATGTCCTATACCAGTGTCACTACAAAATAAAGAAAATAAAATTTAAAATAAAAATAAAATTTTGTCTATTGTTGACTACCAAAAACATAAACTAATTTGTCAAAAGTGACAAAATAAATAATTTTAAAACTATTAAAACAACAAAGAAAAGATTAAAACAAAGCTATAACTAAAACAGTACTGTTTCGCCTAAAACCCTAATTTAAAACAAACTAAAAATAAACTACTAAATACTACTGGATAGGCAAAAGTCATAGTGACCAGGAGCAAAAAGAATCAACTGAAAATATATTTTCAAACTCAAGATATGGCCAAATTAATGATTTGAGCAAATTCATGTAAATTCAAATTTAAACTATTCAAATTTGAAAACTAAAGGCACAAACAGAAACTACATAAAATTTGTGACACAGTGCAATTGGAATCACTCAAAAACATTAAGTAGACTAAAAGATATTAAAGATTTAAAACAGAAACTAAATCTGATAAAGAAAAAAACAAAAACAGAAAGGAAAAACACTACGGTTCGGCCATGGGCCACGTGGCAAAAACCTACTGGCTACGGGCGTGCGCGCTAGGGCTAACCGGGCGGACGGCCGAACCTTAGGGTTTTCGGCAGCGGCGGCTAATAAAAAAGATTTTTTTCCCTGGGCGACGTGGCGCACAGTGGTTGGCTGGAGAGCGTCCGCTGCGTAGCTCAACTAACGAACGGCCGGTAAATAGAGCATAACGCTTCGCTACAGAAAAAAAAACGATCTAATCCTATCCATCTAATCTAGATCGGACGGACGAGGGCTTACAGCGGCGGCGCGACGGAGATGACGGCGGCGACGGTTTGGGCGAGGATGACGGCGGCGTTCCGGCGATCGACGATGAAGACGGAGAAATCAGGTGGGTGCGGTGGAGCATGGGGCGTCCAACGGTGGCGGAGTTGTAGCTCGGGGAGGTCCGGGGCGAGCGGGGCGAGGTGGTGATGCTGCGGTACTCCGGCGAGGGCGCGTAAGCTCGAGCTCGTCTCTGCGACGGAAGAAAAAGGCCGAGACCATCTCAAAAAGATTCGCGAGGCTAAGGGAGAATTAATGGACAGAGGTAGGGATCTCGAGGGGCCTCACCGGCGTCGGAATCGTCGATGGCCGAAGCTTCGGTGGCAGAGATCCAAACGGCGACGTCGGACGATATGTGTGGTTTCGCGAATAGGTTTTCGAAGGGATTGAACGAGGGGAGCGTTGGGTATTTATAGGACATGATCTTGCGCAAGGGGAAAGGCTGAGGATCGAATCCCTGAAGACTGGGGATTCGGCGGCGCGACGGACGCGCATTGGGTTCTGCCTGGCGTGCGGAGGAAGAAGACCGGGCGGGGCCCAGGCGTCAGCGGGAGAGGGGAGAGGGAGAGGGCAGCGGGTGATACGTCTCCAACGTATCTATAATTTTTGATTGTTCCATGCTATTATAATATCAATCTTGGATGTTTTTACAATCATTTACAGCAATTTTATATCATTTTTGGAGACTAACCTATTAACCTAGTGCCCAGTGCCAGTTGCTGTTTTCTGCCCTGTTTTTGTTTCACAGAAAATCAATATCAAACGAAGTCCAAATACAGTGAAACTTTTTGGAGATTTTTTCTTGGGCAAGAAGAATACCAGAAGCTTCGAGGGGAGGCCAGAAGACCTTGGTGGGCCCCACGAGCCACCAGGGCGCGCCTGAGGGGGGGGGGCAGGCGCGCCCTGGTACCTCGTGGGCCCCACCAAGCTCCGTTTGACCTAATTCCAGCACTATAAATTCCAGAAAAATCAGAAACCCTCAAGGGAGTCCACGAAATACTTTTTACGCCGCCGCAAGCTTCTGTTCCAGAGAGATCCCATCTGGGGTCCTTCTCCGGTAATCTGCCGGAGGGGGAATCAATCACGGAGGGGCTCTACATCAACCTTGCTGCCTCTCCGATGATGCGTGAGTAGTCTACCACAGACCTTCGGGTCCATAGGCAGTAGCTAGATGGCTTCTTCTCTCTTTTTGATGTTCAATACAATGTTCTCCTTGATGTTCTTGGAGATCTATCCGATGTAATCTTTCTTTGCGGTGTGTTTGTTGGGATCCGATGAATTGTGAGTTTATGATCAGATTATCCATGAAATTATTTGAGTCTTTGCTGCACTCTTTTATGCATGATTATTATAGCCTCGTATTTCTTCTCCGATCTATTGATTTGGTTTGGCCAACTAAGTTGATTTATCTTGCCATGGGAAGAGGTGCTTTGTAGTGGGTTCGATCTTGCGGTGCTCAATCCCAGTGACAGAAAGGGACATGACACGTATGTATCGTTGCTACTAAGGGTAAAAAGATGGGATCTATTCATTGGGTTTATTAATTCGTGAGTTTGTCTTGTCTACATCATGTCATCGTTCTTAAGGCATTACTCCGTTCTTATGGACTTAATACACTAGATGCATGCTGGATAGCGGTCGATCTGCGGAGTAATAGTAGTAGATGCAGGCAGGAGTCGGTCTACTAATCTTGGACGTGATGCCTATATACATGATCATTGCCTTGGATATCATCATGATTATTTGCTTTTCTATCAATTGCCCAACAGTAATTTGTCTACCCACCGTATGCTATTTTCTCGAGAGAAGCCTCTAGTGAAATCTATGGCCCCTGGGTCTATCAAAATCATATTACTAAAACCCTAAAAATATTGCTGCCATTTTCTTTTATTTATTTTATTTAGTATTTTTTCTGCAATCTATCAATCTATCAAATACAATTTAATCTTGCAATCTTACCGCCAAGGGATTGACAACCCCTTGTTTGCGTTGGGTGCAAGGATTTGTTGTTTGTGTGCAGGTACTGCTTACTAGGTGTTGTGTGATTCTCCTACTGTTTCGATAACCTTGGTTTCATAATCGAGGAAATACTTATCTCTACTGTGCTGCATCATCCCTTCCTCTTCGGGGAAATACCAACGCAACCTACAAGTAGCAGGAATAATTTCTGGCGCCGTTGCCGGGGAGACATCATCAACATTTATCAAGTACCTTTGCACAAACACTCATCTCCTTGCATTTACTTTATTTGCCATTTGCCTCTCGTTTTCATCTCCCCCACTTCTAAAACGTTTTTACAAAAACACAAAAATATTTTCCTTTGCCTTTTTGCTTTTTTTTGTTTGCTTGTTTGCTTGTTTGCTATCTTATTTGCGTAGTCACGATGTCTCAAGAAAATACCAAATTGTGTGATTTTTCCAATACTAATAATAATAATTTTATTAGTACTCCAATTACTCCTCCTGCCGCTAGTGCGGAGACTTGTGATATTAATGCCGCTTTGCTAAATCTTGTTATGAAAGATCAATTTTCCGGTAATCCTAATGAAGATGCCGCATCCCATCTTAATAATTTCGTAGAATTGTGTGACATGCAAAAGAAAAAAGATGTGGATAATGATATTGTGAAATTGAAATTATTCCCGTTCTCATTGCGGGATCGTGCTAAAATTTGGTTCTCATCTTTACCACGAAATAGTATCGATTCTTGGGATAGATGTAAAGATGCTTTTATTACTAAGTATTTTCCTCCCGTAAAAATTATTTCTCTAAGAAATCAAATTATGAATTTTAAGCAACTTGATCATGAACATGTTGCCCAATCTTGGGAGAGGATGAAATTAATGATAAGAAATTGCCCTACTCATGGTTTAAATTTATGGATGATCATACAAAAAATTTATGCGGGATTGAATTTTGTCTCTAGAAATCTTTTAGATTCCGCCGCGGGTGATACGTTTATGGAAATTACTTTGGGTGAAGCTACTAAATTGCTTGATAATATTATGGCAAATTATTCACAATGGCATACTGAAAGAACTCCTACTAGTAAAAAGGTGAATTCCGTTGAAGAAATTAATACTTTGAGTGATAAAGTTGATGCTCTTATGAAATTGGTTGCTAGTAAAAATGCTCCTATTGATCCTAATGATGTGCCTTTGTCCACTTTGATTGAGCAAAATAATGACCCCGTAGATGTGAATTTTGTCTCACGAAACAATTTTAATAGTAATGCTTATAGAGGTAATTTCAACGCTAGACCGTTTCCTGGAAATTCCTCTAATAATTATGGCAATCCTTATGGTAATTCCTAAAATAATAATAGGATACCTTCTGATCTTGAAAGTAATATTAAAGAATTTATTAATGCTCAAAAAGTTTTCAACACTACGATAGAAGAAAAATTGAGTAAAATTGATGATATGTCTAGGAGCATCGATAGAATTATTCATGATGTGGAAAATCTTAAGACTAAAATTTTGCCACCTAAAATTGATATTAGTGAATCAATCAAAGCTTTATATGTCTCCATGGATAAAAGTAATAAACGAACCGCATGCTAAGAGCTAAACGAGAATTTTTGGAAAAAGCGATTCCTCCCGGTTTCTATCGTAGTAATAATGAGGATATTAAAATGATTGGTGTTTCATCTATTGATTCTTTATTTAGCAATATTAAGCTTGATGAAAAGGGGACTGAAGAATAGTCAACTTTAGATAAAGAGCGTCCCCATAGTTCGGAGGGTGAAAATCTTGATGAGAAAATTACTAAAAGTGGGTTTGGAGAGGTAAAAACTTTAAGTAGTGATGTGCCCACTACTTTGGATTACAAAGATTTTAATTATGATAATTGCTCTTTGATTGAGTGTATTTCTTTGTTACAATCCATGTTAAATTCACCCAACACTTATGAGCAAAATAAAGCTTTTACTAAACATATAGTAGAAGCCATGATGAAAGCGTTAGAAGAAAAGCTTGAACTAGAAAATTCAATTCCTAGAAAATTATATGATGAATGGGAACCCACCATTAAAGTTAAGATTAAAAACTATGAGTGCAATGCTTTATGTGATTTGGGTGCTAGCGTTTCCATAATTCCAAAATCTCTATGTGATGTGCTAGGTTTTACCAATATAGATGAATGCTCTCTTAATTTGCATCTTGCGGATTCTACTATTAAAAAGCCCTTGGGAAGAATTAATGATGTGCTTATTCTTGCAAATAGAAATTATGTGCCCGTTGATTTTATTGTTCTTGATATTGAATGCAATTCTTCTTGCCCTATAATACTTGGTAGACCGTTCCTACGAACTATAGGTGTCGTTATTGATATGAAAGAAGGGAATATAAAATTTCAGTTTCCATTAAAGAAGGGTATGGAACACTTCCCTAGAAATAAAATTAAAGCACCATATGAATCAATTATGAGGGCCACTTATGGAATCAACTTGAAAGATGACAACACTTGAAATTATGTGTTATGCCTAGCTAGGGGCATAAAACAATAGCGCTTGTTGGGAGGCAACCCAATGAATAAAATAATTTTTTATTATAAGTTTCTGTTATGGTATGTTTTTACTGTCATGCTACTGGTATGATGGTCTTTTTGTGTTTTTAATTAGTGTTTGTGCCAAGTAAAGCCTTTAGGATGATTTGGAAGATAGTATAATTGATGCTGTTTGGAAAACAGAAAGTTTTGCGTCCAGTGCCCGAATTTTTTTTCTGTACTGGAGCGTAGAAAAAATCTGAAATTTTTACACAGTATTGGTATATGAATTTTCCACATTTTCCTAATTTTTCAGAATTTTTGGAGTTACATAAGTATGGCTTTTAAATAGATTGCTACAGACTATTCTGTTTTTGACAGATTCTATTTTTGATGCACTACTTGCTTGTTTTGATGAATCTATGGATTGTATCGGGGGTTATAAGCCATGGTGAAGTCAGAGTACAGTAGGTATAATGCAAAAATAAAATATGAATGGGTTTGCAACAGTACTTATAGTAGTGATTTGTTTTTTTATAATAACGGATCTCACGAAGGTTTTGTTGAGTTTTGTGTGATTGAAGTTTTCAAGTTTTGGGTGAGATCACGATGGATGAAGGAATACAGAGTAGCAAAAGCCTAAGCTTGGGGATGCCCGAGGCACCCCAAGGTAATATTCAAGGAAGACTCAAGCGTCTAAGCTTGGGGATGCCCCGGAAGGCACCCCTCTTTATTCTACCGACCATCGGTAATTTTACTTGGACCTATATTTTTATTCGTCACATGATATGTGTTTTGCTTGGAGCGTCTTGTATGATATGAGTCTTTGCTTTGTTTGCTTTTTAGTTTGTCACAATCATCTTTGCTGCACACACCTATTTTGAGAGAGCCACACGTTATCATCATAATTTGTAGAATACTCTATGTGCTTTACTTAAACTTTTTTTTTGAGCTAGGCAGTTGCTCTAGTGCTTCACTTAAATCCTTTTGAGCACGGTGATGGCTGAAATTTTGTAGAAATAAACTCTCATGCTTCACTTATATTATTTTGAGAGATGACTGAAGTTTTGTAGAAATGAATTCTCGTGCTTCACTTATATTATTTTGAGAATTGTTAAGATTGAAATTTTGAAGAAATATTTGCACTCTCATGCTTCACATAAATCTTTTTGAGAGATGATGATAGTAACGGTAATTTGCACATGTTATGCAATTGGTCCCAAAGTGATGAATATTCAAGATGGATATAGATAAAAACTTTCATATAGATCATTGGATATGACAAGTGTTATTCTTTGCAATAGTTTTGCGATATGGAAATGATGATATGTGATGCCATGTTAGTGAGTAATTGTGCTTAAGTAAGAATATTAGTGTTAAGGTTTGTGATTCCCAATGCAAGCACGTTAAGTCAATAGTTATGCAATGAAGTTATATCCTACTATGGTGCATTATTCGGTGTTAGTTATGTTCAATGCATGTTTATGACCGTTTTCGTTTTTTGGTTGGTTGCTTCTTAATCTTTTGCTAGCCTTCATTTGTACTAAGCAGAAATACTGCTTGTGCATCCAAAATCCTTAAAACCAGTTTTGCCTTATGAGTCCACTATATCTACCTATATGCGGTATTCCAATGTCGTTCCAAGTAAATTTGCGTGTGCCAACTCCAAATTTCAAAATAATTTTTTTTCTGTTTTGTGTGCCCGTACCGCTCATGAAGCGGAAGGGGGTAGCCAATATCTTCCATGCTAGGTGTGTTATTCTCACGATGAGTGTTTATTCACTTGTCATTGCATGAGAGTGTGGCGGTAATAGGGATGCCCAGTCCCGAAATGTGAAATGAAATGAAATGAAAAATCCTATGTGAGCACAATAATAAATTCCTTGGAAAGTGATGGTATGGAGGGCACCCGTGGATACGGCTAGCCATGGATTGTGAAGAATTGGTGGAAAGGAATAAACTTTATTTTCTGTTTGGGAACCGCCTATGATGTATGTAGCATGGAAGATATTGGGAATTCGCATTCGTTTTCGTTGACAGGAAAAGCATGCCTCCCAAAATATTTTTATCTCCTTAATTTTAGCTTTGAGCTCTAGCACATTTGACAAATGTCTGCTTCCCTCTGCGAAGGGCCTATCTATTTACTTTTATGTAATTTTTATTTTTCTTTAGTCTCCATCTTCTCTTACAAAAGCACCAACTAGAGAACACTATTGTCATACTTGTGCATTGGTTGTAGCTAATATTTGAGTGTGTTTCATGAATGGATCAATGATTGAGCATAATGGGCTAGGGATAACTTTCTTTAGCGTTGATATTTTGAAAGACATGGTTGCTTGTTAGTATGCTTGAGTATCTATGTTTTCATGTCAAATTATAGACTATTGCTTTGAATCATATAAGTCCAATGTCCATGCTACAAAAACAAAAAAAAAATATGTGATGAATTTGTTAGGCAGCATTCCACATCAAAAAATTACTTTTTATCATTTACCTACTCGAGGACGAGCAGGAATTAAGCTTGGGGATGCTGATACGTGTCCAACGTATCTATAATTTTTGATTGTTCCATGCTGTTATAATATCAATCTTGGATGTTTTTACAATCATTTACAGCAATTTTATATCATTTTTGGAGACTAATCTATTAACCTAGTGCCCAGTGCCAGTTGCTGTTTTCTGCCCTGTTTTTGTTTCACGGAAAATCAATATCAAACGAAGTCCAAATACAGTGAAACTTTTTGGAGATTTTTTCTTGGGCAAGAAGAATACCAGAAGCTTCGAGGGGAGGCCAGAAGACCTTGGTGGGCCCCACGAGCCACCAGGGCGCGCCTGGGGGGGGGCAGGCGCGCCCTGGTACCTCGTGGGCCCCACCAAGCTCCGTTTGACCTAATTCCAGCACTATAAATTCCAGAAAAATCAGAAACCCTCAGGGGAGTCCACGAAATACTTTTTACGCCGCCGCAAGCTTCTGTTCCAGAGAGATCCCATCTGAGGTCCTTCTCCGGTAATCTGCCGGAGGGGGAATCGATCACGGAGGGGCTCTACGTCAACCTTGCTGCCTCTCCGATGATGCGTGAGTAGTCTACCACAGACCTTCGGGTCCATAGGCAGTAGCTAGATGGCTTCTTCTCTCTTTTTGATGTTCAATACAATGTTCTCCTTGATGTTCTTAGAGATCTATCCGATGTAATCTTTCTTTGCGGTGTGTTTGTTGGGATCCGATGAATTGTGAGTTTATGATCAGATTATCCATGAAATTATTTGAGTCTTTGCTGCACTCTTTTATGCATGATTATTATAGCCTCGTATTTATTCTCCGATCTATTGATTTGGTTTGGCCAACTAAGTTGATTTATCTTGCCATGGGAAGAGGTGCTTTGTAGTGGGTTCGATCTTGCGGTGCTCAATCCCAGTGACAGAAAAGGACATGACACGTATGTATCATTGCTACTAAGGGTAAAAAGATGGGATCTATTCATTGGGTTTATTAATTAGTGAGTTTGTCTTGTCTACATCATGTCATCGTTCTTAAGGCATTACTCCGTTCTTATGGACTTGATACACTAGATGCATGCTGGATAGCGGTCGATGTGTGGAGTAATAGTAGTAGATGCAAGCAGGAGTCGGTCTACTAATCTTGAATGTGATGCCTATATACATGATCATTGCCTTGGATATCGTCATGATTATTTGCTTTTCTATCAATTGCCCAACAGTAATTTGTCTACCCACCGTATGCTATTTTCTCGAGAGAAGCCTCTAGTGAAATCTATGGCCCCTGGGTCTATCAAAATCATATTACTAAAACCCTAAAAATATTGCTGCCATTTTCTTTTATTTATTTTATTTAGTATTTTTGCTGCAATCTATCAATCTATCAAATACAATTTAATCTTGCAATCTTACCGCCAAGGGATTGACAACCCCTTGTTTGCGTTGGGTGCAAGGATTTGTTGTTTGTGTGCAGGTACTGCTTACTAGGTGTTGTGTGATTCTCCTACTGGTTCGATAACCTTGGTTTCATAATCGAGGGAAATACTTATCTCTACTGTGTTGCATCATCCCTTTCTCTTCGGGGAAATACCAACGCAAGCTACAAGTAGCAGCGGGCGACCGGCCTGAAGGGTGTTCGGCGCGGGAGAGGAGGCCGTGTGCCGTTTTGCCTAGATGGGCCTCGGGGAGAGAGAGAGAAGGAGAGAACAGTGCTGGGCTTCGGCCTGGCACTGGTCGAGTAGTTTTTTTTATACAGACAGAAAGAAAAAGAAAAGAAACAAAACAAAATAAAATTATTATATAGGCATATACTATACCAAAATTTTCAGAAAACTAAATCCTAAAACATGAACTATTTTTCAAGTTCAAATAAAACACACAAAAATTCAAATAATGCAAACAGTTCTACTGTTGCATTTAAAATTCAACTAAAAATATTTTAAAATACCCAAATTATTTCAAATTTATTTTTCTCCATTTTTCTATTATAGGGAATCACTTTACCCTAATTTCCTTATATTTATTTTTTGGAGAAAAATAATTTGAATAAAAATCAAATAAATCCTAATTGATTTTGGATTTGAATTTCAAACCAATTTCAAATCTTTTCAAATAAAAATACTTTTGGGAAAGTCCTTTTATTCCCTCTCATTCAACTTTCAAAAGTTTCAAATTTTCACTCAATTTCACATAATCAATCACACAAGAATCAAACAAACAATCCTAATTATTTATGTAATATAACATTCCAAAATTTAAAATTTTGGGATGTTACAATATCCTAACCCTTAGTGTGTTGGTAGCTCACGGTGACAAGTAGAGACTCACGATCATGTGACCCCGTCGCCCCGTCTCGTGGACTTACGGCAAGGGCTAGGAATGCCCGGCCGTGCCACGTATTCATCTCTCGGGTACCCTCATGGTCAACCCGATTCCACATCTCTCGCGGGTACCCCTCAGGGCCAACCCGACTTTATCCAGGTAATTGTAATAAAGTTCAAGTATCCGTGTGTCCATAACATCAAGCAGGAATCCGAGGAATCACCCTCGTTGGATTCCCACTCGATGTATCCGTCAAGGTGAACCGAGAGGAATCACCCTCGGTGGTATTCACACTTGCGGAGTTACACGACAGAAGCTTTATCGGAGGTGGTGAAAGAGGAATCACCCTCGGTAACCCACAACCAACTAGCTGTACTACAGAGGCATCATCGGGAGTGAGATAAGAGGTATCACTCTCGGCACTCGATGTTAGCTCTGTAGAGTCGAGCAACTTAGGGGTGTGTGTGGTGATGTGCTGGTCTTAGCCCGTCGATCACATCGAATGGGACACAAGTATCTAAGCGGGGCAACTAAGAGAAAGGAAGAGGGGCCACAGATGGTTTACTGCCAACCTATACTAAGCATTTTGGATATCAGGTAAAGTATCAAAAGCAGTTACAACAACAGGCTATGCATCAGAATAGGATAAACCAATAGCTGTAGAAAATTCTAATGCAAGCAGGAGGGAGAAAGAATAGGTGATATAGGCCCAGTTCTTTTCACCCAGGATTCTAGAGAATCCAGATTCTGGGAAATTCTCCCAGAATCTGCTTCTCCCAGAATCTGGCGTCGAGTTCTTTTCGGAGATTGTAGTTTAAGATTCTGAAAAGTGTTGTGTGTTGAAATGTCTGGACTACCCTTAGACAGAAGTTGTTTTTTGCATTATCAACTGTAGAAAGAGACATGGATATGGCTCCTCACCGTGAGACTCCCTGCGCTGGGATGCAGCAACGGACGCGGTGGGGCGGAGCCTGGCTGGTGGCGGGATGGCCTCGCGGCGGCGGGAGGGCCAGGCCGGCGGCCGGAACCAGGCGGCGGCGGGAGGACCTGGGGAGGCGATGGTCGGAGGAGCTGGCGGACGCAGGGATGGCGTGGCGGCGGGATGGGCTAGCTGCGGGAGGGCCTGGGCGGCGGCGACGGCTAGCTTGGCGGCGGTGGGAGGTCCTGGCCGGCGGCCGGAACCAGGCCGGCGGCGGGAGGAGCTGGCGGCGGGGAGGAGCTGGTGGCGGGGAGGAGCTGGCGGGCGGGGAGGAGCTTGGCTAGCTGCGGGAGCGGGGGCTGGCCGGCGGGGGCGGGGGCGGCCTGGCCGGCGGGGGCGGGGGTGGACCGGGCGGGGAGGGCGGGTCGGACTGGCCGGCGGGGGCGGGGGCGGCCTGGCCGGCGGGGGCAGGGGCGGCCTAGCCCGCGTCGCTGCGTTGGAGCCCTCGGTGGCATTTCGGGTGTAATTAGTTGATAGGATAGGGGTACACTTCTAATTCGAAACGTTTTCTTTTGTGGGACTAGCCAGAATCTGAGATTCTGGGAGAAACCAGGTTTTTTGAGATTTTGGGATTGCACTAGGATTCTGCAGAATCCGGTTGAGATTTTGGAAGTTCAATCGAGTTCTTTTCGCTCGGGATTTTCGGGACCGAGATTCTCCATAATCTGCTCAAAAGAACTGGGCCATAGGCATGCGTCAAGGGGGTTTGCTTGCCTGGAAACTCTGGGGCAAAGGAGGGGTCGTTAGTGGTGTCGTCTGTCTCTGGAGCTGCGTCGGTCTTGGGGTCTAACGGGGAAAAAGAGGGGGAAGAAACAATAAATAAAGGCAGATAAATGCAACACAGATGCATGGCATGACAGGATGCAGTGTTAGTGGGGACCTGATGCTTTGCTACATGTCGCAGACGAAACAGGAAAATATCTGGGATATTTTCCCGGCGTTTAGGTGGAGTTCGGTATACTGAACCGGAGGGGAAGGTTCCATGTTCGGATAGATAGGAGTGATGGTCAAGCATTTTGACCGCGTATTTGGATTCGTCTCGTTTTTCTGATCAACTTTCATGTAGAAAGTTTTTCGATCCGAGCTACGGTTGAATTTCTACGAATTTTCAAAGATTTAAACAGTTTTCTGAAAATCCTAGAATTATTTTAATTAATTAAATCGTATTATCCAGAACAGTTATGGGTGACGTCAGCATGACGTCAGTGGTCAACCGCAGTTGTTCAGGTCAAACCTGACAGCTGGGTCCCACATGTCAGCGTCTCAGTGCTAATTAGAGTTAGTTTAATCTAAACAGAAACTAATTAGAGGGTGGACCCCAGGTGTCAGTGACTAATTAAGTTAATAGATTAATTTTAAAAACCTAATTAGTTTAAATAATTGCGGGGCCCACACGTCAGCGTCACTGTGCTGCCACGTCAGCACAGTTGACCTGGTCAACGAGTCAACTGGGGCCCCTGGGCCCACTGGTCAGTGGCCCAGAGGCGCCCATGTGGCAGCCAGCTCGGCGGCGCCGGCGTTTAAACGCCGGCGACCCCGTTTTGCGGCGGAGGCGCACGGGGCGGCGTCAGGTTTCGCGTATAGGGGGCCGTTTGGCCCGCGCGTTAGCGCGTTCGAACGAGCGCACTACGCCACGTCCAGTGGTGGTCGTGGAATCGCCGGAGATGGCCGTTATCGGCGACGGCGAGCGGCGGAGGCGGCGCCAGAGTACGGGCGTCGACGGATCTGGCGTTTGCAGGCACGGCGAGGCGCATGGTCTAGCGCACTAGGGTCCTACGGCTGCGCTGAGCACGTTGCCGAGCTCAGACGCGCGTGGTAACGACCCTGGCCACGACGACGAGCTCGTCGGCGGTGGCGGGTACGGCCACGGCGGGGAACTAGCTAGGAGGCGTGCGCGAGCTCAGTGAGAGAGAGGAGAGAGGCGGAGCTCACCGGGGAGGCACAAGGTGGCCCGGTGACGGCTTAGTAGCGCAGCACGGCGGCGGATTCGTCGGAGAGGCGCCGGAGTCCGAAGGAAGAAGACGAGCTCGTCGGGCTCGCTGCGGTGGCTCCGGGCGTGCGCTCGTGGACGGAGACGGGGTAGTCGACGACGGTGCACACGATGGACAGGACGGCGAGGCAGGGCGAAGACGGTGGCCGCGGGATCTCAGCGGCGCGGCGACGGCGACGTGCTGGAGAGGGAGAGGGAGCTCGAGCGAGCCAGAGAGAGGGGGGAAATGGAGGAGGGCGTCCAGGGGGGAGGGACGGCTTCGGCCTTATCCTCCCCGCGAGCCCGCGGTGGCAGGTGGCGGCCAGTGGCCGGAGCGAGCACGCTCTGGCCATGGCGCGCGTGACACGGCGAGGGAGAGAGAAGAGGAGGGAGAAGGGGGCCAGCTGGGCTGGGCCAGGTGCACTGTGCACTTAGGCCCAGCCGGTTTAGGCCGTTTTATTTTCTTTTTTGTTTTTCCTTTTTACAGAAATTTAGAAAAAGAAAATGAGCTTCTCTAATGCATTTTGAAAAATGTGAAATTGTTCCACATAAATACTTTGCATTATTCTGCTCTGCCAAAAAAATTTGGGCAATTTTGGATTCCATTTGAATTTTTCAAAAATGGAAATGGCATTAAAGTTGGTGTTTTGCACTGTTTTAATGCTCTAGCCCATTTTAGGAAAATAGGTGATGTTGTTTTTCTTAACATTAAATTGTTTTGGAATTTTTGCAACAACATGAACTATTTTCCAGCAATTTTTGAGCAACTTCAAATTTCACTTTGAATTTGAATTGAATTCAGTGGACGATTTTGAAATGAGATATTATTCCAACATGATTATCATTGCAAATCACAGTAGCTTAGCATCATCATGATGGATCACTATTGCTCATTTACAGAGGGGTGTTACAATATATTGGTCAAATTCCTCCTTGATGCCTGCACCCAACATGAACTCGTCGCACGACCATCGACACGATTTTGCTTCGGCACCTCGCACTGAACTTGCCCTTGGTTCCTCATATGATTGGCGTGCCGAGCTTTCGCTTGATGACTCTTCTGAGGGCCTCCTCCTCGAAGAGCTTCTCAGGAAGATATTCATTTTCCTAAGAACAATTTTCTGAAATTTTTTGGGCCACAAAATGATATCAATAAAACTTCACAAGATTGATAGCAACTACTCATATGGATGTCTAGAGGCTATATCAAGCATTCAAACTATTTGGAACTCAAAGAATTCAACATGCAAGCTCATTTTCAGTAGCACCAAGAGCAGCTAATCATGCAAAATATAATCCACTAGAGCAAAAACTAATTGGAGCAATGGAGGAGTCACATACCAAGGAGCAATCACCCAAAACAGTTTCAGAAACGGAGCTCCGAGCAAAGAGATCGAAAATTTCAGGTTTGTGAGTAAGAACATGAGAGAGAGAGCTACCAGGAATTTTTGCTAGAGGTAAGAGACGAAGTGGGCTGAAGGGATAAGTGAGGGGGTCCCTGTGGGACCCACGAGCCACCTGGGCGCGCCGGGGGGGTGGCGCGCCCTGGTGCCTCGTGGGCACCTGGGGCACCCCCCCCCCGGTATGTTTCCAGTGCCAAAAATTCTTAAATATTCCATAAAAATTCGTATCAAAATTTTATTGCATTCTGAGCACTTTTATTTCTGGGCACTTTTTTATTGCACGGATAATTCAGAAAACAGGATAATCATGGCATTTTATTGCATTTAACTAAAAATAACAGAAAACAAAAAGTGGGTACAGAAGGTTGTGCTTACTAAATTCATCGACCCCATGCCCCTAAAAAAGAATCCATTAATAAAGTTGATCAAGTCTTATTAACAAACCATTTCCGAGTAACATGAAACCGAAGAATCTTCGTATAACACTAGGTTACCTCAACAGGGATATGCATCTCCCCGATAATAAGAGTTTCATATTTCTTTTTAACAGTAGGAAGGGGGAGTTGAAAACTTCCAATAGTAATTGTCGGAGTCTTTTCAATAATATGAATACCATTTACTTGAAATTGTTTCTTCGAAAAGTGCACCGTATGTTCATTACCATTGATATGAAAAGTGACCTTGCTTTTGTTGCAATCAATAGCAGCCCCTGCAGTATTCAAGAAGGGTCTACCAAGGATAATCGACATGTTGTCATCCTCGGGCATATCAAGTATAACAAAGTCTGTTAGGATAGTAACATTTGCAACTACAACGGGCACATCCTCACAAACACCGATAGGTATGGCAGTTGATTTGTCAACCATTTGCAATGATATTTCAGTGGGAGTGAGTTTATTCAAATCAAGTCTTTTATATAAAGAGAAAGGCATAACACTAACACCGGCTCCTAAATCACACAAAGCAGTTTTGACATAATTTCTTTTAATGGAACATGGTATAGTTGGTATTCCTGGATCTCCTAGTTTCTTAGGTACTCCATCCTTAAAATAATTTGCAAGCATGGTAGAAATTTCAGCTTCAGTTATCTTTTTTTTTGTGACAATGTCTTTCATGTATTTAGCATAAGGAGGCATCTTTATAATATCAGTCAAACGAGTACGCAAAAAGACTGGCCTAAGCATTTCAGCAAAACATTCAAATTCTTCCTCGTCCTTTTTCTTAGATGGTTTAGGAGGAAAGGGCATAGGTTTTTGAACCCATGGTTCTCTTTCTTTACCATGTTTTCTAGCAACGAAGTCTCTTTTATCATAACGTTTATTTTTAGAAGGTGGGTTATCAAGATCAACAGTAGGTTCTATTTCAACATCATTATCAGGTTCTTTATCATTATCTGGTTGGGTATCCATATGAGCATCATCATTATTATTATCATCGGGTGGTTGTTCATTACCAGATTGTGTTTCAGCATCAGAAATAGAAACATCATTACTATCCTCCAAGGGTTTTTCTACCTCGGGTTCACTAGAAGTATGCAAAGTCCTATCATTTTTCTTTTTCTTTTTCTTTTTAGATGGACTAGGTGCATCAACATTAATTCTTTGAGAATCTTGTTCAATTCTTTTTGGGTGACCTTCAGGATAAAGTGGCTCCTGAGTCATTCTACCTCCTCTAGTCATTACTCTAACAGCATGATCATTCATATTGTTATTCATTTCATTGAGCAATTCACTTTGAGATTTAGCAACTTGTTCCAATTGAGTTTGAACCATAGATGCATGTTTACTCACACCCTTAACATCATTAGCAATTCTAAATAACAAGTCACTCAAGCGATCAATCATGTAGGCATTTCGTTTCAATTGTTTCATAACATTTGCATTGAAGTGATCTTGCTTAATAATATAGTTGTCAAATTCATACAAGCATTGGCTAGGAGGTTTGTTATAGGGAATATCACCTTCATCAAATTTTATAAGAGAATTTACCTCTACTACCTGTGGCGGTGTGTCAAGACCATGTATTTCTTCAATAGGTGGTAGATTCTTAACATCTTCAGCTTTAATACCCTTTTCCTTCATACATTTCTTTGCTTCTTGCATATCTTCAGAACTGAGATATAAAATACCCCTCTTCTTCGGAGTGGGTTTGGGCGGTGGTTCAGGAAGTGTCCAATCATTATCATTCTTCAATATATTATTCAATAATTCCTCAGCTTGTTCAATAGTCCGTTCCCTGAAAACACAACTCGCACAACTATCTAGGTAGTCCCTAGAAGCATCGGTTATTCCATTATAGAAGATATCAAATATTTCATTTTTCTTAAGAGGATGATCAGGCAAAGCATTAAGTAATTGGAGAAGCCTCCCCCAAGCTTGAGGGAGATTCTCTTCTTCAATTTGCACAAAGTTAAATATTTCCTGTAAAGCAGCTTGTTTCTTATGGGCAGGAAAATATTTTTCAGAGAAGTAATATATCATATCCTAGGGACTACGCACACAACCAGGAGCAAGAGTATTAAACCATTTCTTAGCATCACCCTTTAATGAGAAAGGAAACAACTTAAGAATATAGTAATAGTGAATTTTTTCCTCATGAGCAAATAGGGTGGCAATATCATTCAGCTTAATAAGGTGTGCCACAACAGTTTCAGTTTCATAACCATGAAAAGGATCAGATTCAACTAAAGTAATTAACTCAGGATCGACAGAGAATTCATAATCCTTATCGGTAACAAATATGGGAGAGGTAGCAAGCTTAGGATCATATTTCATTCTCTCCCTCATAGATTTTTCTTTCATTTCAGCAAGCAACTTTATAACTTCATGTCTATCATTACAAGCAAGGATGGCTCTAGCCGTCTCCCTATCAAAGCAATGTTCATCAGGTGTTTCAACTCTAGTAGGGGAGCTAGGCATAATAGGTGAATCATAATTCTCAAGAGATTCAACATTTTCAATTTTTTTAGCTTTAGCAATTTGTTCAGTAAGAAATTCACCAAGTGGCACAACATTATCAAGCATAGTACTAGCATCATCATGAGTATCATTCATAGCAGAAGTGGTATTATCAATAACTTGCGACATATCAGAATTAATAGCATGTGATGGTGTTGCAAGTTTACTCAAAACAGAAGGTGAATCAAGTGCAGAGCTAGATGGCAGTTCCTTGCCTCCCCTCGTCTTAGAGGGAACGATCTTGGTCTTAGCGTCTTTCAGATTCTTCATAGTGATCAACAGATATAAATCCCAAGTGACTTAGCAAATAAAGCTATGCTCCCCGGCAACGGCGCCAGAAAAAGGTCTTGATAACCCATAAGTATAGGGGATCGCAACAGTTTTCGAGGGTAGAGTATTCAACCCAAATTTATTGATTCGACACAAGGGGAGCCAAAGAATATTTGCAAGTATTAGCAGTTGAGTTGTCAATTCAACCACACCTGGAAACTAAATATCTGCAGCAGAGTGATCAGTAGCACAGTAGTATAATAGTTTGATGGCAATAGCAATAATAGTAACAGTAGCAGTAATAGTTTGGTAGCAATTGTGACAGTAGTAGCAACAGTAGTAACTTAGCAAAGAACAATATGTGAAAAACTCGTAGGCATTGGATCGGTGATTATATTGGATAACATTCATCATGTAACAGCCATAACCTAGGGCGACACAGAACTAGCTCCAATTCATCAATGTAATGTAGGCATGTATTCCGTATATAGTCATACGTGCTTGCGATAAGAACTTGCATGACATCTTTTGTCCTACCCTCCCGTGGCAGCGGGGTCCATAAGGAAACTAAGGGATATTAAGGCCTCCTTTTAATAGAGAACCGGAACAAAGCATTAACACATAGTGAATACATGAACTCCTCAAACTATGGCAATCACCGGAAAGAATCCCAATTATTGTCACCTTGGGGTATGCGGATCATAACACATAGCAGGTGCGTATAACTTGCAAGATCGGATCAAGAACACAAATATATTCATGAAAACATAAAGGGTTCAGATCTGGAATCATGGCACTCGGGCCCTAGTGACAAGCATTAAGCATGGCAAAGTCATAGCAGCATCAATCTCAGAACATAGTGGATACTAGGGATCAAGCCCTAACAAAACTAACTCGATTACATGATAAATCTCATCCAACTCATCACCGTCCAGCAAGCCTACGAAGGAATTACTCACTCCCGGCGGTGAGCATCATGAAATTGGTGATGAAGGATGGTTGATGATGACCATGCCGGAAGATCCCCCTCTCCGAAGCCCCAAACGGACTCCAAATCTGGCCTCCCGATGAAGAACAGGAGGTGGCGGCGGCTCCGTATCGTGAAACGCAATAAAACTTCCTCTCTATTTTTTTCTCTGGAATTGTGAATTTATAGCGTTGGAATTAGGTCAGACGGAGCCACGTGGGCCCCACGAGGTACCAGGGCGCGCCTGGGGGGTGGCGCGCCCTGGTGCCTCGTGGGCACTGGGTAGCCCCCCTCCAGTGGGTCTTGGTTCCAGTATTTTTTATTTATTCCATAAAAAATCTTCAAAAAGTTTCATCCAATTCCAAGAACTTTTATTTCTGCACAAAAAACAACACCATGGTAATTTTGCTGAAAACAGCGTCAGTGCGGGTTAGTTCCATTCAAATCATGCAAATTAGGGGCCAAAACAAGAGCAAAAGTGTTTGGAAAAGTAGATACGACGGAGACGTATCACTCGCCGCCGGCAGACACCGACGAGCCGGATCCGGAGACAGATCTGGCAACCTCCTGCTGCAGCACCAACGCACAGGCCACCAGAGATCGGTCCGCGCGCGGAGAGGCCTCCAAAAGGCAGGAAGAGGGGGCCGCCACCCCGCCCCGACGCGCCAGCGAGAACACCGAGCCGTAGCCCAGGAGCCCGTCGACGCCATCACCACGGCAGCAGCCGCCGGCGACGCAGCACCATCAGAAGTAGAGCACGCGTGCGGGGGAGCCTCCAGACGGCTGGAAGGGGGGGCCGCCACCCCGCCCCGACGCACCGGCAAGAACACCGGGCCGCAGCCCAGGGACCCGTCGACGCCGTCACCTCGGCAGTCGCCGCCGGAGACGCAGCCCTGGAGAGCACCGCCGCAGAGCCCGCCGCGACGCGTCGCAGGAGGGCGAGCCTCCCTCCACCGCGAGATCCTGCCACAGGACAAGGAGATGCCCCGCCGCCACCGTCCGCCGCGTGGACTTAGTCCGGCGACCTCATCTGGCGACGGCGAGGGGGAGTCGGAGATGGGAGGGGGGCCGGCGACGGCTCGATCTAGGGTTCCGCCCGAACCGCCCCTAAAGGCGACGCGGGGGACGGGGCCAGGACTGGTAGAGGCGTTCATGTGGGATAGTTTTCAAGAAGCCCATTTAGCCTGTGTGTTCTCTCTTCTCTCAAAAAAACAATTTGGCCCACTTGTTTTGCTATTCAACTGCACTTTCTGAGCCAACCAAGACTGATAGCTGTTTTGAAGAGATGGGAATGGGACCTACTTGGGTAGCTCTTGCCTGGTGATTGAGGGTGTCACTGATCCTGCCACGCTTGAGGCAATGGCATGTCGGGAAGCAAAGGCACTCGCGGACGACCTGCTGCTCCATAATATTACAGTTTCTTCCGACTGCAAACAAGTGATGAATGATATTCGGAAGGGCGCCCAGGGTTGCTATGGTTCTATCATAACGGAGATTAAATTAAGTTTTAATTGTAATTCATGTTTGAAGGCCGGGCTCAGAGACGGAGCCAGAAAGTTTAGATGAGGGGGGCCAATGGAACATGTAGAGTATTGGAGGGGGCCATACACACAAATTTAGAGACTAAATCCTCAAATTTTAATATTTTATAGGTGTGGTTTGAGTTTTTTCTTCAGCATGGGGGGAGCCATGACCCCAGCTCGCCCCCTGCTGGCTCCGTCTCTGGCCGGGCTCAGTCCGGGACGCCACATCTGGCTGGCTACCCCGCATGATCCGAATGTAATCCCACTTCATGTGGATTTTGATTAATAAAGCTTAGCTCTCCCTAAAAAAAACTGTTTCGAAGAAGAGGCAAAATTCAGCAAAATGGAAAATTGTGGTGGCGGTGGGGGTCTCGAAGTGAACGATCACATACCCGCACCACACCACATGGTCCGCTGGGAACGCACCAGTTCTGCGAAGCACCTTTTCCCCAGTGTCGCGCTCGGCTCATCAACAAAAGTACTACTACTCCGTCCCATAACTAATGTTAAAAAAAAAGTCTTATAGAGTAGCAAGGACCTTTTTGACACTACACTAGTGTCAAAAAACGTCTTACATTATGAGACGGACGGGGAGAGAGTAGCATCCAGTGTAGCACACACTTCGAAAGACGATAGCAGCAATAAAGCGATTTGTACACACACGCCATGTGCAGGCGTGAGCAGAGAACACGCAGCCATGTGGCCTCCCTTCCAGAAAAGACTGGATGTGATTTCTCTCGATCGATCAAAATCCTTCTGGAAAGGAGCCGCACCGCTTTGCAATGCAGGCCAGGCCACAGCCACACACACGCCCGGATCAAACGCCCGTTTCGGACCAGAAACAAGCAAGTGAAAACGAAAGGCTGCATGCAAGACTTGCACGGTAACGAACGGAGATCTGTGGATGAACAGACCTCCGGTCCCCCTTTTTTTTCTTTTTCCTTTTCTCGTTAATGAAAGAAATTTTGATACAAAATGAGGTCAATCTACACTGCTACTGGAATTAACGCAAGGAACCTCTTTTCCAACTCTTTTTTTTCCCTTCCTTTTTCTACCTTTGCTAGCACCTAAAACAAGTCCTTAAACCCACACGGCAAGTGGTTTGCTTCCCAACATATTAGCAATAGAACTACGTAGATATTAGACGACGGCATCAGAAGAAACAAGAAGAAAAAATGATTGAAACACTCCCTCCTCCTAGCTGAAAAATAGACAAGGAGTGACATGATAAGCCTCTGAACCTTTTTTTTTCCCGGTCATTGAAACATTTCTCACGGGAAGACAGCTCCAAGGCGGCTCTCGTTTTCCACTTGATCAAATGGAAGAGCTTCCAGGCAGGATGATTGACCACCTGTCAGTGTTCCGCGCAGCAAGTTTATTGTCGCTCTGGTTCGGAAGTAGCTTCCGTTCAAGTGCGCTCATCCTGTCATCAGCCTGCCGCGGCAACACTGCTGGTCTGCTCCTCGCTTTTCTTGGCTGTATCAAGCTTCGCGGCGTCCATGTTGCTCTGTTCCTCGCTTCTCTTGGGTGTATCAACATCTGCTGTCGCCCCGTTGGTCTCCTCGCTTCTCTTGGCTGCATCAACATCTGTTGCAACCCCTTTGCTCTGCTCACTTGTCTTGGCTGTATCAACATCTGTTGCAACCCCTTTGCTCTGCTCACTTGTCTTGGCTGTATCAACATCAATCACGTTGCTCTGATCCTGACCACTCCTGGCTGTATCAAGATCTGTTGTAACATCGTTGCTCTGCTCCTCATTTCTCTTGGCATTATGATGCTCTACGGTACTTGCAGATTGAGCTTGCTTTTCAGACTCTGCCGGTTTCTCATCCTTTGGCTGAAAAGATAACTTAAATCAAACGACGTTGTAAAATTGTGACCCTCTATCACCGATCATGAACAAAGAATCATATTATCGTCAATTTATGGTCATTCAACAGGTAAATCTAGTTATTTTAAGTCCAGAAATACGACAAACTAAAACTGGGTATCCTTTCCTGTTATTATTATTAGGCTTTCCATGATGCCACAAAGTGAAAGTGCAAATGGCAAACAGGCATATCACTATACGCAGGTAATAAAATTTAGCAAACCATGTGTTTAATAACAAGACACACACTGCCTTGATAAAGTAAATGCAGCAGTTCGCTATATACCGTGAGGTGATCCAATGATGTAGTAAGCGGCTTGCCTCTTCTGTCCTGCATTACTTTCTGCCTATTCTCATAGAAGTCAAAGTCATCCAATATTGACGTTTTACATGAAAAGTTCTTGAAAATGTTCAGCATCTCTGCACCTTGTAGAAACTTGACCTGGGATTCACAGTTGTCCAGTTATGAGCCCAAACTTATAAAATAAAATATCAATAATAAAGTGTGAGTAATGCATAGTGGGCATAAGAGAATATTCAGAATAAAATTTAACATTAACTGATCATTAAAAGAACGCACCAGAGAGAAGCATGGACAATAACTTAAAAAGCTGCACTGGTTGTAATATTACCAGCATTCTATTTCCATGACAAAGAACATGAGGAATCAAGTGAAGGTGGTAAGGAAATAGGTTAACAATTTTGTAAGTAGGTGAAACATTCATTACAAAATAAGTCAATTGTTGCACAGTGCACAAATAGGATTGTATGTTTCTCCAGTAAGAAGAATGACGGGGGAAAACAAAATGAAACTTATGTACCAACAAATTTATTCGAATGTTGTCAAGGTAATTGACCAACAGAGATCTAAATTCTAGCTCTGATCATACCAGGATTCTCTAGTTAGATAGTGGAAGCAATACCTCTTGAGTGTCCCTGCTGTTTGTAACAGGCTTGTTCTCATTATTCTCCAATATTATGTGTCGAAATTGAGGATTAGGCACATCCTTGATAATGTGCCATTTTACTGGGAAGAATCCATTCCACTTGTCCTGTTGCCAGAAGTTCATACTCTTGTTGAAATCTACGGGGCCAAGCATCTCAGCCACACCACAGAACTGACCACTAGCATTAACCTGGTCATTATAGTATAACAGTTAATAGAGCAAACAAACACAAATTTCTCATAATGAAACAAGAATCTCAGCCACACCACAGAACTGACCACTATTTTCTATATGTATAATGCTCAATAAAATAATAATAACCTGGAAATACTTTTTGAGACAAATCTACAGATATGATTTTTAAATTTTCCAAACGAAATATTTAAAACGATATCGACGGTCAAATCTATAAAATTGACTGAAGTTATGTCCAAGATGTAACTTTTTCGTGAACTGGAGGAAGTAGGTGTAATGAAAACAAATGGAACAGAGAGCCTAATTGAATGAACCAGAGGAACAAAATAATCAAATTGGATGCACTCGCACATCATTATCACAAATTTAAACAAAATAGCATGTCTTACCGAGGCACACTAAATATACAAAATTACGTAGTCAATAATAGTCAGATATAACAAAAACAAAGAGAGAAAAAAAGGATTGAATATCACACTACTCTGATGATATTCAGGATAAAATGCTTGAGGAATAAGAAGTGTTATTAACTTACAGAAAAGAAGAGGAAAACAGGGCATTTGGTTCCTTTTCCTGCCATTCTTTCTTGTGCAATTTTATAGGCATTGTCAAGCCTTTTATTTCCATTAGGAGTACTTGCCCAAACATTGTACTTGATACTCTTGTGAATATCATCTTCACTATAAGATTTAATCACGAAGAATAAAGCTTGTTCATACTTCGTAACAAAATCAGGAAGATTATATGAATCTCTTCTTACTGCAACAAGTGAAGGTATGTCATCGTTAACCTCCTGTACACCCGACAATCCAAAACGATCTGCTCCTGGGCTCAAACTGTTTTTTGAGTCATCGTTGTGTTTATTTGATATGTCACGGCCACCAAATTCATTTAGCTTGCTTCTGGCCTTCAGCTTCTCATTCCCGTTGCAGTTTCTATCACTTTCATTCAAATTAATGCCTTTAATTTGATAAAGGTTTCCTTTCCCTTGGTTAGTATGCGCCACAAACTTGCTAGACGGAAGATGCCCTTTTGTTATGGAAGCACCAGATGCCTAGCATAACAACAAGTGTATAAACTTATAAGTTTCCTACTTTATGATCAGAGTAGTTTGTCCTGTTTTACAGGAATTTTTCAGTACCTTATTTGCAAACTTTGATGATGGATGGTTATTGGCAGAGGTTGGCACTGTGTCTACAGCTGATGATGATCCTTTGGTGGTACCCGATGCATACTTTGTGCTGCGTGAAGCTTTTGAAGATGGAACAGCATGCTTATTGGAAGGGTGGTTTGATCTTGTAGGGTAGTTCGTTTGGTGCACACCAACAGGATGTCCCTGAACCCCATCCAGAAGAACATAAGGGTCCCATGTGTATGCGGGGACTAGCTCAGGTCCGTAGGCAATTGGTTGAGCATACATGCCAGGTGTAGAAGGGTCCTGCACTGGAATCACAGCGGAGTAATATGGCTCTTTGCTGACATACTGACCATCCACGCCAGTTCCAGGAATGACTGGACTATAAGCTGTATATCCATTTTCATAACCCGGAACATAACACAAATAAGACCCATTCTCAGCTTGAACCACCTGAAAAAGATTACAGAACAGGTATAAGCTCAGTTCTATAGTGATATGTCAGCTTCCACAGCTGTATCTTCAAGAAGCAGTTCACTCTAGAATTGATTAGACCAAGGACTCGATAATAACTTAACAAGGAACAAAACAAAACAAAACAAAAAAGTGCAATGTCAACTGTTAAATCGAATGCTCTGAGGTCTGCACAGCCCTTCTGTAATTGGCTCTTCATCATTTAAGATCTCAATAAAACTAAATTAGCTACGGTACTTGACCACAATTCTTTGTACAGCATGGAATATTAAAAGCATCCCCTGAAATAGACATTCCATTCACTGGCAATCATTTAAATTTGTTTATCTCAATCACCAGAATAAATTAATCATCTGTTCATGACAGCATATTGTGTGGTGACAACTAAAGCAAAAAAGAAAAAGTATACATTTTTCATAAAGGTTTGCAAAGAATATTGTTGGCATGAAGATACTAATGGAAGAATAAAAGAGTGATATTAACAACCAAAGCTGACACTTTCCCCAACATTGCAAAGGAAAGGCAAGGAAAAGATGGTTGCAAATAAGTGCAAAGCTAGCTGGTACCACCATACCACCATATAGATGCACTAAGTGCAGCATTTTTTGGTTTTACACAGGACCACTTGTGACTACTGTAGGGAGGGCATATAACATGCTTGATAAAGTACACTGTTTGATAACTTACTGTCGGTTGCATCTCCGGTCCATTCGATCCAGCATAGTAGCTATTCTCATCCCATCCTCCAAATGAGCCTAGAATAACGATCAAACCATCAAGCTGAAAGAACAGTACCTCTGTTTTCAGGACTTCAGGTCATAGTACTGATCTATTCTACACACCTGGATAATAGTACCCGTAGTAATACATCCCTTGGTCCCCCATATAAGCTCCTTGGTTCATCTCAGTATCCTTGGCAGCAGTACTAGCTGCATCTGCCGAGGAAATGCATGATATTGCATCCGATGAACTTGCGTCTTTTCCAGCAGGCTGCAAAGTTTGGGCACGAAAGGAATCAGCAAGGACACGATAGATGTAGCCCAACCAACCAAACAAGGAACAATTCCTTGTATGCTAAGATAAGCAAGGACTATGCTATATGTATAGAGGAATGAGAATCTTACCAAGTTGACGTTGCTTGCCTTCGTGCTAGCATCAATCTTCAAGTTCTCTACTGCCTCTTCTATAGCTGGAAGATACAAAAGTCAAGGCTTGCAAACAGAATATATGCTTGAAAGGCCATCGTCCATGAGTGAGAATAAAATAAGCCGGCAAGCCCAGATTGATGGATTAAAATGCCCTGAGTCCAATAATGCACAATAATTGCCTTCAATGAACCGATCAGATCAGAAGATCTACAGCGATCATCTGATCAAGTGCAAGAGACCATTACTTGAACAAGTTCATGGTTCGCAGACAGCATGCAGAAACAGATCAATAAGGGCATACAGCAACCGTATCCGTAAGTACACAAACCATATTATTGGTGTAGCTGTCAATAAAAGGGAGTTGGTTCAGCTCTCGCCATCTCTGAAAATCCGACATGTGAGGGATACCTAACAATTCTAATTGTGAATATAAAACAACAGAGACCTGCCATGGTATGGACTCAATTATGTCAATAGCAGATTGAACTGGGTCGATCTTTTCATGAAAAATGCTACGCACCCAACGACAATTCAGCAACATAATCCACAATTTATGATACTTGGGGCACAGAAAAATCGACAATTTATTTATTTCAGACCGTGATCTGAAGGAGCACGCACGGATCAGAAAGTCCCTTAAAGACAGATCAGAGCAAAAGCTTTTCCAATGCTTTAGATTAAACAACCGTAAAGAAAGATGGGAAATCAGGTTGAGCACACACGCCTGTCGATGAAACAAAAAAAGCAGAAACGCTAGTATCAAACTGAACAAATACAAAACAAAAAATCGAGAATTTTGATCAAAAACAGTAGTATCTCTGACGGATCAGAGAGAAACAACGGAGTTGGATGGCAATGGAACCGCCCAACTCACCAGCGCTAGTTAGAAAATGAAAACAAATTCAGAACACGGACGAATTCCATTGATCCAAGAACAAGAACAAGAACAAACCCAAGCCCGAGATCATGTATCAGATCCAGCTCCCGACGGATGGGCAAGCAGCAAAGGATACGCTTGTGGGCGAGCGCGGGCTTGGGCTCCATGAGGCCACACCAGAGGTCGCCGCAGAAGAAGCCGGGGCTACGCGTGTCCTCCAGCTCGACCGAGGATTGGGCCCGGAGCAGGGACTCGCCGGAACCCTAGCCTGCTCCGGCCGCCTCTGCCGGAGGAGAAAAAAGAGCGGCGTCGGCGGCGTCGCGTGTGGTATAGGGCGGGGGGCGCGGCCACGTGTGGGCGATCGGACGGCTGGGAAGGAGGGAAGGAAGGTGGGCGCGTTGTGGGGGCGAAGCGACGCGGCCGAAGCGGGCTCCTGAAATCTAGCGAGGGGGCGGGGCAAAGCAAAGCAAGGCAGCCGCTCCGCCTGTTGCGGCCGAATATTTGTAGCCTTTCAACACAATACATTTCACCTTTTTCTCTCGTGAGATGAGATGAACTCGAAAGTGGTAGGATAGGAGGAGTTTTTTTTTTTTTGCGGGGTTAAAAGGGATTTCATTACTCAAGGTGGAGGTAGATCCTCCGAACAAAGTTGAGGTACATTAGCAGGGTCAGAACGAAGCCAAACTGCTGTCCTAGCTTCTACACGACCAAAAGAAGCTAATCTATGACTGACAGCATTTTGGTGCCTACTAATATGAGTAATAGAGCAATCCCTTTCACCAAGAAGTTCTTTAACTTCACTGATCAACATCGCGTTCTGCGATCTATCCTCCGTACGCGCATGGATGAACTCAACAGCATGGAGACAGTCCAGCTCCACATCCACCGGCAGCTGGGACCATTGCATAGCAAACCGCAGGCCCTCCAAGCAAGCTGAAAGTTCAGCTTGTATAGGACTCGCGCAGTTCTGTAAGCTTCTGCAGGCCGAGAAAATGATGTCCCCCTTGCTATCTCTTAGTACCATGCCTGCCCCCGCTTCTCCCGAGTCCTGGCAGAAAGATCCGTCCACGTTAAGCTTCACTCTACCTTGGGCGGGTGGCTGCCACCGAGGCCTTGAGGTATGTGCATCAGCAGCATGCGATAATGGCGTCTTTGGTCTTCCCAACAGCGGCATCTTCCCCTTGACAAGATCCTCGTTGGGGTGTCGCTTGATGGCCAAGATTGATCCCTCGTAGCTAAGAAGGAAGCGGCTAGAAGCTTCGCCCGGGGGGAGGGGGGGGGGTTGTCGTGGGCGATCTCGTTCCTGACATGCCACGCACGCCAAAGAACCATAAGCATCCTCATACAATCATCCTCATTCATGGCAGAGAGCACGTCGAAGATCCACTCCACCCCCGTCGGCCGGACGCTAGCAGGGTCTGGCAAGTTCCAGAATTTGCACATATTGCGCCAAAGATCGACGGCGCGAGGGCACCTGCAGAATACATGGAACGTATCCTCCCGCTCCGTTCCACATAGAGGGCAAACATCAGTGATCTCCAAGTTCCTCGATTTTTTGTTAGCCCATGTGGCCAATGAATTAGAGGCAAGCTTCCACGCAAATATACGCACCTTGGGAGGAGCAGGGCACCTCCAAATAAGTGCCCAAACGGCACGTCGCCCGTCCGGTGCCCTGCTCGCAGCGACTGAAGAAGGTAAGAGGCGTTCGTCCAGACCCAGACGATACGCGCTCTTCACAGAGAAGGATCCATTGCGCTCAGTCGCCCATGCGATGCAATCTTCATGTCGTGGAAAGGCCTTGATCTTGAGGATCTCCATCACATCTATGTGCATAAAATGTTGGTTCAACAACGCCACCTTCCAGTTGCCATGCTCGTCCAGGAGCTGGCTCACGCACCGAAGCCTGCACCGGCCCTGTATAGAGACCGGCCCTCAAGCCAGTGGATGGAGAATCCACTGATCTCGCCATATGCGTACTGAGGTGCCGTCACCAATGCGCCATATGAGCCCCTTCTTGAGGAGCTCCAAGCCGTGCACAATGGATTGCCACGTAGTGGAGGCATTACCCGAGAAGACGGTGTCCTCCAGCCGGGGTTAGAGATGAGGCGCCAAGCTTGCCTTGCGAGCAACGCTTGGTTAAATATGCGAAAATCGCGGAACCCGAGCCCTCCTTTTGCCTTTGGTTTGATCATAGTATCCCATGCCCTCCAGTGTGTCTTCCTCTTTCCTTGCTTCGACCCCCACCAAAAGTTTCTGACCATCCTTGTGAGATCATCACATACACTCCGAGGTAGTCGGAACACCCCCATGAGGTAGGTAGGCAAGGATTGGGCAACAGCTTTGATCAAGATCTCCTTGCCTCCCTGCGATGCACTTTCTCCCCAAGCCAGAATCCTCTTAGTTAGCTGCTCCTGGAGACTTTGGAACCGCCCTTTGGACATACGACCAGTGGGTGTCGGGAGCCCTAGATAGCGCTCCTCAAAGCTCAGGTTCTGGACCTGTAAAACATGCGCCACTGAAGTTTGATCAGCCGGCCGACATCTCTGCCCACAGAGAATAGAGCATTTCTCCGGGTTAATGAACTGTCCTGTACACCTCTCATATGTAGCAAGAACATCTCGAACCTCCATTGCTTCAGCTGTCGTGGCGCGGAAAAAGAGAAGCGTGTCATCCGCAAAGAGCAAATGGGAGATGCCCGGCGCCCTTGGGCATACCCGCAAGGGAGTGATCGTACCCTGCTGCACTTTCCGTTTTAATATTGCATCAAGCCCATCCGCAACAAACAGAAATAGAAATGGTGAGAGCGGGTCTCCCTGTCGTAGCCCACGCGACGGGACGAACGAATCTGAGCTGGCTCCATTTACTTTGACAGAATATGTCACTGAGGACACGCACGTCATAATCCAGTGCACCCACCGGTGATCAAAGCCAAGCTGTTGCATCATCCGCCTTAGGAATTCCCAATCAACCCTGTCGTATGCCTTGGATAGATCAAGCTTGTATGCACAAGCACTTCTGTCTGGGTCCTTCTCCTGCTTAATAGAATGAATGCACTCAAAAGCAATGAAAGCATTATCTGTGATGAGTCTACCTGGAATGAAGGCACTCTGCTCTGGCGCAATGATATCATCCAGGAAAGGTCGTAGCCGGTTCACCAGACATTTAGAAATGATCTTGTAAACGATGTTGCATAAACTGATGGGTCGAAATTCAGCAAGCCTTTTAGGATCATTCACCTTCGGGATCAGAACTATAGACGTGGCATTTACACCCTCTGGCATGACGCCTCACTCAAAAAATTGCTTCACCGCTGCAATTATCTCCTCTTTAAGTGTACCCCAATGCCGCTGAAAGAATCTCGCCGGAAAGCCATCCGTGCCCGGGGCCTTCAGAGGGCCTATCTGAAATAAAGCATCACTAATTTCTTTATCAGTAAAAGGAGCACACCGTTTTTCATTTATGTCATCTGTCACCTTAGGATAGGAGGAGTTAATCATAGCATTCCACATCAGTAGAATTTCTATATGCATATATTACAAATATAACAAAGAAAAAATGAGAGACAGCGTAACATGTGGATGTGGTCTATCAGTTTTTTGAAGAAAAAAGGGAAGCAAAATATTGGTGGTTGCCACTAACAACACGAAGGTACGTACGACCATAAAAACGTGTCGTAAACTAATTCTGATCTGATGAAAGCTATCATCGTTGGGTTGTCAGTGGCGTAAACTCGTGTTTTTCTTGATCCTAGCAAGTCAAGGTGGCGTGTGGTTTTTTTTAAATTATTTGAAAGCAATCGGCGAGAAACTACATCCAACCAACATGAACATTGAACGGTGTGCTCGCGGTCTACTACTAGATGTGTTTAGATAGATCATCGGATGCCTGACGGTGGGCATGAATGCCGGCCAAGATGAGGAATATCGGACTCTAAAAATGAAGGGCGGGGCATATTTTGGGCCTGAAAAAAAGAGGTGAAGAATATATGTGGTCCAAGTCACGATCGGTACTAGAAAATTTATCATTTCCTGGCGTGGGTGCTACTGGACACCTGATCGCGCAGGGGAGAGATGAGGCAAAACAAGCCGTGAGCCCAGCAACGCCCGGTGAACTACCAGGCGGAGGGAATTCGGTCGGTGTCAAGCCAAAGGCGGGCGGGCGGGCGGTGCGATTTGCGCGCGGCGCGGATCGACGGTGCGGCAGGCAAGAGGCGAGCCACGATAGTTGAGAACGAGATCCTCTGACGTACAGGATACTACTGCAGAGGGACGCCATTGTGTGTACGCCATCCATTGTGAATCCAACGGCAGGAGGTGAAACTCATAGAAGCACGCAGGAGTCAGCTCGCCGGAACGCCCAGCTTGATGGTCGTGCACTCGTGCTCGGCTGCACAACGCCGTTGAGGCCGCTCTCAACTAGTGATCAAAGGGACGAACACGAGCGCGTGAGAGTTACCGTACACAACATGGACGCACAACACACGCACGCAGGCTGTCCCCGCTGCCGCACACACTGGATACCACCGTCGCCGCCGCCTAGTGCGGATTTGGCCAAAGCTTCCACCGGCGGTCCTTTGTAGCCTGAAGCGTGGGAGTGAGGACTGAGGACCCTGGCTTGTGCGCTGGACGGACGCGGTTGTGGGCGCGGCGCGGCGGCGCTCGGCGAAGGAAGCACGTCGGCCGCGGGGAAGGAAGCGGGTGGGCGGCGGCCGCGCTCGGGCGGGGGCCGACGCGGTGCGGGCTGCGAAGAAGGGGAAGCACGTGCTCTCGATGAGGTAGTTGAGAGCGGCCTCGACGGCATGGTGCAGCCGAGCACGACTGCGCGACTGCACGACCATGAGCTGGGCGTGCCGGCGAGCTGACTCCGGCGTGTTTCTACAGGTTTCACTTGCTGCCGTTGGATTCACAATGGACGGTCTACACGCATTGACGTCCCTCTGCAGTAGTATCCTGTACGTCATTGGATCTCGTTCCCGATAGTTGGCCTTTGGCATCAGGAGAGGACCACATGCCGCACCGCGTTATCACAGTAAGCTGCGGGGAAGGAGCGCCCCCTCGCGCTGTCCACGTAGGATAGAAACAGTGCCTCAGTCGAGTTGTGATTGGTGTGCCGAACAGCCGAAGGAAGAGAAAAAAAAGAGAAATGGATCGCACAGCCCCAACCCGTTCCCTCTACCCCTTGCGATCCCTCTCCCTCTCCCTCGTCTGCTACCGGCCTACTGCCGCCACCACCGGCAACCTCCCCCACACCCGCCGCTGCCACCAGCGCCCTTCCCCACAGCCTCCGCCCCCACCCCTTCTCTCCTCCCATCATCTTCTCCCCTCCATCGGAAACCTCCTCCCCTCCCCCTCTCCCCAAATCGAGCAGCAGGTCCGGATCCACGGCCACGGCGGCGCGAGCGCCACGATGCAGGACGAGGCCGCATGATGAGGGAGCTCGTTCTGGCTCTGACCCTGGTGCCGACGTCATGGACAAGGTTCCCTCTCCATCTCTTCTCTCTCTTTCTGTGTGTGTGTTCGATTTGGAGTTGGTGCTCTATTCATGAAGCACCCTTTCTTCTCTGCCGCAGGAGAACATCTCTGTTCATGAAGCAACCCCAACCCTAGCCTTTCCTTGGCCATGGCGACCGAGTAGGCAGGAGGTACGAATCACTGCTCTCCCCCCCTTGTATGGTTTTCTTCATCCCCTTATGTGATGTGTGCCATCTGCTTGTGTGCATATTGTATGGAGAGGAGAAGTTGCTCTGATCCCATCTGCCGAAGGAGGATGTGCACCATCCGAGGTGCTCAACATCACCACCATTTGTTGCCTGCCAAGGTGACTTCTCTCTCATGCTACCATGCTCTGCGCGTCCACAGAATCTATCCGCGGTGAATTTTTCAATGTGTGCTGGTCATCGAGCCATGACGATTTGTAGGGTTTTAGCTACTGTCACGCCACATCTGTTAGTGCTTGGAGAGTTGTACGGTTTATCTACTGTGATGCCACATCTATTATTGTTGTGAATAGAAGCTTCAATGGATGGATATTACAATCTTGCAAGGGGAAAAGAGCTCCATAATTTATTTCTAAAGCCTAAAGAAGTGGGTTCTATGTTATGCTAACGATCGTTCCTTCTGGTTTGTCGGCTTGCTAATTCAGTGTTGTGGTACAGCCATTGTTTTCCTTGTGTATTAACCATGTGAGTATAATGTTGAGCTAATCTCATATATGCTGTGTCCTCCGTTCTTCTATGCAGTTGGTTTCATTTGATGATATTTCGTTGATTTCTTCATATGAGAAGGTGGAGAACTGTGTATACACATCTACGCTGTTAAGAAAATGTTGTAGATGGGGTTTTCTGAGGTGGCAAGTCCTACAAATCATTGTTCCAGGTGGAAATTGACACATGCTGAGGTATTGTCAAATGTCATTTCCCTTCGGTAGTCGTTTACTACTGCAAAGTTCATTTATATGACTGATTATTAAGTGCCAACCACAGTTTCTATGCAGCCTTTCATCAGTTGCCTTTGGTAATAATGGTTCCCTCTTACTATGGTCTATGGTAGAGTTCAATGCATCGGTATAAATACTTTAGTTTCTCTGCAACCTTTTCTCAAACAATTGTCGTTATTAGTACTGCATAGTTGAATGCATCAGTGTGTACTATATGAATAATTAACCATCTCTTCGTCACATTTTAGCATGCTTGATGTAGTTATGATGTAAATTGCAAGCAAAGTCGTTATTTTCTTCTACCCAATACAAGTCGGTGTTTGGTACTGAGGCGTGCTTGTGCGTTGCCATCTAGGCAAATGCCCATCGCACTGCATTTTTTGCCGATTGTTGTGATACATGTACATGAAATTAAGGCTGACATTCATAATTATATTAGAGGATATCCTGTGTGTTCATAGACTGTCTACGAACATGCACATCCATGCTGTGCTCCTTAGTGTTACTCATGTGCATCAACATTCGTATATATTTTAGTAGGGCAAATCCAGTAAATATTTATGCATGTTCATTTATACTATTGGTTCAGTACATCCTTGGAATGTTAATAATAAGCATGCATATGATTATCAGTTCAAACACATTAGAAATTTACATCTGACCATGTTCCGTAGCTTAGCCTTTACATTTTTTGGCGTAAATGAATGTACTTGCTTACCAATAACATTAGTGAATTGATTCTGTGGACTTTATATAAAGCAGCAAATTATATAAAAATGGGCTCACTATTTGCCTCTATTTATCAACCAGAACTTCTCTCATTTCTGTACGTTTTCTGTCTAATGTGTAATCCTGATGTGTTCTACCTGTAGGTGCTGCAGTCACTACCATTCTCGCATCGAGACGTCGGTGGCATTGCCACCATAAATGTCCCTGACATCATCGCCGTTATCCTCATGTCTAGAGGAGCCCAGGTTCCCCTCTCTCTCTCTCTCTCTCTCTCTCTCTCTCTCTCTCTCTCTCTCTCTCTCCGTTCCAAAATAAGGGTCATGGTTTAAGTTCAAATTTGAACTAAAACCACGACACTTATGTGCTGTTTTCAGTTGGGCAGTTTAACAAGAAAAGTGAAAGTCACTATAATCAAACAACTCGTTTTGTTTCCATTTGGGAGATTGAAGTAAGAAAAGAGAAACCCATGGTCAATTAGTTCTCTTCCCGTTCAGTTGTTTGTAATCGTGGGCAAGTTCAACATATCAGGTTTCATTTATGCCTGCTTGAGTAAATGCCATCTTATGCTTTGCAAGCCCACGTGGAACTCATATTTTTAACTTTAGTCTACTGCAAAGTTAATTTGATGGTTCAGTTTTTAGTATCAATTCTTGAATGAGGTTGGCTCACATAGTGGTCTCGACTTTTCCCAATATGCATTCATACCTAAAAATTTGAAATTTACGGTTAGGCATGAGTGCACTGAGTTATTTTTACTTTGGTTTAACTTTTGAGCCTTCGCTTAAAGTCCTCCTTGACCCTGGTTATTTATCATTATACAATATAATGTGGTGCGTTTTGGTCCTAATCCAATCTGCACTGCAACCTATTTCTAATGAATCTCACTTCGTCCATCTGGTCCATCTTAGCACTTTGCAGTTTGCAGACTAGGCTACTTTCTACTCTATCTTTAGTTGTTTGTCTATTCTGCTACTTAGAAGAAACAACTCGTGAATTTTTCACGTGTCAAAGTTCAAGGAATGGAAGTTGGATAACCATGGAAATTGTTTTGTGAAGGGCTTGGTGATATCCCTGGATGGTGGAGCATCTTGGTTTTATCAAGGTATGATGCTTTTCTTGTGATTGCTTTAAAAATAAATGCTAAAACAATAAAATACAAGTTGAAATTGTTTTTTTGCACTTGAGGATTTAGAGTTTAGGAAATGATGTCCCATGGTTTAAAAAGTGCATAACTTATGTTAGACTAGCTCTAGGACAAACATATATGATATTTGAAGTGAGACATGATTTGGTTCAACTTTTGTTGATCTTTCGAGATTAGAAAACAAATGAAATGTCATTCGTGTCTTTGGTGAGGTCCTTCATAAAAATGAACATATTTCATTATTTTATTTGATGTTTCCTTTTTTATACAAATATGAACATATTTGATCATTTTATTTGATGTTTCATTTTTTATATAAGTTACTATTGCTTTTAATTGAAAACATATGAACATAGGTTCGAATTTGTTAGTTCGCAGGTCCTTTCTGTCACCGACATGATGCACCTCTTTTATATGCGCACAAATACTGTAGCTGGTGTTCTCATCATCAGCTGCAGTTTATGGGTCACCCAATAACTCGCCCTGCACATAGGAGGTTCCTTTGAGGAGAAAACAACCCATATGACAAAACCAAGGTCCGAGGCATGACATTTTTGTTTCTATATGGTAATCTTCTATGTTCATGAGATCTCTAAACTGACTGAAATTTAACTAATGAATTGCAGCTTGTCGTCGAGGATATTTTGTCGTGATATCTATTGTAAATATCCTGAATGGAAGATCATTCTACTTAGGTAGCTCATGGACAATAATCTTACTTCTTTGGGATTTCACATAGTAATTGCAGTTCATGTATTTGGAGTTAGTCGCAGTATCATCATTTTAGGTTGATGTTCTGTGTGTGCGGATGAACATATATTTATGTGATTTGAACAATTTTAAAGATGTTCTCACTTCTGTGCTATAATATTTTAGAAGTGGTGAGTGTTCAAATACAATTTCTTCCTGCCATATTTTTATAACCTTCTGCCAGCTAAGATACTTGAAATATCTGCATCTAGCAAGATAATGCCATGCCGACTTTGCTTTGTTGTTTATCATATATTTGAGATGGCACTGATCACGTTGATGTACATAAGTGACACAAGGAACAAGAAAAGCAACTCAATGTGCGTAGACAACCTAGCACCGTATATAAGCCTCTTAATATGTATGATGTCACTATTTTTTCCTTTCAAGGCTGATCCATTCTCTGAATGTGTTGCATAGCTTGTCTTATTGTTCCAGTCACCAACTTTCATACTGTTGTACTCCCTCCGAAAATACTTGTCGGAGAAATGGATGTATCTAGACGTATTTTTAGTTCTAGATACATTCATTTTTATCCATTTATGCGACAAGCAATTCTGGACGAAGGGAGTGCATAGTATAAATAGGTGAGTGAAAGGGGTGCTTCCCACCTGGCACCGCCCCAACTTTCTCTCAAGCGGCGCCACCGGGTGGCGCCCCAACCACTAGTACAGGAAGTAACCCTGTAAGAGCGTCTGCAACCGGACCCCATACCCGCCCCGAACACCGTGGCGGGCTGCCCGGTCAGTGCCCATACGTTCTTTGGCCACTCAACCGGGCTCCCATAGCCGGCCCAAATGTCTGGACTGACGGGCACTTCGCGTACCCGACCCATATATGGGGCAGATATGGAGACGCCCGGACGCGAGCGCCATGTCAGACTGGTCGATAGGGCCCATGCGGGGTTATAGAGAGTCCGCTGGTTCGACGGGCGCCTCCTCCGCTCCGGCGTGCCGCCCGAGGGAGGAGGCCGGCTATTTAAGCCGGACGGTGGCAGCCGAACCCTATCTGCCCTATTTCTTCCCATTTCTCCTCTCCGCCGCCGCCACTTCCAATCTGTCGCCCGCTTGCCATGTCAAGGGGTTGGATCACCGCATACGCGATGCTGACGCTGAAGCACCGGTTGCAGCTCCTGGCGGAGATCCGGGCCAGGCGCACGGCTCGTTTTGCTGTCGGCCCGCCTCCGGATTCGCCAGAGCCGGAGGAGGAGGAAGAGGATGACGAGGTGCAAACGGGGGAAGAGGAGGAGGAGGGGGGCAGCAACAGCGGCATCCGAAAAGAGTAGCCCCAACCCATGGAGGAGGAGGTGGTGGAGGCGGAGCCGGCTGCGGGCTTCGCCATGGCAGACGCCATGGCGGGGTACGTGGTCACCCAAGCGGCGGAAATGGCGGAGCAGGCCGCCATCCTGGAGTCTAGCCAGGATGTGGCCTATGTCGAAGCCAACCGGCGGTTCATCCGGCAAGAACGAGGGGGCGGCGACCGACGCGCTTTTCACCGAACTAGAGGCAGAGGAGGAGGAGCCAGAGCCTCCGCAGGCGCCGGAGCTGCCGCAGTTGCCCGTCTACTCGGCGCTGGGCACGTAGATCGTCGACATCTTCATGGATGAGAAGTTTTAGATATGTCCGTAGTACATAGATTTTTTTTATCTGCATGACTAGTATGGATTTGAGGTATGAAGTTTGACGTTCATGAATGTGACGGGTGTTTTTTGTGTGCTGGCCGGTCACTGTCCGCGGACGCACCGGGCACGTCCGCGGGCATTTGGGGGGGGGGGGGGGGGATTTTGATACTTCTGGTTGTAGATGCTCTAACAACATAGTATCAGAGGATCAGTGCCGAGTGGTGGCGTTGGTGCCCGCGTCAACAGTTGGCCGGGAAATCAACCGGAGATTACCTGACCGACGACATCTTTGATTTACCCATAGTTTAAAAACGAACCGGTGAGGCCATTGGTTTTGGTTTTTACTTGTCGGACCGCCGATTGGTTCATTTGCGACATAAAAAAAAGTTAAAGTAATTTTTTTTAAATTGACCTCGCATCAAATGAATACATGTAATATTGAATGTAAACTATTAGTAATAAATCATAAAATGTTACTCCTCTGTTTCTAAATATTATCCCGTTTAGAGATTCTAATATAGACTACATACAAAGCAAAATGAGTGAATCTGCACTCCAGTATACATCCGAATGTAATCCGTATTAAAATCTCTAAAAAAGCTTATATTTAGAAACGAAGGGAGTATTAGTCTAGTTGGTTATTGGGCCTTTAGCATGCCTTGCCTGAAGGGTAGGTATTTGATTCTCTGTTAATGTATCTCTTTTTGAATATTTTTCTGGTTTTTTACTAAAAAACTGGCACCTCCTTGAATTTAGTTAATTCTCTTGAAACTAATATGATATTTCTTTTATTGGGTAAAAAGTTCCATGCTTTATTTCCTCTCTAAACATAACCGGAAGGCGAAAATGTGTAATTCGTACCATGCTTCCATTGTAAAAGGCACCTTATCTTTTGGTATAAAAAGGCCGCCTAGTGACTAGACACGTACAAGGAGCATTTTATTTTTGTGATGCTCCGCTTGCCTCGAAAGGAGAAAGGGCCAGGAAAAGGGGAAAAATAAATTGACGTGTACCGTACCGTCAATTCTCCTTTTTTTTAAGGCCCCGCACAGGCATTCGTTGTTGTTTTGAGTGAGGAGCAAATGATGGAATAGTCATTTTATTGGTTAAAGATTTTGATATATATAAGGTTGCCTGTAGCGGGAGTATCATGGCTAGTATCATGCATGTCAAATAGACAATTTTGATGAGATGGTGATATGTCTCAAACGGATCTGTAATTTTTGATTATTTCATGCTATTATATTATCACTTTTGTATACTTTATATAACATTTTATATTATTTTTCTGGACTAACCTATTAATCTAGTGCCCAGTGTCAGTTCTTATTTTCTGCATGTTTTTTGTTTTACAGAAAATCCATATCTACGGAGGTCAAAATGCCTTGCCGATTTAATACGATTTTATTCTGGCAACGAAGGTTTCAGGAAGCATCGAGGGGGAACGAGAGGAGCCAGGGGGCCACACGGCTAGGTGGCGCAGCCAGGCCCTAGGGCGCACCCCTAGGTCGTAACTTGTTCAACCATGCAAAGTGTTTATGCAAAAAATCCCTCGTGCATAGAAAGCTCGGAGCTACACACCTGTCATGGAACAAATTTGAACTCAAAAATAAAAAATAACAAGGACGGTGTTTGAACCGGCAACCTGGCCTAGACAGGCGCGCGTCGATAGCCAACGGAACTAGCAATGATTGTTGCCTTTCATGCATAACTTATTTTTATATTAGTTTCAATAGGTTAGAGGGACCGGCTCGTCAGCACGTACCTCTACGTTGACTCACTTACTGGCGGGTCCCATGTTTGCGCTCTCTCTCCTCTCCTTCTACTTTTAGACGCGCGGGCCAACATGAAGAACGGCACGAGCTGGCCATGGTGTATTTATAACTCAAAAAAAATGCTTGAAAAATAGATGAATCGCCTAGTGCTCGAACAAGAGACCTTGTGGTTGGTCGAGACGGAGCAAACCACACCTATCCTTCGTGCCACGTTAGCATAAAGATGACGTGTGGGGGCTACCTGTCGGCAGAAAAAAAGGGGAACATAGATGAATCGCTTAGTGTTCGAGCAAAAGACATCGTGTCTGGCCGAGACAGAGAGCCACCCCGTCAGACTGCGTCAGTGTAGAGTGCATAGACATGAATCACGAAGCCATGCATGACCACCAATTCATTATTTACAATCTACATGAAATCAACACATTAATATTTGGGTTTTCTATTTTCATGCCCTCGGTTCCTTAGCTCTACTTAGTTTTACCCGACCGTCTAAGTTTTCCTCACTTTTGCCCTTCTCCCTCTAGTTGAACATCACATATGGCCAAATGCAGCATTTCCGTTGGGTTAACCCCTTTGACTGTTACATGGATGAGTGGGGCTGTGAAAAAAAGACATGTGTGGCCACTGTAAACTCCGACCACGTCAGCCAACCGGCAGTTAGTCGCCGATGCAAAGCAGGGCAGAGCAGAGTTGCTTGTCTAACCGATTCCAGCGATGGTTGGGCACGATCTTGGCCTCTACGTGTTCCTAGAGCTCGTGCGCGTCGAGGGGTGGCATCAGGGTGCCCGGGGGTGGACGAAAACGACGCCGGTGGTGAATTCCATCATGGCCGGAGTTTAGTGGTTGCAGGCAACAAAGCTAAAGCACAGATTCGAACGAGTTTTTGTGCTGGTGATGTTCTTCGGCTGCGTGCGGCACAGTTTGACACAAGCACGTGCAGGATCAGCAATGGGAGCTCACGACTAATGGCACTACCGCATGAAATCGACGACAAGGCAAGAGGGAAAAGCTATGGAGCTCACGGTAAGGCTATAGAGCACATTAGCGAGCTCGAGGATGGGCTGTAGGCGATGAATCGACATCGGCGTTCTCGGCTACAGACAGCGAAGAAGGCAATGATGGCGACGATTCAGGGCATTCGGTCTTGCGATTTTCGCCGCAGAGGTTCAAGGTGTTGAGGCAAAGCTAAAGGACACGGTAGTGAGGCGAGGAGAGCACAGTGGCTACGGTGGTTGATACGTCCATTTTGCATCAGATTTTTCTACTGTTATTTATAGTGTTTTTTATCAATATTTCACCTTATGATGCAATTCTTATGTCTTTTCTCTCTTTTTATGCAAGATTTACATGAAGAGGGAAATTGCCGGCAGCTGGAATTCTGGACCTGAAAAGACCTACAACAGAGATAGCTATTCTCCAGAGCTCCAAATGACCTGAAAATTTATGGAGATTTATTTTGGAATTAATAAAAAATACTGGAAGAAGAATCACCAGGAGGGGCCCCACCAGGGAGCCACAAGCTCAGGTGGCGCCCCCCGAGGCGCGCCATGTGAGCTTGTGGGCCCCCAACAGTCCTCCGTGGGCCATCTTCTCCTATATGAAGCCATTTGCCCTAGAAAAAATCAAGAGAAGACTTTCGGGATGAAGCGCCGCCGTCTCGAGGCGGAACCTGGGCAGGAGCACTTTTGCTCTTCGCCGGAGCGATTCCGCCGGGGATACTTCCCTCCGGGAGGGGGAAATCAAAGCCATTGACATCACCAACGATCCTCTCATCGTGGGAGGACCAATCTTCATCAACATCTTCACCAGCACCATCTCAGCTCTAACCCTAGTTCATCTCTTGTATTTAATCTTTGTCTCAAAACCTCAAATTGGTACATGTGGGTTGCTAGTAGTATTGATTACATCTTATAGTTGATGCTAGTTGGTTTACTTGGTGGAAGATTATATGTTCAGATCCTTGATCACACATTATACTCCTCTGATCTTGAACATGAATATGATTTGTGAGTAGTTTTGTTTGTTCTTGAGGACATGGGAGAAGTCTTGTTATAAGTAATTATGTGAAGTTGGTATTCGTTTAATATTTTGATGATATGTATGTTGTTCTTCCTCTAGTGGTGTCGTGTGAACGTCAACTACATGACACTTCACCATGTTTGGGCCTAGGGGAAGGCATTGGGGAGTAGTAATTAGATGATGGGTTGCAAGAGTGACAAAAGCTTAAACCCTAGTTTATGCGCTATTCCGTAAGGGGCTGATTTGGATCCATATGTTTCATGCTATGGTTAGATTTATCTTAATTCTTCTTTCGTAGTTGCGGATGCTTGCGAGTGAGGGTAATCATAAGTGGGTTGCTTGTTCAAGTAAGAACAACACCCTACCACCGGTCCACCCACATATCAAATTATCAAAGTAATGAACATGAATCAACTAAACATGATGAACATGACTAGACGAGAATTCTCATGTGTCCTCGAGAACGCTTTGCTCACTATAAGAAGTACTTTCGGCTTGTCCTTTGCCACAAAAAGGATTGGGCTACCTTGATGCACCTTTGTTACTATTGCTACTAGTTACTTGTTATGAATTATCTTGTTATCAAACTATTTGTTACTACTACTTACAGCACTTGCAGAGAATACCTTGCTGAAAACCGCTTATCATTTCCTTTTGCCTCTCATTGGGTTCGACACTCTTACTTATCGAAAGGACTACGATTGATCCCCTATACTTGTGGGTCATCAGTGGTTCATGTTGGCGCGGCCATGGCGTTCTCGGTCATGGTTGGAGAGCGAGCAAGAGGAGGTGGAAGTGACGGATAGTAGATAGGTTCGACCGAGTGGTATCGTGCATGTCTCTTGGCGTAGAGCTGGGGATGAAGGAGGCCTCGATGGCGCGAAGCAGGAGCTGGCACTCTCGGACGCATCCTCCTCCGCCACTAGGCACGAGGTTGAAGACGGGGTTGCCCCTAGGTGGGCTGGGCTGCATAGTGCTAGGCTGATAGGTAAGTTTTCCTCTCTCTATCTCTCTTTTATTTCTGTTTTTCCTTTTTGTTTGAATCTATTTTGATTTGATTTTAGATCAAAACATTTGTAAAACCATCTGGAAAATTACATGTGAATTTATTGGATTTTTACAAAACCATGGACATTTTTACGCTGATGGGAGTGCCTGGGCCGGCCACGCGAATCGCCCAGTGCCCCTCCCCCCACCGTACTGTACGATGTCGCTTAGTCCCACCTCGCCGACCACTAGTACAGCGAGCTACTATACAAACGGTTTTTACCCCCTTTCAGCGACGAAGTTTTAAACCGTCGCCTTGCCTGTGTGTGCGATAGGGGGGTCCTTTCCACACGACCCAGAAACCGTCCGCGATAGGGCCTCTGGTCACACACGCGGGGCAAAAAGAGCTCGTGTGCGATCGGGTGAGCCATCGCAGACAATTATACTGGCCCGATCGTTTCCGTTCGTATGTACATCCCACACAGTGAATCCAAGATAAACGTTTCCGTTAGTATATACATCCCACACAGTGAATCCCAGACAAATGTTTCCGTTCGTATATACAAAGCACACAGTTTTCCGCATCACATCGTCTGTGATAGTGTTACCATTGCAGACGATAGTAATAATTTTATCATTTGTTTTAATGCATCACGCACGGTGTCTAGAAGAAACTGTGTGGCATAGACTGTCCATCACACATACTTTTTATGTGGAAAACATTTGTGCAAGGTGGTCTAACGCAAACAGTTGTCCAGAGGAAGTCGTGTGTGATTGTTCATTGATCCAACACGTTTACTTCCTATAATCTGTGTGGGTTGTCTGAGATCATCGCCTACGGTGTTGTCTCAATAACCGTTTACACTAGAAAAACCCAATAAGAGGCTAATTGGCCTATTATTATTAATCCATTTAGTAATCAAATTTACATTTCATAATAAACACACAATATATTTCATTTTCGTATTACGGAACCAGGATTTCATAATTGAAATACATTAGAGTACAACATCATATAGCTTCAGCACTCACTCACACCATATAGGCATATAGCTAGCTACCCCATTACACAACAGCACCAAGTTTCACATGCAACATCTAAAACCTTTGGAAATTAGCATCATAGACGGTAGATAGACAGATGAATCTCATCTGGAAAACTGTTGAAGCGGAAGGCGAATATTGAGCCTTCAATGATGTTGAATGTCCTTGTAACTTTAGGCCAGTGCCTGTGGATGATTGACCGCCCATCCTTCGTCCTCTTGAGGAAGACTTCAATATTGTACCGTGGGTGTTGTATGAACACCTTCCTCGCCTCTTGACCATACAGGTGGTTTGAGAGGTAATCATCTGTGAATTGCTTTGGAAAGGCCTGAAAACAAAGATATGCATAAATATCTTCTCTGAATTTTGAAATGGTGCAAAGGAATAAAAAAACAAGGTACTCCATCCGGTCCTTTTTACTCCGCGCATTAGATTTGTATCAAGTCAAACTTTGTAAAGTTTCACCAAATTTATTTTAAAAAATATCAACATCCATGATACCAAATATGTAAACTATAAAATTGTATTTCATAATGCATCTAAAAATAATGATTTTGCAGTTTGAATGTTGATGCTTTTTTCTATAACTTTGGTCAAATTAGAGATACTTTGACTTCGGACAAAACTTATATGCAGACTAAAAAGGACCGGAGGGAGTATAAGAGTTAGTACCATCCTGTAGTTCACTGATGTCTTCTTCATTGTGCAGACAAAGATCTTGTTGTTTTTCGTCGCTAGTTTCTTTATCCTCACAATCTTTATGAGTTTCTTGACTTGACTGATATTCATGGACATCTCATTCCCCATATGCAAAATGGGTCGAACAGTGGGTCAAAACCTCTGACAGCAGGACCTACATGTGCAAGACCAAATTGTTAAAAACCTAAATACTAGAATGGTTCCTGCAATTGCACAATAATGTGCTATTAGACAAAGGACCATGCATGTGCAAACCTCGATGGTAAACCTCAGTGCCTCCCATTGTTTCCCTGCAACACATATAAGGTAGTTATTGATCAGGTTAAGTGAGGGTTGGCATATGATACATCTCCGTCGTATCTACTTTTCCAAACACTTTTGCTCTTGTTTTGGACTCTAATTTGCATGATTTGAATGAAACTAACCCGGACTGACGCTGTTTTCAGCAGAACTACCATGGTGTTGTTTTTGTGCAGAAATCAAAGTTCTCGGATTTGGACGAAACTTTTTGGAGAATTTTTATGGAATATATAAAAATTATTGGCGCAAGAATCAACAGAAGAGGGGCCACCTGTTGACCACAAGGCAACAGGGCGGGACCCACCCTAGGGCGCGCCCTGACGCCTTGTGGGGCCCACAGGCGGCCGTCTGACCTAATTCCAACGCTATAAATTCTCTTTTCCCGAGAAAAAAATAGAAGAAGTTTCATCGCGTTTTATGATACGGAGCCGCCGCCACCTCCTGTTCTTCATCGGGAGGGCTGATCTGGAGTCCGTTCGGGGCTCCGGAGAGGGGGATTCGACGCCGTCGTCATCATCAACCATCCTCCATCACCAATTTCATGATGCTCACCATTGATACGTCTCCAACGTATCTATAATTTTTTATTGTTCCATGCTATTATATTATCAATCTTGGATGTTTTTATATACATTTACAGCAATTATATATCATTTTTTGGGACTAACCTATTAACTTAGTGCCCAGTGCCAGTTGCTGTTCTCTGCCTGTTTTTGGTTTTACAGAAAATCAATACCAAACGAAGTCCAAATGCCACGAAACTTTTTGGAGATTTTTTTGGACATAACAAACACTAGAAGCTTTGGGAGGAGGCCAGAAGACCCAGGAGGTGGCCACGAGCCACCAGGGCGTGCCTGGGGGGCAGGCGTGCCCTGGTGCCTCATGGGCCCACCTCTGACCCTTTTGACCTAATTCCACCACTATAAATTCCCAAAAATCGGGAAACCAACAGGGGAGTCCACGGAATACTTTTTCTGCCGCCGCAAGCTTCTGTTCTCGAGAGATCCCATCTGGGGGCCTTTTTCGGTACTCCGCCGGAGGGGGAATCGATCACGGAGGGGCTCTACGTCAACCTTGCTACCCTTCCGATGATGCGTGAGTAGTTTACCATAGACCTTCGGGTCCATAGTTAGTAGCTAGATGGCTTCTTCTCTCTTTTTGATCTTCAATACAATGTTCTCCTCGATGTTTTTGGAGTTCTATCCGATGTAATCACTTTTTGCGGTGTGTTTGTTGGGATCCGATGAATTGTGAGTTTATGATCAGATTATCCATGAATATTATTTGAGTCTTCTCTGATCTCTTTTATGCATGATTATTATAGCTTCGTATTTCTTCTCTGATCTATTGATTTGGTTTGGCCAACTAGATTGATTTATCTTGCCATGGGAAGAGGTGCTTTGTAATAGGTTCGATCTTGTGGTGCTCAATCCCAGTGACAGAAAGGGACATGACACGTATGTATCGTTGCTATTAAGGGTAAAAAGATGGGGTTTATTCATGCGTGAGTTTACTTTGTCTACATCATGTCATCTTGCTTAAGGCATTACTCCGTTCTTTATGGACTTAATACACTAGATGCATGCTGGATAGCAGTCGATGTGTGGAGTAGTAGTAGTAGATGCAGGCAGGAGTCAGTCTACTTGTCTCGAACATGATGCCTATATACATGATCATTGCCTTGGATATCGTCATGATTATTTGCTTTTCTATCAATTGCCCAACAGTAATTTGTTTACCCACCGTATGCTATTTTCTTGAGAGAAGCCTCTAGTGAAAACTATGGCCCCCGGGTCTATCTAAATCATATACTAAAACCCTAAAAATACTTGCTGCACTTTTTCTTTATTTATTTTAGTTTTGTATTTTTGTTTCAATCTATCTATCTATCACATACAATTTAATCTTGCAATTGACCGTCGAGGGATTGACAACCCCTCGTTTGCGTTGGGTGCAAGGATTTGTTGTTTGTGTGCAGGTACTGCTAACGAGGTGTTGCGTGATTCTCCTACTGGATTGATAACCTTAGTTTCATAATTGAGGGAAATACTTACCTCTACTGTGCTGCATCATCCCTTCCTCTTCGGGGAAAATACCAACGCAAGCTACAAGTAGCAACCACCGGGCGTGAGTAATTCCGTCGTAGGCTTGCTGGACGGTGATGGGTTGGATGAGATTTATCATGTAATCGAGTCAATTTGTTAGGGCTTTGATCCCTAGTATCCACTATGTTCTGAGATTGATGTTGCTATGACTTTGCTATGCTTAATGCTTGTCACTAGGGCCCGAGTGCCATGATTTCAGATCTGAACCCTTTATGTTTTCATGAATATATTTGTGTTCTTGATCCTATCTTGCAAGTTATATGCACCTATTATGTGTTATGATCCGCATACCCCAAGGTGACAATAATTGGGATTCTTTCCGGTGATTGCCGTAGTTTGAGGAGTTCATGTATTCACTAAGTGCTAATGCTTTGTTCCGGTTCTCTATTAAAAGGAGGCCTTAATATCCCTTAGTTTCCTTAAGGACCATGCTGCCACGGGAGGGTAGGACTAAAGATGTCATGCAAGTTCTTATTATAAGCACGTATGACTATATACGGAATACATGCCTACATTACATTGATGAATTGGAGCTATTGTGTATCACCCTAGGTTGTGACTGTTATATGATGAATATCATCCAACATAATTATCATCACCGATCCAATGCCTACGACTTTCTCATATTGGTTTCTGCTAAGTTACTTTGTTCCTACTGCTTTACACTTGCTACAAAATTGATACTGTTACTGTTGCCGCTACTATTGTTACTATTGCTACTGCTATCAAAAGTATCATATTAGTGTGCTACTAAATATTCGGTTGCAGATATTTTATCTCCAGGTGTGGTTGAATTGACAACTCAACTGCTAATACTTGCAAATATTCTTTGGCTCCCCTTGTGTCGAATAAATAAACCTGGGTGAAATACTACCAGCGAAAACTATTGCGATCCGCTATACTTGTGGGTTATCAAGACCTTTTTCTGGCGCCGTTGCCGGGGAGCATAGCTCTATTTGTTGAGTCACTTGGGATTTATATCTGTTGATCACTATGAAGAATCTGAAAGACGCTAAGACCAAGATCGTTCCCTCTAAGACAAGGGGAGGTAAGGAACTGCCATCTAGCTCTGCACTTGATTCACCTTCTGTTTTGAGTAAGCTTACGACACCACCACCTGCTATTCATTCTGATATGTTGCAAGTTATTGATGATACTACTTCTGCTATGAATGATACTTATGATGATGCTAGTACTATGCTTGATAATACTGTGCCACTTGGTGAATTTCTTGATGAACAAATTGCTAAAGCTAAAGAAACTAAAAATGTTGAAACTCTTGAAAATTATGATTCACCTATTATGCCTAGCTCTCCTACTAGAGTTGAAATACCTGAAACATCTGATGGTCATGTTTTTGATACAGAGACAGCTAGAGCAATTCTTGCTTGTAATGATAGAGATGATGTTATAAAGTTGCTTGCTGAGATGAAAGAAAAATCTATGAGGGAGAGAATGAAATATGATCCTAAGTTTGCTACCTCTCCCATATTTGTTACCGATAAGGATTATGAATTCTCTGTCAATCCTGAGTTAATTACTTTAGTTGAATCTGATCCTTTTCATGGTTATGAAACTGAAACTGTTGTGGCACACCTTATTAAGCTGAATGATGTTGCCACCCTATTTGCTCATGAGGAAAAATTCGCTATTACTATATTCTTAAGTTGTTTCCTTTCTCATTAAAGGGTGATGCTAAGAAATGGTTTAATACTCTTGCTCCTGGTTGTGTGCGTAGTCCCCAGGATATGATATATTACTTCTCTGAAAAATATTTTCCTACCCACAAGAAACAAACTGCTTTACAGGAAATATTTAATTTTGAGCAAATTGAAGAAGAGAATCTCCCTCAAGCTTGGGGGAGGCTTCTCCAACTACTTAATGCTTTGCCTGATCATCCTCTTAAGAAAAATGAAATACTTGATATCTTTTATAATGGACTAATCGATGCTTCTAGGGACTACCTAGATAGTTGTGCTGGTTGTGTTTTCAAGGAACGAACTGTTGGACAAGCTGAAGAACTATTGAATAATATATTGAAGAATGATAATGAGTGGACACTTCCTGAACCACCACCTAGGCCAACTCCGAAGAAGAGAGGCAACCTATTCCTCAGTCCATAAGATATGCAAGAAGCCAAGAAATCTATGAAGGAAAAAGGTATTAAAGCTGAAGATGTTAAGAATTTACCACCTATTGAAGAAATACATGGGCTCGACCTCCCGACACAAGCAGTGGAGGTAAATTCTCTCACTAGATTTGATGAAGGTGATATTCCGTATAATAAATCTGCTAGTCAATGCCTGTATGAATTTGATAATTACATCATTAGACAGGAACACTTTAATATGTTTGTTAGCAATCAACTAAAACGGAATGCCATCATGATTGAACGCTTGAGTGATTTGATGTTTAGAACTGCTAATGATGTTAAATGCTTGAGTAAACATGCTTCTATGGTTCAGACTCAGTTAGAACAAATTGCTAAGTCACAAAATGATTTGCTTGATGAGATGAAAAAGAATGACCATGCTGTTAGAGTTGTTACTAGAGGAGGTAGAATGACTCAGGAACCTTTGTATCCTGAAGGTCATCCTAAAAGAATTGAACAAGATTCTCAAAGAATTAATATTGATGCACCTAGTCCATCTAAGAAGAAAAAGAAAAAGAAAAATGATAGGACTTTGCATGCTTCTAGTGAACCTGAGATAGAAAAACCTCATGAGAATCATAATGATGCTTCTATTTCTAATGCTGAGACACAATCTGGTAATGAACATACACCTAGCGATAATGATAATGATAAGGATAACGATAGTGATAATGATGATGTTCATGTTGATGCTCAACCAGATAATGATGTAGAAATAGAACCTCCTGTTGATCTTGATAACCCACCTCCTAAGAATAAAAGATATGATAAAAGAGGCTTTGTTGCTAGAAAACATGGAAAGGAAAGAGAACCATGGGTTCAAAAACCTATGCCTTTTCCTATAAAACCATCTAAAAATAAGGATGATGAAGATTTTGAGCGCTTTGTTGAAATGCTTAGACCTGTCTTTTTGCGCACCCGCTTGATTGATATGTTGAAAATGTCTCCCTATGCTAAATACATGAAAGATATTGTCACTAATAAAAGAAAGATACCTGAAGCTGAAATTTCCACCATGCTTGCAAACTATTCTTTTAAGGGTGGAGTACCTAAAAAGTTAGGAGATCCAGGAATACCTACTATACCATGCTCCATTAAAAGAAGTTATGTCAAAACTGCTTTATGTGATTTGGGAGCCGGTGTTAGTGTTATGCCTTTCTCTTTATATAGATGACTTGATTTGAATAAGCTCACGCCTACTGAAATATCTTTGCAAATGGCTGTTAAATCCACTGCTATACCTATTGGAATTTACGAGGATGTGCCCGTTGTTGTTGTTGCAAATGTTACTATCTTAACGGACTTTGTTATACTTGATATGCCCGAGGACGACAACATGTCGATTATCCTTGGATGACCCTTTTTGAATACTGCAGGGGCTGTTATTGATTGCAAGAAAAGCAAGGTCGCTTTTCATGTCAATGATAATGAGCATACGGTTTATTTCCCGAAGAAGCAAACTTCAGTGAATGGTATCAATTGTATTGAGAAGGTTTCGACAATCACTATTGGAGGCTTCAAATTTCCTCTTCCTACTGTCAAAAAGAAATATGAAATTCTTATTGTTGGGGAGATGCATATCCCCGTTGAGGTAACTTAGTGTTATACGAAAATTCTTCGGTTTCATGTCACTCGGAAACAGTTTGTTAATAAGACTTGATCAACCTTATTAATGGATTCTTTTTGAGAAGCATGTGGCCGATGAACTTAGTAAGCACAACTTTCTGTAATCTTAGTTTGCTCTCGGTTATTTTTAGTTTAAATAAAATAAAATGCCATAATTATCCTATTTTCTGAATTGTCCGTGCAATAAAAAATGGCCCAAAAATAAAAGTGCTCATAATGCAATAAAATTTTAACATGATTTTTTCTGGAATATTTAAGAATTTTTGGCACTGAGAACAACCCAGGGGGGGTGCACCTGTTGCCCACAAGGCAACAGGGCGTGGCCACCACCCCAGGGTGCGCCAAGATGCCTTGTGGGTCCCACAGGGACCCACTCACTTATCTCTTCAGCCCACTTCATCTCCTACCTCCAGAAAAAATTGTGGTAGCTCTCTCTCTCTCGTGTTCTTGCTCCCAAACCTGAGATTTTCGATCTCTTTGCTCGGAGCTCCGTTTCCGAAACTGTTTTGAGGGATTGCTCCTTGGTATGTGACTCTCCCATTGCTCCAATTAGTTTTTGCTTTAGTGGATTATATTTTGCATAAATTGCTGCTATTGGTGCTACTGAAAATGAGCTTGCATGTTAAATTCTTTGAGTTTTAAGTAGTTTGAATGCTTGATATAGCCTCTAGGCACTTGTATGAGTAGTTGCTATCAATCTTGTGAATGTTTGTTAACATCTTTTTGTGGTCCAATTTTTTTTCAGAAATTTGTTTGTAGGAATATGAACATTTTTAGCAGGAGTTCTTCAAGGAGGAAGTCATCTGAAGCATCATCGAGTGAAAGAACAGCACGCCAATCTTATGTTGAACCAAGGGCAAGTTCGGTGCGGGATGCCGAAGCAAAATCATGCCGATGGCCGTGCAACGAGTTCATGCTAGGTGCAGGCATCAAGGAAGAATTTAACCAATATATTCACAACACCGAGCTCTCCGCCTTCATCGCAGATAAGCCACCGCAGCACTACAACCTTACTCATTCATTCAGTCAAAATTTTGAGTATCATCCTCGTACTTCTAGACTCTTTATTTCATCTTTATGATAGATCCTATAGTATGTCTCTAGAAGAATTCTGTGAAGCCTACAAAATTCCATTTTGGGGTTCACTTAGTGAACCTCGACAATCTGATTATGAACTGTTTCTCAACAGTTTTTACAATGGTGAGGATAGGGGGGTTACGCAAGCTAGGATAAAAAGGATTCACTTTCCCGCTATTCGCTACTTTGCACTTTTTAATGGCAAATGCATTGTTAGTAAATGATACGTCTCCAACGTATCTATAATTTATGAAGTATTCATGCCATGTTTATTACAGTTTTGTATGATTTTGGTGCACTTTTATATGGCTTTTATATGATTTTTATGGACTAACATATTGACCTAGTGCCCAGTGCCAGTTGCTGTTTTCTGCATTTTTTTGGTTTTCCAGAAAATCCATATCAAATGAAGTCCAAATGCAGCGAAACTTTTTGACGATTTTTTCTGGAAGGAAACGGACCCAGGAAGCTTCGGGGAAGCAGCAGAAGAGCCACAGGGGCCCCATGAGCCACCTGGGCGCGCCTGCCCCCCCAGGCACGCCCTGGTGCCTCGTGGGCCCCCTGTGGCACCTCTTTGCGTGATTCCAACGCTGAAAAATCATATATATTCAGAATTCCCCGAAAGTTAACCTAGATGAGTTTTTACGCCGCCGCAAGCCTCTGTACGTCCACGATCTAATCTACAACCCTTTTCCGGCGCCCTGCCGGAGGGGGGAATCATCACCGGAGGCCATCTTCATCATCCCGGCGGTCTCCATGACGAGGAGGGAGTAGTTCACCCTCGGGGCTGAGGGTATGTACTAGTAGCTATGTGTTTGATCTCTCTCTCTCTCTCTCTCTCTCTCTCTCTCTCTCTCGTGTTCTTGATATGGCACGATCTTGATGTATCGCGAGCTTTGTTAATATAGTTGGATCATATGGTGTTTCTTCCCTCTCTATCTTTGTTGTGATGAATCGAATCTTTTCCCTTTGAGGTTTCGTTATTGTCGGATTGAATATTCAGATTTGAGAACACTTGATGTATGTCTTGCATATGAATACCCGTGGTGACAATGGGTTATTATATTGATTCACTTGATGTATGTTTTGGCACTCAACTCGCGGATTCCTGAGGTGACATTGGGGTAATCTATGCATAGGGGTTGATGCACGTTTTCATTATCTTTTCTTCAATACAAACTTTGGGGTGCTCCTTGGAGTTCTTTGTGTGGATTGAATATTATGATTATGAAGTTGTTTGATGCATATCGTATAATCAACTCACGGATACTTGTGGTGACATTGGAGTATCTAGGTGACATTAGAGTTGGTTGATGTGTATCATATGGTGTTATTTTAGTACGAACTCTAGGGCTGTTTGTGACACTTATAGGAATAGCTCAATAGATCGATCGGAAAGGATAACTTTGAGGTGGTTTCATACCCTACAAACAATTTCTATCTTATGTTCTCAGCTAATTGGAACTTGGGAGTGATTCTTTATTGCACGTTGAGGGATGGTTATATGATCCAATTATATTAGCATTGTTGAGAGATTGCACTAGTGAAAGTATGAACCCTAGGCCTTGTTTCTAAGCATTGCAATACCGTTTGTGCTCCGTTTTATCACTTGCTACCTTGCTGTTTTTATATTTTCAGAATACAAAAACCTATATCTACTATCCATACTACACTTGTATCACCATCTCTTCGCCGAACTAGTGCACCTATACAATTTACCATTGTATTGGGTGTGTTGGGGACACAAGAGACTCTTTGTTATTTGGTTGCAGGGTTGTTTGAGGGTTACCATCTTCATCCTACGCCTCCCACGGATTGATAAACCTTAGGTCATCCACTTGAGGGAAAATTGCTACTGTCCTACAAAACTCTGCGCTTGGAGGCCCAACACGAGTCTACAAGAATAAGTTGTGTAGTAGACATCAAGCTCTTTTTTGGCGCCATTGCCGGGGAGGTGAGTGCTTGAAGGTATATCTTTAGATCTTGCAATTGAATCTTTTAGTTTCTTGTTTATCACTAGTTTGGTTTTATAAAAAGAAAACTACAAAAAAAAATGGAATTGAGGTTGCCTCATATTATTCATCTTTATAATGTCTTTCTTGAAAATGATGGAGCGAAAAATTGTGCTCAATTGATAGAAGAAGAATTCAATAAAATGTTTGGCATAAAATCTTTGAATGATGAGCATGATTGCCATGTTGTTAGTATGAATTCTATGGATATCCATGATGCTAATGATATGCAAAGCCATAAGCTTGGGGATGCTATGTTTGATGAAGATGGTATTTTTAATCCCCCAAGTTTTGATGAGCAAATTTATTATGATGACAGCATGCCTCCTATTTATGATTATTGTGATGACATGTATGCTATAAATAATAATGATAACTATGAAACTTGTCATCATGATTTTAATTTTCAATTGGATTATGCCAATCAAGTATCTCATGATAGTTATTTTGTTGAGTTTGCTCCCACTACTATTGATGAGAATAAATTTGCTTATTTGGAGAGTAATAAAAAATCTATGCTTGTGGATCATGAAAAGAATGATTTATGTGAAAGTTATATTGTTGAATTTGCTCATGATGCTACTGAAAATTATTTTGAGAGAGGAATTTATGGTTCTACATATCTCAATAATATCAAGTTTCCTCTCTTTATGTTGAAAGTTTTGAAGTCATGCTTGTTTTGCCTTCCTATGCTAGTTGATTCTTGCTCCCATAAATTGTTTGCTCACAAAATCCCTATGCATAGGAAGTGGGCTAGGCTTAAATGTGCTAGTCATATGTTTCATGATGCTCTCTTTGTGTTTCAATTCTTTACTTTTATGTGAGCATCATTAAAATCATCATGCCTAGCTAAAAAGGCATTAAAGAAAAGCGCTTGTTGGGAGACAACCCAATATTTGTACCTACTGTTTTTTTGTGTCCACATGATTAAGCTACTGTGGTAATCATGTTTTATATGTTTTCTTTCAATAAAGTGCCAAGTAAGACCTTTGGGATAGTGTGGATACTTGTTGATTTGGTTCTGTGCAAAAACAGAAACTTTTGCGTCCAGTGCTGGAATTTCTATTCTGTACTGGAGGGTGAAAAAATTCTGACATTTTTACACAGTATTGGGTTACAAATTTTTTACGTTGTACTAATTTTTTCAGAATTTTTGGAGGTACAGAAGTATGCTTTTAAATCGCTCACTATATGCTGTTCTGTTTTTGACAGATTCTGTTTTCGGAGCATAGTTTGCTTGTTTTACTGTTTCCATAGCTTATATTGAGTAATATAAATTGTGGAAATGATAGAATACAGTAGGAATTATGTGAGAACAATTATGAATCTTGTCGTGATAGTACCTAAGTGGATGATTTATTTTTATCATACTAACCTATCTCACGAAGTTCCGTTAAGTTTTGTGTGATTGAAGTTTTCAAGTTTTGGGTGAGATATCGATATGAGGAGAATAAGGAGCGGCAAGACCCTAAGCTTTGGGATTACCAAGGCACCCCAAGATAATATTCAAGGAATACCCAAGCAACTAAGCTTGAGGATGCCCCGGAAGGCATCCCCTCTTTCGTCTTCAACATTATCGGTAACCTCACTTGGAGCTATATTTTTATTCATCACATAATATGAGTTTTGCTTGGAGCATCATTTTATTTTGTTGAGATTTGCTTGCTGTTATCAATAATCATGTTTTTTATCTTTTAGTTCAATAAAATGCCAATTATAGCCTTTACCATGCTCAGTTTGCAAGTTCATGTGTTGCTGTTTGAAAACAGAAAGTTTTCTGTTATGTCCAGAATATTCCTGAATAGTAAGAACATGATAAAAATCTGAATTTTTTACACAGTAAGAATGAATGAGTTATCTATCATGTGGTAATGTTTCAGAATTTTTGGATTTAGGGAAGTATGAATTTTAAATCCCCCTTTACAGACTGTTCTGTTTTGGCAGATTGCTGTTATAGTTGCATTGTTTGCATATGTTTGCTTGTTTAATGTTTGTATTTGTGGATAGGAGTATTAAATATGCAGAGGCATTTAGTATGCAATGTTAAATTATAATTTTAGTGATTTGCTACAGTAGAGAATGTTAAGGTTTTGTATTGATTTATACTAACTTATCTCACGAGTTCTTGTTGAGTTTTGTGTGGATGAAGTTTTTAAGATTTAAGAAAACCGTGATATGACAGGAATTAAGGAGATACAAGAGATCAAGCTTGGGGATGACCAAGGCATCCCAAGTTATTATTCCAAGAAGTCTCAAGCATCTAAGCTTGGGGATGCCCCGGTAGGCATCCCACCTTTCTTCTTCAACAATTATCGGTCAGTTTTGGTTGAGCCTAAGTTTTTGCTTCTTCACATGATATGTGCTATCCTTGGAATGTCATTTTATTTTGTTTTCTTTGTTGTTTGAATAAAATACTTAAGATTTGAAATTTTTAAATGAGAGAGAGTCCTCACATAGCTACTTAATTACTTAACTACTCATTTTGATCTTCACTTATATCTTTTTGGAGTAGTTTCTCATTTACTCTTGTGCTTCACTTATATCCTATGAGTAAATTATTGAATGAATTGAATATCATAAAGTTGAAATTATATGTGTTTCATATGCTTGTATCATGTCTAGTAGTAGTTTCACATTTGGGTTAGAAAGTGAAATCTATTGAAGCTTGACAATCACAATATTGGTCATACAAGCAATTCATGAATGATTAGTATAAGGAAGAGAACTTTCACATATAAATATATTATCTTGGGCATCTTTTATGATTGTGAATACCCATTAATTATTTTCAAACTTGAGCAAATTAGTTGAAGTTGGACAAGGAAGACAACGTAATGAGTTATGTTTGGGTATATTTGCATAGAAGTTATATTGTTATGGATCCTCCAACATGTGGTGCTTGCTTAGGATCTTTTGCTAGCCAAAAATTCGTACTAAGTAGAGATACTACTTGTGCAACCAAAAACCCTTAAACCCAATTTCTTGCCATGAGTGTCCACCATACCTACCTATGGATTGAATAAGATCCTTCAAGTAAGTTGTCATCGGTGCAAAAAGCAATAAAAATTGCTCCTAAAATATGCATGATCTTTTATTGCAAGGGCAAATAAGCATTGTACGAACTTGTGATGGTAAAGAAATAAAAGCGACAGACTGCATAATAAAGGTTGCTATCACAAGGGGCAATATAACGTGACGTTCCTTTGCATTAAGGGCTTGTGCATCCAACAACAAAAAGCGCATGACAACCTCTGCTTCCCTCTGCGAAGGGCCTATCTTTTACTTTTCTATATTTACTTTTATGCAAGAGTCATTAATGTTCATCCCTATTCCGCTCTATTTATTCTTTAGTTGGCAAGCATTATGTGGTAGGGAAAGATCCAGGCACATATATCCAGTTGAATATAGGTGATCATGAGTTATTATTGTTGACATTATCCCTGAGATAAATAAGTTGGGAGGCAAAACATTAAGCCCCTATCTTCCTATGTGTTTGACTAAAACGGTTTGTTCTAAAAATATGCTTTGAGTGTCAGCAATCATGGAAGACTAAATGATAGTTGAGTATGTGGAATTTGCTAGATCAAAGCTCTTACATAGACCCTTCCTAAAAATAAGATGAATTGTAATTGTTTGATGACTGAGAACATAGTTTGTTAGTTTTCAAGAAAGTTTATGGCCTATACTTTAAACATGTGAATAGCTTGCTACTTGATCATGAGAAGTTTTATGAGATGAGCTACTGATTATGATATATATTGATGCTAGAAAAAGTGATTGAAATTATTATTGATCAAACTTATGCACTATGCTAGCATTCACACTTCATAAATTATTTCTTTTATCATTTACCTACTCGAGGACGAGCAGGAATTAAGCTTGGGGATGCTGATACGTCTCCAACGTATCTATAATTTATGAAGTATTCATGCCATGTTTATTATAGTTTTGTATGATTTTGGTGCACTTTTATATCGCTTTTATATGATTTTTATGGACTAACATATTGACCTAGTGCCCAGTGCCAGTTGCTGTTTTCTGCTTGTTTTTGGTTTTCCAGAAAATCCATATCAAATGAAGTCCAAATGCAGCGAAACTTTTTGACGATTTTTTCTGGAAGGAAACAGACACAGGAAGCTTCGGAGGAGCAGCAGAAGAGCCACAGGGGCCCCACGAGCCACCTGGGCGCGCCTGCCCCCCGCAGGCATGCCCTGGTGCCTCGTGGGCCCCCTGTGGCACCTCTTTGCATGATTGCAACGCTGAAAAATCATATATATATATTCAGAAACCCCTGAAAGTTAACCTAGATGAGTTTTTACGCCGCCGCAAGCCTCTGTACCTCCACGATCTCATCTACAGCCCTTTTTCGGCACCCTGCCGGAGGTGGGAATCATCACCGGAGGCCATCTTCATCATCCCGGCGGTCTCCATGACGAGGAGGGAGTAGTTCACCCTCGGGGCTGAGGGTTTTTACCAGTAGCTATGTGTTTGATCTCTCTCTCTCGTGTTCTTGATTTGGCACGATCTTGATGTATCGCGAGCTTTGTTAATATAGTTCGATCATATGGTGTTTCTTCCCTCTCTATCCTTGTTGTGATGAATCAAATCTTTTCCCTTTGAGGTTTCGTTATTGTTGGATTGAATATTTCAGATTTGAGAACACTTGATGTATGTCTTGCATATGAATACCTGTGGTGACAATGGGGTATTATATTGATTCGCATGATATATGTTTTGGCACTCAAGTCGCGGATTCCCGCGGTGACATTGGGGTAATCTATGCATAGGGGTTGATGCACGTTTTCATTATCTTTTCTCTGATAGAAACTTTGGGGTGCTCCTTGGAGTTTTTTGTGTGGATTGAATATTATGATTATGAAGTTGTTTGATGCATATCGTATAATCAACTCACGGATACTAGTGGTGACATTGGAGTATCTAGGTGACATTAGAGTTGGTTGATGTGTATCATATGGTGTTATTTTAGTACAAACTCTAGGGTTGTTTGTGACAGTTATAGGAATAGCTCAATAGATCGATCGGAAAGGATAACTTTGAGGTGGTTTCATACCCTACAAACAATTTCTATCTTATGTTCTTAGCTAATAGGAACTTGGGAGTGATTCTTTATTGCACGTTGAGGGATGGTTATATGATCCAATTATATTAGCATTGTTGAGAGATTGCACTAGCGAAAGTATGAACCCTAGGCCTTGTTTCTAAGCATTGCAATACCATTTGTGCTCCGTTTTATCACTTGCTACCTTGCTATTTTTATATTTTCAGATTACAAAAACCTATATCTACTATCCATACTACACTTGTATCACCATCTCTTCGCAGAACTAGTGTACCTATACAATTTACCATTGTATTGGGTGTGTTGGGGACACAAGAGACTCTTTGTTATTTGGTTGCAGGGTTGTTTGAGGGATACCATCTTCATCCTACGCCTCCCACGGATTGATGAACCTTAGGTCATCCACTTGAGGGAAAATTGCTACTGTCCTACAAAACTCTGCGCTTGGAGGCCCAACACGAGTCTACAAGAATAAGTTGTGTAGTAGACATCAGTAAACAAGACTGTAGTGCACTTTGTGCCCCTGACCTAAGCCTTATTCACGCTGCTTTAACGGGTAGCAGACACTATAATCTTGGGGCCATTGTTGCACGTAGGTTGCACCGCAACTCGGGTAATGGTGATTTGTATGGAGGAATTTATGCCTCCCGAGTAGCTGCAAGGCTAGGGGTCTCGCCCAGGCCTAATGATCCTCTTTTACCTGATAAATATTTGAATTTTGAGGCAATGTAGAACCATGAGTTTATTAAGCGCAACACTCGCAGTTATGATTATAACTTGATATTCGATAAATATCGTTCTGTGTTTGTTGTTTTTCCTGCGCCTGCCCTCTTTGATTTTCAGAACAAACAGAGATATTTTCTTCATGAGAATGAAGTGCACGAGTACAACACGACAGTTGGGGCTGCCCGTCTGGCTAAGGAGGCGGCCCAGAACGCCTCCACGAGCTACCATTTCGATTATTATCCTGACCAGCCATGGCAGTAGACCAAACTAGGCCAAAAGCCTAAGCTTGGGGGAGTACATATTTCTCACCGACATTACATTCATGTTCACACATTCATTCCAGTTGTCGGTGTTCATCCTTTTTCATTGGATATCCATGTTAATTTTATTTCCGCTTTCTTCTCGTGTGTTTGAAAAACTTCAAAAACCCAAAAATATTTCTCGCTTCTTTTTGGTTTTTCTTTCTTGTTTGTTAGTTTGTAGTATTAAAAGAAAACCCAAAAAGATTTCTCGTTTCTTCTTTTGCTTGTTGGGAGTTCTCCCGTGTAAATAGTATTTCTCGCTTTTTGTTTCCTTTCGTTAATTTGCTTTCTTCAGAAAAACTAAAAACTCCAAAAATATTTCAATGTGTTTCTCTAAATTTCTTTTCTTTTCGTTGAGTCGTAGTAGGGAGAGGACCACGATGAAAATGTTGAGTGGCTCTCATATGCTTTATTGTTGATCTAACAAAGAGCCAATATTACCTTGTCTTCTCCCTTGAATAAAATGTTTGCAGATTCCAGCTTAGTCCACAACACACTTGCACTATTATTATTTTCACATCATTCGGTCATGCAAGTGAAAGGCAATAATGACAATGATTTGATGAAGTGACCGTGGCAAAGAAAAGCTGGTATGAACTCTTCTTGTTTTTTTTTTGTAAATATGTTTAACTCGGTATCCATGATTCAGCATATTATGAGTAAACATGTTTGTGATGACAATTAGAGATTATAGTTGCTCATGCCATGCTTAAGTAGCAAGGAGTGGATAATGATTTATCTTGGATGTCAACATGCATTAAAATGGTTATGATGTAGTATGTTAATATGGTATCCTCCTCTGAATGTTTCAAGTGGCTTGACTTGGCACATGTTCACACATGTAGTTGATTCAAAACCAACATAGCCTCCAAGATATTTATGTTCAGGGTTTCTATATCCTACTCATGCTAGTATTCAATGTTAATTATTCTCAATGCATGATCATGACCATTTTCGCTCTCTAGTTGGTTGCTTCTCAATCTATTTGCTAGCCTTCACTTGTACTAAGCGGGAATTCTGCTTGTGCATCCACAATCCATAAACCAAAGTTGTTCCAGATGAGTCCACCATATCTACCTATATACGGTATTACCCTGCTGCTCCAAGTAAATTTGCATGTGCCACCTCTAATCATTCAAATAAACATCCGTTTTGTGTGCCCGTACCGCTCATGGAGCGACAGGGGGTGATCAGTATCTTCCATGCTAAGCGGGTTATTCTCGAGATGAGTGTTTATTCACTTGTCATTGCACGAGAGAGGCTGGTATTTGGGGTGCCCAGTCCTATGCTCAAAATCAAAAATATATAATACAAACAAACTCCCCCGGAAAGTTGTTGGTATGGAGGGCACCCGAGGATTCGGCTAGCCATGGCTTGTGTTGGTATGGTGGAGGGGGAGTAAACTTTACCTTTCCACTTGGGAACTGCCTATAATGTGTTTAGCATGGAAGATATTGAAAACTCTTAGTCGTAACATTGATAGGAAAAGTACACCTCCCAAAATTATTTTTCATCTCTGATTTAAGCTTCGAGCTCTGGCAGCGCTGCAAATTCCTGCTTCCCTCTGCGAAGGGCCTATCTATTTACTTTTATGTTATTTACTTTATGTTATTCTACTTTTATTGTTGAGTCTCACCTTCATGCACTAAGCGCCAATCCTGAGAGCACTATTGTCATCCTTATGCATTGGGTATAGTTAATGTTGTATGCATCATGACTGGATCTCTTCTACCCTTAATTACAATGTTTAGTCACTGCTTGAACTTTGGAGGTGCTCTGCATTTATGTTTTGTGGTCTCAGAAAGGGCTAGCGAGATACCATGTTATCATATTATATCATGATTGTTTTGACATATTGTTGGCATTTGAGATATGTTATTATTGCTCTCTAGTTGATTATGCCATTGATATGAGTAAATGTAGTTTTTAAGTGTTATTATGAGCATGGTTAGTTCATGATCTTTGCTGAAAACCTGGGTACTATTTAAGTTTATATATGGATACAGGAACAAAAGAGTTCGTAAAAGTTTTCTTTATCACTTTCAATTTGTCAAATGAATTGCTTGAGGACAAGCAATGAGTTAAGCTTGGGGGAGTTGATACGTCTCCGTCGTATCTACTTTTCCAAACACTTTTGCTCTTGTTTTGGACTCTAATTTGCATGATTTGAATGAAACTAACCCGGACTGACGCTGTTTTTAGCAGAACTACCATGGTGTTGTTTTTGTGCAGAAATCAAAGTTCTCGGATTTGGAGAAAACTTTTTGGAGAATTTTTATGGAATATATAAAAATTATTGCCGCAAGAATCATAAGAAGAGGGGCCACCTGTTGCCCACAAGGCAACAGGGCGCGACCCCCCTAGGGTGTGCCCTGATGCCTTGTGGGGCCCACAGGCGGCCGACTGACCTAATTCCAACGCTATAAATTCTCTTTCCCTGAGAAAAAAAATAGAAGAAGAAGTTTCATCGCGTTTTACGATACGGAGCCGCCGCCACCTCCTGTTCTTCATCGGGAGGGCTGATCTGGAGTCCGTTCGGGGCTCCGGAGAGGGGGATTCGACGCCGTCGTCATCATCGACCATCCTCCATCACCAATTTCATGATGCTCACCACCGGGCGTGAGTAATTCCTTCGTAGGCTTGCTGGATGGTGATGGGTTGGATGAGATTTATCATGTAATCGAGTCAATTTGTTAGGGCTTTGATCCCTTGTATCCACTATGTTCTGAGATTGATGTTGCTATGACTTTGCTATGCTCAATGCTTGTCACTAGGGCCCGAGTGTCATGATTTCAGATCTGAACCCTTTATGTTTTCATGAATATATTTGTGTTCTTGATCCTATCTTGCAAGTTATATGCACCTATTACGTGTTATGATCCGCATACCCCAAGGTGACAATAATTGGGATTCTTTCCGGTGATTGTCGTAGTTTGAGGAGTTCATGTATTCACTAAGTGCTAATGCTTTATTCCGGTTCTCTATTAAAAGGAGGCCTTAATATCCCTTAGTTTCCTTAAGGACCCCGCTGCCACGGGAGGGTAGGACAAAAGATGTCATGCAAGTTCTTATTATATGGTCTTTTACATCTATGCCCCTAACTGGAACCCACTACTCAGATTTGCCCCTAATTTCGAAGCATGCTCAAATTTTCCCCTCTGCCGTCAAGTCACCTTATAGAAATGCCCTTCCGTGCCGTTACCGTCCGGTCAAAGGCCTTTGACCGTCTGGTGAACAGTAACTCGATGAACAGTAAATTTGAAAAAAAATAGCAAAAAAATAAAAAAATTCTGAAATTTTGTGGGATCGAAGATACTCAGGTGCGCAAGGTGTGTGCAAATTTTTGTGCTGTTTGGACATTCCAGGAGCTCGTGGCAAAGGAAAAAATTAAATCTGTATGGCTGTGAACAGTAAATTCAAAAAAATAGCAAGAAAATTAAAAAAAATATGAATTTTTTGGCATCCAAGATACTCGAGTGTGCAAGGTGCATGCAAATTTTTGTTGTGTTTGGACATTGTAGGAGCTCGTGGAGAAAAAAACAAAATTTGGCCCAGAAAAAAACTTTGAAAAAATGCACTATTTTGTTTTTTTGCTAGAGCTCCTCGCATGTCATTTGATCACAAAAATTTGCAAGCACCTTGCGCACCCAAGCCTCTTTGATGCCAAAAATTTTCATATATTTTTGAATTTTTTTGCTATCTTGTTCGAATTTACTGTTCACAGGCGTACAAATTTACTCTTTTTCCTTCGCCACGAGCTCCTGGAATGTCCAAACAGCACAAAAATTTGCGTGCACCTTGCGCACCCGAGTATCTTTGATCCCACAAATTTTCAATTTTTTTTGTTTTTTTGCTATTTTTTCGAATTTACTGTTCACCAAGTTACTGTTCACCAGGACGGTCAAAGGCCTTTGACCGGACGGTAACGGCACGGAAGGGCATTTCTATAAGTGCACATGATGACAGAGGGGCTAATTTGAGCAGGCTTCGGAATTAGGGGCAAATCTGAGTAGGTGGTTCGAGTTAGGGACAGAAATGCAAACGGCCCCTTATTATAAGCACGTATGACTATATACGGAATACATGCCTACATTACATTGATGAATTGGAACTATTGTGTATCGCCCTGGGTTGTGATTGTTATATGATGAATATCATCCAACATAATTATCATTACCGATCCAATGCCTACGACTTTCTCTTATTGGTTTCTTCTAAGTTACTTTGTTGCTACTGCTTTACACTTGCTACAAAACTGCTACTGTTATTGTTGCCGCTACTATTGTTACTATTGCTACTGCTATCAAAACTATCATATTAGTGTGCTACTAAATATTCTGCTGCAGATATTTTATCTCCAGGTGTGGTTGAATTGACAACTCAACTGCTAATACTTGCAAATATTCTTTGGCTCCCCTTGTGTCGAATCAATAAATCTAGGTGAAATACTACTCGCAAAAACTGTTGCGATCCCCTATACTTGTGGGTTATCAGCATACTATCAGTAAAATATGTTGATGAAAAATAAACACATTGCAGATTCAGCAGATTAATTCGAGCCACATGGAAAAGCCATTTATCCAAACCAAGCATGCTTAAGAACTAGGAAATATAGCAATTGTATATGTTTCTCATGTATTTAGTACAGCCGAATTCGATTTATTTCTCACATGCATAACAATACAAAATTGTACCCACGACAATTGAACATCGCATTGCAGAATTTAACCAAACAGTTAACTAAGCACCACAACAAATGAACCAAACAGTTAACTGAGCACCACATTGCACAAGAGAACATACTACAAGATCAGACAGTTAACCAAACCTAGTATGCTTAACAACTTGGAAATATAGCAATTGTATTTGTATCTCATGTATTTTGTACAGCCAAATTTGATTAGTTCTCACATGCAAGAGAATAAAAAATTGCACCCACAAGAATTGAGCATCACATTGCAGAATTGAACTAAACAGTTAACTGAACATGAGAAAAAAATAACCAAACAGTTAACTCAGCACCACATTGCACAATATATAGAACATATATACTAGAGGATCAGATTTCATAGTAAGAGTACATAGGCCAATTCACTAGAATTTGTAAAGGAAAGGCAGGAGCAGCACATGCAACAGATAAACCGAACATGCTTAACCGGTGTAGCTAGCTAGATGAACATAGGTCCTTGCAGTGAGCTACAAAGACAAGCTACTCCTCATCGTCGGAGATATCGATGATGATGGGCTCCTTAGACTTGGAAGAGGGTGAGGCCTCCACATCGTGGGTGCCCTCCTCGTAGTGGTGAGTCACCTGAGCCGCTCTGGGCACCAACCTGCTGGCTCTGGAGTTGAGGTAAGCACGGGCACGCTGAGAAAACACCTCGTAGTCTTCATCGAAGGCACCGACGGTGGCCTCGAGAAAATGCCGTGAACTGTCGTTTAAAGCAGCCAACCGCGTGGCGGCGTCCGCGCACGAGGCATTGACGGTGGCCTCGACGGCGAGGTGCTCCTCCAAGATCTGGGGGTCGGCACGCATGGCAGCCATCGCGACCTCATCCGCGCGTGCGGCCGCGATTTGCTTCTCTGCTGCCAGATGCTCCTTGAGCTCCTGGTTGTACTGCGTGCACCATGGCTTAGGGCGGCGCTTATTTGGAGGATGGGTTAGTGATTTGGGTGGAAGGTGTCGCAGGCGGCAGCACTGCAAGCAAGCAGTGAAGGTTTAAACTTGGAATGAAAGGCGGAAACAGGGGAAATGTGGCTTTTGTTAAGGAGGAGGGGGGCATGGGTGGTAGATATTTCTGCGGATGCCGAAAATTTTCGCTCCGTCCAGCGAAAAACTGGCATGCGAAGTGTCATTAGACATGGTCCCTTATTCAGCACTGTGTACGATATCTGAACATCACAAACGATTCATATGGCTTACCCCGTGTGTGATGAGTTTGAACGTGCAAATTTTGGTTTGAATTTCCCTAGTTACAGTGGTCATCCACGTCATTGCATAATCTGGGTACACAAAAGAGCCTACAGCACACCCACACTTCTTAATCGAGCAAGTTCAGCAATTAAACAGAGCTAGCTGACCTAAGACTACTACTCCGCCTGGCGCTCGTCGATCTCCACCGCCTCCTCCATGGCCAGCTCGCGCCCGACGATCTCCTGGGGAAGGAGCTCCATGGCATCCATCGCACCATACTCGGCAAGCATCTCACCATCCGTGTCCGCCATCTCTTTGGAAAACGCCGCCACGAGCTTGGCATGGGCGGCCGTGGTCTGGGCTTGGACGGGCTCCATCGCGGCAAGGTATGCCGCGAACGAACGCACGGCTGCTCGAACGCTCTCGGTGATTGCCAAGTCTTCGGCCGTGGGTGGCCCACCGTTGTCGGAGAAGATTCATGTGATTTGTGTGGTGACCGCCAGGAGCTGGGCGTGGCCGGCCTCGACATGGGCGTGGGCAGCCTCCATCAGGGCTAAGGCGGCCGCCATGGAACAGACAGTTGCTGTCCCGCTCTCGCCATTTGCTATCCCCGTCACAGATGTTGTTGCCACCATCTGAGCTGCAGTAGCGGCCATTTTGGCTGCCACAGCCGCCCGGTCGCAGATTGCGGCCGCGCTCACGCAGGTTGTGAGCACGCTCATGGCGGCTGCGGCCGCGCTCTCGCTGGACTGGGCCGCCGAAGTTGCCCTCACGAAGCCGGTCCACGTCCCTATCTTTGACCGGCGATGATTGAACAGTGAAATGATATTTGGGGGGCTAGTTTGCTTGACGCGCTGGCTGTGGACTATAGCCGATGAACCTTCTCGCGTAAGCCATATATGACGGAGCACCAAGATATTTTGTACTGCATCTCACACGGTTGGTGATAATAAACTGTGTGTGATGTACTTGATTTTTTGTCTTGATTTGAAATACGGAATTGGGTCACAACGGCAAAGGACGGTGTTTGAATTGCTAGAACATTTGTCTGTAGTGAACATAAAACTATATGAGTGTTGTGTTAAAATTTGGAATTATTCGGGGTTCATTTGGAAATTTTTATACATTAACTGAGTTTTCTAGGCATTTTATGTGCATATATCAAATTTGAACTACATGCACATGCTCCGATGCACCAAAATGGGTTGAAAAATCATATGTGTGTCCTTGGGTGCATGCTTATGTCCCATGCAAGAAATGGGAATGAATTTCAAACACCTCGGCATCGTGGCTCGGCCGCAAAGGCTGAGATACTTGGTTTTGAAATTCTAGTAAATCCAAAACTCGTCTGAAATTCATGAAACTTGGCATGCTATCATGGAATGGCACCAACATGCTGTGGTAAAAAATTTGTCCCATTTGGGGCAGGTTTTGGTATAAGCTTCTCACAAACCAGAGCTTCTCACAAGAAGACTCATGGTTCCGGTAGGGAACGTGTCACCTTTGTGGACGAAATGACATTCGTTGCCTCTTCTTGCCTTGATTTTTTCTAGAGGTAACATAGACCAATAGGAGTGTTGTGTTAAATTTTGGAATTATTCGGGGTTCGTTTGGACATTTTTATACATTAATTGAGTATTACAGGCATTTTATGTGCATAATTCAAATTCGAACTACAGGCACATGCTCCGGTGCACCAAAATGGGTTGAAAAATCATATATGTGTCCTTGGGTGCAGGCTTAGGTCCCATGCAAGAAATGGGAATGAATTTCGGACACCTCGACATCGTGGCTCCACCGCAAACATTGAGATACTTGGTTTTGAAATTCTAGTAAATCCAAAACTCGTCAGAAATTCATGAAACTTGGCATGCTATCATGGAATGGCACCAACATTTGTGGTAAAAAAATTGTCCCATTTGGGGCAGGTTTTGGTATAAACTTCTCACAAACCAGAGCTTCTCACAAGAAGCCTCATGGTTCCGGTGGCGAACTTGTCACCTTTGTGGACGAAACGACATTCGTTGCCTCTTCTTGCCTTCATTGTTTTTCTAGAGGCAACATAGACCAACAGGAGTGTCGTGTTAAAATTTGGAATTATTCGGGGTTCGTTTGGACATTTTTATACATTAACTGAGTTTTCTAGGCATTTTATGTGCATAATTCAAATTTGAACTACATGCACATGCTTCGGTGCACCAAAATGGGTTGAAAAATCATATGTGTGTCCTTGGGTGCATGCTTAGGTCCCATGCAAGATATGGGAATGAATATCAAACACCTCGGCATCGTGGCTCGACCGCAAACGCTGAGATACTTGGTTTTGAAATTCTAGTAAATCCAAAACTCGTTTGAAATTCATGAAACTTGGCATGCTATCATGGAATGGCACCAGCATGCTGTGGTAAATTTTTTGTCCCATTTGGGGTAGGTTTTGGTATAAGCTTCTCACAAACCAGATCTTCTCACAAGAAGCCTCATGGTTCCGGTAGGGAACGTGTCACCTTTGTGGATGAAACGACATTCGTTGCCTCTTCTTGACTTGATTTTTTTCTAGAGGTAACATAGACCAATAGGAGTGTCGTGTTAAATTTTGGAATTATTCATTGTTCGTTTGGACATTTTTATACTTTAACTGAGTTTTCTAGGCATTTTATGTGCATAATTCAAATTTGAACTGCATGCACATGCTCCTGTGCACCAAAATGGGTTGAAAAATCATATATGTGTCCTTGGTTGCATGTTTAGGTCCCATGCAAGAAAAGGGAATGAATTTCAAACACCTAGGCTCTTCGTGGCTCGGCCGCAAACTTGAGAACTTGGTTTTGAAATTCTAGTAAATCCAAAACTCGTCTGAAATTCATGAGACTTGGCATGGTGTCATGGAATGGCACCAACATGTTGTGGTAAAAAAAATTGTCCAATATGAGAGAAGGCGCACATATTAACAGCCAACAAATAGCTGTCACGTTATCATCACAAACCGTTGTACAATATTATTTCAATCGTGGGCGTTCTACTGACCATTTACGTGCCGCCACGCGTCCCACTTTTTTAATGGCAAGGAGGTGCTGTCCGGGCAGCTATTTGAGTAGACGGGAGGCGTGCGAGCGAAGTCCACGGTGCGGGCTGACCAGGAGGCGTGCGACCAGTCCTGCGCTGCGCAGGCTGACCAGGAGGTGTGCGACCAGTCCTCCGCTATGCAGGCTCACCGGGAGGCATGCGAGTAGTACGCTGCACAGGCTCACCGGGAAGCGAGCGCTTTGACCTCCATCGCCACCTGCCTCGCTCTCAACTTCTCCATTAATGGCGCCCGAGCCGCTGTTTAATAGGTGGCCTTACTGATCTCTCTTTGCCTCCCATTCCCCTCTCGCCTGAATCCTATCTTCGCGAGCTCCACCTACTCCATGGCGCACAAGGATCATCTGCCACTAGTCTTCCGGTTTGGTTAAGTCGACTCCGAGCCGGAGGAGATAGAAAATAAGGAGGAATGGGACCTCAGGGACATGGCCCTGAAGGAGCTGGCCGCGGCGGATGCTGCCCCCACGCCCATCCCAGCTCCCATCCCCGCTCCCACGCCAGCGACCATCCCCGTGGCATTGACGGGCTGGTCGCCGAGCACCATCGCAGAGCTGGAAGCCGCGGGCGTCAGCGAGGTCCCCGCGGACCCACGCGAGCTCGTGTACGTACCAGCGCCAGCGCCCCTGCCTGTGCTCGTGCGCGCCCCAGCATCCACCGCGGCCCCGGTCCCTGTGCGCTTTCCTGCACCAGCCACGCCCGTGCCCGTGCATGCACCCGCCGCGCCCCCTCAGCGTCATGGGACACTGTCGTCGACCGCTACCTCATAGCGCCATGAGTCGCCGTCCCCCCGCGCCACGCCCGTCGATCGCGCGATGAATGGCTCTTGGATTTGGAAGTCCATAACATTCTGGGATGGCTTGAAGACTTGAACAATGGCATGCTGGACGACGACAACACCGGCATAGCACGCCGCCGCCGCTGCAATTATTATTTTTGTTTAATATTGTATCCCGATCGTATGAATGTAAAACCACAGTGTCACTGAATGAAATCTATGGTTTTGATCAACTTAGCATTTTTTCTCTGAATATACAGACTTACCAAAGTAAAAAAAAAACATCAACGTCTTTCTCTGAATAAAACACTCATCGCAAATGTTTTCAGACTGAACACCCGTATGCAAAGTGAGAGCTGGGTTCCTTCGTAGCTAAGCCAAGGGAAAGATGTGGCGTGCAGGTTTTGTGCATCTCCCCATCGCAAACGTTTCAGACTGAACACCCGTATGCAAAGTGAGAGTTGGGTTCCTTCGCAGCTAAGCTAAGGGAAAATATGGCGCGCAGGTTTTGTGCATCTCTTCATCGCAAATGATTTTGCATGATGACCTGTGTGCAACGACGTACAAACAATGTGGTAAGATTTGCATCTGTCATATTGGGTATAATTGCCATTTGTCAAAATGGAAAAATTGGCATTTGTCAATCTAGTAACATTGCCATTTGTCAATCTAGTAACATTGCCATTTGTCAACCTAGTAACACTGCCATTTGTGATCCTCAGAAAAAAACACTGCCATTTGTCAAATTTTGTAGCTAAAAATCACTAGTACTGTAATTTTTGCAAATGAAATTCAGTAAGCATAGATTTCATTCATAGATTAAGAAGTCGTTCTTTATACAAACAGTTCAACTCGATAGCTGAACCGAACAAACTTTTATCCAATTGTTGCCAACCACGTACTGAAATAGCTGGTTCAACTATATATACTAGCTAAATTTAAGTATGTAGTACAGTTCAACCATATCTATAGTCAGATGAACTGAACAAAATAGCCCCTAAATACTACTACTCCGGGGGGGCTTTGTACTACTTCCAGTAGCCTCTCCTCTGCCGAGCGCACTCAGTAAGAGGCCCAGGAGGAGGAGCCTACCGACGAGCTGGAGAAGCGGCATCCGGCGCCTGCCGCTGCTGCACCTTTAGCGACACCTAGCTCGAACGCCCTCTGCCGCTCCAGACGATCCCTCTCGAAGCGGCGGGACTCCTCGTATATCTCCGCATTCCATGCCACTGCGGTGGCTTCTGCTACGGCCACGGCGGCGGTAAGACGCTTTGCGTGCTCGACCAGGCGCTCCTTCTCCTCTCGCAGGAACTCGATGTAGCGCGCGGCAAGGTCGCTGATGCTCGTGCGGGCCTCCACATCCCGCCTTCGGGCCACGGTGGCGGAGCGGGTGATGACCCCGGTGATCGACGGTGGGGAGGTGGCCACGGCGGTCGACGGTGGGGTGGCGGCCACCTCCCGCCTTCGGGCCGTGGTGGCGGAGCGGGTGATGGCCACAACGGCCAACGGTGGGGTGGCGGCCAAGACAGCCACCACCCGCCTTCGGGCCGTGGTGGCGGAGCAGGCGATGGCCCTGGCGGGCTTTGGTGGTGTGGCGGCCACGGCGGCCGACGGTGGGGTGGCGGCAATGGCTGCCGGCAACAGCTGCCCTCGGGCAGCGGCGGTGGAGCGTGTGGCGGGTGTTGTGCGCACACCCAACAGGGACGCCACGGGCAGTACACGCCGCCGGGGACTGCGCCGCCACCGCAGTGTAGCCTCCCAGCTGGAGCTATCCTCAGACGACGGCAGAGTGGCTGAGCGACGATGACAGACCGGTGCCATTGGTGATGGTGGGAGAAGCAGACGAGATAAGCTACGGGGAGGAAGGGGAAAATGCGATGCCGACTCGCCGACCGTGACTGTTTATATAGCAGGCCGGTAAGCTCTAGGTTTTTCTGGGATTTCGCCGAGTCGGGCGGGAAGCTTGCGCGGGAACCTGCGCGGTTGTGCAGGAACGGGCTCACCAACGATTCATTGGCGCCTCTTCGAGCTAACGTTTGGCCAAAAGAATGCCTGTGCGGTGCTCAAGCTTGCGCTCGAAGCCTTCTGCAGCAGCGCGGTGACAAGACGTGCGAGAGGAGGACGAAATGACACGTACACAAACGGTTAATAAAAAAACGTTTGCGATTTAATTACATAGCACACGGCCGCTCTCTACGCAGCGTCGCGAATGATTGTTCACCCACTGTGTGATGTGGAACGCGACGTAGTTTCACATCACGCCGCCGGCTCGCAACTGCCGGCTGGCTTGTAGACGGCCATTCCCTGTGTGTTCAACTGCTCTATGCGTGTGGTTGCTCGCGGTTGAGGCGGCCGCGGCGCGCTCTGCTCGCGTCATGCTGCGCGCGCTCTGCTCGCGTCCCGCCGCGCGCGCTCTGCTCCCATCCCTCCGCGTGCTCTGCCCGTGTCCCTCCGCGTGCGCTGCAAGCGCTTCGGGCTGGCACATGATCACGTACATTTGGGGTGCCTTATGCATGCGGTTACGCCGGACGCGGCGCCACGACGCAGTTATGTGCGGCAAAAACTGCCTTGCGGACGTGCCGAGAATCCCGGCCGCCCGGCCCTCATTTATTCCCGCGGCCATTTACCTTCATCTCTCACGCCCCACGACACAATAAGCACACCCATGATGACACATACAAAGAGGATATCCAGCGGCTCCAATGGCGCACCCGGCTCCAATGGTGCTCCCAGCGGCTGATGACGACGACGGGCGGTAGTTCACCACGCCTCACGTAGTGGACACCCACATGAGGGGGATGGACCTCTCGGTGGTGTACACCAATGAGCCGGTCTCGTTGGAGAGCTCCATCCACACTATAGAGCAGTTGCTTGCTGAGGACGAGTACCAAGTGGTCGGCTTCGACCTCGAGTTCACCGGCGGTCGTGCCGGTGTGGGATCGAGGAGATAGGTCTAGAGGGGGGTGAATAGACAATTAACCAACCAAAGTTACAGTTTTTAGTTTTTCTTGGAATTAGGCAGATTTTGGCACAAGTTAAGATAATACCAAAACTTTCTACACATGCAAATCTAGAGATTGAGCAGCGGAAATAGTAAAGCATGCAAGTGTATGAAAAGTAAGGGGTAGAGTATGGAAGATCAAACGCAATGAAGACACGGTGGTTTTTGGATAGGAAATTTTGGTGGGGCCGAGTTGGAATGTAGGGTTTGGACATATTTGGAAGGTGAAAGTGGTTGAGGATTTTGGAGCAATATCACTAAGCACTTGAGCAAAAAGACCATTAAGCAACACCTCATCCCCTTTTAATAGTATTGGCTTTCCTATGGACTCAATGTGACCTTGGATCACTAAACCAAAAATGTAGAGTCTTGAGCTTTTGCCAATCCATGTCCTTAGCATTTTGAAGGGTCCACACTCCTAGAACTTGCCACGCCATTGCTGAACTTATCTGAAATTTACTAGTTCGAAACATTAGTCCAACAACATGTATGTTGGCATAAATTACCAAAACTACCAAGGGAGCAAATGTGCTTTCAATCTCCCCCTTTTTGGTAATTGATGACAACATACATCAAAGCTTCAAATAAAGATGTAAAAGAGAATGGACTAAAGCTTTGAAGAAAAACTTGTAACATGTATAAGCTCCCCCTAACGATATGCATCTAGTAAATGATAGCTTATGAAGAGTAGAAGCACACAGTGAAAGACATACGCATGTAACATGTATCTTGGCTATATGCATCAGAGCAATGAATGTAGCACTTAGATATCCACATGTTCATGATTGCCTTCTTGTAAACAATATGTGCAAAACAAGAAGTCATCATGCTCATGAGTATGATGCATATACTTACCTCAAAGTTCTTGATCAAGTACCTGAAGAAATACACTCGAGAAAACAGGGTTAGATAACACAAGATAATTTCTTCAAGACAAGACACAAGATCAATCGAGAAACCAAGATTGGGATGACATGTAGAAGAGAGTATCACTGGGTGAGTACTTCTTTGAAGCAGACATGTCCCCAAAAAAAACTTTACTTAAAGAACTTCCTCTCCCCCTGAATCTGACATTGGGTATTGGGAGCAGGTAGGGTGAGAAAATTAAAGCAACCAAAGAACAAACTAATCATGTTTCTCCCCTCTTAGAAACATGTAACATTCTCTCCTCTTGTAAGATGCATCTCTCTCTCAAAGAAGAGCTTGTAATGATAAGCTTTGACGCATTCCTCTCTACCCCTTTGACATCAATTTCCAAGAAGGGACTTCAAGGTTATTGGTCAAGTGAGTATGGTCCTTGAGAAACACAACTAGTCATTGAGTAGTTCCAGATGCAAGTAGAGGATAAGAATCATTGAGTGGAGCTGGAGCAGAAGAACTCAGAAAATATTTGACAGAAACCACCTTAGAGCAGCAAATTCGGTGACGCCAAGTTGATTCAATTCGGTGAAGCCGAGTTGATTCAATTTGGTGAAACCGAGTTTGGTGCAAAGGAACATTTTGTCAACTCAGCTCACTAGGCAAAGGAATTCTCACAAAGATTTGCAATGAATTAACTGCGAGACTAGCTAAGAAAAAGAAACACAGGAAAGAAATAAAGAAACAAAGAAACATCTAGATGAAGTTTTTTTTTTCATAAAAAGGAAACACTCTAGCAAAAAGGGAAATGCAAAGGAAACACTAGAGAACTTCATCTAGAGGGGTGAGCGACTAGGTCACCTATGTTAGAGTATATTGACTTAGGAGTCAAGTGAGAACACTTGATCATAGGTCATACTCATCGTTGAAGCTCAAAATGGGGTTGCCATTTTTCATTTAAGCATTTCAATGTATTCACATCTTGTTGAGTTGCTTTGGCTCATGACTTTGAGTAAAGCTTCTCTAAAATGTGAGAACTTACGTTGGGATTTGATTGTGATGCCCATCATGTAGTTGAACTTGAAGTGGATGCTCATGAGTTGAAGTTTGGAGCTATCCTATCATTTGTAGTTCATCTTCCTACATGGGTTAGATTTGCAAGGAACAACATACATACATACATACATATATATATAGGGTGGGTCTATTCTACCAATACCCTTAAGAGTCTTATTCTACCAACATTTTCTTATTCTGCCAACACCCACCCGAACAGCCCACCCCACCGTACCTTCTTCCCCCGCCCACCCCCACTCACCCCGGCTTTCTTCCACGCAGGCGCCATGGCCGACCGCTCCCGAGCACCTTCTCCCCGGAAGCCCCTCCCCTCCCCCTACCCACCTTCTACCGCGGAGCTGCCCTGCGGGTACCTCCCCAATCACCACCCCCGAGCCCCGGTGCGCACCTGCACCTTCCCACCTCTCCGCCGATCTGCCCCAACGCCGCGCCATGGCGGCCTCCCAGCTTCCTCACCTGGTGGTGCTCTGCCCGCCAGACCAACGCCTCCCAGGAGCTCCCCGCGCGCCACTGCTGCCCCACCTTCCTCCCAGCGCACGGGGCCGCCTCTCCCCATCCCCAACCACCGCCACATCTTCGAACCACCACCGCATTCGTTCCTCCTGCCGACCGCCGGCGCAAGCCCCTTCCTACACTCCCGAATGGGGAACCGGGTGACGCCCCTCCCCTCTTCAAAACAGTCAGCCGAAGCCGGGTGAGAAAAAACGGGCATGGCCGCTAGATCCATCGCTGCTTCGTGCCAGATCTGGCTGTAGTGCACCCTTCCATCCCCTGCAGTTCGTTTCTCTTCTAGACGAAGACCGCACCGTCACAAGAGTCCTAGGCCTTGCCCCCTCAACGTTCCTCTTGCTGTCGGCATGCCTCCCCGCGCCGCGTCAGCCTCAGATCCAGCCACTCCGTCAACGGATCCGGCCGCTACATGGGTCGTCGCACCTGGATCCGGCTGCTCGGGCTGCGGCGCACCGCCGGAGGGCCAGGCTTCTCCCCTCAGCATCCCCGTCGGATTTTAGCGAGTTCTCCCACGTGACCACATCCGAGTGGACTCGTCCACTACTTGCAGTCCACGGCACGACGGCCCCCCTCCGCCGGATTGGTGGTCGACCTCCTGCAGTCCACTTGGTTTGTTTTGCATTTTTTTCTTCAGATTTTGGCTATGTGCAGTCCATAGTTGTCAGTTGTTTGCAGTTCAGTTGTCCCGCGGATCAGGGCCAACCTCACCCCCTCGAATCCCCCTGGCAGCCTTCCCTGTAGTCCGGCGACAGCAGCTCTCCTGTTGATGTTTGTGCAGCTCACAAAGGCGTTTGTTGCAGTCCGCCGGTGCATCACACATGAGACGTTTGCGGGTGTGCTCCCAAGTACAGGCTGCTCACGACGCAGGTCGGCTGGGTTGTCGGTGCACTTCAGCACGCACCGGTGCGCCTCCCCCCTCGACCGTCGGGTCTCCCAACAACGTGTGGGCCCTGGCTCTGCGGCGACGACGCCGGTGGCCATAGCCCGCGGCCGATGTCACCGTGCAGTGCGGTCCACAAAGTCTAGCATTTAGTGGGCTATGTTGTATTTCTTGGAAGCATTCCATGTCGTCATTCTCTGCGGTTCATATTTTTTCATCTGTGTAGTTCGCTATGTTTTTTAGCAGCAGTGCAGTTCGGCGCCTCTGCTCGTGTAATTTTTTTCTGAGAGAGAAGCAGTGCAGTTCCTTCTCGAAACACTGTCTACACCTCTTTGGCGCGACCGTGCAGTTCGCTGCGTTTTAGTGACAAAAACTGGATCTGATTGTAATTTTATAGTTATGCCGAACAAGGGAGAGCAGTGCACATTTTATTTTTGGACTTGGAAGAGCAGAGCAGTGCACTTGATGAACAGCAGAAGCCATATTGTTAATGATTAAAAAACAAATTTGGTGGTTCACTAAAAAAATGTAAAGAAAAAAGTGTAGTCGACTACTCTGTTTTCGCGTAGCACGCTTCAATTCATGGCGTTTTGCAAAGAAGTTGAGAAAAAAACAAATTTTATCCCGCGGTTCACTTGGTTTCTAGCAGTAGTTCACTTTCGTCCAACAAAAAATTGATACTTAAATGCGGTTCAGTGTAAAATCCTCCGTGGTTCACTCGGTAAAACGAGAAAAATGAAAAACACCTCAAAAAGAAGTTCACTTCTTTTAAAATGTACTTCGCTAGTTTCTGCTTGGCAGTTCACTCTTGTTGACCATGGCGGTCCACTTAAGCCTATGAAAAAAGTTAAAAAAGACAAAAAAAACATAGGTTCACTTCTCACTTTTGCTTGTGCCTGGTTCACTTTTTGTTTTGGGGCTCACTTTCGCAGCTCACTTTTGTTATAAGAAAAGTGTAGTTCACGTTGATTCATCATGTAAAAAGAGAGAGAGAAAGTAAAACATGAGGGAAAAAGGACTGTATTTCATTTTGCAGTTCACTCCAGCAGAAACAAAAAGATCGAACGGCAGCAGAAGAACCACAACAAATGAAGTTGATTTTTTTGAAGCAGTTTGTTTTATCTTGTTTGGGGAAACCCAAAACTCACAAGAGAAAAATACAAAATAAGAAATTGCAGTGCACTCTGGTCTTAAGAAAAGTCCACTTTGGACAGAGTCCAAAAAGACATGTTACATGAAATTTTTTTAGGAAAACAATAAAAAAGTAATGCGGTTCACTTTGACAGTGTTTTGCGGTTCACTTTTGATAGCGATGCGGTTTACTTATGCCCAATGTAAATCGCAAAAAGGTAATGCGGATCACTTCGATAGCGTTTGCGGTTAATTTTTGATAGTGTTGCGGTTCACAGCCCTCGTTTTATTTGTTCATCAAGTGGACTGCTCTCTCTCTCTTTTCCAGAGAAACTAAATATATAAAATATAATTTAGAACTAGGCCCCTAAAATAGCAAAAACACCGTCTAAACATGATACATACACGATTTTTTACCAATCAAGCTCTGTTGTGCACGAGCGCTCGCCGGACTCCAAGCACACGAGCACCGGACCACATGCACACGAGCACCGAACCGTATGGTGTGCCTCTCCAAGCTGTACGGCCGCATGGTGCATCCCTGTACTGCATTAGTGTCAGGCTAACTGCATGAACAACACACAAATTCCGGACTGCACATTTTGAACAACAGACTGCATGCATGATGCGCTGCCGAGGACTACACGTCGCAGGGCCTGTCGACGAGGTTCGCTGGAAAGCCCACATCCTCTCCACACCCATTTTTACTACCATCGGTGAGGTTGCCACATCCACTCCTGCCACCGGCGAACAACAACGAGTTGAGGAGAGAACTGCTTCATCAAACTGCACTGCACACACAAAACCAAATTGAAGGCAAAAATCTGGGACACACACCAGTTGAATTGCAGGCCGCACTGCAGCAGTAAAATCTGTAGAAAAAACTCACTGAACTGAAATTGGTCTCCCTGTCGAACTGCAGCAAACCACCATGAGTGCTGCGACGGACTCATGGTGGAGTACCTCGCCGCCGTTGTTGGTAAAGAAGGGAAGGGCATCCTGGTCGTAGTCCAGGTGGGTAGACCATCGACAGGAGAGGAGGCTGGACGCCCGGGCACCCCAACCCTCACCCAACATGAGCTGCCTTTTGCCGCCTTGCGCACTGCACGCCCACGTCTTGCACACTGAACGCGCACGCCTCGCGAACTGCAAGTGTGTGCCACAACCAAACTTCACGCCGCCGCCTTGCGCACTGCACACGCACACCTCGCGTACTGCAAGTGTCGCCCTGCGCCTACTGGGAATCTTAAGCTGCAGGCGGTTGCAGCACTAGATTCAACCTCTCTCCCCACCGTGCACGGTAGCCGTGGTGTGGGCTGCTTCACCGCGTGCAGCCACGGGTCGCGGGACTAGCGACGCGAGGAGTCCGGCGGCGGCACATCCCTCGCATCAGCAGTAGCGAGGCCAGGGCGGCGGACTAGGAGATCGAGGACGGAGCAGGAGGCCGGGCCACGAAGGGGTGGAGGTCGCTGATCGATCTGGTGATCCGGTGCCGCAACGCCCACGTGCAGGAGGGAGACCACGGCCTCCTGCCGCTCGATCCGGTCGCCTGGCGGCGCGGCGAGGCCGGAACTGCCCGCACCCGTCGCCAGGTAGGTGCGCGGGCGGGGGGGGGGGGGGCAGGGCGGGCCGGCCATGGTGGGGCGCACCGGTCATGGCGAGGAAGGTGGGGGTGGCGGGGGAGGATTTGGCCGGACTGGGAGCGAGGTGGCCGCGGGGAGGCGAGGGAGCTGGGAGCGGCGAGGGGTTGGAGTTGGTCGGGTCCGGGAGGGACATGGGGGCGGCAGAGGGGAGTGGGGAAGAAGGTAGAGGTGGGGCGGCGTGGGGATGTGGCAGGGGAGGTGGGGCGTGGGGCGGATAGCGATGCGTGCAGTTTTTTGCGACGAGAAGTTCACTCGTCTCTGTATTGCAGTGCTCTTTCTTCAGAAAGTGCAGTGCCCTCGCGTTGAGCGTGCAGTTCGAAAGCGTGGGCAGAATAACTATTCTGCCAATATTGGCAGAATAGACCGGCTGTATATATATATATATATATATATATATATATATATATATATATATGTATCCAAAATGACATGAATGAAGCATAACTCAAAAGTTGTCAAAGGATATGTGATGTTGTCTTGTTCCTTGTTCCACCAAGGATTGTTGATACTTGGATTATACAAATTGCTCAAGATAAGAGTGAGATGCAATCTTGTGACATGAAGCTTGTTCAAGTATCTACAAAAGGTTAGATACAATACAAGGGAGCAAAAAGTGTCCAAGATATAATATGATCATGGAAGTATCATGGATTAGTCAAGAATGCTTATGCCCTTGTATGCATCCACATGAACCTCTAGTTCACGTTTGAAGCATCAATGATGTTCAACTCACTCCTCAAGTGACAAAACACCTTTTCATCAAGAGGTTTGGTAAAGATGTTCGCCAATTGCTTGTCGGTACGAACATGTTTAAGGTCAATGTCACCTTTCTCAACATGGTCTCGAATGAAATGATGACGAACCTCAATATGCTTAGTTCGAGAATGTTGCACGGGATTGTGTGCAATCTTAATAGCACTCTCATTGTCACATAGTAATGGTACATGTCTCACATGCACACCATAATCTTTAAGAGTTTGAGTCATCCATAGTAATTGAGCACAACATTATCCTGCGGCAATGTATTCCGCTTCGGCGGTAGATAGAGATACCGAGTTTTGTTTCTTGGAGGACCAAGACACAAGAGATCTACCAAGAAATTGACATGTACCCGAAGTGGATTTTCTATCAACCTTGTCTCCGGCATAATCCGAATCGGAATAGCCAACAAGATTAAAGGAAGATCCTTTGGGATAGCATATGCCAAAGTTTGGTCTATGTAACAAGTATCTCACAATTCTTTTCACCGCCTTAAGGTGACACTCTTTTGGTGCTGCTTGGTATCGTGTACACATGCACACACTTAGCAAAATGTCGGGACGGGAGGCACATAAATATAGCAATGATCCAATCATAGATCGATTAACCTATTGATCAACCGGTTTGCCATCCTTGGTCATGTTAAGATGTCCACTCGTGGGCATGGGGGTTTTCATACCTTTGCTTTCTTGCATGTTGAACTTCTTGAATAAGTCCTTGGTATACTTTGTTTGAGAGACAAAGGTGCCCTCCTTAGTTTGCTTGATTTGCAAACCAAGAAACAATTTGAGTTCACACATCATAGACATCTCATACTTTTCTGACATCAACCTTCCAAACTTTTCACTAAAAGAGGGGTTAGTAGATCCAAAGATAATATCATCAACATAAATTTGGCATAGAAGTAATTCTCCATTAACCCTCTTAGTGAACAAAGTTGAATCAATCTTCCCAATCTCAAAACCTTTTTCAAGAAGAAACTTTGTCAAGCATTTGTACCAAGCTCTAGGGGCTTGTTTAAGACCATAAAGAGCTTTATGAAGTTTGTAGACATGATTAGGTTTCTTGGGATTAACAAAGCCAGGAGGTTGTTTAACACACACTTCCTCCTCAATTTCACCATTTAAGAAAGCACTTTTAATATCCATTTGGTAAAGAGTGATATCATGGTGATTGGCATAAGCAAGTAAAATGCGAATGGACTCAAGTCTAGCAACGGGGGCATAGGTCTCACCATAGTCCATACCTTGGACTTGTGTGTAACCTTGTGCTACAAGACGAGCCTTGTTGCATACAACTTGTCCATCTTCATCTTGCTTATTCCGAAACACCCATTTGGTTCCAATGATGTTTTGCTCATTTTTAGGCTTCTCAACCAATGTCCAAACTTGGTTCATCTCAAAGTTGTGTAGCTCCTCGTGCATTGCATTTACCCAATCGGGGTCCTTGAGAGCTTCTTCTACCTTCAAAGGTTCAACACTAGAGATGAATGAGTAATGCTCACAGAAGTTAGCTAAACGAGATTTAGAGCGAGTGATTCTCCCAGATTGGATATCTCCAAGTATTTGTTCAACGGGATGATCCTTGTCGATTCTTGCTCTAACTTGTGGTAGCTTTTGCTTGGGTTGTGGTGAGGCTTCCTCATCATCATCATTGTCTTCCTCATCATTGTTGTTGTCGTTTGCTTGAGGTGGTGGAGAAGGAGGTTGAGGTGGATCATCTTGTCGCACTTCCTCATTCCCATCGTCTTGACGTGTTCCACTTGTGGATGCCTCCATATCAACTTGTTGTTCACCTTGATGTGAAGTTGGGGCTTCCACTTGAGTAGACGAGGTACTCTCCTTTACTTCCACGGGGCGAATCTTGCCAATGGACAAGTCTTGGATTGCTTCCGATGGTTCTTGATCTCCTACATCAATTGGCAATTACTCGACTTGTGAGCTGTTAGTCTCATCAAACTTCACATCTACCGTCTCTTCAACTTTTCGAGTGAAGTTGTTGTAGCCATGGTAAGTGTGAGAGTTCGATCCATAACCAAGTAGAAAACCTTCATGAGATTTAGGAGCAAACTTTGAATAACGATGCTTATCAAGAATGTAACATTTTGAGCCAAATACTCGAAAGTATCCAACTTGTGGTTTGTTACCGGTGAGCAGTTCGTACGGCGTTTTTCCAAGAAGCTTGTGGTGGTAGAGTCGATTTGTTGCATGACAAGCTGTTTCAACCGCTTCCGCCCAGAAGTGTTTTGGCGTCTTGTATTCATCAACCATTGTTCTTGCCATCTCAATAAGAGTCTGGTTCTTTCTCTCAACAAATCCATTTTGTTGAGGTGTGTACATAGCCGAGAACTCATGTGAAATACCCTCCTCATCAAGAAAGGTGTCCACATTGGCGTTATTGAACTCCGTTCTGTTGTCACTCCGAACCTTCTTGATCTTCACTTTAAATTGATTTTGGGCCTTTCTAGCGAAGTTCTTGAAGATCTTTTGTACCTGCGATTTGTCATCGAGAAAGAACACCCACGTAAATCTAGAAAAATCATCAACAATGACAAAACTGAAGGAGTTACCACCAAGACTCTTATAGGAGTTGGGACCAAAAAGATCCATATGAAGTAGTTCGAGTGGTCTCCTTGTGGTCATGATGTTCTTCACGGGATGGCTTCCTCCAACTTGTTTTCCTGCTTGACAAGCACTACAAAGTCAATCCTTGTCAAATATAACATCTTTCACACCAAGGATATGATCTCCTTTAACATGTTTATCAAGGTTACGCATGCCAACATGTCCAAGCCTTCTATGCCATAACCAACCTTTAGAAGATTTAGCAATTAAGCATGTACGAGGTTGAGCTCTCTTAGTGAAATCAACAATGTATAGATCACCTCTACGAATGCCGGTAAAGACCATTTTATGATTATCTTGACGAATCACTTGGCAATCTACTTCAGTAAATAGAACATTGAAACCAAAGTCGGCTAGTCTAGATACGGAAAGAAGATTGTAGCCAAGAGATTCAACAAGCATAACATTTTGTATGGAGCTATCATTGGATATGGCCACCTTACCAAGGCCAAGTACCTTACCCTTGGAGTTGTCTCCAAAAGTCACATACTTTCGTGGACCATCATTTTTAACAAGCTCACGAAACATGTCTCTATCTCCGGTCATGTGATCGGTACACCCACTATCAAGAATCCACTCTTTTCCTCCGGCCATATAATTTCAAAGATTTGCCATAAGACTAAGATTCCTCATGGTCTTCTCAAATTCAATATCAAAATCTTCGTCTTCATCATAATAGCCATGCTCAACATCACCATCATCAACATGTATATGATCATCACCTAGGGCAATGAATTCATTAGTTTCATGATCATGACAATGTTCAAGTTTATGAATTCTAATGGCTTCCGTGATAATGTTACTAATAGTTCCAACATCTCCTTTAGCATGCATAAGATCACGAAGCTCAAACAAGCAATCATCGAAGTTAGGATCATTAGGACTCAACTTGTGAAAAGCAATAGTCTTATGAAGAATCTCATCAAGATTCTTTAAAGAGTAATCGGGATATCGCTTTTCCAAGTCATGCCATAGGGTATAAGCACATCCAAAGTTTTGCATACAACGAAGCACAATTTTAGGTAATCCTCTAATGATAAGATTGACGGTTCTAAGATTACGAAGCATGTCAATTTCCTCTTCATGAGTAGGATGCAAGGGATCAATAGGAGGCACATAAGGATTATGAATATACTTGCTCAAGTTAAATTCATCAAAGATATCAAGCATCTCATTTTTCCAAACATTGTAATACTCCCCATTGAGAATAGGCACTCTACGTCTAAGACTCCCCAAAGTAGAAACATCTATCTCCCTCCAATGGTGATTAAACCAAAGCTATGGAGACCAAAGCTCTGATACCAATTATGGGATCGAGGAGATATGTCTAGAGGGGGGTGAATAGACACTTAACCGACCAAAGTTGTAGTTTTAATTTTTCATGGAACTTAGGCAGATTTTGGCACAAGTTAAGATAACACCAAAACTTTCTACACATGCAAATCTGGAGATTGATCAGCGGAAATAGTAAAGCATGCAAGTGTATGAAAAGTAAGGGGTAGAGTATGGAAGATCAAACGCAATGAAGACACGGTGGTTTTTGGATAGGAAATTTCGGTGGGGCCGAGTTGGAATATAGGGTTTGGACATATTTGGATGGAGAAAGTGATTGAGGATTTTGGAGCAATATCACTAAGCAGTTGAGCAAAAAGACCATTAAGCAACACCTCATCCCCTTTTAATAGTATTGGCTTTCCTATGGACTCAATGTGATCTTGGATCACTAAACCAAAAATGTAGAGTCTTGAGCTTTTGCCAATCCATGTCCTTAGCATTTTGAAGGGTCCACACTCCTAGTCCTTGCCGCGCCAATGCTGAACTTATCTGAAATTTACTAGATAGAAACATTAGTCCAACAACATGTATGTTGGTATAAATTACCAAAAACACCAAGGGAGCAAATGTGCTTTCAGCCGGGTATGATCAGAAGGTTGCCGTCGCCCAGTTGTGCGTGCGCCATCATGTCCTCATCTACCACTACTCCCTGGCCACAAGGCCTTGCGAGCGTTTCGCCATGTTTATCAACAGCCCCGACTACAGGTTCGCTATGGTGGACACCGTGAACGATCTAAAGGTGCTCGAGACTACGGGCTTGGCCTGCCAGAATCTTGTCGACATCCAAGGCCAGTACAGGGTCTGGGGCAGAATGAAGGAGAAGGACTCCCTGGTTAACCTAGTCGTGGCCATCATCGACCCCTACTACAGAGGCATGAAAGATGAGTGCAAAAAGAAGAAGGATGCCTGGCACGAGGCCTGGGTGTGGAGACTGGATGAAGAACACGTCAAGTACATGGCCAAGGACGCGTACACAAGCTACGAGATGTACAGGCAGATCATTGACATGAGGGAGTGCCTCCTTCCTGTGGACGACGAGGGATCGAGCCACAAGTAGAGTAGTGGCGGCAGCGTCACAAGAAGTAGATGATTAGATGATCGTTTCTCCTAGTTTAGAATGCATGTAATTGTTTATTGAGGTGTGTGTGAATGTTTTGTATAGTCACCTATGTAATTGGATGTTTAATTTGGTTATATATGTTGTTCTTTTGTAGATTGAGCAAATTACAACGCAGATGGACTAAACTAGGGAACCCGTCGGTGATGATTTCACCAATCGCTGACAATTGTATACCAGCAAGCGTTTGCCCACAACACACATGGGTTATTAGCAGGAATCGTCCGTGTTGTTATCTGTCTTCCCACACATTTCGGATTACTGACCTGTTTGCCGCGTATCACACACATCTTGTTAAGTTGAACCATTTCTGTTGTGTTGGGTAATCTCAAATAGTTCATCCGAGTGAACTGTATGCCGTGTATCGCACACACCTCGAACTGCCAATTTCTGTTGTGTTGGGTAATCACAAACAGTTCGTCCGAGTGAACTGTATGCCGTGTATCGCACACACCATGAACTAGCTGACCGTGTTTGTTGTTCTGGCTTATCGCAAACAGTTCGTATGGATCAACTGTATGCCACGTATCGCACACGCGTCTCTAATCTGAATCATTTTTGATGTCTTCGGCATCGCAAACAGTTTGTCTTATTGGGGACGGTTTTTTCACGACACCGTTTGCGATTCATGCTTCGCACGCAGTTTGGTCGCGGGGTCTCTGATTCATGTGTCGCGTTAGTGGTCGCCTGCAGTAGTGGACCATCTTAAAAAGTCGTGCCTTCTAGATGCGGTGAGCTACTTGTATTGTAATAGGGCCATCAATGCTCGCTTTGTGAAGGAGATGAACTGATTCTTGATGACAGTTCACCCCCTTCACAAAGAGTGCATAGATGGCTTTACTATAAGAAAAGTATTTTTTTAAAGTCACATATTTTTCACAATTTATAGGACCAAACTAGAGCACACTACTATTTTTTATTTTCCAAGTGCAAGATTGACCCCATTTTTGAAGAAAAAATCAAAGAAAATTAAAAAAAGTCTTAAAATTTGAAATCCATTTGCATGGAGCCCTTTTATGTGTTGTAAGTGGGAATGCTGCCATAGGAATTATGATTTTTTTTTGCAATAAAAACTAAGTTTTTCCCTTTTTCAAGTGCCAAAAATGACTTTTTTATGAAGGAAGTGCCTAAAATAAGTTTAAAAATTGGGCCTTTTCATTTTTCATCCAAAGTAGACCACATTGGATGCCCACTGACCAAGTTTCATGAATTTCAGAGTATTATTGCTATATTTCATTGATTTAGTTGATTTCTAGTGAATTATTAGAACTTGCTGAAATTTGAACTACAAGTGTGATATAGTTTGGTTCTGAAAATTGAAATAAATCATCTTAGGCTTTAATATTGGTGGTGTATGCACTTGGGACAACCAAAGTTGAAATTCCAAACCATTTGTTATGAATGGTCAACCTTCCTAATTTGACCCCATTTTGGAAAAAATAAATGAAAAAAGGCTAAAAAATTGAAATCATTTTGCATTGAGCCATCTTATGTGCACTAGTTTGTGGGAAAATCATAAACTTGCAATACCACAAATTTGAGAAAAAAAACCTTCACAAAATGGCCTATCTAGAATGAACATGCCTGGATTTCAAGGCGTATGCCCATGGCCACATCCATGGCATAATCCATAATAACATGGCCAAATTTGGCACAATTATGGGTGTTACCATTGTGAACAATGTTTCCATAGGAATTATGAATTTTTTTTGCAATAAAAACTATTTTTTCCATTTTTCAAGTGCCAAAAAATGACTTTTTGTGAAGAAAGTGCCTGAAATAAGTTTGAAAATTGAGCCTCTTATTTTTTCATCCAAAGTAGACCACATTAGATGCCCACTGACCAAGTTTCATAAATTTCAAAGTAATATTGTTATATTTCATTGATTTAGTGGATTTCTAGTGAATTATCATAACTTGCTCAAATTTGAACTACAAGTGTGATGTAGTTTGGTCCTGCAAATTGTAATAAATCATTTTAGGCTTTAATATCGGTGGTGTATGCACTTGGGACAACCAAACTTCAAATTCCAAACCATTTGGTATGAATGGTCAACCTTCCTACTTTGACCCCATTTTGAAGAAAAAAATCAAACAAACTGAAAAAAGTATCAAAAATTAAAATCCTTTTGCATTGAGCCATCTTATGTGCACTAGTTTGTGGGAAAAATCATAAACTTGCAATGCCACAAATTTATAAAAGAAACTTCACAAAATGGCCTATCTAGTATGAATATGCATCGATTTCAAGGCATATGCCCATGGCATAGTCCATGATGACAAGGCCAAATTTGGCACAAATATGGGTGTTACCATTGTGAACAATGTTGCCATAGGAATTATGATTTTTTGCAATAAAAACTATTTTATCCGTTCTTCAAGTGCCATAAATGATTTTGTGTGTGTGAAGGAAGTGCCTGAAATAAGTTTGAAAATTCGGCCTTTTCATTTTTCATCCAAAGTAGACCACATTGGATGCACACTGACCAAGTTTCATGAATTTCAGAGTATTATTGCTATATTTCATTGATTTAGTGGATTTCTAGTGAATTATCAGAACTTGCTCAAATTTGAACTACAAGTGTGATGTAGTTTGGTCCTGAAAATTGAAATAAATCATCTTAGGCTTTAATGTTGGTGGTGTATGCACTTGGGACAACCAAAGTTGAAATTCCAAACCATTTGTTATGAATGGTCAACCTTCCTAGTTTGACCCCATTTTGAAAAAAAAATCAAACACATAAAAAAAGGCTCAAAATTGAAATGCTTTTGCATTGAGCCATCTTATGTGCACAAGTTTGTGGGGAAAATCATAAACTTGCAATACCACAAATCTGATTTTTCTGGTAGTTTTGAAAGTTTGGCTTCATTTTTGGGTAGTTTCGCAAGAACATAGTACCGTCCTGCTGTTTTGGACAACTTTTGAACATTTTGCACTATTTTTAGTAACTTTTTGGCATGTAGCTCTATTTTTGGTAAATTTTGGCATTTTGCACTATTTTTTCTAAGTTTTAGCATGTTGTTCTATTTTTGGTAAGTCTTGGCATGTTGCTCTATTGATGATAACTTTTGGCATGTTCCACTAGTTTTTGACATGCAAACCCCCCTGGATGTAGGAAATATAAAACCTAGCATATTCAGATAAAATTTAGATAACAGTCTAATTCAGCATATTCAAATAATAGTATAATTCAGCGTAGCATAAAATAGTACCGCATAAACATACTGTTTTCATCACTGGGCATCCACATGTCGGATCCTCTACGTAGCATAAATTAGAGTATCTACTTTAAACGCTTAAGATGGCGAGCCGGGCGGCGGTGGGAGCGTTGAGCATTTTGCTCAAACTGAGCAGAGAGCTCATACTGCTCCACCACTATTGGGGCAGTCTTGCAGCCCGACTTGGCCTGGAAGGTGACCAGCGCCAGATCCTGGCCGGTATCAGCCTACAACGGCTCCTGACCAACCTCCTCGTCCACATGAATCATCAGATCCATGTCTGTCGGCACAGGCTGAGGGATGGTCACCAAGCCCCCTTGGTGGCCCTCCTCTTCTGCATCCCCAGGCACTGGGATGATCTCCAAACCCCCCTAGTCACCGTCGACGGCATCCTCCTCCTCCATCTCCATCTCCTCGTCTGCAGCCTCCTCCATCTCGCTATCCTCCTCCTCTTCGTTGTCCTCCTCCTCCTCACTGTCGTCCTCCTTGTTGTCCTCCTCCTCTTCACTGTCCTCCTTCTCGCTGTCCTCCTCCTCCTCCTCCTCAATAATTCACAAATTCACCGGCCCTTCATCCTCCGGATTCGGCGAGGGGAGGCGAGAGAGATACTCATGCCAGTGAGCTCGCTGTTGAGGATCCGGAGCCTCCATCGCCTCCTCCATTGCCCAGAGCAAAAATTTCAATTGAAAGCACCGATTTTTTCTAGAGGCAGCATCCACTTCACCTCCTCTGCCTCCGCTTTCATCGTCAGTTCCAATGCATGCATCATGAGAGCTTTGTGGCTTAGAAACCATGAGCTTATCTCTTTGCACTTTGCCAGCAAGAGCTTATCACTGGCGCAGAATTTTTCCATCGCACTCTTCCATCCCTGACCTGCCAGCATAATTGATTGAACCCAAAACTCATTAACGAGGGGGGGGGAGGGGTCAAACTAACTAATTAGTTCACAATTTGATAAATCATTATTACAATTCGCTCAATCCAATGGCCCTATCAACAAATCCTATGCATATCTATAATACCTAAATAGTTCATCCCCACTAACATAATTCTCTTGACATGCAGCCTATCCACATCAACGGCCCCACTACCTTATCATCCTTACTGATGTCATCTTTTTTATCACCAAAGGATTTTCCTCCGCAACGCGCTTCCTGTCTTCACGGCATTATTATTTTTTCCCCAAGAATTCTTGATGGAAACGCCTCTTGATTTTCCTCTCCCACTTCGCCTTCTTTAATCTCCATCAAATCTCACTAATATCTCTTCTCCTTCCTCGTGGAGGGTAACCAACGCACGCCTCCCCCGTGAGTCCCCTTGGCTCATCTCCTTGGGCTTCATCCCCCATAAATCCATTGTCTGTCTTTCCATTCACCCATGCACCTCAGGCTAATCATACATCAGCCTCCTCATTTTCATATCCATGGCGATGATGTTGCATGAGTGGATGATAATCATGAGCCTAGGGCGACAACGCGTGCGCATCTGCCTCCAGTGGCAGTGGTGACTTCCACAGCCTCCTCCTCCATTGTGGTGCCCTTGCTTCCTCCCTCAAAGCCATCGTCACCGTCTCCCTGAGCCATCGCGGACACTGGAGCCAACAGCAGCATTACCTATAGGCCCACCTCGCTGGCGAGCAGCGGGGTGTTCGCACCTACCCGCTCACCAGCATTGCAGTAGGGCCCTGCTCACCCTCACGCTTCACCACTAGCTACTCCCACTAGGATGACCCACTACTACAACTACTTACCGCCTAGCACCGATGATAATCCCCAAGTGCAAGGAATCATCGTAGCAATTTCCAAAGATGGAGGTGGTAAGTATGGAGTGTCGAACCCACAAGGAGCTAAAGGTAAGATCAATATTCTCTCAAGTCCTATCTGCCACTGATACGACTCTACGTACACCGAGCGTTTGCTTTTATCTATAAACGAGAAATAAAACTACGTTGTGGATATAAAGAGGATAGCTTTGCATGATATCGGAGAACTAAAATATAAAAATAGGTGCTGCCTAAATAAAGTTAGAATATATTACAATATATTACAAATAGCGAGTGTGGAATAATGATGGTATGGTGTGCGGAATTGTCCTAGGCAATTGTTAACAAGATCGGTAATCATTATTGCAATTTTATATGAGGGAGAGGCATGAGCTAACATACTTTCCGTACTTGGATCATATGAACTTATGATTGGACCTCTAGCAAGCATCCGCGACTATTAGAAATCATTAAGGTAGACCCAACCATAGCATTAAGTATCAAGTCCCCTTTACTCCCATATGCAACAACCCCCTTACCCGGGTTTGTGTTTCAGTCACTCACGCAATCCACTATAAGCGAATCATGAATGTATTGCAACACCCTACAGCGGGAATCCCCCTCGTGTGCGCGAAATGGAAGGCACCATAGGACAGCACCAAAATAAAACATACAACTCAAACCAATCAAGATCATCAATCAACCCAAAGGACAAAAGAAATCTACTCAAACATCATAGGATGGCAACACATCATTGGATAATAATATGTGGTATAAAGCACAATGTTCAAGTAGGGGATTACAGCGGGGTGCGGGAGAGTGGACCGCTGAAAAGAGATGAGGGAGGTGATGAAGACGGTGATGTTGATGAAGACGATCACCGTGGCGATGGTTCCCCCGGCGGCACTCCGGCGCCACCGAGAGAGAGGGGAAGAGAGGCTCCCCCTCCGGCTAGCTCCTCCATGGCCTCCCCCCTAGATGGGGAGAGGTTCTCTCTCTGGTCCTTGGCCTCCATGGTGCCCGGAGGGGCGAGAGCCCCTCCGAGATTGGATCTCTCTCTCTGTTCTCTTCTGTTTCTGCACTCCTGTTTCTGGCTGAAAACCGTTTCTTATATTCCCAGAGATCCATAACTCCGATTGGGCTGAAATTTTGAGGGGATTTTTATCTAGAAATTATCTTTCTTGCGGCAAAAGAAGGGCCTCAACTGACCTATGAGGTGCCCACAAGGCAACAGGGCGTGACCCTAGGGGGGCACGCCGTGTTGCCTTGTGGATCCCTCGGGCACCGTCTTGCGTTGATTCTTCTTCCCAAAAATCACATGTATTCCAAAATAAATCTTCGTAAATTTTTATCGCATTTGGACTTCATTTGGTATGGTTTTCTGCGAAACAAAAAACATGCAGAAAACAGCAACTGGCACTGGGTACTAGGTCAATATGTTAGTCCATGAAAATTATATAAATGTGCACCAAAACCATATAAAATTATTGCTAACATGGCATGAATGTTTCATAAATTATAGATACGTTGGAGACGTATCAGCATCCCCAAGCTTAATTCCTGCTCATCCTCGAGTAGGTAAATGATGAAAGAAATAATTTATGAAGTGCGAATGCTAGCATTGTGCATATGTTTGATCAATGATAATTTCAAACACCTTTGCTAGCATAAATATATATCATAAACAGTAGATCATCTCATAAAACTTCTCATGATCAAGTAATAAGCTATTCACATGCTTAAAATATAGACCATAAACTTTCTTGAAAACCAACAAACTATGTTTTCATTCATCAAACAATTGCAATTCATCTTATTTTCAGGAAGGGTCTATGTAAGAGCTTTGGTTTAGCAAATTCCACATACTCAACTATCATTTAATCTTCCATGATTGCTGACACTCAAAGCATATTTTTAGAACAAACCGTTTCAGTCAAACACATAGGAAGATAGGGGCTTAATGTTTTGCCTCCCAACTTATTTATCTCAGGGATAATGTCAACAATAATAACTCATGATCACCTATATTCAACTGGATATATGTGCCTGGATCATTCCCTACCACATGATGCTTGCCCACTAGAGAATAAATAGAGCGGAATAGGGATGGACATTACTGACTCTTGCATAAAAGTAAATACAAAAAAGTAAAAGATAGGCCCTTCGCAGAGGGAAGCAGAGGTTGTCATGCGCTTTTTATTTTTTGGATGTGCAAGCTCTTAATGGAAAGGAACGTCACTTTATATTGCCCCTTGTGATAGCAACCTTTATTATGCAGTCCGTCGCTTTTATTTCTTCACCATCACAAGTTTGTACAAAGCTTATTTTCCCTTCCAATAAAAGATCATACATATTTAAGGGCAATTTTTATTGCTTTTTTGCACCGATGACACTTACTTGAAGGATCTTATTCAATACATTGGTAGATATAGTGGAATCTCATGACAAGAAACTGGGTTTAGGGGTTTTTGGATGCACAAGTAGTATCTATACTTAGGAAGAATTTTTGGCTAGCAAAAGATCCTAAGCAAGCACCACATGTTAGAGGATCCATGACAATATAACTTCTATGTGAATATAAACAAACACAACCCATTACGTTGTCTTCCTTGTCCAACGTTAACTACTTGATCAAGCTTGAAAATAATTAATGGGGGCTCACAATCATAGAAGATGTCCAAGATAGTATATTTGTATGTGAAACTTCTCTTCCTTTAATATTCTTTCATGAATTGTTCAAGTGACCAATGTTGTGTTTGCTAATTTTCAATAAATTTTACCAATTATACTTCTCATATTGTGAAGTCATTACTCCTCATGGGACAAGCATATGAGACATATATAATTTCAGATTTTTGATATTCAATTCATTCAACAATTCACTCTTAGGATATAAGTGAAGCACAAGAGTGAATGACAAACTACTCCAAAAGATATAAGTGAAGATCAATGAGTAGTCAATCAATTAAGTAGCTATGTGAGGACTCTCTCCAAATCAAGATTTCATATCCAAGGATTTTATTTAAACAACAAACAAAACAAAAAGACTCTCCAAGCAAAACACATATCATGTGACAAATAAAAATATAGCTTCAAGTGAGGTATACCGATAGATTGAAGACGAAAGAGGGGATGCCTTCTGGGGCATCCCCAAGCTTAGATGCTTGAGTCTTCCTTGAATATTACCTTGGGGTGCCTTGGGAATCCCCAAGCTTAGGGTCTTGCCACTCCTTATTCTCCTTATATCGATATCTCACCCAAAACTTGAAAACTTCAATCACACAAAACTTAACGGAACTCGTGAGATAGGTTAGTATGAGAATAAATAAATCATTCACTTTGGTACTGTCAAGTGATGTCTACTACACAACTTATTCTTGTAGACTCGTGTTGGGCCTCCAAGCGCAGAGTTTTGTAGGACATTAGCAATTTTCCCTCAAGTGGATGACCTAAGGTTTATCAATCCGTGGGAGGCATAGGTTGAAGATGGTATCTCTCAAACAACCCTACAACCAAATACAAGAAATCTCTTGTGTCCCCAACACACCCAATACAATGGTAAATGGTATAGGTGCACTAGTTCGGCGAAGAGATGGTGATAAAAGTGTAGTATGGATAGTAGATATAGGTTTTTGTAATCTGAAAATATAAAAACAGCAAGGTAGCAAGTAACAAAAGTGAGCACAAACGGTATTGCAATGCTTAAAAACAAGGCCTAGGGTTCATACTTTTGCTAGTGCAATCTCTCAACAATGCTAATATAATTGGATTATATAACCATCCCTCAACGTGCGATAAAAATCACTCCCAAGTTCCTATTAGCGGGGAACATAAGATATAAATTGTTTGTAGGGTACGAAACCACCTCAAAGTTATTCTTTCCGATCGATCTATTGAGCTATTCCTATAAGTGTCACAAACAGCCCTAGAGTTCGTACTAAAATAACACCATATGATACACATCAACCAACTCTAATGTCACCTAGATACTCCAATGTCACCACAAGTATCCGTGAGTTGATTATACGATATGCATCAAACAACTTCATAATCATAATATTCAATCCACACAAAGAACTCCAAGTAGCACCCCAAAGTTTCTATCGGAGAAAAGATAATGAAAACATGCATCAACCCATATGCATTGATTACCCCAATGTCACCACAGGAATCCGCGAGTTGAGTGCCAAGACATATATCAAGTGAATCAATATAATACCCCATTGGCACCACGGGTATTCATATGCAAGACATACATCAAGTGTTCTCAAATCTAAAATATTCAATCCAACAATAATGAAACCTCAAAGGGAAAAGATTAGACTCATCACAACAAGGATAGAGAGGGAAGAAACACCATATGATCCAACTATATTAACAAAGCTCACGATACATCAAGATCATGCCATATCAAGAACACGAGAGAGAGAGATCAAACACATAGCTACTAGTACATACCCTCAGCCCCGAGGGTGAACTACTCCCTCCTCGTCATGGAGACCGCCGGGATGATGAAGATGGCCTCCGGTGATGATTCCCCCCTCTGGCAGGGTGCCGGAAAAGGGCTGTAGATTAGATCGTGGAGGTACAGAGGCTTGCGGCGGCGTAAAAACTCATCTAGGTTAACTTTCGGGGGTTTCTGAATATATATGATTTTTTGGCATTGGAATCACGCGAAGAAGGGCCACAGGGGTCCCATGAGGCACCAGGGCACGCCTGGGGGCGGGGTGGCGTGCCCTAGTGGCTCATGGAGCCCCTGTGGGTCTTCTGGCCTCCTCCCGAAGCTTCTAGTGTCTCTTATGTTCCAGAAAAAATCGTCAAAAAGTTTCGCTGCATTTGGACTTCATTTGATATGGATTTTCTGGAAAACCAAAAAACAGGCAGAAAACAGCAACTGGCACTGGGCACTAGGTCAATATTTTAGTCCATAAAAATCATATAAAAGCCATATAAAAGTGCACCAAAATCATACAAAACTATAATAAACATGGCATGAATACTTCATAAATTATAGATACGTTGGAGACGTATCAACATCCCCAAGCTTAATTCCTGCTCATCCTCGAGTAGGTAAATGATAAAAGTAATAATTTATGAAGTGTGAATGCTAGCGTAGTGCATAGGTTTGATCAATAATAATTTCAATCACTTTTCCTAACATCATAACAGCAAGTTTTCCTCATAAAAGTCATCATGATAAAGTAGCAATTAAAAACATAAATTTTGATGTGGAATGCTACCTATCATAATCATCATATAATCTTTTCTTTTGTTGCATGGACATTGGACTTGAATGATTCAAAGCAAGATCATTATTATAACAACAATATTTATTATCATAAAACTTCTCATGAGGAAGTAACAATTCATCGCAACAATGGACTATAAGGCATAAACTTTCTTGGAAACTAACAAACTATTCTAGTCAACAATGCAATTGCAATTCATCATATTTTCAGGAAGGGTCTCATGTAGGAGCTTTTTAGCAATTCAACATAATCAACCATCATTTAGTCTTCTATGATTGCTAACACTCACGACATATATATGGAGCAAAAGTTTCAGCCAAACACATAGAAAGATAGGGGCTTGTGATCTCGCCTCCCAAGTTATTCACCTCAAGGGTGATGTCAACAATAATAACTCATGATCACTCATATCCAACTGGATATATGTGCCTAGATCTTTCCCCACCACATGATGCTTGCAAAAGAGAAAAATAAAAAGGAAGTAGAGGAGAACACTATTGACTCTTGCATAAAAAGTAAATACATAAAAGTAAAGGATAAGCCCTTCGCAGAGGGAAGCAGAGGTTGTCATGCGCTTTTTGTTGTTGGATGCACAAACCCTTAATGCAAAGGAATGTCACGTTATATTGCCCCTTGTGATAGGAACCTTTATTATGCAGTCCGTCGCTTTTATTTCTTTACCATCACAAGTTCGTACAACGCTTATTTCCCTTACAATAAAAGTTCAAACATATTTAGAGGCAATTTTTATTGCTTTTTGCACCGATGACAACTTACATGAAGGATCTTATTCAATCCATAGGTAGATATGGTGGACACTCATGGGAAGAAACTGGGTTTAAGGGTTTTGGATGCACAAGTAGTATCTCTACTTGGTGCGGATATTGGGCAAGCACCACATGTTGGAGGATCTATAACAATATAACTTCTATGTGAATATGAACAAACATAATTCATTATGTTGTCTTCCTTGTCCAACGTCAACACTTTGACATAAAATACTTAATGGGGGCTCACAATCATAAAAGATGTCCAAGATAGTATATTTGCATCTAAATCTTCTCTTCCCTTATTAACTTTTTCATGAATTGCATCATTGACTAAGGCTATGCTTGTTAACCTTCAATAAATTTTACCACTTATACTTTTCTTTATGTAATGTCATTACTTTCCATAAGATTAGCATATGATCTCTTTCATTATTTTCATTGCAAGGAATCACACTTATCATATCCAATGATCTATATGAAAGTTTTTATTATATCCCTCTCGAATATTCATCATCTTGGGACCGAATTCATATCTTGTGCAAATTACCATTACTATTATTAACTCTCAAAAAGATATAAGTGAAGCATGATAATTAATGACAAACTACTCCAAAATATATAAGCGAAGATCAATGAGTAGTGAAACAATTAAGTAGCTATGTGAGGACTCTCTCTCATTTAAAAAGTTTCAGATCTTGATATTTTATTCAAACAGCAAGCAAAACAAAGACACAACCAAGTATAGCACACATTATGTGAACGAGTAAAAACTTGGGTTCAATCGAGACTAACCGATAGTTGATGAAGAAAAGTGATGGGATGCCTACCGGGGGCATCCCTAAGCTTGAATGCTTGATACTTCTTAGAATATTAACTTGGGGAGCCTTGGGGAGCCTACCGGGGCATCCCCAAACATAGGAAGTGGGTTAGGCTCCCCAAGGCTCCCCAAGTTAATATTCCAAGAAGTATCAAGCATCCAAGCTTGGGGATGCCCCGGTAGGCATCCCATCACTTTTCTTCATCAACTATCGGTTAGTCTCGATTGAACCCAAGTTTTTACTCGTTCACATAATGTGTGCTATACTTGGTTGTGTATTTGTTTTGCTTGTTGTTTGAAGAAAATATCAAGATCTAAAACTTTTTAAATGAGAGAGAGTCCTCACATAGCTACTTAATTGTTTCACTACTCATTGATCTTCGCTTATATATTTTGGAGTAGTTTGTCATTAATTCTCATGCTTCACTTATATCTTTTTGAAAGTTAATAATAGTAATGGTAATTTGCACAAGATATGAATTCGGTCCCAAGATGATGAATATTCGAGAGGGATATAATAAAAACTTTCATATAGATCATTGGATATGATAAGTGTGATTCCTTGCAATGAAAATAATGAAAGAGATCATATGCTAATCTTATGGAAAGTAATGACATTACATAAAGAAAAGTATAGGTGGTAAAATTTATTGGAGGTTAACAAGCATAGCCTTAGTCAATGATGCAATTCATGAAAAAGTTAATAAGGGAAGAGAAGATTCACATGCAAATATACCATCTTGGACATCTTTTATGATTGTGAGCCCCCATTAAGTATTTTATGTCAAAGTGTTGACGTTGGACAAGGAAGACAACGTAATGAATTATGTTTGTTCATATTCACATATAAGTTATATTGTTATAGATCATCCAACATGTGGTGCTTGCCCAATATCTTTGCTAGCCAAAAATCCGCACCAAGTAGAGATACTACTTGTGCATCCAAAACCCTTAAACCCAGTTTCTTCCCATGAGTGTCCACCATATCTAACTATGGATTGAATAAGATCCTTCAAGTAAGTTGTCATCGGTGCAAAAAGCAATAAAAATTGCCTCTAAATATGTCTGAACTTTTATTGTAAGGGAAATAAGCGTTGTACGAACTTGTGATGGTAAAGAAATAAAAGCGACGGACTGCATAATAAAGGTTGCTATCACAAGGGGCAATATAACATGACGTTCCTTTGCATTAAGGGCTTGTGCATCCAACAACAAAAAGCGCATGACAACCTCTGCTTCCCTCTATGAAGGGCCTATCTTTTACTTTTATGCATTTACTTTTATGTATTTACTTTTTATGCAAGAGTCAATAGTGTTCTCCTCTACTTCCTTTTTATTTTTCTCTTTTACAAGCATCATGTGATGGGGAAAGATCTAGGCACATATATCCAGTTGGATATGAGTGATCATGAGTTATTATTGTTGACATCACCCTTGAGGTGAAGAAGTTGGGAGGCGAAATCACAAGCCCCAATCTTTTTGTGTGTCTGGCTGGAACTTTTGCTCCATATATATGTCGTGAGTGTTAGCAATCATAGAAGACTAAATGATGGTTGAGTATGTGGACTTGCTAAAAAGCTCCTACATGAGACCCTTCCTGAAAATATGATGAATTGCAATTGCATTGTTGACTAGAATAGTTTGTTAGTTTCCAAGAAAGTTTATGCCTTATACTTCATTGTTGTGATGAATTGTTACTTGCTCATGAGAAGTTTTATGATAATAAATATTGCTGTTATAATAATTATTTTGCTTTGAATCATTCAAGTCCAATGTCCATGCAACAAAAGAAAAGATTATATGATGATTATGATAGGTAGCATTCCACATCAAAATTTCTATTTTTAATTGCTACTTTCTCATGATGACTTTTATGAGAAAAAGTTACTATTATGATGCTCGGAAAAGTGATTGAAATTATCATTGATCAAATTTACGCACTATGCTAACATTCACACTTCATAAATTATTTCTTTTATCATTTACCTACTCGAGGATGAGCAGGAATTAAGCTTGGGGATGCTGATACGTCTCCAACGTATCTATAATTTATGAAGTATTCATGCCATGTTTATTATAGTTTTGTATGATTTTGGTGCACTTTTATATGGATTTTATATGATTTTCATGGACTAACATATTGACCTAGTGCCCAGTGCCAGTTGCTGTTTTCTGCCCTGTTTTTGTTTTACAGAAAATCAATACCAAACGAAGTCTAAATGCCACAAAACTTTTTGGAGATTTTTTATTGGCCAAGATAAACACTAGAAGCTTTGGGAGGAGGCCAGAAGACCCACAGGGGCTCCACGAGCCACCAGGGCGCGCCACCCCCCCAGGCGCGCCCTGGTGCCTCATGGGCCCCTTGTGGCCCTTCTTCGCGTGATTCCAACTCCAAAAAATCATATATATTCAGAAACCCCTGAAAATTAACCTAGATGAGTTTTTACGCCGCCGCAAGCCTTTGTACCAGAGAGATCCCATCTACAGCCCTTTTCCGGCACCCTGCCGGAGGGGGGAAGGCATCACCGGAGGCCATCTTCATCATCCCGGCGGTCTCCATGACGAGGAGGGAGTAGTTCACCCTCGGGGCTGAGGGTTTGTACCAGTAGCTATGTGTTTGATCTTTCTCTTTCATGTTCTTGAGATGGCACGATCTTTCAAGTGAATATGGAGTTTTCCCCTCTCTATCTTCTTGTGATGAATTGAGTTTTCCCTTTGAAGTTTTCTTATCGGATTGAGTCCTTAAGGATTTGAGAACACTTGATGTATGTCTTGCATATGGATATCTGTGGTGACAATGGGATATTCACTTGAGTCACTTGATGTATGTTTTGGTGATCAACTTGCGGGTTTCGTGACCTTGGGGATTTATGCATAAGGGTTGGCACACGTTTTCGTCTTGACATTCTGGTAGAAACTTCGGGGCACTCTTTGAAGTTCTTTGTGTTGGTTTGAATAGATGAATCTGGGATTGTGTGATGCATATCGTATAATCAAACCCGTGGGTACTCGTGGTGACATTGGAGTGCCTAGGTGACATTAGGGTTTTGGTTGATGTGTATCTTAAGGTGTTATTTTAGTACGATCTCTAGGGCTGTTCGTGACAATTAATGGGGATGGCTCATAAGATTGATCGGGAAGGATAACTTTGAGGTGGTTTCGTACCCTACAACAATTTCTTCATTTGTTCTCCGCTATTTGTGACTTTGGAGTGAACTCTTTGTCGCACGTGAGGGATTTACATATGATTCAACTATGTCAACAATGTTGGGAGATCGCACTAGTGAAAATATGAACCCTAGGCCTTGTTTCTAATCATTGCAATACCGTTTTTTGCCCGTTTACTTTTCATTACCTTGCTGTTTTTATATTTTCAGATTACGAAAACCTATATCTACTATCCATACTACACTTTTATCACCATCTCTTCGCCGAACTAGTGCACCTATACAATTTACCATTGTATTGGGTGTGTTGGGGACACAAGAGATTTCTTGTATTTGGTTGCAGGGTTGCTTGAGAGATACCATCTTCAACCTACGCCTCCCACGGATTGATAAACCTTAGGTCATCCACTTGAGGGAAAATTGCTACTGTCCTACAAACCTCTGCGCTTGGAGGTCCAACACGAGTCTACAAGAACAAGTTGTGTAGTAGACATCAATGACTAAGCGAGCCATTGATCCTCGATGACCCTACAGCAGAGCCTCTCAATGAAAGCACCAATGTCGGTACCGAAACCGGCAGATCTCGTGCAGGGGGTTCGAACTGTGGATCTAGGAATCAATGAGTAACAGGAAACGTAGAGACAGCGATTTACCTAGGTTCGGGCCCTCTCAAAGAGGTAAAACCCTACGTACTGCTAGATTGTATTGATGTGATTGTATGAAGGTTACAGAGTTGATCTACCTCGAGATCGGATGGCTAAACCCTAGGTGGGTATGATGATTCTCCCTCCCTATGCACTAAACCCTCTGGTTTATATAGACACCAGAGGAACCTAGGGTTACACATGGTCGGTTCCCATCAGGGGATAAACATGCCGGTTACGCAAAATATTTCTTGGAGGAGACGCCAAGTCTTCGGAGGTTTCCTTCTGGTGCACGGGGTCGCCCACTATCCGGCCTTCCTTTGATGAGTAAAGGGCGGCCCACTAGTCCGGCCTACGAGAGATATGTCGGTAGCCCGAGTACCCCCTAGTCCGGGACACCCTCAGCTGGTCCAGCCATAGGATCCAGTGGCACATGGAGTTCAGAAAAGATGCCAAAATCTGTCATGCCCACAATGTGCTTGGTGAAATGCTATGGCTATTTAGGAATCTTTGTTGGCTGTGAAAATTATCAGGAATGTGTCTCCTTAGATGATAAAGATGATGGTGTAGTTGGATGGACAGAATGAAAAACTTGCAAGGGCAAGTTTTACCAGAATTCAGTTCTGAACAGAAACTTGGAGGATTTATTTGGTGGGTCTGCAAGATGCAAATGGAGTTGATCTTCTGGATTTAGGGGTTTTGTTGGAAGGACTATAAGGTGGAATAGTTTCAGATTTTTTTTGAGCAAGGAATATTAGGGTTGTAGTTATAACCTAGGAATGGAACAGAATTGAAAAGAGAAAGTTTGACTCAAAATTTTCAAATGAACATGTTGGGTTTTTACATAAAAGTGATCTATAGGCATCACATGAACCCTCATAATTTTTGTGGAATTTTTAAAGAATTATTAAAAATAGATGTAGTGCAATAGAAGTATTTCAAAGGTTGAAAATGCTATTAAAAGAATTATTTTGGGATTTTTTTTTGAAAATATTTCCTACTGTTATTTAAATTATAAATGAAATGATTTAAGAACACTACCAAAGCCCACAATGTTTTCCAAAATTTCTATATGGAGGGAAGAATTTTGGAAAACAGAAAACAGAAAATACTCTAAAATTAATCAAAGACCTAATATAATTCAAAAAAATTGTTTCTAGCCAAATTTTACTTAATAACAATGTGGTTAAATTTTTGGGGTGTTACAAACTCTACCCCCTTAAGAAAATCTCATCCTCAAGATTTGTTAACGTGGTCATTAAAAATTAAACCCACCTTTTCGAGGAGATTTTTCTGAACTAATTATTTAAATAACCTAATTAAGCACAGTTGATGTGTGGCTACTGATAATTGGTGCGGCTACAGCGTGGTACTGGTGTTGTGTTCCGACTGTTACGACAAATTTGGAAAAAGTAAAATTTCTAATTCCAAATTTCGCTTGTCATACTCCAGTGCACAGTGCTCTCTCCGGCTGACAGGTGGACCCAGGGCCCACTGTCAGTCTCTTCTTCTTCCTCTGGCTCTTTGTGGGATCGAGGAGATAGGTCTAGAGGGGGGGGGGGTGAATAGACACTTGACCAACCAAAGTTGCAGATTTTAATTTCTCTTGGAACTTAGGCAGATTTTGGCACAAGTTAAGATCACTCCAATACTTTCTACACATGCATATCTAGAGATTGAGCAGCGGAAATAGTAAAGCATGCAAAAGTACGGAATGTAAAGGGGTAGAGTATGGAAGATCAAACGCAATGAAGACACGGTGGTTTTTGGCGTGGTTCCGATAGGTGGTGCTATCGTACGTCCACGTTGATGGAGACTTCAACCCACGAAGGGTAACGGCTGCGCGAGTCCACGGAGGGCTCCACCCACGAAGGGTCCACGAAGAAGCAACCTTGTCTATTCCACCATGGCTTACGTCCACAAAGGACTAGCCTCACTTGGGGTAGATCTTCACGAAGTAGGCGATCTCCTTGCCCTTACAAACTCCTTGGTTCAACTCCACATCATGTCGGAGGCTCCCAAGTGACACCTAACCAATCTAGGAGACACCACTCTCCAAAAGGTAATAGATGGTGTGTTGTTGATGAACTCCTTGCTCTTGTGCTTCAAATGATAGTCTTCCCAACACTCAAACAACACCTCACAGATTTGGCTATGGTGGAAGAAGGATTTGAGTGGAAAGCAACTTGGGAAAGGCTAGAGATCAAGGTTCAAATGGTAGGAATGGAATATCTTGATCTCAACACATGAGTAGGTGGTTCTCTCTCAGAAAATGTATGGTGGAAGTGTAGGCACGTTCTGATGGCTCTCCTTACTGAGAAGGAAGTGGTGGAGGGGTATATATAGCCTCCACACAAAATCCAACCGTTACACACTTTTGACCCAACTCGGTGGCACCGATTCAGAAGACTCGGTGGCACCGAACTGTGTAAAAGATATGAACTTTAGGAATCTCGGTGGGACCGATAGAAACAACTCGGATGGACCGAAGTGCAATGGCTAGGGCAAACCTCATCTCGGTGGCACCGATTGCATCAACTCGGTAGGACCAAAGTGAAGCAATAAGGCAACAGAGAGTTGGCAAGCCGTCTCGGTGAGACCGATTTGCAAAACTCGGTGAGACCGAAGTAAGTGCAAACGATTACAGAGAGTTGGCAAGGCCATCTCGGTGGGACCGAGATCCATATCGGTGGATCCTATTTGTTAGGGTTTTGGCAGTGGCTAAGACTTAGATGAACTCGGTGGCTCCGGATAGGAAATTTCGGTGAGGCTGAGTTGGAATGTAGGTTTTGGACATATTTGGGTAGAGAGAGTGGTTGAGGGTTTTGGAGTACTGTCACTAAGCACTTGAGCAAAAAGACCATTAAGCAACACCTCATCCCCTTTTAATAGTATTGGCTTTCCTATGGACTCAATGTGATCTTGGATCACTAAACCAAAAATGTAGAGTCTTGATCTTTTGCCAATCCTTGTCCTTAGCATTTTGAAGGGATTCCACATCCTCTTGTCCCTGCCATGCTATTGTTGAACTTGTCTGAAAATCACTAGATAGAAGCATTAGTCCAACAACATGTATGTTGGCATAAATTACCAAAACCACCAAGGGAGCAAATGTGCTTTCACTCTTCTTCTCCCTCTCTCTCTCTCGCGTGCTCTTCGGCACTTTCTCCTCCTATGGCGTCTAGCACGTAGGGTATCTAGGCCATACCGCGATAGTGCGTGGCGTGCTGGTCGCCGGCGCAGCGTGCACTCACCTCGCGGGCCAGTACCTTGTCAGAACTGCTCGTGGATTCGCCTCCGAACACCAGCGATCGAGCGACGAGCGGCGCTGGTGGACTTCGCTCACCGTGCACCGAGCTCGAGCTATAAAAACGACAACAGTTTTTTCTTCCTTCTTCCTCCTACCTCACCTCACTTCTTCCTCCTCTTCTCCTTCTCCTTCTGTTTGCAGGAGCTTGAGACGAGGTATCAATGGAGGACGTGGGTTCGGAGCTGATCACGATCCTCCTGGTTGGCCTGCTGGCGGCGCTGGTTGGCTTCTCACTACTGCTGTGTGCGATGATCCTCGATGATCGTCGTGATGCCACTGCTCGAGTGGTGGCTCTCCGAGGCGGCGGTGATCATGGGGACTAGGCAGCAGTGTCGGGTACGAGTGAGTGTTAGTGCATTTTGCAGCAGGCTCTGTAGAAATAAAAATCCATGAGTTTTTCTTCTTCGAGAAACTGTGGTGCAGTGGGAGTGATCTAGTAGTGGCTAATTTGGTGCTAAGTGTGTGTGTGTGTGTGTGTGTGCGGTTTTCTGCACTTAGTGCATGTGGTAGAGCGGGAGTGGCTGTGAGCCGGATGCCGTGTCTGTACGCGAATTAAATCTATGCCGGGAAAAATTTGTGTGATAATGGCCCTTAAGAAATTTGTCCCCTAAGTGCGGATGGACTAAATGCAGATCACCATAATCAAATATTCGCAGACAAACTGCAATCATATTAATGCATTCATCACATATGCCCTAAAATACATCGCAAAGATTGCATCATGAAAATAAGTGCTAAACACAGCAACAACCATATCTATGACCATCTATGGTTCGAAGGTAAGATCTATGGGGTCTTGCGGAAGAGTTCCTGGTGTTGGAGCACATTCTTCTTCTTCTTCTTCCGGAGGAAGTGGAGGAAGCAGACGAAGAACGTGTCCCTCCTGAGTTGGCAGAGGTGGTCCGCCAATGGTGATCCGAGGATTCAGAACAACAAGATAATTAAGATACTCCATTAGCTGCCAAGTGAAACGCTCCTGGGCCATCACATACTGAATGAGATAGACCAGAGCCGGATCTCTTTCTATATGTTCTGAGCGGAACGTAGCTTCTGCTCCAAAAGCTGCGCGGCTCGGGAAATAGCAGTATTCCCTTTCGCTGGCACAGGGTACCACGAATCGAAGACGGGTAACTGCTTCGTAAGCAGCAGCCTCGATGGCCATGCCTGAGGTTGGCATGGATCTCCCGACGAAGACAACATACGGAGGGCCTTGGTTCAAATCCGTTGGTGGGATTTGCACAACCGCCCAGTATTTCAAGCAATCAGAGGTGATCCTCATCTTGTACAACTCATACTGGGGTGGGTGGATGGAACCAAGGGTATTGCGGGTAAAATCCCTCAAAATCTTAACAAAACTACCAGGGCTTGCATCGGGGGTTCTCAGGTAAACTCCGGGGTGCGACATGGAGGGATGAAGGGGAAAAAAACAGTGCTCAATGTTGATGGTTGCTGGTGTTGGATATGGAAGGGGCCTCTTATAGAGCGCCTAGGTTAGGAAACATGAGGCGGCGCCAGTACGACTTGTGTATCAGGTCCGGCGTAGGATTGTCGGAGTCAAAAGTCTCAGACTTCAATCCTCAAAAGGAACGTGACGTATTACTGCGCGTGTCAGTTAGGGTTCGGTAGTCATGTCTAGAATTTACTCTGCCACCACATGCCGACAATATACACTAGATCACGTATACTACTATTAAGAAAAGGGTACACAAGCAGTTTACAAACTTACCACGCCATACAATGGCTACTACAAAAATACAGGGAAACCGGACCACTAAGGCTCGACACAATTCTGGTGGACTCAGTCCACCTCGTTGACGTCTAGCAAGGCGTGTCTTGTGGATGTCGAGGCCTCTTCGTGTGCTTCGGTGTTGGAGTTGGCCGGGGTCGGATGGGGAGCTACAGGGCTGGGGTAGCGGTGGTGTCCTTCGCGGGGTGTCGAGGTCACCGTCCCGTTGGAGTAGGTCTCTGCTACTTGTAGCTTGCGTTGGTATTATCCCTAAAGAGGAAGGGATGATGTAGCACAGCAGAGATAAGTATTTACCTCAGTTATGAAACCAAGGTTATCAATCCAGTAGGAGAACCACGCAACACCTCGTTAGCAGTACCTGCACACAAACAACAAATCCTTGCACCCAACGCAAACGAGGGGTTGTCAATCCCTCGGCGGTAAATTGCAAGATTAAATTGTATGTGATAGATAGATAGATTGAAACAAAAATACAAAATAAAATAAATAAAAGAAAAGTGCAGCAATATTTTTAGGGTTTTAGTAATATGATTTAGATAGACTCAGGGGCCATAGTTTTCACTACAGGCTTCTCTCAAGAAAATAGCATATGGTGGGTAGACAAATTACAGTTGGGCAATTGATAGAAAAGCAAATAATCATGACGATATCCAAGGCAATGATCATGTATATAGGCATCACGTCCGAGACAAGTAGACTGACTCCTGCCTGCATCTACTTCTATTACTCCACACATCGACCACAATCCAGCATGCATCTAGTGTATTAAGTCCATAAAGAACGGAGTAATGCCTTAAGAACGATGACATGATGTAGACAAGACAAACTCACGTATGAATAAACCCCGTCTTTTTACCCTTAATAGCAATGATACATACATGTCATGTCCCTTTCTGTCACTGGGATTGAGCACCGCAAGATCGAACCTATTACAAAGCACCTCTTCCCATGGCAAGATAAATCAATCTAGTTGGCCAAACCAAATCAATAGATCGGAGAAGAAATATGAGGCTATAATAATCATGCATAAAAGAGATCAGAGAAGACTAAAATATTATTCATGGATAATCTGATCATAAACTCACAATTCATCGGATCCCAATAAACACACCGCAAAAAGTGATTACATCAGGTAGAACTCCAAGAACATCGAGGAGAACATTGTATTGAAGATCAAAAAGAGAGAAGAAGCCATCTAGCTACTAACTATGGACCCGAAGGTCTGTGGTAAAGTACTCATGCATCATCGGAAGGGCAGCAAGGTTGATGTAGATCCCCTCCGTGATCAATTCCCCCTCCGGCGGAGTACCGGAGAAGGCCTCCAGATGGGATCTCTCGAGAACAAAAACTTGCGGCAGCGGAAAAAGTATTTCGTGGACTCCCCTGAGGGTTTCTGATTTTTTTGGGAATTTATAGTGGAGGAATTAGGTCAAATGGAGCTCTATGGGCCCCACGAGGTACCAGGGCGCGCCTGCCACCCCCAGGCGCGCCCTGGTGCCTCGTGGGCACCCCCTGGGGCTTCTGGCCTCCCCCCGAAGCTTCTAGTGTTTATCTTGTCCAGAAAAAAATCTCCAAAAAGTTTTGTGGCATTTGGACTTCGTTTGGTATTGATTTTCTATAAAACAAAGACAGGGCAGAAAACAGCAACTGGCACTGGGCACTAAATTAGTAGGTTAGCCCCAAAAAATGATATATAATTGCTGTAAATGAATATAAAAACATCCAAGATTGATAATATAACAACATGGAACAATCAAAAATTATAGATACATTGGAGACGTATCAGCATCCCCAAGCTTAATTCCTGCTCGTCCTCGAGTAGGTAAATGATAAAAACATAATTTTTGATGTGGAATGCCGCCTATCATATTCATCACATATTCTTTTCTTTTATAGCATGGACATTGGACTTGAATGATTCAAAGCAATAGTCTATTGTTTGACATGAAGACATAAATACTCAAGCATACTAACAAGCAACCATGTCTTTCAAAATATCAATGCTAAAGAAATTTATCCCTAGCCCATTATGCTCAATCATTGATCCATTCATGAAACACACTCAAATATTAGCTACACACAATGCACAAGTATGACAATAGTGCTCTCTAGTTGGTGCTTTTGTAAGAGAAGATGGAGACTCAAATAAAAATAAAAATTGCATAAAAGTAAATAGATAGGCCCTTCGCAGAGGGAAGCAGAGATTGTCAAATGTGCCAGAGCTCAAAGCTTAAATTAAAGAGATAAAAATATTTTGAGAGGCATGCTTTTCCTGTCAACGAAAACGACCGAGAATTCCCAATATTTTCCATGCTAGACACATCATAGGCGGTTCCCAAACAGAAAGTAAAGTTTATTTCCTTTCCACCATTTCTTTCACAATGCATGGCTAGCCGTATCCACGGGTGCCCTCCAAACCAACACTTTCCAAGGAATTTTGTTGTTATTAATTTTTGATTTCATTGTGGGACTGGGCATCCCTATTACCAGCCACTCTCTCATGCAATGACAAGTGAATAAACACTCATCGGGAGAATAACACACCTAGCATGGAAAATAATGGCCTCCCCCTGCCGCTTCATGAGCGCTACGGGCACACAAAACGGAAAAATTATTTTGAAAATTAGAGTTGGCACACGCAAATTTACTTGGAACGGCATTGAAATACCGCATATAGGTAGATATAGTGGACTCATTTGGCACAACTGGGGTTTAAGGATTTTGGATGCACAAGCAGTATTTCCGCTTAGTACAAATGAAGGCTAGCAAATAGATTGAGAAGCAACCAACCAAAAAATGAAAACGGTCATAAACATGCATTGAACATAACTAACACCGAATAATGCACCATAAGTAGGATATCATTTCATTGCATAACTATTGACTTGATGTGCATGCATAGGGAATCACAAACCTTAACACTAATATTCTTACTAAATCACAATTACTCACTAACATGACTCACATATTATCATCTCCATATCGCAAAACTATTGCAAGGAATCACACTTATCATATCCAATGATTTATATGAAATTTTTTATTATATCCCTCTTGAATATTCATCACTTTGGGACCAAATTCATATCTTGTGCAAATTACCATTACTATTATCAACTCTCAAAAAGATTTAAGTGAAGCATGAGAGTGCAAATATTTCTTCAAAATTTTAATCTTATCAATTCTCAAAATAATATAAGTGAAGCATGAGAATTCATTTCTTCAAAATTTCAATCTACTCTCAAAATAATATAAGTGAACCATGAGAGTTCATTTCTTCAAAATATAGCCACCACCGTGCTCAAAAAGATTTAAGTGAAGCACTAGAGCAACTGCCTAGCTCAAAAAATTTAAGTGAAGCACATAGAGTATTCTAACAAATGATGATAAACGTGTGGCTCTCTCAAGATAGGTGTGTTCAGCAAAGATGATTGTGACAAACTAAAAAGCAAACAAAGCAAAGACTCATATAATACATGACGCTCCAAGCAAAACACATATCATGTGACGAATAAAAATATAGCTCCAAGTAAAATTACCGATGGTTTGTAGAAGAAAGAGGGGATGCCTTCCGGGGCATCCCCAAGCTTAGACGCTTGAGTCTTCCTTTAATATTTCCTTGGGGTGCCTCGGGCATCCCCAAGCTTAGGCTCTTGCCACTCCTTATTCCTGCATCCATCGTGATCTCACCCAAAACTTGAAAACTTCAATCACACAAAACTCAACAAAACCTTCGTGAGATCCGTTAGTATAACAAAATAAATCACTACTTTAAGTACTGTTGCAAACCCATTCATATTTTATTTTTGCATTATACCTACTGTACTCTAACTTCACCATGGCTTATACCCCCTGATACAATCCATAGATTCATCAAAACAAGCAAGTAGTGCATCAAAAACAGAATATATCAAAAATAGAACAGTCTGTAGCAATCTATTTAAAAGCCATACTTCTGTAACTCCAAAGATTCTGAAAAATTTGGACAACATGGGAAATTC